>OZ005651.1:245756479-248156479 GCA_963930645.1 Salticus scenicus
AGTCACACGCTTCTTCTCAAGCTAAGAAACAGATTTCTCTTTTATGAAATGTCCCTCAGAAAGTAAGCTTAGATAATATGCGGTTTCAGATTTAAGTAGTTTAAAAATAACTTTATAAGTAGTTTGGAGAATACTTGTAAATATAACTCGTTGAAGTGTAGTCCATCTCTAGAGGTTGCACATCAGTCAGGTCCACCCTTTGTTCCTCCTTATATGTAATCCTATGGGATTTTTGTTGCTTCGTTTTTTTTTTTTTTTTTTTTTTTTTTTTTCTTTAAGATATCGCATTCAAAAATAGAATTTTTTTTCGAATTCTGTTTCTAAATGACTTTTTTTTCTTCTGAGTTTATTAAAAAAATTAATTTATTTTATTTTATTAATTCAAGTCTTTTATTTTCAACTTCCTAAAGATTTTTTTTTTTTTTTTTTTCAGGGCGTGGTTTAAAGCTTGGTATAAAAGACATTGACAAACTTCATTTTTGAATGAGATATCCATCAAATACAAAACAGCAAAAGTTCCATAGGATTACATGGACAGGAAGAAATAATAAATTAGAATGACATACAGTCTTAAGGCATAGCTGCCAACATTTTAATTTATTCCGGCGTATTTTTAGCCCCTCCTTTATTTCGTACTACTTTTTTTTAAAGAGTAATTTTTTTCCCCTTATTTTATCGTAGTTATGTATTGGAGAGAATTATTCTATAAATAAAGTGGTGAGAAATAAAGGCGGGGCTAAAAATACTCCGGAATAAATTAAAATATTGGCAGCTATGCTTAAGGTATTCAAGGATTTATCTCAAACCTTTCGTTTCTCTTTTAAGTAAACATTCATTCTCAAAGCAAGCTAGAAAGTTTTATTAAAATAGTAATAGTAAACCAAAAGATGGAAAAAATTATAAAGCTCTACAAACGTTTCAGCAGTAAAACCAGAGCTTTAATTGTTCGCTTGTTTTTCTGGAATGACGAAAACAACTACGGAACTATAAGCAATGTTTTTAAATAAAATTATTTGTTGTTTGAGCAGGGCAACTACTACCCTTGAAAACTGAAAAATCAAAGAATATTCGGGTAGTTTCGCAACACTAAAAAAATAAGGAAATTATCAGGGAATTTGATTGAAATCTGTAAATTCAAAGAATTTTAGCTAAATCTTGAAAAAAGTAATAATTCAATTGTACCCAGAAAGGTTTCAGACTGAAAATGTCGATTTATAAAATTTTGCATCAAAATGAAAGAAAATTATATAGAAAATTCAGGAAAATTTGCCGTTACATGTGCTAAAAAGTCAGGAAGAACTAAGAATGTTCAAATGCTGATCTGTTAAGTGTTTCTAAAATGAAAAGATTCTGCAAGCATAAGAAATGCTTTTTCACAGGCTTTTTTTAAATGAATATTTCACTAACTTCTGACTGAAACTGTATTTTTGATTTTTTTTTTTTTTTTTTTTTTTTTTATTAATTTTTGCATTAACTGTGTTTTACAACATTTACTTAAATCTTACTGTATGGCATCGAAACGCTAATTTTGTAATATGACAGTTGTTTCCCTTTCTCTCTTTTAATTCTTTTAAAACATCTGTAACTGATTAAAAAGAAGATTTACCACTTTGAAAGATAAAGTAACATTTCAGGCTTTTGAAGAATACAATAAATGTTACCAATTTAAATATATAGCACTTTCGATAAAAACAAACTGTGTATCTTTGGCTATCAGGTAAAACCTTCTCATACTTTTTTTCATTTTGTCCTCTTTTAAAATGTCACTCTTATAAAAAGATTTATATTTTAGATAAGACTCCTTCTTTGAATGTCATATAAAAGGGTTTTTCCTGCCATCTTATTATTCACTTTTACAAAAACTCAATGACCAAACTTTTTAATTGATTTATCAGGAAAACTTTGCGATAAAATATTTCTCTGGACTAGTTTTACATTATTGTTATGACCCCGTGTGACTTCAAATTGAACCCTACTCTAGCATCTCCTTGATCTTTTCACTTGCGACAAGCCGTTTGACCTGTCATAAAAGAAAGGAATTTTCACGTGAGCATAAAAACATCTGCTCGATAATTATCAAAGGTAAAAAAATATGCATGAATAAGTAAATGTACGTCCAATTTGGATAGGTTAGTTATTTTATTATTTTTATATTTATTCAGGCCAAAATTATTCAAATAAATCTTCCGGGAATTCTCGAAATTGTTGCTATTACGCTGTCATACAAGTTAAAGGTGAATATTATGTGAAAATCTGCATACATTACGTTTGATATGGTTATGTTTGTTTCCTTGATATGAATTGTTCGTGTTTATAAAAGGGGATAGTTCTTTTAGATCATTTTAATTCATCGTAGTTTGGTATGTAGTCAGCATATTAATGGACTGAGTTGACTGTACTTACAGTTGTTTTTATTTTAAATCGTACTCTAACAGCACATCTTCGCCTCAGGATATCTTCAAGATGTCTTCAGGTTAAAAAAGACATCCGAGAAACAATCTGAAGGTGTACTGTCGATAAGTGTTCTTACATATAAAATTAATTATTCCGCTTTTGTTATAGGGTGGTATGCATTTGTTAGATTGCGTGATTTAATATTGTTACCGCATATATAACTATTAATAAAAATAAGGAAATAGTACTCTATCGTTCATAAATATAAATTGAAAATTGAAAAATTTTTAATTTTTAATAACACCGCATTTCAACGACACATAAAAATACTTCTACTCTGTTCCGAATAAGTACATAGCTGCCAACTTTTATGCTCTTTGGCTACCGGAAATTTTAATTAAAATTTTTCTGTAGCCAAAAAGCGTAAAAAAGGGCAAATATGTAGGTACTTAACAGAAAAACATAACATTTCTTTAAGCGAATTAGTTGCCAAAAATTATTTTTGCATTTTGAAAGGAAATTCCTAGTTAAATTGGCAGCATAATTGATATTATCAATTTTATTGAAGCGTTATTTCCCGTAAACTGCTCAAATTTTACTGATGTCTATTTAAATAATGATGTTAAATTAGCTAAATTAGTTAAATTAACCCATATGTTTATAGACATGTGCTTTGCCAGACGGTGTTGTTAGTTAATGTTTTTAACATTCAATCCTATAAAATTAATTTGTTTGAAGAACATTTAAATGCATGAAATAGGGAAAATGCCAAATTCGCCTATAAAAATTTTTTTTATAAGAATGTTATTAAAATGGCGTATATTGGGTGAATGAGAGTTTTTCACGATTTTAAGTTCGAATTTATGTAATAACGCATAAATTACTTTATTTTCGTCACATGTGTTAACCGAGCCCTGCAGTATTCCCGGCAGCATTCGAAAATCTTCAATATCGTGCAATTGGCAACTAGCCGTGAAAAAAAAAGCTACATTTCTACATTTTGTGTGTATGTGTTTTGTAAATCGTTTTTGTACAAGTTTCTTACTGTAGAGGATCACCTTTGACCAACTATACTTACGCTATAAGGTGAATTTCTTACCATTAAGTGATTTCTAATCAACGAATTTTTCTTGAATATTGTAAGTTGTCATGATGATCTAACTGCAACCGTTTGTTCAGTAGGATCCGTCAAGTTTTAGCCTATTCTGCTCTTTGGTTGCCCTGATTCTATCCCCTGAGCAGAAAAAATAAAAATAAATAAATAAATAAAATAAAAAGTGAAGACAATCCAGTAGAGAAAGGGGTAAAATGCTTGAAATACTTCATGAGGTGCCATGCACTGTGGTCTTTACTAAAAACCAGAAAAATCACTTGTGTTTTTTATTTGGATGTATGATCACTCATATTTTACAAATTGTTGTTAATTCTAATTTTAATCGTAAAAATTTTCTTATTCTATGTCGGAATATTCTCAAATGATTAAGGAAATTCCGGCTTTCTTAACAATAGATCATCATTCACTACAAAAGTATTCAGTTAAATGGTACAGTTCTCCCAGTGCGATAATTCTAAAACAAGATAGGTCTGTAATGTCTTGGCAATTATTCTTCACTTCAAAAAGTATTTCCACACAAATAATTTCTTTTCTGCAGATTATTTTTCAAACATTTGTACGAAAGGATTAACTGTTTCAATGCAAATTTTTCAAATACTCCCACGTACGTCCGTACGTGTAATAAGTAATATAATCTGTACGTCATATATTTTCTCTCAGTTAGAAGTAACGACATTATTTGTTTTTTAGGATTCACCAAGAATATCGTTGCTTTCAACCGGACCCAGCTAAATAAAAGGAATTGCAGAAAAACGCTAAAAATAAATAAATAAATAAATAAATATTTGCACAAAACTGCCGATAATCTGAAGGTATTTGGACCAATGAAAAGTTTAATGGGAAAATAAAAATTATTTTCTTCCAAACTGCAGTTATTCTGCATGTTTTATGATTTTTGTTCCAAATACCTTTAGATTATCTGCAAATTTTTCTGCAGATTTTTTTAGCTGGGGAAATTCAAAAGGATCTCCTTAATGTAATCTCTTTAAAAATGCATAATATTCAATTTATTGTCTTACCGATCATTTGAAAACTGGTAATGATTAAAAAAAAAACATGTTCTTCCTCTTTTCTTTTGATATTTTTAGAATTCTAAAAAAAAAAAAAAAAAAAAAAAAAAAACTTTTTTTCCCTTTTAATTCAAAATGTAATTCTGTTAAAAATGTCGCCCTTTTTCCAGTTAAACAATATGATTTTTGTTTAAACGCAGTTTTAAACTTATTTTCACTATAAACAGTTTCAAAATTTCAGTCACACACGTCCCAAAAATTTGAAGTTAAATTCAGAAAATTAAATAGCAGAATTGTTTTTCTATTGATTTAGTAAGAAACGTTGTATTTTAAGGTATTAGAATAAAAAAAATAGCAAAACAGTTCTACTTTTTAACCTTCTAAAATTATTATTTAAAATTTTGTGACGTATGTGATATACCATGAAATTAAAAAGATAATAAAAATTCATTTAGTTATATAACTAAATAAATCTTTCTTTAAAAAAAAGAAAGTACATGCTTCTAAATATAAATTTTTAACTAAGCTATAAAATATATATACTCTATAACAAAAAAAAGTGACGCACCAAGAAGGAGTAATGCAAACTGAACACAAATTGACATGCATACAGGTTTTGATGGAATCAAGCACCAATTCATCATTATGGTCGATCCTACGTGCAACTGGTACTTCAGTGACTTCAAATACCCTTAATAGACGACTCAGTGGGGTTGAGCTCAGTCCCCGGATCTCTCTTCCACTGAGGACGTTTGGAGCATCATAAAAAGTGTGCAACTAGCTCCTACAACCAGCTCAGGATTTTACCAATCTAACGCAACAATTGGACAGAATTTGGCACGATACTTCACAGGAGCACATCTGCCAACTCTATCAATTAATACTAAGCCGAATAACTGCGTACATAAGGGCCAGAAATGGACCAACGGGTTATTGACTTGTTTACTTTGTGAGGCCCTTTCTCTTGATTAAATCATACAAATTTTCTGAAACTGTAATCAATTGTTTTTCTCCACATGTACATCTTACTACCAAATTTTGTCTCATTCGGACCACCCATTGCACCCCATCTACCGATTTTAGTCCCCACTTCTTCTTGGTGCGTGGCTTTTTTTTTTGTTATAGAGTGCCTTTAATCTATAAAATTGTAATGTTTGTTCATTATAGGTGTATTTACATGATTACAACTTATTTATTTATGTTTATTTAGAAAAGAGCTCCTAAATTAGACTGTGCGAATTGTTAAGAAAACAGAAAATTCTCGAGATATTCAAATAATTGTTTTTAAGCATAAAAAATCCAAGGAAATAAATTGAAAATAAAGAAGATTTTTCTCCTTCTTACCAGTTAATTATTATTATCATACACACACATATATATAATAATAATAATAATAATATTTTGTTCATTTACATAGGTGTATCGTGATTTAAAACAATGCTAAACAGCGTGATCCAACACTAAGTGGCCTTGAATTGCACATCTGGAACAATGTTAGGCTCTAAGCTTACTTTTTTCTGATTTTATCGATTCTGTAAAAAAAAGTGGTTTACTTTGTTTAGAAATTTTAGTTTCCGAAAGCTGATCTTTGATAAACATTTCTTTTGACACTAATTTGCTAAAAGAACCTTGGATTTCAAAAGTTAAAATAGTGCACAATAGAGATGTGGTAAAATAATGGGTGGAGATGTCAAAATTTGCAGTTTGGTGTCCAGCCATAAATCTAGTCGAAGAAAAACATTTGAAGCAGAAATTTTTAAGATCTTTTTAAGTGATTCAAAACACAAAAGACCTGAAAACCGGCCGGAAGTTTGGTTCGTGATTTTTCTAAATATGAATTATAGAAGCTCATATTTTCCCTTTAACACTTACTTTGTTTCTAAGAATTTTACTACAACATAATATAGTTTTTTTCATAAGTTAAAGAAATGCAATAAAATAAAATAGTGAATTATAAGTTAAAAAGTGTTAATGAAATATAATAATACCGTTGAATATTGACAGATGCTAGCATTAAGCATCAATAAACTCATATACTGGATTTAATTTTTAAACTTGTTATTTCTAGCTTTTTATTTGTTATTTAATTTGTTATTTATTTAATTTTTATGATCTACATCTAAATGATTTTTTAATACTTTCGAAAGATATTTAAATAATTTTTATGCAATATAAGGTATTTAAATATGTTTCGACTTCTACCATATTAAATTGAAAAAAGAAATTATTAGATATTCATAATAAAAAAAAAAAAAAAAAAAAAAAAAAAAAGGCTTTGAATTATAGGATAGATATGTTAGACGGCATTAACTCTGTTACAAAAAAAAAATTATAATATAAAATAAAATAAATAAATAAATAAATAAATAAAAATATAAAAAAAATAAAATAAAGGGAATAAAATCGGTGATGATTATATCACCGCAGTGGAATAGTATTAACGTAGTATAATATTATATAAGTGTTTATACTATTATAAATTAACTTTAATGTATTTTCTAAGCTCGTAACAAACAAACAAACAAACAAACAAAACTTTAAATCTTGTTTGTTATCATTATATATATATTACGAGCATTGCATAGGATGAATAGATATATCATGTATATGTCAGGGATGGAACACGGGCGCAGAATTCATACCGGAATGTGTTTAAGAAATTTCTCTACCTATAATATCGTCGATTAAAGAGGTAGAAAATTTTCTTACATTGATAGTGTTATGAATTCTGCGCCCGTGTTCCATCACTGAATTATGTATTTATTTTTTATATGATAATATAACAATCTTCATCTTACCATTTTTCTTATGGTCTTGCAGAGGATTTGGGGAAAGTTGGGTGCCCAACAGAGTGGTTTACCCCTCTCCACCCTTCTTAAGCCGTGATTGAGCAGGTTATAGGAGTTGTGCTCCTTCTTATCGTTATTTCAGTTGTTTGGATTTTGCCCTTGTTTCACGTAGTTTCTAGTATACATATAAATATAAGGTATCAAAAATTGTTTTTAATCATACATTACATTTTTAATCACTCATTACAAAAATATTATACAACAAAAAAAACTTTTAACAAACGAGTTGTTGACATATATATTTATGTGATCAACTGTTATGTTATATCTGTTTTGTATGTTTGGTGTTTTGCCCCTGTTGCACATAGTTATATATTATCGTTTCTATCCATACTTATTAAGAGTCCCCAGTAGTCAGATACCTTCCTTTCTCCTTCCCCATGTAATCCAATGGGATTTTTGTTGCTTTGTATTTTCCAGATATCTCGCTCAAAAATAAAGTTTTTCAAATTCTGTTTTTTGAATTCCATTCTTTAAGCATGCCACTGTTTTTCTTAATAAGCAATTTATTTTTAAAATAAATTTCAATATTTTATTTCATTAAGCAAACTTAAGGATATAATTTTCAATCTCAAAAAGAAATATTTAAATTGTATTTAAAAAAAAATTGCTTAGTAACAAAAAAAGTGGCATGTTTAAAGAGTGGGATTCAGAAAACAGAATTCAAAAAACTTTATTTTCGAAAGAGATATCAGAAAAATACAAAGCAAGAAAAATCCCATTGGATTACATGGGGAAGGAGAAAGAAAGGTATCTGACTACTGGGGGCTCTTAAGGCTTTTCTCAGGTTTAATGTTTTGGTAAACATAGAAAAGAAACAAGAACAAAAAAAAAAAAAAAAATCATTATTATATTTATTTATATTAAGTATTTGGGGAAATATTTTGACTTTTACTTACACTTAGAAACATTTATGGTGTTCAATTTTTAAGAATGACTTTCAAAATACTTTACGAAATATTTCTTACAAATTTATATATAATATATTTCCGATTTTTATGCATTAATATGTCAATTAATAAACAATTAATTAATAAAGCAATTAATTAGCATTATGAATTTCTATCATAAAAGATTTTTAGATATTTCGTCTTTAATCTGTTTCCTTCTATTAAGATGTAAATTAGTAATTTTTCTGAACTTACTCAAAACATTCTTAAAATTTAAAGAAAGGAACAAAAGATATATTTTTGAATTCCACAAACTCTCATGAAACTAACACCCAACCGGTTTGACATTTCCATTATTGTAAGGACGCTATCCTTGATCTTTGGTACTCCAGATTACATTTAGTGTTGAATCACATAAAGAATGCTAAATGAATGGCAGTTCTCTTAAACATTATTTTTTAGAACTTCGCATTATCTGAGTAAAGAGTAATTTTAAAAAACATGATGTCAGACATGATATATATTACAGTAAAAGAATAATTTCCATGTCAAACTTTATTTAGTTTAATTAAACGAAGCAATTTGTAAAGAGGCCATGGTTTTTCTTTCTTAATTTACATAGTAAAAAATACCCAGCCATGCTATTTCTTTATTAGCTCGTTTATGAAAAATAACATTCAATCTTCATAGTGAGTACAGAACATTGACAGCTATATGGTTGGTGTTTGTACTTTTTATGTATGCAGTTTTATTTGCATTAGTCATTTTATTTTCCTGAGGAAGAACCCACTACATCATGGTGTTTAGACACGTAGAATTAGCTTTTTATATTATTTATTTATTTATTTCATTTAGCATCGTAAGACTCACCGGGAGCTGCTTTTTAAATACCTTTCCTGCTGATTATGTTCATCTGAATTTTAGGAAGATTTGCTAATAAATCAATGAACTCTTGCAACCTTTAAGATCGTAGACAATTCTGTAGATGGAAGATTTTAAAGCATCTCTCTTTCTCTCCCTCTAAGAAAGAAATATTTTTCTGATAAGAAATACAGATGTATCCTCCAAATAACAGCAAATTATTTCTAATTGATTTAAGTTTTTATTAATTTATGACAGGAAAGTAAATGACAATAACAAAAGTCTGCAACTAAAAAACTGGATAAAATGTTTCTTCTGTTCTTTATAGATTTTTACTTACAAGGAAACATTCAAAAGGTGTCATCTTCAAAAAGTATTGAAAAATATATATGTGATTCTACTCTTCATAAAACACCAGAAAATGAAAAAATTATCGGCTGAAATTAATTACAGCAACCACAAAAAATTATCAAAATTAAGCATATTTGGCGATTTAGCGCTGTTAGGCGATACGTTTGCTAGCACCGTGATTGCCGTGTACGAACAGAACCGTGTTTTGCTTTTCCGCCAAGTACTCAAAATCAATCGCCTAGCAGTGTGAAATCGCCAAATATGCTTAATTTTGATAATTTTTTGTGGTCGCTGTAATTAAATTCAGCCGATATTTTTTTCATTTTCTGGTGTTTTATGAAAAGTAGAATCAAATATATTTTTTTCAATACTTTTTGAAGATGATACCTTTTGAATGTTTCCTTGTTAGTAAAACCGAAAAATACAGAAAAAAAGTTCCCTCACGTCTAGTTTATATTGTCATAATTTTAGTTAAATTTTGCGTGAAATCATGAAATCTGGTATACTCTTGTTGATTATAAAAACATATTCAATAGTCATTCTTTACTTTAAAACGATGTTTATTAAAGGAAATCTAAAACACAAATACAAAATTGAAAATAGGAGATATAGGGGGAGGGGATGAGGGTCAAAAAAAGAAAAAAGTCGTAGGCAAAAATAACGAATACAGAAGGACGTTTAAATATGATGGACATGAAGGTCGTTTAATTATAAGAAAGAATATTTTAATTTAATGTAATAAAATTAGTGATTTTTTATTGCCAACCCTTGTTATACGAGATGGGAAAATATAAGAGGTAATTTTTGGTTTCTGCATCCTCGAAAACATAAAGTTTACCAAAAAAATGTCTTGCAGCAGGAAAAATAATATACACAATTTTTAACATATAGATTATGTTTAGCTATATCTATATCGAATGTTTTTTAAAGAATATGATTAGAATAAGTGTATGTGCTAACTTAAAATTAACAGTTTCTTTTAATGCAATATTTTAGTTTTAATTTAATTATATGTGTGACACATAACATTTCTATAACTTAGAAAATAAATAAATAAATAAATAAATAGATACTTTTTGGATAATGCTGTGAAATTTTTGAAAATTCAAAAATTCCTATTAAATAAAATTTTGTCCTTAAGATTTAAATGTTCCTTGTTCAGCAAATATAATGTTACTTGTTCTAACAAAGAGGACAATGACACGATATGTTTCCTTCTTCAAATATAAAATGCTCAGGAATTTCTTGCTTGTGAGAAAAGATAGAAACCAGTAGCTAAAATTATGACTGGTTCCTGTGTACCCATTTATCATTTTAAATGGTCATAAACCAGAAGCTAAACCTGCTTGCAGCTTGTATTTCCTCTCGTTCATAAAAATGCATGGAAAAAAAAATAAATAATAAGGTTTCTGAAAAGTATTTGTAGAAGAAAATTTTTAAAAATTGTGCTTAAATTATATTATGCAAATATAGATAATTGTTTATTGTTCATAAGTTTCTTGAAAAAATTAATAAATAGCATTTATTTTTTCCGCTTAGGAATACTTGTTGGCGACGAGGTTGATTCAGGAAAATAATTAGCATTTTCAATGTATTACTATGCTAATAGTAAAACCAGGGCAAAACAAATTTAGCTACCCAATAATTTTAAACTAACTGTAACTTGTTTTAACCAGATATTTAAATTATACATGCTTTAAAATTTACAATATCAGAGGATGGTACGATACTGCTAATGAGAAAGGTTGCGTAATGAAAAAATAAGAGTGTGATTTTTTTTTTTTTTTTTTTATGAAATATTAAATTATACATGCTACAAAATTTACACTATTATTTCGTACTGTGATATTGCTAAATACGTATTGATGAAGAAAAATGTATGTATTTTGTATTTTGCATTTTCATTTTTTTTTTATATATATATATAAAGATAAATATTAAGAAAATTAATTTATTTTAAGTAATCAACATGCAGTAAATACACTGTGAAGAAGAAAAAAAAATCTGTTAAAAAATAGAAAATTTCTTTTTTGTAAAGCTACAGAAATTAACGATAAAATTACGTATCAATCTATCAAAAGGCATGTTTTTCTTCTGTAAAAAGATAAAAGCTGTAACCGCTGATAAAGATTTTTTTTTTTTTTTTTTTTTTTCTGGTGGATACATATTTTTTTTTCTGTTTTGCGCATGAATAACCTTCTATTAAAGCAGTATTGGAGGTGCTGAGAAGTAACATCGTCGCCTACTATACGGTGGACCCGGGTTCGATCATAGCCGGTTGAACTGAAAAATTATATTTAATGCGAGTTTGTTGTTGTAGTGTGCCCTACAGAAAAAAATCTGTTGTGTACTAATATTTTCTATATTGCTATGTTACGGAACATTTCTGTCAACATGCCTTTTTTTTTTTTCATTATTATTATTCCTGTAGCATATGGATATTTCATTTTGACAATTTTTCTGTCAGAAATTTGCCTGCATTATTTATTTATTTATTTATTTATTTTTAAGCATATTGATATGTTATTGTTCTGACTCTGATACAAAGTATTGGGAATGTTGTTTTTATAATTAAGTAAATGAAATTTCTTCAACAAATAGTTAACAAATAATTTAATGAATATTATCAGAAATTGCATGAAATTATACATACAGTTAGCTTGTTCAGTATATGAAACATAGTAAAATAATTAATCTTTCTTTAAAATATTACAATATAATTGCATACCTGAATGGGAAAAATTAAGATTAAAAACAATATAAAAGCTTTGCATGTCAAATCAAAATTTTTGCTTTCTTTTTTTCCCAAATCTTTCTTATATCCTTTTTAATTTTTTAATATGCGCAAAAGCTATTAAGTGTTGTACGTTATGTATATTACAAAATAAAACACTTGAAAATATTTCAGCTTTATTATCTACTTTCGCAACCTGATTTCTTTAGTAAAAATATGGTCAGAATGAATTATTTCCTACAAGTCTGGCAATAACTTGTTAATGAGGAGTAGTATACAGCACCTTGACAGTGTAAGACGTTGATAAGTAATTTGGTCACGTTTTTTTATGCACGGAAAGTGCCGCATTCTTTTCCAACTGGCATTTGCACCTTTGGCAACGTGTAGGTGGTCTTTGTAGGGGCGTTAACTTGTTGACTTGTAACTTCTTTCCCCCAATATCAGATGATTTAAAAGGTGAGTGCCCAGTACTTTCTAGTACTTGAAAGCTTCAGATTCATTTTATTTGCACTTTAAATGTTTATGCAGTAAAACTTCATTCATTGTAGCTCTGGATTAAGAGTCCGTGTTGATGCAACACTTGGTTTTGGAGCTTTTGTGATGTTAAAAATTACTGTGATTTCAGTTATGTATTCCACATTCAGTTATGTATTTCGTCATTCAAAGGCATTAGACATTTTTACGAGTTTGATATATTGATACGATAAAAGTTCATTTTATTTTCATTATATGCTTTATCCTGGGAGTAAAATACAGTATATAAATTTTTATTTAAACTGACTGCGAAACAGATTAATCATAAGAAAGTTTAGAATTTTTTATAGAGGACAAGTATAGAGATTTTTTAATTATTTAAAGTAATTGTTAGATTTAAAGACGTAATATTTTTTAAATTGTGTTGTTTGCAGCTGTTTAACAAAGGACATCAAAAGAAAACAAAAGTTGAAGACCTTTTCAGTGTGATATTTTTTTTCCCCTAACTTTTCTTCTCAAAAGTCGTAATAAATTTATATTAAAAAGAAAAAAAATTAAAGAAGTTCTGAAGCAAAATTTGTAAAAGATATTTAGGACATTTTAAAACATGAATTCTATAATAAAACATTTTATTTTATTTATTTATTTATTTGAAAATATCAATATATTACTTATACATAGTTCGTACGGCCACACCTTTTTTTCAATGACTCTTCCCACCAGTATTTTTATGCAATATATTTCCTTTTAATTTTTAAGGCTTTTTTAATATCAAAATTTGCTAAATAATAATACTGGTGCAGAAAATTAAGAAAATTCAAGGACTGTACGAAGTATGTTATTGCGTATACTTTGTTGTATGGAGAAGTTCTTTTATGTTATTTTAACCCATTAACCGCCAAAACTAGAAATGGTGATTTTTTTTCTAAATGCAAACAGTAACACTCATTATTTTGATCATATATAACAATAATTTAAGATATAATTATGAAAATTGGTCTTACCTTACTAAAATTAGAGTGTTGTATTTCTATAACTTCAGAAGAATAAGAGATTAAAATGAATACAAAATAAATGTTTACGGAAATTTCCTTGAGAGAGCATAAAACAGCAAAAAACTACAGATGACTGCAAAAATAATTATTTTATCATGAAAATTATTTTTTACAAGTTATGTAAAATCATTCAATTATGAAAATTTTCAAAAGTTTTATTTTTAAGAGTGCTTGAAGTTTGAAATTCATTTATAAACATAAAATTATTGTTTAGATCAATTTTTTTTTAATTTATTTTTAAATTTATTTATTGTAATAAAATAAACGTCTATTACTTTCTTACTTAAAAATAATACTTAATACAAATTATCTTTTTCAGTTAATTGTTAAACGCAATTATTCGTGTTGTTGCGCGAACGCAACACCAACGGCTAATGGGTTAAGGAAAAAGAATTCATATGTATCGAAAAAGAATAGTTTAACCTGTTACTTAAATAACGTGTACCGATTTGAAGATGTATAACTTTTTATTACATATTTATACAGAGTTGCCAACTATTCCGGAGCATTGTTAGCCCCGCCTTTTTTCCATACCAGTAATTTTTAAGAATGATATTCTTCTCACTTAATTGTTGTTACATATTGGAAAAAAAAATATTCTACTAAATTTCCGGGACGAAAGTAAGGTGGGAGTGAAAATGCTCCGGAATAAATTACAAAAGTTGGCAACTCTTTTTCTATTGTAAACTGGCCTCCAAACAAAAATTTATTCAGAAAAAATAATAATGCTTACCCAAAATATTTTTCAAACTTTAAATATTGTATCATTTAAATAAGAGTCAAATTATTTAATAAATAAATTTTTTTTATGGTTTCTTATATGGATATTAAGTGCTATTATGAATATCTGACACACTTTATTTTTAGTGCATCGTAATCTGGTACTATATTTCTGACAATCCCTTCTAAACTCGTGTATCATAATTATAATCATACCTGTTACTTTGTTCGATGAACTTATTACATTGAACAATGTAGTTTATTATTATCAGCACCTGTCCATTGCATCAGATTAAAAATAATCAAAAAGAAAGAATCTTCATACGTAAAAACACTATTTGATAAATTTGGTGGATCTGAAAGTGAACTTTCATTATAGATTTCTTTAACATTTAAATATTGTGATAAGCAATAAAGCATGTAATTTCATATAATTCTTAGCATACTGCCTTTCTAAAACGGATTTTGTTTACTTATACGTTAAAATATAAGATAAAAATGCTAGCTTTCTTCTGAAAAAGACGACAAAAATTATTGGTTGTTTGATCTATAATAATACGCGATATATCGCTTTGTTAGGGATTTGAACTCTTTGAAGTAGCATTTTACTTTTCACGCATTATTAGTTGTTGCATATTTACAGAAGTGCTTAGTATTCCCTTGAATTTTAATTTTGAATAACTTTATTCACAAACTATGCAATGTTAATCATAATACTTATACTTCATCTCAAATTCTCTTCAAATGCTATGAAATCTTTGTGAAATTATATATATGAAGGTTATTTACGAATTGTTCTTGTTTTTCTTTTGTCTATTATATTGTGAATATAGGTCGATATGTTTTGCATTTCTTTCGAAGTATGGTGTTTATAAATAATAAAAGGGAATTTACTTTTGAGTTTCTTTACTTTTTTGTCTCCTTTTCGTGACATTTATTTTTATTTTGTTTTTCGTTTTATTATTATTTTCGCTTTCTTTCTTTCTTTTTTCTTTTTTCTTTTTTGTGATATTGTGTGTGTAATACAAAGATTCAGGAAGAACGTGATTTTTAATTTTTATTTTTCAGTTGAAAATATCTTTGAAAAACTTGAATTTATGGATGATACAATCATAAATACAGAAATAAATTATTACACTTGGAATTTCTCAAAGTGACTGAGTTTAGTGGGCTACGTAACACTTTTTTAATGTTTAAAAATCTAGGATGAAATTTCTTTAGTGGGATCTCTAAAGATCACTGAATTTAGCGAGTTACATGATACTTTTATCATATTTATTGATCCTCTGGTTGAGCTCCTTTTTACCTGGAAAGAATAAATGACTTAGCAATTCAAATAAACATATTTCATAAATTATTTTACAAATATGTTAAAATATAGATACAATGGATTTTTTATTTTATTTTAACGGTAAATAGGAATTTATAATACTCAAGAATAATAAAGAAATTGTAAAAATATGTATATATGTGCATATATATATATATGTATATATATATATATATATATATATATGTGTGTGTGTGTGTGTGTGTGTGTTTATCCTGTATTTGTGTTTACCATTAAACATCCATTGAATATCTGTTTTAATTTATTTATGAAGATAATTTATAAGACATATTTAAAGAATATGTATATAAAGTTTCTACAAAGAAAAAATGGTAACAGAAAAGGCGAAAACTTTATTCCTGTGTAAATAAAAATATAGACAATAGATACAAGGATATATTGTACTGATATATCAATCATTGTACAATTTCGGAACATTTCTCTTTATTGCTAACATCGAATATTTAATTACATACATTTTGTAAATTGAAATGTACGAAATGTTTATGCAATAATAAGGAGGAGTGGGGAGTCGAACAGTTGTAAACACTATACATTATTAAAGAAAATACATGCTTTAATGCATATCAGTTCGTGAAATATAATTTTTCCGAAATCTTGATAGTTTCAAACTTCACATTAACTCTATATTTTCCATAAATCTGTACTTAGTTAAAAATTTCAACGAATGTATGTTTTAACATTGTATCTATTCGAAATTGCAGAAAACGTGAGAGAAACACCCTTTCGACATATTTCTTTCCATCATATTAAGACTTTTTTTTTTTTTTCACTTTGCCTAGTAACATCTTGCAATTACACGGCTATGAATTGTTTTATGAGCATTTCATCGCTTTTGCTTTCTATAACCAGCCAGATTCATGTGAATTCAACCAGGTTATTCACTAGGTGTGTGCCTTAAAAACTTTCCAAAAAGAAATTCGGGAAAAAAGTCTTTTCACGTATATCATTTCACAGTGATAAAAACTTACCACTGTTTTAAATTAATTCAATTTCTTTTGTATCTTGGTATAGCTTACGCCCAAAAGCTTTTGGAAATTAAAAACAAAAATAAAAAAATGAATTCTTGCTTTCCCTCCCCCACATGTTTGAGCTGTCTTTTTTGTAATGCTAATATCCATTGTTGGTTGATGCCTTTACTGCTTTGAACTTTTTTATTCAATATCAGAGACTGATTAATATACTTAGTGAAAGAGTTCGGAATTTTGTTTTTCGGCTGTAAGCTTTCAGAAGTTTAATAAAATATTTTGAAACTCGTTAAGCTTTTTATGAGTTTAAGTATTTTTCGCCTGATGAAGAACACATTCGACTGTTACAATATTTTTTCAAAATTAAAACGAATAAAATGTTCTGAAAGGTAAATTTTTTCCGATGAACATAAAACTTTTTTAAAATGCGAATCTAATTATTAAAAAGAATCTAGAGAAAAATATAAAATAATTCTATTGAAAGATGTTTTTAAATATATTTAAAATCCATGCATTTAGAGTTCGGAATTGCGTTTCTTGGCTCCAAGCTTTCTGAATTTTTATATATTTATCTAAGGTGTTTCAACAGTTTTCGGCTCTTACAAATATCATACGATTTCTCTCTCTGTTTTTTTTTTTTTTTTTTTTTCAATTTTCTTCCTATTTTCCTTTCTTTCATTTTTTTTATGGTTAAAACAAACGGGAATGTTTCGAATGAACATAATTTTTTTTTAATGCGAATCTGTTTATTTACGATATATATATATATATATATATATATATATATATATAAATATTTTGAAAGAAGTTTTTAAATATATTAAAAATCCATGCATTTAGTTCGAAATTTCTCTTCTGAGTTTCAAGTTTTATAAAATATTTCAAAGCTCATTAAAATTCTAGTGAATGTGAGTCATATTCGACTTCTGAAGATTACTACAACTGCTGGAATATATTTTAAGAAGATAAACGTTAATGTTCAGCAAGAATGTTTTCGAATAGATATGAAACATTTTAAAATACGAAGTTACTTATTCAAAAAATGTATAGAAATATGTAAAATAATTATTTTGAAAGAGGTTTTTAAATGTATCACAAAGTTCTGGATGTATTTGTGGACTTGTTATTTCCTTAGATTCAAATTAGGAGACTCCATTTCTATAAAGCATAGGATAAATGAAACATTCACATTTATATTTAATATTTATGACATACATTTTATGTGTTGGGGATTTTTATTATTATTATTATTATTATTATTATTATTATTATTATTATTATTATTATTTATTTAAACTTATTGCAACTAATCGCATATTTTGGTGCTCGAGTTTTATTTTTCAGAATTTAATTACTCCGAGTTAAACTTTTTACTGATGTATCTTTAAAAGGATATTAAATGTCACTTAAAATGTATTTCTAAATTGGGTCATACTTAAAAAATTAAAAAAAAAAAAAAAAAAAAAAAAAAAAAAAAAATCAATGAAAAATGTATTATAAATATAGAAAAGGGAATGTAAAAAATATATCATTACTTTGAGTATAGTTAACAGGGAAACCATAAATATGCGCTGGATTACCGATAATTTTACACCCAATACTATGCTTAGGAGACTTGACGGCACTGAAGGTTTTATATAAAAGCTTATATTTCTATTTAGTATTTATAAATTAAACTATATTAGGTTTTTTTCAATAAAATATATATTCAGGCAACAATTCTTATGGTTTTTGATATATTTTTTATAGATTTGAAATATACTAATTCTTTAGAAAATTTTTATTTTTATAAAGTTTGCCACTTGAAAAAGGAATTTTTTATAGATGATACAATACTTGTTCAGTAGAAATAATAATTAATATGTTTAGGGTTTAGGTTTAGAAATTTAATTTTGAGAGTTAAATTTTGGTTGAAGGAATTGTTATAGGATAACTAATTAAAAACAAATTTATGTTTATATACAAATGTATGCATATAATATATTAATACTATGTATTTTTTTCAAAGTTTTTAAACATGAAATTAATAGTTCCGTGTTTTATTTTCAGGCCGGGAAGCAATGATAGCAGCCCAAATGGATCTGCAGGGCCTTCTCCCAAAAATCCAACCATTTGGCAGAAGGCGAGCAACTTGAGGCAATCATTCAGACAATCTACTAGATCTAAAGTAAGTATATAAAAAGAAAAATTATCCCTAAAATGATTTTAGAAAATTTCAGTTTTCATTCTATCGCACAAAAGTACTTTTTTTTTTCTATATCTAAAAGAATGAAGCATGGAATTTTTTTAAAAAACGTTCATATTGTCCAAAACTACATGTGATTGTAAGAAAAAATTTACCAGAAGATAAAAGTCTAATAAGCATTAAATTTTTAGGCGCATTGCAGTTGGTTTTGTATAATTCAAATATGATGTACAATGGCACTAGACTGCAACATTTTTTATTTTTTTTATTTATTACTTTACTTTATTTTATTTTACTTTATTTTATTTATTTATTTATTTTTTTTTTTTTGCGTGTATGAGCTTGAATAAATAGTTAAAAACTGAAAAATAATAATCAATAATTAAATGTAACTGATTATCAATGCAGGTAAAATGAATTTTTAACTAAGATTTTTGAATCGATTTTTGGACTCATAGCTAATTGATTAATCAGAGGAATAACTAATAGCTGTATCTAATTTGAATATTTAAATAAAAATTAATTACCTTTCATGTGTCTGCTAAAAAAATAAAGATATTACAGAAGATGTTTGTTGCATTTTTAAAGTTAAAAATATATAATTACATTAACGTAAAGTATATAAATAAAATAATAATTAATTTGGAATACATTTTGCATTTCATTTTTGAATTGTTCGCCATTATTTTATGCATGTAGCACTAAGCAAAGAAATTATTCTCAAATTAAAGCTAGCGAAAAAGTAATAATTTTTCAGCAAGAAATATTTGTTGAAGTAAAAAGAACATAAAGAAATTCAAAAGACGTCATTTAACGGAATATGTAGACAACAATAGTTTATGAAGTATAAAAGCAATACTGGAATAAGAAGAAGAAGAAGAAGATCTGTTTCTGGATCTGAGAGAAGAATTTTTGAAATCGGAGAGGTCGCATGGTGCGATCACTCACGTATTTAGGATCAGAAGTTATCCTACACATTTATTGTTGCACGAAAACACAAGAACAAGCATATAAAATGTTGAGAGCAGTCAGGTTTTGCTAATAATTTTAAAATTAATTGATACCATGAATAATGTGAAGGGCATCGTAATTTTTGATCATGTGCTTGAACGGCATATTTTACCTTCTATCATATTCTCTTATAAAAATGTGTGGTTGAGAAAGGAGGGATGTTTGTATATATTAGTGAAAGGCAGGAATTAAACTCAAAAGTTCAAATACTTAATTTGGGGGGGGGGGGAGGAATTACTCAGCGACGTTTCAGAAGAAGCCGTCGGTTTTCAACCCGTAGTTTTTCAACCCTGAAAAAAATCGCAGCTTTTCAACCCGGAAGTAAAATCTACCCCGAATAATAATGGATTTTATGTTTTTTGTACTTATACTTTGAAAAGTTAACTTCCCATTACACTTTATCCAGACGTCGGACTGGCAGCAATTGTTTCTGGCATATTATTATTATTATTATTATTATTTGTGCTTTATTTATTACAAATTACAATAAAAAAAACTTACAAATGGCACTCGAAATAATTTACAATTTGACATTTACAATTCAAAATTTACATATCACAATTATTCGAGTTTATGGACATATTTAGTACTTTTAAACATTTTCTAATATCCAAAGATATATAATACTCGTCTATAATTTTCCTTATTCTTTCATCCAATTTGATACATTTTCGTTTTTTTTTTTTTTTTACCTTCTAATTCTACATACTGTCTATTAAACAAAAAATCGTTATATTTTGCTTCGTCTTTTAAATTTTTTATTAATGCATAGAAATTAGGATGCGATTTTTTTTTTTTACTTTCTCTTACCCATAAGGTAGAGAAAGTATTGTTTTTGGCTCAAATTTTCGAACGCGAGATTTTGTTATATTTACACGTTTTGAGGTCCCCTGAATACGAAAATCATGTTTTTAGCAAATGGTCTGTGTGTCTGTGTGTGTGTGTGTCTCTGTGTGTGTGTGTCTGTGTGTGTGTCTGTGTCTGTGTGTCTGTGTGTCTGTCTGTTATCAGCATATCTCAAAAACAAATTATGGCAGAAAGTTCAAACTTGGTATTCTAAATGTGTATCATATAGGGATGCTACAGTAAGCTTTTCGTTAAGATCAAGCGAATGGTTCGTGTACAGGAACAATCAAGAGAATTCTAATACATTACGTCTATGGGGGAAATTGCAGGTAAGTAGAGTTTAACGTCTATAGACTGCACTAAACCAAATGAAACGAATATATATTTTTTGTAAAAGAGATAGTTAACTGAGAAAAAATTCTGTGTATGTAGGAGCCTTGCCTCCCCCCCCCCTGGGGGGATGTCCCCCCTCGAGGGGAGTAAATTTTCATGATGGGTATCATTCAAAAGAGCTCATCAATACCTTTAAAACGAATGGCTGAACTATAAATCTGTGATAATTTAAGACAAAGTTATAGATTTTTTTTACTTTTAACAAAAAAAAAACTTAGAAAAAAAATCGTAATTTTTCTTTTTTTTTTTTTTTTTTTTGTTCCCTTTTCTTTTCTTTTCTTTTTTTTTTTTTTTTTTTTTTTTTTTTTTTTTTTTAAATATTGAGAGTAAAATGGACTTTTTTTGGATATTTAGTGTTACACTACTTCTCTAATATGGAAATCGTCTGCATTATCATAAAAAATAATTTTTTTAAATAATAATTTTAATAAATTATTAAAAAAAAAAAAAAAATGAATTATTTTTTAAGAACCGAATTAAATTCTATATAAATGTAGGTGCATTAATGAAACGGTGGGTTAAGGGGGCCGGTAGCCCCCCTTACACAGACCTAATTATCGTATAAAACTCTTCTGAAGCCTAATTTGAATTGTTTAGCATAGGTTTACATGACAGTTCTCGTTATCTTACCTCTTAATCTGCAACCTATATTTATAGTATTAAATTTCAGGGTAAGAGAAAGTCGTGTGAGTGACACACCAGATTATTTACTATATCGTTAAGTCTAAAGTTCCATCCTTCGACGACGTTATTCATAGGATGGCGACTTTCATTACAGTTCCACATGTTTGGTGTTATTACGTTGTTTTCCAACCATGTTCAACAAAAGAATCATACATTTTTTGTAGATTATCGTTAGAAGGAGAAGTCTCTTGTATTGCAATCCACGCGCCGTCAATATGTTGTACAGGTAAATATGCTACAGACGTACATATCGCACACATTCTAATTTGAAATTGAATTTCTTCGTTTGCAGTGTATTCGTTCTCTAAACCCAATTCTTGCATTTCCTCCCAAGACATTGGTTGGAGTTATAAATGCTTTTACATAAACAAAAGGAAACACTTTCGTGATTATACGATACTCTGAATTATAATTTAGCTTTTATATTATAATACTTATTCTTATTATTATATATATTGTTGTTGACGTTATTTACATATTTATCGAACATTCCTAGAATTCCATCGTGATATTTTGAGATTAGCTTTGCTTTAAAGACAGGTTATATTTTAGCTCTATTTTCAAATATTCAAAATGACAAAACATTGGTATTTCTTAAATACTTTTATATAACTGTAATAAATTCTGATTTATTTATTTATTTTTATTTATTCTTTATTAGCTCGGACAGAAAGCTGGCTTTGATTTCCCCGTCCTTTCTAAAGCAGAAAAATCTGCCACTCTTGGGACTCCTAGTTCTGTTGGCAAGGGACAAGAGCCCCAGATAAAAAGGGAATGGAAATCTCAAAGAAGTTTATCAAGGGAAAGAAGAAGTTTTGTTTCGAAACATGGAACTACTGAAGAATTAGCCGCTACGAAACGCAGTTTGCATTCCAGATCACTTTGCATGGCTGGAGAATGGGATGTGGATATCGGTATTCCTCCACCAAATGAGCAACCCCCACCTCCACCTCCACTTCCCCCACCACCTCCGCCTTCGTCATCTGCAGATCCTAAAGAACCTAGATCGCCAAGAAAGCTGACAAAAGACTCTGGATATTCAACTCAATGTGAGCACGACTATGCCAATTCCTTGACTGATTGGTTTTCTCAAGAAATAGCCTTAGATAAGATTGACGATGGAAAGTCATGGAGTAAGGATAATAACGTCAGGAATCCTCAAAACGGTGCAAATGGTGAAAAAAGGTAAGTTTATTAAATTTTTATGTGTAACAAATTGACGGTTAAGTCATTTTCGATCAGCAATTGGTTATTATCGCAATCTGATTTAACTCTTTAATGTTCACTGCATATCTACTTTTGAAAATTGCCAAATAAATTTCATAAATGGCTATTAGACGCACAGCTAATTATAAGGGGAAAAAAAGAAGGTGTTAAAATTTTTAATTTTGGAGAAATTTTCAGTTTGAAACATCTATATGTTAAACTGATTAATTAATAAATAGTTTTGTACATAAACACTATAAATTGCAAAAACTCTCAACAGTTGTTTCAGGCCAAAATAATAGCACAGCCCTTCATCATATGAAAAACAAGTCACGAGTGCATCATCAAAACTTGCGCCGTTGCGCCTAGTAAGAAATTTGAAGTTGCTTTTTACATAGGGCTACCTCTGAAAACATCGTTTGTTAAACTTCAGCATAGTGGTGTTGTCGATCGAACGGAGAAGAAACAAACGTATAAAATTCAATTAAAACAATGAAATATATTGAAAAATTACCGTATAAAAAATGTTAAATCTTTAATTTTAGCATGAAACCAGTGAACGTTAAAGGGTTAAAGTATGTTATTCTGCTTAAAGTACATTGTAACGTTTTTCTTCTCTGCTTAAAATTATGTTCTAATACCAAGGCTGTAACCAAAATGGGAGGATACCCCCTTCCTCCTTGAGATTTTGTAAGTTTCTCAAAAGCGTTTGAGTGACACATCAGTTTTAACACTTTTTTTTTTCCCGCAGGTTTAGACGATCTAACGAATTTGAAAACGTCAATGAGTTTAGTGAATTGTAATACAGTTTCTTTGTTTTTAGCCTATGTTTACCATAGAGTCCTGCACAGGTCACTCAAACTCGACAGTTAAATTTTAGGTTAACCTGAAACACTCCTAAAAAATGTCATTGATACGAGCCTCAAAAGAGTTTAAAAAACAAAAGAGAACTGCTTTTGTTGTTTTGCACACTAGCCGAACCCGACTTGAAACCCGAAATAATAATAATAATAATAATGATAATGATAATGATAATAATCCAACCGAACCACGACCACAAGAAAAAAAGTCAGCTATTCCTACAGTAACAAGATTCACAAGGAGAAAAAAAATCAATTTGTATTTTCCTAGATTTAACAAATACTGTATCAAAGTTAAAATCCCTTAAAAAAAAAAAAAAAAAAAAAAAAAAAAATTTAAAGGAAAGGAAAAAAGAAATTAATAATAATAAAGAAAAACCTTCTCGTTACCGCATTCTTTAATATCTAACGTTTGAAACTGTGACACGGCGATTCCCTTCTTCAAATCATAATAATTTCTTTATTAAGTATTCCAATTCTGGTACAGTTAATATGTTCACGTTGAATTGTATTGAATCAATATCATTTGTGAAGTTTTAAATGCATAAAATTGGGAAAGACGTAGGGGAATGTATGTAGGGTATTGTGAATTCTTTCTATGCATTTAAATACGTCTTCCCACTTTAACTTTTATCATTTGTAACTTACAGAAACTCGTGATTCGTTTTACAACGCAATTAATTGTTTTTTTTTTTTTTTTTTTTTTTTTTATCTAAGAGATGACAAACTGAAATAGCATTAAAGTGTATTTCTAAATTTCTAATATTTGTATTTATGTATCCTCGGTGAAATATACTGTATATTTCTAATATAAAAAGCTGCTTTTTTAATAAATATTAATTCTACGCGGTTATACTCATCTATATTCTAAATCAAAAACTTTATCACAATGTTAAAAATATTCACTTTGTGCCGCATCCGATAAAAAAAAATTAATAATATTAATATTAATAGAATTACCTGGGATTACTCATAATGCTAACATCATGGCCTCTTTTTTTTTTCCTATTATATATTTCGCCAACCGTTATTTCCCCTTATTTACTCCAATGTCCTGAACTTCCACTGTAGGTATATTGTTGTGATTGCACTTTCTGCCCTTATTTATAAAAGACCACAGAATCCGCCCTCTTCCCTGGTTGCACCTTTCACATTTAGTCCCGGAATTCCTCACCTACAAATGCATTGTTCGGCAAATTCCACTGTACCTATACGGGGATCGCCAATAGTCTTCAGTTGATGGAATCCTGCTTTTGTGATCGAAGCTGTAAATTTACCTTGCCTTTTATGCTTGGTAGATTCCCTTTTGCTTTTTAGATGGGTTTAGAGAAAATTATGAATATATTTCTTCTGTCTATTTTTCTCTTGATTCAGAGTCATAAGGCACAATATAATTTGAATTCTAAAAAAATTTTTCGATACACTAACCGACACTTACATAAAATCCATTTCGACAATTAGCATTTGTTATTTCACATAAAACTTTTGCCTTTCTATTAATTGATGAATGTTTCGATTGGATTAAGGGATTATACAAATTATCTCATTGTTAGGCTTATGTGTTATGTTTGTGTCATTTCTCTTCTGCGTAAGTACTTTAACATGTTTTTACTACTCAGTGAACTTATATTATCATCGTGACAATAATTTTATTCGTTATACATCTCATTTAAAATTTCATATGTTGGTATTTTCATCTATCTTTCATTTGCTGAGTTTTGCAAAGGAATTAAATTATTCAAATTATATATATATACCTATATATATATGCAAAACACTATGAGATATTGAAATAATATGATGTTTAGAATATTTTATTTTTTACCGTCGAAAAGCTTTTTCTTTTATTTTAAGAATTAATATAGAAATTTTATTTTAAATTAAATAATTTATTATTATTATTATTATTACTGTTTTAGGCCTTTGTTTGATAGCCTTTTAAAAGCCTTATACAAAATTGAAGAGAAGGAAAAATGCTCTTGAAGTTTGCCGACAGATTTTGATTTCTAACGAGTTATCTTCGCTACTTTCTTTCCCACATAGCCGTGGATAAAGAGAGCTATTTTAACTAAAACGGCACTTAGCAAATGTCTGAAGTATCAGTTATCTGATATAGGGAATTCGGCTACTGCTTTGAAGACTATTCTACAGATTCGAAATTTGAAGCGACTGATTTGTTTTCAGTTATCTTGAGTGCGAAGCCGAACTTCAGAAATGTCTTAAACCGATATACTAAATGCTGATAAGTGAGAAAATTTAACAATTCTGAGGAGGGCATTTCATTTAATGAACACTGGAAAACACATTTAATACGTACTATTTTTTAAAATAAACCGTATTTAGTGTTAGTTTATTTATATTTACAGCCGACTGCATAAAAGACATATATTCCAAAACCTATTAAACAGTAAAGACGACCATCAAATATTCACTCGGTAACAAAAGTATCCGAACACTAGCAAAAATTCCTATTAAAAAAAGTAGAGTTAATACTGTTTTGTTAAATAAATCCTTGTCGAACCATGTTCTTAGACTGACTAAGAACATGATTCGACAAGGGTTTATTTAACAAAACAATATTAACTCTACTTTCTTTATATAGGAATTTTTCCTAGTGTTCGGATACTTTTGTTACTGACTGTAATTCGAAATATATCTGAATGGCAACAGCGATAAGTCGCTTTCACAAACATCTTAAAAATAAAAGAAAAAAGCAATAGAATTATACACGATAAATAAAATATTGCCGGAGTAAATCGTAATAATCATCCGCTTCATGTTAAATTGCGCACAACAATAAAAACATCCACATCTGAAATATGTAATAAACAGTTGAAATTAATTAGACAGTTAAAGTGCTTCAGATATTTATAACTAACGAATAATATTTGAACCATACATTAAAATATTCATGCTATCTATAATAAATACTAACAATAAAATTGAAATTATCATGTTATGTTTGAGAAAGTGTGAAAATCTTAAATTTTAACTTCAACATATAAAAACTCTTTAAGTGAATAATTGAAAAATATAAAAAATTTAAATCATTATATTAATCACGATTTAAATTGAATTAAATAGGGAAACCCTTCTTATTTTGTAATTAAATAATTAATTAATTTATATAGCTTTTAACCTAATAAATACTGATTTCTGGTTCATTTTTCTTAACACACTTGAAATAAAAGTGATGATGTTTTTGTTAAACATGCATTTTTCCTGGTATTGAGAACAGTAATAGTGTATAATAGGACAACGTTAAATAATTGATGGATTAATAGTCAGTGGATTGTGTGTATGTTTAATCCTGTCCTTCTACGATGGGATTGCGATGCATAAAATCTCAATCATACGTAAAAGAAAAGAACAACCATAACAATAAAATGCAAATGAGAAACAGGATTACCTTGTTAATCATTTAGAAACGTGATTGTCTACACATCAACATCCTGGCATCTCCTTATTGCAAGTACGACGAAAGAGTTGTGTTATATATCGACTGTAGAATTAACTGTATTATTCTTATGAGAATTAAAATTTCTGACAAGGATAATTCTGAATGAAACTTTTAATATATGAATGAACTATTTTTATTTCTCTCTTCTCTAATTAAATCATTTCTTTCGTTTCTCAAAGTAACTACTTCTATATATAGTACAATTCATTCATAGTGTTCAATGAACAGGGTAAACCTGAAAATTTATTACCCGGAAGTTTATTTTGCACATAACCTCGCACGAAGAGAGTTAATTACGAAAGTAATCAAAGTACATTTAATTATTCTGCAGTTAATCGAACGACTTCGTGATTAGTGTGAAAATGCAAATGAGCATTTTTTGTATACTGGGTGATTAAAAAAAAAAAAAAAATCTTTTAAAGTCGCAACTTCTGTTTGCGATCACTAATCCTAGATAAAAAAGTGAACAGATTTTATTATATGAGCCAAGGCCGAATTCTGTTACTATTGTTTGCTTTTATTTTCTTTTTTTAACAATGCAAGTATTCGTGCACGGAGAATTGAAATTACTAGCACTCTGAGTTTTATACAGCTAGGAAAAAGAGTATATCTGACGGGAATATTAATGATCTTTCTGATAAAACAGCATGATGGTAAAATGATATAAACATTCAGTTATTCATTTTTTATTTTGCTTTTTCAATACTCAAAGAATGAAAGATATTTCACTTTATGTGAACTAATATTTGCGAAATTTTTATTTATATTTTTTTCTTTGTTAAAAATAAAAATAATTATTCTAAAGATATTTCGCAATTACTTAAAAACTGAAATTTGTGATCCTAATTAATCATTAGTTTTGAGGCTAAGGTTAAATAGGTTTTACGTAGAAGCAGAGCTACACAATTGGCAGTTGGTGACGGTCTGTTATTTATATCTAAGTGTGGTTCGGATGCATGCCATCATAATTTTGAATCTACATGGAGAGGATGTTTCCCCCGCTTCAGTAACCCCCAGATAAATTAATTTTACAGAATATCGAGAATATCGTATCTACGGTGAATTTTAAGTGCACCTGCCATCATATATGTACAGGACGGTGTTTAGTCCACTCGAGTATCGAACCCACAGTTCTCCAATTAGGAGCGTAGGCTATCGCAGTTCCTAGTTTTAAAATGGAGTTACAGTCGGCAGTAAAATTATTCGAGCGATAGCAATAATTCCTATTAAAAAAAATACACTTAATAATGTTTTGTTAAATAAATCCTTGTCGAATCATGTTCTTAGACTAACTAAGAACAGGACTCGACAAGGATTTATTTAACCCTTCAATGCATGATTTTTTTATATTTTTACCAAACAATGTTTTTCTTCATGGTCATAGCTTAAATAAATATGGAAAAATATTTAAAAAATTATATAACTTTTATTATTATTATTATTATTATTATTTATTATTATTATTATTCGAATTTTTACGTTTGATGAATATAGGCATCAAACCTGAAAATAAAAAAAATTCAAAGTCTCTGTGGTTAAATCTTAACACAGAAAGGAAAAATACATACCTTCTGTTGTACAGACTAAAATTTTTAAGTCTTTAATACCTAGTTTATAAATTACTCAAAGTTAGCTTGACCACTGAAAAAAAAAAAATAATAATAATAATAATAATAATAATAATAATAATAATAATAATTCTAAGCTCTTGGCTGCAATTCTGAGCTCTTGGCTGTTTGATGCTGCCAAGCAGTGCTGCCAGATTGAGGGAAATTTTTATGTAACTCCCACCACTAAATTTTATTTGAAACAGTTTGGTAATTAATTCGAAACATTTTTCACAGAAATCGTCTATGTAATTAGGTAACTGTTGCAAGTAAAATTTTACGGCGGCTGTTGAATAAAAATTTCCCTCAAATCTGGCAGCACTGCTGCCAAGTACTGGGTAAAAGAACATTCAAACGTTTATATGGATCTAACCGTCTTTTTTGTAATATTTTTAATGCTAAATTCAATAAAAATTGGTATGATTCATATGTGCATCACCATGCATTAAAGGGTTAACAAAGTAGTATCAAGTGTACTTTTTTTATATAGGAATTATTGCCAGAGCTCGAATAATTTTGCTGCTGACTGTAAAAACGAAAGAAAGAAAATATTGTATAAGTTAGACTTATTATTTATAACTCATTATTTCTTGGGTCTTTTGCGACTATATATTTTTAACTGTCTTATATTTCTTTATTATCTGTACAGTCAGTAACAAAAGTCTCCGAACACTAGCAAAAATTCCTATGTAAAAAAAGTACACTTAATACATCTTTGTTAAATAAATCCTTGTAGAATCCTGTTTTTGGTCAGTCTAAAAACAGAATTCGACAAGGATTTATTTAACAAAACTGTATTAAGTGCACTTTTTTTACATAGGAATTTTTGCAAGTGTTCGGAGACTTTTGTTACCGACTGTATATTTAATTTAATATTTCTTTTCTTTTTTCATTTTACGTTTATTGAAATGTTTAATATCTAAATAATAATTACTTTTGTTTGAATGATAATCTTCTCTTATTTTATCCCATCCGCAGAGGATCAAAATTTTGATGCCATACAGTCAGCAGCAAAAGTATCCGAGCACTAGCAAAAATTCCTATGTAAAAAAGTACACTTAATACAGTTTTGTTAAATAAATCCTTATCGAATTCTGTTCTTAGTCAGTCTAAGAACGTGATTCGAGAAGGATTTATTTAACCCTTTCATTCCCAATTTTTTCCATCCATAAAACAATAAATCTTATATTTAGTCACAAATTTATTTCAAAGGTAACATATATAAATATATATATATATATATAATGAATAATTTAATTCCTTTACAATACTCAGCAAATGAAAGAAATATGAAAAAACCAGCAATGAAATTTAAAATGAGATGTATTACGTGTAAAGTTTTTGTCACAATTACCATTTAATTAAAATTCACTATATTTTAAATAGGAGTAATAGCAGTGTACGAATTAATATAGCTAACAAAGCAACTGAGAGGTGTTTATTTGTATTTAATATAACCACTGATGCCATTTAAAATCATAACTTTTCAATAAATAAAGATATCAAAATTTTGGAAGAAATACATGTTGCAATTAATTAAAATACAAATTATAAACATTAAAAAATAAAATAATAAATATTTCAAACAGTTAATTTACTTAAATTGCCCAAAACAGGAAACTGATTCCGATATTATTATCAGAATAGAGTAAAATATACTTTCATTTATCAACAAGGATAGTAAAATCATCTAAAATATATATTTTACAGTGGGACAATGTATATAGATTTTAATATTGTTCATTTTGAATCAGCAGGAGTGTTAGATTTTAAGAAAGAAAATCTGAAATGTTATGATTCCAATTGGCATCACGGGGAATGAAAGGGTTAACAAAACAGTATTAAGTGTACTTTTTTATATAGGAATTTTTGCTAGTGCTCGGATACTTTTGCTGCCTGCTGTGTCTTCGGATCACTTCTAGGGGTGAGTTCCAGACCTTCGCCGATTGCCCGTAGCAAAACAATCAACCTCTCCTACCTTCAATTCGATATTAAATCCCTCAGGAACGTAAAGAAGAGAGTTAATAGAAGAAGCTTATATGGGGGAAATATTCCTTCATATATATATATAATATTTTATAAAATTTAACTTTAAAAACTTGATAAATCATTGTGGTTTATATTTTTCCGGTAATTATTATTTAATTTGTAAAGCATTTACAAAGATGGAATTTAGTTTACCATTTTTCTTTAATATATTTTTTAAATATACTTAATTACGTTTAAAATATATTTTCATTTTATTTACTTCTTGGAAATATATTTTTATACAATGTTTCAAGAATCGAAACACAATAGTGATAAAAGTAAACATTTCACTTCTGCATGTTAACAAAGGAGCATTTTTGTGGTGTCGATGAATTATACAGTGTGTTGGTTGTTATTTAGTGTTCTTGAGAATTTTGTGCTGTTACGTACCATAGGAAGTAAAATCGGAAGTTCCTTTTGGAATTTTTTCTCGGAATATTCGAAATCTCCTAACCACACACTAACCAGACATTTTAGTGTATTTCGTTGGTATGCGGTTTAGTTTTTCTTAGTTAAAAAAAAAAAAAAAAAAAAAAAAAAAAACATGGCAGGGGGGATTATTGTAGTTTCCCCCTCTTTCTTAATTTCAAAGCAGTGTAAATCGCTTAAGTTTGAAATAGGCAATAACTAAATACAATACTGGAAGTAAATTAGAATCCTTTAAAATTAAAATATTACATGTGTATTAATAATAAGAACTAAAAAAGAAAGGAAATATTCATAAATCAGTTGTAGAAATGTTTGTCAATATTTTTAAAAGTCATATTTTCAACAATATTTTTTTTTCTTTTTTTTTAATTCTAGTTTAACTATAAATTTGAATTTACGGTTCAACCAAGGAAAAGGGTAAAATTTTAGTTTATATTTGTAATTATTTTAGATTAATAAAGTATTGTACAATTAATTAAGTTGAATTAAGTCCCAACTTAATCAACTTAATCAATTTGTCTATATAAGTTTCTGTTTCGAATATAAAAATATTATTACAACGCATTAAACGCTTCTTTTGGGAAATAAATGCAAGCAAACTCAAAAGAATAAATAAATAAATAAATAAAAAGAGTTTTTCTTAAATTAAATTTATTGAACTTGGTCTTTCTTCAATATAAGTCATCTAGTTTTGTTATGTGAAGTCAAATTCTTTATTAAATATAGATGGGATTTCCGCTATTTTTCATACCACTATTTCCGTACAAAAATACTTTTCGTATTTTTAAAGTACCTTTTTTGTAATTGGATTGGGTAGTGATTAATTTTAAAATACTGGTGTAAAACAAAAGCATTAATTACATCACTAATTAAACCATTAATAAAAACATGTGTGCATTTAATAAATAAGAAAATATCTCAAAATGAAAGGATTGTTATTACAAAAGCTTCAATATACTACAGTCGGCAGCAAAATTATTCGATCCCTAGCCAATAATTCCTATGTTAAAAAGTATACTTAAAACTCTTCTGTTGAATAAATCCTTGTCGAATCATATTCTTAGTCTAAGAACATGATTCGACAAGGATTTATTTAACAAAATAGTATTAAGTGTACTTTTTTTAAACAGGGATTATTGCTAGTACTCGAATAATTTTGCTGCCGACTGTATGATTTTAAGAAAGACATTAAAATAATGAGACAGTTTCATTTCATCTTTAAATATCTCGTCGTAAATGGCCGTAAAAACTAAACATTTTTTCTTCCTTTATAAATTTAAATTTGAGTGACGGAAAGAGTCAATAAACGTAAGATGTGTACCTTTCTCCATATGTGTATAAAATAGAGGAACTTGAGTGTTTTTAAATTAATAATAACTTTCTGTTTAAAAGCTTAAGTAATTCTTCAGTTTTTATAATTTTGTCATTTTAATCTAAATAGTAACATTGTGTAATAAATAGTAAGTTTAATTCACATTATCAAAGTCTCTCAGCCTACGACTTGTCACAATGTCGTGTTTCCCAGTAAACATAACATTTTTTTTTGTTTCATTTTTATTAAATTCTTATTAGGTTTCTGTCCCTTATTAAAGTTATATATGATGCTTTTTATATATTATTCCTTGTAATTAAAAAAAAAAAAAGAAAAAAGTAATATCCTATTTATATGATCATATAAACATAAAATACGTGTGCACACGTAAACATAAATAAAATATTAACATAATAACATAGATATTTCCAAATTCTTATCGCATTTTATTGTTAAGATTCTATTTCATTCTGTGAACATGTTGGGAAATACAATTCTTAAATAATTACAACTTGCTATAATGCATGAAAAAATCATCCATTATCTGACTTTTTAAGTGTTATTTGTATTCTCGCTGCTATATATAATTTTCTTTATCGTTCATTTTGGAGTTTTAACCGTTATTACGCACCGCATGTCTACCTTATGATTTAGAAGAAATAAATAGTCTGTAAAATTTGTGATATATATTCTCAAGTAGGATCAGGAATTTCCTGTAGCTGCCAAAGAAAACAACACTCCATTAGAGTTAGAAGCGAACTATGGTCATTAAATATGATAAAGGTTCTTTTTGAGCAGGCATAAAAAATTTTGTTACAAAATTTTGAAGCGATATATATGATTATTATTTAGTAGTGTTTCACATTTACTATCATTTCGTTCGAAAAATGTTTAAAATATGGTGCAAAATCATGTAAAGTCTCATAAGTTATAACAAAGTGCTAGAAATGTAATTCTTGCCTGCCAATAGGCGATATTTTTAGACCGAAAGTAGGAAAAACGAACCCAAATTTCCCTCTCCGTAGAACACCTCGCAACATTTATAGATCGTTAACCTGGCGCTTTGACCATTCCTTTCATTTTTTACGATCAAAATCCATGCATTCGAATTTGTTGAATCAGAATGCAATTGCCATGGCATTCGGCCTTCGACCTTGCGGGGCCCGCGCCTTATTACTGAGGCCCTTACATGCCTGTCTTGTTCTTGTCACTCAGCATGTCCGATAATCCTTTATAGAGAAAAGAAGACAAATCGAATTTAACTTCTCAGCTCTGATTTCCTTGTCGCATCACGGTTACTGAAATGACGTAACAGGGCGAGAACAGTTATTACTTTATACGGATAAACTTCATCTCTATAACTTTTGCTTACAGAAGCGAAATATAAAATCTGTAAATGAAGCGCATTTACCATTAAACGACGTCATTAACAATGATATATTCTGTTTGATATCATTATTAACGCTTCCCTCTATCCTAGTACAGTTAACAATATTGAATTTTATTAAGTTATATCGATATTAATAATTCGTTGTATCATTTGATAATATTTGATATTTGCTGATTTTCATAAACAATGGAAAAAAAGTTTTAAGAATGTGAAACGTTTGCAGTTTCTATGGCTCTTATTAATTATTATTATTACTAAAACGATGTGAATTGCTGACGAATCGAAGAAATATTTTACTCAAAACAGAAAAAATATATATATTGATCTGTAATTTTTGTTGAAAGGAAAAGCTAGAAATTACAGCAAAATTTCCTACAAAATAATATAATGAATAGATATTTATTACACATTTTTTTTTTATATTTTTTATAACTAACTAAAATATTCAATCCTTAAACGGTCATGGGTTTTGCACTGAAGTAAAACATTTAACCCTTTTTTATGTGTAGTGTAACAATTTTTCAATATTCTTTCCTTGTTTTAATCGATTTTTAAACTTTTGTTCCTTCTCTGTTCGTTCGATAGTAGCCCTACACTGTTAAAAATTTCAACAGAAAACTCTGTGTAATCTATTATCTTAAGTCTTACGTAAAATTACGGAGAAAAATAAACGGAGATGTTAAAAAACTTATTTTATGCATTCGTTTTAAAAACTAATATTAATTAAATTAATTAATGGTGAGAATATATTTCAGGCTTGAAGTGATTTATCTAAAGTAGAAGGAGTCATTTTTAATTTTAATTAAAAAATGTAAATAATAAAATTACTTAAAAATACAGAATAAAGATTGAGAATTTCGATCATTCACTTTTAATTAAGAATTGCTGTAAATTTACTGAGACTCTGGATAAATATTTACATTAAATTTACAGAAATTTTTAACAGTGTACTCCGAAATTTAATAAATGATGCTTCAGAGGAAGCCGCATTCAGAAGTCACTGTTAATCTCTTAGTGTGTGTGGAGGGAGATGTGCACCTTTCTAATTTGATGATTGTACTCGTGCCTAGTTTTTCGTCTGACGAAGGATCATACTATTATTTTCACCTAAACAAATGTTGCATTTTTTTTTTCAATTTACAATTTTTACTTATAATGTCATTTATTCATTAAATGAATTATTATTTGAATCTAATCACTTTAATATATAGATGTTTCAAAACAAAAATTTCTTGAAAATTAAAAATGCTTTTTTTTTCCTTTTTCTTTTTAAATATTTATGATCAAATATGCGTCTAATAGCCATTTATGAAATCTGTTTAAGAATTTTCAAATGAAAATTATTAGTGAACGTTAAGGGGTTAAACCATAGTTTGTAACATTTTAATTTATTCCGGAGTATTTTTAGCCCCCCCCCCCCTTTATTTCGCACCACTTTATTTACAGAACAATTTTCTTTGATGTGTAACTTCCATAAAATAAGAAAAAATTACTCTTAAAAAATAAGTGATATGAAATAAGAGCGGGGCTAAAAATATTCCGGAATAAATTAAAATTTTGACAGCTATGGTTAAATCGTTAAGTACCTTAGATATGATTTCAAGATTCTTATAGTCCCTCCTTTAGACTAGAATAAATATTTTTATAATATACGAGCAACATATTCATAGAGAAAAATATTCTTTAAAAACTTTTAATGTACACAATAAATAAATAAATAAATAAAAATAAGTAAATAAAATATCATTAATGGTGAAACAATCTTTTTGATTGCGTTACGTCAAAAGAAAACAAAAATATTTCACTTTAATAGAGGCCATGAGCATTTTAATAAAGGCCATGAGTTAAGATTCAAAACAACTTTTTCCTGCTTTGTCGTGTTGTAAATTGTAATACTTGTGTTTTAAGAATAACGTTTAAAATATTTCAATTAGCAGTCATATATTATTATACATCAAAATATAAATATCTAAATCTAAATGAAATATGTGGAAAATAATGTCATTATTTTAATTAAAGAAATCGGCAAATCCATCAAAACAATTTCTCAATTCCTATAATTTAGAATGATCAAAGATTTGATTAAGATAAAGCACGTGAGGAGCAAGTAGGAAAGGAATTAAATAATATTTCTAAGACTATTATTTGTCTACAATTACTACCATTTAAATTCGGGGAAAATTTCATGAACATTTAACGTTATGATGAAGTATTTATTTTTTATTACAAACGACGTAAATCTATTAATCCATGCACAAATAGAAAATTGAAATATTTTGTTAATACGAATTTAATTAAATTTTATTTAAAGTATATTTAAAGTATTATATTTAAAGTATATTTAAAGTTTTATTTAAAGTATTTTATTCAGCTTTTTATAAAGATAAAGCTTTTACTCCAGAGGATGAAAAAAAATTGAATTATAAATATGAGTTTTAATTGTCATGTTTAAATTGATTACGTTTAGCTAAGTCTTCAGTAAAAGCAAAATCAAATTAGAATGCCGTTTTCGTTAGAAACAAACAAACAAAATAATAACTTTTCTCATATATTTTTTGTGTAGCACTGACGAACGACTTAGTTTGAGTTGTTTTGAAAGTTGTTAGTTTCAAATAAGGTGAGCAATTGTCATGCATCATTGCTCCTTTTATAAATATTTGCTCTATGTAAAGAGCAACTTTAAATAAAACGCTGTGACAAATAATAAGTGTTATTGTCACAGCGTTTATTAAAAAACTTTCAAATAAATAAATAAATAAATAATAAAAATCGAGTAATCATGGCCAATAAAATATTTTTACTATAGTTATTCTCTAAATTTTGTAAATGATTAGCCGTTAAATTATTAAAAAAAAAAAAAAAATAATTTTTAATTAATTTCAGTTATAAAATTTCAATAACGATCAGATTCGTTAGGTAAATTGATTTGTCCATCACAATGTACACTCTTGATAGCATTTGATTGTTTTAGGCTTATATATAATTATTACAACAGGTATAATTTTCATATTATTTCAATTATTTAAAACATTTTTATTGAGTTAATTTATTTAACTTAATATGTCTACAAACTATTATCAATAGTAATTACCTGAATCAGTTTTTGAAAAAATAATTCGCGTTATTTATTCAGAAGTATGCATGGTTGGGTGGGCTTTGTTTCAAAACAACAAATTAAGTTTGTTTTGTTTTTAGGGACACAAAATTTGGGCGAGTCTTCTAAAACCTGGATAAATTGAATTATTCCATAGGTTCCCAGAAATCGTGGTTTTATTTTATTTTTATTTATTATTATTATTATTATTATTATTATTTTCTGATAGTAGACCAGAATACTGTGAAAGTTTTCTATTCTAAGGATTTAACCAAATATTCTGTAATTTCTATCCGAAAAATACTTTTCCTTCAAAAATATTTTTCAGTTTTTTTTTTTTTTCTAAATAAATTATCATAATTTTTCTGATAACTTATTCAATGGCAAGTTACGAAGCAACTGAACATATGGGCCAATTTTTTTAATCGACATTTTTTTTTTTTTTTTGTCCTGTTTTGTTTTCATTCCCCTAACTAACAAAAATTTATTTTTTTATTTTTTACATTGCAAAACATTTTGTTAACTATACAATTACAACAGAATGATCTTTTAAATGAAAAAATAATAATTTTAAAAATATGGTTAAATTGTTCATTTTAGAGAAAAGGAACATTTATTACAGAGGAATGACAGTAAAACCAATGGAAAATTATTTATTTAAAAAAAAAAAAAAAATTACAATAATCTTTATGATAATTTATTCAGTTGCAAGTTTCGAAGGAATTGAACAGAATGGCCAATTTGTCTAAGCAACGACTTTTTTTGTCCTCCATTGTTATCATTCGCCTATCTAATAAAAATTTTATTTTTTATTTTTTACGTTGCAAATTTTTTTGTGGACTGTACAAATACAATATGAGGACCTTTTAAATAAAAAATTATAATTTTAAAATATATGGTCAAATAATTCAATTTAGAGAAAAAGAACGTTTACAACAAGATAATGACAATCAAACAAAAGGATAATTATTTATATTAAAAAAAAAAAAAAAAAAATCGTAGAATTCCTTCCGTTGTAAATTTTTGATGACATGTCACAGATATAATATTTTCAACTTCATTTTTAAAACTTAGAATTTTGTTGAGGTAGGAATAGGAACACAATCTTAGACGAAAAACAAATTCTAAGTATCTCATACTTATAAATTGTGTCTTTTAATCCATTATATAGACAAAGGGGCATATGGCAGAAAATGTTTTGCGTTTGTTTTATTTTATAGAAGTTTATATGCATTAATTTTGAAGAAGACAAAAAAGTCGTCGTTTAGAGAAAGTGACCCATACGTATTAAGAAGATCCAGAAAAAAGTTAAGGATAAAAATACGATATCCATGAATTTCTCCTTAAAATCAAATGAATCAGTAATAGAATAAATAAATAAATATATAAATATGTATATATATCTGTACTGATAAGTATAAAAGATTTAAGTCCAAAAATGTCGATTTTGAGTTAAGTACATTGTCAGACCCAGAAAAAAAATTCTCTATCGATTGGTATAAAGGATTTAAGTCTATGTCATTTAGTCTCTGACAAAGTCCATTAGTGAAAAAAGATTCAAATCAGAAATTTAGCATTCATGTATGGTATAAAACATTTAATTCAATTTTTTCCCGTTATTAAATGAAGGTTGACAATCATTGAATGGTATAATGGGTATAAGTCAACGAAATCCTTTTTTCGTAATCGATTCTTCTGATTAGATTTTAATTTGTATAACTTTATTTTTCGTCTCCTGAAAAATCAAGAATATGGATTTAAATCCTTTATACTTATCAGTACGGATATATTACCACAGAAAAAAAAAAAAATATTTCGTAGTTTTTTTCTTTGAATAAATTAATTTTATACTTTTTCATAGAAAGTAAGTATTCTTATTGATAAAACGGATGTATGCATTTATGTTGACAATGAAAATTTAAAAAGATGCAAGTTCAACAACTAATGGAATTTAAACCACAACTACTTTAAAAAAAAAAAAAAAAAAAGGCTAACAATAGTACTAATGCTGTAATTTACATACCCACACTGTAAACGTAAATGTCTTAAATTCAGTTTAAAAAGTGTCTTAAATGGATGGTCATTTTTTAAGCGAAAATAAAATGTCTTACTTTTTAAGACACCTTTTTGCATCAGAAATTAAGATATTGTAAGTGTCTTAAAACGCCGCCATGTTTTAGGCTTAAAAACACCGCCATGTTAGGCTTAAAAATACTACCATTTTTAAGGCTTTTTAATAAATATATAAATAAATAAATATGGCGTGCGATTATGTTTTTCTGTTAAAAATATATTTTAGAATTGTTTGGAGCATTAATAAAATATTTATATAAAAAAAGAAAGAAAGGAAAAAAAAAAAAAAAGCATTTTCCGGCATTGGGATTCGAACTCACACTGGCTAAGCAAACCCAAACCTCGAGCCGAGCATCGTCGGAGTGATGCATTTACCAATCATGCTACCGTCGAATACAGCAAAACCTGTTTTTATGATATAATATACTGCAGTATTCGTGAAACTAATCGCAGTGTTATGTTTTATTTCTAATTTTTTACCATAAAAGTATTGGTAGTACGCTATCTTAAACTTAATAAATATTATTTAATTTTCATATTTAGAGGACCAGAATTTTTTAATAATGCATAACAAGTATGTGAAGGTTTCATCCCTCGGTGATAACGATTTCTTTCCTTAAAGTGATATTTAAATAAAAACGAACTGTAATCATAAATACAGGAAAATTTGTAGTTTTACATTTAGATGTAGGTGAATTTGTGAAAGAGAAATGTTTTTAAATGAATAATAATAAGAAGACATAAAAAAAAAAAAAAAAAAGCAAATATGCACAAATTATTCATGATTGTTCACTTATAAATTCGCTTTCTTCTCTATAATACAAATTACTTGCTACATCCGTTTTCACACTTTTTCTTTTAATATAAGAAAGCTTTAAAGACAAAGTTTTTTTTTTTTTTTTTTTTTTTTCTCAACAAAATAAGCTTTGTGTCTAAATATGTTGTTTACGAATTGTGTTAAAGATAATAGCATGCAAATATCATTCACCTCCCTAGAGTATTATTCCATAAAAATATAATTTCATAGAGCTACCATAATTTAAGTAGTTTAACTGCTTATTATATAAAATAATAATATATTTATTGAATGTGGAAAGAAGTAGGGTAAGCATTTTTCTTAAAGTAGATTCCATATGAAAAAATTTCTAAGTAATGCTAGTGTCTGAATTTCTAAAGTGTCTTAAAATTCAAACGCGTTTTGCTGTCTGAAAATTCGCGTATTTACGTGTTTCAGACATTTTTGTGTCTGAATTGATATTTCAGACATATTTCTGTCTTAAATTAAAATATCTATAACGTCTAGGGTACATTTTAAGACATTTACGCGTCTTAAATGCCGTTTCAGTTGTTTTTATGTCTTACTTTAAGACCCTTTTATTTGCAGTGCATGTTTTTCTGTATTTCTTGTTAAAATTGTGAATCTAACTGCGTTGAGAGAAGGGACGTTTTTCTAACACCCGTATTAAAGAACAAAAACGTGCCTACAAGAATGATGATTTTCGATCAAAATTGTTTATTGATGTAGTTAAAACAGATCATATGACTGACTTCGAAAATATTAAAATTCTAATCTCAGGCAGTAACAACTATCGTTCACATATTTTCTTGGAAGGATAACTTACAAAAATAAATAAATAAATAGATATAATATAATCCTAGATGCATCAGTATTCTCTGTCACGCTGATAAAATTTCCAGTTTTTCCGTATTTGATCATAAACACCAAGGAATGCATATATGTTATTCAGTAACCTTATCCTGGTTATTTCCAATTACAAACAGTTATTTTTAGTTTATTTTCGAATATATGTATATAAATATATATATGTATACATCAATTCACAATTACATTAAAAAAAAAAAAATAGGGTTTTAAAATTCACCACATCTTTCCTGAACTTTCTGAATATAAAACGCTTCTTCTTCGCAAATATTTTAATGGCAAGTGATAAAACTTATCAACCTAAACTAAAAAATATGCAAGAGTAGTTCAACTGCGAAATTAAAAGCCTTTTTAAAAGCTTTCACTATCCTTAGAAAATTTGTTGTTTCTGATTAAAAAGTAAAATTCCTCCATTAAGTGACGAGACGAAGAATAAACAAAGAAAAAAGTAATCATAAAAAAAGTAATAATAATCGAATACTTATTGGCGTCAGTGCGTCCAAGTTCTTATCTGAGCTAAAGAGGAAAAGTAATTTCTTCTCTTTCCTTAAAGCATTGAAAATGAAATTTGAACCATTAAAAATGGAATTTCAGAGTCGATGTGAGTGACTGAAATAAACATGTATTCCCAAGAGAGCACATATATATCTGTAACAAGTTAGAAAGAAAAAAAGAAAGAAAGAAAGGAAAAGAAACCGAAGCGTATTTGAAAGATGAAGTTGACGAATAGAGGCGACGAGTGAAAGTGAGAGCAAAATGTTTTTGCTGCAAACTAAACAGCACCAGAGGGAATTGAGTAAGAATTTAGCTTATCGTTGAATAGAAAGCCAAATGACAGGCCCTACTGATACACTCATCGGAAAAATAAAATAAAATAAAAATGAACTGAATAGTGTAATTCTTTTTTCGTCAAATACATTAAATGTGTTTGGATGAAGGATTTATGGACTGAACTTTTGGACTCTTTGTTTGTCACCGGACAGATTTACTTCAACCGTCTGATGTATTTCTCAGAAAGTTAGACCAGAAGACGATATCGACTACTTATTTATTTGTTTATTACTTATAGCAGTACTGATAGTATACAAAAAGCAATTTGATTAAACCTGTTTCGAAATCTTTAGAAAGAACTTTTATGATAAAATTGCATGTAAGCGTGCTATACTTTATTTATAAATCCATTACTTCATAAGTATTATGTTTCTGAATTACACATGCATATCATAATTAAGCGTAATATAATGTCCATATTTACTAGGATACTTATTTTCGAACTGTAACTTTCGCCTTATTCAATTGCAGAAAGTTTTACAAAAATATATTATGTTCTGAAAAAAGGAAATACATAGATACTATTGTTTTCCTCCAGAAACTAGTAGTTTTGCACAATATCAATTTTAATAAATAAAATTATTAATAGCAATTAAAACATTAAAAATATCCATAATAATATAATGAAGTTTTCATTTTGAAGATACTTATGAATTACGTATGCAAAATATGTGGATTTTTAGATATCATACTAAATAAATATTGAATAATAACCGAGCAATTAAATTTCATCCTGCATGACATCATTTTATACCTTTTAAATACGTTTGTTTAATATGCCGGTGTTTACCGTGATAGACAGATCAACAAATGATAAAAATGACAAAAATTTATTTTACGATTTAAGGCTTAAATTTTAACTTATAACTTATCCTATTAAGCCATGCGTCAAGTTACAACCAGTTTACAATTACGAAAAAAAAAAAAAAAAAAAAAAAATGATAGACAGGAGGAAAAGAGAAAAAAAAAATATATATCGAACCCTAGTCTCTTTTTTAAATGTCACAATTTAAAGTTGTTTCCACCAATGTTCTAATTTTATACGTTGTTCTAAAAGATCTACATATAATTTTTTACAGTTCTATCTATAAAAATGCGTAAATTTTGTATTAAAATGCGTTTTGTTTGAGGCTGAGTGAGTTTAACGTTGCACTATAACTACACAATGTACAATTGGCAATGATCTGGGATTCAACCCTAGGATTGGTCCGGGGAATGTCATCACAATTTTGATCTTCCGCGGAGAGTATGACTGCCAGAGGTGATCGCCAGTGGTATTAATTTTTACGGAACATAGAGAATGTTGAAGCCAGGACTGATTTTACTTCCACCAGTCACCATTAATGTACAACACGATGACCTTTGACCAGCTTGCGTATCGAGCCCGCAATCTGACACTCTACCAACTGGATAACCGTGGAGCGTAAAAGGCGTTTTGGAACTGTATAAAGAGTTAAAATTAGATTTTTTTTTTTTAATTGAACTTAAACGTTGTTATGCATATTAAGAAAGGTATAACATTTTTTTATTATTATTATGTGATTTGATAATAATATTGTTTTGCATTTAAAAGAATTTCATCAAATTAACTATTAAATTAAGTTTAAAAATACTTTTGTTGAGAATAATTCTCTTTGACCAAAAAACTTATTCTAAGTAACCAGATGCTTAAATATAATGTCACCTCATTCGGCATCATAAAAGGCCAGTTTTAAAGTACAGTCGGTAACAAAAGTATCCGAACACTAGCAAAAATTCCTATATAAAAAAAGTAGAATTGATACTGTTTTGTCAAATAAATCCTTGTCGAATCATGTTCTTAAACTGACTAAGAACAGGATTCGACAAGGATTTATTTAACAAAACAGTATTAACTCTACCTTTTTTACATAGGAATTTTTGCTAGTGTTCGGATACTTTTGTTACCGACTGTATCACACATCTGTATAATGTAACACTGGCTGTAGTATTTTAGAACAAAACCTCGGGGAATAATAAAACTAATTTTTGCCATCAAATAAGAAAAAAAAAAATATTGCTTTAGAAGTGAAAGGTACTTTATAAATTGTAGAATTTTCCATGCCATACAATTTACTTTAAAATATAAAAATTGCAGTCAAAGGAGAATAGGAGTCAAACCTATCACACAATTTACTGTACAATGAACTGATGGTACGATAGCTTTTGACATCACTCATAAATTCAGCTACTTGAAATCTCTGTTATGTCAGTGATAATTTACAGCTGCTAAACGATGCTTAAGTTGAATTTATATAATTATTTCAAATCTTGTCATTCAATGAGAGTCGTCGGACGTTCTGTCGTGCGTCATCATCCTGCAAGTATGTCAAGTTCAGAGGTTACAGTTTTATCTTTAAAACCAACTCCGATGAAACTACGGTACCCTTGTGCAGAATCAAGGGCCTCGTGTTTTTTTTTTTTTTTTTTTTTTTTGAAACTTTAGAAGTTAAGCAGCTTGATTTCAAAATATTAAGTGCTTGTGTTATCCTTGAATCTATTAAGATATTATAGAATGGAAGGTTTCTTTTTCTGTACAAAATAAGCTTTATCCTCTTCATGAGATCTGGACTTCGATGTCCTTAATTAAAGTAATTAAATTGTTTGGAATAATGGGAGTGTCTCGAGAACTTCATTACTTCAGTTGAAATTGTTTTAACCTTCTTCTGAACATTTATTGAAACAAGACAAATATATGTTCAGCAAGGCTTTAACAAAATAATCATTCTGAAAATACAGCAATAAGTGATATATAAATATATATATATTTAAGATGATATTTGAAATATAAAGATAACATTGGTAACATTCTAAAATTGGTCTTTATAATCATTGTGATGTACGCCAATAATATTAATAAACAAAAGTTTTATAACGTGCCGGTCTATCAACCTTAATTTTGGGAAAATATGTTTTAAATCTTTGTTTGTACAGATAGTTTAACTTATGACAACCTTAACAAACCTAAGCGCACATAACATCCACTTTTTTGAAATGCGGCTTATATCTCAGTTACATTTAAGATCTTAAAAACTCGCTCAATAGACAAGGAAAACAGAAATTATTTATCTGGTTCATTTATCAGATAAATAAATATAAGATACATAGTTTTTCTTTATATGCCTATGCATAAAATTTGATTTAAAGGGTGAGGGGGGAAGGTAGCTTGGCCTCAAATTTGCAATTTTCCTTTATTTATTTTTTTTTAAACATACCGAATTTAGAGCTTGCATTACTTCTTTCCACCTCCCCCAATAATTATGAATAATACTATTTCCTTTATTTAATCGTAGAAAATTATTTTAAAATGTAAGATTCGGAAATAGTGACGCTAGAACAAATTCAATATATAAATAACTACCTAAGCTTATAAGCTTATTTTTGCAAGCAATATAACATATTTAAAAGCATATTTTTTGGTCATTTTCATTTAAAGAACAAAAAAGTATTGCAGAAAATTCAAATAGTAACAATAAATATAAAGTATAATAAATTAAATAGATAAAAGAAGTACTCTGAAAATTCATTTTTTTTACATCATTCTTTTAATGAGACAAAAGAGATTTGCAATAATAACTTATAGTTGCAGATGTGTTAGAGTTGTCAAGAAAGAGAGGGAATCAAAGTGGTTTGCACCAAATGGTAAATTAGTGGAAAGTTTAGATAGGGTGACGAGTTATACATCAAACTACTTGGACCACATTCTCCAGTCTTAGAGGCTAATTGAAAAACAATGAGACTCTTGATCGCGTACGGTAAAAAGGATAGGATAGCCATGCGAGAAGAATTTCATCGTTAATTTTATGTCGCTAAGGCTATTAATTTTATCTGACAAAAGAAAGTGTACCATTTTTTTTTTCTTTCAACGAATTCTTAATCTTAAGATACGAAGCACGAACAGTAATGAAAGAGGAATCTAGAAACTGGGTGTCTCTATGAAAAAAAGAAAAAAAATGTATTTATGGAATATTTCTGCTTGTGGCAAACTTTAGAATGCCAATTTATCCTAGAGAACACGACAGAACAATGTAATTGTCTTTTACAACGACACAAAGAAAATTCCTCTGACCTCACTTATTCAGAAAAAAGTAATGATCTTCACTAAGAAAGTCATAAATAATTATTAAATTTCCGTAACGATGTAGGAAAAAAATATTTTGTCTTAACGACAAATTCAGTCCTTTGGGAGTATAATCAGCATTCTATGGGGTATGGGGATTTATGAGGTTGTAGGTTGAATAGTTCCGATGACAGCATTAACTACTCAGTAGGGAAAATCTTGTCATCATAAAAATTATTTCCACGGAATCTCCACAAATAGTCCCAGTTTACAATTCTGCAAGTGTATAACCAGAGAAAATTCTACATTAAAACTGTTCTCATATTTTTGGTGTTCGTAGTTTTTGCGTATAATTGAAAGAATTGGAACACCATCGCGTATGGTATTTTTCATACATAATTAAGGAATTCAGAAAATCAACTAATTTCTTCATATTTATTTATTTATTTTACTGCATAAATAAAATAAATAAATAAAATAACATATATAGGTTTATATTAGTTTGTGTTTTCGGAAGTAGATTAATTTGAATAAAACAATAAAAAATTACGAGATAATTAGCTTGTTCTGCAAATATTTTACGCCATAAAATATAGCAGTTATAGAAATATATTTCCCGGAAACGAAATACTTCTTCTTTTTAAGTTACATATAAAAATATTTGTAAAACAATAACTGCTTTATTTTTGGAAAAGGGGAAATATAGCTTTTTCATTTCACCATATTTTTATTCTCTTACGCAATCCGTCTGCTGATTCATCGGCCACTCAAGTTCAGCCCTATTCATTCGTCTGTTTAAAATAAAATAATAACAAATTTTTAGCTCGAGTTACGAATATCCAACCACGCTTCAATATCATGGTGTTTAATTTATTCAAGTCTTCTTCAATTTCACGCTTGCTTTAAATTTTAAGATCATTATTAGTATTGTTTTGTTATTAGAAATAACAGTAGTGTTCTATCAAAAACATCCAGATGAGTGACAGAAAGTTTTATTTATTTATTTTTTTTCTGCTTCATTTAGAATCAATCGAAATAATAATGACTTGACCATTACTCCTTCATTATTTGCACTGTAAAAAAATTCTGTAAATTTACTGAAGTGTTTATCCAGAGTCTCTGTAAATTTAAAATAATTCTTAGTTAATAGTAAATAATGGAAATTCTCAATCTTTATTCAATATTTTTATATATTTTTATTATTTAATTTATCAGTAAAGATTATAAATGAACATTTCTACTTAACGGCCCTCATGACTTACCGTCGCCGGAAGTCCGATCCAATGTTATTCTATGGGAAATTTTCTTTACAAATAACTTATTAACTAACACATGTTTTAAAATTCTGTTTTCACGTTCAGAAAATTCCCAACTGTTAATTTGACGGACCTTTTTTAAAAATGTGTTTTTTTAATTTTGAATAGTTTATTTTGCAATTGCAAAATGAAAATTTTCACATATTGAAAATTCGTATTTTGCAGCTTCAAAATAAAGTATAAAAAATTAAAAAAACATATTTTTTAAAAAAAGGTCCATCAATTTAACAGTTGGGAATTTTCAGAATGTGAAAACAGAATTTTAAAATATGTATTAATTAATAAGTTATTTGTAAAGGAAATTTCCCATAGAATAACATTAGCTTCGGCTTCTGGCGACGGTGAGTGAAGCGGGCCCTTAAGAAAAAGCATTCTAAGTCACAAATATATTCTCGCTAATAATTAATTAAATTAACATTAGACATTAAAATGCATATATAAAATAGTTTTTTTTTAACATCCCCGTTTCTTTTTCTCTGTAATTTTACATAAGACTTTAGATAAATAATTACCAGTAGTTTTCTGTTGAAATTTTCAACAGTGTAAGAAGAGTAAAGAATATGTTTACGTTTATATATTTATTTTTCAAAAATTGATAAAAACGGAAAATTCTTTGATACAAATATTTTTTTTATTTATTTATTTATTTTTAACAATATACAAAGTAACAGAAAAGCAAACAAATCATAAAAATAAATTCCTTTTCTTCAGATTAATCGCCAAGTGACCATTTCAATCAAAAAAGCAACAATTCCTTTTATTATTATTATTATTATTATTATTATTATTATTATTATTAAAGTTTTTTTTTTTTTTTTTTTTTTTTGTCTGAAGAAGAAGGTTTCGCTTCTTCAAAATATATTAGTTTTCTCTCTCATTAAAGTTTTAGGAGGTTTGTATTTTACAAAAGAGCGTGTAATTTTTCTTTTATAAACTTCCTTTCTATACTGCTTGAAAGAACTGGAAAACATTGGCACAAAATTTTGGAGGAAAATAACGCATTCACATACGGGGCCGCGATAGCCCAGTCGGTAGAGCGCCGGCTTCGTAATTGGAAGATTGCGGGTTCGGTACTCGAGCCGGCCAAAGACCGTCGTGTACACTAATGGTGGCTGGTGCACGTAAAATCTGTCGTGGTCGCAGTGTCCTCCATGTTCCCTTAAAAAATTATACCTCTGGGGGTCACCGAAGCGGGTGAGCCACCCCTTCCGTGGAGGATCAAAATTGTGATGGCATGTTTCCGGACCACCTCTAGGAGTGTATCCCAGACCGTCGCCAATTGCGCATCTGCGCAGCACTAGTGCGACGTAGAGCCCAACCAACCATTCACATACAATAATAATGGAATAAAACATACTAGAATAGATTAGAATTCTAGAATGTTTCAAGCAGAAAACTATAATGATTTCAATTTATACAGTATACGCCATATTGCTTTTCTAAAGTCAGATACATAACTGCTATACAGAAAATTAAAAGGATCCATTAAAATAATGGCATAAAACTTTGTTCTTTCTTGTCGTAGTGGGCGGTCATGAAATGTGTGACGTAAAGAATATCAAATTATACGTCATTACAAATGTCTATCTCTCTACTGATAGTAATTTTCTTTTAAATGCAAGGAGAATTTTATAGAATGCTTTTTAATGCCTAAAAAAACATTAATTAATTAAAATTTTAGAAATAGATTGTTTCTATACAAGCAATAAAATATTAATTTTTTATTTTCATTTATTGAATAGTGAAATCGAATAATTGAGTGCGATATATTTACTATTTAACTAAAAAATTGCATCCATATTTAATTTTTTCTTTCTTTCTGAAAACGCTTTAGAATTGAATTCAAAGATCTAGGGCATGGAATTTTGATATCCTTGAATGTGGTACAATAATGCCGTTAGTTAATATATTTTATCATTTTCTGAAGAGCGATAATTATTTCCTCTAAATCTTTGCATTTATTATTATTGTTATTAACTTATTTTATTTATTTATTTATTTATTTGGTATTCAAAAATTTACTCATAATGCAATGGTTACCACATAAAAGTATTAAAATTCACAAAAAGAAATCTGTTTATGTGAAACACATACAAAACCTTTTTCCAAATATATTGTACCATATACTACAAATTCCAAAATAAAATAATAATATTACACAAGAATCGAGAAAAGTTTTACGATTTGCCATAAACATCTACGAAAAATAATCAATCACAAAAATATATAAATGTATAAAAACTTTTAAAAGTGAATAACCGACATTAGAAGCATAAAAATTATAAATTCTGATGCATTTCGCAATTATTATCAACCTTTTTCTCATACACCGGTATCATTAGAAAGGTAGTTCTATTTTCGATTGACCATGGTTATCATTTTATGTTTAGTTAAAAAGCATCGTATTTTTGTATGAGAATGAGTTACATTAGAGTGTGTAGGTTTTACTTCATACTAGAACTACGCATTGGCAATGGGAGGCGGCCTGAGAACCCGCGAAGGAGGATCCTACAGAGACATTGTTTCACGGAATGAGTACATTGTGGCCAGACGGATTTTACGTGCACACCACCATTAATGTACACGAAAATTTTTCACCGGCTCGAGTTTCAAACCTACAATCTTTCAATTATGAGCTCGGTGCTCTCTACCAACTAGATTACCGCGGTCCTCGTCGCACTAGAACTACGCAGTAAGAAATGCATTTTAATATAAAAATAACCTGTTTTTATTATGTAGTGTACGTATACAGGATGATCAGTTTAAAAGAGTACCCGTTGTTTTTTCTTATTATCCTTAAATCTGACGGATGTGGCAACTATTCTAACAATGAAGTATAATTGTTTGAACCTTGTTTAAGTGTGGGAGACAATTTCTAACACTGTTGAACTGTTACAACTTTATTTGTGAGACAAAACAGAAATGGAGACGCACAGTGTTACTTAATCCTGTGATAATTTTATTTTTAAAAAACATAATTTAATTCAAATTTTTTACATTATCATTCCTTACAGAAAATGTTGAAAATGTTTACCACCATTTTGAATGCAAACATGAACACGTCGAACCAAGTTTTTTAAGATACTTCGTAGCATTGTTGCTGTTATTGACGAGATTTTTTTCAGTTATGATCTGTTTTAATTCATCGATGTTTGCAGGACTTCTCAGGAAAAACCCTATGAAATGATAATGTAAAAATGATAATGATAATGTAAATGTAATGTAGAAATGATAATGTAAAAAAATTGAATTAAATTTTGTTTTTCATAAATAAAATTATCATAGGATTAAATAGCATTGTGCGTCTCCATTTCTGTTTTACCTCACAAATAAAGTTGCTACAGTCCAACAGTGTTGGACATTGTCTCCCACACTTAAACAAGGTTCAAACAAGTATTGATCACCCTGTATATAGCACGCTTAGTAAGTGTTTTACATGTATATCAAAATTCTGCTGATAGTTATGCCGATTCCGGGGCACAAACATTATAAAAATTATTCACAATCGAATAGTTTTATTCTGTTATGAACATAAAAATAATGTTGTAGACAATTTTAGTAAAATTAAGCTACGTAGCTCAAAAGTAGTTTACGTAGATCTGTTTTACGTTATGATCTCCAAAATCTTTAAAAATAAATAGCAGGAGTTAATTTCTGTCGCGAAAAATTAGCAGTTTTACAGAAGTTTTCTTTTTATTTCTCTCTCTCTCTCTCTCTCTCTCTTTCTTTGCTTTTACAAAACAAAGAGAACATAAAGGTCTCATACTTTCTCATAAACGTAACTTTTTACAAGAAAAAAACAGAAGTACATTGATCTGTCTATAGATAAACTCTAAGAAAATTAATAAGTAGATTGTTCTCACGGATAACAACATAACATTTTTGTTGAAATTTTGACCTCTGTCCAGCTGTTATAAATAACTCCTGTCTTCCAGTAAACAGCAAATCTGTCATACACAAGGTGACAAATAGCAACTGCGTTTGGAATTCCGCCAAGATTTCAAATGATAATGTAGCGTGGAAGAGCTGGTCAAGTGTGCCCGTTGCGCAACATTCGGAAATCGAACACTGAATCCTAAATACTTTTCTAAATACTATCAATCTGAGGTTGAATGTACTTCGTGAAACGTAACAGGTTTTTCAAATAGGTTGTTGGATACTTGTTTGGGTTGTGATTTAAATTTTTAATTAGTGCTGATTATTTTTTAAAAATTAAGTTTACAATTTGAAATGAAATCAGCCCCCGAGAAAAATCAACCGATGCTTGTTTTTATATTTTTATGTTTATATGGATATTGTCAAGAAATTGATCTTAAACAGTTAAAAAATTATTTTTCCGAATTTAACTAACCATTAAAGAACTAATAAGTTAAATAGTTAAATAATATATGAAAACCTGTGTCACAAAAAGAATTTTCTTTTCTTCCCTTTAAAATAATATTAATAACAACAATAATAATAATAATAGTAAGTGGGTATTTACCACATGAATCACTTACCATTAACCGGATCAACGTTTCATCAAAAAATTATGACAGTTTAGCTGCAAAGAATATTTGCAAAAATTTGGTGCTATGTTTAATTATTTCAGTAGTGTTTATTACTAAAATTGTGAAAATTAGCACCAAATTTCTAAAAATATTGGTTACAACAAAATAGGTACAATTTTTTAGTTAAACGTTAAGCTTAATTTTTAACTGGGAATATTTGCTTCGTTCGGGCCAAAATGATCGTTAAATATATTAATAGATGGATTATTAGATAAAATCCTGTTTTAAAAAAAAAAGGGAAAGAAAAGAAAGCGTATGGAGACTGTTTTCGAAATGAAAACAAAAAATTACACTTCTTAAATTAAGTTACATTTTCATAAGTAGAAATTAATATGATAAAAACGAAAAAAGAGATATTCTTTTATTTTTTTCGTCGACATGACGACTTAAAATAAAGAAAACTTTCTATTTTCTTTTTCTTTTGAATTGTTGACGGCAACCACCCATGACCAACTTCCTTTCGTTAACGCAGTTTTAAGGAATCTTTAGACCGTGACGTGTTTTATCGTTGTACCTTATGAATTGATATGCGGTCAAAAGTTTCATATTACGAATTTATGATACAAAGACTTAAAGGACATCCCTTTAGGATACTGTCGAATCAACGAAATTTTTGCCATGAAGGCTTAAGCTTTTTATAAAAATGTCGAACCTTTGAAAACGAAGAAAATTCAGCATGGCAGTTAAAAATTCTAATGGAACATGTCTTAACGAAATTTTTTATTCTACCGACATAATTTTTGTGTCTCTACTGTCTGGATCAGCGGTCGCCAACGAAGAAAATTCAGCATGGCAGTCAAAAATTCTAATGAAACATCTCTTAATCAAATTTTTTATTTTACCGACATAATTTTTGCGTCTTTACTGTCTGGATCAGCGGTCGCCAACCTTATGGCCCACGAGAAAAGTTTGGTGGCACGTAGAAAAATCTGGACGTTACTTGCATTTTTCAATATTTTCTTAGAAATTACGCTGATATTAATTCTGATTTTATGTTTTCTTAATCACTCACACACACAATATTACACTTCAGCATTATCCGGTTGAGAGAGAAGGTATAAGAAATATTTTTTAAGCAGATGTATAATTTTCTGTTACATTTTAATAATCTAACAATGTGCATGTTACTAGATTTAATAAATCGTTTTATATATGGAAATAAAAAATTCATTCCTGTCGCTAAATGCTTCGTCTGAGTTTTTTTTTTTATAATATGGAAGCAATAAAAAGGTATTCACATTCTCTTCATATAATTGTTTTATTATAATTAAACAACTCTTAAGCGTTTATAATTAAATAATTAATTTCCCCCATAATTTTGAATAAATGAATGTCAAATTTATGTTTAATGTCAAATTTATATCGTTATTATTATTATTATTATTATTATTACCATGAACTAGTGCAAGGCTGCCTGACAACTTTTCCTTTTTTTTACTGGTAGAAATTTTTAATAAGAATTTCGTAAAAGTTTTCTCCAATTAAATAAAGTGAAAATATTTACTCAGAAAAAATAATGGTTAAAACTGTACAAGTTAGCTGCTATGCAAGTCTCAATGACTGTAAATAAAATTGTCATTTACATTAGGTGACAAATAAAGAACTTATATATATATATATATATATGCTAAATTTTAAGATTAAATTTTATTACGTTATCTATTATTTATATATATATATATATATATATATATAAAATATTTTATAAAAAGTTTTCTGATCATTTTTCCTGGATGTCATAAATATATTCTTCGATAATGCACCATCTTTGTTTAAAAATAATTTTCAACCGAATAAATTTCTTGAAACAGTGAAAATAGAACTAGTTTTACAAACAAACTTTTAAACTGTCAATTACTGAAAAGGTTACCCTATATCTTCAATATATTTTATATATTATACATATGTAACATGGCAAGAGAAGTATACAGTGTTAAGTGTTGTAAAATGGTGGTTATGGAGGCGATATTTTATTTGCTAAAAATATTTCTATTTTTTAAAGCTTAGGAATGTCTAATTTGTACGAATCCTTTGAATTCTTAATAATGAATTCTTATATTTCTCATGGATTCATACGTGCAGTGTTTAAAACAATTTTTTGATTTGACAGATTTCTTTTTTTTTTTTTTTTTTTTAATCGATTTGTTCCCACTTTCTTAACATTATAATGTATACAGAAAATATATATATATACTTTTCGAAACATACGTTTTTTGTTCAAAACATCACGTTATCTTTCAGCGCTTTTTTTATTATACAGCTTTAATTAAAATAAATTTAGTGACAGGGGTATTTTGTACAAAAACTGAAAATTTTCTCCTAATTATGTTTTCAAGCCTCACAAATTCTTTCGTAATGATGGAAATTAGTTTATTCACCTATTCAAAATCAATGGTAGTTTCACTCATCTATATTGCCTGCAACACTCTACCTATCATTTGTGGACAATTTCTGACCTAATATGGAATTTCTCTTTGTACAGTGCCCCATTTTGATATGATGTTTATAATGATATGCAGTTGGAGGAATAAAGAATTGTTAACGTATTTGCGGTTCGCTGATCCCCAATGAACCGCAGCTATCAACGGAAAAGCACGTAATATGAACGTGTACTGAGCATAGGTGATGAAGCGATGAACCTGTTCACTGGTCACTGCTGGATTTAGTTATGCGTTTGAAAGCACTGTTTTGGAGGGGGAAAAAAATACTGAGGGGTTTTGAACATTTTAAAGAAGTTAATATTTCTGTAACGTATGTAATTTCAACTTTCTTCCCAAAATGTGCATTTTGAGTATGGCAGTGCATTTTAAAAATTGACCTTTGTGAATCTGTTCACTTTCATAAATACTTATTGACGAAAATGTTTAAAGTAAAGTTTTTTATGCAAAACAAGTTTGTTTTTAAGCTGCATCTTTAAAGCATTACATGTTTCAAGGAAAGTTAGGGAGGAGATGACTATTTATAGTATTTCATTGTTAAATAAATTTTAAATATACCGATGATGAAGCATCAAAACAAAACATTAGTTCAGTTCATTTCAAAATGCAAACAGTTCTTTACTTTCCTAAATTTCTTTATTTTTCAGTTTGTTGAATGCAATTGACATCTTAATTTTTAAAATAAAATTTAAAAGGTAATTTTAAACTCGATTTGTAACTCAGAGGTTAAGAATGCTGAATTTGCATAAATTTAACAGGTAAAACTGCAGAAGCAAAGTTTAAAAATTAGTAACAAGAAAGAAAAATTAAAAGTTCATCTTTTGGAGTTTTCTTTATCCGACAAATGAAAAAGGGGGAAAAAGAAAGAAAGAAATAAATATAGAAATCCCTCGCAAAACAAAAATAAACAAACAGTGCAAATAAAGGAGAAAAAAAAAATAAGAAGAAGACGATTATTATTATTTTCTTAATTTTTCATTAATAAAAAATATTTTAAAAAAGCATTCTTACCATATATTTTTAATATTTCTTTAAAGTTCTTAAAAAATTTAAAAGATTCATATTGATAAGTCAAATTTATATGAGAAATACAATAAGTTTTAAAAATGTATTACTAATTGTATTATTAACTCTTTGTATCTGACGCCATTTTTCTCCTCTAAAGATATAATTAATGTAAAATTTAGGCTACAGAACTTCTCACACTGACCCTTTTTCTTTGCAATAGTTTTTATTGTAATGTTAAAGCTGGAAACTAAGGGTCGGAAATTGTAAAAATAATGAAAAATTTCGAATTTCGGGTTTACATTCATTTAAAAAAGAAAACCAATACACAATAAAGCGTTTTATTTATTTTATTTTATTATTTAGTTAATTTCTGTAGAAGCATTTCAAACTTATTTTAACAGATTTTTTTTTTCTCTCTCTCTATATATATATATATATAATAAAGATGATCTATTAAGCATAGTAGAAGCCAAGCAACAGATACAAGATCACTGAAACACCAATGACCAATAAGATTTAAAAAAAAAAAAAAAATCAGTGGATGAAATACACTAATGTAAAGAAACCAGATCTATTAATTAACAGCCTGCAAAACAAACGAATCAATAAAGTAAAACAACAAATCATAACTTAAAACCATAAACTTATTAAATTTAATGAAAAAACAACCCAAGAAACACAAGATAGGAAGAAGGAGGCAGGCGGCAAGACTTGTGACTTATTAAATATGCATGATTTTTAAATTTATTTAAGTAAAAAAAAAAAAAAAAAATACAAATTACAAATATATTTATTGCAAAAATCTTACATTTGATAAGTAAAAATCAAGCGCGCAAAAAGTTCTTTAAACATGATAGCGTAGTCCGCTTTTTTTTTACAGAAATAGTAGAGGGTCACATTTAAATTTAAATATCTTAGAAATATTGTAATGATATTTACGGCTTAATGGAACATGTTCATGACAATATCTTTATCAAATTTGTGTTATGCTGCACTAAATTGGAATACGTATAATATATATGCAATACTTACATTAAAATTTATTCTATAAGTTTTTTTTAAAAAGAAAATTAAAGTGAGACTGAAAAAATTGGACAGCTTTTATGAGGAATGATATATAGTTTCATAAAATCTTAAATAATTAAAATAATGAAGAAATAAGGGGTATATCGGTAACGAAAAACTTAACTTCTCTTTGATAATCTTAAACAGAATTCCATTTTGACAGAGTGATAAATGTCTTAATTTATAACGACTCTTCCGAATTTTTAGGTTTATTGTAAACAACGTTTCTTTAGCTATCGTAAACAGATGTCATGAATACTTTGTTCTCTTCAAATGTGCTTCTAAATACTATATTAGAACTGCAATCGTTAGTATGCTGGAATTCAATAACTATAGCGATATAACAAAGACTACAAACATTTAATAGTAATAATAATAATAATAATAATAACATTATAGAAAAACACCATATAACAGACTATAAACTTGCATAAATACGCACTATGTCAACGTCTAGGTGGTAAACAAAAATAATTGATTTTTCTAGTGAATTTTTTCTTTGCAGATATACATGAATCCGTATATTTCTATAACATGTACTATCGGTAACAAAAGTGTCCGAACACTAGCAAAAATTCCTATATAAAAAAGTAGAGTTAATACTGTTTTGTTAAATAAATCCTTGTCGAATCCTGTTCTTAGTCAGTCTAAGAACAAGATTCGACAAGGATTTATTTAGCAAGACTGTAATAAGTGTACTTTTGTATAAGTGTACTAGTGTTCGGACACTTTTGTTACCGACTGTAACTCAATTAATGTTCGTAGTCTTTTTTTTTTTTTTTTTTTCAGGTAGAAAATATTTTAAAATTAAACTACAAGAAAAGTATATTTTCTGGTATTAATGACTAATTTTTTTTTTTCGGAATTAAAATATTTTTATTGCTTAAAACAAAAAGGTCCTAGTTTCTTTTTAAAAACTTTCTCTAAGCCCTTCATATCTTGAATTACTATCATGCATTAGATAGTGGTTTATCCTCATATTTGTGTATTCTAATGCCATTAAAAATTTTTGATTTAATTTTGAAACAGCTTGTAGTCATGGCTGGTTGGTTGGATGGGTTTTACGTCGCACTAGTGCTGCGAAATGGGCAATTGTTTGTAGTTATGATGTGGAAGGTCATAATAATGTAAAATCTTTTATTCATTTTATAATAAAAAGATGCAACAAATGCTGAATAGACTTCAAGGATTTACAGCAATACATCCAGTTTATTTTTGGATTATGAAACTTAAAAGAACAAATATTTAAGGTACATCGATATAATTTATCAAGAACTAATAGAAACACTAAAATATCCTTACGAATATATCTAAAATGGTTGATTTTCGCAGAACTGTCAAATTTTTAATTTTATCCCTAACATTGTTAGCACTTTTTTTTTTTTTTTTTTTTTTTTTTCACACCACTTATTTAAAAAAGTAGTTTTCTTTTTATTTAACCATAATTACATATTGGAGAAAAATATTGTAAAAAATGGTGGGAAAAGTCGTGCACTAAAAATGTTACGGAATGAAATAAAATAAAATGGTGCCAGCTCTCGTTTTAGACACATCTGATTTGACATGAAATTCTATGTATCAACAATTTACATACTGCGAATGATGAACATATTTTTAAATCCTTTTCAATTTATAGTCTTTAATAATTAAATTATTTTGTTTATTGATAAACTAAATACCGAATTTGTGGGAAAATTGGTGGAGAAAATATTTGTTACAGGAAATGTTTCAGCATTTATACCGCCAGTGGCTCCATTGGTAATATAATAATGTGAAATTTAATTTTAGTGGAGAAGATTTGTGTCTCCATAGAATACAATCTAACAAGACTCAGCTATGTCTTTGTGCGAAAAATGTACGGGTTATATTTCTCGGCATTCCGATATATTTTGCAAAACATAATCATCACAACACAACAGTTTACTGTAAGTACCAGAAGATTATCTCAAGATAATATTTGTCACACTTGCAGTTTATCCCCAAATGCTCGCTTCTTCATTTAGCTTTTTTTATTTATTTATTTTTTTAATTGCATGATTGCACATGCAAATTGAGTTTGTTACGAGCTTAACTGATCCATCCTATGACCACTACAAGACGGAAATAGAACCTCAGAATAAATATTCAAGTTCGCTTCAAGGTCGAACTATCTTCATTTTGTAACGCATAGGAGCAGTTGCAATGCAAGCTTAAAAAAATAATAATAAATTCTAAATTTTTTCAACAAAGGCTACTAAAGTACACATATTGGCCAATTTCAATGATTTTGAAATTGTGAAAATTTCAGGTTGTAGAGCTGGAAGAAAATTTTGTTTGACAGGCAAACTTTTACAGGGGGGAGAAAGCTCCGCTGTTTTTGCTACTGTTATTTTTATTTAATAATCACTATCCTATTTAATCACTACACATTGTTATAAAATACGATAAAGATTTCTGTATGAAAATGGTGGTAGCGAAATCGGCGGAAATTTCTCATCCATGGCTTTTATCAGCAACAGCCACCGAACGTGCAAAATTGTGCAAGCATATAAAAATATATGTCTTTTTTAGAAGCTTTTTATTGAAATTGGATTTTGTCATCGTGTCTTCGTGTCACGCTAAAAACAAGAAGCCTCCACTTTAAAGTAAATGTAAGCAGCTTCTTTCGTCGCTCGTTGGCTCAGTTGGTTAGAGCGCCGTGTCGATAACGCGATGGTCGTGAGTTCCATCGTGGAAGGACCGACGTATTAACTTTTGCAGATAATTAATAGAAATGTTGTCAAAGAGTTTTTTTAGAAGCCTTTGTTGTTGTTGTTGTTGTTGTTACTAAAAAGCTGAACTGGAAAATAATAATAATAATAATAATAAAATCTGTATCATAAATTCGCAAACCATCGATGGGTAACAGTACACATTTATCAACTAAAATTAGATAACAAAATTATTACTATATTCGAAGCATTTATTTTTTTTAATCCAAAATGTCAACAAATTGTCTTAATTATATATTTTCTTTTCTACATTTCTATTTTTAAGCCTATTAAAATGCATGCAGAAACAATTAGAGATTTAGAGCTGAAGGGTCCGGTTTTGAATAGGAACAGATCAACGTCGCGTTATAATTCTTTAGACAATGTAAATGTCTGATAGCGGGCGGCTCCTGGTTTGCGACTGTTAGTCAATCATTGCTAACGCAAGAATTTGGGCGTCACTTAACATTGGGTTTGGTCTGAGACAGTAACTAGAAGAAGAGTTCTTATGCTCGCGACGATAGTTGAATTTAAGGGGGAAAAAACTTAAAACATGACAAAAGTTTCTTAAATCGCTTACTGCCTTTGTTGACGTGAATAAAGTAGAACTCTGAAACTGTAGGGTTAAAGGTTATTTTGACTTGGTAGTAAATGACTTGATTTAAGTTGGACAGATTGAGGATGTGTTGTGAATAGAATCTGAAAAGTTTTTGAACAGTTTTCATTGATAGGTATTCTTATAACAACATTTTTCATGAATATTTTCAATATGTTGTTTTATCGAATAAATTTGATAAAAGAGAATGTTTTTAATACATTGAACTATGTCGTTAACTCTACTTATTTCCGTGAGCATGAGTTATGAATAACATTATTTTAACTTTTTTGTGTTTTTAAAGTTTTATTTTGAAGGAAAAGAATCAGATTTATAAGTACAACCAGTGGGTATAAAAGGACGATATAATAAAGAGATATGTCAAGAAGTAAAGAATAAATTCTGATGATTTTTGAAGAGGTAAGGAAAGAATGTAAATTCCTCTTCTGGGTTACGGAACTTAAAGAAGTTTTCAAAAAAAGAAAAATAAAAGTTTGGAAAATTTACCGAAAACAACTATTGATGTTTTTCATATATATATATATTAATTCTTATAAATGAGCCAACCTTACATAAAAGGAAACCAAATTCAAAAATATTATTAATTTATTCTCAAAATGACTAAAATGAATTCACATTTTACAATTTAAGTTATTAAGAATCCATCTATGCTTTTCATTTTTGACTAAATATGGAAATCCTGAAATACAGCTGATTGCTGCATTATGATGTTATTTGTGTCTGTCGTTATGCCTCTTGACGTTTGTATCTTTAAAATTAAAATTTAAATAAAAAACGGCGAGGGTGCCGTATGCGCCACCGAGTGGGAGGTTGCAACAGTTAGATTTTTCAAGGATCGCAAACCAACCGGCTGGTATTGAAATAAAATAACTTTTAAATATTTCTATATTAAGAAACAAATTTCAAAGTAAACGTTTATTCTAGGTTAAATTTTAATAGCATATAGTAAATTTACGTCTCTTGGGTAAAGACGTTTATAAATGATATCTTATTATTACTATTAAATGGCAGGGAGCGGTACAAGAATTTTAGAAACTTTGAAAAGTTTAAATGACGAAAATATTAATTCAGAATTTTATTTCTTTATAGAGCATTGATTTGAAAATGAGTATTGTCCATATCCAGTAATTAATTTGTGGCACAGTGAGATAAGCTATACATCAGTATGATTCTGCCTAGTCAATTAAATTATATCCCTTTTCAATGTATTTGTCTGTATCAATGCCTGAGCCTTAAATATGCTGCTAATATATACATAAATATATATACACACACAGACGTATTATATATATATTTGTCAATATTATTTGCAGTTAGGAAAGCATAAGTATTTCTTGAAAAATTATATCTACGGTAATTTAAGCATCTGTATATTAATACGCAAACATGAAATTTGTCGAACATTTTTAGCCTCTTTTTAATAAAAAGAGTGACTTAAAAGTATTATCGTTTGAAAGATAGGAGGAAGGTGGGTTGCAGAAAAAAAAATGTTCTCATATGAGACCAGGGAAGCAGGTAAAATACCGTTATTTTTATACACTTTTTCATTTTATACATGTGCCGCCTTCCAGGAGGTTTAAGATGGTAAGATGTCTGTTGCTGTCATCTGTTGTCTTAGAATAATGATGATAATTTGCTGTGTACTCGGTGCAGCGTACAGGTCATCAGTGCTGTGATTCTTGGGACGTGGTGCAAATAGGTAAATACAACGTCATGTTAAAAAAAAAAAAAATGCTCATAGTGATTTTTTTTAAGGATAGAGTAATTACTAAGAACAATGTTTACACAGAATTTTTTCTATATTTCTTATTTAAATGCTTACTTAAAATTTTTTTTTCGAGTTTCGACCACCGGGTGATGCTAGTCTATATTTAATAGCCAAAATTAAATGATAACATTTAAGATTTTGAACTTTTTCATTTTTTTCAACAGGGAAATGACCTCCTAAACAAGTTTTTAAGAAAAAAAGATATAACTTCCTACGAAAAAAGGGTGACAAAACAGTGTTTGTCACCCTTTTTTTTTTTTTTTTTTTTTTCCGAATACATTTTAACATCAATGGTATTACATAAGTATTTATTTTTCAATACTTACATATATTCTTGAATCTATTAATAATTATGTAATATTTATTAAGGTAATGTATTTAATTCTTTATTCTTACTTTCTCTACGGTAGAGAAAGCATTGTTTTTGGATCAAACTTTTGAAATTGAGTTTTTGTTATATTTACATGTTTTGAGGTCCCCTGAATCCAAAAATCAGGTTTTTAGCAGTTGGTCTGTGTATGCGTCTGTGTGTCTGTCTTTTATCAGCATATCTCAAAAACAAATTATAGCAGAAAGTCCAAACTTGATATTCTTAATGTATATCATATAGGGAAGTTACACCAAAATTGAGATTAAGCAAATGGTTCGTGTAAATTGACATCCAAGAAAATTCAAATACATTATGTCTGTGGGGAAACTCCTGGTAAGTACAGTGTAATATTTATAGGCTGACTTAACCAAAACGGAAACAACAAAATTTATCGCATGCATAAAAGAATGTTTTGTAAAGATTGTTGTACGGAAATCATTCATCATTCATTTACAGGGCTACCCAAAGTATTTGGATATATTGCGGCTATACTTGAAAATTGCTAAAATTGTAATTTCTTTTGTGGTAGATGTTTTTCAAGTAAGATTAAATTTAAGTACACAATATTATTTATAGTGCATATTGATTATAGACAATATACAGGGCTACGCCAAATTAATCTAAACGTTCTTTTTTATTTAATGTTACTGATGGAAGGGCTTTGCTACATTTTATGTCGACGAACACTGCTCAGGAAGCAAAATTAATTTTTCGTACGCATACTCTAAACAAAGTATTTTTTGAATTCTGAAATCTGGTTTTTTGTCATAAAATCACGTTTTGAGGGGCCCTGATTGGTTACGAAAGTCTGATTTTTTGCGATCGATCTGTATACATATCTGTTATCAGCATAATTTAAGAACAAATAACTGCAGAAAATTCAAATTAGGTATTTTGGAGTTCGTATTAGGTTGCCACTTATGTTTCAAGACAAATTAATAACAGTTTTTATTATTTATTTATATACTTTTTAATAATTGCATGGCCTATAATTAAACGGGGGGGGGGGGGGGGGTAGCCCCTCTCGCACAGTACTAAACATGTCAAATTAAACTGTGTCTGAACCTATTTCAGTTTATTTTAAAAGTAAATTAAATTTTATTATTTTACGCTATTTGTTCTTATTCTATCTTAGTATTGAAATGCAGGGTAAGAGAAAGTCGTGACACACCAGACTACTTAATCATCTATTAACATCAGCAGTTAAAGTGCAAACAGTGTGAACATGAGATTATGGTTGACAGATTTCAGAGTATCATTAATTTATTTGCCTTTGTTTGTTTGTTTAACTTGATTAATTTTAAAGTGTAATTGAGATAAATTATTTATAACCGCAGAAACTTAATATTTATTATTAATGTAGTTGGCTTAGTGTTATTTTCTATGAGCTTTAATCAACTGATTTGCACAATTTTTAAAATTTCTATTGAGTAATCTTTATATTAATAGGCAAACATGAAATTTGCCGTACACTTTTAACAAATGAATTATGGGAGTAGAGGTTTGAAAGTGGTATCATTCGAAAGGTATGATTAGCCAGATTTGCAGAATACAAAAATTATTTTCTTACGATGTGAAAGAAAGTAATTTAAAATACTTTTATTTTTTATGCACCTTTTCTTTTTATACACATATTCTTTTGCATTAAAAAACTCCTAAAGAAGAAAGATGTTAACTATGTCAATTACTTAAAATTCAAATAAAACCATGAACACAGTAATTTGTATAGATGTAGCATTCTTTCGACTACAGATTTTTCACTGTAAGAGGCAACGACCATTACAGTGGTAAAAATGATTATGAGTGAATGAGTGGTAGATCGAACTTTTATACCATTGAACATATACGCAAATTAAAAAAAGATTTGATTTATGAAAGTTTTTTTTTTTTTTCCTAATTTATTTACGATATAATTTCTTTTCTTCTCTTTCTCTTTCTTTTTCTTTCTTTCTTTCTTTCTTTCTTTTTTTTTTTTTTTTTTTTTTTTTTCATTTACGTCAGCTTTAATTTGAAGATACATTTTTTAGCTAAAACATAAGCATTTCAACTAACTGAAATCGACTACTTATTTTTAAATAAGTGGATTTATTACTGTATCTTCTGCATATATAGAAAGTATAAGATTTGGAAAATTTTTGAATTTCCGGTCTTCCAAGAATTAACACGTTTTGAGATTTCTTGAACACGATTGAATATTGATTATATTGATTAAATTTTTGTTCATGTTAATCGGTAGGTGGCACTGTCGTATAAAACGATATAGAATAAAGCATTTGATTCGTGAATATTTTTGACTTCCGGTTTTCGATAAATTTACACGTTTTGCGATGTCCTAAATATTATTCGCTCATTTTTAGAAAATGACTATTTGTCTGTGTGTGTATGATGTTTTAGGAAATTTTTGTATTATCTCATGAACCAATGGGCGGAATTCAAATATAATTGATGATTGGTTAGACCTTGATTTAAATTGATGCTGATTCGCTGTTTGAATATATCACCCATTAGATGGTGCTGCTATGGGGTGTGATTCACCCCATTTAAGTCTAGGCTATATCTCAACTTCTTTAGTGTATAAAAACGCACCAGGCATGATATATGATGTGGACAATATGTAAAACTATGCTGTTTTAAATTGGGTGCATATCGGCCGACAAATGCCGCTGCTGTGTTGCATTTTAATTCCGGTTACGAGAAGGCAATTACTTTGTTTGCTTTGCTTTTGAAAAAAGTGGTCGAGTTTCGACCACTGGGCAATACTAGTTTTCTTAATTCGATAAAATGAAAAATAAAGAGGATACAGGATTATTCCCTAAGTTTTTTTTTTTTTTTCAAACAGAAACGTAGAATAGGTGAGAAAGAGTGTAGTGTTATTTATTTATTTTTTAATGTCAATAGTTCTTGTGATTTGTGAATGTTTTCTGGTCTGCTTAATCCTTTTAAACTTTGTAAGAATTCATTTATTGCTTTTCTTCTAACGTTGCTCGTAAATTCTGGTGGCTCTTCATTACAAATGAGCGAAATTACCTTGTCCCTCAAAGAGTTAAAGTGTCGAGTTATCAAAGTTCCCCTACATAAAATATGTACATTTGTTCAACTTAGTTTCTATATTATTATTATTTTAAAGCTGATAGAAAATTAAATTTATAGACAATCAGTCATTTATAATTTAACATTAAAAATATTTTTAAAATTTCAGCGGATATAAAACTGAGGATTACGTGAAAACTGATTTTTAAATCAAAGGAAACATTTAATAATAAATGCTAAAATGAGTCAACTTTCGTATTAATTATGTGACAGTTTTTATTTATGCACAGTTGGAAGCAAAACTATCCGCGTACTAACCAATAATTCCGATATGAAAAAAGTACACTTAATAGTGTTTGGTTAAATAAATCCTTATTGAATCATGTTCTTAGACTAAGAACATGACTCGACAAGGATTTATTTAACAAAGCAGTATTAAGTTTATTTCATGTACTTTTTTAGACAGGGATTATTGCTAGTTCTCGGATACTTTGCTGCCGATTGTACGTATACATTAATTACAATTAAGTATTTAAAAAACTATAGTCCTTACATTTTTAATCAGAATACCATAATATGCCGAGAATAGACCGAGATAATTATGCTAGAGTCCCAAAATAGTAGTACATTTATACAAAACAAAGCATTACAATATTGCTATTTTAGAAAGTTTAAATGTAAAAATAATTTATTTTTAGAAAGTCAAAATATTGAATTGTTTTCTCTTAAGTATTTGAATTTCAGTTTTTGGTCATAAGTCTGTCCACAGAAAATTATTAAACTAATATTGGTTGCTGGCATGGTTAAATTATTACAAATATTAATATGTAGACGGTTCCAAAAGTTTGATTCAGGAAAATATTGATAGACGTTGTTTCTAATTGATTGATACCAGATTTATTTATTATTATAATTTTAAATAAATTTCTTAATTTAATTGTTTTTTTCCCCTTACGCTACTGTACATATCCATTAGTAAAAATCTAAAGAAAATACCATTATCTTTTCGCTGCCAGGTAAAATATTATATTTCTGTATCCACATATTTGCTATTGCACCTATAAAAAGCTTTTTCATTGGATTACTCGAGGATACATTTGAATAGCAAGGAGTTAATTAATGTATTGAAAATACCTGTATATTACCAATTTGTCTCAAACATAATGCTCAAGAAAACCCACACACGAGCTTATCAATTTTTTGCTCTATATACTCATTTTTCTCACAAGAGAATGCTTAAATCGTGGGGAAAAAATGGCTGAAACAATGTTTTGCTGCATAAACGGCATGCCACCTGTGTAGGTAGCTCCTAATCTGAAAACAGACGCCCATACCTTAACCTTTGCTGGTGGCAACCATTTTTTTTTTTTTATTAGTTTATTTCATGTCTTTAATTTCTCTTTCTTCCTGTTCTTTTCATGATTTTTAGTGATCTGTTGTATAGGGCGGTGCTGCCTTCAAGCGGGAGGTGGTTGAACTAATTAGGACAAGGCTATTCGCACAGTGTCATATAGCTGATGACTTTATCTTGGCTTTCATTAAGATTTAATCAAAATTTAATATTTATATAGACCTTGGTGACATGGGTGCAAATACGTTTTTACTTACTTATTTATTTATTTACTCGTAATTCTTAAGATACATAGCAATTAAACCATTTATACCACACAAAGCACATTAATTACCTATAAATTTCTTTATTGTACATCTGAATTAATTTAGTCGATTTTCTCATGAATTCGATTTTATCGTGAGACTAACACGTGCGAAATTTTGACAGTGCAAATAAATTCATTATGGTTTTTAATGCTCTCTGATAATTGCGTTCATGTAAAGTTTTCTTTCTTTCTTTTATTGTTGTTGTTGTTGTTATTGTTATTATTAATTTTTTATACTAACAAATTATTTATTTTTCATTTCAGGTATGTTTATTACATTTATCTGAAGTATTATGAATACTATTGCTATTTGGTAAGTTCGGTTTTAAATTCAGTTATTAAATTCATTTTTCGCCATAGTCATTTACATTTTATCGAAAAATTAACTTTCAAAACAAACATCTAGATATGATCATCCAACAGCTCAGTTGTAAGTTAGATTACGTGTTCGGAGAGTTCATTTGAATTTCGTATTCGAAGAATAAAGAGGCAGCAAGCTATGACAGTGTATGGCTACCTGCAATTCAATAGATCGCAGGGAGCCATGGACAGTGTATGTCACCAAGCCACTCTTTAAATTATGTGTTCTATGATTAATATTTGCCATATTATAAGTCTACCGGCTGGCCCATATTTTTCCAACATTTAGTAGACGGTAAGCAATGTCCATCCCGATAATCTGAAAGTATTGAGTCAGTACAGTCGGTAATAAAAGTCTCCGAACACTAGCGAAAATTCCTATATAAAAAAGTACACCTAATACAATTTTGTTAAACAAATCCTTTTCGAATCCTATTTTATGACTGAATAAGAACACGATTCGACAAGGATTTATGTAACAAAACTGTATTAAGTGTGCTTTTATTACATAGGAATTTTCGATAGTGTTCGGAGACTTTTGTTTCCGACTGTAAATATTTTCATGTTGTCCAATGCGCTATCCTCTGCATTACAATTAAATATACCACATTCTGGCGATAATATCCACGTCACTGATTAAAAAAAAAAAGAAAAGAAAAGAAAGAAGGAAAATCCTGTTTAGTTGCGTCCGCATTCAATAAAAGTAATAATTGTACTGAAATTTACTATTAGAAATAAGCGTTTAATATTCTTTTAAAGAATAACGTATAAGTTGGCAACTATGTGAATATACAAGCTAAAGTTCTTTTAAAACACCGGGTTCATACGTTAATAAATAAAACAATTTTGATTTGTTGTATATGTACAATTTTAAATTCTTCAAGCGTGTACTACCATAGCCTTCTAAACTAGATGTCTGTTGCGTGGTTCAGAAACAGAGCAACAGTTGAAGCAGTAGACAGCGCCACCTGGTACAGATTGAGCGATTTTTTTATTCAACAGCCACCAAAAATTTTTAAAAGTGGGATATCATATACATAAAAGGCGAATAGAATTGAAGAAACGTCGATTATATATATCATATATCCCTTCTTAAAATTATTGGTAACAGTTGAATAAAAAAGTCGCGCAATCTGTACCAGGTCTACCGCTTCAACTGTTTCCAAGTTTCCGAGCCACGCGACAGGCATCTAGTTTAGGAGGCTATGTGGAAACAGATTACGAGGAGTCTTTATGAAAATTAATAAATATTTATACATTTGAATTCAAGTACGTGTGTTAAAATATTGTAACTGTATCTGTTTTAAATTCGTTATCAAATTAACTCTTAATGGATAACTTAAATTTTTTATGATTCACATTTTTGGGCTCCCTTCTTAAGATACCACAGGACTAGAGGTCTGCACGATCCCGGCCCAGCCCTCGGGCCGAACCAGGCTCGGATTAAAATTTTTTTACAGCCTCGGGCCGGGCCCGGCTGAGGTTCAATTTTTTTTTTTTTTTTTTTTTTTTTTTGTATACTCGGGCCGATCTGGGGCTGCATGAAAATTTTACCGGGCCATATCAGCCCGGATTTATTTCTACTTTCCTCGTTATTTAACTGAAAAGGAAATTGATAAAATATTTCTTCAGTCATTTATTTTACATAATTTTATAGGATAGTATGTCACATAAAATTTTATTTTGTTAAAATATACTTATAACTTCAATTTAATTGTCTGTCAGTCTGTCTGTTCGCGATCTGATTTTCCGCAAATATTTTTAGCATGTCTCGAAATTGATATATTTCATTTAAAGTAATATTAGATGGTTTCCTATTGAAAATAGTATGCATGTCACTACTAGTTTGCACCCACGTACAAACAAAAGAAATGAGGTACGTTGCTCTCTATGGGGCTTTGTGTCCTATGGTCTGTAACGAGTCTAGGTTGTATGAAGGATATAAAAATCCTTCCGCTTTAAATTTTCCTCTACTTTGCAGTGCGATGGATGAAATTGGCATCATTTTTAGGATCTTCGAAAGCATCTTTTCTATTGAAAGTGGTTATATTAGCATTAAAGTTTTATTTCCCGAATCACTTGAAAGCATTCGGATACATTACGGTATATAAGTGGAAATGGTTGAAAGTGCAATTTTAGTAATTATTAACCATTTTAAATACTTTCCTATATTGTTTGATGAATGCTAATATTTTCAGCTCGATTTTCCGTTTGTCTTTGTGCCTTCTGTACGCCTGTAATAATGAACTTCTGTTCATATACAATTGCCTTGTAAAAGATCAGTAGTTTTGTTAAAGCATTCTAATGCTTGGCTGTGTAAAACCTCTGAAAAACACATACTGAAAAACTTTTTCAAAGGAAAAAAAAAAAAAAACAGGATGCATTTTTTTTTTCCTTTAATCGGGCCAGGCCAGGTCGAGCCGGATTTTATTGTTTTTTGTTCGGGATGGGCCGTACACGAGTAAAAAATAATTGGGCCCGTGCAGACCTCTACACAGGGCACAGGAACATAGAGAAAAATTCGTCACTTTTAAAATCAAATAAACTCCGCAAACTCCTTTTATTTATTTATTTATTCAGTATCTAAAAAGAAATCCTGCTGTTATTTTATTTATTTGGAACTGAATACTCATAAATGTATTTTTAGAAAATCATGAATAGGACAAAAATTGTCAAAGTAAAGAGAAAGTAATTAACTGATGAGGTAAAAGTAATTTATATAATAGACATAGATATATATTTTGAACTCATTTAATCGAGTCAAAAACCTCATTAAAACGCAAGTTGAGGACTATGAGGAGTAGAATACCATAAATCAATTAAATTTATTAACATTCATATCGAATATGCCAACAGTCTGGCAGATCAAAATCCTAGATTTTAAGAATTCTGTTCAGGGGAAAGAAAAATAAAATAAAAGACCAAGCAGTTAATCTTTTAATTTACTATTACTGTTCATTTTTGTCCCATCCTCTTCGTTTAAAAGGTAAGTTTACTCACCGGCTACGCTTGATTTCCTTGTGACATTGAATACCCCGCATTCCGAGGTCGTGACGTCAATATGTGGAGCGTGGATGCGTCTATGATTGGCTATAAATGACAAGCGGGAAATTTTCTTGATAGAAACGGTGTTTCGTAGGGAATTTTGATCGTTTCAACTTTCTTGTATACATTGTTTTGTTTCTGTTATTATATTATTATTGCAGTCGTTGTTGCTGTAATTATTCTATTATTATTGTTAATCTACGACGATATTATTGGACGGTGTGGCGGACCGATTATCTCTAATCCAGGACAGGACCTAGGCAGTGGCGACGCGTGAGTGACGTTTCGGTCATCTTCATGTGTGTGGTTAGAAACAGTCCGTTATCATGGAAAGTTCATTCATCTGATTGACTGTTGGAATGCCGTCATACATACGTTGCTGTATAAAAAAGACGAATCAACCAATAAGATAAATACATATTCTATTACAATGTACTGTTTCCAGCCACTCGTGTAACGATGACCAAAAACGTCATTCACGCCTCGCCACTGGACCTAGGCTTGGGTGGAATGCTCTACATGAAGAGGGGGTGTCTTTCTGAGGAGTCCTAAAAACGTATTCATGAGAGTTTTGTAGAAAACCATAAAAAATTCCAAACATCTAACCTGATGAGTAAGACATTGCTTCGAACCCGGCTCTTGTCGTTTTCTAGTTTGTAAAGCAAAACCTTTTGGCCTCTGGTGGTGGTGGTACTATATAGTTGGGTGCATATTATCTCTCCATGCTTGTTGTGAATGACAGCCTGTTTTTTTTTTTTTTTCTTTAAGGAATCCGGGAGCAAGATAAATACTGTGGCCCTAAATTACTTTCGACTCATAGGGAAAAGGAAAGGTTTTTTTTTTTTCCCACTTTTGTTTGTTTTAGTGGAGGATCATATAACTCTGGGGAGGAGAGAGGGCAGGTGCGATACCAGGTGGAAAACTCTTTGAATCCTTAATATGTTTTAAAGGTTTAAAAATAATTTTTTTAATTTTTTTTTACTCATATTCAAGGCCTCTATTATAAAGGAATATATATAGCTTGTACTTTCATGACTCGAAATACTCCATAATTTTTTTTTTTTTTTTTTTTTAACTCAGTTTTATTATCGGCACTTGTCATTTCCCTTTTAATTTTTTTTTTTTTTTTTTTTTTTTTTTTTCAATTCCGTAAGATTTTGATTTTTTTTGTGCGTTTAGCCAATGGTTATGATTTAATCCACAATTTAATGTAATATTTTATTCTTAATTTTCGACGACATTGGCCTTTTTCTAAATATACAAGTGCAGGTAGATTTTCCTCTTCGTGTTAAGGAGCTTCCTTATTTCAAACACATAAAATCTTCTATAAAACACAACATACAAGCAACAGAACCAAAGGTCAATAAGAACTCTTAAGCCACTATATTTTATGAAAAATTTCTATCATATTCCGTCACAAAAATGTCTGTAAAAATATAATAAAGATTTCTCCATGGAAATGGCGGTAGCAAAAAATGGGATCACGTTCACCAACAATAAATAAGTGAACAAATAAATGATAAAACATTGTATTTAATGGTTCTTTTTTCACAATTACGAAATCAGAAGTTCAGTTCTAAACATTGTTAAATATGTAACAATTTTTACAAATTATCATCAGAAAAGATGAAGAAAACAAGTGTTACGAAAAATTGAAACCGCCTACTTCAAGCAACATTCTCAGAACAGGCTCTTAATACAAAAGTTTCTTTTATTATAAATATATAACATAATTTTCCGTGCGTGAAAACATAAATTATAGTATAGTTTATAGATGAGATATTTAGATTTAAAAAAACATTCTGTTTGAGTGGTAAAATCTAGGTATTCATAGCGGTTAATTTTGTACTGTACACTGTACCGTAAAATGCGTATAAAGAATATATGCGTGTGTGTATGTATATATACATAATCGAGTGGTTGGTTGAATGTGTTAACGTCATATGAGTTAACTACACTATGGACAATAGGAACTCATAATAGAGAGGTTGATGTAGAAGACAGACCTGTACATCATGTCGACTATTCAATTTGTCGATATTCTTGCATGATAAAATTTAATTTGACATGAGATTACAGTCGGCAGCAAAAGTATCCGAGCACTAGCAATAATCCCTGTCTAAAAAAAAGCACACTTAATACTGCTTTGTTAAATAAATCCTTGTCGAGTCATGCTCTTAATCAGTCTAAAAACATGATTCAACAAGGATTTATTTAACAAAACGGTATTAAGTATACTTTTTTGATATCGGAGTTTTTGGCTAGTTCTCGGATACTTTTGCTGCCGACTGTATTTCATGCGTTTTTAACCATTGTAAAATCGATTGTGACCACATATACATAATACAGTTTACATTAGATATAGGCTAACTAAATGAATAAACCACAACAGTATCGACCAACACTATTTAATAAATTAAACACTTAATAACGTTATTATCTACCATCATGCTGTTCTGGCAGTAAAACATTATTTTCATTTTCATGACTACTGTTATTATTTGTTTACAAAAATGACGTTGAAAAATCATGTTTTTAAAACCGCCCAAGAATGAAAGCTGAAATTCCCTATCTAATTCAAGACAAGCATGTCGCAAAAGAATGTACGTGTCCTTAAAATAATAAGACTATGAACACGATTCCGAACTTAACAGGTGAATCTACAACGTTCTCAAGAGACAGCAAATATTGCTATTATGTTACCTTGAATTTTGAACTTGTCTCGCTGTGTTGGAGCATATTAAAGATACGTTAAAATGTAGGAATGTAGAACGAACCTATCAGAAGTTAGAATGCAATAAAAAAAGGGAATAATTTAAGATATAAAGCATATTATTGCTTAATAATAAAGTCTTGTGTCATGCAACGTGTACGAAAATATCGAAATTTATGCCGAAGAAATTGTCATAATTTTAATGTATGACCACATTTCCAACTTAGATATAAAGTCTGTGTTGTTAGTTTGTAATTGTTAGTTAGATTGTTTGTAACATTTCATCATAAAGATTTACTTTATCAAAGTTTTAAATGAAAGGGTTTTAAACCTATAACAATATCTTAAGAAAAAATTTGTGGCATCCATAAACCCAACTTAAAAGAATTTTTATAAATTTAATTTCATAAAGCTTAGTTTTATATATTAAATACTGAGCAGAAATGCGCGAATTAATTTAAATAAACGAGATCAACTAAAAATAGGGTAATTATAATTTTTAAATTTGCTCAGAGAATTTTCTATAATTACAGAGATTCGATCTAAACGTGCAGTGTTTATTTTATCTAAAAAATTATATGCGAGAATTAATTTTCTTATATATTTGATTCCTTTACATGAACTTGTACTAAAGGAATCATAACGACATATTTCAGTGTGCACAACGACTAGATTCTTAAAAATTCTGTTAATATTTTAAATTTTGAGAACGATTGTTATTAAAACTTTCAAAAGCAATTTTCTTTATGTACACATTTGATAAGAAAAGGGAGAGAAAAATAAGTTTCCTTAATTTTTAGTAAATGAGATAAACATAATCCAACATAATCTTTAAATATAAATTCATGGTGATGTAACACATGAATTTATATTCAAAGATTATGTCTCTAATTCATAAACACCATTTGAGAAATGGTGTGCGGATACCTACGCTAGACACCTAGGCCTGAGAGAATGCCTTTCATAGGATACCATTCTTAGAAGTCATAGGCCGTCATAGGCCATGCGAATTTCAGGAAAATTACAGAAAACTCCGAAACTATGCAACATGGAATCGAATCCACACGCCCGGTCTACCAGTTTTGAAAACAGGAACTTTCGGCTATTGGCGGAACATGATGTGTCAAACAGAAATCTTAATAACTTAATCCGTTTATTATTTTAATTAAGTTATTTTTTCTAATTATAAAAGCATATATAAAAACAAATTACTCTAAAAGATATGTCTTACTATATAGACATATTTGAAAATTAGGTATAATTTAAAAAATAACCTTTCTGATTATTTTTTTAATGCCTGTAATTTAATTTACTAAGATTAAACGCTTCATTAATTTATGAAACTTCTTAGCTTCCTTTTCTACAATGTTATTTAATATTAATTGATTTTGAATTAATGACAGCTAAAATGATGTTGAAAGCGAGGTCAAATGGTCAGTAAATGAGGTTCTAAAACATTTTTATTTGTTACACCCAATTTTATCACTGATAATTTGTCGTTTAATTGCAGATTCGATTAAGTTGTGCATGATTGGATTGTAACGTGTTTGTTCTTAAAGCAACATTTTTATGCACGTTTTTCTTATTATCATAAAGTAAAAGTGCAATTACACCCAGTCAAAATTTCTCTTGTTAACATCCATGTAAGCTTGAATATACTTTTTTCCCCCCTTAATTCGTGTTCATTTAAACGTAATAACTTTTTTAATTATGTTCATTTAAATTTAGTTTTTTTTTAATGATTTTTTCTTTCCTTTCCTTTCTTTTCCAGGCACCGTTTTTTCACATAATAGTAAAAGAGTAAAGTTGATAGCTAAGTCACGAATTTATCAAATACATGCCTCGCGATAACAGCAATTGTAGTTCTGGCTTCACAGAAAATCAATTTTCACATAAAAATTGATAAATTGATATGATGAACTGAAAAATAATAATAATAATAATAATAATTCATACTTTGAAAAAAGAAAATGATTTTCACGATAGAAAAATTTGTGCCACGCAGATACAAATCTTTTTCTGAATTTCTACTTTCCAGATCTATGACAAAACAAGACTTACAAAATGCATTGAAAATATTATTTTTTAAATCAGTTCTCAAACCCGAACAAAGCTACTACTGCTACATCGTTACTACTGCTGTCACACCGTTCTGATTTTTCGATACCGGTATTTCTTTATAGAATTTTTTATGAGCTGTTGTAGAAGTTTTTGATGATTAAGTAAGGTGAAAATTTTAATTAAAAAGTCGGATTAGTTGGCAGCTATGTTGTTATATGCATTATAAAAATCATTTTCATCCATGAAAATATAAATCTAGTGGATAACTTTAATCAGATTCTTAAAAATATATATATTAAAAAACTAAAATGTAAAAAATAAACCATAGCCAAAAGAAAAGGGGGGGGGGGGTTAAAGTTGGCGTTATGAACTAATTTTAGAATGTGTTAAGCATGAAAATATCGATATTGGGCTAGCAAATCGATGAAAACATAAGTTGCAGTTTATTTAATAATAATTCATCTTTACAATGATCAAACGCAAGGAAGGAAGACTTGAATTAATAGAATAATTTTTAAAATAGAGAGTCATTAAAAAAGAAAGAAAGAAAGAAAAAAAAAAAAAAAAAAATCAGAAACAGAAACATTGACCCAGTTCACAGCAATCCTGTAACATTACATTATAATAGAAAAATGTTATAAAATGATTACAAAGAAAAGAAAAAAAAAAAAAAACTTTTTAAGTTAATAGAATTAGTATGATTTAATAGGAATACACAAATACATAATGCGCAAAAGTAGCAAAAATCCATGTGTATAACACAATAAAATGAGTTAATTTGCCAAAAATTAGCACATACGTGAGTGTGTACTTTATAGACAGAAATAAATTTATATAATTTTTTTACTTTTGTTAATAAATTGTCTACTTTTTGTGTGGTAAAATAATTTTATTTATTTTTTAGTTATTTAAATTAAATAATAACAATAATAATAATAATTTCATTGAAAGTTTCACTTTGACAGTAAAACTAACGTAAAACATAATGGTAGGGTACGTGCACCAGTGATTGACACTTTTAGAGCAATCTCTGACGTTTTTAATGTTCTAGTCATGAGAAAATATTTTTAGAAATCTTAAGTTAGTACATACGGCATGAAAGACATTCAGAACCACATTGATGTTAAAATATATACGTTTGATAACAATTGTTATTATTTTTTTACAAATTTTTATTTGACACCCGCTCAATGTTCCAGTAATTGACACTTCCAGTTTTCATTTTACCAGTTATTAGCACCCTATGCTCCAGTGTTTGACATAAAATGTTAAAATTTTTATATGTAAAATATATTATTTTATTATTTTTCTTATTTATTAATTATTACGGGATAGATGTCAATTACTGGAGCATACCAATCACTGGAGCACCTACCTTACCTACAATTTAGAAATATAATATACAATAGAACGGCTATCTGAACGCAGCATCTTCTACTGAATCATTTCATTCATGTCATTTTTCAATTAACTTTGGCTAGGTACGTAGCAGCTGCAGGAAGATTTTAACAAGGACGCTGATAAGTATTTGCCCTCAAGGTGCATATAATTTCAGAATCCCTTTTCCCACAAAATCTGACATAGTTTTTCTCGATGTTTAACGATCCTCCTCATTTTGCCCTTTTTAATAATTAAGGAATCTAGAAAAGATGTAAATGTTTGCAACAGCTACATAGGATGGAATATTTAACAAGATTGTTAATTTTAACTAAAAGAACACCCGTGAGTTTTCTCGCAATAAAAATTAACATCTTTTTAATTTGCAATTCGATGATGCACTTGAGATATTCATGGAATTTTGTTAGAAAATTGATTTATCTCATTTCACCAATCTAAACTTCCTCTATGTATTGTCGGCATAACAGAAACACTTCAGAGGCCTTTGGTCAATGAGCAGGGAATTTTTCCTCCGTAATGTTAAAACAAATCATTAATGTTAAACTCATTTTTAAAATATACCTTACAAAAAAATTTCAATTTTATTTTTTACTCTTTCGTGTGCGTGTCTGTTTCCTTCCCAGAGCTTATCTTCTTTCACCGCCTTTTACACTATTTTTTTCTAAATAAGTATTTATATACCGGGTGATCCAAAAGTCAGGACAAACTTTAAAAATGAATAATTCGAAAACGAATCAAGATACAAAGATACGGTTTGCACCAAACGGATGGAAAAGAAACCGGGTTTTGTGTGGCAAAAAAAAAAAAAAAAAAAAAAAAAAAAATTAGTTTTGTTGGCGACCAACAGATGGTGCTGTCGGATTTCTGATGTAGGATTATGCAAAGCAACAAACGATATAAAAATGAGCAACTGCGGCAGGTAATGGTTGTCGAAGCTTACATGCATCGAAATATCGCATTCTCAATCGCTTCTTTAATCACGCATGGCCTCCAAGATCTCCCGATCTGACACCCTGTGGCTTTTGGCTGTGGGGATTCTTGAAGTCAAAAGTGTACAGCGACCAACCGGAATCATTACAACACTGAAAGATGACATCCGCCAAAATGTGTCTGCCATAACGCAAGAAATGCTACTAAATCCTGTGAACGGTGTGGTGAATCGTCTCACAGCTGTACTTCTGAATGATGGACAGCACATTGAGCAGTTATTGTAGTAGTACTAATTAACTGTAATTAAGCTGTCTTGTAAGTTATCAACACTTTTTTCATTTGTAAATCCTGTGAAATAAAACACTATAGCGCCATCTGTTGGTCGCCAACAGAACTAATTTTTTTTTTTGTTGCCACACAAAACCCGGTTTCTTTTTCATCCGTTTGGTGAAAACCGTACTTTGTATCTTCATTCGTTTTCGAATTATTTATTTTTTAAGTTTGTCCTGACTTTTGGATCACCCGGTACTTTAAGGAAAAAATTCGTTATAAATTTTTATAATGCTCTATGAAACCTTGTCGCGTATAAAAATATATATAAACATATTTTAAAAGAAAAAAAAAGTAAAAAACGGTAAACGAAGACAAGCTTTAGGAAGCATACACAAAAAACAGAAATCGAAACTTTTTATTTTCTTGTTAGATACTTTATCTTTAGCCTGTAAGTGTAACATTACGGGTACAAAACCCGCTGCTGAGTGACCACTGACCAGGCCTCTTCATGCTTCAATAGTTACATGATTTCTTTTTTCATACGAAGAAGAGAGGAGAAATTTTGATTGTAGGAGGTTCGTTGTATTATTGAACAGCCATTTATTAACATAACCATTTTGATATATATTGTTTTAAGACTATAAATTGTCTTTGAGACAATACCGTTATTAAATTTACGCAATTTCTTTGACATTGAACTTTTAATTAAAAGAAAAAAAAAATCCATTTATTAAAATCTAAATGAATTTTTTAAACGTAAACATGAGCATGTAAGCAAATTTAAGTTTATCTGGTTCCTTGTCTTTCTATTTATCTATGTAATTATTTTAATTTCTATGGAGTTTAATAAGTCTCAAGATTAGTCTGCTATCTTCTAAGACTTATTTTGCAATAATCCACTTGAGGTTTAATTAAAGTTTAATATTCAAAACCAATTACTCTGAGTCAACATTTTTACTTTTATCCAGTGTTGCCAGACATTCGACTTATTTATATTGAATAAATAAGTCGCAATGTCTGACTATTGAAGTCACCAATAATTTTCAGAAGCGATCTTTGGTGTACATAATAGACGATTAATTGTCTATTATACATATCAAATGTTACTTCTCAAAGTTATTGGTGACTACTGAATAAAAAAGTCGCAAAGTCTGCCAACACTGCTTTTATCCGGTTTTGGAAATTTTGAATAAGCAGCCCCTATATTTCCCCACTATTCGATTTGTTTGTGTTTATACTAAATGCAGGAGTGTTTGTTTTCTGATTTATTTTTTTCTTCTTTCAAGAGGTAATTTCGAATTTTAGTTTTCATTAAAGTTAATTGCTGAAAACTGACACAAAATTATCAAAAATATTACTTTTTAAAAATTGTGATTGGGGGAAAAAACGGAATTTAGACTTTTTCCCCTCCGTAAAGTTTAATGTTCATTAATGTATTTCTATGCGGTTCAATATGTCTCGAGATTAGTCTGCTATCTTCTAAGACCTTTGCTTTTATTTTGCAATATTCCAGTTGAAGTTTAACTAAAGTTTAATAATCAAAATTAATTACTTTCAGTCAACATTTTTCCTTTTATCCGTTTTTTGAAATTTCCAATAGTAGCCCCTATATTTTTCCGCCATTCGATTCGTTTGGGTTTATGCTAAATACAAAGGGGTTTATTTTCTAATTTTTTTTTTTTTTTTTTTTTTTTTTTTTTCACTTTTTGAGGTAATTTCAAATTTTAATTTTCAATAAAGTTAATTGCTGAAAGTTGCCAGAAAACTATCAGAAATATTACTTTAAAATAATTGTGTTTCAAAAAAAATATATATATACGGAACTTAGACTTCTCCCCCTCTATAAATTTTAGTTTTCATTAATGTATCTTGAAAAACATATTAAATCGCATACAAATATGACTGGGGACTGTGTTAATGCATAGAAATGAAAATTAAGTTGCAACTACTAAGACAGATGTGCCACCATTTTAATAGTTTTAATATTTTCCTTTTTTTCACACCACTTTTCTTGAAGAGTACTTTTATAAAAGAATAGCTCGAAGTATACGCCCCTTTTTCAAGACGCTTTCAAAGATAAGAGATTTCCTCTTTTTTTTTTTTTTTTTTTTGTTACAACTATTTTCATACAAAAATCCTCACCGTATTTTTATAGTAACGTGTCGTTATTAAATAGGATAGAGATTACCGCATAAAAATAGTGGTAGCAAAAAAGGCGAAAATTTCTCATTCCTTAAACTCTCCTGAGAGAAGGACGGAGATTTCAAGCTCTGGCGTAAACAAATCACCGAATACCACAGCTACACATTAGAAATCGCAGCTAATTTTTTTTCAACTTTAATAAATTTTTTAATTACGTAGAACTGTCAATGTTGCAGAGTTTCCCATTGCTTTACAAATAACGAATAGTCAATATTAGAAGTTTTTTGGGGAAAATAAATAAATAAAATAAAATAAAATCTTTTCATCTGGGGTGTAGAAAGTTCCATGATTTTTCTTACTCTAAATAATGAACAATATGTAATACCTTTATAAAACAAATACAATGCAAATAACTAAATTTGAAAATTCTGGAAAAAAAAAAAAAAAAGTTAATACTATGCCAATTCTTTCTTAGACTATCATAAAACAAGAATAAAAAAATCATGCGGTTACATAGATTATTAACATTTTCCAACTGTACATACTCGTTGAATCGTTTAATCTTCAATGAACTTTTTTCTTACGTGATCACACAATGTACAGACATACAGATATAAGGATTGGCAGATAGACTAAATGCATTCAAAATCACTTGTAAACATTTCTGTAAAGTGTTAAAAACGATTAGCACTATCGGCAATACAATTCCAGCAATCTCCCATCGTAGCCCTTAATGTATCTGAATATTTCAGTGTATCCTTGTAAGTCTGAACATTAATCATACTACATTGTATTGAAAACATATGAACTACAGATGTAAATTTTATTATGATTTTTGCAGACTGAAGTTGCTGTGATTTATAAAAATGCCTCTCGTAAAACACAATGCATTCAGAGATGGGAATTTGGTGCAGAACGCATACCGGTATTTGTTTATTTATTTATTTATTTATTTTCTAACTTATAAAATCGTTGGTTTAAGCAGAAGAAAGTTTTCTTTCATAAATACCGGTATAGGTTCTGTGCCAAGTTCCCCTCCCTATGCATTGGACTACTTTTGGTCGTCTCTGCACACGTTTTCATAGATTATATAGATTACGAATACAGACAATTTGTACTATTTATATCCTTTTAAATAGGGAACATGCTATTGTGAACTTGAATAACAAAGTCATTTTGAAAACATTCTGAAAATATGTACAGACGCTAGAGGCAGACAGACTTATAGATAGGCCGCACCGACTGGCAGTCAGACGGAATGTCAATTTCATTTTGTTTTGTACAAAATAAAAATGTTAAAGTGTGATTTATAGAAATAACTCTCATTGAACACAATACTTTGGGTACTTTCGGATGTCCCTGTGGACAAAGCAGTTGTGGTATTTATTTACCCCATTTTCAATAGGACATACTTGCCAACATATTAATTAATATTTCGTAGTATTGTTAGCCCCGCCTTCTTTTTCACACCAGTATCTTTTTAGAGCATTTTTCTTTTTATTTAATCGTAATTGAATTTCGAGAATATTACTCTAAAAATTTACTGGTGTGAAAAAAAGGGCGGGGCTGACGACACTACGGAATATTAATTAGGATGTTGGCAAGTATGATAGAAACATCCCATAGTGAACTAGGATAACATACACCATTTTCAAGAAATTCCATGAATATTTACCGGAGTTAGAGCGCAGACAGACAAACTGAAGTAATAACACTTTTTCACTTTGTTGAAAAACGTTAAAATAATAATAATAATAATAATAATAATAACATACTTGTCAAACATCTCATTAATAATCGTAACATTGTTACGCCCTTTTAAACGCACTACTTTAATTTTCGAGTAAATTTCTCCAAATGTAGTTAAGATTAAATAAGAATAAAATTACTCTAAATAAAGACTGGTGTGAAAAAAAAGTACTAAAAGTGTTACGATTCATAATGAGATGGTTGGTAAGTATGTAATAATAATAATTTAAGACATCCAATATTTCTCAAATATCTAATGATCTGACATTTCTCATTGACATGAGTTTGTTCATTTTTCAATAATTTATGTTTCACTAATTAGCGATTCAAAAGTCTTACAATCAAGGATGGGAATTTGGTGCAGAACTCATACCAGTATATATATTAATCTGTACATATAAAATCATTTGTTCAAGAAGCAGAAAAATTTGTTTCATAAATAGTGGTATGAGTTCTGCGCCAAGTTCTTATCCCTGTACAGTTTTTATTTCTACGTTTTTTGGCAAGGTAGTTTTATAAATACGTAATGAAATTTTGGATTATGAATGAAACTATATTTTCATTAAAATTAAATTTTGGATTATGAATCGAATGAAAATGCGTATAAAAACTTGCAATTTTTCAAAAATAATGAGTCGGTCGGCTGTAAAATAAAATTTATAAATTCATAATATATACCCGCAAATTCCAGTGTACAATCCGTAAGACAGACAAATCAGTTTAACACAAGAAATTTAAATTAGAAGACGAAACACTTGCACGAGGTCGAGGTATGTCTCTATAAAAATATAGCATTTCTACTAATAAAATTTCTGACGTAAAACGGATTTATCTTACTTGCAGATTATGCTCAGGAAAACATTGTATTGATTACCAATAAATCAAAATATTGTGAAAAAAATTAAAATTTTTTTTTCTTTCTTAAAGTTTGTCTGAAATGTTCAAGAAACCCCCTTAACTACAGCGTGATTACACACGAGATAGAGTTTTGGCCAATTTTCAAATGCTTTCATCCTAGTCAGTTTTATGTGACTTTTTTCATAGGTTTTTTTTTTTTTTTTTTTTAAATATATAACAGTAAGTATTTAAAAAATTTACTTAACAGTTTGAATATATAGAACTTTTATTTATTTTTTAACCAGCGAGAACGCGCGCCAGGTATCTCATACCCGAAACCTTATTAAAAAAAAAAACATGTGAATAAAGAAATTCGAAAAAAATATGTGAGTAAAATCTTTTATTTTTATTTAAAATGTGTTCATATTATTAAATTTGTCTCATAATTTAGTTTTGTTTATGATACTAGTAAATATCTGCATGTATAACCCTTTAATGTGACAAATAGTTGTCGGGTATCACATACCCGGCGCGCCTGCTCGTGTTCGTTTGTTCGGTGAGCGTTCTCCCGGGTTAAAACATAAGTGCAGTAGAGCCGCCGTTATCCGTACCCCGATTAACTGAGTTCCGGATTAAACTAGGTAGTCCCGAAATGTCCACGTTCCGGAGGAGGTTTTATACAAATGGCATGGATAACTTTGACAAATTTTACTATACAGTAGTATTTTATAATTTATGTATGCATGTATTGCATTACTTTATTAACTGATGATATTTAAATATGTAATAGATGCATTACTTTACTTCAATGACCACGTTTTTATCCATTTTAAATTTACCGTACGCAAAAAATCCATTTTAAATTTACCTACGTTTCACCCTCAATTTACGATGGAGTCCGTGTTATCAATGATTTTGATTATCCGAGGTAATCTCGGTCCATATTAGCTCGGATAAACAAGGATCTACTTTATTTAGAACTGACTTGCCTCTAAAAGATATGCCATTCAGAAAAAAAAAAAAAAATTCCAATTTTAATTAATTTAAAAAAAAAAAAACGACGAAATTGACAGATGAATAAAATTGATTTAGCTTAGAAAACAATAGCTTTACAATTATACCTTACCTTTGTATTGTATTGCTTAGTTCGAAGTATATCATTAAATGATAATCTAATACAGGAATCTCAGCAGTCATTATTTTGAAAACCATAAAACATTCTTTTTATTATTCTTTCGAAAATATGAACTACAAACGATTAATGAAGATTACTACTTTTAAAAAAAAAGAAAGAAAAAAAAAAAAACAGTGAGTCTGTTATTCAAGTAGTGGACATTTATACGTGTTTTTGTTCTCTTATGGGACACTCGAAATGGTATAAGTTTCCACGATCCTTTTTTTAGAGGAAATATTGTGCAGTGTAATTTTGTCCAGAAAACCTTGTTCGAGGGGAGTAAAATATTCCAGCCGATTTCTTCCTATTTTCTTTCTTTCTTTTTATTTTATGGTTACCGTTATTAACACTTTTGGAGATATACCAACATTTTAATTTATTCCAGAGCATTGTTAGTACACGTGCTTTTTTTTACACCACCTTTCTTGAAAGGTACTTTTCTTCTTATTTAATCGTAATTATCTAAAGGAGAAAATTTCATTACAAATAAAGTGGTTTGAAAAAAGGGAGGGTACTCACAATACTGCGGAATAAATTGAAATGTTCGCATGTCTGCTTTTGCAATTGCGATCGCATGCTTTTGTCTATTTTACACTAAACTCTGCCTGTGGGTGTTGTTCTTGTAAATCACATAATTTCAGAACAATGTTTTTGTATTCACATTTCTATTACAAATGGATATACATAATAATAATACTCTTTTTTATTAAAATATTTGTATCCAGAGTGCATACATGCAGACATTTTAATTAATATTCCATAAAATTATCAGTACCCGCCTTTTTTTTCACCATTCTTTTTTAAGAGTATTTTTTCTTCTTGTTTAATCGTAATTACATTTGGAGAAAATTACTATGAAAATAAAGTGGTGCGGATAAAAGGGCGAATACTAAAAATTTTACGGAATATTAATTAGAATGTTGGCAGGTATGATACCTGATTCTGCAAATATGTATCACCGTGAAATGAAGAATATTCTTATTATGAAGATATATAATATGAAAATACACATTTTTATATTTTCAATACATTTATTACAAGGAAATTTTTTAATTTAAAGTGTTTATGTGCACACAATTAAAATTAATTTTCTATGATTTAATAATACAGATATTGCTTTAAAAACATAGTTTCATGAGAAAATTAAACCGCGCCGAATCCTGCGATCGTTAAGCCTTTTACTTTATTACATAAATGCCAAGTCTTACCGATTTTCGGGAAATTTTTTTAACATAATTTCAAAATAATGAACCTCAGGATTTTAAATCAGAGATTTCGATAAGAAAATAGTAATAATAAATCTCTCTCTCTCTTTTTTTTTTTTTTTTTTTTTTTTTCATGTAAATGTTGACAGTTATATTAGTGTAATTTAGATAAGTAAAAAAGATAATTTAAGTCATAAAATATAATATTCTGGTATTTTTTTGGGGTAAAAATTGCAATCATTAAATTACTGAAGTTTTGTTTGATCTGGCGCAAAACTTTCAATAAGGTATGCAAAATCATGTTTAAAAAGTAACGATTATTGGCAACGTCTAAGATTGATCACAAATATGTTTTGTTCCTTCAACCTATTGTTTTCCCAATATGCATCGATAGTTGAACAATAAATTAAATATATGAATTCTAACATATGTTGTACAAGTTCAGAAGTTGAGCAACAATTTCTTAAGTTTTCTGTGAAGTTAAAATTTTTATTTACCATTTTTTACATGTTTCCATTATTTTGATCATTACCAAAATACATGTATGTCAAATCTAATGTTGCATTAAACTATATTATTATTATTATTATTTTCAATAACATGTAATAAACGATTATTATTATTTAATCTTTCAATCAAAGTTTCTATTTCGATAATCGAAACAATTAATCAAGAGTATTATTAATGGGCTGCAGCATTGTATTTTATTCAAGGTAAACTCATTTAAAACTTTTAAACAAAGTACAAAAGGCAATAGTAATTACACACAAAATCAAACGTCAAATACTCCATAGCCTGAAAACTTCACACGAGAATTATTATGCGAGGGATAAGAGGGATGAGAGGGAGAGAATTATTATCTTTAAAATTTACTGTTTAAAGACATTAGGGTGTGAGAACAGCACCAGTTATCTTATTTTATTGTTCGTTTAAACCTTGAGCCTGGATAAACTACTATTGATAAAGAGAAACGCTATAAGTTTAAACTACATTTATTTGTAATTTTACTATACTTAGAGAACTCCAAGACTTTTTCCTTGAGATATATTTCTTTTATACTAAACTTAAGAATTAATTACTGAAAAGAGACATGTGCAAATTATCATTAACCAAAATTGTGTTGACAAAACTTTGAACGAAAAGCTATATCCTTGAACCAATTTCACCAATGATCAGTTGTATTGTCACATATCATGAAAAATAAATAAAACAGATAATTATGTAAATTTTTACATTTTTAAATTTTTCTTAAGTTATATTTCACTAAGGATAAAATAGGTTTAAATAGTTTTGCGAAAGTTAAAAAAATGTAAAGTGCATTTTAATAGTTTAATTTTAGTTGTGTTTAACACTAGTTTATTTAAGTCATTTTGAATGTTTATTTATATTTTTTTCGTTTGTTTGTTCATTTTAATTCATAATGAACCACAAAAAGGTTTAAAAGGGAGGAAAAAAAAAAAAAAAAAGAAAGAAAGAAAGAAAAGAAGAAGAAGAAAATTTCGATTAGACAGATTTCTTCAAGGGTGTGCCGGAACTCCACGTGCAAACTTTTGAAACAAACTTTTTTAAAGCAAACTACAAACATAGTTGACAACTGTTCCGATTTTTGGCTACCAGTAATTCTTTGTAGAGGTTTTCATCTTAATGGATCAAATTTCGTCAATAGTCACTTTCGATCAATCTTCAAAATTTCTACAAATATGTCGCAAAAGTTTATAAAAAAATTGCTGTAAAAAAAAAAGGCCGATATCCAAAAATCGAAACGATTGATTGCTATAACCTACATTTTTTTTTGCATTTTAAATCAATTTCACACACTAAAATAGCTTCACACAGTCATTATTATTATTATTAAACATTAAGGCCATAGCTGCCAACTGTTCCGATTTTTGGATACCGGCAAATTTTTATAGAGAGGCGTAAAATCTCTAAAAATTTGTCACAAAAGTTTATGAAAATTGCTATAAAAATGACTGTATCCAAAAATCGGAACGGTTGGAAGCTACGATTAAAAGGTATTGGAACACGTTAACAAGAAATGTTTTTCTGCTGGAAATAAAGGTTGTAATATGAAACAAAATAAAAGCATATAATTAAAATTTTGTATATCTTTGAAATCACCAAGCGATCCGATTAATCAATCAAACAAACAAATGTATTAAACCTAACAATCAGCAAAAGTTTCGCGAAAAAAATGTATTTTTTACCTAGTAGCAGAGCTCAAAGTCTCCGCCCGTTTCTCATGACATTTTCAGTGATGAGAAAATTTCACCTTTTTTCCTACAACTATTTTTATATAACAATCTTTATCTTATTTATTCACGACTAATTACTTAAAAAAAATACGATAGATATTTTTGTATGAAAATAGTGGTAGCAAAAATGTCAAAAATTTATTATTTCTGAAAGTGTCCTGAGAAAAGTGCGGAGACTTCGAGCTCTGGTGCTAGCAGTGCTCGAAGTCTCCGCCCTTTTTTCAGGGCACATACAGGCACAGCCTCTTAAACTAGATGCCTTCCGCGTTGATCGAAAACATGGCGGTAGACAGCGCCACCTGGTACAGATTGCGCGATTTTTTATTCAACAGCCACCAAAAATTTTTTAAAGTGTGAATTTGATATACATAAAAGGTGAATAGAGTGGAAGAAACGTCGATTCTACATATCATATATCACTTCTAAAAGTTATTGGTGCAAGTTGAATAAAAAAGAACGCAATCTGTACAGGTGGCGCTGTCTACCGTTTGAACTGTTGCCAAGTTTCCCAGCCACGCTAAAGGCATCTAGTTTAGGAGGCTATGATTCAGGGATAAGAAATTTCCGCCTTTTTGCTACTACTATTTGTATAAAATAATTTCTGTCCTGTGTAATTACAACACATTGCTATAAAAATAATAACATATTTCTGTATGAAAACAGTCGTAGAAAAAAAAGGCAGAAATTTGTCATCCCCAAAAATGTCCTGAAATAGGGCGGAGTCATCGAGCTCTCGTACTCAGAGCTCGAAGTCTCCGCCCTTTTTCAGGACACTTTATCAGAAATAATAAATTTTCGACATTTTTGCTACAACTATTTTTATACAAAAATATGTATCACATTTTTGTATGAAAATAGTTGTAGCAAGGTAATGTGCTGTGAATAAATAATATAGAAATTGTTGTATAAAAACTGTGGTAGCAAAAAAGGTGAAATTTTCTCATCACTGAAAGTGTCCCGAGAAAAGGGCGCAGACTTCGGGCTCTGCGCATACTAGACATAAAAAATAGATAAATAAATACTTAGAGGGTATGTTGACTTTTCTTTTAGCTTACATCAAAAACAATATTTAAATTTTAAATAAAAATATAAAAATAGGGTGTATATAATCTATTACTTTTTAAGTAATGTACTTACTCATATTTAACACATTACTTGTGGTCCTTGTGGATCATGTAGAATTACGCTTTTTTTTTTAGAAAAACGAACTTTTCCTTCAGACTTTTTTAAAAAAAAAGGAAAAACGTTACTTTAAGAAATAATCTTACAGATTCATGCATAAAACTTTTTGTGCTACCCGTGTATATATGCGGCAACGGTTTTTATGTAATCGATTGCTGAGAATAAAATTTAAATAGTTTAATCACGAATGCGTAAAATCATTTTGTTAAAGAATATAACGTTTTATAGGAAAGCTAAACAGCGGGGCCTGCAGAAAAAGACACATAGCTGCCAACTTGTACGTTTTTTTCACACCGCTTTCTCTGCATACAAAGAATACAGCTTATTAAATCGTTGAAAGCTTCTAGAAAATGTATAAAAAAATTTTATAAAAAATTTCCGGTAGCAAAATAACTTACAAGTTTGCAGCTATGCAGACAGTAATGTGCTAAAAGTAGGGGACTCAAGAACCTCATCCTTGTAAGATGAAATTTTCTCTTTGTTCAAAACTCATTCCTTTCTCAAGAAATTAAATAATTAGGCTTTGAGAATTAATTTTTTTTCGAACTTTCACTAACATCTTTTATTCTACCGCTAAAATAATACACCTCATTTTTTTAGCATTTTAGAAGACGTGAGAGATAGTAATATATATGTAACATAATCGTTGTTTAAAAGTATTTTGCCACAGTTGAAACTTATTGACTGCAAATGAGTAGAACCCTCCTTGTGAGCCTAAGGGAACAATAACCAACTTTCCATCCAACGAACCTGTTCTACAGTAGTACAGGTGCTTTAAAAGAAATTTCCTTCGAGCAAGGCAGTCATCTCTATCTACCGACAGCTGTTCCACAGAAATCTAAATGAGGTTCCTATAGACATAGAGGAATAAATTTCTGTCTGATAGCTCCGCAAGTTATTTTTAGATTAATTGATTTTTGGTAGAAATACTTTATTATAAAGTTACATTTATTTCAGCTTTGTATAAATCTTCAAGAACTTACATTTAAGCTTTTTCTCACTACCATATTAGTAGTATTAATATGACCATTTTTTGAGGTAAACAGCAGCTTTAGGCTTTAGGCAATGCTCGAGAAGATGAATTTTTGACTAGTGTGCATGCCTGAATGCGTATAATCCTTAAAGATCGTTCGAAGTAGGAGTCTATATGTAATACCGTTATAAACAGTTGTTGAATATTATACTCAATATGTAATTTTTTACATAAGTAAATACATTATTTCCTAGCGTCTATTCTAATAGTTATAATTTTTTTAATAGTTATAATTTTATAAATACGAAGTTTTCAAAATAACCCCAAATAAGATACTTTAAATTGTGTTTTTTACCACTTCCTTATTTGCAAAGAGGTTTATATATATATATATATATATATATATATATATATATATATATATATATATATATATATTAATAATTTTTTGAAACGCAGTAAAAGCCGAGTAATATAGGGGAGCGTGGGGCTAGTTGTCAAAGGGGTAAGAAGTAACACGCAATTTACAAAACAGTTTGTACATTTTTATAAACATAATTCTTATGACGCGCTTTATAATGTAAGCACAATCGATGCTCCACAAAAGTGGTTAATGAGAGGTTCTGACTCTGACACGTGCTTCATTTTAGCTAGTTCGTGGAAAAAAAAAAAATATTTCGTAAGTTTTAATTAAAGGTATGTTAATTTATACTTTAACGACATGTTTATAGCTATTTATTTAGTCTGTGTATTGAGTTAAAAAATGAATGTTTAATTTTTTGCATAAATTGTTATATATTTTCATAAATAAACAAAATATCTAAAATCATACGATGGGGCAAGTTGTAGCATGTTAGAGGTGTGCCTTGCGGAGAAGCCTAGGCCAGAGTTCGAAGTCTCCGCCCATTTTCAGGAAACTTTCAGAAATGAAAAAAATTTTGGCTTCTTTGCCAGTACTATATTTATACAGAAATATTTTCTGTGTTTTTATATTACAGTACCGTGATTATTTAACCCCGAATTAGAATCACGATTTAATCGCGAATTAAAGAATATTGCATAAAAATAGTGGTAGAAAAAAAGCAGAAATTTCTCATCAATGAGAGTGTCCTTAAAACAGGGCGGAGAATTCGAGCTCTGCTAAACGCTCTCTGTGGCATAAGAATGGGTATAATGCTTAATTTGCAAAATGTGCGCACACATTAAATGCATGAGCGGGAACAAAATATCATTTGCTTGAATTTATTTAAACTTTGACTAAGATTGACTTCTATGTTGATTTTATCTTTAATTTTCTCTTTATTCTACTATAATCCATTTGATATAATTCATTGTTACTATACCAAGAAGGTTATAATTTAATATTAGTTATTTATTGCCTTTTTATTAAATTAATAAATGATTTATAAAAAAAAAAAAAAAAAAAAAAAACATTTTGAAATATTGTCGTTTTTATTGTTAGGGCTCCCTTTGTATCCGTTACAATTTGCCCCACATGTGTTACAATTTGCCCCAAATCCGGGGCAAATTGTAACAGGCAAATAATTCTGAAAAAAATATTTTTGTGCTAAAATTAGCAAAATTAACGAAAGTTTTTTTTTAATGAATATGATAGATAAATATGCATGCTATGGAAACAGTAAAATGTAAATACATTTCAAAATATACTTAATTTTCCAAAAACTGTTACAACCTGCCCACGCTCCCGTATATGTATTTACGGGAAAACGAATTGCCAGGAGGATACTAACTAGAATTTTAATTTAGCACACCACTCTTTTTATTATAAAACAGTCGTTTTATAACAAAACAAAGAAATTATAATTAAATAGATTAATACTTCACAAATTTAGTGCAATTATAGTATCCCCCAGGCACCTTGTTTAATCATATATATTATACACAGTGTTGCCAGATCTGGTGGATTTTTTATTCAATAATTACCAATAATTTTTAATTGTAACATTTGCCTAATCATATCGAAAATTAATCGTCTATTACACTGTTAAAAAAATGCAGAAAAAATACAGAAATTCTCTGTAATTTCAGAAAAAAAGGCGTAAATTACGGGAAAATTAAGTAGACAAAACGTATTTTACGACTTTTTTTCTGAAATTACAGAGAATTTCTGTATTTTTTCTGCATTTTTTTAACAGTGTATGTATATCAAATATAACTTTTTTTTACATTATTAGTGATTATTATACAGGTATATATCATAGCTGCCAATATTTTAATTTATTCTGGAGTACTTTTAGCTCCGCCTTTATTTCCAACCACTTTATTTACAGAATAATTTTCTGCAATATATAATATCGATAAAATAAGACAAAATTATTTTTAAAAAATAAGTGGTACGAAATAAAGGCGGGGCTAAAAATACTCCGGAATGAATTAAAATATTGGCAGCTATGTATATGCATGTGTTAAGTGTAAGTATGAAATAATGTTTCATTAATAAAAATTAAAATTGAATTAAATGCATGAGTAAAGAATTTATAACTCCTAATTTTAGCCTGATAGAATGGTGGCCGGCCAATTGCAACCCCCTAATCCCAATGTCTTGCGCAGATGCTTTTTCACCCCACCAACATCAGTCCCTAGAATTTGACAGTTGCGGAGTTACGTTACTAAAATTAATGATGTACTTTTTAATTTTAATTAATGATGATGTAGTTCGAAATTTTAATTTGCAACTTTAATTAATAATGATGTATATTGCAATTTTATTTTCTTGAATGATTTATTTTGTCAGTTTAATTACCTACCAATTATATACATACGTGCCAAGTCTCCTGTTTTAAAAGGGAGACTTAATACTGGAAAGTTTTTATAATTGTTTTCAGCTTATTGAATCGTCGAAAGTATATGTGATTTATTACATTTAAAAAATAGCGGTGTTAAATCTGATTTAAAAATTATAAAGGTTGACAGCTATGGTTATATTACGAAGTTTTATTTAATTATTGAGGAAATAAAAATGTGTGTAATAATAATAATAAACTCAGGAATTTTTAAGGCAACCGTAGTGTTAACATTACACACTTTAAAATGAATCACCAGGTTCAAGATTGTGCACGACTTTTACATTCCAAATCTCCGCCTTTTTTTTTTTCTGTTAAGTATAATTTCTCTTTGCAGCATTTCTTGTTTCAGGGTCATTGAACCCCTTCTTGAATTTATTGTGTAACATTTTAAAATAATTATAAAGAAAATTTTCGGGGAATAAAAGATTCAACACTCTAGTGGCAATCTGTACCCCTGGGTAACATAAATATTTATCTTTCTTTTCTTTTTCTTTTTTCTTTTTTTTTTTTTAACTTATTTAGAAGTTTAAAAGTATGCAAAGCAGTCCCAACCGCACAACTAACATGTTTTGTGTTAATTTCTAGACTTGGTTGTGTGAGTCAAAGCCGTTTTACTACACTAGAGTCCTTGGCCAATAGGTGGATGCACTCTGTGGGGGGTCTTTCTAAGTGGTACTAAAATATATTTACGTGAGTTTCGGAAAAAAACATGAAAATTTTCGAACTCTAGACCCGGAATGTCGTCCCCTTGATGTGCCATTTTCATGTCGCATACATTTTACTGCAGCGCAATTTGCCCCTTTTCTCTCCATTCAAACCTAATCCAAATGTACCCGACAAAATGTGCTGATTTTTTTTTTTTTTTTTTTTTTTTTTTTAAATAGATTATAAATCGATTTACTTTTTTGTATTTTACAAGGTGAACGTATTCTCTTCTAAAAGAATATGAAAGAAAGTGTTGTATAGTAGGATTTAGGCCTGATTGTATGCATTTAGCCCCTAAGTCTACATAGGATGCCTTTTGTAGGTAGTTTTTATAAGAGGTTCTTCTCCGTATTGACACGAGTTTCGGAGAAAACCACAGAAAACTTTTCGAACGAATCGGACACCGAGAGAGACTTGGAATAGAACACAGCACCTTCCATCGACGAGCTTTGTGAGCAGAACCTCTCAGCCGCTAAAGAAAGAAAAAAAATAGTGAAATACTAAAAAGCAAGAATGAATTTTAAACAGTATAAACTATTCACAAACCTCTAATGGGGCGTTTGAATAAAATACACTGGGCATCAGCATATCAGCAGTGCTTGAAGTCTCCGCCCTCCCCCCCCCCCCCTCCCTTTTTTTTTTTTTTTTTTTTTTTTTTTTTTTCAGGACATATTCAGGGATGTAAAAGCAAGAATGAATTCTAAACAGTATAAACTATTCACAAACATCTAATGGGGCGTTTTCATAAAATACATTGGTCATCAGCATATCAGCAGTGCTTGAAGTCTCCCCCCTTTTTTTCCCAGGACATATTCAGGGATGAAAAAAGTCCGCGTTTTTAGTACACTATTTTTTTACAGAAGTCTTTATTTTATTATTACAGTAATGTGCCGTGGGCAAATGGGGTAGATATTACTGTATAAAAAGAGTGTTAGCAAAAAAGCGAATTTTTTTCATCTCTGAAAGTGTCCTGGAAAAAGGGCGGAGTCTTCAATCTCTGCATATCAGAATCATAGTAAAAGAAACTGCAAAAAATAAATGCTAGATAAAAAATTAGACATTTAGGCCCTTTTCTTTAACAAAATAAATAAATAAAAAAAATCATTTTATTTCTCTGAATATCAATGATTATTTTATCATCATAACAATTCCTTGCATTAAATTTTCAGCAGGTGAATGCACGCTATATATATATATATATTCATGTCAAATGGGAGTGTCTTCAATCAAATTGTGTTTTCGAGCACCTGACAGGAGTATCCCCAAATGTAAATGCTTTGTCTGGGAAGTTACACGAGACAAAATATCTTTCAAGCATTAAATCGTTTATCAATGTTCAACGCCCACTCTCATTCATGCCTTCTGTTTTGCTTGCACAGAAATAAAATCCGGAAACACGTAACATCTGGAAAATTTCATTTCGAAAGGTATATTTAGAAAAAGTGGATAGATTCGCTGCTTTCTGATAAAAAATTTCACATTTCCCCGAGTTTTGCCTTGTTGTTTTTATCGCGTTACATAATTTTTATTTTATTTTTTTAAGGATGTATTTATTTTTTTATGGATAAACACACACACACGTGTATGTATATATATATATATATATATAAAAGTATTAGTGAGTGAATGCATTGCATGCATATAATAAATAAGTATGCTTAACATGATGAAAATGTATTGCATTACCAGTCATTCTGTTTGGATTCCGCGTTAATAAAATGATGAAAAACACTATTGAAAAAAAAAAGAATAAAATAAATAAATAAATAAAACTCGATTTGTTCTTAAAATGTATAAAACAATGCACTATATTAAAATCTCTGTCATACCGTCATAGCTGCCAACTTTTAGGGGTTTTGGCCACCCAAAAATTTTAATAGAAATTTTTTCTATATTTTTTAATAGTCGTCATTGATTAACTAAAATAAAATATTCCATTAAATTTTTCGGAAGCCAAAAACCGTAAAAAAGAGGGGGCGGGTGGAACAGAAATTTCTCATCCCTAAAAATGTCCTGAAAGGGCGGAGTCGTCGAACTCTCGTTCTCAGAGCTCGAAGTCTCCGCTTTTTTTTTCAGGACAGTTTCAGAAATAATAAATTTCCGCCATTTTTGGTACCACTATTTTCATACAGAAATATCTATACCATTTTTTAAGTAATGTGTCGTCAATAAATAAGATAGTGATTGTTGTAAAAATAGTGGTAACAAAAAAGGAGAAATTTTCTCATCACTGAAAGTATTATGAGAAAAGGGCGGAGATTTTGAGCTCTGTAACAGTAATTTTTAATGGTGAACGTTTATCAACTTTTATATAAATTCCCATGATTAAATACAGTAAAAATTTTTTGCTTTGAAAATGTGGTTAAAAAAAAAAAATCGTATGAAGTTGGCAACAATATTTATCTGTAACGTTTAGTTAATCTTTGAATAATTCAATGACAACTGAAAAGAAAAACGAAAATGCCTTTAAAAGCAAAGCCTGGATCTGTTTACCTTTCACAACAAAATTACTTATTATGCTTAACAATTTAAATAACGATATAAAACAAGCATAATTATAAATAAATATCATTTCTTGCATCTCGAAAATGATAAAGAATTATATGAAGACTTCTTTTGTATTTTTATGATAACCACATTATTTCACAATGCATTCACTTCATAAAACTATAGCCATGCATTTCGTGCCCCCCCCCCCTTTTTTTTTTTCTTTTTCACTGTTAGCGTGACGTGAGAACAACTCAGCTATTAGCTTTTTACTAATAAAACAATTATTATTTTTGTTTTTTAAACTGATATAATAATAATAATACAGCAATAAAATAAAATAATATAAAATAATATAATATAAATATAAATAAATAAAAGCTTTCACCAATTTTTAGTAGCATTTTTTTTTCTCTGTGAATTTTCTTTTTTGAGTAGTTTTTTTTAGGTTAGTGCGGTAAAGTGCCATACTTGTAATATCAAATTAAGATAAACGAATATGTGTGAAAAGTAGAGAAGCATTCAGTGCTGCCAAAATTATTGATTTTTTTATATAATGTCTGCCACTCAAATTTTAATTGTAACAGTTGCCTAATAATTCTGAAGCAAAGTTCCCAACTTTTATAATTTATTCACGAGCATTTTTAGCTCCGCCTTCTTTTCGCACCAGGAATTTCGTAGATTATTTCTATTGAATATGTGACAATGATTAAATAAAAAGAAAACATTTTTCAAAATTTCCGGTATGAAAATGAGGCGGGGCTAAAAATGCTCGCGAATAAATTATAAAAGTTGGGAACTCTGCTCTCAAGATTAATCGTCTATTATGTATATCAAATATCACTACTTAAAATTATTGGTGATTGTTGAATAAAACATTATCTAAATTTGTGATACTGGAAACATTGACAATTGAAAACATTAAATATCTCGCTCACTTGTAAAATTAATTGAGACACCAATGGGAAAACATAATTTTATAACATGAAAATTTAAATTAACTATTAACTCCTTACCTGCCGATGAAAATTTACGAGATTTGCTTCAAAATGCCACAGTTCTCTTTCAACTCTGAAATGAGTAAATCTTCCGGAAACACTGTCAAGATCACTTTCAAAGTTATTTTACTGCATTGCGAAGCCGTATTAATAGTTTCACTGGTAGCAATACAATGCAAAGGATTGTATTTCGGAAAAACGTATATATACGCCTGGGGCAGTTAAGGGGTTAATCACAATAATTATGTCTTGGAAATAAAATTTGTGAAATACATAGCTTTATTATGTTTCCTTCTGTTTTGTTCTTAACTGTGAAATTTTCGCCACGATGGGCCAAGAGAAGAAATTTAAGTTTCAAGTTTTATACCCAAGGTATTAAACAATGCCTACCTATTAGCCGTAATTGAGCATAATTTATAAATTCATAGTTGGCAAATTTTATGCTTTTTGGCTACCGAAAACATTTAACAGATTTTTTTTTTTTTTTTTTTTTACTTTACCTAACAAGTGAAAACTGTTACAAAAATATATTAAATAATCTGGTGTGTCACCCACACGACTTTTTCTTACCCTGAAATTTAATACTATAAATACAGGTTGCAGATTAAAAGGTAAGATAACGAGTACTGTTATGTAAACCTGCGTTAAACAATTCAGATTAGGCTTCTGAAGAGTTTTATATGATAATTAGTTCTGTGTGAGGGGGGCTACCGCCCCCCTCAACCCACCGTTTCATTAATGCACCTACGTTTATATAGAATTTAATTCGGTTATTAAAAAATAATTCTGTTTTTAAAAAATAATTTATTAATATTATAATTAAAAAATATATATATCTTTTATGATAATGCAGACGATTTCCATATTAGAGAAGTAGTATAACACCAAATATCTAAAAAAAGCCCATTTTATTCTCAATATTAAAAAAAAAAAAAAAAAAAAAAAAAAAAAAAATGCGATTTTTTTTTCGTTAAAAGTAAAAAAAAAATCGATAATTTTGTTTTAAATTATCGCATATCGATGGTTCAACCATTCGTTTTAAAGGTATTGGCGAGCTCTTTTGAAAGATACCCATCATGAAAATTTACTCCTCTCGAGGGGGACTTCCCCCCCAGGGGGGGGGGGGAGGCGAGGCTCCTACATACACAAAAATTTTTCCCCAGTTAACTATCTCTATTACAAAAAATATATATTCGTTTCATTTGGTTTAGTGCAGTCTATAGACGTTAAACTCTACTTACCTGCAATTTCCCCCATAGACGTAATGTATTAGAATTCTCTTGATTGTCCCTGTACACGAACCATTTGCTTGATCTTAACGAAAAGCTTACTGTAGCATCCCTATATGATACACATTTAGAATACCAAGTTTGAACTTTCTGCGATAATTTGTTTTTGAGATATGCTGATAAAAGACACACACACACACACACACACACACACACACACACACAGACCATTTGCTAAAAACATGATTTTCGTATTCAGGGGACCTCAAAACGTGTAAATATAACAAAATCTCGCATTCGAAAATTTGACCCAAAAACAATACTTTCTCTACCTTATGGGTAAGAGAAAGTAAAAAAAGAAAAAAAAAAAAATCTGTTAAAATTTTCCAGTAGTCAAAAAGCGTAAAAGTTGGCAAATATGAAAATTCAGTATCATTATTTTTTTAATAATAAAATTATATTCGCGAACACATTATTACGCAAAATGATAAATTCAATATAATTTAGTAATGAATTCATTTCGGTAAATTAATATTTAAAAAACACTACCTTTGTCTACTTCTCTCATCATTATTATTTTTCCAAATCCAAAAACTTTCAATTTCACGGAACTTATTACATCTATTAACTGAATAACTTCATTAGCTGTTTTCTACAAACCCAAAAACTTAGAATTTCGGGGGAAAAATATTACATTTATTAACGATAATAGTCTTCATACTAAGTAAAGAGTTCTATGCATTTAAAAGGGTTAGTTAGTTAAATTACTAATTTAAAAAAAAATATTATTTTCTTCATAATATTTTAATAACAATTGGCCGTGTTTTGTAAAAAAGGTTAACGATAGCTATCCAAATTAAATAATTGAAGAAGAAACTGGAATTTCAAACTTTATATAATTGGAGAAAAAATATGAATATTTGGAATGTAACCGCTTACAAGACAATGAAAAGTAAGAAGATGCTATAACGAGACTTAAAGCCATTTTCTATACTGAAGATGGAAAAAAAATTGCTCCATAATGAAGCTGCTCCATAATAAATGCAACCATGATAAATAGCAGGGGCTATTCATTTTCCATAATGAAGTAGAAAATAAATATTAAAAATTAAGAATGAAAGAAGTATAAGTGGAATTCCAAACTCTATAATTTACATAGTCGTGGGAAAAATCTGTAGACATTCATAAATTTAGAAAAATACAAGTTAATATAACAAGAAACAAAAACATGTAAAATGATAAACAGGAGTCTAGTTTGCGCTGGTGAAAAAAAATCCTCGATCAAACGAAAAAACACGCGTTTAACCGTAAGCAGAACATAGATGTTTTGATATTCTATTTAATGTACACATCAACATTTTGCTCCAAACCAAAAGTAGAATATCAAAGAACACTCATAATGCAGAAATCTCTCATCATACGTAAAATGTCGATTCAATTCAAAAACTCGCGCTTGTTACACCTCCCTCTCAATGATGCGCCCGTCTATTTGATGTTAGTTAATCGGATTTATTTAACGGGTTCTCTTTAAACGCTCTTTAAAGATCAGATCGGTATTTTTTACATTTATGTTTACGAAATGTGCCGGAAAAATAATCACAAGTAAATATTAAAAAAAAAAAACAAATAAATGAAGTAAAAAATGAAATAAAATAAAACACAGGCACACACGGGAAAAAAAAAAATTCTTTCCAACACCAATCGATCTTGAAGCAAGTCAATTTTTTTTCTTTATTCTTTTCTTATTACGTCCAACCCGGTTTACTTGGCTTACTTCTCCCCACCCGCTTCGCAGTCGACTCGCTCTCCGCTCTATCATTGGCTCAAAGTTACTCCGTTCGAACTGTTAGGTATTTTCACCGCACAATTACAAACTTGATTTCGTAGTGTTCGCGACAATCGTTCGTGTGTAGGGAGAGTTTGTTTTTTTCCACCAAAGAATTGTGTGTGTGTGTGTGCGTGCATGTGTTTTTTTTATATAATCATGTGATTAATGTTAATTTACTGTGAACTAATGACCAAGTAGTCTGTTGGATGTATATAACCTGTAAAGTGATATCAGTAAAATTTCAAGTAAGTTAATTTTAAATATTTTGAAATAGGTATCTTTTAAAATGAACTAGAAACTCTGTTGAAAAATATTTTATTTTGTTTTTCTTTGAAGAAATATCAGTTGAAAAATAAATAAAATGATCCAGATTTTGATAAAATTATTAACATATATAAAATTTACTCACAAAATATCTCTTGGATTTAACTTTTATTCAAGTTTTATGCATTTTTATAAAGCAATAAATAAATAAATATATATATTCATAAATTTGATCTATTGAAATTTATTTAATTTAAAAATGTTTAGTTATATTTGTACGGTAAAATATATTACGATAATAAAATTTGAAATTATGTAACATTACTGTCTAGATTTTGAAAAAAAAAAAAAATTGCAACATCGAATTTTTTATGTATTATTTTATGTTTTTTAAGGTTAAAAATTAAATTATTTTATTATTTTAAGGTTAAAATGTTAATAATAATCCTCTTATAGAAATTATTATTGTTATTTTCAATGGCTGGATTTTATGATATATATATATATTATTATTATTTTTTTCCTTGTTCATTTTCCCCCCTATTTAATGCAAATATGTAATAAAAATATTTGAATATAGATAATCTATTATCTATATATAAATGAATTACACTTGGTGCCGCGATTTCTATTAGGAAAATAAATTCAAAGCTTATGGAATAAATCAACCTTTTCACTCTGCACAAAACAATATAATACCGGGAGAGAAATGACATTTGACTCTAGGATTGACGCGCATTTGATGTATAGCATGTGAGTGCGTTCCTTAAATGACGTTTTTTCAAATAAATAGTTGCGCAAGTTTCTCGTCCGCTGTTATTCTTTCCATATATGTTATTCTTTCTATATATTGGCAGTTCGAAAAAAATAAATAAATAAATAAGCAGGAAGTATAAGAGAGACATCAAATCCAACAACGAAAGCTGTGTCTCTTTAAAACACAACCAAAAGTACACGTACTTGTTGATTTATTGAATTTGATAAGCCGGTTCGGAAGAAACAAGTTATATTTATTTGTTTTTCAGATCAATTTTTTTAAACGTTTTTCTTTTATTTTCTTGATCCAATACACGTTGTTTAATTTTATAGCATAGCTAGTTTATCCTTTTACTGGTTGAATTCAGATCCTGAAATGCGAATAATAATAATAATAATAATTATTATTATTACTGAATATTTTGCATTAAAATGGTTTAGTTTAAAGTTATTATTCATTTAAATGTCTTTAAATGACTATATATTTTAAACAATTGTATAAATTTTATTATTGGGAACGTACATGTTAACAAACTGTACCAAGTGCACTTTTTTAGTAATGTTATAAAATTTCATATTTTTTAAACAGTGGGATCTATTTTAAGTACTAAAACCAATTTTTTTAAATACTGGATAATTTTTCACATTTATATGTTTTTTTATGATACGCAGAGGTAAAATGGGAAAAAAAAAGAATAAAGTTTATTATATATATATATATATATATATATATAATTTTCTGTATATTTTTCATTTTATGATAAAAATTTGGCTCCTGTTTCAAAAATTCAAGCTAGCTTTAAATTATACCTGCTGATTTTTTTTCAAGTCAAAGTCGATGAAACTTACTTTCTGAATGAATTTTTAATGCGATGTTTCCAACTGGGAACATCGATTAATAAAAAGGGACAAATATGACAATGGAGGGGGAAAAAGTTTATTTATTTATTTTTTTTAATAGAGAATTTTTCATACTGCGCCATCAATTAATTTGATTTAATTATGTCTAAAAAATATTTATTTAAAAATGTAAACAAAATATTCAAATTATCAGATGCTGCCGACTCTGATCATATTATTTTTAAACTATTAAATATGAAACAAAATTTATTTAATTATTTATGAAAAATTAACTATAAAAAGACTAAATTTGCGATTCGTCTACACTGTAATTTCATGGGGAAAAATCATTTCAGTTCTCCTCGCAAATATTATATATGTTTAATAGTGATTATATTTACAATATATTTTTTCAAATAACTAAAATTAGATTTAAAAGACAATATTGCAAAAAAATTTCATTGGCAATATAATATAGACTGTCAGGTTTTACAATAACAGATAGAATGTGCCAGTTTAATCAATGAAATATATCAAATTCATATATAAATTTTATTTTATTTATAAATTTTCAAACAAGTAAATCATTTATTAATGTAAAACAGTGTTACTTAAATATCTTCATATTTATATTTATTGCCATCGATTTAATAAATTCGTATTCATCGCCAATCCTCACTTCAAACAGGGTCGTACGAAATAACTAGAAGAGGGGGAAAGGGATCGCCGCATAAAGGTCAGCCGCAAAAATTTTTAGTCTCATATTTTTCAGACATTTTGTTTTTTTCTTTTGACTCATTAGTAATCCCGGTGTAGTGTATCCACTACAGCCCCTGTTTTGGCAGGCCTTATTAGTGTCTTCTAAAATTTCACAGTCGCATTTACTCTAACTTATACTTTTTTCTTTTAAAGTTTTACTACATAAATAAAGAAATAAATAAAATACTACAATTGTCAATACATTTATTTGATTAAATGTTGTATGATTAAAAAATATTCTTCAATAGAGTTTCTTTGTTATTTTATTCTTTTAATCAGCACATACTAATTATATGTGGAATTATTATCATAACATTTATTTTTTTAATTAACACTTTCGCGACCGCTGACGTAGATTCACGTCATTTGAAAATCTAAAACTCCACCAGTGGGCGTTTCTTTTGCAATTTGTATGTTATTTGTTTCTTAAAAATATATACAATATTCATATTTGTACAATCAACATACTATGGATACAAATACTTTGATTAGAGAGAGTGTATGATTATAATGCTTATTCATTTGTAATATAAATGTGAGTACAGAAAATTTTGTTCTGAAAAATTTTATCTTATGAGAATAACGCCCACAGGCGGGACCTTACTGTGAAAAAGACAAAAACATGCGGTCGCGAAAGTGTTAAGAACTTTTTTTTTCTAAGTCTTATTTTGATTGTGTTGATGTCTGAGTTTGTATAACTTTATCTCGAGAACACACCGGAAAGTTTTTATTCTTGTCTCTCTCCCAATCATAATAAATTGTGCTTCAGTTTCCCTTTGAATGTTTTCGGAGAATTTTAAGTACTATTATTTATGCGTGAACGTGTTTCATAAATATTTATAAAGTTCTCAGAAGGAAAATTTCTTACATAATAAAGTATTAATGTAAATTTAGAAAATATACTGAAAGATTACACAAAAGAGGAAGTTAGTATGCGTCTGCAAGTTTTACAAATGTATTTTTTGTGTAATATTTGTGAATAATAACGCATGTACAGATGCCTTGGTTTTCTAAAAAAGACACTCTTAAGTATCGACTGCGTCAGTCAAACCCAAAGTTATTTTATGGGGAAATTTGTTATGGGTTTGTTTGTTTGTTTGTTACTCATTACTTAATACTTTCTTTTTAAACTCATTTTAGCATTTAGAAAATGTGGTATGATAATATCCCATTTTATCACGACATTACAAAGAATTACAAATAGAATGTCGCATAATTTAACTAAATGATAGTGAAAAAATGAAAAATCATAAAATAACTGCGACCGCAACTTATAATGTCATTAGGGTGCTTAAAATTTTTAGGTTGATAAAAACAACACTGTTTCTATAATGGTGAATGCGATACCATGCAAAAACACGTGATGCTTATATTCGAACTCTAAAATGTATACTAAGAGTCAAGTTGAGATGTAGTATAAAATTAAAGTAGATGTATTGAAAAATATAAATATTTAATGAAAATAAAATTAAAGAAAATAATATTTACGATTCAAAAAAAAAAAAAAATAAATAAATAAAAAAATAAAATAAAATAAAATAAAATAAATAAATAAAAATCAATGTTATTATATAAGTAGATTATAAAAGACTTTATAGAATAGCACATTAAAAATTATTTTAATATTCAATCATCTAAAATGCAGAATGATTCCAAAGATAAACTAGGAATATGAGACTATGACGAGTAATTTAAATCACAAGGGCAATTAATAGATAAAAATAAAAATAATAAGAGAATCGAATGTTTTGATTATTATAAATTTCGGTTTCCTACTCAGAAAATTTTCAACTGTTAAAATTTGTTCTTGTTTTCAAAAATTGATTTTTTTAAATGATTATTATATATTGTTTTCTTTATAGCTTTATAGAAATATTATAAATTATATAACTATTAAAAATTACAAAATTAGATTTTTGGAAATCAAGGGGAAAATTTAACGGTTGTGAATTTTCTGAATGTCGAAAAGTAATCAAAAACGTATACGAGTATAGACAATAAGTAATTCTCATCCCAAATTTCATCATAGACAGAGTTGCGGACATTTTAATTTATTCCGGAGCGATTTTAGCCCCGCTTTATTTCGTACCACTTTATTTGTAAATCAATTTTCTCCAATATGTAACTAAAATAAAGCAGGGGAAAAAAAATTATTCTTGGAAAAAAAAAAAAAAAGTCGTTTATAATAAAGGCAGGGCTAAAACTGCTCCGGAGTAAATTAAAATGGTGCAACTCTGCCGTAAACTATGGCTGCCGTGAGGGAACGGGTAAGTTGTAAACGGTCAGTACTCTTTAAGTGGCCCAGTAAATTTTTATTACATTTTTAGAACAATTTTCATATGTTATTTTTCCTCGTTCTGAGCTAATAACTTTTTAAGAATTGTTCAGACCTCTTCGAGATTTTATTATTATTTTTGAGTACAGTATTGTCTCGGTAATAATTTTTTACGAGTTCGGCGGCAAATTTCGTAGGCTCAACTTTGAGTAGCGAGAAAATATGACTTTAAAATAACTAAGATTCGAAAGACGAAAAAAGATCTCTCTGGATGCATCATGAGCTTTCTAGTGAAGTCAAATATGTTCATTTGCCTAATGAAATAGTTAGCTGTGTTAGAAATTATTATACTTCAAAATTTCCCAAACAAAATTATATAAGGAAATCCAAGTGGATGTGGTATGCTTGTGTGACAGTTATTGTTTAAATAATTTATTCATTAAATATTTGGCCATTTAATAATAGTAATAATGTGATAATGATAATTAATGAATTATCTTACACCAAACATATAAAATGTTTTCTTTTTCTAAAATCTGATTATTTTGAACATTTTTGCTGTCGAAATTGTTTCTAACCTTGATCTGTTTTTCTTTGCATACACTATTAAAACTTTGGTGCTAGGTTGAACCTAAGCTTGATAGCTATAGTCGTAATAAGGTAAGATCTTTTACCGTGACTTGGTGCTTTTAACACCCAAATTTTTAACACTGTAAATATGCAAAAATTCAATGACAAAACCAGAAATAATTAAGTATATTGAAATAGTCAGTCATATTCTATTTACAACTTACTGACATTTGAAACTATTTTGCGAGGTCCAACCATTAAAAAAAAAAAAAAAAAAAAAACTACATATTGAGAATAATTCTTACGGTTCATAGTTTTATTGTTAGACATGATGTTTACAGAACATTACGCTTTATCAGAATCACAGTAAATTTTAATAGCATAGCTACCAACTTCTAAATTTATTCCGTAACGTTGTTAGTACCCGTCTTTTTTTTCACGCCACCAACTCTCCTTATAGAGTAAATCTTTTCAGTATATAATTACGATTAAATAAGAAGGAAATTACTCTTTAAAAAAAAAGTGGTGTGGAAAAAGGGCAGGCACTAAAAACGTTACGGATAAATTAAAGAGTTGGAAGCTATGTAATGAACTATTGGTAAAATATTACAAATTTTCTGTATATTGGCCTATGTATTTTAGGTACATTAAATTTAAAACGATGCACAAAATATCATTAAATACGAAAACTCTTAAATGTGTACATTCTTAATACAGAGGTTCATTTGCATTTCTAAAAATTATTCAAAAATAAAAACAAGGAAATTGTACGTTTAATATTGCGATATTTTTCAACTGATATATATTTTGTATTCCAATGTAAAAATTTATAAAGCTTGCCTTTAAATGTATTAGATACTTAAAAATGTAGCAAAAAAAAAAAAAAAAAAAAAAAAAAAGCACGCACTTTTATATCGGTTTTGTTCAATTGTATAAATGCTAAATGATTTTCTAATAATTAATCCTGCATTGTAATACATTTCTTCAATATACTCTGTTGAATGTATGTATAAATACTTTCTGGGAATAATTTCGGATTAGTATTCAACCAGACCGAATATTCAATTTAAAAAAGAAAGAAAGGAAAAGAAAAGAGTGGTTAAACATTCATCAATCCCTATAGCTAAATATTGTTAGAAAATGTGTCATAGTTTTACACGACGCAGTTTTCTTTCTCCTTGTGCCATCTCCTTTTGAAATAAAGCTGCCATTGAGATATTTACAAAAGTTGAATAAAATGATGTAGAATTGCAGAAAATCAGGATAGATGGCTCGGTAAAAATGAAAGGGATATAAGAGATACATACGCCTGAAAGACACATTCAATGCCGAATATAGAAAACAGTATTGCTTTTGACATGGATGTTTACGAAATATGGCAGAACATTTTAAATTGGAACAGTATGTTGTTGAGTTTTCCGACTCTAAAGTAAAAGAAAAGTACTATTATAAAGACGTCAGTATGACGCAGATATAAGCTTTCGTTTTTCTTTCTTTTCTTTTTTCTTTTCTCTACAGCATGCTCACATTGCGATTTTTAACAAGCTTAAAATTTTATAAGTTAATTAAAACCAAGGTTACATGATAGCCATCGTTGTAATAAATTAATTTTTTGAATAAATAAAAAAGAACAAGCAATAAAAATTATCATGCGTAGATTTTGAGACACATTGCTATATTATCGCATAGTGTTACATTCTAATTATTTGGGGTATACTTGCATAGAGATGCCTCAGCAATGGCTGAGAGGTTTTGTTCTCAAAGCTGGTAGACGGGAGATGCCAAGTGCAAACACATATTGAGCTCGTCCGATTAACTGTTCGGAGTTTTCCATGATTTGGGCTAGGAAATTTTAGAAAGCTCCCCCCCCCCCTCCTCCGTGAAGGAAGTAAATTTAACAAAATTTAACACAAGTCGAGCAGCACTATTTTTACACTTACAAAAGTTATGGGGCAGATGGTCAAATCGAAGATCACAACATATATTCGATCGCTTCAATCGAAAAATAGTTTTATCCTGAATCAGTGATCACTTTTCCGGTATAATCAGTTACATGTAAAGCATTTCAAGTAAAAATAAGTAGCTTTTTTAAAAATTAATAGTAATAAATCATAAAGATACTTTCCAATATATACTATCAAAAAGTTTCAATATATTAAAAAGTGAAATCAGTGTTTTATTTTTTATCTTTATTTGAATCTGGCATCTTACATTTATGAAAATTAATGGTTAATTATTTCAACAGTTATTTGTTATTCGTAAAATCGCTTTTAATCTCATATGTTAAAAGAAATTTAACCTCGTATAAAAGTTTTCAAATTAATTCTACGCAGTTGCATAATGAAAAAAAGTGTTTTTTTTTTTTTTTTTTTTTTTTTTTAAATACCTATTCCGAGAAACTGAAAACTTCATTTTTAGTTATGAAATTATGATTTTACTAAAAAGTGTGCGATTTGAAAAAAAGTTTTATCCAGAAAACAGCGTCTCTTTCTTGTCTTACGACAGTTGACACATTTCAGGCATTATTCTTCCCAATCTAAACATTCAGGATGATTTTTTGACAGCTTATATATGGTGTCCCATATGAATAGATTGTTGTGACAAAAAAGGCAATGACATGTGGTTCATTGTACGACAATTGCATCACATTATTTAATAATATTTTAAGTGCATATTTATTTGTATTTCATATTGCGTTACTATCTCTTAAACATTAATTTGTTAGCAAAAAGAAGTATATATTGAGCAATCTGTTGATTGAAATCAAAATTATATTTTTTATATTCTCTGCTTAATTATCTCTATAACATTGGCTGGTAAGTGGTTGTCCATAAAAAGTTGAAGCCTTCCCTTTTTCGAGACAAAACAAAAGAAATATGTCCTTGGATCGTTTGGTTCTTCTTGAACTTCTGTCAACCAGGAGGTCATCTTGACGTAAGCTCTTTAAGGAAGTCATATCAAGGTAATTTCCTGGGATGAGTAGGAGTTCATCTCCTTATTCCCTCACCTACATATCTCTTGCTCCATTGTTTTCTGAAAAACTCTCTGAAAATATGTGGAAGAAATGAAAGAACTCTGAAAAGGAAAGAGCATATATATCACAGAGTTATAGTAATGAGTAGGTAAAAATAGCATTTTTTTTTCTTTCATTTCTTTTATGCAGAATGGGCGAAAAAGAAAAATAAGTAGAAAGAGATTATATATATAGATATGTATATAATTGTTTTACATTTGTAAGCGATTTTTCTGAGAGTTGTACAGTCGGCAGCAAAAATTTGAAGCACACATCTACATTTCTCATATATATTTTTTTAGTTTGATCGCTAATTTTTATCATCAACTTACTTTTTTATAAACAGCATAAAGACTAATTTCATTACTCGACAAATATTTACATAACAAAACAGTATTAACTGCACATCTTTTAAATACGAATTATTGCTAGCGCTTCAATAATTTTGCTTCCGCTGCATGTCGAAACAATAATTTATCAAATTAAAAAAAAAACGAAAATATGTACAGAATAATCGTAATTAAACTTGGTCTATTTAGAAGACTTTGTAGCTCTAACTAAAACCCGAATAGAATAAAAAAATTGTAGATAGGCAATTCAAAAAATGCGCTTAAAAAATAAAATAAATAAATAAATAAAATAAAATAAACGCTTGGGGCGCATTACATCAAAATACAAACACGCTGCAAATCCGTTTACAAACATCTTTATTTATGACAAACTTATTTGTTACAAACTGTTTAGCTATGTAAAGCATATTGTTCATTGAAAAGGAAAACTTCCATATAAGGTTTTTCTATTTTCAAAATTCCTACTGCAAAGAAATTAAACATTCTGTGTAGAGTGTCGTTAAGCAGCGGATTTAAGAATAAGTGCTACTTATAATCAAAGTAATTGTAGCATATTTTTTATATAAATGTTTAATCAAGATATTCTGGTATTACTTTAATAACAAATAACCTTCATTATAAATGTTTGCATTGAAAGAAACATTTTTGCAGCGATTTTATTTTACTTACCTCAAACGAAGAAACTTGCTTCACTCGTTTGTAACAACGCATTAATTTATGGATATTTAATGAAGTTACCGCATTTTTTACCATCAAGAAGGATATATTTCAATTGCTTACATGTTGTGAAAATAAGATCTAGGAATTTTCACAACTGCGGGGATGCCCGTAGCTTCAGGATAAAGAATTCTTACTCTGTTAAGTTACCTGAAGCAATAAACGACTACATTTCGTGCTTTCTCAAATTTTAACGTATCTTGATGAATACTGTTACATTCTTGGAAATCACTCTACTTTATTTTTGATAATGTAAAATAATATATGGCATTAATTTCCATTTCAAAAAGATATAGTCTAAATTAACAAAAAGTTATTATTAACATGTGAGTATGCATAAATAACAAACGAAATAACAGATTAAAAATAATATGCATAATAAACTATTTCACTGTTAAAAAAAAAAAATAAAAAATAAAAAATAAAAAAATACGTGTGGCACTCCGGGACTGCCGCGGAAAAGCTATTGCATAGCATTTTTTATCAACTTATGCAATTATAATTATTTATTTATTTTATTTATGTAGTATTTTTTTTTTCTTTGATATTAACTCAAGTTTTTTCCTTGATATTAATTCAAGTTACACTTTTTGAGCGTGGTGACCGATAAGAAAACAAATTTTTTTCTTTTATTGAATAAATGAGAAGTTAATATTGTTTAAAATATTTTTATTATCTTACAATACATGTAGGTTATTCAGGAATTTTTATCATTGAAACTATAGGTTTATGCTAACTGAAATAAGAAACATAAGTTTGAGACTTGATATCCTCTAAATATCTGGAAAATACCGCGTCAATGGTGGTCCCATATTTTGTTGTGGATTCTTGTGGATCATTATTCATTTTCAAATTCAATTTTTCCGAAAGAAAAGTTGTCAACCGCTCTGATTTTTTATCAGCGAAGTTGATGTTGAAATCGCCAGCCAAGATAAGTGGAAATTTATTACCATTTGTACCAAGTATTTTCGACCCTTCTTCAGTGTACTCCAGTAAAGTGCGATGAATAAAATGCTCTACCTCGTCCAATTTTGGATTCGGAGAAATGTAAATTGCTACCATGACTATGTGTAGGCCATTTCGACTAAGTATCGAAAACCTCTATATACAAATTTTGAACGATCTAACTGTATTTTTATTTTTTTGCCCCCCCCCCTCTCCCCTCCCCCCTTCTCGCCCCTCCTAATAACTTTACACTTTCGAAAATATCCCCATTCGACTTGCAGGCCTCTTAAACCTATCTGTACCAATTTTGAACGGCCTAACTGTATTTCTATTTGTTTTTGCCCCATAGCCCCCCCTTACCGCCCTACCCCCCTACCCGCCCCTCCTAATAATTTTACAAATTCAAAATCATCCGCAATCGATTTGTAAGTATCGAAAACCTCTATGTACCAATTTTGAATGATCTGACACTATTTTTATTTTTTTTTGCCCCCCTCCCCTCCCCCCTTCTCGCCCCTCCTAATAACTTTACACATTCGAAAATATCCCCATTCGACTTGCAGGCCTCTTAAACCTATCTGTACCAATTTTGAACGCCTAACTGTATTTCTATTTGTTTTTACCCCATAGCCCCTCCCTTACCGCCCCACCCCCTACCCGCCCCTCCTAATAATTTTACAAATTCAAAATCATCCGCAATCGCTTTGTAAGTATCGAAAACCTCTATGTACCAATTTTTAACGATCTGACACTATTTTTATTTCCCCCCCCTCCCCTCCCCCCCTTCTCGCCCCTCGTAATAACTTTACACAATCGAAAATATCCCCATTCGACTTGCAGGCTTCTTAAACCTATCTGTACCAATTTTGAACGGCCTAACTGTATTTCTATTTGTTTTTGCCCCATAGCCCCCCCCTTACCGCCCCACCCCCCTACCCGCCCCTCCTAATAATTTCACAAATTCAAAAATATCCGCAATCGATTTGTAAGTATCGAAAACCTCTATGTACCAATTTTGAACAATCTGACACTATTTTTATTTTTTTTGCCCCCCTCCCCTCCCCCTTCTCGCCCCCCCTAATAACTTTACACAATCGAAAATATCCCCATTCGACTTGCAGGCATCTTAAACCTATCTGTACCAATTTTGAACGGCCTAACTGTATTTCTATTTGTTTTTGCCCCATAGCCCCCCCTTACCGCCCCACCCCTACCCGCCCCTCCTAATAATTTTACAAATTCAAAATCATCCGCAATCGATTTGTAAGTATCGAAAACCTCTATGTACCAATTTTGAACGATCTGACACTATTTTTATTTTTTTGCCACCCCTCCCCTCCCCCCCTTCTCGCCCCTCGTAATAACTTTACACAATCGAAAATATCCCCATTCGACTTGCAGGCTTCTTAAACCTATCTGTACCAATTTTGAACGGCCTAACTGTATTTCTATTAGTTTTTGCCCCATTTCGGAGCAGCTCGTCTCGATCCGTGCGAGCTTCGTACAGTCGTACCATATACATAATACACGTTAAGGTTCAACTAGTCGCGGGCTCGAACTCACTCGTGGACGCGGCCAAAAAGCACGCTGTCTCACCTAGCATTGTGTCTAAAAGAGATAGAATCAGTTATGAGCAGTTAGCAGCTAGTCTACACGCATACGTCTAGTCGCACGCACACAAACACCGCGCCGAAGTCTGCCGAACTGACTGTCTGCCGAAGTCTGCCGAACTGTGTTAGGTTTATTTTCGTTACGGAATTTCTTGATTCGGTCGCTGCGCTCAAAGCCCGCGACAAAAGCTATGCAATAGCTTAAAAATAACAAAACACGTAAATTTACGTGCCTTTGCCCATTTTATTTTTACGATCAAGACCATTTTTTATCTATAAAACGGTCGGTACCGTATATTCCGATACGACTTGATATTTTCCGCTGTGCCACAAGGTTCTAAGCAGTCGCTATTTTTAATAACTTTTTTTTTTTTTTTTAATAATCTTCATTTATCGTTTGTTGTAATATCTTAGTAAGAATAATGCAAAAATTGCCTTACATAAAAAGTGATATTCAAAATACTGAAATTATGGGCAGAACATTAATTAATGAATATTTGGCCGGGACTTGGAATTGCTGACGGGCACAAACCCGTAAATATGCTGCAATTTCTTTACAGTATAATATAAATTAATAAATAAACTACAACCTGAGGGGCTAATATTAAATGATTTTATTTATTTTTATATTTATTTTAAAATAATCCAGTCTTTAAGAATCAATGAATTAATTTGTGATCTCATAAAATCACCCGTCAAAAAGCCCCTTCTTTCACGTCATATATCTCGTATATACAAACATCTTGCATATTTACGCAGATATACCCTCATTTTTAATTTATTCCGAAGCATTCATTGTTAACACCCATCTTTACTTCACATCACTTTCACCGTTGCAACGGTCAAGCCTTTTTTCCCTTACTCTTCCACCACTATATTTATATAGCAATTTAATTTTTTTCTTTAACTGATCGTGGAAACATACTATAGAAGATTACTCTAAAAATTTTAGTGGTGAAGGACTCGGGAAAAACCATGTGAAGTGTAGCAACCCTGATTATTATTTTTTTCTTTTTTAGAGTAATTTAACTGCGTGATGTAATTATGATAAGATTAAAAAAAAAAAATTAAATTAAAAAAAAAAGATTGCTTTTCAAAAAATGTGGAGTGAAAGAAAAAAAAAGGCATGCAATAACATGCTCGGGAATAAATTAGAAATACTAGCATACCTGCATTTAAATACATCTAACATATTCCAACTTATTATACTCGGCTTGGGACGGACAAGTCTTTCATTCCTCGAATCTTCCACTACTATTTTCTAACAAAATTCTTTTTAAATTTACAGGATTTTTTTGTAACAAAAATCGCTATTAAAAATTAGTGGGGAAGACTCTAGGAGGAAAATGACGACCATACTAACCCTGAATACAGATAACATTCAATTCATTTTCGCATATATTCCTTCAGCTTGAAAATGTACAAGTTACAGTTTACTGAAAATGTAGCATATGAAAATCATACTCTTCTCTACTTAATATAAAAACAAATAACAAATAGTTCGAAAAAGTTTCTTTTATTGAAAATGCCGTTTAATAGAGCTTGGTGATTAAATGCAGCGAGATTTATATATATATATATATATATTTTTTTTTTTTCCAACATTGCTTCTAATTGCATCGATTGTTGACTTCCGCAAATAGAAAAATACTCAATTTCACTAAAGTGCCCTACATTTGAAAGTATATTGTAATGGCTTTTTTGATAACTGGCTCGGAACATATGGCATATATCTCATTTTATTTTCTTCCTTGTCAAGTTCAGCCCGGTGTCCAAGATATTGGATGGATAATTTGTCATTTTTTATAGTCATTATTATATATATATATATATATATATATATATATATATATATATATATATATATATAATAATTGCATGTCTTAAATAGACTAAATGTTGATTAATAACCTATTATTGGTATCGACTTTCATTGTTGCTTTTCCACTTTTGAATATCTTGAGGTAGATGTAACATTCTGATTTAATTGTTACTCTTATGGACATTTTATCTATTAGCAAACAAATAATTTAATTGAAAAATAAATAAGTAAAATAAATAGAAAAATATAGGAAAATGTAAAGCTAACTGGAAATATAAGTTGAGAAGATAAGCAAGTTAAGCTAATTTCTCAGGCTCTAGAATATTTGAGTTAAGCTTATTTCTTAACGTTTGCCATATAAGCTTACCTTTAATAGTAAACGTACAGCTCAGCTGCGTATACGCGTAGAAAAAATACTATAAAACTTTACGTGAAAAGAATAGTTTAAATATTTGGTAATTTTAAAGTTGTATTTTTCTTTTAAAGATTATTTAAGAATCTTTAATAAAAATAAATTTAGATTCCTTCTTTGTGACATGGTAAAAAAGACCTCGTATGTTCGCAATCGAGATGACCATTGCTCAGATGATAATTTAAAAAATATCAGATGATAATTTAATACACTCAGATGATAATTTTAAAAATACAGTAAAGAGAGAGAGAGAGAAAAGAATGAATGTGAAATAAATTATTTATGTAATTATGGCAAGTACCATGGCAAGTAATTTATATTATTACTTGCCATGAAAAAGAAAATATATATATATATATATATATTTTTTTTTTTGTTGTTGTTATTTTAATTGAATTTAAACTACTTTTACTGACTGATATAACATGAACTTCATTTACTGAATACTTTGTCTTTCTCAATTTATTTAAACGATATCCATTAATTATCAAGCCAATAGCAGAAATTGCAAGACGGGAGATTATCATCCCAAATATTTTACTAAATTTGTAGGTTATATTTAGAGAATATCTATAGATTATTTAATTTCTTTTTATTGACGATCAACACATGGATAATGTATATATATACGTATATATTTAAAGAACTGTTTGAATAAAGTTTCCTTAAACAATTTGATGAACTATATGTGAAGAATAATATTACAAACAAAATTTAATTATCAAAATCTATTTACTTAAAAAACAAAAAGTAAGTGTATACAGCAGTAAAATCATATTAATTTACCTAAAACCAATAAAAGTACATAATGCATTTTTTATAAAATGTATAATTACAACTTTCTCTACCCATCCATAGCCCATCTATTAAGTTATGCACCCATAGCTGCTAATTATTTTCAAATATAAAGATTTCTGTCGCAGAACGCATGAAAAATGTTCTATTTTTTGAGCTTATCTCTGACATACCATTTTTATATTAAGAATTTTTATTATTATTATTATTATTATTTTTTTTTTTTTTTTTAAAGGAGCATAATGAATAAAATTGCGTTGAAAATAACATATAAAAATTAAAACGTTCTAACATGTTCAAAAAAAAAAAATTCCTCTTAATTAAAGTCGAAAACAATTTATTGGTAAGTATAAATAACCTTATATCAGTCAGTAAGTAGGTTTAAATTTAGTTAAAAATAAAAAATACCTTTTTTTTCTCATCAGGGCAGGTAATTATTAAAATAATTTATTTCACATTTTTCTCTTTTTATATACAGTAAAGCACCGTTTATACGTCTTTTACATTTATACGTCCTTTTAGTGAAGTTCCGATTCATTCCTATTCATTTTAAAGCGAAAATTTTTCGTTTATACGCGGCTAATATCGGTTATACGTCTTTTTCCACTACTAAAATTCCCAAAATTTGTCGACCTGTCATTATTTTCTATCCTAAATAAGACGTATTTTTTCTAGAAAGCATTTTAAATGGGGGAACACAGGAAAGATCGAAGAATACTGATTAAAGAATCAATTGAATTCACAGTAGAATTTTTAATACTCATAGACAAGCAGCAAATCAGACAAATGTTAAAAATTTTTAATGTTATTAACTAACTATATGTATGGACATAAATAGTATGCTTATTATTAAAGATACGCAATGTATATAATTAATATTCAAAATGTATTCATATAGTTCTTAAGAAATGCAATATAATACTCAATATATGATACATGTAATTAGTACCCAGTCATGCATTAATAGTATGATTTTTCTCACTTTTTATAATAAATCTTTTTTTTTTTAATTATTGTCTTAAAAAAGTATAATATACATTTACTAACTTAAGAAACTTTACTAATTAGTATTTTCATACAAATTTTGCTTAAGTGTCATTAAATTTGTAGTAATCAAAGTGTTATTATTAAAATTTCTATTATACGTCTTTTCATTTATACGCCTTTTTTACGCCAGTCCCTTGAAAGACGTATAAACGGTGCTTTACTGTATTTTATTCTTTTACTACATTTTTAAGACTCTCATCTGAGATTTGCAATTTTCATCCCAATCGCGGACTTTCACGGCCTTGTGAAGAATTTTCTTGTCACAAAGCAGGTTGCTAGGGCATCGCATAAAACCTAACGTATTCTTTTTTTTTCCTATCATAAAACATGCATTCCTCATGACGAAAGACCGGAAGATCTTTCAATGATGTATTGGAGAAAAAGAGAGATCATGAGCAGAACGTAAAACATGTGGCCCGCGGGTTTTGCCTATAGCGGGCTTCACTGCTTTTGACTTCAAACTAGTTTTAATTACGTGGAATCTTTAGCTTTCTACCGGTGGTGGTGCGGTGACTCGGTCAGCAATTTTAAGCACAGAACGATTTTATTGATTTTTTTTAATTCATAAATCCAGTTATGCTAAGATTGACCCCTTGTTCAGTTCCATCACTTGCTGGCAAGTTTTAAGGGCAAAATTCTTGAAGAATTGCTCAAAGAATTGCTCACGTATACACATAATCTGAGGACCTCCTTGGATGCTTTAGGATTTTTTCAGGAATTTGCTTTCACTTATGAAGATGGATTTTATATATAAAATAGTATGACATACTACCTGTCACGTATTTTCACTTTTCATTATCATGAAGAAAATGCGATTTGCTTTAATATGTGGCACATAGAAAGTTTTTTTTTTTATTCTTAATATTAATATACGTTTTTGAAAAAAAGAAAAAAAAATTCTTTCTACATTCGGTAAATGCAAACCGGAGCTCGGATTATATCTCTCGGAGCTCCTGTTTATCAAAATTTCAACGACACCTGATATTACAACAAAACTCTGGTAAATTTTGCAATTTATATTATAACACAGTTAAGATTTGGTGCGCTGTATTCCCCATCCAAAAAACTTAAAATAAATAAAACATCTATAAATTTTAAGACATTCAAGGGATAATTACCTTATATTCATATTTTTGCATACTGTTAAAAAAGCAAGTTTTTTCCAAAAATGTAAGCAATAAAATAAACTTCGCACTATTAATAAGTTTTTTTTTTTTTTTTTTTTTTTTACTAGCTTTTCTTTTTCTTTCTTTTTTTTTTTTTTTAATTTATTTACTTGTATTAGTTAATATTGAATCCATTATTCTAAAGGGTTCTAATTGAAAACTGTACAAACCTAAGTTCTGCCCCCCACCCCGAAATTTGTTTAAAAAACCTGCTTCTAGTTTGAGTGCATACTTTATTTTGATGCACCTGCACCCCTGTGGGGAACCTTTTTCTCTGAAACACTTTTTCTTACTGCGTGCATTGCAATCGTTTGCTTGGTTTGTGAGGTTTGTCTAACCTCAAACTCAAAAAAAAAAAAAAAAAAAAAAAAAAAAAGAAGAAGAAGAAAGAAAATGAAGCAAAGAAACAGGGAAAATATAAAGTAAAGAACAGATAGAGAAGAAGAAAGATACAAAAAACTAACGAAATTGTGAATTTAGCTATTATGTTCTTGAAAGTATTTTCTCAATTTCTGTTAAGATTTCTGAGTAGGATTTGACTAATTTAATGTCTAAATTTTCACTAAATTTCAGCATTTTGTATCTGGGATTTTTTATATGATTTATGTTAAATTTATCTTACAAATTTTATATAAGATTTATATTTTATACACTTTTTGAATGTTGAACCATAAAAATAAATAAATAAATAAATAAATAAAACATATTCTAACTTTAAAATTAAAATTTATTTTTTAAATATTACATAGGTGCCAAGTCTCCCGTTTTTAAAGGGAGACTTCAAACCGGAAAACTTTTATAGCTGTTTTCGGTAATATTAATCGTCGAAAATACATATAACATATTCCATTTAAAAATACAGGTGTCAATTCTGATTTAAAAGTTAAGAATGTTGGCAGATCTGATATTATAACGCAAGTAATTTTCAAAGCATATCTGTTTCAAACTTTATAAAAATGAAGCCACATACTAATACAAAAAATAAAAATACAAAAAATAAAAATGGAATCAGATCGTTCGAAATTGGAACATGGAGATTTTTGATACCTACAAATCGATTGAAGATATTTTCGAAATTGTAAAATTTTTAGGAGAGCCGGAGAGAGAGAGAGAGAGAGAGAGGGGGGGGGGCAAAACAATAGAAACAGACCGTTTAAAATTGGCACGTATTGTTTTTTGGGACCTACAAATCGATTGCAAATATTTTCAAAAGAGAAAAATTATCAGGATAGACGGGAAGGAGCAAAAACATAGAAATAAGAGTTAGAGCGTTGAAAATTAGTAGTATTAGGTTTTAAGGCCCGATAAATCGATTGCCTATAGTTTCGAAAGTGTAGAATTATTATAAGGGGCGGTAAGGGGGGCGGGCGCCGGGGCAAAAATAAAGAAATTCAGATAGAACGTTGGAAATTAGTATTATTAGGTTTAAAAGCCCGAGAAAACGATTGCGGATATTTTTGAAAATGTAAAATAAGTGGGAGGGGCAGATACGCTGCCGCAGGCAGTGGGGGTCCCGGACTGATTATTAACGGATGAGAGAAGAATTTTTTTGTATTTTATATTTAGGGTTTTCCCTTACGATAATATAGTGATTCTTTAAGGATGTCGAACATAAATGCGCGCGCGCGGCGCACAAAAGGCCTGCGCTGCCGAAGGCAGTGGGTGTCCGGTGCGACATTTTTCCCAATCAGAATTTTCTCTCTCTCTCTCTCTCTTTTTTTTTTTTCACATGATAAAATTTAATGCAATTTGAGAATTCATTAATTATAGTGATTCATTTAAAAATAGTGACCAGTGAAGCGGCAGCCTGCTAGTTTCTAATAAAAAATTTAAAAATGCACATAATGTCAAGATTTTTCTGCGGACCACCGTCTGGCAACTCCTCTTCTTTGACACTAAAGAAGACTCAGAAGGGGTGTTTTAAAGCGTGTTGTTATAGTTTCTGACCGCATACCTGCTAACATCTCATTATGAAGCGTAAAATTTTTAATACCCGGCTTTTTTTTTTTTTTTTTTTTTTTTTCTACACCAGTCTTTTTTTAGAGGAATTTTATTCTTATTTAATAGCAATAACATTTGGAAAGAATTACTTTAAAAATAAAGTGGTGGGGAGAAAGGGACTTTTTTTCAAGGGGCGTTAACAATTTTACGCTTATTAATGAGATGGTTGGCAGGTATGTGACTGTCATTTTTCGTGATCTTAATCCGTCTTATAATTAATTTCTATATACTTAAAAAAAAAAAAAATACTTGATAAAAGTAGTTTATTTTTTACATTTCTTACAAGGTTCTGTTTTTTTTTTTTTTTTTTTTTCTCGACTTCTAAGTTTCTATGGTACACTAACATACTTCTTCATTAAATCCTCCTTAATTACTAAGTTGAAATGATAATTTCTATTGTTTATATCTTTAAAAGTTCATCTTAATTAACTGACAACAAATATAACAACAGCAAAAACATTTTAATTACTTTTTTTTTTTTTCCTTTCATAATCTGGGACATAAGTAAGTTCTTTAAGATTTTTCTTTCAATAAATTACTACTGCTCAAAAAGTCCTTTCTTATAGACTTTTTTCCTAACTAGAACAGACCAATAGGCATTGTACGATATAAATTCTTGTAAATATTATGAGTTTTTCAAAGTTTAATTTTAGCTTTCTTACATTTTCATTTATTTTATTTAATTATTTATTTATTTTTCATTTATTTTTTTTTTTTTATTTTTTTTTTCCTTTATTTATTTTTTTTAAGGAGGGTTTTTATAACGCCGGTTTTACTCCGGAGTATTTTTATAATTAATGGTTCTTTAAATTTCATAAATTCGTTTCTAAATATTTATTTTTCTCTGTCAAAAATTCAGATTTGTTTATTGTATTTGATGAATATTCATTGAATTGAAATATTTTATAAAATGTTATTTAAAATATAAACTATAAATGAAATGTTTTCGAATAAAACAGATAGAACAAAGTTTCTGTAGTATGCACGGAATAAAATCAGTTAATCATGAATTAGTCTTTTTTTTTTTTTTTTTGGTATTAAAGTCTGAGATATTTGTAATCCACATTGTTTCTACAGTTTGTTTTTTATTCATCTCAAATTATCTCTATCATAGATTACATACGTATGATCATAAATATTATCTTCCTGATAATGTGTGAACCAGGAAAGTAAAATTCTACATGTACCTGCATTCTTTTTAAGAGATATCTGTATGTTTAACTTATCAACTTATTTTAAATCTTTATTTTATTTTCCTTTCACTAAAATTTCAGTTCACAGCATATCGCATTATAGTTGAAAACTTAACAAAAAAAAAAAAAAAAAAAACTAATTTTTTGCTTGAATTTGCTTAAATTATTGTTATTTTAATTTAGCCATTTAATAAGAAGAAAGAGAAGTGTAACTGTAATTTGCTGATATATTTTTACTGAAAGATTTTTTATACCTCCCCCCCCCCTCTTTTTGTGTATTTACCTCAAAAATTTGTTCGAAGGATAGCATAATATGATTAATATATCTAAATTTGCAATAACAATTGCAATAATGCTTCCGACCAAAATTAAAATAATTTCACTGAAGTAAGAACTGAATTTATCTAATGAGTAACGGAAAAATGTATTTGTGAAAATATTACTCTTTTTCTGTCTGATAAAAGAAAAACTCTATTTTTCAGTTAGGGAAGTCTCGATACAACAGCTCCACCAACAGCCGAGAGATTTAGCTCTCAAAGCTGGTAGACGGAAAGTGGCGGGTTCGAACCCATGTCTTATTCGTTGGCTTAGATGTTCGCATTTTTTTATGGTTTTCACCTAAACTCGAATGAATACGCGCTAGTACCCCTACCGTAAGATTCCCTACGGTGGGAGTCCCGCCCAGGCCTAAGTTCAGTGTGTAAACAATCGCTTTAACCCTTTCAGGGGCACTAAGTAAAAATGATTGAATTTCCTTTTAAATATATATATATAATAAAGTAAACATCCCCTACAAGTCATATTTGATGAAGAAAAAAATTCAGCATGTGAGGATTTTTTTGTGGGTGGTGGCTACGCGTTCTAGCCACTGTGTCTATCCACCTAAAAGATGCTCCTAAAAATCAAACAAAAATTAATGATCTAAGATAATATGTAAATATGTTGTATTTAAAAGGTGCATTACAGTATATTTACACTACCAAATACTTTTGAATAAAAAATTATTTTTCATAAAAATATATAAAAGAAACTTCAAAAAATTTTCCCGCAACTTGTCCATTTAAAAATGTCACAGGCACATCCTGCTTAAAGTTACTGTAAATCTGCCATCTCTATTTCAATTTTAGAAGTACACATGAACTTTTCATAAAAGTGGATAAAAAAAGTAGCCACTGCACACTTAGAGAAAAATTTCTAAAGTAGGTGGATAGACCCTCTAGCCACCGCCCCTGAAAGGGTTAATCCACACACAACACCAATGTTACTTGGTTTTGCTACTTTTTATTCAATACTCACCAACAATTTAAACACGTTGAGCACCACGTCAGCCATTCTAGATTCTAGACATTTTGTCATATATCTCTACGTACTGAAGGAATCATCTTGAAACTTTAGGAGTGTGCAGAACATGTTATACTTCAAACATTTCAGTGAAAGTTTTACCCCGAAAGTAAAAGCAGTACCAATAAAAAATTAAAACGTTGAGCGCTCTGTCAGCCATCGGTAGCTGACAGTGTCAAATATGATATAAAGCCGCGTCAACCATCTGCGGCGGATATAAAATTAAAAATATTACATTTATTGATTGAAAATTTATTAAAAATTTTCTTAATTTTTATTTATTACAGGAGGAATCATTATGGAATTTTAATGGATTTTAAGGATTTGTGTGGCGCTCAATGTGTTAAGGAGTGATATTTCATTTACATACTAGACGATTAATCTTCGAAGTGATTAGGCAACCCTTACATTTAAAATTTAGTGGTTGATATTGAAAATAAATGTCGCAAAATCTGGCAACACTGCACAACACGTTCACTTCGACATTATCGCATAAATTATCATGTAACTGATTCATCAATGAATGAAATTTCTATAAATATAACAATCATAATTCATCACTGTAAACAAAATAGAAACTTATGAGTCGGTCAATGCTATGTTTTAAAGGTTACGTGCCAAACTTCCTTTGTACGCTTAAATGCTTTTATCATAAAAAGAAAGAAGGTAAAAGAAAGAAAAAAAGAAAAAAGAGTGTTTGCTACAGCGTGAAAAGAAAGTGGGGGGAAAACCGCAAGGTTTGTCATATTAAATTATATAGTTCTGTAAAAACTTCAGTTGCAAAAAATAAAATAGTCTGTAGTTTTTCTTACTTTACGTTTAGTGTGCGGTACCACACTTTTTATCATCTCCATGTAAAGAAAAAAGTAAATACATGGTGGTTTCTTTAACAAAGTATCATTTCACAGGTGTGAATGAAAACATTCATACATAAATTACCATGAGATATTATGTTAAGTCTATGCATATTGTACATAGCTTTACCAAGCCATTAATTTAATGCTTCAAGTTCTTTCAGAGTTATTGCAGCCATGCTAATGCAGCTTTGGAAATTTACAAGGTGTTTCCGAGCTAAGGAAAAACATTTAGTGCTGATAAAACTTATTGAAATGAATATCTATACACCCGATACCAAGTTATAATTTGCTCTTCAAAAACATAAAATGTCTCACTGTAAATTGAACCAATATTTTCGTTCCTAACTTAATAATAATAATAAATTTATTTTAAGTTTTCATAAATTTGGCTTTACTTTATGAGAAATGTTTGTGATCGTAAATCAACAAAAAGAGATATAAATAACCCTTATCGGTGCATGGAGAATATTTAACTCAATATTTCAGAATATTTTGATAGTGTGAGAGTAGAACGCGATATTCAAATATTTAAAGCTTGTTTCATATAAAATCTATCACTTAAGGTGACAGACATCAAAAAATATTTTTATGCAAGAGTGAATCTTCATTCATAAGTAAATGACAGATTTTTCACAATTTATATTGCTTTTAGAAGAAACACTGAATCCAGTATGTTTCTGAAAATATTCTTTAAAATTACATTGTATACACACGCACGCACATGCGCAGATATTATGTAGCATAAATGCATACAAGTTAAATTTTCAAATTTTTTTTTCTGAGAGATTATATCTAAATAATGATTTCGACTTCTTCAATCGTTGAAAATTATTATAAAAAATTATTATTTAGAGAATAAGTATTACTAAATCTTTCCTTGGATATCATTTTTCTTTTTGATGTCGAAAAGAAAGTTTTTAAGTGAGATCATACTGACAAGACAAGGCCCAATTAACCTTTCATCTGAGTGGAAGCACAAACCCAATTAGGAGCCTCTAACCAACTCCTTGATTTAAAAGACACAGATGAACAGCTCAAAAAGTTTACAGATTGTCCTTAAACATAAAATATAACTTTATGAAATTGGCAAAAATAGACACAAGTAATTTCGAAAAATATTAGCATGAGCTAACTCACTAAAAGTATGAATTCTGTATATTATATGCATAAAAATATCCCATTGGAAAAATCAAGTGAGTACACTTGATTTAAAAAATACTGACGTTTCATTATGCTATTCACTTCATTAATGGACCTCCTGAAATATAGAGGTGACTATTGGGTAATCTAATGTGCTCTAATTCTTGATAATCAAACAATAAGAAATCCAATTTTGGAGCCCCCAGTTAGCTTAAGTTTGAAGCTTTATAAAATTTTTCGAAGCCTGTGCTTCTCGTGCCTATTCGGTAATCAGGTCAAAAACTATGCATTATATGAAAATAATCATCAAAATAATATGTATTCAAAGTTATGCATTATATGTTTTAATGCATAGGTAGTCGACCATTTTACACTTAGCGCTCACTTTCGTAACTTTGTTAGTAATAAAATTTTCTAACCGCCCACCATTTTCACAGTAATGGTATTAATAAAAGCAGGGAAATAACTTTATAAAATTTATAAAGCAGAGTTACAGCAAGTTAAAATCTATAATAATGAAACATATTTCCATTTGGAAGTATTTAAATCTACAATTACCGTAATTTTCGATGTATAATCCGCAGGACAAATAAGTCAGTTCTGCACCAGAAATTTTAATTAACAAATAAAGTTATATCTGCACGATCTATTTCTTCGAAATAATGTAGATTTTTCTGTTAAATAAAAACTCTGGTGTAGGAATGGCACGTCTTACTTGCGCATTATACGCCGAAAATTGCGGTAAATAAAAATTAAAAAGAAAATACTTCATTATCGGACAAAACTCCTACCGCCCACCATGAAAGCTAGAAAGCCCACTAGTGGGCAGTAGGGACCAAGTTGTTTACAACTGTTTTAATACAATCTTGTTGTCATAACCATTTTTTTTCTTAACTAAATCAATTTACAGTTATTTTTATTACAGCGTTCTACTTTCCTATATGCAAAAAAACATATCATATGTATATGCAAATGACAAGCATTGTTCGTTTCTTTGGCACCTTAATAAAAAAATATTTAAAAATTTTATGCAGAGTGAAAAGATTTCTGTTGAAAAGAAAAAAAGTTTAAAAATATAAAAAAAGGAATATGGCAAGGTCTTTTAAAAAGATTCTGCTGCAAAAGTGAATGCTTACAATTATGCATTCATAAATGAAATCAAATGAATAAATAAATGATAATAAAAATTGTTTATTTCTAGGGATTAAGGCTTTCAAATTCGCCGAAAGAAATAAAATGCTTTTATTCAGAAAATTATGGTATGAAGAGAATGAGCTGTTAACACTCCCAGTATTCACACTTTTTAACCTCTCAGAATAAAGCCTTGACATATCTTTTTAAGAAGGAAGTATATGTGTGCAAATGTAGATACTAACAGAGCTTTTGAATGGAGGAGTTAAACTCTCATTCGAACTCGTGTAATAAACTTTAAAATTATATAGAGGGTAATAATAATTAGCTATTCTCATAAAATACTTTTATAATTATTGTAGGAAATTAATTTAAAATATGCTTTTGAAATCAAGATTTTTTTTTTATATATATATACCACAATTTCTTATTATATGTTAGTTATTTCTTATTTATTTGTATGATGTTGAAGAACTTAGTATAATTTATGACTTTTCAATATATATATATGTACAGAGTTGCCAACTTTTATAATTTATACTGTAGCATTTTTAGCCCCGCCTATTTTTCCGCACAGAAAATTTTGTAGAATATTTCTTTCTAATATGCAGGGGTCGTAATCCCCACAGGGCATTCTCAGAGATAATAAATTTATGCCTTTTTTGCCACCACTTATTTTATGTAGAAATACTTCTGGTATATTTATAGTAATCGGCCATGATTATACAGGAAAGAGATTATTTTATAAAAATAGTAGTAGCAATAAATTTGAAAATTTCTCATTCATGAGAATGTGCTGAAAAAAAGGCGGACAGTACGACCCCTGAATATGTAACAACGATTAAGTAAGAAGAAAATCATTCTTAAAAATTACTGGTATGAAAAAAAGGCGGGGCTAATAATGCTCCAGAATAAATTCTAAAAAACTCTGATATATAGCTTTCTAGCAGTTCGATCATGTTTAATAAATTTAATAAATAAATAGCCTTTATTTTAGGTCTGGTGTTGCATACTAAATACTAGTATTATTACTGTTAGTATATAATACCAAAATTGATTAGGGGGAGGGGGACAAACTTCTATTTTGTTGTACATTTTCGTTAATCATTTTGTTGTCCTAAATTTTATAATAATAGCCAAAAACCTTAAAAAAAAAAAAAAAAAAAAAAAAAAATGTAATTCCTTGGTTAAAGCTTAAAGTGACTTTGATTTTACCTTTCATTACTTTATTAATAATTCCTTTTGTATTTTTTTAAAATACTCTAACTCTCTCTATAAAAACAAGCTTAGAACGGCTTATCATAAATCTATGTTTTTTTTTTTTTTTTTTTTTTACACAGCACTAACTATTAGATGCATTGCAAATTTAAATGTAAGTGAGAGATAAAATATCATTTGCTTTGCATGCAGATGTTCCCGTCTCGAGAAAGTCAAGATGACAAAGATCAAAGCAATCCTATGACGTAAAACATATAAAGTTACAACTTTTTTTTTTTTTTTTTTTTTAATACTTCATCAACATAAGAATTTTGACTGCTAAAAATTTGATTCTGACAATGACAGTTTGTCTTTAAAACCCTGTCTGACATGTGCTTGAATGTACAACTCTATCAAATGGAGAGGTACTCTTGTTTCTAAATCTAGAAACACTTTTCAAAAGAGATGTTTTTTATACTTCCGTAAATCTCAGTTAATTTAAAAGAAATTTATACATGCATTAATATTTTAATGCTTTCTTTTAAGTATTTCCTTTGATTCTCCCCATTTTTTTTTTTTTTTTTTTTTTACATTTCAGTCATTCTTGTGAATGGCTGTGTAAAAAGAAAATTACATTTAGGGTAGGTGCTCCAGTGATTGGCATGCTTCAGTAATTGACGTCTATCCCGAAATAATTAATAAATAAGAAAAATAATAAAATCATATATGTTACATATAAGAATTTTAGCATTTTATGTCAAACACTGGAGCATGGGGTGCTAATAACTGGCAAAATGAATAACTAGCAGTGTCAAACACTGGAACATGGGGTGCCAATTACTGAAACACTGAGTGGGTGTCAAACAAAAATTAATAAATAAAAAATAATAATTGTTATCAAATGCATATATTTTAACATATATGTGGTTCTGAATGTCTTTTGTGCCATATGTATTAACTTAAAATTTCTAAAAATATTTTCTGATGTCTAGAACATTAAAAACATCAGAGATAACTCTAAAAGTGTCAATCACTGGAGCACTTACCCTATGTTATAATTTCTTAAAAAGGACATTTCTCAATAAAATTTAGCCATATAGCTTGCTGAATGCAGGAAATTGCAGGAATGAGTGCAGACAGAGACACAACAAACTTTTTCAGTCTCAATGGCAGAACCTGATTAAGGGGGAAGCACCCATTATTTATACTTACACCGTTATTTTTTAATAAATACTTTCCTCCTATAATAAACAGAAAATTCTCATTAAAAATTATTTTAAAAGAATTCTGGTGTCTAATAACGGTGAGTATATTGGATTGTTTTACACCGTTCATTTTTTATAAAAAAAAAATTTCCTTGTCAAAGCGTGGAATTTCTATGACATGAAGTAAAAAATAATTGTAAAAATATTCTGGTGAGAGCGGAGATAATGTGTGCTTCCCCCTTAATCAGGCTCTGCTCAATGGGGAGACCTCCACTGACATTTCGATATTAAAAAAAATAATGTAAAATTCTATTTACCGGAACGCGCAAGAATTAAAAATTAGTTTAAAAAGAATTTGAAATCACTTAAAAATAACTTTAATGGACTTAAAATTATTAACATATAAATAAAATTTATTAACTTTTTAACGCTCATTGGCATACTTGTCAACATCCTAGTTAATATTCCGTAGTATTGTTAGTCCCGCCCTTTTTTCACACCAGTAAATTTTTAGAGTAATATTCTCTAAATTCAATTGCGATTAAATATGAAGAAAAATACTCTAAAAAGATACTGGTGTGAAAAAAAAGGCGGGACTAACAATACTACGGAATATTAATTAGTATGTTAGCAAGTATGCTGGTTTCGCAGAGAAACTAAACACCCAGAACTCGCAGCTCTTAATAAATTTTATGTTCATTTTATTATATTATCATCATTATTTTAGAATAATAATCTGTTAAATAATACTAAAGTTTTTAAATTTTTAAGAAAAATTTATTTTTAAAAATAGTGGTGTCAATATAATAAAACGCACGTAAAATTTTAGGAACGCTGCGAGCCCTGAACATTTGAAATTATTTTATTTTATTTTATTTATTTATTTATTTATTTATTTTTTTCTCATTTTAATGGATTTTAAAACTTTTGTTTATTGTCTGTCCGGTAGATAACAGCATTACTCAAAAATTTAACAAATATAGTTTTAGAAAATGCTAAACGCATAAATCACTTGAAATTTCTTAGCAGGCGCGAGTGCGGCTTGCTCTTCACAGAGTTAAAAGCGGGGCTAAAATTGCTGCAGAATAAATGAAAATTTTGACTACTATATGATCATAGCCTCCTAAACTAGATGCCTTCCGCATGGCTCGAAAACTTGGCAACACTTCAAACGGTAGACAGCGTCACCTGTTACAGATTGATGTTTTTTTTATTCAACTCTCACCAAAAATTTTAAGAAGTGATATGTGATATATATAATCGAAGTTTCTTCGATTCTATTCGATTTTTACGTACATCAAATCCCACTTTTAAAAATGTTTGGTGGCTGTTGAATAAAAAAGTCGCACAATCTGTACCAGATGGCGCTGTCTACCACCAAGTTTCCGAGCCACGCGGAAGGCATCTAGTTTAGGAGGCTATGGTTTGATGATGCACTAATTTAATACACTGTGTGTTTTTATTAGGTTTTAAAAATTAAAATGTAGAAACTTATAACGTAAACCGCTGTACCCCAGATTTGGATATAGCATTTAATAACTGTTTTATACAGAGAAAAATACGATTGTTGCAATTATAAACAAGATTCGTATAGACCTGCACTTTCGTAAGAATTCTTCCACCACAATTTTTATACGATAAAATTTCACTTAAATTTATGAGCTTATTTTCTAACAAAAATTTTTCTAATAAAATTTTACTGGTGCCGAAATATGAGGATTGTACTGACCAGAGTTCCCAACTTTTATAATTTATTCACGAGCATTTTTAGCCCCACCTCTTTTTCATATCTTAAATTTTGAAAAATGATTTTCTTCTTATTTAATCGTTGTCACATATTAAAGAGAACTAATCTACAAAATTTCTGGTGTGAAAAGAAGGCGGGGCTAAAAATGCTCATGAATAAATTATAAAAGTTAGAAACCCTGGTACTGATCCTTGTATAAATCAATCTTAATTTAACTCTATTCTAAAAAAAAAAAAAAAAAAAAAAAAAAAGCTGCTTATATTACGCTTTTCCGATAGCCTCATTGTTTTTTACTGCAACCCATTCCTTTTTAACAACATCAATTTTATTTTATTTTATTTATTTATTATTACTTTTTTAATATTTATTTATAATTTGTAATGGTTTTGATTTAACTACATTGCCGGATAGCATATGAACACATATTACGCGAAAATATTGCAATGGTCAATTTTTTCATGCATAAAATTGTATATTTTTATTAGTGCTTTTTCATCTTGATATACTTATTAATAGTAGATGCCAAAAACGCATAATAACAAATTTTATTTAATTTATTTTTGATAGTAATTATCGAGTTTTTTTTTTTTTTTTTTTTTTTTTTTTTTTCTTTAAGCTATATATTAAAATTTTGCTAATTGTAATAAAAATTTAATAATTAATAATAATAATGTAATATTAATTGTTATAAAATTTTTTACCCATTTACAATTGCATTGTAATACAATTTTTTTTTCTATGTTAGACTAAAATATTTAAAATATTTCACTTAAAAATATTTCAAGGTGCCTTATAATTGTATACTTATCTTTAAAACTTTTGTTCGGTAACTACATTAATATGTATATATATATATATATATATATATATATATATATATATATATAATGCAATTATTGTTTTAATCTAAGTTGAATGCTAGTACAAATAAGGAAAATTCAGAAAAAAATTCAGAGTAAAACCTATCTAGGAAAAGCTTAAGGCATAATTCATGTTACCTTCAACAAAAGTTATTACCACCATTCAAGTGGAATTTATATCTTTTGAAATAATATGCAACGGGTAACTTACAACATACTTAGTGGTATTTATGCATTAAGACAGTGACATTGTTTTTATTTTTGTTGTTAATTTCAAAACGTGAATAATATTTGTCAAGTGCAGATATTCTTTTTTATTTATTTATTTAATACTAGTATTTCATAAAGCATTTTCTCTTCCGATAAGAGCGTCCATTTACTGTACATTCACATTTAAATTAATATATGACAGCGTGGGCTGCTAAATGGAAACTTCTGATACACTCTTATCGTAAATTGGAAAAGCTTTGGGATAGAATTCATTTTAGAATATATATATAGTAAAAAATTATTTATTAAATGTAGCAAAATAAAGAATAGCAGAACAGAAGAGAAAATGTCAGCGAAAGCCAAAATAACCAATAAAAATTAATTTGTAACTAAATTTAATAACCAGTGAATACAACTTACTGAAAAGAGTACTTAAATGAAAAGAGTTAAAAAAAAAAATAAATTTATTAATTAATATATATTAAATTAATTTGCAACAAACTTACCGTACCTATATTCCTTGTTTATTTTCTACAAATTATTATGCGATACATGACGTGTAAATGAAAGTGAACCAAGATTAAAAAAAAAAAAAAAAAAAAAAAGAAAAGAAAAAAAAAAGAAAAGAAAAACATGCAATGAGAAAGTAATAACAAAAGGACATATTAAAATTATTTTAAGACTAGTTAATTTTGGAGAGAAAAGGTGCTCATAACTATAGAGATTTATTTTCAGGGAAAAACCATCCCCGAGAAATGCAAGATTTCGAACGCTAGTCACCTTTAAAGCAAAATAACCAGCAGGTTTCCCAAACTTGCATTCAAAACAATGAAATTATTGGAGAAAAGGGAAAATAAATTTAAGATTATAAGAAAACATAACCAAATAAACTTTAATTTTCACAGAAGGAAGTTATGACACAGGTAGAAAAGTAAAATAAGTAAAAACAAGAGATGAGTTGTTAGCATAACGGAGAAAAATGATCACCTCAAACAACCATAGAGACGGTAAAAATAGTCTAACCATCCAATAAACGCAGATGAAGCTTATTTAATTTGATTAAGGTTTGAAATAGTTAAAAGAAATTGGCGAAATTAATTAAAAAAAAAAAAATAAATAAACTGAAAACATTATTTTACTATTATTATGAATTTCAAAATGGCTACAAAAATTTTGGGGTAAGTTAAAAATATTAAGATAGCCGCCATCTGATGAGAAATAATATTACAAGAGATTGTAGAGAATTAAATAAAACACTTAAGTGGGTAATTATGAATAGAATTTTATGTTTGTAAACTAAATGAACAATTTTTAATTATTAAATTTTATAAAGGTAGTTAAATTAATCTGAAATTAAATCTTAAACTCTACACTATCTAAGGGGGAGTTAACTTGAGGCTTAAAATATCATATTAAATTAATTAGATTGTTAAGTTCAGAATGATACTTTAGTAATTATATACAGTAACCAGAAATAAGGTTTTTTTTTTTTTTTTTTTTTTTTTTTTTTAATTCTAATTTAAATAATATTGAATTGTTTTTATTAATTAACGTTAATTAAACTAATTCAAAATAATTTCACTCATGATTCAAAATAATTTCACTCATAATTTTGCTTATTTTATTTTGATTGAAATAATTTATTATTTTTATAAGTAACTATTTTATATATGTGTGTGTGTGTGTGTGTGTGTGTGTGTGTGTGTGTGTGTGAATAGACTGCCTGTATGTTTTTGTTATTTATAATAATAGTTTAAATTGTGATTAAAGAAATTATCCTCTTTTTTTTTTTTTTTTAACTATTTATATTATTCCCCTGTAAATTAAGAAAATAAGTTTCTTTTTTAACCGTCTGTCTATGTTAACGTCTAATAAAACGTTTCTGAAATAACTACAGCATATATTCAAAAATATTTTTTCTTTCTCTTCCTCTATATTGCTTACTAATTTTGAAATCTAAACACAACGCTTACATTTTTTTTCTTGTTGAGAAATTTAGAAAGTTGAAATTGTTATTAATGATTTAAAATATGGGTTACGTGTTAATTGAAAAAATATATAAATGTTATTTTTAGCAATATAAAGTAGTCGTCTAAAGTCGATGCACTGCCATCTTAAAAATTCTTATACATAATTTTAAATATTTTTAAATAAGCTATAAAATTTGAACTCAAGTAAAATGTTCAAAATTCCATTGTTCAAATTACTAAATAAATAAATATCGTTTAATGTTTCTTTAAAACAAAGTATGTTCACACCAACTTGCCAAGCTTTTCGATTTCGGCGGGATACCAGAAAATTTCTACATCAATCTTTATTTTATTTCTTACAAAAATAATAGCACATACAGAGCTGCCAACCAAATCCGGCAAATTGTTAGTACCGCCCCTTTTCCTACACCACTTAATTTTTAGAATTGTTTCTAAAAATTTCTAAAAATTTGTTCTCTTCAAATATATTTATGATGAATGAAGAAAACAAATACTCTAAAAATTAAGTGATGTAGATAATACAGATACTACTAAAATATAGTGGAGGCAAATCTGATTTAAAATTTCAAAATGTTGGCATGTATAGTCCCCATATTAATTCTACTCTCTAATAGTAAAACCAGACTTTATAATTGTGTTAGGTATTGTGTAATCATCCTTCTAAATTTTCTAGTGGGTTGACATGGAACTTGTCACTAGAGATTGGGAAACAAGCCTTGCAGATTATAATGCATATCTTTTGAAGAATAAATTATGCCTTATATCATCACAAAATTTGATGTAAATTGCATATATTTATTTTATGTTCAGTGCACCCCAATTTTTAAATGACAGACATTTAATATGGAATAATTGTTGTTTGCGTATATCTTTCTACAGTAAAAGGAGTACTAACAAAATTTCCCCATACCAGACCACACGGTACCTCATTAAAACTCTTTTAAATACAGGGGTCGTACTCTCCGCCCTTTTTTTCAGGACACCCTTAAAGATAAGAAATTTTAGCTTTTTTCGCAACCACTAATTTTACGCAGAAATATTTCTGGATATAATTAGAGTAATGTGCCATGATTATACAGGATAGAGAATATTGCATAAAACAGTGATAGCAATAAATCAAAAATATTTGCATTCCTGAGAGTGTCCTGAAAAGAGGGCGGAGAATACGACCCCTGTAAATGACAATAACATAAGAAATGTTAATAAAATATTATTTTTCTTTCAATAATTATTTAGCTCTGAGTACCATACGGTGGCTGGCAGAAAATATTTTTCATTTAATTCATAAATTATACCTTCTATATCTAAGTAATTACAAATGATAATGCTGTTGATGTTATTACTTCATATTTAGCTTAATGCCTTTCATTGTTCACTTCCCTAGTTTAAATTCTTTTGTAAAAGGAGATCTTTAAAAAATTCAAGCATGACAGAAATTTAGGCAAGCCCATTCATTTTTTTTTTTTTTTTTTTTTTGAGAAATCTGTTGTCATAACACTGGTGAAAGTGATTCTTTCAGTAATAAAATGAAAAGAAATATAAACATTCCTTCTGGAATTCGTTGCTCTAGTTTTTTTTAAAAAAAATAATCATGGGTTACGGTCAGAGTAAGATAATTACGTACGATTATTAAAAAAAAAAAAAGAAGAAAAAACTTCTTCATTTTAAATTATAGTATTAGTTCGAGTTAAAATATTGATATGCTTTTGGTGAAAAATGAATTTTGACGTGGAAAATTTCCTTGACTTTGATTCCTTGAATGTAGGTTGTGAAAAAACTAGATGAATTAAATTTAGATAAACTAAAAATAATCAAAAATGTTAAACTCTCAGGGGAAATTAAAGCGAACATTATTCATGCACAACAATTTATAAAAAAATTTCACACTATTAACTTCTACCAAACATTTTATTTATTTATTTATTTTTATTTATTTATTTTTATTTTTATTTTATTTTATTTTATTTTATTTATTTTATTTATTTATTTTTTTTTTTTTTTTGTGTGTGTGTGTGTCCGAAATTCCCCCTCTTCCCGTTTATTTTAATTCTGTGTACTTCAATTTAGTGCTTGAATTTTTTATTTTATTTTTCTATGTTACGAAATATACATTTGTATTCGATTAATATTGCTTAATATTATTTTAACAATAGAAAGTTTCTAAATAACAGAAAAAATGTATGGACTCTTTCGAGGTTCATTCTGTTCTTTCTTTTTTGTACCACTAATTTCGTGTTACAATTTTTGTCATAAAAAATCCCCTATAAATTTAGAAAGAAGTTTATTGTATGAGAAAAATGGTGGAAAAGCCCTCACAGATAGGAGGTTGCATACAAACTATGTCTTTATATATATATATATATATATTGTCAGTATTAAAAGCATTTCATTTGTTTGATTTTCAATAAAAAAAAAATCTTCAAATATCAAGGATGTTGTTTTGGCGAAAAATTCTTACCTTTATTTTAGGGGGGGGGGGGACTTTTTCTTACGAATTTGTCAATTTAACAAGATTTTTCAAAAGTGGTTTTACGATTTTTGTCCCAAATTCTCATCACTTATATATCTAAAACATTTGAGACATTGTTACAGGGGAAAAATAATGTTTTTTACTCTTTTTGATCTATTACTTGAAAAATAATAGCTATAAATATGATTTACCAATGTTAAATGAGGTTTTACTAGACATTTATTTTATCCCATAAATGGTAGTGAAGTAAGAGTTTTGATATCGTCTTTTGAGTTTTGCAGCTTTGTTGACTCCGATATTTTTCGCCAGAATGATATTATAGCCAGTGTTGCCAACATGTAGACACGTTTTATTTAATAATTACCACTAATTTTGAAGAATAGTGTTTTATATATATAACAGACGATCAGAAAAACATACAACTAGATAACCATTACAATCAGAAATTAGTGATGGATGCTGAATACAAAAGTCCCTATCAGTGTTGCCAGATTTTACTACTTTTTTATTCAATAGTCACCATTAAATTTGAAAAGTGTTATTTGATATACATAATGCACAATTAATCTTTGAAATCATTAGGTAACTTTTACATTTAAAATTTAGTGGTAAATAAAAAAAAAGCCGCAAAATCTGATAACACTGGTCCCTACAAGCAGGGTTGCCAAATTTGGACATTTTTTTTTTATTCAATAGTCACCAATAATTTTTATTTGTAACGTTTGAATAATCGCTTCGAAGATTGATGGTGTATTGTGTATATCAAATGTCACTTCTCAAAATTATTGGTGACTATTGAATAAAAAAAGGCCAAATTTGGCAACCCTGCCTACAAGTTGACAACAATTATTTTAACCCTTTAACACGCAGCGTAGTCACCACCAGTGCTGCCAGATTGAGGGAAATTTTTATTTAACATCCACCACTAAATTTTAATTGAAACGGTTTACTAATTATTAAAACAGGAATAAACTACTACGTCAGAAACGCCAAAGAAAAAGAGCACAGAAATAGACAAAATATAAAATAGACAAAGCTATCCAAAAATTACAACTCCCTCGTATTTCGTCTACTAAATCAGTCACATCTAATATCAGTATTGTTTTACCCTATTTTTCTAAAACCAGTCAAACCATAGCTAAAATTCTCAAACAATATGATTTTAAAATAACATTTTCGCCTTCCAATAAACTCACCTTTTCTCAGTTAAAAGATCCTATTGATATGCATAATTCTTGGGGCATTTATAGTATTTCCTGTCAGTGTGGTTTATCATATATTGGTCAAACTAAACGCAGTCTTAAATTTCGTCTAAAAGAACATATGAATTACGTCCACAAACAAGAAACCAATAAATCGGCTATTTCTAAACATTGTTGGGAGGAAAATCATAATTTTAAATTTAATTCAGCTAAAATAATTTGCAGACCTAAATCCATTCATGAACTCGATTTCTTTGAAGCTTTTCATATTTATAAAAATTTTAAAAACCTTGTAAATTGTGATTTCGCTGTTCCCTATTTGTCTGATTGTTGGAAATTTTACATTCAGTCCACATTTCCTTAATTTTTCTACTGTTTACACAGCTACACTTTCCTTAATTCCTATTGGCCACACTCCCCACCTCTTCCGTAATCCTATTGGTTGAACTAAATCCGGTCCCTGTCCTATATATAAGAGCACTTCTCCAGATTCAGTATTCTTTTTGCACTGAAGACGGTACGCTTTAGGCTACCGAAACAGCTGTATGCACCTCAATAATTTTTCTTTGGCGTTTCTGACGTAGTAGTTTATTCCTGTTTTAATATTCCAACGCCAAGTCTCCTGCTATTATCGGTTTACTAATTGTTTCGAAACATCTTTCATGGAAATCGCCTATGTAATTAGGTAACCGTAACAAGTAAAATTTAACGGTGGATATTGAATAAAAATTTCCCTCAAATCTGGCAGCACTGGTCACCACGAGGATGTAATTACTAATTCCAAACAGCAAATATTCATCCCGAAAACTTTCAACAAAATTTTACTTTTTATAACTTAGCGGGGAAAAGTTATTTCTTTTTCTTTTTACATTTGTTCGCGTATTCTGGTGGCTTTCCATAATAAATTATCGTAATTACCTTGTCCCTCAAAGGTTTAACAAATTAAAAGATTTTCGCATATTAAAAACATCTCCCTAATTCAAATATTGAAATTTGACGCAGAACCGTTATCATTATATTTATGGAGGAAAGAAAATTTCTTGATAAATATTAGGTTAAACGAGAAAGTTTTTTTTTTTTTTTTTTTGTAAAGAGTGGTAAATGTTCACGTTCCCATACCAGCTATTTGAACAATGCTTTTCTAATTAACAACGCCTTTCGTATTATTTATTTAAATGTATCACGATAGGTAATCATTTTCATAAAACTTTAACAAGATTTTTTATTTATTTATTTTAAAGTTATGTGTATCCCTCTTTTTATCAGGCCTATCAGAAAACCTACAACTATCTTAAAAACTATTATATGGGTATGCCCGACATACCCGCTATGCGATTTGGTTCTATTTGAAATTATACAAAGTGACATACAATGCTCATTATTTATTCACTCAATGAACATCCTATTAAAACCCGTTAATTGGGTTTTAATAGAATGTTCATTTGAGACATGCATTTTAAATCAAAGTAAATTTCATATAAGGAAAAATAAATAAATAAATGACGGTGCGAATACTTTTATCTTTTTATGTCAATATGTGAACCAAATTACAGAACATCAGGAAGATGTCGTTTCAGCGTGTGTAATGTTAATTATTCATTTTTGTTGTCCGCATGCAGTTTTAATATTTGTACGTTTAAACACATTATAAACGCAAAAGTAAGGGGAGGGAGAGGAAACTAAATAAAAAGACTTAATTTCATTATTATCATCATAAAAAGAAATCTTGAAATTGGTACCAGAACCAGATCGGAATGATGCTTTCTTTTATTTAGGAAAAGAAAAAAAAATCTTCAAATTAGAAAAAATAACCTAGTGTGGCACTCACACGAATTTCTGTTACCCTACATTTAAATACTCAAAAGACAAATTACAGAATAAGGCTTAAAATAACAAGTATAGTATAAAAACATACTTTAAAAACAGCTCAAAATAGATTTAGAGACAGGGTTGCCAAATTTGAGCTTTTATTTATTCAATAGTCACCAATAATGTTCATTTGTAACGTTTGACTAATCACTTCGAAGATTGATAGAGTATTATGTATATCAAATGTCACTTCTCAAAATTATTGGTGACTATTGAATAAAAAAAAAAAGGCCAAATTTGGCAACCCTGTTTAGAGACTGTTTCATTTCATAATAAAGTGATGTGGTAAAAAGGACAGTTACTAAAAATTTTATGGAATATTAATTAAAATGTTGGCAGGTATAAATTTATGTATTTATATTAAAAGTTATATAAATGTTGTCCAACGTAAATTTTTTCACTGTCAGTTGTTCAATTCAATTCGACAGAACTTTCTCGCTAACCTAATATATGAATTTAGGGGTAAAAGAGTCAGGAAAAAAAAAAGCGGAACTGTAGCATGTATGATTATGATGTACAAAGCTCGAACTCTCCGCTTTTTTTTTTTTCCTGTTGTTGTTGTTTCAGGACACTTTCAGAAATGAAAAATGCCCGACTTTATTTGCTACTACTATTTTCATACAGAAATCTTTATTTACAGTGTTTCAAAAGTAATTTGTCGCTATTAAATGTGATAGGATAGAGATTGTTGTTTAAAAATAATGGTAGCAAAATAGGAGAAAATTTCTCATCTCTAAAAGTTTCATGAAAAAAGGGCGGAGACTTCGAGGAAAGTCGCCAACATTTCCATACTTGCCCATATCCTAATTATGAACCAGAAGATTTTTTAGTACACGTTCCTTTTTCCACACCAATATATTTTTAGAGTGTTTTTCTTCTTATTTAATCGCAATTAAATTTGGAGAAAATTACTCTAAATATATACTAAAAATCTTCCGGTTCATAATTAGGATGTTGGCAAGTATGCATTTTAAGTTATTCGGGGCAACTTTAGCCCCGCTTTTATTTCACACCCTTTTATTTATAGAATATGTTTTCCGATATATAACAACAATAAAATAAGAAAAAAATTACGCTTAAGAAAAAGTGGTGTGATATAGAGGCGGGGCTGAAAATGATCTGGAATAATTTAAAATGTTCACAACTGTGGGTAACAGCTGAGTTGCCAATATTTTAATTTATTCCGGAGCAATCTTAGCCCCCTCCTTTATTTCACGCCCTTTTATTTATAAAATATTTTTCTCCAATATATAATTAAATTACGATAGAATAAGGTAAAAATTACTCTTAAATAAATCGTGGTTTAAAAATAAAGTCGCGCTAAAAATGCTCTGGAATAAATTAAAATGTTAGCAACTCTGGTAAAAGTGACATTACAGTGTCATAAATTTAAATAATTTTAATTCATAAAAAAAAAAAAAAAAAAAAAAAAAAAAAAAAGTCTTAAAAATTCTGTATATGGACATAAATTTTAATGTAGAATAACATTTTGTAAAGATTTAGGGGCTATTATTGAAAGTTTAAAATTTCATTTTTAAATGAATGATAATTTGATTACATGATTATTTGCAGCAGAATTAGTGTACGTTTAGAAGGAGGAGCTACTTTTTCCCCTCAACGTGCGAAGTATAAATGCTTATGAATTTTTAAAATTTTTTTTCAACAAAAGTGAACTTTGAAAATAAAATAAATGTTAAAAAATTACTATCATAGCTACTATTAACTTTTTATTCTAATAAAAATCATAACCATTTTCAATATCTTTATTCAAAATCTGTAGCTATGATCGTCATCTGTCACCAGTTTCGATAAATGTACAATTGTTTTTCTTTTAATACCCTTAAGTTAGTTTCCTATTTAAAACAAATCAATGATAACTTGGTTTAAATACAAGTAGAAATCAGTCCAAACTTCTCTTTTCCTGTTTCATTCTGATTCCATGTGTCGATTAGCCTTTTTTTTTTTTTTTTTTTTTTTTTTTTTTTGTAGAAAATATAAGTTAGTTCAATAGAATTTAGGTAGGTGCTCCAGTGAAATTGGCATGCTCCAGTAATTGACATCTATCCCGAAATAATTAATAAATAAGAAAAATAATAAAATCATATATTTTACATATAGGAATTTTAACGTTTTACGTCAAACACTGGAGCATAGGGTGCTAATAACTGGTAAAATGAATAACTAGCAGTGTCAAACACTGGAACATAGGGGGCCAATTACTAATAAAAGGAAAAACTGGCAGTGTCAATTACTGGAACATTGAGTGGGTGTCAAATAAAAATTCATAAAAAAAAATAATTGTTATCAAATGTATATATTTTAACATATATGTGGTTCTGAATGTTTTTCATGCCATATGTATTAACTTAAGATTTCTAAAAATATTTTCTGATGACTAGAACATTAAAAACATCAGAGATTGCTCTAAAAGTGTCAATCACTGGTGCACTTAACCTATATATGTATATACTAAAAAAATTTTAGACACAAGGATTTTTTTCCTTTTCTTTCTTTTATATTTTCTATATTTTTATAATATTATGCAGTACGTGAAATTTTTGTATCTTACTTAAGGCATTTCTTTTAAATGAGTTATCTTATATCAAGATTATTATACATTTTATGTTTTCCCGATACATTTATAAAAGTTTAAAAGGGAAAAAAAAAAAAAAAAATCTTTTTCTCTCTTTTTTTTTGAGCTTTTCGAAAGTTTTCCGCTGGCGAAATGACATTATTCTTTCACTATCTTGGCTTTTTATCTAAGAGGGAAAACTGTCACTTTTCTGGTCGCCTTTGCTGTCTTTCAGCATATTAGTATTCAAAGACTGTCCGCTAATTCACGTTGTTAGTCGTTTCCGCCAAATACCTTAAATTACGGGAAAAAAAAAAAAAAAGTAAAATAAATAAATAAAAGTAAAATAAAAAGTAGTTTTCCAGTCCTTTATGAAGAACAATCTACCAAGTGTATTTCGACACAATTTTCTGCTCTTGCTTTTTGTTTTATTTTTCTTTAGCTCTTTTTTTCCCCTTTATATCTGAAACATTTTAAGTGGATTCTTCCATCAAGTACTTTGAAAAATCTAAGAAAATTGTTTCAAGTGCTTGGGTTGTTAGCTGGTCATAAGGGATGTGAAGGATAAGATGTCGTATTACAGCCACGAGGAAAGGTACCGAAGAGAGACTTGGAAAATTGTAATGGTTGGCAAAGAGCATGAATTGCATATAAATGAAGAGGAAAGTAAAAAAAGAAAAAAAAAAAACCACTCAGAAACATGCTATGAATATTCTGTAATTCAATTTTTGAAATGGTAACCTGTTCATTTACCTTGTCTTAGTTCAATTTTATGCAGATTCGTAAGCTTCCGATTACGGTGATTCACCTTGATACATAGCTATAACAGGGATGGAACACGGGCGCAGAATTCACACCGGAATCTGTTTAAGAAATTTCTATACCTATAATATCGTTGATTTAAGAAGTAGAAATTTTTCTTACTTTCGTAGTGGTATGAATTCTGCGCCCGTGTTCCATCCCTGCTATAACTTTTTCCCCCAAAGTATTTCTTTTGATTTGAATTAAAAATCTAAATTATAAGGTTTTCTTTTAATTTAGCTGCACCATTTCTTCTGCTTGCATATAGTAATCGAAACACATTTTAGATAACTGCTTAACGCTTAAATACGATGCACTGAATTTCAAATTTTGCGACAGAACCCTTTCTTGTTTGAAGTTATATTTTAGGTATTTGATTTTTTTACCCTGTCATAATTTTATGTAGATTTCCAAGCTTCTGACTACGACGTTTCACCTTGATATAAAGTTCTAACTTTATTTCCCCTGGTATTTTGTTTTTAATTGAGTTAAAAATCTAAAGTAAAAGTCTTTTAATTTAGTTAAAGCATTTCTTCTGCTTTCATATAATAATCGTAAAACATATAGAGAACTCATTAAAGCTTAAATACGACACATTTTGTCCTTTACCGCCAGAATCCTTTCTTGTTCTCTATATTCTAAATACTTGATTTTTTTTCTTATTAGGAATCATTGCGAATACAATATTTTGGAGACATTGATTATCACTACACACACGCATGTTTAATTATTGATACTGTCATAAGGAGAGAAAAAATTTTATGTTATATACATTAAAAAAAAAAAAAAAGAAAAGAAAAGAAGGAAAGAAAAACGCTCGAATAAAATTGGAAAATAATAATAATAATTTTTTTTAAAATCAAATTCTTCTTCTTCTTCTTCTTCTTATTATTATTATTTTTTTTTTTTTTTTGTTGTTATAGTTTTATAAGACCTCGTATATTAGTATGCATATACACTTACTTTGCTAGGTTGTTGAAAAATTTAAAGATATTAGTCTACTCTAAGGACGTAGACTTGGATGGGATGCCCTCCGTGAGAGCCATTCTTAGGGTCTTACACGTATTCACAAGAGTTTCGAAGAAAACCATGGAGAACTCTGAATGGCTACCCGAATGACGAGAGTGATGTCAAACTTAGAACCATCCGTCTACCAGTTTTGAGAGTAGAACCTCTCTGCCTCTGGCAGGGCTCAAGTATTTTGCAAGCATAGCTGCCAATATTTTAATTTATTCCGTAGTAATTTTAGCCCCGCCTCTATTTCGTACCACTTATTTTTTAAAAGTAATTGTGTCTTATTTTATCGAAGTTATGTATTGAAGAAATTTTTTCTATAAATAAAGTGGCGCGAAATAAAGGCGGGGCTAAAAGTACTCCGGAATAAATTAAAATATTGGCAGCTATGTGCAAGTATTCTTTAAAAAACGTTAAGGGGACATACGACACTTAGAACTTCAAAAATCATCGATTTAATTATAGGCTTTTTTAAAGTAAATTATTGTTAACTGGGCTTCACTGGGCATGTCTAATTGTTACCTATAATATGTCCCCTTAAGTGATGCTTCACACAAAACACAACAAATTAAAACACATAAATATGGAAGTCTCATTTAATATTTTTATTGAAATCTGAATAAAATTTTTGTACCCCATTCTTTTTCAATCAGATTTTCCGATTGCTAATTAATTAAAGTTTTCAAAAGCAGCTTTAAATTTGATACAACGCTGTTGCTGCAAAATTTTAATGTATAAACAAACGCGATTTCGTGGTCGCATTTCTTTGGAGACCTAATGATTGGTGCATAAAAAATATTTTCCTTAACATACAATAAAAATGTATGAGGTAAGCTGAACTCGAGACTTTACAGCTTGTGATAGAAAAATAATCTTTTTTTTTTTTTTTTTTTTTTTTTTTTTTTAACGGAAATATGATTTGTTCAACTTGTGTGTAAAAAAAAAAAAAAAAACAGCAAAGTTCAAATTTTATCTAAAATCATTTGTCTGAAATAATGTTATCTTTTTTGATGATGTTATTTAGTTGTTTTTAACTTTTTTTAATCAATAGTTAAAGTGAAATCAATTAATTTAAAAATGAATGTGATTTATCTTGTCATTGTTTTTAAGAGGCTAGAGATGTAATCTAAATCACAAAGGAATTTATAAAATATTTTTCGAACAAAGATAAGATACTTATTTCCAAATTGGACATACAAATTACTTCATTGTGAAATTGTCATGAAATTGGTAATAAATATTTATTGTTATAGTTGTGTATGATATGAATTAATCGTTTAAGAATTCGTTGAGCATGAATGCATCATAAATCTAGCAATAGTCCTCAATATGTTCTGTTCTTTTTTTTTTTTATTTTTTTTTTATGAAAGATAAAAATATTTTAACGTATTCCTGACTTATAAACTAATCTGTATTTACCAGTGTTGCCAGATCTGGCGGATTTTTTAATCAATAATCACCAATACTTTTTAATTAAAATGTTTGCCTAATCACTTCGAAGATTGATAGTCTATCATGTATATCAAATATCACATCTGAAAATTATTGGTGATTATTGAATACAAAATACGCCCGATCTAGCAACACTGGTATTAACCATTTGAAAACACAAAGACAAAAATGAAAATACGTTAAAAACTATACTATAATGTGAAACAATTAAAATATTCATCCACGATTTTCTATAAAACCAGTTAAGAGTGAAGACAATTAACTGCAATAAAATATCTAGCCTCATGTGCATTTTGGTATTTATTACATGATCATAAAACAAATTTGTTAGTAAAACACAATAAACAAAGGGCATTATATTAAATGAAATATTTTAGATTGACATTAATATTTTTCTCTTACATTACTACATATATGCCGATTTCAACAAGTATTCGTTTAAAATATTTCTCTACCTATAAAATCGTCTGTTTTATAAGGAGAAAATTTTGTTTCATTTATTGTGATATGAATTCTGCGCCAATTTTCTACTCCTGTTTATAAGAAAAAACAAGTCCCACATTTGGAGTTCCTCTAAAACAATATTTTCCTTTAAAAAATAGTTTTATATATTCGTATTTAACACTTTAAGTGTTGTCGGAGTAGACGTACGTCAGTGGCATTTACCGCATCTGTTGCTGATGATAGATTGTAATTTATCTAATCACAAATACGTAAAATCATTTTGTTAAATAATGCAATGTTTTTCAGCCATGCCAAAAGGCGGGGTTTACTGCTCAAAATAGGAAAATACCCCGACGTTAATGTCAGAACTCGAAGTCTGCACCCTTTTTCCAAGACGTTTCCAAGACTGAGAAATTTCCCACTTTTTTGCCATCATTATTTCCATACAGACATTTTTACCGTATTGTTATAGTAACGTGTGATTAAATAACTTAGATAATATTACATATAAATAGTGGTAGCAAAAAAGGCGGAAATTTTTCATCCCTAAAACCATAGCCTCCTAAACTAGATGCCTTCCGCGTGGCTCGGAAACTTGGCAGCTGTTCAAGCGGTAGACAGCGCCACCTGGTACGGATTGCGCGACTTTTTTATTCAACAACCGCCAAAAATATTTAAAAGGGGGATTTGATATACATAAAAGGCGAATAGAATCGAAGGAACGTCGATTATATATATATATCATATATCACTTCTTAAAATTATTGGTGACAGTTGAATAAAAAAGTCGCGGAACCTGTATCAGATGGCACTGTCTACCTCTTGAACTGTTGCCAAGCTTCCGAGCCAAGCGGAAGGCATCTAATTTAGGAGGCTATGCTGAAACTGTCCTTGATAAAGGGTAGAGACTTCCAGCTTTGTAATACGTTAAATACAGGGTGGAAACAAATACGCCTTTATTCCCTGATTCTTCCACTAGTATTACTAAAAATTATGAAAGAAAAATACTGGGAGAAGAATCAGGTGAATAATTTGGCCTCTCGCCACCCTAAAATAGTTATTTTAGTCTTATTTTGCAAAAATTAAGTCTATAGAAATCCCCAAATTTTTTATAAAGAAATAGTAATTTTCAAAAACCGGAAGACATGGCAACTATATTACTAACGTATCTTATTTATTTTTTTGTATTATACTTACATTTACCTAGTTATTGTGTATCCCCAAATCACACAAAATGTAAATCTTGCCAGCTCGCCATTGGCGAGTGGAAATTTTACTGTGGCGAGTAAAATTTTGGTCTAAATGTAGATAGAATTCTTGCAGTATACGGTGCTACAAAAAGAAAAATCGATTTAAAAACATAAAATTTTTCTAATCTTAGGTAAGATGACCAGACATCCTCTTTTTAAGAGGGCAGTCTTCTTTATCAACGCTCTGCCCTCTTAAACGAAAAAACATTACAGGACTAAAAAGTCCTCTTTTTTATGTTTTTCGTCCTCTATCCTCTTTTTTAAATGAAAATGATTTAGTCCTTAATTTCAACAATTTCGCAAAACTGAGAAGCTCAATCGGCTGTTGGCTATATCGAACGGTGAACACTAACTTTTTTCTGCATTAGGTTTGCAAAAGAACAACTTTCTAATAAACTTGCCAAAGCATATTATGGTTTATGTCTATTCAGATTGTTCAAATCACAAAGAAATAAAGTATTCCTCATATTTGTACGGTTCTTTGATCCAGAACACGGAATCACTATTGAAATTGTCATGAAATCATGAATGTGGTGCTACAGTTAATATGCGGTGAGTTGACGTGTTTTCTCATTTTTGCATGAATAATATTCCTCATAAAAATAGGCCCACCAGTGACCGAGAGGTTCTGTCCTCGAAGCTGGTATACGTGAGGCGCTGGGTTCGATACCTGGTCGCGCTCGTTGGCCTAGCGGTTAGGCGTTTCCGTGGCTTTTTCAGAAACTAGCCAAAATATGGATAACCTCTTAGAAAGGTCCCACGGAGGACTCTACTACTCAGGCCTAGAGCCTTAGTGCAGACAATTGGCCTTGATGATAACACTACCACCACCTCACAAAAATATGAAAAGTTAGTTGAATTCATTTTATGTCCTCCTGGCAAAAACGCTCCCACAAAGCTATTTTTTTCTTCAATTAACAAAATGTAGACATGTGAAAAAAATCCCCTTTATATACCTACTTTAAAAATTTATTAACTAGTAAGACTAATTTCGGTTATACTTGCGAGAACTTTTATAAAATGTTGATAAAGAATGACTGTTCGTTAAAACAAATCGTTTCATCTGCCGAATATTAATTTTATTGTTTCATTTGCCAATTTTATTTTTTCTTTTATGATTATGATTTTAATAAAAAAATATCTACCAACTTTTTTTATGCAACTGCATGAAGGTACCACACACACACAAAAAAAAAAAAAAAATGTCTATAGTAAAAATTAATAATTAAAAAGCAAATCTATATTGTCCTGTTACACCTAAAAAAATTAGGGATTTTTCCTCTCGTATCCTTATATTATTAATTTAAATTAAGGTGTGTTGATCCAAATTCATCATTAGAGATAAAAAAGTATCCACCACTTGTGTGAAGTAGCTTTTGAATCGGTTTTTATAATCATTTTCATTCAATTTTGTGTCCTCTAACATGACCTCTTTTTTTTTTTTTTTTTTTTTAATAAGAAAATAGAAAAGACATTGCGGAATTTCTTCTCTTTTTCCAATAAAAAATTCTGGTCACCTTATACGTAAAAAATAGAGTAAGATAATCATATTTTGTGGCGAGTAACTTTTTTTACCAGCGAGTGTAATCTAAGTTGAAATTTCGGGCCCTGATATATATATATATATATTATATATTATACGTAATAAACACACGTATTTCCATGCAAGTATATACAGTTAATGCTTTTATTAAAAAATGATTTTCATTAAAAAAAAAATATACAAATTTAAATTTAGACTTGCCTATATGAAAAAAAGGATATGTCCAAACAATGCTCTATGAAATTTGCGATTTAGATTTTCATAAAAATTCTAACAATAGAAGGGGGGAAGGGCGGCAGAAAGAAAACAGGAATTAATTTTGTTAAGAATTCTCTGTTTTGCTATTGTTATATTTCTGTAGATTTATATGCGGAGTATGTTATGAAATTACCATTTTTAACCCTTTGCTGGCCCTAATGCTCTAAAGCTCTTTAAACAGTTTAGCCAAATTTAGGGACTCTTTTATCCAACTATCACCAATAATTCGGAGGAGTGATATTTGATATATACAGTCGGGGACAAAAGTATCCGAACACTAGCAAAAATTTCTATGTAAAAAAGTAGAGTTAATACTGTTTTGTTTAATTGACTGACTAAGAACATGATTCGACAAGGATTTATTTAACAAAACTGTATTAACTCTACTTTTTTTATATAGGAATTTTTGCTAGTGTTCGGATACTTTTGTGACCGACTGTATATATAAACTACGAATAACCTTCGAAGTGTTTAGGTAATCGTTACAGTTAAATTTTAGTGTTGGAAATTGAATAAAAAAGTCTCTAAATCTGGTAGCACCAGAGCCTGATTAAGGGGGAAGCACACATTATTTATACTTACACCGTTATTTTTTAAAAAATATTTTCCTCCTATAATAAACAGAAAATTCTCATTAAAAATTATTTTAAAAGAATTCTGGTGTCTAATAACGGTGAGTAAATTGGATTGTTTTACACCGTTCATTTTTTATAAAAAATATTTCCTCGTCAAAGCGTGGAATTTCTATGACATGAAGTAAAAAATAATTGTAAAAATATTCCGGTGAGAGCGGAGATAATGTGTGCTTCCCCTTTAATCAGGCTCTGGGTAGCACTGAGCGGAAGAGTGAAATTTAATTGGACCAGCAAAGGATCCAATAGATTTACTTTAAATGAAAGTAAAGTCCCTTCAAGAATTCCATTACTACGTAGTTAAGTTAATATAATAATAAATAGCTTCTTTTGATTGATTGCACAATGTTTTGCGGTCTATACACGACATATCATCGCTTGATCTGTCGTAATTCTTTTTTGCAACGGGTCCCAGTGATTAATTAATATCAAGTTCATTGCGAAAGTTTGCATGCATACAGTAAAACACCTACAGCAATATCACGTTTACACATCTTCTTGTTTAATCAAAATTTTAAATGACAGCTGCATCTTGTTTATGCGAATGGACAGTAATTGGAAATCATGCGTTGTTAATTTTCTCTATGAAAATTATGCAAGAAAAACGAAATTGGCTTATTTATTCCCTATGTTCAATGTATGTCGAGCATCTGATTTTATAGCTGTTAAATCTCTCGAGTTTTTAACGCCAGTGTTTCTTAATAAAACCTTTTTTCTTCTTTTTTTAAGACTAAAATTCTGTAACTGAATAGAAGGAACATGACTATTAAGAAATAGCGGTGTTAAAATATCGGAAGAGTTGGTAAATGTGGGGTAATTCAGATTCCAGCATCTTCTCTTTGGATTTTAACTCTTTGGCGGCCCTAACGCTGTAAAGTGCTCTAAACAGTGATGCAAAATTTAGAGACTTTTTTATTCAAATACCACCAATAATTGTGAGGAGTGATATTTGTTTATACATAATGCATGAATAACCTTCGGGGTGATTAGGAAACCATTACAGTTAAAATTTAGTAATGGATATTGAATAAAAAAAGTCCATAAGTTTGGCAAAACTGACCAGGGGAGTGAAATTAAATTGGACCGGCAAAGGTTTAATGCTCTTTGTCTAGATTACAGTTTATTTATTTTTCCGTTTTTTTTTTTTTTTTTTTTTTTTCGTGCGTGTGCTACAGTATCATTTAATTTAAATTGGGTGCAATTTAGCATAAAATATAGTGATGGGGAAAAAGTCAATATATGAATTTAACACTCTTGGGAAATGTTTAAAATTGAATTTTTGTGATTGATAGAATATATATATAAACGACTGCTTGATTTAGAATTAAACCAGGAACTATTCAAGATATGTGTTTAGGTTCGGTATTTGTGAAAAAAATTATTATTTATTATTGTTATCGATGTTTAATAAATTTATTTGCAGTTATGTTTATTGGTATATAATAGCGTTATTTTTTTATGTATACACATAGTCTTTTTTCTTTAGAGTTTCCTGTTGCCTGCGCACATTCTACTAATTCCCGGACGTCATCAAATGTGACTCTTTACATTAATTTTAAGAAACATTAAATAATAATAATAATAATAATAAAGACCTCGAAGGTTACAAGTTTCGACATTTTAACATTTTTAAAAAAATTTCCTCGTGTTACATCTCTATTTGCTTATTATTATATTTCTAATTAGATCTTTAAGTAGAAAATAAGTTCTTTAAATTAAAAATGCATGGAAATGTATAATCAAGTTTTTTATTGTCTTCAAAAAGCAGAACACTTGGCAGGTGTATCCTATGTGACCCTACTCTAGCGGCAAATATTTCCAGCTGGAGAAATCCCACCATTTCCTTTTATTTTATGTTCTAGCCGTAAGAAACAGGACTTGACAGATAAGAGATTTCAAGTAAATCTAAAACGTTTGTAAAAACGGGAGGACCCGGAAGGAAATCTCATATCTTAAATTACTTTTTAAGAAGGCAGCTCTTGCCTTCTTTCTTCTTTTTCCTTTCTGGTATGTGAGTGTATGACAAATTCGCTTTATTAAATGTTACTCAAGTTTTTACTAGTACGCTTTTTAAACCTTTAATAATTTTTTAGGGCACTTATGTACTTTCCGTTAAGATTCCGTACCGTACGCTGTCATCAATGATTCCTAACAAATGGAAGATATACGTCTGGTAACTGAGGATCCTTATTTACTGATGATATATACAGTTTGCTTCCTGAAATTGCTAATAAATATAAGATGTTTAATCACAGAATATTTTAATTGCTAATTAAGACTTGCTAATACGATACAAATAAAAAAATTACATGCTATTTTGAGATAAAAGATTATTAATAGGTTTTATGTTAATTCTTCAAGAAATTTAATCAATAAATAAACCTTTCTGAAATACGTCATTCAGCAAATGCGAATAGTAGTGACAACAAAGTAACGGTAAACAGCTTTTTAAATGTCGAGCGCTAATCCCTATGATTGAAAAATCCTTTTTATCGTTGAGATCGAAATAAAACCTATTTAAAAATTTCCTGAAACAATCGTAAAAAAATAATTGTTTTTGAGAATAAGCATTAAATATAGATGCATTCATGGTCTGCCAAAATTACAAGTGGTGAGGCTTACACAGATGCTATTTGAATAAACCTGTCCTTGATCCGGTAGATTCGGTCTGTTTAACTCATAAAATAAATATTATGTATCAAAAGGTTATGCTCAATCAACCAACCAGACGTATACACAGTTATAGCGTGCAAGACATAAAATCATCATCCACAAAGCAATCTTGCCCAAAAAAGAATATTCGTCAATATTACTACTTTAAATCCTCATCTTTTATCTCGAAACAAAAGCTGTAAAGAAAGTAAGACAACGCCAAAGTTACAAAAATTTTAGTCTGAACCGTATACACTGTTTCTTAGAAGGTTCCGGCGATGTTTGTAAGAGCGTGACGGTACACCAGAAAGCAGAGGAGAAAGGGAAAGCCGTGTGAAGCAGCGAGACATCTTCATGACAAGGTTACGAACCTCTGCCCGCTCATAAACTGGTAAAAAACCGAACTGATGTCGCGTGATGTCGGTAATTTTTACTCAGTATATCACGAGAAGTCGCCTTAAAATAACATTTTTTTTACAATTCGTACTTACAATCAGATGTTTTTGAAAATGTGTTAATTTATCACCAAGAATAACCGATGCCTTTTTACAGTCACATTAGATTGTTGCAATTTTTAAATTATTTGTTGGGGTTAATACAAGGACTAAGGCCAGTCGGCTACACGAGAGTCTTGGGAATATGTGACGTTTCCTTCCGTGATGGTCTTTCCAAGGTGGGCATAGCTCGTAGTCACACGAGTTTTGGAGAAAACCATGAAACACTCCGAATGAGTATGCCGATCAACGACCTACATACGAACCTGGCCTTTCCATCTATCAATTCGAGAGAAACACTTCTCAATCACTAGTGGGGTCAAAATTACGAGATTACACGAGTTTCCTTGGATTACCTTAGTTGAGAAATCAATTAATATTATTTATTTGTTTCGTTATTGGAATATAATTTCAGACTTGCCAAATTTTGATTAAAAATGACCTAAGTATTTTTTCATGCTTTATTCAGTTGTAATTGTAGTCTTTCTAATTTGTACTAATAATTCATAATCTTAATTCACACCAAGTTTTTGTACAGTAAGACACTGACGGCTGTTTCAAATCGCCCCCCCCCCCCCCGTAAGCTTGGTTGTTTGTAAAGATCGTCTATTCAAATTAAATGTTCTTCGTCTTAAAAAATCGAGGGATTTTTAATACTTCATAATTTAGTGTAAGAAACTCCAAATTTCCAAATTTAGGGTGAGTGAGTGAGAGGGTTTATGTCGCACTAGAGCTACGCTATCGGCAGTTAGCGACAGTGGCAGTCCGGAGACATGCCATCACAATTTAAATCCTCCAAGGAGAGGATGGCTTTCCTCAAAGGTACAATTCTAGATGGGAACATGTAGGAGACTGCGACCACAGCGGATTTTACATGCATTAGCCAGCATTAATGTATAGGACAATATTCGGTTGGCTCGGGTATCGAACCACAAAATTAAAAAAAACTATTCATAAACCACATTCGTAAATATTCGTCTATATATTAATAGACACTTCACAACCACCGAGAAAATAATGCAATTAAACATTACGTACATAACTCGCCATATTTGAAATTACAAATATTTATGTATTAAATATATTTATTAATTTAAAAATGAAATCGCTATCGCGTTACTTCCCCCTGCCCATGTAATTCTATGGAATTTTTGTTGCTTCACATTTTAAGAATATTTCGTTGAAACGAGTTTTTTAATTCTGATTTTTTTAACTCCATTATTTGAACATGTCGCCTTTTATCTTAGTGAGCAATTAAAATATTTCTTTTTGAGGTTGAAAATTAGAACTCTGAGTTTACTTAACGAATATGTATATGTAAATAATTTTGAAAAGATAAATGGCGACATGTTTAAAAAGTGGAATTCAAAAAAGATAATACTAAAATCTTCACTTTTCAATGAGATATCCTTAAAATTACGAAGCAACAAAAATCAAACATGGGGAGAAAGAAACTGTGAATCTGACTGTTCGGAAATCAAATTTCATTATTGGTTGAGAAATACTGTAAGCTTGAGAATAATAAATTATTCATAATCTTTCGATAAATACACAAGAATATAATTGCTTTTAACATTACTAATTTATTTATGTTATTTTATTTTATTTTTATTTATTTATTTAGTTTTTGCCAAATTCACACATTTAAGCACTTCATATAGATAGATATATAGGAAATTCTAAGTGTAAAGAAGAAGTGACAAAATTTTCTGTTTTTGTTCAATGTGCATTTCCCCCCCCCCCTTTTTTTTTCTTTTCTTCCCTTTTAAGGGCGAAGTGATTTTGCTTATTTAAAATCAACTGCCACCAGATTTTATGGACAATTTTAGAAGTGAAGAAATAAATGATGTTTCTTCTGAAAAAGATAAAATTTTATATGTATTAAAAAAAAAAAAAAAAATAATAATAATAATCCGAGGTGGTTTCTGCATTTTAGAATTAAAATTAGGTGATACTGTAAAGGCATCACCTAATTAAGGGTTACTTATTTAAGGGTTAAACCTTTAATCTGTATATGGCTTTAATGCAGCTTGTAGTGCAAAGAATTATTATTTTCTATATTTTTCTTTATTCATACATTAAGGTAATGACCAGTATGCCCACTTCAGCCATGTGTTGAATTTTAAAAGATGTTAAAAAAAAAAAAAAAAAAAAAACTGGACAAAATTAGTATTTCAATAAATAATAATAATAATTTCAGACGATTTTATAAATAAATAATAAAATGTGTGAATAAAGGCGGGTATTAACAAAACGATTGAATAAATTAAAATGTTGGCAGCTCTGACATAGATTTGCCAATAGGATACCATTATGAAGAATTAGTAAACATTCTGCCCCTTTTCGTATGGGAATTGTCTGTTATAGAAGATTTCTTATAACCCTTTTTCTCTCAAATTTTACAGAATTTAACATTCCGTAGAAGGCAGGGCTTTTGAAAGTAGCATTTACGCACTAAACCACTGGAAGCGCACTTAAGCAGAACGCTTTCCAAAATAACGCTGCACATCATGTGGAAGCGTGGGAAGTGGAAATATGTTTAGGAGACTAATCTGTGCATTGCTGTTGTCGATTTGAGAGAAAATTATTACAAGAAGATTAGCTTTCCACCTTCAAGGTTAGCCCCTTATCTGCTTAGATGGACAGATAGTATCTTTAATAACAGTATTGAAGTTAAGGATTCGTGCACTTTTTTTTTTTTTTTTTTTTGAATATGTGAAGGTGGATGGATATTTTTGGGTGCCCATGACGAAGATTGGGTATAAAACCTAGACTTCAGAAACAGAATCTCATGAATACATGTTTCTAAAATGATTTTAAACAGATTGTAGTTTATTTTTCGTTAATACACCTTCCTGTGTAATTAATTTTTTACGAGTTGTAAATAATATCAGTTCGTTAGTAAAATAATAACTCAATTTATAAAAAATAATATAATCGAATTTAAATATTTTTGTTTAATGTTTCTTGAGAGAACTGTTTCGCGCATATAAATTTTGACAGCGAATTTTTGCTTTATAGCTACTGCATAGAGATACGCTTATAAATCAATTAAATCAATATTGTGACGTTTTCGAATTTTTATTTAGACAGAGCTGCCAACCAAATCCGGCAATTTGTTAGTACCGCCCCTTTTTCTACACCACTTAATTTTTAGAGTAATTCTCTTCAAATATATTTACGATGAATGAAGAAAACAAATACTCTAAAAATTAAGTGGTGTAGAAAAAGGGGCGTTTTTCAATAGGCGTTAACAGTTTGCCGGATTAGGTTGGCAGCTCTGTTTAGATTATATTTTGAAAAAAGAAATTATAATAGTTCTTTTTATTTTGAATACTAGATAACAAAAAATGCGGGAACCTTTTTAAAAGTTTATTGTAGACAAAATATTAGCAGTATAGATACCAGAGCTGCTAACTTTTATAATTTATTCCGGAGCATTTTTAGCCCGCTTTTATTTCGCACCGGAAATTTTGTAGAATATTTTTTTTTCAATATGTAACAACGATTAAGTAAGAAGAAAATCATTCTTAAAAATTACTGGTATGAAAAAAAGGCGGGGCTAACAATACTCCGGAATAAATTACAAAAATTGGCAACTCTGATATAATAATATAAGCAGTAGATAAAGTATATAATTTCAAAGATTGAATATATATATATATATATTGTTTATTTATATTATTCACTTTACAAACCCTAACCGTGTGATTTAACAAATTTATCCTCGATAATCGAATTTTTCCAAACTCTTCCAGTGTGTCCTCCAAGACTGGCTGTTACATAATTACCAATTTTCAAACATTTTAAAAAACACTATTTTCAAATAGTTAACTATATTTTTACTACTTCTATTCTCCGTTTGAGTTCTACGACTTTTGTCGAGTCACTCATGGCTCTCACATAATAAAGTGTTTGAACATTGAATAATATGTTAAAAAAGACTTGCATGCTTACCCTTTAAAATTATGTATCAATTTCTACCACAAAAAGGTGTACAAAAGTTATTAAAAGAAGGTTACCATAACTTCAACATTATCAAATCTATTTTTATTTATTTATTTATCGTTATTCTCTTGTGTTTGGTAGTTTACTCTGGAATATTAATTGTTAGAGACTAAATTTTTATTAATTAATCCAGCATAAATATATTTCTCCAAAATTCAACAAATACGGTTCTCTATTCCTAGATATTAAAAGAATATTTCTGTATACTTTCTATAATAGCATACATTAAACTGAATAGGCGAAAAATAATTTTTATTTATTTATTTATTTTTGTAAAACGCCGCTTGTTATTTAAGTCTTATTGTAGGCGAGGCTTATTCATATTATTCATATAGCTTGATCACTTTGAAAATAATTTAGAATGTAAAATATTGGTGATATGTTTCTTAAAGTCTTAACTGGAAACGGGGGGGGGGGGGGGATCAATTTTCAATAAGATCAGTGCATTAATTTTGAGAACTCGTGTCAACAAATTCAAAAATAGTGTTTTCAGAAAAAAAAAAAAAAAAGTTTTAAGTCGGAATAAAATGAACCTATTAAGAGAAATTTCCAAAGGCTCCCCTACAATCGCGCTTATCCGCAGTTCATCCTAAAGATATCCCTTTCATCCACATTACATGCTAAAGATGTCTATTTCATCCTCAAGATGTCCTATAAATGTCCTGGAAAGAAGATGTGTTTGTAGGGTCTCACTCGAAACTTTGGGAAAATATTCTAGACATATTGAACTATTAGTTAAAAAACAGAAACAAAAAATGACTTTTTAAAAATTTTAAACCAATGTAACACCTTTTAAGTAAGTAGAAATTTATAACTCACATTATGTTACGTACATTCTGTTAAAAAAATTAATGAAATTTAAACCTAAAATGTATCTCATAAACTTTACATTTTAACTTTATTTTATATGTCGTTGAATGTAATTAATTCTCTCGACAGTTACTGCTATCTCGTTAGTTTAGTATGTCACCCACATAATTTTACATCATTCTCTTATATGTATAGCTCTATAAATTTTATGAAATCTCACGCGTTACACAAATGTGTGCTGATCTCGAAACTTTCTTTTGTTATGTTTAGAATTCATCAGCCTAGATGGATTACATACGTTTGACGATGCTGGAAAATAGCCTTTGTTCTGACTCTCCCAACTGTCTAAAAGCATTTCCTTCGACCTCATTTGGGCAATTATGTAAATTTGGCTGCCATCTTGAAACAAAACCCCTAATGATTCGATGATTTCCCTTTTCTTTATCTTTTTGTTTGAATTTCAACAAGTATCGTTGATTTTTAAAGTTGTCTTTTCCATGTAGTGGAAATGAAAGTCATTTGTCATATTTGGGTTTCATTGCAAATTGCCTTCACCCAGTTTTTTTTTTTTTTTTTTTCCTTTCCGCGTCTCACTCTCTCTTTGTCGGCATTATTTTCAACTCTTATTATTATTTTAACTTTGAAGCTTCTTGAAAACATTATCCTTGAATCAATCTTTGATAAGATCATAATCGAATATTTCAAACAGCTAAATCTGGTAATCGAAAATTAACTACATATTATAATTTATAGATAAAACTTACTGTTTCTTTCTTCAATGTCTTTGTCCAAAAATGACCAGACATCCTTCCTGAAACTCCCTTCCACAGAGAATCAATTTTGCTATGGCATGTATCCGGACCATTCCTAGGGATGAATCTCAGACCGCCGCCAATTCTAAGTATTGACCAATTCTAAGTGTTGATTGTTTTAGTGTGACGTTAAACGTACTATCAAAGTCGAAGGTTAGATTCCTTTGCAAGCTCAAAAATTTGCTGCGCAAACTAAATGAGATATCTCACTCAGTAACTAATTAACCACGTTGGTCAATTACTGAAAAAATTATTGCTTTTTTATTAAAAGTAAGTTTATATATATATTGTTGTTGTTGTTAAAAGTAAGTTATGTGAAGCACACATCTACATTATATATATATATACATATATATATATCAGGGTTGCTACAGCACCTGGAAAACAGGGAAAACATGGAAAACTCAGGGAATTTTCAAAATTTATTGCAAAAACAGGGAAAATTCAGGGAATTTTGAATTTTTTTGGAAAATTTTTTTATAATCAAACATTTTTAAAATTTTTAGTGCTTTATAATGAATCAATTATTTTTTTCCCCAACTACAGTACGTTAATAAAATTAATATACCCTAAATATATTCAATTGATTTGTAAACATGTTAGATTCTAATGCTGCATGATTGCGTGCCATCTATTTTACTTCTAAAAGGGACAGGGAAAACTCAGGGAATTTTTTTTCCTGATTTGTGTAGCAACCCTATATATATATATATATATATATATATATTAGTTTGATCGTTAATTTTTATCATCAACTTACTTTTTTATAAACAGCATAAAGACTAAGATCAGGACTCGAGAAATATTTATTTAACAAAACAGTATTAGGTGCACATCTTTTAAATACAAATAGCGCTTTTAAATACGAATAGTGGGAGCGTTTCAATAATTTTACTGCCGACTGTATCTGTCCTCATCTTGACAAGGACTTACAAGGGGAAATCGAGTCAAGCATACAAGTCAAATATATTATATGTTAGCGATATATAAAATAAATATAAATGACCTACATTTCTCAATATATAAACTTTTGCAACCAATTTCACCTTGACGTTTTAAGATTAAATTAAACATCTCATAACATCTGGCAATACTTACTGCAGCTTATTTTGAACATTGTGAATAACTTTGTAATTGTTCAATATTAACAATGAATCAAAAAATTAGTTACTATTGGTTATTGTAATAGAGCTTTTTATTATGTGTTTCTTAAATATATTACCAATCGGATTCAGAATTTTCACACATTAATTTTGTATTTTAGATTTTCTTACTGAAGTGGTCAATTACTGTGAACAATTATTGGCAGATTACCCTATATTAACAAGAAAGTTTTTGGTCACAATTTAACTCAGGGAAAAACTAGATAAAACAGGGGCCGATCAAGGCAAAAGTTGGGGTCCTTTAGATGTCCCTTCACAAAATTCACTTCATAAAAATGATCCTTTCATATATTTTCGTTTTATAAAAACAATTCTTTTATAAAAAATTTTCCTTGTTTTCAGTAATATTTCAAATATCTGACTTGGTTCAAAGATGCACTTAATTTGATAAAAAACATTATATAGAGTGATTGCCAAAATATTTTTTTTTCCCCACAAAAATAAATAAAAGAAAATTACAAAAATATTTTGTTTATCACAAAAATATTTACTATTTACAAAAAATAGGTTCCAAAAATTGAAACCTTGATCGACCCCTGTAGAAAGGAGAAAAGGACCTTAGAATAAATTAGTTTTTCCAAATCCATATTTTGGTTTACAAGATATATCCGAGAAATTAAGTGTACAATCGCACTTGTTACAAAATATTTTCTTTAACTTAATTAAACACTGTAAACAAATTCTGTAAATTTACTGAAATGTTTATCCATAGTCTCGGTAACTTTACAATAATTCTTAGTTCAACGTAAATAATCGGGATTCTCAATCTTTATTTCTATTTTTATTATTTAATTTCTCAATAAAAATTAAAAACGAATGTTTCTATTTTAGAAAAAGCATTCTAAGTCACAAATATATTCTCGCCAATAATTAATTATATTAATATTAGTCATTAAAATGCATATATGAAAATGGTTTTTAACATCACGGTTTATTTTTCTCTGTTATTTTACATGAGACTTAAGATAAATGATTACCTGTAGTTTTCTGTTAAATTATTTAACAGTGAACTTTCATCTGCGCTGAATCTTGCGAAATAACTTTGGAATTTCTAGAGCGTTCTGTCCGATCTATAAAAGAAAACTAATACTTATGGGAACAATCGAAGCGGGAGAGCCATCTCCTCAGTGGAGGATAAAAACTGTGATGGTATGTCTCAGAACCACCCCTAGAAGTGCATCCCAGACCGTCACCAATTGCCCGCTGCTTGGCTCTACTAAGACATTAAACCCACTCATCTTCAACCTCAACCAATCTACAAAATTTTAAAAATTTCTAAGAAATTAAGGGCCGCAGTAGCCTTCCGGAAAAGCGCGAGATCATAATTGGAAGATTGTGAGTTCGATACTTTTTCATGATGGCTAGTGCACGTAAAATTCGTCCTGACTGAAATATCCTCCATGGTCGGAAATTAATACGTCTGGAGGTTGGTTGTTTGGCTGGTTGGTCAGGTTTAACGTCGCACTAGTGCTGCGCAACTAATACCTTTGGGGATTACCATAACGAAGGAGCCACCCCCTCCGCAAAAAATCAAACTTCTGATGGCATATCTCCGGACCAAACCGAGAGGTGAATCCCGAACTGTCACCAGTTGCTCAGTGCGTAGCTATAATACGACGTTAAAATTCCTCGTCGTCATCATCATCATCATCATCATCCAAGAAAATTAAAACTATCTTTCCAATATTTTAAACATTTCATTTCCTTTTAAAAATAATTGAATACTGTTAATTATAATGTTTCAAGCGCGCCTCGAGTCAAGCATACAAGTTTGATTTATATGTTAATAATAAATAAATAAATGTTGTAGGGGGTGGGCATAAATTTATGCAAGTTTAAATCCCATCCCCATCCTTATTATATTTGCTCTTGTTTGTAACAATTCATGGTATAATAACTTTAGCAAAAATATAATAATTAATTATAGCAGCCTGCTTATAACTGCGTAAAATCGGGAAAATAACAACATACTGAAAAAGAAAAATAAAAAAAAATCTTCATAACTGTTTACTCTTTTTTCAGGCGGCATTTTTAGTTATCGAAGCTAATAACATTATCAACAGAGGACTTAACAAAACTCCCGCAATAGTGTTTTGTTAAGAAAAAATAAATTAACATTTATGTTTTGCAACATCTCCGTTGATGGTCTGTTTATATTTTATCCAAGTAAATAGCTGACCTCTCGTAGTTTCCGATAAGTTTTCTTGGCAAGCAAAGAAAATTAAGTTCGCATCGTATTTGACCTAAAAACTCCAGTCAATTGAACTTTGATTGATGAGCATATATCTATGCTCTTGATTTTTTAACTCCAAATATTGCTAACTCCTATAAGATCTTATGGAATTTCAAAGGGTGTATCAGACGGCTTCAGTGATTGCAAAAGCTTAATTAATATTTTATCTTGACATATCCGCATTAAATCTTGCATAAACTAAGATAATGATTTGTTTTTAAAACAAGATGATGATGCTTATATGGCTGCCAAGTTTTCCCGATTTTCGGGAAGTCTTTACACCAGAATTTTATGATAGTTAAATTCGAGATCTTAAATCTCCAAAAAATAATATAAGAAGTTTCTCTAAATTTATAGTGGTGATTATCCTTATTTTAAACTTTTTAAAGTTGGCAACTATGATACATGTATATATATTATAGGTACAGTCGGTAACAAAAGTATCCGAACACTAGCAAAAATTCCTATATAAAAAAAGTAGAGTTAATACTGTTTTGTTAAATAAATCCTTGTCGAATCCTGTTTTTAGTCAGTCTAAGAACATGATTCGACAAGGATTTATTTAACAAAACAGTATTAACTCTACTCTTTTTATATAGGAATTTTTGCTAGTGTTTGGATACTTTTGTTACCGACTGTATGTTATATAGCTATTGATTTTTTAAAATATAAAGCAATATTGTTTAGTCTGTATTTGCATTTACTTTCAAAATTAAGCTTTACGCGTTCATCGATAAAGTTTTGGCTCAAATATATGCCCGTTATTCTCAGTATTCTCATTCTTCCTAATATGAAATGACTACATATATGTAAATTTTGTTCTTACGCAAATTATTTAACCATACGTTTTAAAAATGATTTTCAAAAAATAAACCGAACCAGAATTGTAGTTTTTTTTTTTTTTTTTTTACAACTCTTTTTATAAAGCAGTATCCGTATTATTCAATTGAAAACATACAATAGTTGTCTTCAACCCCTGAATTTTTCATATCAAAATTTCTTTTTTATACTTATGTGTATACATGGGGATATAAACTCTTATTTTTGTAACATATTGAACATATATACTATAAAAATAAAATTCTATCAAGTGTTTATTAATAAAGTTGTCATGAAGGAAAAAAAAAAAAAAAAAAAAAAATCATCACATTTTCAGATGCGCATTCGTTTTTTCTTTTCTTTTAATATGTAATAAATGATATCGTTACTGTAAAAAGTAATAGTTTTTATTCATTCAAGACAATAACTCAAGTAGTATACCCTTTCTCTCTGGATTTAAAAATAATTAAAGAAATATAAAATTTGTGGGTAAATAAAAGCAATAATTCAGAGTATCTTTGGATATGAACGGATGTGAATGTATCAGATAGGAACTTATGCAAAATATTCACAATGCATTGATTATCATATTTAAATATACATGAAAATGAAAGTCGTGAATATTACATAGGAATTTTTTATAAGAAATCTTTGCAGAATTTTTGTGTCATTTTGCTTATTTATTTATTTATTTTATTCAAATCATTCTAGATTTTGATTTTTTGATTTTTTCTTAACATACAACTTAATGTGAATAAAATACTTCGCAATTTTTAAGTAATCCATTTTGCTTGTTAATAAATTAAAACTTTTTTTTAATATAATCTTTACAATGTTCAATATTTTATTGAAACATTATTATTATACATTATTAACATTAATATTTTATCAAAACATTATTACAATATTTAATATTTTATCAAAATATTAATATTTTATTAACAATTCTTTATAAAAATTTTGCGTGTTAAACATCAAAGTAATGTATCATTGTTTATGTAGATTTGCTAACTGATTGTTAATTGTTGATGGTTTGTAACAAAAGATCAGCATGTAAATTTAGGAAATGACCTCCGGACACTTCTTATTTTTCAATTGTTTTATTGTTTCAATTCTTTCGTGCACTTATGAGAATCTTCCAAGTTAGACCAACTATGTGGTCAAATAGTTGCGGTACACTATGACTAGCAGAAGAATTGGGATGAAATTTAATGAATCCCAGAATTTATTTTCGCATATTTCAATTTTCCCAATATAATATTCATGAGAACCATCCTGGATAGAAAATACTATTAGTCTCTGCATTTTATTAACAGTAGGACTGTTGGTAAATCTCAGATGAAATTCAATATATATCCTTACTTTTTAGGTTTAGTTTACTACTAAAAATAACATACAAGTTGTTATTTCTTGGTTATTAATTGTTGCAAACTTAGCTTTATTATTATTATTATTATTATTGTTGTATTTTGTAAAAAGTGCGACAAAAAAACGAAAGAATTTGTTACATATTGTAACATTTAAAGAAATTATCAAAAATTATACTTCATGGAATATTGGTAGCTCAAAAATATGTCGCCACAATAAATAAATAAAGAAAGAAAATAAAGGTAATTATATCTTAACTGTAACTATATATATGTATATATATATATATATCTATATATATATATCTATATATCTATATCTATCTATCTATCTATCTATATATATATATATATATATATATATATATATATATATGTATATATAATGAAAATCAATATTGATATTTAAATGTAATCAACCCATAGGCGTATACGTACCTCTTAAATGGGGTAAACACATTGATTGGGAAAACATTGATTCAAAATTCATCAAATTTATATGCTCTTTAGTATATATTATTAATTAATTTATATGCTCTTTAGTATATAATCTTTAATATATATATATATATATATATATATTTATACTAAAGATTAGGCCTGGTTATTCGTTACTTAAAGGAGAATGTGGAGGGAATGCTTGTGAGTAATTTTAAATGATATCTTATCGAGCGATTTCCGTAAGTTATTAAATATAGATATTTAAATCATAAAAATTTTTGTTTTATCTAATAGAAAACTACGAGACTTACTTTTTTTGAACTTTGATTTATTTACCCATAAAATTCTGGAAAGTAGGATAGCTCATGAGAAAACACATGTTAAAGTTCGTTTCTATTATATGATAATGTATAATCCTTCATAACTTTTTATTATATGCTATGTGCTAAAAGTTTATGCAGCTGTTTTATTTTCACTTACAATTCATATACATGTCCAATTTCCTTTGTGTGAAGATGGGGTAGGAGCCCTTAGAAAGACTCCCAACGAAGGGCATAACGTACTTCGAATAGTCACCACCACCAGTTTCCTTTTTCACACTTTTAAACTCGTATGTATAATGTTTCCCTTGATCTTGGATTTTATGAGTCGTTTTAATTTAGAGATTGAATTAACAGATGTCGTAAAATACGAGTTAAAGTTCTTATTCTTAATATTTAGAGACTAAATTCTCCCATTCTCAATAGTCGTTCACATTGTTGGGCATGTCGTCCTTCTTAAAAGAATCGAATTTTTATGCAAAGGAGACCTCATTTCTAATAACGCCCACTAGTCGCTTCGCTTCAGTGGTGCTCGAAAGTGTCCTTCAATTTTGTAGACAAAAACATTTTTCTCAAATGATAACGCAAATATCTCATTTTTCTTAAATATCTCTGTTATCAATGGAAAATATTTTTATAGCATCGATGTCTTACCTCAAAAAATTCCAAATTTTTCGAAAATTAAATCAAAAAAGAAAAATTCAGGGCCCAGTGCATTCTTCTTCTTCTTCTTTTTTTTTTTTTTTTTTATAAAAATATTTTGTAGTTGATTACATTTTTTTTTTCTGTTGAATAAGAAGATTGATTTATATAAATAGTGGTACTCAAAAGAGTGACTATATCGAGTCCTGTTAATTTAAAATTAGGGTAAGAAATAGTATATAAATAGAATATTATACAACTTTCTCTCTCTATTATAATTTTTTGAGAAAAATATACAGGGATGAGATTTTTTTAAATTTTCAACTGATTTCAGCTTTTTTTGTAAATTTAGCTTTTCAGTTTTTTTTTTTTTTTGTGTGTGTGTGTTTCTGTGTGTGTGTTTCTGATGCGCATTTGGTACAGTCACCCAAAAAAAAAACGCCACCCCCCCACCCAATTTCGCCGTAAATTATCGTAGAAACATGCGGCTGGTACCTATCGATCTGTAATAACGTCTAGTTTTTAATGGTGTAGTTATATTTTGCTTAAGGGGTCATCTACATATTAAAACACGTATAAACTTCATTTTTTTCAATGACGACCCCTATTTTTGACCTCATATTCAGATTTCTGAGATCAAGGCAGTTCGGAAAACTTACCTATTTATAGACTTTAAATCAATTTTAAACAGAGTTACACGTGAAAATGTGTTAGGGGACCGTCTATACATTTAGAAAAAATAAATCGTGATCAACTACCCAATATTCATTATTTATAAAATTTCACACCGGAAAAAAAGTTCAGGAATGTTTATTATAAAATAAAAAACGATTCAAATTCGCAGAACTTTTTTTATTAGCTTATGAATTAAAAGATTTTTATTGGTTTCAATTTATTAAACATTATTATTGAAAGTTAAATACATCACTTCGTACGAAGAAAAATAATAGCTTGAATGATATAAACCCTACAATATTGAAATACAAAAATCTAAATACCAAGGTAAAAGAACAGTAGTAATAATGATAATAATATTAATAGCAGTAAAAAAAAAAGGTGTTTAATATTTAAGAAAAAGAATTATCTACTTCTGAAAAGCAAAAACTGTTTTATTTAAGAGACAAAAATTTAAGTTAAAATACATTTAAAAAACAAAAAATATATATAAAAACAATTAAAATCTACTAACTAACAATTATTATCTACTTCTTGTTGGGTATATTTTTATTTTATACAGTAAGCCTCGCATGAAAGTGTTACTATAAAGTTTTACATTTAATTTTAGGCGTACAAACCAACAATAGATAATATACAAAAATATACATAACAAGATTTAAACTAAAATCTGAGAAAGTATATTTAGTATTTTCGCAACTGCTGATGTAGTTTCACGTCATTTGGAAATCTGTAAATCCTCCAGTGGGCGTTTCTTTCACAATTTGTGTGTTACGATATTTCTTAAGAATATTCCTTATATTCATATTTATATAAACAAAATAGTATGAAACAAATTTTTTCACTAGAAAGAGTGTATATTCATATCATTGTGTATATTCATATGAAAATAAACATGGATATGGAAAAAACGGTTTCCTATTGCCTAGAACGAATATTCCCCGTTCTGCAGTCGTCTACTGTACTTGAATTCTTAATTATAAATGTGTAAAATCTATATCTTTAAAAGTAATAAGACATATTACTTTGTTTTAAATTCTTTTTCCGTAATAAATGTGACGACAGTTTTACGCCGTGATTAGAATAATAGAAAATAAATAATATTGCACTTTGTTTCAATAATAGATTTTAAAACTTAAAGAAAAAAAAAAAAAAAAACCACTTTATTATTCAGTATTAAAAAAACATTTAATAGAAGTTTTATATTTTATTATGTTACGTCATGCGATAAAATTTAAATAGCATAAACGGTAGAGTAAGCAAATGCGAAAATTTCACAAGATTAAAACAGAAAATTTGTTTTAAAAATTCTGATAAAAATTAATAAAAATCAATTATATTAATTTTAAAAAAGGAAAAAACAAAAGTATTGTTCACTGCGTATTGCTCTTTCAAATAATATTCCTCGTCTTACCGCGTTTTTTTACTGTCATGATACTTAATTGAGGTGCACGAATCCTAGAATATTCAAGTTAAAAACAAAAGACAAAAGGGATAAAATAGAATTTTAGCAGTGAGAAGCTAGAAAAAGTTATGTAATATTTAAGAACAAAGACTTAACATTTCAGAATCGAGTAAACTCCCTTCTGCAACGAAAGCCACGCCTTTACAGAATTTTTCTAAAACTTTACATTATAAAACAAAATTATTTTACATACTTCCAATTAAATCATTTAAATTTTGTCTTCAGCATTCAATGTAGTAAATGCCATTGACATTTATGCATACCAGCGTCACATATAGTGTCATATACGAGTATGCAAACTAGGTTTTTTAATACTGTTTCCGCAATATAGAGGCGGGGCTACATTTCTTTTGGAATTCTTTCCCAATCTCTTGCCTGCATTGCAATAATTTTATAAAAAATAAACCAATTTGTATAATAAACATCGAAATGTTCCTTAGAAAACAATTATAATAACATAAAGGTAAATTAAAATAGTTTTTCGTCAAAATGTATAGAAATATTGACTCACAGATGATACAAATTATAACAAGTGACGCCCCCCTAACAGCAGTAAAAAATGAAATATCACTGTAACTCAAAAAATAATGTTAGGAACGAGCTGTAAATTTGGAAACCCATGTTTTTGATGATGCCCGTTCTATTCGTGTAAAAATTAACATAGGTCATAATTCATAATTTTTTCAAATATGAATTTATTAAAAATTTTCATAATTCAAAAAATGTTTTTTTAGCAAAAATTTGCATGGAATATGTTTGGGTCACTTCATTCTAAGGAATAAAAAAAACAGAATTTAAATATCATAATTATTTCGGAAGATATGATTTAATGTTTGTCACATTCATTTAACATTAGCATCCCCAAATTTTGACAGCTTATAACTCTATGAAAAATTGAGCGAAATATATAAACTATACCATTTTCCGTGATGATTTGATCCAAAGAATTCAAAAATATTATAAAAAAGGGGGGTTACCATTGAAAAAAATGAAGTTGATGTCAGTTTTAATATGTAGACGACCCCCTAAGTAAAATCTAACTATAACATTATAAACTAGACATTATTACAAACTGATCGGTACCAGTCGCATGTTTCTACGATAATTTACGGCGAAATTAGGTGGGGGGGTGGCGTTTTTTTTTTGGGTGACTGTACATAAACTAACCAAATAAAATTTGATTGAATACTAAAGCACAATCATTTGTTCTTTTTTTATAAACTGAAACAAAAAGCATATTTATTACTTTAATATAACAGAATTTGTCATCAAATTTCTAGCATTTCATTTCAACGTTTCGCCTTTGCGTATAGTTTCAGTTTTTTGTCTTTTTAGTAATCTCATCCCTGAATATAATGAATCTTTTAATTCATTTTCCACATATTTCGATTTTCCTTATATAACATTTATGAGAACCTTCCAGATGGAAAAGACTACGGCTGTAGTTAGCATTTTAACACTAGGACTGATGAGGGCAACTGTGATATAGATTATCACATATTATAAAATTTATAGTTTTCTCTTTAAAGGGATAGGTAAATTATCTAAATAAATTAAATTATAAATTAAATTCCTTTATCTTAAACAACTACTTAAAATAAAACGATTTTATCCTATAAATAATAAATTTTACATTATGCGTGAGAAAATTTAATATACATCGTTATTATTGTTATTTTTTTAATATTTTGGTCTTAAACACAAGATACAAGTTGCGATTCTTGGTTATTATTTCTTGCAAACCGTAAGACGTAATATATAAATACATGAGGGTCTATGCATATAAGCCCAATTCGTTTCAAGGCTTAATATTTATTTTATCAATATTAATTTAATACTCTTTGTACAAAACTTTGAAGCTAAATGATCCTAATGGAATTCTGCATATATCATAATACTTTTTTAAATAATGTAAAAATATACAAAACTTGATTTATTGCATTATATATTTGATTTTAAAATACACTTATATATGTGAATATAATTCTAAATAAAATAAATATTTGGTAAAATATGTATAATATTTTCATTTATATTAATTTTCAAGTAAGCAATAATAAATGTTTTTTTTTTTTTTTTTTTTAACTCAATTTTAAATCTTTATATGCTAAAATTTGGAAATTTAAAATTAGAGAACGTGTGTCGAAATTTATTATTATTTACTTGGTGTAATAGTTATAAAATAAATTATTCCAATGGAATTCGGTGTATTTTCCTCGTTTATTAAAATAACACGTTTTATAACATCAAATATTTGATTTAAAAAAATGCTTAATTATGTAAACACATATAAATATAAATAAAATGAAAAATATATCTGTTTTAGCTGAAATAAATTAGCTGAAACTATGGAAAAAATACATACATGTATATTAAAAAGGGTAGATAAACGTCAAATAATATTTTTTAACGGAATAATAATGAAAAATCAGTTTTTATGAGGAAGGAATGAAGCATTTAGAGAAGATCTTAAGAGGTTTCAAGTGAAAGTAAGCGATGCGGAGGGACCCCGGTCGTGACGTCACGAAAGGAACCTTCAGGCTTGATAGTAGATCTAGGAAGCTTTGGTTCTGTTCCTACACAGCGAACTGAACGCCTAACAGCGCTAAATCGCCAAATATGCTTAATTTTGATAATTTTTTGCGGTCGCTGTAATTCATTTTAGCCGATAATTTTTTCACTTTCTGGTGTTTTATGAAGAGTAGAATCACATTTTTTTTTTCCAATATTTTTTTAAGACGACACCTTTTGAATGTTTCCTTGGTTAAAATAATAATAATAATAATAATAATAATAATAATAATAATAAAAATTTCCGAAATAAATTTTACATTTATTAATTAAAATTAGGAGGTATAAAATATATCCCATATCCCTTTAAGGGGTTAAATTACTAAAGAATGTCCCCACATATTAATGTATCAGAAAATTTCAAACCATAAGAATCATCATTATCACTTTTATTTTCTTTCATTGTTAGAGGCATACAAGCGTTTGAAACTCTACATTATGAATCGTTTTTATTTTTTAATAATTTATTTATGTTATATTTCTTTCGTTGGAAAAAAAAAAAAAAAAAAAAAAAAAAAAAAAAAAAACATTTTTTGCTCCTCTAATAAACCTTAATTCACATTTTAGAGAGAAAGGATATTTTGTTGAAATTAGTGAATGTTTCTAGGCCGGAAATTTACATTTTTGTTTTCCTGGCTATTTCGGAAAGATTCTCAAAATTGCTTGTTCCGTATTGTTTTACAATAGTGTGAAAGTAAAAACAGACATACATGCATTCCGGCGGTTTCTGTGAAATGAAGCGTTGTTCTGCCCTGAAAAACTTATGAAACTTTCTAATTCGCCTACAGGCTTTTGTAGAATGTGGGACACCGCATCGTTCTGCTTTATGAGCGTGTGTGTTTTATTAAATACTCAAATCTTTACATTACTACTGAGACTTTTTTTTTCCCCTCCACTCTCTTTAAAAATAAACAAAAGCATTAATTAGCCAATCATTATGGATGAAAAATAAAAAATCATATTAAAAAATCTTTTTCTTTTCACCGGATAAAAGAATCAGAAATAGAAACGGATAAGGTCTGTCACTTACAATGTCTGATTATAACAATGACAGAGTATAATCTGGAGCAGAAGATTATTTACACATGTGATAAATGTGTTATTGAACTATCACTGGTTTTTCCCTTCCTTTTTCCACGTGCTTTTCAGGAAATGAAATTAGTTCATCTAATATTGGTAAACTAATGCAAATGAGACAAGTTATTTATTATTATTATTTATTATTATTCTTTTTTATTTACCGAGTTATCGACATATTGGCTGCATGCCCAAATGAAAACTCATTAACTTTTTATTGATGGTAATAAATGCTTAAGGGGATGGCATAACTTTAACAATCGCAGAAAATAAAAAACTTATGACGGCTTTAACTATTTTTTTTCTATTTAAAGTTATAGTGCTAGAAGTATGAAAATGTCAGAATATTTTTAAATAATAGTTGAATTGCTTTTAAAAATATGAAATTTACAAATAATATGAACAAAAAGTTTTAAGGAACAAGTTTCGATGCGACACTTGAAATTTTTGGCATTTGACTGCGTGCAAAATTTTTTGTAAATTTCATGTGAATTGCGTAAGTTTTATATTAAATTAAACATAATATTCTGGGCTGAATTTCGAATTAAATTTTTTAGAATTATTTAACTATGTAAAATTTGTTTAGCTTTTAGGTTATAGAAATGTTTAAAAACAATTTTTTCTACGAATTCAGTCTTTTAATTATTTATTTATTCAAATTCAACAGAGCTGAATTCACGATTATGTGAACATTTAGAAAATGGTAATATTTTCGAAGTTATGCTTCAAATGTTTTTTGATATATCATGCGCCCAGCGTTAAAAATAAAAAATAAAAAAAAAAGAAGAAGAAGAAGAACCGTATTTTGAGAAAAAAAAAACAGTTAAAATCAGGATATTCACCTAAGAAAAGAAAGAATTCGCATTTTCACTGACATCTCAATAGGTATTACTGGTATCAAATGATTATAAAAGTATATTTATTTCAACTTCTTCCCCCCACCCACCCCCCACTTCTCATCAATGTAAATTGCATTCTTATTTTATGTACCTGTGTTGTTTTTTATCTTTGCGAGTTTGTGAGTGTTGTATATTAAGGAGACTATCTAACGATCTGTCAAAGCCCATGTTATTTTATGGGAAAACTTTTTTTTAACAATAATACTCGTTACTCAATGTATTTTTTAAAATTCTGTTTTCACATTCAGAAACATTCATTCCCCAACCGTTAAATTTGCCATCTTTTCCAAGAATTGATTTTTTAAATATGTAATACTTCATTTTAGAACTTAAAAAAAAAAAAAAAAAAATTAAATACAATTTTCACACATTATAAGTTCCATAATCAAATATTTAAAAATAATAATAATAATAAATGAAAACAGGAACAGATTTAATTGTTGCAAATTTTCTAAATGTGAAAACGGAATTTTAAAAAATGCATCAGGTAATGAGTTAATACTGATAACAAAATTTTCCACAGAATAACATGGAATCTGGCTGCCGAAGACAAATTTTTGAAGTAAAGATGCCTTAAACCTTCCCTTCTTACTAACCAAAAAGCTTTGCGCGTATTTCCTAAATACCCAAAGCTGACAACCTTTTAAATTTTTAAATAAGATTTATCACCACTATAATTTTAGTAGAAATCTGTCATATTTATTTTCTACAATTAAATAAATAGAAAATTCTTATAAAAAAAATTAGTATAAAATCTTCCTGGAAAAAACGGAAGATTTTTCAGCTATGAATAATGTAAAAAAAAAAAAAAAAGCATTGCAAAACGTAAAATTTTAAGAGTTAAAAATTAGATTTATTATGTTGCATTTAGTTAAAGTGTTAATAAATTAATTTAGTTTTTTTTTTTTTTTTTTTTTTTTAACTTAATTGAAATCGAAATTTATTTCTAGATTATATTCCTCCACATAATCGCGTTTGCTGGAAGCTGAAAGGTTGTTTTGTAAATGAATGAGGAAATTTTCTCGTTACTCATTTTCATTTAGTTATCTTCACAATCACAAAACACTAGTCCACAACACTTTTACTTAACTAAGTATCCAATATCGCTTTACGAAACGGTTTTTCATTCATACGGCGAATTTCTGTGCGTCACTTTGAGATTGACCTCCTCATTGTTACTGGATGGAAAAAGGAAGAGTTAAGCACGTTAGCAAGTTCTGAGAGTGTCATTTTAGCCTTTTGGATCGCTTTTCAAGAACTTTCGTGTATTTTTTTTTTTTTTTTTAAGGAAAAGAAAATGTTAAAGAGAGAAAGAAAAGAAATAGCTTTAGGTAATTTACGTCATGACTGTAAAAATGCTTGAATTATTGGAGGTGTTACATCTCCGTTTTGAAATATTTTTGGGTGATCTAACGTACTGCTATTTGTGTGGTACTACCAACACTTGTACAGTATATTTTGAAGATTTCAAATTTTTGGATTAACTGCATTTTTACGGTTTTTTTTTTAATTATGTACGATTCAGACATTAAAAAATAGCATACGGATCATGTATTATTAGTTTTGTAATGCACTTATACACTTTAAAATTGCATGTGATAAGCGCTGCAAATTTTCAGCTTTAATTGATTTATAGTAAAGTCTTAACACGTATTTTTTTTTTCTACTTTTATGATGGTGCTGGTATAGTATTAGATAAAGGAAAACAATTATCATTATTAGGGTTCACACCAGTGTTGCCAGATTGGGGACTTTTTTAATTCAACTCTCACCAATAATTTTTAAAAGTGGTGTTTGATACATATAATAGACGAATAATCTTCGAGGTGATTAGCAAACCGTTACAATTAAAATTTAGTGGTGGATATTGAATAAAAAAAGTCCCTAATATAGCAACTCTGATTCACACCGGCAATGAAAATTTAGTGGTTTAGAAAGACCAACTAGGTTATGATTTAATGGCTCAAAAATACAAAGTGGTAGACAAACACACAAGTGCACACAAGTGTACATATTTTAACTGTATATGTCATTGGTCTTAAAATACCATAAACATTTTAATGTTGATACTATATTTTCTAAACACGAACTGTCCCTATATTTTTGTTTTAATAATAGTAATTTCAACAGTTTTAATTTCAGTAATTAATTTAAACATATACAAGTTATAACAACTTATTTCCGAAAAAACCTATGTTTAAGGACGAAGAAAGTAAGAAATAACCGCATAAATTAAAAAAAAAAAAAAAAAAAAAAAAAATATCTTATAGGCTAATATAATTAGGCATGAATCTCCATCAGACATTAAAAAATAGCATACGGATCATGTATTATTAGTTTTGTAATGCACTTATACACTTCAAAATTGCATGTGATAAGCGCTGCAAATTTTCAGCTTTAATTGATTTATAGTAAAGTCTTAACACGTAATTTTTTTTTTCTACTTTTATGATGGTGCTGGTATAGTATTAGATAAGGGAAAACAATTATCATTATTAGGGTTCACACCAGTGTTGCCAGATTGGGGAGTTTTTTATTCAACTCTCACCAATAATTTTTAAAAGTGGTGTTTGATACATATAATAGACGAATAATCTTCGAGGTGATTAGCAAACCGTTACAATTAAAATTTAGTGGTGGATATTGAATAAAAAAAGTCCCTAATATAGCAACTCTGATTCACACCGGCAATGAAAATTTAGTGGTTTAGAAAGACCAACTAGGTTATGATTTAATGGCTCAAAAATACAAAGTGGTAGACAAACACACAAGTGCACACAAGTGTACATATTTTAACTGTATATGTCATTGGTCTTAAAATACCATAAACATTTTAATGTTGATACTATATTTTCTAAACACGAACTGTCCCTATATTTTTGTTTTAATATTAGTAATTTCAACAGTTTTAATTTCAGTAATTAATTTAAACATATACAAGTTATAACAACTTATTTCCGAAAAAACCTATGTTTAAGGACGAAGAAAGTAAGAAATAACCGCATAAATTAAAAAAAAAAAAAAAAAAAAAAATATCTTATAGGCTAATATAATTAGGCATGAATCTCCATCAGACATTAAAAAATAGCATACGGATCATGTATTATTAGTTTTGTAATGCACTTATACACTTCAAAATTGCATGTGATAAGCGCTGCAAATTTTCAGCTTTAATTGATTTATAGTAAAGTCTTAACACGTAATTTTTTTTTTCTACTTTTATGATGGTGCTGGTATAGTATTAGATAAAGGAAAACAATTATCATTATTAGGGTTCACACCAGTGTTGCCAGATTGGGGACTTTTTTATTCAACTCTCACCAATAATTTTTAAAAGTGGTGTTTGATACATATAATAGACGAATAATCTTCGAGGTGATTAGCAAACCGTTACAATTAAAATTTAGTGGTGGATATTGAATAAAAAAAGTCCCTAATATAGCAACTCTGATTCACACCGGCAATGAAAATTTAGTGGTTTAGAAAGACCAACTAGGTTATGATTTAATGGCTCAAAAATACAAAGTGGTAGACAAACACACAAGTGCACACAAGTGTACATATTTTAACTGTATATGTCATTGGTCTTAAAATACCATAAACATTTTAATGTTGATACTATATTTTCTAAACACGAACTGTCCCTATATTTTTGTTTTAATAATAGTAATTTCAACAGTTTTAATTTCATCAGCCCCCCCCCCCCCAAAAAAAAAAAAAAATAATAAATAAAAAAAAATATATATATATATATATATACTAATGCAGTGTGAAAGCAACGACGTACTGTAGCCACTTCAGAATAGCTCTCGTACAGAATCTTGAAGATAGAAAAAAAAAACTTGAAATCAATTATTAAATTATTAACGTTGTTTACCAAGCAATGAAAATTGGAATTAGAAGCTTGATTCAACTATGGGAATTATGATTTCAAAAGTTTTTATTTAATTTAATTTTATTTATTTATTTATTTTTTATTGTATTTTTGTAAACATCTAAATATATTTATTTCCAATTTTATATAAATAGATATATAAACTATAAGAATATAGATTTATATAAAATATAGGTTCAGGTGACAATTTTTTCGTCCATGTGGGTGATTTTTGGCGACAGTAGTTCATGACATGGTAACAATTGTCGCTTTACCGCTATGATGACGTGAACCCTAGTCATATTTTATGCATATATTTTTTAATATTTGGCTAGTTAAATATGAGTTGTAATCAAGCATTTATATTAAATCAATTAAAATACTAACAACATTAAAATCCTCAATATTCGTCACCCTGGTATTATAATTTGAATTATTATGTTCACATGAAAGTTTTTCTCAAGATACAAGACCGTTTATCGACTAGTAAAACGACTGAAAAATTAACAGTATAGTACTACGGAAGTTAACCATTGAAAGGTTTTTAGCCTAAATTTCCAAAAACAAAGAAAATATTGGAAATACTAGAAAGAGGAATCGACTTATTATACCGTACTTCTCATAGCCCCTTGTGTAGTTCCAGAAACTTGCATTTAATGGCAATATTTTTGCGGTTACAAAGAAAACTTTTAGAAATACATTCTTTAATCAAAGACATCATTATGCCTATCAAAAAGTATTTTCATCTTTCTTTCTTTTTTTCCTTCCTTTTATGGCATACTAAGCCAGTTACAAATTATGTTATTATATGCAAGCAGTATATTATTATATAAAAATATTTCTTATTGTATTTTTGTGAGTAAATATTTATGTACAGTACGTATTAAATATTACATATGCGTATTTATATATATATATATATATATATATATAATGTTATCGTTAGAATAAGTTGTTGATATGTTTTACTATATATAAGTTATTCAAATATAAATATGCATGCAGTTTAAAATATTATTAAATAAATAAATAAATAAATAACGTTAATTTGAAAAGATTTCAGGTGAAGAATTTGTAATAATAGAAATTCGCAACATACCTTTTTTTAGAAACTTATCATATTTCATTGTTTTATTCCTTGGCCTTTCCTATTTTTATCACAAAGAAACTACGTCATTTATATTTTTTCTCTTTTCTTTCTTTCTCTTTCTATTTCTCTTTCAATATGTAATATCCTTTATATTTGTGATGTTTTAGTACATTGCTAAATGACGATTATCCCTAAGAGATGCTCAATATTCTTAATGGTTTATCTCGAAAGAAAAATTGTTTTGAGACACTCGGTTGAATTTTGGTAAAAAAAGAAAAAGTAAAATTTTACTTATTAATAATTTTTTAACTAAGAATTTACATTAATTAAAAGCTGCTAAAATACATTTACTTTAATATTTTACACTTGGAAAAATTTTAGAATTTTAAAGTTAAAAAGTCTGTTTTACAATTTTATGTATCTGCTTGGTTGTGGATGGTTCTGTACTTTTTTTTCCAGTATCTTACTTGGTAGTATAAATGGTTATATTTTTATGATTATGTTTTGGTCATTATTAAGCATAGCTGTACAGAGTTGTTAATTTTTTTAATGTAACATATATGATTGATTTAGTTTCTATATATTTCGCTTATAAATATAAATAATTTTAGTATAATAATTTTCAATTAATTGTATATGTATATTTAGTTTAATATATTCCAATATATCCTAACTATTATTAAAGAGTTTTGGCAGCATTAACTTTCACAATTATGCATCGTAAATTTGTTTAAAATGATTTAGTCATTATTAAATAGTTCTGGTACTCATTGGTCTTTCACAAATGTGTAAATTTGTTTAAAATTATATATATATATATTTTTTTTTCTATAATTTTTCTAATACATATATATATGTATGTAAAATATTTTTAATTTTTGAAGTGAAAAATATGCTGTTTATGTTTAATAATAATAATAATAATAATAATAATAATCTATTACTTTAATAATAATAAATTATTTTAATTTATAAAGCATCATATGCAAATTATGAGTATAAAAACTTTGTTATAAATTATACTAAAATGAATTATCCTTAATTTAGTTTAATAAATAATTCTTTAAGAAATATGAAAAATATTCTGGCAAATTACTGATATTTCTTCTCGTTTAGTTATACTTTTTTCCACTAGATGACCTTGTTCTCTTAGAATAAGAGATTACGATTGTTTCTATTAATTGCGTTAGAATATTAATAATTTATGTGATTGTATTTAAATTATTATATAATATAACTATTCTACAAATAACACTGCTCTGAAAAAAAATATATATGTATATATATATTCGATATATATATATTCGAATATATATATATATATATATATATATTCGTGTTTTTTTTTTTTTTTTTTTTTTTTTTAAGAAAAAGAAAATGAAAAAGAGAGAAAGAAAAGAAATAGCTTTAGGTAATTTACGTCATGACTGTAAAAATGCTTGAATTATTGGAGGTGTTACATCTCCGTTTTGAAATATCTTTGGGGATACTTTTTTTGCTGATTCTTATGTAAAATGACCTCCTGAATCCGAATATGACCCCCATTTTGCCCAATCACCCACTGTTTTCTCGGGATATGCCACTTCCTCCCCTAACTTTTATCACTGTTGGGTTATTTTATGGCCATGAATTTGGTTTGGAAAATGGAAAGAATTGTTTTAACACTTAAAAACAGAAGAAATATAATGTATAATAAATAATAAATAATAATTGATTAGTAATAAAACATAATAAATGTAATTTATAAATTTAGTGGCAAATCCCACTCTAAATTCTCCCCTTGCTGCAAACGTTCATGTTTTAAAATTTTCACTTCTGCAGCTCCTCAGAAGATATTTAACAGTTAAAATGATCCTTTCCTCCCCAACAAATCAAATTTATAGCCATAAAATTCCAGAAAAGTTATAAAAATAGGGAGGTGAGGTGTCCCAAAAAACGGTGGGTGATAAGGCAAAATGGGCGACATATTCGGATTTAGGAGGTCATTTTACATAAGAATTTGCGAAAATAGTGTTGGGGCCGAATTTCATCCAGAGCAGTGTAATTTATCTTTTAAAATATAGGGGAGAGTGTTGTACCTTGGGACACTTTTTACATTTTAATTTTTAACTTCTAACATTGAAGCTAAATCTATGTTCTAAAGACAATATTTAAATATTCCAACATTCTCCTCTATAATACTTTTTTTTTTTTTTTTTAACTTTTAACAGTATGAAAATAAAAAATTGCCAGTCATTTTAAGTAGGAAGTGTAAACTGTCCCAACACCATGTTGTACCTTGGAACAGACTTCAAAATTCATGCAGTAGTCTTAGTATAAACTTGTTTCAATCATATAATTTTAAAAATTACATTTTAAATCATTAAATTAAAAAAATACACTTGCAGATGCATTACACAAAACATAATAAGTTTGAAGTTCAAATCTTATTCGTAAATTAACAAAGTACTGATAAGTCCCTATTTTAACATTATATGGTGTAAAGTAAACTGTGAGATTTTTCGTTTAGATCTCAGTGGGAGTTTAACACTCAATGTCTGGTAAAATTTCATAATTTTCATATCCATAAATAAATTTGTTTCTGTCCCCTGGGCACTTTAAAAACCTCATTGTTAATGACTTCCAGTACTTCAGATCAACGTCGTAAATAAGGGGTGTTTCTGGAAGTTCAAACATTGAAATTAATATATTTATATTATCATTATTATTTCAGATACTTTTGTAAAAACACGATTTTTCTGTATCTATTTTTTACTAATGTGTCTGTGATTTGATCATATTCAATGTTGTCATTATCTGTACTTGATAAAACTGGTTTATCAATAACAGATTCTGAACTACTAATGTTGTGTAGGTAATTCTTTCCCCTCATTCAGGATGCAGTAGTTTTCTGCTCTACAGTTTCATTTTCAATTTTACAAGAGAATCTGTTAAATACAAGATTTTGCTTTCCTTCTATTGCCATTGTTTTTCTGAGATGAAGCTTTGGGAAAGCCCAAATCATTATTGGTAATGTCACATCTTGAGAATCTGAAGATGAACATGCTACACATATAGCTGTTAACTCATTTGTTGCATTTACTGTTATAGATTCAACATCTTCACTTAACACTTAAATGAATCAATTGGTCTATCGGATATACATGAAGTATATGAAGTTATACTAAAAGATTATTAAATTATTATTATTAGAATGTTATATTAAAACATACTAAAAGATATTTATACTAAAACAATACCTAAATTATTGAGAACTATGTGTATGACATGTATTATTTCTTGGATCATGTCCCAAGGTAGAACATGGTTTACTGTCGCAAGATACAAGCACCATACGTTTTAAGTAAAATCAAAATGGTCAATCTAAATACAATATCATTACTTTCTCATAACCAAAACATTTAAAAATCTTCTGTTCAATATCCATTTAAAACTGAGTAGAATACAAATACTAGTTCAGAAATCGAAATTAGAATGAGATAAATATTTACTTTTAAGCGATGAAATTTTCTTTCACTCACTAAGTCCTGTGTTCAGCGTTTCTGATGCTGCTTTTTACTGTGCTGTTATCCATTTGTTAGAGTCACACTTAGGGGGGTGAAAAAAAATTTGTCAATAGGCTTTTAGAAATTGCCAATGTCCCATGGTACAAGCGCCCCAAGATACAACACTCTCCCCTAATAGTAAATTTGCTTATCTATTGTTTACATTAGATTAGTTAATTAAATATATTATCTTTTGTCTTTGTAAGAATATCGATTAATCGAATTATCATCCTTCTTTTTTATCCATCCTTCTTTTTAACACGCTTTTATTAGCTTCACCTGTATGTATGTATGTTTGTAACCGCTCTGGGAGCAAGCAAAAAATCTATATTGTAAAAAAAGACTTTCCCTACGTGAACGCTGTGGCTGTGAGGTAAAGCTCCGGGTTACGAACCTAAAGGTCTAACGTTCGAGCCCAGCCAGGGAAGATTTTTTTTAAATGGTTTTTGTTTAATTCTAAATTATTTAATTAAAGATTTAAGTGTATGTAAATATTATGGTGTGTCACTCACATGATTTTTTCTTACCCTGCATTTTAATGCTAAGATAGATATTTTGTGCTTTTTAGTTCACATTTCTATAAAAGCGTGTTCTTTAATTTTTTTAAAAGTATCATTTTATTTAACCATAACTTTATCCTTCTTTTTTAACCATTAAATTGTCAATAGTCACTCTCACTCTTGAATACTGAAAATAATTATTGCCTATTTATTCGAGTTTTTCCTTTAATTTTGCAACGTATCTTTATTAATTTATTGGTAATTATTTTTGTTTGGCTCTTATTGTTGTTATTACAGAAATGTCGGGTTCTTACAGAGATGTCGGTAAATTAATAGCGATATTTTGGATTTTTTAATCTATTGCTATTATCAGAAACATCTTATTTATTTTTTCCCTTTTGCAATAATTCGCCCTTGAGAACGATGTTGCAGAGGGAAAGTATTTCAAAATAATTCTCCTATTAAGATTCTTCTGAAATATGCATGTATATTGATTTCGCAGAGTTAAATTAGACAATATCAGTAGCGAATCTTATTACTCAAGTTTATGCATGTTTTTTTCCTATAGTTTTCATTTTCACCTTATTTAGTCGTCAAATATTACTTTTTAAGAACGATCCGAAAAAACGTGTTCAATTTTGATTGAAGGGAATATCTTACTCCGTATAAAATTTATTGGCGGATTATTTATGGTTAAGTTTATGAAAAAGTGTTTACATTAGTTTAAATTCATAAAGGCACGACAGAAAAAGAATAATGTTGAATTTTCATTGTATTGGCTTTCTTTCCGTCGTCACAAGAAGTTGGTGACCCCTATTTTTGGCTTTGTTTAAATATATTGGTACGTCCTTCTTGTGGTCAAGCAAACGGAACCGAACTGTATTATCTTGCACCTATTGTTCCTACTGAATTTACGTTTTCTTTCTTTCTTTTTCACCGTCATTCTTTTAAATATTTCGAGATTTGCATTTTCTTGAGCCAAGGTCAGATTCTTTTTTGCCCTATCGAATTTTATCAATTACCGTACAGGCATAACTGTAAAATAAGTTGAAATAATTCTAATTTTTGTTTCTTACTTTTTAATACGATTTTCCATTCAAATAATAATTCATTTTCCCATACGCTTTTGAATAATTATTCCTAAATTGATATCACTAAACGTACACCCCTCCCCCCACCCCCGACTCTCCAGTAGGTTTTTTTTTTTTTTTTTCCTTAAGCAAATACGTTTTCACATTAAAAGTATTTATTATGTTATTCAAATTTAGTTGTTAATAATCTCCATTATTTATATTTTGGTTATATTGATTTGTTCTAGAAATAGTTTTAGTTTCTTTAAGTATAATCTATTAGCTTAAAATTATTATTTCTCAACGTCTCTAATATTAATTTCCTGCACATTCTTGAAGACTAATGTGTTTTCAATAAGCTATAATCAATATTCATTTTCTGTTTCGTACCTCGTCCATTATTTACTTATTCCTTTAATTAAAAAGGTGTTTATACGCTTTCAAAAATTTATTTTTCTCATTTATTCTATCTGAAATTTTTTCAAAAAATAATGGTTTAAACGTTAAAAATAAATTTTAAATTAAAGACTCTTTTCTCTCTCTCTCTCTCCACTGTATTAAAATTCTTATATTTTTGTTGTCACAAAATTATTTTCCTTTCTCAAAGATGTAATTAATAATAAATTTATTGCTGCGTCTTCTTCTTCTTCTTCTTTTTTTTCTTTTTCTTTTCTTTTCTTTCTTTGTCTTTTCTTTTCTTCTCTTTTCTTTCCTTTTTTTACAGTTTATTTTAGACATGGTGTTGTCAGCTATTCTTTTAAATTATTTTATTTTGCCTGTGCAAATTTATTTATTTTTCTAATTTATTCTTCCTGAAACTAAGTCTGAACATTTAAAAATTATGTAGTGTCAAGTTTTTTTTTTTTTTTTTTTTTTTTGAAGAATGTGTGTGTGTGTAGGGAAAGGGCATATGTGTTGAAATTGTCTTATTTTTGTCGTAAACGTCTTGTGTGTGGTGTTTAAGTTCAGGAAGTACGTGATGTGATGGCCCTAGAGGGTCTTTCTAAGGGTTAATAGCTGGTATAGACGCGTGTTTTGGAGGTGGACGAACACGACTGGTGTCCGTATCCGCCACATTCCTCTACCACTATAGTCCATTTCCTCTTCAGAGGCACTTCAAGGCCACGGAATTCAGAGAGGGAGATCACGTGAATAAGATCACGTGCTCAATTCCATCCAGTGAGATATCGTTGTTTCTTCAGTAACTTAAGCAACGGACGGGGAAAGTGAAATCACAGTTCATCTGAGCGTGGCCTTGAGGCGACTGCGTAAAGGAAATAGAGTATAGTGAGGACTTCTTGTATATATACATATATATCCCTTTTTTAACATTTCCAACAAGGTCGAAAAGTGTTAATGACTTCGGTTTGTCTGTCTGTCTGTCAGCGCTCCCATAAATATTCATGGAATTTCTTGAAATTGATATATGCTATTCAAGTTCTCTATCGAATGTTCCCTATTGAAAATGGAGTGAATATCTCTGCTAGTTTGTGTACAGAGACACCCGAAAGTATTCCAAAATATTGTGTTCTATGAGAGGTATTTTTCTATAAACTATATTTTAATACCTTTACTTTGTACAAATCTTAATGAAATTGAAATATGCTATTCAAGCTCACAATCGGATGTTTTTCAAAGAAAATAGAGTAAATACCACCAATGGTTTGTCTACAGGGACACCCGAAAATATTCCAATGCATTGTGTTCTATGAGAAGTATTTCTACAAATCAAAATTTAATAACTTTACTTTCCACAAATCTTAGTGAAATTGAAATATGCTATTTATATGCTCAAAAGAATGCTTTCTTATAGAATGTAATTTGAGTAGCATTAGACTTACAGGGCCACACAAAAATATTCAGTTACATTAAGGGCTTTTATTGGAAATTTGTTGGAATTGCATTATTGTTTACATTAAGTGTTTTTAACACTTTCTAACAATTTTTAAGTGGTAATATGATTTCAGTTTGTTCATCTGTCTGTCCGACTGTTCATCTGTCTATCTGTCCGTCTACCCGCTTGGAGTGTCCGTAAATATTTTTAGAATTTTAAAAAAATGATATATGTCATTCAAGCTCAATATGGAATGTCCTCTATTTAAAATGCCATTAATAGGTCCTGTAAAACTAGTGTTTGTACAGGGACACCCAAAAAATGCCGGTGCATTGCGTTATAGTAAAGACATTTTTATAAATCGCATTTAAATACATTTCTTCTGCAAAAACCACAAAGAAAGTGAAATGTATTTTTAATACGCTAAAATAAAGCTTTGTATAGAATACGGTATGGTTAACTTTCAGATTTACAGGGCTACGCTAAAAATTCTGATACATTAAGGCCTCCTGCAATTAGAATCTAAAAGCTGCATTTTCTTTTGTGTTAAGCATTTTTAACACTTTCCAACAATGTTTAAGAGTAATAATGAATGCAATTATTTTATCTGTATGCCTTTCAGTCCTTCTGTCTGTCCGTTGTGATAACGTAGGCAAAGAACATTGAAAGTTATATGATGCAAGAAGTACGTGCAGTTGGAAAGTGTTAATAATCAATGCGTACCTCATGATTTTCCTTTCTTGTTTTTTAATATTTTTATTTTTTGTTATTGTGTTGTCTGATATTCTTTCAAATTACATTTTTATTTACTGCATATGTATCTGTTGTTTTATTGCCTTTATTGCAGATGTTCTCTTAGGGTCCCTTAGTTCAATATCTTATGCTCTTTTTTCAAAATAAATTTTTGCAGCAACAAAAAATTTGCACATCGATTTTTATGGATATTTTTAATAATAAAACTGAACATCTCCCTTTGATAATATATGTTTTCATTTGTTTTCAAATAAAAAGCAGTTCATTCCATTTAAAACAATGCTATGCATTTTCTTGCATAAAAAAATAATAAATAAATAAATAAATAAAAAACTGTAACCTGATCTACGAGAAATCGTAGCCAGAACCCAAAAAACATTAATCGTTTCGACCTAATATTGACCTACAGAGTTAAAAGAACCGCCACTATTCAGACTGTCACATGGATATTAGACTATCGTTAGTCCCATGTGCTGATTATTATTCCCTTGTGATTTAAATAGTTTTCATTATGCAAAGTTTGCTAATTAAAAAAAAAATTGTGAGAAGTTTAATACGTAATTTAAATAGTTTTCACTAGACAGAGTTTGCTAACTAAAAGAAATTTTGTGCGTGAAATGTAATATGACGCACTTAAAACACCTTTACTTTTGCGCGTTTTTATTGTGTCATTATATTTGATGAAAGTTAAAAAACATTTGACATGACATAGTTAGATAATAACGCGTGTTTGTTTTTACAAGTATTCGGAATATTTTCATGGCAGATATATTCACAAAACTTTTATGCTTTTTCCCGGCAAGCATATGTAATCGTATCCAGCCATGCAATTTATCTTTTAAGTAAATACCGCACCTGAAACCTCGAATGTATTCGCTTTCTCGCGTCATATTTTATCTACCATTGCATTGTAGTACTTATTTATCTTTGGTATGTCTGGCGAAAAGCATTGCTTACTGCTGAAGATATGAACTATTATATCATCTTGAAAATATGTCCCGATCTCTGTATGAATCAAGAAGAGTATAGTTTAGAAAAGCGTAGAAATATAGTTTTTATATTACAACTTATAAAAGTATTTTGAATCTCGTAAATAATAATTTTAGTAATAAATAAGACTAAGAAAGTATTTAGGTATATTTTTGCCCAACATTCGTTTAAATGACACAGGAAGAAACTTTTCACATTCATACGGAAATTGTGTACTAGCTAAAATTATTTTCCATGTAAAACTGATTTTTTTTTATAACACTGTCTGTTTTTATCCAACGTATTTAAAGTGCTGAAAAACTACTCTTTGTTACAAAAACGTAATATATAAAAAAAAAAAAAATCGTAAAACAAACTTCGTATTTTTTCTGAAGTACTGCAGGTAGTTAGACTAGTAACTTCGGCCATTTGTGTGTGTGCGTGTGTGCAACAGATTTTTGGTAGATTGGCGGAATTAATTTCTACAAGAGCAAAATGTGACTAATTTTTTTTTTTTCTTTTTTTTTTTTTTTTTTTTTTATCTCACTAAGGTGAAAGGCGACATGTTTAATGAGAGGAATTAAAAAATCGAAGAACTTCATTTTTGAATGCGACATCCATATACACCCCGCGACAAAAAGATAGGAACAAAGGTTTTTTTCTTTGATTTTTCATAAAATAACATTATCTAAATTGTGCTTATCATTTATTATTGTAATAAAATAACACTATTCCCGGACTAATTTTTGTTTTAAGACTAATTTAGAAAAGTTTTAAGACTAACATTTTTCTAATTTAAGACTACACTCACGACAAAAAGATAGGAAGAAAGGGTCTTTTGTAAATTTTTCATAAAATAACATTATCTAAATTGTGCTGATCATTTATTATCATAACAAAATATTATCATATCAAAAACATATTAAATATTTGAATCATATTCAAAATATTCATATTCAAAATAATCATATTCAAAAATTAAAAAAAAAATCCTTTGTTCCTATCTTTTTGTCGCGGTGTGTAATTAGAAAAATTAGAAAAATTTTAGTCTTAAAATTTTTCTAAATTAGTCTTAAAACAAAAATTAGTCCGGGAATAGTGTTATTTTATGATAATAATAAATTATAAGCACAATTTAGATAATGTTATTTTATGAAAAATCAAAGAAAAAACCCTTTGTACCTATCTTTTTGTCGCGGGGTGTAATACGAAGCAACAAAACCCCCATAGGATTACATGGGAAGGAAAAAAGTGTGAGTGTGACTGATGTGCAGCCTTATTCACTTTTTACTCAAATGAAAATAAAATTCACAATGCATCAAAAATCTGCTGTATAAGGTAATGAAGTTACTACCATAACTATTCTCAGTACTTCAGAAAAATAAGCAGATTTATAAAATTTATTTTCTTTTTAGTAAAATATTACATTTTTGTAATATAAATGGTAGTTTTTCAACATTCTAATTCGTTCAACAACAACGTTACATCCAATATTTTCCATGAGCGAAAATATCAACATTTCTATTTTTATCGGAAGGCTTCGCCCCCTTATTTCCAAATAAGAGTTTTAAATATTCCAAAAGAAAGATAATATATAAAGTAGATATTTTTTACGAAAACCTCCAAGACATGCTGATTTGGTAGCTTCATGTTTAACGCCCTGGTTTCCAGATACAATATTCGGAGGTTTTCACTTTTTGAAATAACAAAATAGACGTGCTTCATAAATAACCTTGCCCGTGTTAAACATGAACACATCCCCTTTTCACGTATTAACGTAATTTCGTGTCAGGAATTTCAATTTTATAAATATTCAAATCATATATATTTTTTTTTCCTTACAGACAAACTGTAAAAAATTTGCCTTTTTTGCTGCCAGAAATTCTCTGTAATTTCAGAAAATACGTTCTGACAACGTAATTTTTTCGTAAATTACGCGTATTTTCTGAAATTACAGAGAATTTCTGGCAGCAAAAAAGGCAAATTTTTTACAGTGTGACTTCTTTTCTTTTAATTTATCAAGACTCTTAATTTATCAGATATCTACTCTTACTATATTCTTCGCCTCTAGCTTCATACCCCAAAATAAATATCTTTATATTAGAGTATCAATAAAAGCTTTCGGAAATGCCTTAAACGTTCGGAATGCGACTTCTGTCGCTCTGAAAAGAAGCTCTTTATTTGAGGTCATAGATTTCTTAATAGATCTAATATTCTTTCTGACATTGCTTATTTGAACAAGTCCTTTAGGTGACGTTTGGTCGTAACGTCTACAACAGTCTGCCTGTCATTGAGCTCAGGAAGTGTGGGGGGATAGAAAAAACAAATAAAAAATGGAAGGTTCTAAGGTCTCTCCCACCCTCAGGCAATAATAAAAGTAACAATAGCTGGTCTTGTTTTAGATTAAATTTATGACTTCTTGCTTTCAACGAAACTCGTTCTAGGCACTAATGTCTCCCTTAGCGTATTTATATCAATGAATATGCAATATTTATTTTATATTTACACACCTAGAAATAACTACAAGGAAACTAACTCCTTTGAAGAATATAAAATTATTAATAAAGTCAATTACAATTCTACTCCTTCCCCAGAAAAAAAATAAAGCATGTTAAAAAAAATATTATAGTTTTAAAAAATTAAAGAACACGCTTTTATAGAAATGTGAATTAAAAAAGCACAAAATATCTATCTTAGTATTAAAATGCAGGGTAAGAGAAAATCGTGTGAGTGACACACCATAATATTTACATACATTTAAATCTTTAATTAAAATAATTTAGAATTAAACAAAAACCATTTAAAAAAAAATCTCCCCTGACTGGATTCGAACGCTAGACCTTTAGGTTCGTAGCGCGGAGCTTTACCTCACAGCCCCAGCGTTCACGCAGGGAAAGTATTTTTTTACAATATAGATTTTTTGTTTGCTCCGAGAGCGGTTACAAACATACATACAGGTGAAGCTAATAAAAGCGTGTTAAAAAAAAAAAAAAAAAAAAATCCTAAAGAGAAATGATGAGTAGCATATCAAAATCAATTACATCGCACTTGCACACACAAGGTTTGTAATTTTTCGTTCTTTAAATGAATTTAGAGGATTTTAATGTGAATCTGGTCTTCTGAATTCAAATATCCCACCATATGTATATAATGGTGGACAAAATTAAAGCAACAACCTGTTTTCTCGTTTTCTTCTTTTGCACATAATTTTTAAACAAATAAACATATGAACATAAAATTTGGATGGCCTGTTCGTTATATTATTAACCGAATTTTATGTAACTTCAGCATAAGAATAATTTTTAAGCTAACAAATATTCCTTTTTCTCTCAAAAGTAAACTTTCGAAAAAAGAAAAATTTTCAATAATTTTAGGAAAGAACACTTAATGAGAAGTGGTGTTAAGAATGCATTAGAGATTGGTGAAGATACACACGCATCCATATGTTAAATTATGACCAAAAAAAAAAAAAAAAAAAAAAATCTTTCTACCTGTATTCACTTTTCTGTTTCTTATTTTTTCTTCTGTTTTCGCATGTGAATAGCTTATTAAAAAATATACATACAAACATGAAAATTGAATAAGATGTTCATTATAAAACTATTTATCGACATTTTTATTATTCTGGTGATGCTCATAGTTTACAAATTATTAATTACATTCTTATAAAAAGTCCATTATTAAAGTAAAGGAAAAGTTAATACAGAAAAAAAAAATCGGGATTTAGTTTAACATTTCAAGGCATGTGCGTATTTATCTATCTCTAATACATCCTTAGCACCCCTTTTCATTAAGTGTTCTTTCCTAAAATTATTGAAATTTTTCATTTTTTCCAAAGCTTACTTTTGAGAGAAAAATGAATATTTATTAACTTAAAAATTATTCTTATGCTAAAGTTAATAAAATTCGGTTAATAATATGACATCGAACAGACCATCCAAATTTTATGTTCATATGTTTAATTGTTTAAAAATTATGTGCAAAAGAAGAGAACGAAAAAATTGGTTGTTGCTTTAATTTTGTCCACCAGTGTATATACATTTATATTTTATCATATATACATTTTTGAGGATAATTTGTACACTTTAGTTTTATCCTTCAATAGCATACATATGAATTTATTCTTAAATTACGACGATATGTATTTTCGTTCTTCGTTGCATGATGATATTTACTCTAACAGTTCTTGAAAAATGTATCTATTTTGCATCCATCACATACAACTATTCGCACATCTCTTTCTCCCGTGATATTTTTTTTTTTTTTTTTTTTTTTTTTGTTAAAGTATGTTACGGATGGGACATCCTTATTTGTTTAACGGGTTTTTAAAGGTTTTTAACGGGTTTTATATCCCAGTGAGTATTATGGGTTTTTTCATATATTTATGAAAATTACTGATTATTATTATTATTATTATTGGTATTTTTATTAAAATTATTACTGATTATTTTTGATTTAGTTATTTATTATTTTTTTAGACTGCCTTGTTAGAGGAAAATTTCAGTAAAACTATTTAAGAATTCAAGATAGTATGATAGAAATGATAACAGGTAGCAATAATAATAATATCGATGATAGCTGGAACTTGAGATCAAATTTTGTAAATTTCAGCTGAAAATATTTGAAAAATGCCCACATAGTTTTATTCAAAAGATAAAAATATTTGTTGTATACTGTTATTTCCCAACTTTTTTCTCAGATGCAGCGAATGATTCAACTTTCATCTTTAACAAATAAGCGTATTTGTCTTAATTTCGAAATTAAACTCGTGATTTAGGGTTTTTAATAAGTTTTTCACGATTAATTTACTATCTGTTTTTTGTGCTTTTTTAAATCTACAGAATCTACAGCCTGCTAAAGCCATAACTGTGCGAAGCACAACATACATAAATCGCATTGTTAATGATATTGTTAATGAAGTAAATGTTTGTTTTAATTAGTATATAGAGCCTCATTAAAAGAAGACATGAGGCTAGATAAATAAATACAGGAAAATTATTCAACATCAGTGCCAGATGATTGTTCGCTCAGTGCTACCGAAACAGCTGTCTTCATTTTATTTATTCCCTTTGGCGTTCTAATATGTTCAAAACTTTTCCTGTATTTATATATAGAGTCGAGCTCATGGACTCTAAGTCCGTGGTCGAGCTGAACATGAACACTTCCTTTCCAGTCCCACTAGTCTCCCCCTTCTCTTCCCCCCCACCAGTGATCGAGAGATTTTGCTCTCGAAGCTTGTAGACGGGAAGTGACGGGTTCGATCGCATCGCAGATCATTTTCCTGTACCTAACTGTTCGGTGTTTTCTAGCGTAAACATGGGCTAGGACCGTATAGAAAGACTCCTACGGAAAGCACACCACCTAGGCCTAGGACCCGACTGTAATCAATTGACCGTAACCATAATACCAACACCAGACACACTAGAGCTATCAAAATTCATTAAGTCTAAACAATAATGTAATAATTTGTTAGCTCGGGTTTTCTTTGCTAGTAAGAATACATCTTAAATACGAATATAACTCTAAAATTTTCGTAAGATTTGTAAAATTTTGAAGGAGATTTAACCTCACAAATCCTTGACATTTTAGCTATGGCTTTGAGAAATAATAATATAAAATTCTAAAAGGTACGTGAAATAAAATTATGGGTTAGAAAATAATTTTTTGCCCTTATGCATAATAAATCTACAAAAAAAAAAAAAAAAAAATGTATACGCTTTTTTCAAATCCTAGGAATTTATAGATTTTTATGAGATATTTTTTTTTTTTTTACTGTTTTTTATTGCGAAAAATAAACAATGATACTACACCGATGATATAATCATGCGTCCATGATAAAACTTATCCTATTTTTTATCCTGTTTTCAATAATTCTAGAAAAGAGAAAGCAAGAAAATAAGCGGAACATTTTTCATCCATATAGTATCTGTTATTCTGTTCAAATACTAGATGGCAGCACTACCGACAACAGTCAGTTCAAAAGCATTTCCTAGATTTTCAATGGTATGTCGCCTTGAACTGTTCGATGTAAATAATACTTTTAACCCTGAAATCTCTCAGATTTTTTTTTTTTTTTTCTTTTAAATAACCAAGTGTTCGAAGCGTTGATGCAATAACTTTTATTTTTCAAAATGAAATTTCTGTTTAATGACAGCTAACTTTTCTTGATTTTTTTTTTTTTTAATCATTATTTTTTTCTTTAAATAGTAATAGGGATAATAAATTAGAAATTAACGTAAAGTTTTTCTTCTTTTTTTTTTTTTTTTCTATGCAAATTATTAAAGTATCACAAAAGGAGTTTTCAATGCAGCTTTTTGTAAATTATATAAAGAAAAAAACTTATATATAGATAACGGACGACTATAATAAATACAGTTAATTTTCTACATAGGAGAATATTTTTTTAGGAAATGGTGTCTCTGTCTTAATTCAGGTTTTAGAACGATAAAGAATTAAAAATTTACATAAATATAAATAAAACTTGTATGAAAGTAGCTTATTTTTATAACACAGACGGTATGATTATTATTATTATTATTATTTATCTGCATTTTGTTGTTTTAAATTAAAATATATTTTCCATTGGGTTATTTTTCCGAATTTGTTAATTGTTTTCTTCTATTAATGACATAGATAAGATTACTTAAATTTGTGGTGTTTTGGAATTAATTGCGACTATTTTCTTACAGTTCTGCAATAAAATTGTGTATTATCAGAGTAGATTGCCATAATTATGAGTTTCTCGCCGGACCCTAGAGTGTGATTTCAATTTTATTTATAAATTATAGCAATAGCATTTATTTATTTATTTTTTCTAATTATTGCACTTTTTTGAACTCCGTTCCTGACTCTGCTCAAACCGTAGTTACGGAGGAAATAAATATGATTTAGCAAATTTTTACTTCAATATTATTGTAAAAATCAAAAGCAGGAAAAAAAACTTATTTACTGATGTCTCAACGATTGTTTAATTTTTGTTTTGCCTGAAGTTTCTTTTTTTATAGTATAAATATTGGGATAAAAGTTAATTCTCGTTTCTGCATATTACGGTGATAGTTGCGCCATCCATTGGGAATTATTAAAACTACATTCTTAATATTTTGAAACTGTCTAGAGAACTGTCGCTCCGATTTTTCATTTATAATTATTAAATGCAAAAGCAGCATTCATTGAAATTAGTAAATTTAAAATAAGATTTTATTTTGTAATTCTATATATTACAGTTTTGCGCGCATCTCTATATATTTTTACTTATTTATTTAAGAAAATATTTTCGTATGTATTGAAACTTTTAAGACATAAATTTTATGTGTAAAAAGATAAGCTGTATAATAATTTGTTTATTTGCACTAAATATATTTAGACAATGTGGAAAAATAAGAAATAAAATTACACTTTAATAAAAATTAACGTAAAAATGAAGTATTCAGTATTCTTAAAGTAACATTTACTGGGTATTATTAATATATTATTATTATTATTATTATTTGTACAAATATGCATTTTTTTCTTCTTACATAGAAAAAAATGTTACTGTCTAGGAAAAGTCAAGAAAACCTCTAATAGTTTTTAATACCAAAAAATTATTATAATTATTATTATTATTTAAGCTTTAATGTAACCTGTCATCTTTATTTTGATTCTGTATAGTCATTAAGTCTGTCTGTAAATATAGTCTGTCTGTATAGTCATTAAGTCTGTCTGTAAATATAGTCTGTCTGTATAGTCGTTAACTCATTTCTGTATGGACATTTAAACCTCTAGATAATATTAATCATCTTCAGAACATTTTTTCGTCATATCAAAAAACATTTTGCGGAGATTTAATTAATTAGTATAATTTTTGCAGTAACCAAAAAAAATCTAATGAAAACAACTCCCGAATCGTTGCTACCCAAATTCTGAATTTCTCAGTCCCAATAGTGGCCGTCAGCTTCAGCTCTCAAAGCAGGTAGGCTGGAGGTGCGGGTTCTAAGACAGGAAAAGCTCAACAGCATGGTCATTCGGAGTTTTCTGTGATTTTCTTTAAAACTCCAGTGAATACAGGCTAGGATCCCTTAGAAAGACCCAATGGATGACGTTCAATGACAAGTCACTCGTGCAGACAATTAGTCTTATCCACTCCCGCTCTTCTTTTCCAGAAGTCTGCTTCCCTTTTCTTTTAGTGATAATTTCTTTATTTTCACAACACTGCATCCCTAGTCGCTGATACATTATTTTCATTTTTCTTCCCATGTATGTTTGGCCCCTACCAGTGTCCAAGAGTTTCAGCTCTCGAAACTGGCAGACGTGAAGTTGAGTTCGAACGCAGGTCGCATTCGTTGGCCTAGCCGTTCGTGTTTTACTTTATTTTCTCCAAAACTCGCTCTAATATGGATTAGTGCACCTTAAAAAAAAACCCATGTAGAACATTCCACCTATGCCTAGTACTGTAGCGTAATCAATCAGCCTGAACCTTACGTCGATACACACAATCTGGCTGTTTTTACTATGTTTAGACCGGCTCTAAGATATAAGACGCCCCAGGAACTTTGGCGCCTTTTTACACCAGTTACCAACAGAAATAATTATTAAATAAATTCAGTTCAGCACGTCATTTAAATGTTTGTTATGATATTCACAGACTAGGTCTAGTGTACTTAGCGCCGTAAGAGACTATTTAAGTCATATAATTTATTATGAAGTTGTGTCATGATAGTTTTTTTACTGTAAAGTGATGTATTTCATAAACGCCGTGTTATTTCTCAAGTGTGTCGTGTTTTCAGGAAGCATTTTCTGATTGGTTGGTTGTGAGGTTTAAAGCCTATTGACTACGCTAGGGTCCTAGGCCTATAGATGGAATGTCCTCTGTCGGGGGCTTTCTAAGGGGTCCTAGCCCGTATGAATGAAATTTTCGGAGAAAACCACGGAAAACTCCGAACGACTAGGTCGATGAGCCCGACCTGGGATCGAACCCGACACTTCCCATGTAGCAGCTTTGAGCGCAGAACCTTCCGGCCACTGGTAAGACTAAGCATTTTCTGAAAAAAGCTCTTGTTTAGAAAATTTTTACCGTCCTTTTATATTCCTTCCTAAGGATTTTATTAACAGCGGAAGATTATATTCTAAATTAAAATTCATATATATATATATATTATTGTATAGCAAATTAATGTCCATTGTTTTATGATTATATGCTGTAGCAATATATATAATTCTCATTCTCATTAATTCAAATTGAAAATTTAAAATAAATTTTATTATTTAACAACCTAATTACTAGTTAGATTAAAATTAACGTAAATATGTTAAAGAATGTGTAATGAGGGATAGATCGTTGATGTTTTGCCATTATTTCTTACAATTACCTTTAACAGAATACCTAATGTTTTATAAGTTACCTAATTGGTCTTTGTGGGTTTTTTAAGTATATATATATAATTTGAATAATTTAATACCGTTGTAACACTCAGCAGACAAAAGATAAATGAAGATACCAACATATAATTAAATTTTAATTGAGTTTTATTTCGAATAAAAATTGTCACGGTAATAATTTAATTTGAGTACCAATGATTAGTAAAAACATGTTAAAGTACTTACGTAGAAGATAAATGACACTAATATAACACATAAGCCTAACGATGAGGTAATTTGCAAAAACCATTAAATAAAAGTAACAGTCAACATTTTAGAGAAAAGAGAAAAGGATAAAATTACCAAAGAGTTCCGTTAAAAGCGCATCACTTGTACTAACTTCTTGTGAAATATATACAGAGTGCTTATAATTAAACTTCCCCGATAAACAGCATCCTACAGCGCAAGCGGGTGGACGAAATGCAACGAAATTTGGTATATAGACTATACACGAGATGCGCTCACGGAATTTCGAAATTTGTTTTCCTTTTAAATTTAGTTCCAAAATGTCCACCAGAGGGCGCTTTTTCCGAAAAAAAAACATTAAAATTAACACAATAAACGACCAAAACTGAATACAAAAACAATATTAACATTTAGTGACTAGTTTCTGATCGCACTGAAAAAGTGTGGTGTATCGTGGAGTTGTTGCGAAGTTGATGACTTAAAGAACTCCATAAGGATTCATGTGCGAAGCATCACAACTGATCAGTTACGATCTGCTGTTGAACACACTGTCCATCGACTTGAAATTTTGCAGGTGAATGAGGGTGGTCACATAAAGCACCTTTCCCTGCATCGTCCTGGACACTGTTAACAACTGCTCTTCTTGTGCAATTTCGTCCTAATCTGTTCTTGTTTCTGCAAACTGAACTTCTATTTTTCTTCTCAAACAGCGTTCTGTTATTTTTTCCTTACCTTTACGTAACGTAGTTCGATGACAAAGTGATCAGAAACTAGTCAATAAATGTTAATATTGTTTCTGTATTCCGTTTTGTTCGTTTATTGTGTTAAATTTAATGTTTTTTCGGAAAAGGCGCCCTCTAATGGATATTTTGGAACTTTTTTTTTTTTTTTTCGAAATTCCGTGAGCGCATCTCATGTATAGTCTATATACCAAATTTCGTTGCATCCCGTTCACCCGTTTGCGCTGTAGGATGCTGTTTATAGGGGGAGTTTAATTATAACCTCCCACCCTGTGTATGTATATATTTATTTATTTATTTATTTATTTATTTATTATATAGTATATACTACAAACTGGGGCTTAAATCTTTTTCTCTTTTTTCAAGGTATAAAAAAAAAGATCAATCCTTGCGCATGTTTAAGAATAACAAAAGTGTGGTTTCAGTAGAAGAATATATTTTTAAAAGAAAAGATTGCGGGCGATAATTTTATTTTGATAGCTTCTGAATTTTTAATTACAGTATTTATTTGTCTACCTGCAAAATCAATGATAGATACTGCTTTGAATTTAATAAAATAAAATCTTCAAAAGCAAACTGCGAATTATTTAACTTAAATCCGGTTCATTTTTTATGGGAAAAAAGCAACAAAACCTAATCTATATCATTTCTTGTGTTAACACAATGTTTGTACGCTGTTGTTCCTGTCTCGTGATCACCTTTCTTTGTAGTTTATTGTAGTACGTCAGACATACATGATCAGCCCACGCACCGTTAATGCTTTCTTTCAGAAACGTGATTTGGCTTTTGTAACATTTTCTGTATAAAAATAAGTTATGCGAAACTATCTTTAAATTAATGAATAGGTTTCATTTTCAAGTGCGCCCAGAGCATGAAACCTTTCATCACGAAAAAAGACTATTGCTTCATAAAAAAATGTTACCAGATGCTTTTTGAAGGTCGAAACTTAAACACGAGGAAACTTTTATCACTCGAGTATTAGACAGAATCGCATATGACAAGTGATCTTATAATTATTACGTATAATGCTCATTGAAAATTCTATCTAAAATCTGCAGTGGTAGTTTTCTCTCTTGACATAAAATGAAATAATCTTTTGTAAAATGACTAGTTTTCCTCTGTTTTAGAATTTGAAAACATGAAATTCAATTAAAAATAAACATGTTTTTATTTCTTTCTTTATTTTTTGTTTATATAAATTGCTACTGTAGCATTAAAAAAAAAAAAAAAAAAAAAAAGACATTAGTAAAATATGTAGTTATTTTATCTTAAAAAATAGTATATTATAAGGTTGTATATAATCAGTCGTGCTTCAGCTTTTTCTTATGTACCAAGAATTGACTAATTTTTCAGACTTGTCCATTTCGAGTCATTCCCTTGTAGAAGATGTTACATATCATTCATACAAATTACCATTTTTCAGGTGTTATTTGCGTTCGTAAAACTATACCTGTATTATTATTCTTCCATTATTCCAAAATTATTTTGTTTTTTTAGGTAAATCCAAAATACTTAAGGGTAACATGTATTCATGTTAAAATGAATATAATGATGACAATAAATATAATGAAAACATGTCAAATTCATATTTTCATTGTCTAATTGGATAATAGGAAAGAAAATAATGGAGATAATAATTTAAACAAATAGTTTTGTGTGTCAGTAAAAGATAACTTACTTTCACGATGAGCACTTTGCTTGACTAAAGCTCGACCTCCGACGTCTATTTACGCTTAATGAAGGAGAAATGAAAATTCAATTCAAATCGTGAAATTATTTTATTTTGCTGTTTTATATTCATTACAAAAGTAATTGTTTAAGTGTCAATTGTCACCGTTTCGTTTCTTTTATTTCTATTTTCTGAAAAATTAAGAATATAATAATCAAATTCCTAGAACACCCACGTATGTTATTTTTTTTTCCAAGAATCTTTCATAATTGTTGTCAACGCAGAAATATTTTATTCATTTCCTTGATATCCGACCAGTCAGTTCCCCACCAATAGTTTAGAGATTTTGCTTTCGAAATTAGTAAAGAGGAAGTGCCTGGTTCAAACCCAGATTGCGCTCATAGCTTTATCCATTCAAAGTTTTTTTCGGTTTTCTCCGAAACCAGCATGAATATGTGCTAGGATCCCTGTATAAAGAACTTCACGGAAGGCATTTTCCCAAAGCCTTGGTCCCTAAACAATCGGGATTAATCCATACACTATAAATTGACCAGTCAATTTCTTGTATTTTTTCCTCTAAATATGCCAGTCAAGGTGTCCAAAAGGCAGCCATCTTTAATTCAGAACACCTCCCCCTTCTCAAAAAATTAAAATAATTCCATAAAATTAAAATTTTATATCATCAGAAAACTTTGTTTAGGATTTTATTATTTCGTTTACTATATTTTGTTATTTATTCGTTAAAAAAAAAAAAAAAAAAAATGTAAAAGTATTTAATTTTTTTTTTCCATTTCACCTTAATTACTTTTATTTATCTTCTCTCCTTTATAATTTTTTTTTTTTTTTTTAAGAGGTGGGGAGAGTATACAATGTATTCAGGAAAATGTTTTTATATATTTTATTCGTAAAGGAAGAACAAAAGATTTAATGAAGAGTTAAACTGTCTGTGCATTACTTATTTTTATCTGGTAAAGATGGCTGTTTTCACAGAAGATTCATTCAATTGAGATTTATTCAGCTCTCACAATTGTTTTAAAATTGAGCCTTTTGTTTCATTTACACTCCAATATTTTTCGCTTTCAGTTAAATTACATAAGCTGGCGGATGTAAATACTGTTAAAAGATTTATTTGTTTATTCTTTTATTAGAAAATGCTGGTAACGGAAACTGTTGAGTATAAAGTATTATTTATTTATTCGAAAAAATAAATTACTTATTTTTCCTTTTCTCAGAGTCACTTCTGGTTTTGTTAATTCTAACAATCGATTTTTTAAGGTCTTAAATAAACTAGAAATATTTCCAGCCACACTTCTCTCCTTTTACTTATTATGTTGAATGGTAAAATTAAATAAGTTTAAAAGGAGAGGGGAAAAAAAATCTTGGAATACAAATAATTACATTCCTGACAAAACAGTTTTTTTTTTTTTTTTTGAAGTTTGTTCAAAACTCAAACAATATTTGTCAATAATTACTTTTAAATCATTTCTAATAAACATTATCTCTAAAATTTCTGTACTTAAAAATTATTTACAAATATATTTCCCAAAATAAATTCATTGAAGAGGGGAGGGGGGGAGGAAAAGTTTTTGCAAGATGTATAATAATAAAAATAATAAATGTATTTCTGAAACGTGCATTAGCTAAAAGTGAAGCTTAGCCTTTACTTAAAAGGGGATTATAGCCACTTTCTCTTAAAAAGACCTCCAATGAGGCATTTCACAGCGATAATGTTATGAATGCCAGACACCAAATGGTATTTTCTTTTCCAAGTCGTTAAGTAAGGGATATATCACCTATTGTCGCCAGCAGCCAAACTCCTGATGACAACTATGGGGATAGTTGTTATCAGAACTATCAATACTTAAAACATCTTTTTAAATCCCGTTTTCGTATTCAGAAAATTCAAGACCGTTAAATTAGTCCTGTGCTTTACAAATTTAATTTTTAAATGTTTCGTTTTCATTTTGAAGATGTAAAATGCGAAAAACACACTCAATTTATTTATTTATTTATTATTTTACACTTTATAGCTTCAAAGCGAATCATTAAAATAATAATAATAAAATAGAAATAAAAATACATTTTTGTAAAAAAAAAAAAAAAAAAAAAAAATAAAAAAAAAAAAATAAAATTTTCTAAAACTTATTAATAATAATAAAAATATTAGATAATGAGTAATTCTATTAACAAATTTTCCCTATAGAATAATATGGGGTTTGGTTCCAGGCGGAGATAATTGATGTTCCTTTACTGTAACCTATTCGTCAAGCTCAGTTGTCTCGATATTCATTGAATTTCATCAGTTGTTCCATATAATGAATAATATTCATTATACAGTACCCAATGCTTATTAAAATCCCATTCGTCCTGGGTCAAAGTGATTTTATTAAGCGGCTTAGTTTTGTATCCGGCGAACGTTTCTGCACTCAAGAAAAAGGTGTTACTTTTCTGAATTTGGAAATAAATTCAAAAAGTAACCAATAATGGAATTAATTAACAATATTAATTATTTTTTGAAAAGTAATTTACTAATTAATTGTTTCTTCAATACAATAAGTTAAATATATACCAAGTTCCGATGCGCCCTGCTTCTTTGAGGAAAATCCTTATTAGTTAGCCGAAAGTTCACGTTTTCCTTTAAATTTAAAATCCTTACGCTTAAACTTCTTGCTTTTTAGTAATTTCAAAATAAAAATTAGAATTTTTTAAAATAATAATAATAAAAAATAAATAAATAAAACACTTGCGAATCAAATCAAATTTTAACTCATTACCTCGCTTTGAAGAATGCGTTCTTTGAAATTGTTACTGAGATAAGTGATGGGGCGTGTTAAATTTGTAACTATGCTGCAAGTGTAAAATTTTCGACAAAGAGAGATAACGGGGGATTGTTGTTTTCTTTTCTTTTTTATTTCAGAAAAGAAAAAAAAAGTGTAAATAAATAAATAAATAATAATAATAATAATAAATGATTAGCATGCATAAATGACATTTTTTTGCTGCTAAAGAGATACTTTTGAATTTATTAACCGGCGATGCTGATTTTATTAAGCGGCGGTTTTAAAATAGTTTGTATTGATTCCGTTCCTGGCAATTTGATCATATTAAGCGGCTGATTTTATTAACCAGTGAATTTATTAAGCGGCGGCTACTGTATTTTATAATGAATAATATTCATTATATTATTTGTGTTTAAATTTTTTTTATGTTAAAACTGTTTAAAGTGAATCCAGTTTTATCTTTTTATTAAAGTTACACGTTGTTGAATAAATCGTTAATAAATTCTTGTATTTTCGATGAGCAATTTCATTTATTTGAATTTTTGTTTTAGTAACGTACTCACTAAATATTTCTGAAAATTCTATAAGTATGAAATTTTGAAGCCGAAATCTGGTGGTTCAATAAAGCTGTTTTGATTTAAATTTCAACAAGAAGTTTATAAACTTTCTGTTTTTTAATTTCGTTTTTATTAATTTCTCTTTAATAAATTTTTCTGAAAGGTACTCAACGTAATTTGATGATTTGGCCTAAATTAACTGAGGCTTCATTAAAGTTCTCTGCTTTAGAACTTCAAAAAAATATTCGAGACACTGAGAAAAAAAATATACCGCCTTCCACTAGAATGAATGAGTGGCCATTTTCTAAATCCCTTAACTAGAAATATAGATTTCCGAGCTATGCGCATAAGGCACGCCAATAAACTGAATAGACGAAATTATCGAGAATTTCTAGTGTACACATTTCTAGATGGTGAAACAATATTCTGAATACTCTAAATATTCTGAATCATTTGTATTGCAAGAAATTCTCGCTTGATTTTCTAGAATTTTGTAACAAACCAAGATTCTAGTTGCTGAAAGCCGCTTCTTGTAGTCTCATTTATTTGCAGAGATTTTTAAATAACTTTGCCCTCGAGAATATAGGCAAACTCTCTAGAATTGGCTTCTAGAACTCGCTTTCAAATGAGACTAGAATTTATAAGGATGGCATGGAACTATTTTTTCTAGAGTTACAATTTAGATTCTAGATGTCAGTTACAGAATTTTTTCTCAATGGAGACAGATAAAATTTAATTCACATTTTTCAAGTTTCATCCAGTATACCTATAAAATTTCTGTTTTGTTAATTTCGTTTTTATTAATTTCTCTTTAAGTCTTTCTGAAAGGTACTCAACGTAATTTGAAGATTTGGTCTAAACTAACTGAAGGTTCATTAAAGTTCTTTGCTTTAGAACTTCAAAAAATCCTGGCGAGGCAGATAAAATTTAATTTTTATTTTTCAAGTTCCATCCAGTATACCTATAAAATTTCTGTTTTTATTAATTCTCTTTAATAGTACGTCTTTCTGAAAGGTACTCAACGTAATTTGAAGATTTGACCTAAACTAACTGAGGCTTCATTAATGTTATATACTTTAGAACTTCAAAAATTTCTTCGCGAGACAAATAAAATTTAATTCATGTTTTTCAAGTTTCATCCATTATACCTATAAAATTTCTGTTTTGTTAGTTTCGTTTTTAATAATTTCTTTTTAATAAGTTTTTCTGAAAGGTACTCAACACAATTTGAAGATTTGGCTTAGACTAACTGAGGCTTCATTAAAGGTGTATACTTTAAAACTTCAAAAAAATAAAAAAATCTTCACGAGACAAATAAAATTTAATTCATATTTTTCAAGTTTCTGCAGTACACCTACCAATTTTTTCCTTCAAAACTGTCAATATAACAGCGGTGAGATTTTTCAGCTAAATTCAACTTTTATGTAGGTTATTTTTTTTCTTTCTGTAATAATTTACATTTAACAAAACTTGTATTTTCTGATGTTGCATTATCTCATTACATTATTTTTTTACTTGGTCATGTTAATGAAAACAATCAGTTCTTTTTTATAGGTTAAATATAATTATTTATTTTTGAAATATGATGCTTATGCTATCTGAATTCCGATATTTTGTTTTGATGTCTGACTTTTGCATAAGGTTTCAGCTTTTTTACATTTTTGTCAATCTCGTTCCTGATATTGCTATGCGTATATGCGTTCATATTTAGCCTGATGCGTTAAAGTTATTGAAACTTTAAAGAAGTGAATGTATGACAAATATGAAATGTTTACGAAACAAATATAAATTAGCAAAAAAGATTGCTAATTGCTTGCTATGTTCGATACACACAGAAAAATAAATTGGTCACAGTGACCTGCCAAAATGCTCAGCTGACAATACAGAATTGACTAACCAAAATAACTGACTAGCCAGAAAGTGTACTTGCTGAACTAGTCTCCAAAACTGAAAAGTGTACTTGCTGAACTAGTCACCGAAACTGAAAAGTGTACTTGCTGAACTAGTCTTCAAAACTAAAAAGTGTACTTGCTGAACTAGTCACCAAAACTGAAAAGTGTACTTGCTGAACTAGTCTCCAAAACAAAAAGTGTACTTGCTAAACTAGTCACCAAAACACTACTCCAGACTAGGAAGGTTAATATTATTAGACAAAGAAGGCTAGTCGATAATCATAATTATCAGACCAGGAAGGTTAGTCAACAACCGCAGTTGCCAGACAAGGCAAGTTAGTCAGAATCTGCACTTGATTAAGACGGTTAGTCAGCAGCCAACAGGTATTTTACGAAGCAAGCTAGTCAATTTTCAATGAATATCTGAAGAGGCAGGATAGTCAAGACTATTTACCTGACTAATCTGTCTGGTAATATTTGAAAAGTCTCTATTTGACTAAGCTGCCTCATAATATTTGTGGAGGAATTTTATCCCGAAAAAAAATATTTGACTAGCCTGTCTTATAATATTTGAGAGAGATTAATCAAAAAAATTTAATAGATTAAAATCCTTCATATTTTATGAGGAAGTGGCCTCATAAAATATTTGCAGGGGCTTTTGAAAAAGCATTGATGTTAGTTTTAACCTCTTTACTTTTGTAATTGTTTAATCCCCCCTCCCCTTTTAAATGTTCAACCTTGAAAAAATATTTAAAAACGTTTCTGAAAAATATTACTTGTCCATCAACTGGAGTAAAATACTCATAGCTGCCAACTTTTTCAATTTATTCCGGAATGTTGTTAACATTCGCCCTTTTCTTCATACCATATTCTTAATAGAATGATTTTCTTTAGCATGTAATTACAATTAAATATGAAGATAATTACTCCTCAAAGAATATGGTTTGAAGATAGGGCGATATACTAACAACATTCCGGAATCAATTAAAAAAGTTAGCAGCTATGAATACTGGAAATTTAACAAACTACTGAAACAAAGAATTTGCTAGTTTAATCATTCTTCCCTACCTTTATTCATCATTAACGCACGCATTTATCCAACACTTTTTTATCAAGGCATTCCAAGAGGATTGTGGCGCCACATGATTTAGTCCACTTCTTATGCACATCCTCATATATGGATTTAGAAATATATATATATATTTTCTCATCGGTGCTTTCATTTTATACGCTGTAGTTACAAAAATAAATGTAAACTTTTTTTTTTTTTTTTTTTTTTTAAGTTCCTTTTTTTAATATTTAAGCCACCTGAATATATGTATATATTTTTTTAAATAATGGATTTTTTCCACCTGGTTAAAATTACAGATAAGTACGACGATACAATGTGCTTTAACAATTGATACAGGCAATATAAACAATATGCACGGTATAGACGATACAATGTACTAAACTATAAATAACATCGAACTCCAAATTTCAGGTTATTTAAAGTTTTAAAATCATAAATATTAATGATATACTTTTTTTTTTTTTTTTTCAAGGTGAGGGTGGGCATAAAATTTGCATAAAAAACACTTTAACATATATAATAAGAATTTTTATTTTTAATCATCTCTGTAAATTTTATGCCCAGAGAAATTTTAATATATAACAATAATTTATAAGTATTTGATCATCCAAAATAACTCTCACTTACCTGATAACACTACTTTCAACATTCTTAAATCAATAATTTATGTGGCTTATTTAAATAAGATTTCTCCTTCATTAAAACTATGTAATTGAAATAATACATAAAAGGCAAAAATCAAGATAAAAATAATTTTATTGAAAATTATAAATGTTTCATATACATGAAGAAGATTGCTCCATAATTTACATAAAAATTAATCATAATAATAATATAAAAGCACAAATATAATTAGGTAATAAAACGTAATTTGTTTGTCCCTAAAGATGGCAAGCCGCTGAAAATTGTAGGAATAGCACCATCAGTAACAATTGGTTTATTTCTTGGGACTTGATATAACTTTCCTTCTTTTTCATCAAAATAAGTTCTTGTTTGTATAATTCCATCAGGTTTAAAATAGAGCTCACAAACCTTAAAAAAAAAAAAAAAAAAAAAAAAAAAAAAGAGAGAGAAAAGACATCAGGACATTACTAAGAAATACGTTATATGAGGTGTAAATTCCACCTCATTGCATAGGTTGCATTCAATTAAGAAGTTGCATATACCATAGATTGCTTCATTGGAAATCAAATAAATCAATGAGGAGACGAAAAATTCTATCAAAACCTTTCTTAATCCATGCATAAATTATTATTATAATATATATATATATATATATGTGTGTGTGTGTGTGTGTGTGTGTGTGTGTGTGTGTGTGCGAAAACAGGGCAATTTGGAATCGCCTAGCAGAGGCCTTCATCCTGCAGTGGGTTGATAGAGGCTGAAATTGGAATGATGATATATATATATTGTCATATAACACCATACCTTATAATTCGTATGATTACTTCAGAAAAGCAAGCACGAGATTCTTTTTAAAATCGATCTGGTTTTATTGATTTTTTTTTTTTTTTTTTTTTTTTTGATATTATAAATGCTATCGCTGCATAGCAGCTCCACCTTTCGAGCGGTTGACACCAAAAGTTGATAGGCACTAATTTAGGTCAAGGTGCATCTACATATAATTTTATATGTAATTCTGAACAGTAGTTCCGTAGATACAGTTGCCACAAAATTTTTGCCACACGTACATACACACACAGACGAACAGACAAGACATTTTCTAAAAATGGTCAAATCGTGGTCTAACCTCTCAAAACTTGTAAATCTGTCGAAAACCGGAAGTCGAAAATTTTTACAAATCCAATACTTTCTTCCAACATACAAGAGAAAAAAAAAAAAAAAAAAAAAAAAGATGTAATTTCTAATTGTATTGCGTTAAAAATCTGAAAAAAAAAAAAGACTAATAATAATGATTAAACACTTATGTGAGTTGTGAACTTCAAGATTGCAAAAATGTGTTTCAAGGTCAGTGATAGTAGTTCATTGTTTAATGCTTATATCCTGAAAAAAAAAAAAAAAAAAAAAAAAAAGTATCTTTATTTATTACACTTGTTCGACGGAATATTTATTTACTATAATATGGGTTGCACGGATATATATGATTCGAAATTAAACATCTGCTTTGCTTTTATTTGTTCTACAGAAGACGATAAAGAATTGTATTATTATCTGCCTTGATGGAAGCAGTTTCCTAAATGTGTTTATTTTATATTGTTTTTTACTTTCTTCTGTATTCAATAGAAGAAAGTATTTCAATCGTAAAAATTTTCAACTTCCGCTTTTCAATGGATTTACACGTCTTAAGGGCTCCAGAACACGATTTGACCATTCTTAGAAAAATATGTGTCTTTGTCTGTGTGTGTGTGAGAAAAATTTTGTGGCAACGTATCTCAGGAACTACTGCAGATAACGGCATATAAATTTATATGCAGATGTACCTTGGCCTAAGTTAGTGATTATCAACTTTTGGTGTTATTTGCTCAACAAGTGGCGCTGCTAGACCGCGATTTTCGCAATTTTAGGAAAGGCTATATCGCAGAAACTACTAAACGAATTTGCATAAATTTATATGCAGATAAACTTTGACGTAAGTTAGTGCCCACCAATATTTTTTGTCAAATGCTCAACAGTTGGTGCAGCTATACATCGACTTTCGAGTTTTCAGGGAAGGCTGTATCTAAGGTTCTGTTGTGTATAATCAAACAAAACTTGACACGTATCAACGTAGCCATTATATGACATTACGCAGATTCAATTTGGATGCATATCAGCCAATAAGTGGCGCTGGTATACTGCAATTTTCTTAGGGAACAGGATATGGCTATATCTCAACTTCTGTGTCATATAACTGTACAAAACCTGATATATGAGGTAACCATTATGAAGAAGCATTTTTTAAGACTTTATTTATAGAGAATTAAACTTTCTTTTCTTATTATTAGTGTTAGTTTTTTCTAAAATGAAATTATCTGCATTCATTATGGTAGATAATTTTAATAAATAACAGTTTTAAGAAAACATTTTTACTGGGCGAATGAATTTTCCTATAGGAAAATATAGAACAAAGTTTTGCGGTGGTCACAACATAATAGCGTTAAATGAAATCACGACAAGTATTTCCTCTATATTTGCTGTATATACAAGTATAAATGGAGAAAAATTGAAAATTTCGTTCACATAAAAGCGAGGATTGAATTTTATTAAAAATAAAGGTATTTAAAACAACAACAACAAAAAAAAGTATGTTGTGGCCCCCACAAGACTTTCTTTTTATATTTTCTAATACAAATTCGCTCAGTACAAATAATTTATTAAAGCTCTTATTTATTTAAATTACCTACCATACTGAATGCAGACGATTTTCATCTTAGAGAAAAATTGCATTGAAAGTACAAAGAAAGACAGCTTTATTCTCTATAAATATATATTAAAAAATGTGTTTTCATAATGGTTATCTCACATATAAAATTTTGTACAGTTATACACCATAGAAGTTGAAATATAGCTTTTCCGTTCTAGGGGAAAATTGCAGTACAGCAGCGCCACCTATTGGCCGATATGCATCCAAATTGTATTAGCATAATGTATGATAATGGTTTTTTCACATATCATTTATTATTATTATTGTACGCAATAGAACTTGAGATATCTCTTTTCCTTAAATTATGAAAATCGCTATATAGCACCGTCACCTATTGAATTATTGATACCAAAGGTGGATGGACAATAATTTATCTCGAGGTAGATCCACATATAAATTTATGTGTAGTTCCTGAGATATAGCCTTCCCTTGAATTGTGAAAATCACTGTATAGCAGCGCCATCTTTTGAGAAATTGACATAAAAAGCTGATAAGGACTAGGTTATGTCAAGGTGCATCTACATATAAATTTATATGCAATTATCTGCAGTAGTTCATGAAACATAGCATTCCCTTAAATTGTTGAAATCGCTAGAGACCCTGTATAATATAGTTTCCTAATATATGGTCTCTAGAAATCGCTGTATAGCAGTACCATTTCTTGATGGATGGGCACCAAAAGTTGATAGGCACTAATTTATGTCAAGGTGCATTTACATATAAATTTATATGCAATTACGTGCAGTAGTTCCAGAGTTGCAGTCGCCACAAAATTTTTGTCTCTCTCACACACACAGAGGCATATCTAATATTTTCTAAAAATAGTCAAATCGTGTTCTGGAATTTTCAATACGTGCAAATTCATCGAAAAACGGAAGTCGAAAATTTTTATGAATCTAGTACTTTCTTCTATTGAATATAGAATAAAGTAAAAAAAAAAATGTAAATTGCGAAATCTTTTTAATTTCCAGGATGTAAATACGAGGTTATACTGTATTTATTTAATTTATATATTAATAACAGTCAAAAAAGATTTATAATACTTTTCTAATTTTCATACAATTTCTACAAAAGATACATATTAGTTTCGTTGAAGAAAAGAAAACAGATCCATACAAAAACGGATCTATTTTTCTGGATACGAATAGGGAGCTCCGATACATGTCTAGCATGTGTATAATGTTTAAATTAGTTACAGAGTTATAAATATGCCTATAAATTTAGATTTATAATTGTAAAAAATATTTTGAAAGGTGAGCAGTACGATAGCTGTGAATTGCAGTCGTAGATCGAATGTGCGCTATCGAAGATAAACAAACACAGAGAGAAAAAACACACACACAGAGAGTGAGAGAGAGAGAGAGAGAAAAGTCTGATCGTCTGTCTGTTTTTTCAGAAAGAAAATGAAAAAAGGTTTATCAATTATTCGCACCACAGAACTAGCGTTGCAAAATAATAATTGCAAAACTTTGAATAAACACCATAAAATAAAAAAAATTTGCAACAATGGTTTCGGGTCGAAAGAGCGTACGACCCTTCGTTAGGCGACCAAAGTAGGCACGAGTATAGCAGTCAAAGCCGTGCATTACCACTTTGACTGCTGCACTCGTGCCTACTTTGGGTGCCTGACGAAGGGTCGTGTGCTCTTTAGACCCGAAACAATTGTTGCGAGATATTTTATTTTTATGGTGTCAATTTAAAGTTTTGTAAGTATTATAATATCCATGCCCACTTAAATAAATTATTTTAAATTACTTATTGTAAATTATTAAAAAAAGTTTTATTGTTAAATTGGAAATGTTTGCCATTTATACCATTAATGATAAAGTTTATATACCACCGTGTCTTGATACTATTGTGGGGAAAAAATGTTACGTATTAATGAATTTAAAATTTTTTCTGGGGGAACTACATTTGACAATTTATAAGTAAATCATTCATAATTACCAGTTGCAAATTACTAACATATATTTAACCCACTATATCTAAAATTAGTATATGCTGTAGCCATTACAAAATTTTCTTCAATTATTATTCAATATTATTGCACCATATATCTGTTACAATGCACAACGTAATTAACACAGCTTCTCACAAATAAAGATTTTACAAACTAATTTAACAAATAGATGCTGAGATACTATAACTATCTGGAAATTTACAAAGAGTAATAGTAGCGCGGCACGTCATCTGATGTACACCCAAATTGATTCGGCATAGTTTTTAAAAAGCTAGTTTGGCATAGTTTTTGGATGTATGACATACACCTACATATCAAATTCGGTGCACATAGATAGCTGAGATATGGCTCTCCTATAAATAGAGTTAATTGCACCATGCCAACGTCACCTGTCGGCCGATATGCGTCCAAATTAAATCAGCATAATAGTTCATAATGGCTGTTGCACATATCAAGTTTAGTGCATTTATACATCACAGAAGCTCAGTTACAGCATTTTCTTAAATGTGAAAAATTGCAACATACTGGCATTACCTGATGACCGATATGCACCTAAGTTGAATAAACATAGTCTTTCACAATTGACTATTTGAACATTAAGTTATGTGAAGTTCTACACAATAGCAGCTAAGATATAGTCTTTCCTTAATTGTGGGAAATTGCAGCATAGTAGCGCCACTTCTTAGATGATATGTACCAAAAGCTATTCAGCACGAATTTATGTGAAAGTTCATCTAAATATAAACTTTTGTACAATTCTGTTCATTATTTTGTGAGATACAGCACCCAAACATAAAATTTTGATTATACACAGACAGACATCTCCTAAAATGGTTTAATCGAGTTTAAGGAAATCTCAAATTTGTAAATGCACCAAAAGCCAGAAAAAGAAAATTTTGAAAAATCCAGTACTTCATTCTTATATATGTAGAAGAAAATCAAAATAAATTTTAAGTTATTGTGGAAATAGAGTATACAACTAAATGTTTGCAAGAATTACTTAATTTATAGAGCATAGTTAAAAGAAAAAAATGTTGTTTAAATTGACATACCAAATAGTTTTTAAATTTAAATGTGTTAAGAATGAAACAAATAACATGAAATTAAGTACATGTTTTTAACAAGATATCTTTTGTTTATCACGAATACTTAATATGCTGCGCATGAACAATTTGATTTTGAATCGAGAATACAGTATATAATAATTTAAACTCATATTACTTTTGATTAAATTTCTTTTGAAAAAAAAAAATTATATATATATATATATATATATATGATATCAAATTTTTAATAACTAAAAATATTAACCTTTTACTACAATCATCAATCATTTGAATGAAACAAATAACATGAAGTTGAATATATATATATGTATTTATTTACCAAGATATTTATTATTTATCGCTAACAATTAATATTGTATACAAGAAAAATTTGACTTTAAATTGAGAACAGAATATAGTATGCAATATTAAATTCATATTATTTTTGCTAAAAGTTGTTTTGAAAAAAACTGGTGTCAAACATTTAATAATAAAAAAGTCATTTTTTTATTACATACTATTATTACATAACCATTTGCCAAAATTATTTAAATTAAAAAAATTATTTATTTAGAACAGGAATTAAAAATAAATAAATAATAACAGATAAACGAGAAACCTTTAAATTTTTGTAATTTATCTCATTAAAAAGTTTAAATATAAAAAAAAAGTATTAATATTATTTTTTATTGTTCTAAGATAGATATAATGTTGCAAACGATAATTTAAAAAACATACCTTAAAATTCGGATTTCTTTCAAAATTCCCATGAATAGCATTTTTCTATATCTTTCTTAAATTGACGTCCTTTGGAAATCCAAATACCTTCTGAACCATCTTTAGGGAAAAATAAATCATTACTATTCTGTGTATAAAAATATTAATATGAGCTTAATGTTAAAAGTGTATGTAAACAACTATAGCTTAGACAAATTAAATATACTTACTTTATAATACAACGATAGGTAAAACTAGATTTATAATAACGTATTTTAAATTTTATACATTTTAAACAACTTTATAAATTAGAACAAATTCTAAATACGACTCATATTATTAGAAGATTGCCGAAGCTTTAGAATTCTACAAATTTACAATTTACTATTCTTACAAAGCTTACAATAAAATAAAGTATTTAGCACTTACTTTTGGCTGTAAACTCGATTCGCTGATTCTGATTACAAAAAAATCACTCGTTCTCTTTCTAAAATGAAAATTACTCTAACGACAATTGCAGTATCCCGCCAAATGCGATGAGTTTATTGTTTCTTTTTCGGTTTCGGTTGACTAACACAAGTTGTCAATAGGAGACAAAAAATAAATAACAAATTAAAAAAAAAAATAAGAAGAAGAAGAACAATGTTTAGCTTTTGGACTAGCCAAACAAATTTTTCTTAGTCAACTGACAAAACGGGAACAATTTTTTTTTATTCTCTCATCTGACTAACCGGTCAAATTTGAGGAAAATGAAAACTGTACCTGGGAAATTAGTCATCTGACAAGTTTTAGAGGCAAAACGGATCATCAGACGAAACACATTAAAGATGCATGGTAAAATAAAACGACTTTTGTGTCTCATGACTAAATGGGATTGTCAGGTAGTGTTTTGATTGTTTAAAATTTTGCGTAATTTTGTGCAAATTTGTCAATGTACTTGACAAACGTTTAGTGTCACAAAGATGGCATGTCTCTTGACAAGTTTCGATTTTTCATTTTTCTGTGTGTACAGACATCAAATTTATCGAGAAAAAATGTATCGTTTAAAGTAATTCACTTGTCTGCATATGGCAAATGAACAAATTCTTTCGATTTGCTTTTCCCGGGAAAAGGAGAAAAAGGCATTGTGGTTTACTCAACTTTTTCTTTGGTTACGGGTAATTAACTAGAAAAATTAGAAGACTTCTGTGTGCTCCAGACCGTACATTCCGAACGTGTAATAGCTCATAATTTTTTTGTAAAACATACTGTATTTGTTAGTATTTTGTATTACTTCGGCTTATGCTTTGTCATAATCTTTCGATGCCAATTCATCTTGTGATTCCGTATATTATACATATTACATAAGAAAACATAATGTAAAAGATAAGTCTGTTCATGCATTTAGTTTTATTGCCACAGAAGTCTTAAATAAAAAGTTATGTGTAAAAATAATTAAGAAATTGAAATAACCCTAGCCAGGTGATATCAAATTGAATATATTCCGATCCTCCATCAGCCGAAGTGGTGTAGACACGAAGGTAGCATGAAAGCAACAATGTACTTTTCTGACATAGAATCGCATTATATACAGTAGTGCTTAATCCCATTACAAATAGTACATGTATACAGTGCACCACACACGAGGGGGGGGGGGGGGATGGCGAATCCCTATTAACCCTGGCGCATTTCGGAAACACTTATTTCGAATTGTTAACATTTGGAAATATATAGCCAATATTATCAAACGAACACTTACCCGACATTGGAAAAACATTAAAAATATGCTCAATGGCTGTAGTATTAAAGAAATATTTGTATTAGATCAAAAATATTCAGCAATATTCATAATTGCATTTAGAATATTTTCATTAAATTGCCATTATATGTTCAATATTACTATTAATATTGCAACTATTTTCGTAATACAATATCCCTGAATATTCAAATAATGCTCTTTCAAAATAAAATAGTTACTGTAGTTAAAATAAAATAGTTACTGTTGTTAAAATAAAATAGTTACTGTATATCCAGATTTTTCACTAACTAATCTTATTTACATTGCGTTAATCTAGTATAAATAATTTGAATCAGAAATTAATTTTTTTTTTTTCTAATGAAATTTCTAAATATATTTTACCTTGTTATTTAATACTATTAAATCTCGGAAATTGAAATTTCAATAATGGGGTTACCCAATCAGGCATAACCAGTTATAAATTTAAGTATAATACTTTGAAAATTATTCATAAACAAAGATGATGTTCTCTTGAAATGACAGACATTTGTATTCCGTACCGTTCTGATCCAATTATTAAATTCATAACTCATGTAGAAAATTTAATGATCCAAGTTTTCCTATCTTATCGTTTATATTTAAAATCATTCCCATCTCGTTGGGCAATCAGACTGAACGATCTAAAAGTTAAACATTTATTTGTCATTAAAATTTCGTTAAAGCTGAGTTAGGTGTCATTTCATCATCGCTCAGTTGTTTGCGACTGCTGAATTATTTCCTTCTCTATCTCATTGGTGATTTGGCAGAAATTTAAACTTAATATTTATTATAGTAGAATGAGCGATCATTAGGATGGAGTTATAATTTGTTTCAAAAGTTGGTTTTTGGAAAAATTCTCAGAAATAGGTGTCCGTTGTTGTTATTGGTTTATAGACCAGATTCTTGTAAAAAGATTAATTCCTCGTTAGGTTACTTCTGATTTTTCAAAAGATTTCCAATTGATAGAGGTGATTTGGAAGAAATTTAAACTGTGTGTGTATTTTAATAGAATGAGCGATCGTTATAAGATGGAATTATAATTTGTTTCGAAAGTTTGTTTTAAATTTTTTTCAAAATAGATATGTTCATTGTAGTTGTTGTTTTATAGATCAAGTCTTTGTAAAAAGATCTCGTCAGGTAGCTTTCGAAGAAATTTTTTTCAAAAGGTTTTTAAGAGAAAAAGGTGATTTGGAAGAAATAAATTTAATATTTATTATAGTAGAACAAGCGGTCGTTAGGATGGAGTTATAATTTGTTTCGAAAGTTGGTTTTGATTTTTTTTTTTTTTTTTTTTTTTTTTTTTTTTAATTAGGTGTTTACTGTTGTTTTAAGTTTGTAGAAAAGGTCTTTGTAAAAATATTATTCCTTCGTTAGGTTACCGCGGAAGTTTTTTTTTCAAAATGTTTTTCAGAGAACGAAAATAAATATAAAATGAGAAGAGGGTTTCCATAGTTTCCTATTTAATTTAGAATAAAGGAATCAGATGTGCATTGCCATTAAAAAGAAAAAATATAGATTATATATACATTTTTAAATTTCTTAAAGTGAAGTGGAACAAGTCCTTCGGGCTCATTCAAAAGGGTAGACAAATTTCTTTTTTCTTATCAAGTAGCCGTCATTTTGAAACAAAATGGCGGCTACAAATTATTAATGGACTTGGTAGAAATATTGATGAGGGGCTTTGTACATATGGAATTTTAAGCAAATCGGTTCATAAGTACCTTTTCATGGGAATTTGAAATTTTCAAGTGGCTAACACTTGGAAACAACATGGAGGGCCAAGTTGGCAAACAAATACATCAAATGCATTTGTGAGATAAGTCCACAGTACAAATTTAGTTCGAATTAATTCAGAATTTCAAAAGTTATCCTGCTGAAACATAAGTGGTTGCTTGGATAAAAATGGTGAAGCAAGTTGCTCGGTGAACTGATGTAAGATATTAGTAAGATAAGTCCACTGACCAACTTTCATTCGAATGAATTCAGTTTTTCAAAAGTTATCGCGATTACAAATTCTCATGTGGCAGCGTTCAAGTAGCCACAACTTGGAAATGAAATTGAGGAGAAACCTCCCTCCCCTCCCCCGAAATGATAGATATATGAATGATAAATCCATTTTTCAAATTTGGTTTCAATTGATTAAGTATTTCTAAATTATCATGATAACAAATTTTCAAATGGCCGCCACTTGAAAACAATATGACGGAGCAAGTTGCCCAGCAAACTCATCCAAGATATTTGAAGCAGAAGTTCACTGTCCAACTTTGGTTCGAATCAGTGCAGTATTTCAAATGTTATTGTTAGGATAAATTTTCAAGTGTCAGTCTAAGTGGCTGCGACTTGGAAACAAAATGGCGGAGCAACTTGCCCAACGAAATCATCGAAGATATTTGCAGAGCTGCCAACATTTTTAACTTTTAAATCAGAATTAACACCAGTATTTTTAAATGAAATATGTTATATATATTTTCGACGATTAATATTACCGATTAATATTACCGCATATTTTCAAGTGGCAGCCTGATTTCAAGGAGCCTCAACTTGGAAACAAAATGTCGGAACAAGTTGCCCAGTGAACACATCTACGATATTTATATGATAAGTTCACTGTCCAACTTTGGTTCGAATTGAATCAGAATTTAAAAAGTTATCATGATTATAAATTTTCAAGTGATAATCTGATTTCAAGTTGTCCCGTTTAGTTTATAACTTCCGCACTTTGTTAACAATAGCGAATAAAGTTCATTAATAAATTTTTTTGAGACCCTCACATCAAAGTTCAAGCAAATCCGTTCTTAAATACGCTTTTTACAATATGAATTTGAAAATTTCAAGTGACTTCCACTTGAAAACAAAATGGCTGAGACACTTGGCTAACAAACTCATTCAAGATATTTATAAGATAAGTTCACTGTCCAAATTTGGTTCGATTCGGAGTATTATTTCGGAAGTTACCATGGTGTTAAATTTTCAAGTGGCAGCCTAATTTGAAGTCGTCCGTTTAATTTAAGATATCCGCCACTTTGTTAAAAATTGCAGATAAAGTTCATTAATAAACTTGGTTGAGACCCTTATGTGTTCTATATTTACATCAACATTCAAGCAAATCCGGCCTTAAATACGCTTTTTACAATGCGAATATGTAATTTTCAAGTGGCCGCCACTTGAAAACAAAAAGGTGGAGCAACTTGGTTAACGAACTCATCCAAGATTTGTATAAGATAAGTTCGCTGTCCAAATTTGGTTCGATTTGGAGTATTATTTCGGAAGTTATCGTGCTGGCGAGATTTTCATTAAATTTATGTATGAATAGATAGATAAACGAAGTGATTGCAATAGGTCGATTTCTAAAGAAATCAACGTAATAAACATTAACAGTGAATTTGAGAGTTTTTTTTTTTTTTTTTTTTTTTTTTTTTTAATCCATTTATAGAATATTTTGCCAGAACTTTTTTTTTTTTTTTGTTTTATGAAGTTAGTTACACATTTATTCTCTGATCATTTTAAATTTCTTGAAAGATTCCCTCCTCATCCCCCTCGACTTGCATCATTTCACTTAGAAAATAATATTGGAAATACCGTTTCATATAAGTCTCTAAAACGAAAACAAACAAACAAATAAAAAAGAACACCGTTGTCCTAAAAGTTCTACTCTAGTAAACAAAAAGTGGCGGGTTCGATCCCAGGTTGCGTTTTTCGGCTTATCCTTTCTGAATTTTCTATGGTTTGCTCCGAAATTAGCATCAATACGGGCTAGATTCCGTCAGAACGGTCCTCACGGAGGGCATAGCACCCAGCCCTAGATCCCTAGTGTTTTTGGCTAGTTATTTGCTTTAACACCTACTACTTAAAAAAAAAAAAAAACTTCACTTATTGTAGGCACTTGAAAAAAAGCAGCTGCGGAAAATATGCGTTTTTGATACTTTTTTGCTAATCCCTTCAGAGGCCAAGCTCATTCTTTATTCAACAGTTTATATACATATATATTCAAAAGAATTTGGGGGGGGGGTAAGCTGGATATATTAGAAAAAGAAAAACTATGCTAGATTTGGAATTAGTGAATATAACTATATTAATAATAATATAATGATAATAATTAGATAAACTATAATTATAATAGAATTTTATGTTTAAATTTGCTGATGGTCAGCATCAGAGCATCATTAAAAATTAATAAAGGAATTATTTATACAATAGAAATGCGATGGTGTAATTTTTAATTTGTAAATAAATCCATAATATAGATTACTTATACAGAAGCAAATTTGACTTTTTTTGTATCGTATATGTTCGCGATACAAAATCGCATATGTTCTAGTGCACTTGACGACGAAGGACTTGCACATTACTTTTTCTCAAAACTGTAGTCTTTTTTATTTTTTTCGTTTCTCCCCCCCCCCCTTTTTTTTTTTCTGATGTTACAGGAAGTTTTCTACAACCCAAATGACCCTTAAGTGAAATTATATTAAAATTTGAACTTTTATTTTAGTATTTAAAAAGTCCAACCAATTTATGTTCTAAGCTAGATATCCTGTTGCTTTATCACCCCCCCCCCTAAAATATAAATCAAACCTATTGATATTGATATTATAAAGACTGATAATTTCTGAAATTATTCCATTTTAACGTTTAAAATTTATTTATTTATCTATTGATAGTTTGATATCTCAAAGATTTTCTAGTTTATTTTATTTTACTTTCTTATTTATTTATTTATTTTGTCAAATGGGGGGGGGGGATATTTTGTACCATGTATATGGTAACTGTGATGTATAGAGAAATAAATAAAATACTAGCATTACATATTAAGAATTTGTTTTCTATTATTAGGTAGTTTTTTATAGATTAAGTATTTAAGGTAAGCAGCCTCTAATTTTAAATCCTCGCAAATTGGCCTTGATTAAGCAAGATTTTTTAAAACCTTTTCAGGTATTTTGATTTCTAATTTAATATTGAGTTGGCAATTCTCATCAAAATATTCTTTTATCTTTTTAAAGTATTACAAAATAAAATCTATATTATTTTATTTTATTTTTCTACAAGCATTTTCAAAGATTGTCGTTCGAAGCACAATTTATTCAAATTAAAAAAAAAAAAAAAGAATAAACCCAGCATAATAATTCAATACAAATTTTTATAGAATTTCAATTTTTTTTCTTTGACCCTTTTTTCTTCAAATTTCTCCCATTAAATCACATTTGAATTAAAAAAAAGGAAAAAAAACTTTTTAAAAGCACAAAACTTGATTCTTTCAGTTTACTAAGCAGGCTGAAAACAGATGCGAAGATTTTAATATCGAAGATTATCGAATCTTTTACGGATATATATTAAAAAATCTCTTATACTAATGTGAAATAGACTTCAAACTTACTTTCTCTTCGGGCATTTACAATTGCCCTCTCTCCTAATGAGATAAAAAATCAAATTATCGTGTACTATTTATAATGCTCTGTTGACATAAGAATGACATTCTCGAAATTCTATAATTGGCTCAGAAATTAATATTTACTTCTAGTCTGTAATGCAACCAGAAAAGAAAATCGATGACTTCTCGTTCCGATTGGAAATAACCTGTGGCGCCATCTAGAGGAAAGCAATGTAAATTCTCATGATTGTCTGGTAAATATTTAATTTATCTTTTTAATATGACTGACAAGTAATTTGTAGCAAAGAAATACGGGAATTGAACTGGTCGTATTATAATAATAATATTAATAATAATAGGTCCAGTCATTTGCAAATACCGTTGAAAATTATTTTAGCCAAGAAGAAAGTCATGAATCAGCGTTTATCCTGTTCCTCTTTTCTTTTCCTTTCTTTCTTTTTCTTTTCTTTCTTTCTTTTTTTTTTTTTTTACTTTCCTGCTCCTCTTTTTGGATATTTTCTTTACCGAACGTTTATTTCTTATTTGTCCCTCCTGGGGCTGTCAGCAAAAGTCTATTTATTAATTGGTCTTTTAGGTGCAGGAAGCAAATGTATTTCTCCATTAATTTGCCTGGGGTATAGTATTTTTATTACAACTAAGAATTGTTAGGTATCATAGCCATGCTACAAGTCTCTGGGATATTATATAATAAAAAGTTTTAAAACAAGAATTACTTCAGAATAATTAAATACTTGTACTTCATTTTTATTATTTTATTACATCATTTTATTTTGGCAGCAAAGTATTATTATTTGGCAACAATTACACGTGGTATTTTTTCAGAGAGATTTGTTTAAAGGTTTGTGATACTTCAAATAGCTGTCTTTTAATAAAGTAATTAGGTTTGCTAGAAATTCGAAGGAACATTATAGTTTTTCTTAATAATAATAATAATAATAATAATAATAATAATAATAATAAAATATTTTATTAGATTTATTTCCATCGAAGTTATTTTCGGAATTTTAGTGTAGTGATTAAGACCAATAGTCTACGCATGGGACTTAGGCCTGGGTTCGGTGTTTTAGTGGGGGGGGTCTTTCTCTAGCGTCCTAGTTTGTATGCATGCGAGTTTCGCAGAAAACCACAGAAATCTCCGAACTGTTAGACCGACGAGTGCGATCTGGATTCGAACCTGGCCATCTATCAGATTCGACGAAGTTATTTTGGAATTTTAAACTGATTTCAACAAAAGTTTTATACTGATGCGTTATTTATAGCAGATTTTTATTATTATTTAGAGAGAGAGAGAGAGGTATAGGTTTGCTATTTTTGGTGTAAAGCGCTTTTTATGTAATATTGGATTGATTTAATGTTATCACTATATGCGAATATATGTATGTACGTATATAAACTAGTACACCCGTAATTAATTAAGCATAGAAAATTTGTCGTTGAATCGAAACACAAAAATGTATGTTATATGTGGCAAAACCAAACATCTTGTTTCATCGATGTCTTAATTTTTTTTTTAATTTATACATTTTGCATTTAAAATTAAAGAATATATATATATATATATATATATATATATATATATATATATTGATTAGAGATTCACTTTGAAAAATGCTGATTGACAAGAAGTAAGAAATTGATAGAGATCAACGATTTCTATCAAATGTCTAGATAACAAAGATATCTAGTCAAAAATATCTCTGTCACTGTCTTTAGCTTTTGAAAGAAAGTTTTATTTGATATGTTTCTTAATAATGTGGGCGATTTCTTTGAATCCGGAATCTCTTTCGGATTATTCAATCAATTTTTAAGAACGGGAGCAGTTTCTTTTGCAACTTAATACCGAAAAGGAAAAAATAAAATGTATCTTGAGTCAATAATTCTTTTATATGCATGGTTTATATTTTAATCTTTATGCGAAAAAAAAAAGAAAAGAAAAAATAAATAAGAGGAATGTGAAGAACATCAATTTATCATCAGCTTTCAAAATCATCGAAAATAACAAGTTATTTGCTTTTCCTTAATTTACTTGAGCTTACATATATTTATATTTTATTATGTATGACTAGTTTTTCTGTTTCAAATGTTTATTTAACGACCTGGAGAGAGAGAATAATTCCGTCGTTAGATATGTTTGATATTTTTCCAATATTTTACTTTCTATGTTGTTATTTCTTGTTTGCATAAGTGGCGCTGTCAACTGTTTATTAACAGATTGCTTTTTTTAAGGGGGGGGGGGACTTTAGTGACACTTTTCCCTCATTGCTGGAGGCTCCTGGAGATACTGCTCAGTGAATATATATATATATATATATATGTATGTATTCAGTATAGTAAAACTTTTTTTTTTTTTTTTTTTTTTTGTCGCAAACAACTCTTTGTGTATAAATGTTTGAGATTATTTTAGAAAATTTATTCAACTTCTTTTTTTTTTTAATTTATTGTCATAATAGAAATATCTGATTTTTAAAAATTACACAAGCACATTTTTCTATTCTGGTTTATCCTTAGTCGATGACATCGTTAATCTTGAATGTGAACTTGAATATTTATAAAATTTAATACAGACGTATTCAAAATACTAGACGTTTCTTCACAATTGATTAAATATTATCCATTATTACAAAAATAATTTTTAAATTAAAGAAGAATAGTTCGTGTTTTTCATATTATCACTAAACTCGGATTTTTTCTTTTTCTTTTCTTTTCTTCTCATTTTTTAAACTGTAGTTGTAAAAAATCAAATGGTATGTATACACTCTATAACTTTGTAATAAATGTATGAAAACTTTATAAATAAACACCATAAGTTTCAAAACACTCAACATTTGTTTTAAATTAAAATAGTCGAGAACGATTCTTTGTCAGATGAATATATATATATTTACCAATACAGTTTGAAAACAGCAATTTTCAACATAAGATTTTTTATGCATTTTAGTGCAAACTAGTGTAAAATATACAATTCTTTATATGCACATTGTGACAGTCTAACTTTTGTATATATTATATAGTATTCAAATATTTTAACGTTATTTAATTAGCTACTCAAATTATTTTTTTCTTTATTTAAATACAACCAATTCCAGTAATATTTCAAGTTAAATAAGAATAACAGCACACTAAAGCCTTACTTTTTTAAAAAATAAAATAAATAATTTTAATATAAACTCATATTTTTACTTTGTACTGTAATCCATTCAAACTGCCATGATTGTAGTTATGTATAGTTAGTTATATATATAGTTTAATTTTTAAGGACTTAGTTTAAAGTGATTATCAAAGCTTCACAATACAGAACTGTCAATAACGCTTACAAATAACAAAACTATCAATATGCATTTGTGATACTAAAATTGATTGGTTTTATTGAAAATAGTTATGATTTTTAATTTCATTTTATTGAAATTATAAGTTCAGATACGATCAAACAAAAATTTCATTGTTATCTGAGTCGAAATCTACTGGGTATTAAGATTTTAAAGAGTTTTACACGATCTATTATTGGAAAAAATAAAATAATAAATAAATAGAATGCTTAATTTAAAAACACTTTTTTTTTTTAAGTAATTATAATGTATCTTTATTTTAAATCACTTTAAAAATGGAAATATCATTTTATTAAGGAGTTAACTACGCTAGAATAATTTTAAGAAATTTTAAATTTCATAACTTTTCTTTTTGTTTGTGTAATTTATATTTACTATTGTGGGGGAATGTTATTTTTTGTTCACTTACCGAATCGACTATTTACAATTGTCATTACATATTTATCTTTAGCTCTACTCAGATAGCTTCATTATAATTTACTCAATATGTTTAATCAAATACCTCATAAATTTTCAACATTTGAAAATCCTTTCTTTATGTATTTTATTTTACTTTAACTGATAGCTTCTGCTGTGAAAGCTATTAAATGGGAGGTGCCGAGTTCGAACCCAATTCACGCTTGTCGACCTTTCTAAATCTTTCGCGATTTTTTCCGAAACTCGCGTAATAGACCCCTTTAAAAGATACCCATGGAACACACACCCGAACTCGGTCCGAAGAATATACAATCGACCTTAAAGCCTACAACACAAAAGCTTCATTTTTATTTATTTTTTCACCATTATACATTTCCTCATGAATTTTATTTCACAGATTTTAACTTCCGCATTTTTTTCTGTTGGAGGCTTATTCGAATAACTATAGAACTACATTAAATAATAATAATAATAATAATAATAAACGCTTATTTGACGCATCGAATCTGATGTTTTTCTGCCCCCTACATTTATTTCTTGTCTCCTACTGGGCTTGTCAAGTATTTAATAATATGCCTTTACCTACAGCAAATAAATTTCTCTATATTTCTCCAGGCATATGCTTTTCCCCTCTGACTTTCAGAATTGTGAGATGTCACAAAAGTTCCGAAAATCGATTTCGAAGAAATTTGTCAGATTTATTTGAAAAGTTTGAAACAAATATGTATATAGATGTACATTATTTTCTTAAAAAGTTATCATCTGCCCTATTTTGAAATCTCCAACTTTCCTGAATGGTTGAACTTTCAGAAGTGTCTTTAACTCGATAAATAACGAAACTAAGCACCATGAATATTTGCCGGAGGCTTTGTGTATACACACACCGCAAATAACCATTGTTGATTATTTATCTTCGAAAATTTCTTTGTTCTCTTGATTTATGGCTTTTCTGCTACTCTTTTCAATGAAACCGATTTTCTGTTTTGGTTTGATACAATATATGGAATCACAAAGGAAGTATAATTATTTCTTATTAAATATGGTCTCGAAAGAAAATGTAAATCTTCAAAGATGTAGTGAATGAATTTCATCTTTCTGGTATCGTCTAATTCTGTAGGAAATATCGATGCGACTTTTTTTTTTTTTTTTCCCTTAAGGGAAAAGAAAAAGAAAGAGTTTTCATTGGTGATTATTAAAGAAAAATAAAGTAAACTTTTCTAAAATTGTAATCGTCAATATTTAAAGCATTAAAAGGGAGGAGGGGGGGGGGGAGGTTGCATTGAAACTGAAAAGTTTCTGTATGTACGAGGACTGTTCAATAAGTAATAAGACTAATTTTGCTGTATCAAAACTACTCATCATAATAATTATTTCTATGGGATGAAGAAATGTTGCTGTCTGCATTAATAAAATATGTCAATAGACGGTACATATGGGCTGATGTGACTGACAAGGAAGGTCTCCTTAAAGCGCATACTCATAATAACGTGAAAAAAATTACAGACATACTACTTACATAGGTAATACAAGATCAGTCACATTTATCGGCGGAATCCCAACAGATAGTCTGTAAAAAAATAATATAATATGGGATGTTTGGCGCAAAAAGACAAAAAGTGCATGCGATTTGGCGAACAACTTTATTTCCCGTCAAACGCAAATAATTTTAATGCGTTTAAGAATTTCTTGCAAAACAAATCTTTCTGAATAGCGTTATAGTCAATGCAAAAATCGGTATCAGACATTTTTTAAATGATACGCGAGGCTTTTAAGGCGGAATCAATGTGGAGGCAAGTGTTCTTCATTAAGGGAGGCAAATTGTGGAAGATTTTGAGGGAAGACCTTCAACGTCCATTACAGAGACAATGATCAACACAGCCGTGGCAATCATAAAGAAGGATTAGGCACATTAAAAAAGCGTCCATTGCTGAAGGATGGCCTATTATTGCCCCACGATAATGCATGGCTACATACTGATGGTTGCGTAAGGGGCGTTTTCAGAGGGAAAGTATAAAGATTCGACCACACCTTCCATATAGTCCTGATCACGCACCGTGCGATTTCTATCTGTGTCCTGAGATCAAGAAACCCCTATGAGGCCGCCATTTCGAAAGTAAGAAAACATGTGTAACAGCTGGGGAGGCGGTTTTGAAACGACTCTCAAAGGACGGACTTTTATATGTGTTTAAGAAGTGAACGGATCGTTGAAACAAATGTATCATGTCCAATGGTAGTTACTTCGAAAAATACCATGTAAATTATGACGATTAAAGGAAAACTGTTTTCTGTATAAATTTAGTCTTATTACTCATTGAACAGCCCTCGTATGTAAGAAATTCATTTTGTAATTATCTCAGAAGAGCCGGTTTGAAAGAGTTTTATCGCAAGAAATTTTTAGTACTGTACTAATTATCCCAATGAAAAATAAATAAATAAATAAAATAAATAAATAAATAAAAAATGTTGAAAAAAGAATGATATTGAACAGAAATCACAGTTTGAAATTAGAGTCATTTAGAAATTAAAGTGTGAAAGCCAGGTGTCGAAATGGCATCTAATTATTTTTACTTAGTTGCCAAAATGGTCTACTTAGGCGCATTTTTGATACTATATATTGTAATCAAAATACGACAGACCATAATGCATGCATGAACACCTCTATATATTTATTCAAAAATTCTCTTCTAAATTTGAGTTAAATATACACATATAAAACCATATACAAACACCAAAACATGAATAAATTTACATTAAACCAAATTAAAATCTTACTTAAAAGAATAAAAAAGTGGAAAAAATGAATTCTTACTTACCAGATTGTCAAATATATTTTTTTAATTAGTCATGTACCAGATTTTACATCCTCAAACAAAATCAAAACTAACAGAAAAATATTCTTTTTATTACTATTATTAATATTAGTAGTAGTAGTATCAAGTTATACTTTTAGGAATTTTAAAATTAAAAAAAAGGGGGAGGGGAGATTTATTAATTTAAAAATGTTCGTAATTTTTTTTTTTTTTTTCCAAACAGCATTTTTAATTTTATGTAGTTGCTGGCTTTGATTGAGCTTATGTGTATGTGTTTCAAACAAATAATGTAATTATTTCAAAAAAGGCAATAATAATAATAATTAAAGCATTTTACATAAAATACAGAAAAAAATTTCTTGTTCGAGCATCTTCGACATCATTCTACCATAAATCAATCGTAGGAAGTGGATTATAGTCAACTAAATTTAGTCCATACTATTTCAAGATAGCAATAACTAAAGCCAAATTTGAATTACCATTTCCCCATTTCTTTTCTTTAATATTTCAATTCTTTTTGACGATATGACAGAAAATATTGCCATATTCTTTCTTACAATTTACATGTGAAATATTCTTTTGCTTGCAAGATTTTAAAAATCGCTTGACAATATTTTTTTTTCCTTTTAAGGAAGAAAAAAAAAGAATCATATTTTCTATCACACTTTGAATTCTTTCTTTTTCATAACAGCAAATAATCTTAGCCTAGAATGATAGGTTAGGAAGCTCAACATTAAAATCATTACTTTTTTTTATTGTCTACTTCTATAATCCTTAACTAAAATACATGAAAAATCTACAGATAAGCAATACATGGTAGATTACAAGTTATGAAAATTTGATTACATTTATCTTTTTTTTTTTTATTATTATTTACCTCATACAGAAAAGTTTCCTTATCTTTCTCATCAGCATTCTTTCCATCCAGTTATCTTTTCAACAGAAGCTCTTTGAAATCCCATAAACTTAAAAAAAGTAATTAGTCAGAACTGGACGAAGTTCTGGAGTATGTCGTTCAAATTAAGTTTTGAGAATTATTTTTAATCTCTTTCGTGTTCATCTTTGGAAAGAGTATTTTGTAGAACAGCTTCTTAAAGTTAAAAAAAGAGAAAAAAGAGAGAGAGAGATCCAATGACACTTACGGAGAGTTGTTATCTCTGCGATTATAAAATTTACAGCTGTACCGCAACTGAAAAAAAGTTATTTTTTTATTTCTAAAGTAGTATTTTTATAATCCTAAAATTTATCAAAAGGGAAGTTTATTTTCCTAATTACATTTGATAATTTTATTTTATTTTTTCCGAACAGAAAGATTACAACTCAAAACTGCTGAACGATATTATTTTTGCGCTAGAGTAACTAATATTAAAATACTTACATTTTTTAATCAAACTATCCATCCAGAAATAAGTTCGTATATCGGCAGACACATACTGATCGATATACATACGCCTACGCCTACATTTATCTAACTTAAAATACACACAGCATTTAAAACATATGCAACATACATATGATAGTTAGGCTTCTATTACACACAACAGTTTTTCGCACAACTTTTGAGCCAATTGTTAATATGAGCCAATTTTGTGGGCTCAAATCACCTCAACCCCTAGTGTAATAGGAGTTGAGAGTACGGACAATTTTTTCTGGCTAGTCATAAAAAGTTGATCGTATGAGCTCTCCTTCGATGATAAACCAATGAGGTGATAGCTCCTTATACGCGCCTAGAAAAGACGGGGCCGGCCAGCGCGGCAGCGTAGAGTCATTCATAATTTTCTTCATTCTATACGCAGACTTTACGCTGGCCTAGAAAAAGGGATAAATAGCGCCTTGACATGTACTGAACACCGTGAAAACCTATTTTTTAGACAATTTTTAACTCAACTTTTGCAACCCTCTTTCGGATTTCGGCCTCCAGAAATTGAAGCAAAAATTGGCTCAAATGAAAATTGCGTGAAAAGATTTTGTGCGTAATAGAAGCATTATACTGCAATAAAAATGTTCAGTTATTTTTCCATTGCCTAAGAGAAATAACACTATGATGTTTAGATCAGACCATGGGTGGGATGTTCACTGAAAATTTTACCAACCAGGAACTTTCACTTACCAGACAGCAGTGCAAAGTTGAAAGCACTACTATAGAACAGTTATGCGAGAATTTTCTGTACCAATTTAAAACAAACTGAAATTTATCTGCTATCTAAAAATGTCGGATTAGATATACTATTTTGGTAAGTAATAGCAACTCATGAAATAAACAAAATTTGCATTTGCAAATAAAAGTACAATTACTGTAATGTAGAAAAAATAAACTTTAAAGACCAGCAGTTCTCTTTAAGCTTTTAAACTAATCTCCAAGTTTTAAAATTATCTCCAGTGTCCGCCTCCATGTTAAAATTAATTTTTAAACGATTCTTAGAATCATCTTAATGCCTAACCTATTAAAGAAACGAAATTAATGTCGCGTTTATTTCACCGATTTGAGATTTGGAAAAAACGGAAAATATGGGGAACATATATTGGAGTTTTCGGTGCCTTTTAAACTGCATAAAACTTTATTCGCCACTTTAAAATTTTTTCTCGTTACCTGCGAGTAAATTGCTATAACCCCCCCCCCTTCCACAAGTCAGATAAGATTATTATACATCACCATACTCAAAAATGAAAGCCTATTTCAGAGAAAATAACAGAAATTAAATATCGACGCGGAAGTTTAATACACTCAAATACAACAAAGAATTACTTTACAAAATCATATCAATTAACCAACGCCTTATCAATTATCCAAATTGCAGTGCATGAATCTATGAGTAAAATTAATCTGTATTTAAAGCAAGCCATATTGCATTAATTAACTTCATTTTAATAATTTATGTTAGAACTTTTAAGTAATGAATGTTGAAAAAAACCATTTTTTCTCTTCAGCATCTAATAACACTAACAATAATTTTTAAAGAGAAAGTGTGTTATTTTATGTTTATTATAAATTTGTTACATTGACTTAATTTTATTTGTTATATTGGTTTAATTTTATTACAAAATTCTTTGAAATAATGCAGAACAGTTTTATTATTGCGTACGTCTTGAAAAATCAGATCATTAGTTTTGAATGCTTCAAAGACGTTTGATTTTAAATTTAGCACAAATGAAGATCATCTTTAAATCTCGTTTTTAAATTTGTGGAAAAATATTAGTATAATTTTACGAACACCCGTAAAATAAATAAATAAAATGACAATAAAACTATGAAAAAATGGAAGAAAAAAAATCTAAAAATAAAGTAGAAAAAAATCCCTGATATTCTTTATTACAAGAAAAATAAAATAAAATAAATAAATAATAAATAAATAAAAGGAAAAATAACGTAAAGATTTAACATACATTTCAAAAGAATTTCAAAAGTATAATTGGGATGAAAAGAAAAGAAAAGATGCAAATTTTCACCCTGCTGCATTCCTTTGGGCTATTTCTTCTTTTTCGGCCAAAAATTATTTGCATCCTTAACAGCTCTTTTTAAAATATCTATCGTCGGCGATATTTAATGCTGCCATTACTAGCCCCCTCCAGGCTCTTGTTTTCGATCATAATCGAACTGCAACCAGTTAGTTACATGACTGTTCTTAAAAATGTAAAATACTGCTGATAATGGTCTAAAATGGGCACTATAAAATTTAGAAAATATTTTAATCAATGCGTATCATAAGTATAGTTATTGTTTTAAATTTAGAATGAAAATAGACATTGTGTTTTATTTTTAAAGAATGTAAAAGGCATGTTAGAAAATAAAATACAATTATCAATGTTTAAATAATAGAATTGAGTACAATGTGAGCACAATTGAGTAAAATTGTTTAATTATTGTTATAAGCTATATTATTAAGCATTTTTGTTTAACAATGTTTATATCATACTTCACCAAATATCTTCTTAAAAGTTATATAAATATATTCCAACGTAAATTTCAGTATCAGTTTTTTTTTTTAAACTGAAACCGAAGAATTTTCCATTACACCTAACAGTTTTAAAATGTTAGCTCTACCACCCTGTATTTAAAAGAATCAAATATTTGCTTGTAACATCCAGTGTAACATTTGCTTATAATCATTTAGGCATTAACCCTTAACTACACGCGCTTAATATTTTAACACAAGTACACGCGTCGTGTATTTTGTACACCACCAAAATATCAAATTAAATAAAGTAAGAAAAAATATGTATGCTACAGTTGGCAGCAAAAGTATCAAGCACTAGCAATAATCCTTGTCTAAAAAAAGTTCACATAATACTACTTTGTTAAATAAATCCTTGTCGAACCATGTCAAAGAACATGATTCAACAAGGATTTATTTAACAAAATAGTATTAAGTGTACTTTTTTGATATAAGAATTATTGGCTAGTGCTCGGATACTTTTGCTGCCGACTGTATAAGTTTTAATTATCAAAACTTTTTATAAAAACTAATGAAAAATCTTCGAATAAATACTTCAATGATAGGTTAGATATACACGCAGCGTGGGGGAGAGGGATTCTATATAAAAAGGTACACTTAATACTGTTTTGTTACATAAATCCTTGTCGAGTCATGTAATTAGTCAGTCTAAGAGCATCATTCGACAAGGATTTATTTAACAAAACAGTATTAAGTGTACTTTTTTTACATAGGAATTATTGCTAGTGCTCGAATAATTTGCAGCCGACTGTATATATGTTTTTCACAATAGAAAACTTGCTGGTCAACAAGAATAGTCTGATATTCTCATCCACTTATAAAATCCTTTTTAGAGTTCATTACTGTTGAAATAATTAAGAATGGAATAGTGTTTTTTGGTTCTCTCTAAATTTTATACACCTAGATAAAGAAATAATTGAAAAAAAAAAGTGTGTGTGTGAAAGGGGGGGGGGGGATAGGCTCAAGATGGCCACTCTGGCACGATTTCCTGAAATTTGTTTACATTTGGAGAAAATTTAAAAGCATCATTCGATATTTATTCCAAAAAAATTGAAACGCCCCCAAACTCCATGCATTTAAGAAAACAAGTAACTAGGCGGTTAGGATTGAAAAATATATCGCATCTTTAAATTAATTTTCTAAGTATTTTTAAACCATAAAAGAGGAAAAATACTATTCGATTTAAACGAACAAAATTTTGAATAAACACCATAAAATGCAAGAAGAAAAAGAATCTATACAACTGTTGATTCCTGTTAAGAACAGAAGAACAGCGTAGTAATATGTTTTAAATCTTTCAAGCGGGTATTCTCCGTTAAAGTTTACTTTTATTGCTTGTAATATTTTATTGATTTATTTTCTTTCTTTCTTTTTTTTTCTTTTTTCTTTTCTTTCTTTCTTTCTTTTTTTTCTTTTTTTTGATAAACAATAATATATGTAAATTAATGAACATAAAATGTTATCTGTATAAAATTTTTAAAAAGTGTAAAGTTGAGTTCTAAAGATGTGAATCTTTCAGTATTGTTTCATTTCTGAGTGATTTACTTCTTTTTCTTTTTCATTCCTTCTTTTTTTCTTTTTTCATCTGAGCAAGTTTTATTTTCAAGATAAATAATTATATTTTTTGAATACTGTATAATTCTTTTCTTTAGTACATTCTATTTATCTAAAATTGTAACATTGTTAAAATCTTAGTTGTTCTAAGGATACTTAATTATTGACTTATTTCACGTTCCTGGATAGTGATTGCTGTTTTTAAAATGCATTTTTTTTTTTTTTTTCCTTTCCAAGAAATTTTAATATTTTTCTTTTAATTAGTAATCGACTGTAAATTACGCTTAAAATTTTTTTTCGAATCCAAACACATTTAACGAAAGTTCAGTGCTGCAAATTTACCTTTAAACAAAATTGATTAATAAATACAAAAGAAAAGCCTTATTCTCTTTGAAATAGAGAAATTCTTTTTCATAAAAGTAGTGAAAAGTCGAAAAATGAATATTTGTATTACCTCTCAAAATCAGTTAACTCCAAAAACTTACAAAGGAGAATTTCTGTCTGTCACTATATGTATTTATATCAAAGTTTTCGTTTATGATACATCTAAAACACATTGCTTCCAACATTAAAAGAGAGAGGTATTTCTAATCTCAAGTTTAAAATTAGCTGAATATATCAAACAATAACCATAAAATAAAATTTGTTTTCTATCTTAAAATAGAGGAAGGATTTCTCTGCGTTGCCCCCTTTCTAAATTCGCATTGCCTTCCCCAACATTACCCCCCCCCCTCCTCCGAAAAAAAAAAAAAAATACTTACAAGAATCATCTATTTTACTTAAAAACAATTTTGAAACCGCACACTCGTTTAATCAGCACCAAAAAAGTTTGAAAAATCAGATACTAATAGAAGGACTATTGAGACTCGTCCATAGGCACTTATTCGGGAAAGAGGGAAAAAAAGTACGTGCTACAAGATCAACCAATATGCTGTTCTTAAACAGAAAAAGAAAAACACGGGGGAAAAAAAAATGTCAAGATAGATGTCGCGGCGGTCATTAAAGTTTCTTTTATGTTTCCTCGTTATCCTTTGGGAGTTGTCAGTATGGTAAATTTTCTTTAAAAACGTCTTTGCATTTTAAAAACTTTATCGGAAGTCATAAAGCAAGAAGTGGTGCAGAAGTTATTCTAATAAAAATTAAGATAAGGCTTTCAGCTGAGCTTGTTCATTTTTTCTCCTCTCTTTGGAACGAAAGACTGAAGAGGGATACGTCTTTGAACAGTTTCTAAGAAAGTCTCCGGCCTATTGATCAAGAGTGTTGATTAAAATTTGTGTAATGTGGAAATATGAAACTAATTGAATTAAAGAGAAAATTTGTAGCTTCATCCTTTTTTCTTTTAAATTTCAAAAGCGAATGGTTTTGTTAATACAGTGTCTTCAAATATTTAGCTAGTAGGTAATGTAATTATTAATATTTGATTACTTAAATGTTAGATGACCTTTCACATTTGTTTCTATTATAGGCTTTTATTAGATTGCTTACTTTTGCTTGTGAAGCTGAAATTGGAGATGATACTTAAATATTTCTTTAGTGTCATACCGTGTTGAATAGTGTGCACAAAATTAAATCGAGACACTTATTTTTATATTACCTAAAGTTTACAAATCGTATTGTTGCACATGCGGTGATTATTTTGGAAAAATAGCCAGTTGCCAAGTTTTATAATTTATTCCGAAGTATTTTTAGCCACGCTTTCTCTCTTTCCACACCAGAATTTTTGTAGATCATTTCTCTCCGTTATGTGACGACGACAACGGTTAATAAAGGAAGAAAATCATTCTTAAAAATTACTGGTATGAAAAAAAAAGCGAGGCTAAGAACGTTTAGGAATAAATCATAAAAGTTGGCAACTCAGATAGTATCAAATTTGCAGATGTACTTTTAAGAATAATTAAATAAATTACATTTATTTCTTTATTTAATTGAGAAATCAAGAGGTTCTTCTGAAACGTGTGATCAGGTTCTCAGCAATTTTAAATAAGTTTGCCTGGAGTTCAGGCTAAGAGAAAACAATTCGATGTTTTCCTCTAATAATTGTGCAGTTCAAATTTCTCTATGATTATGCAATGTTATTATTGCCATATTGAATTTCAGTTAGTAGTGTGAAATTCTGATGCAAAACTAATAATGACCGTACTCTTTTCGCGATAAAGATACATGTAGTTGTGCCTTTTTATGCAAAATAATTATAATAATTTAATAATAATATTGAATGTTTTCCTGCTGAGTCTTAATGCCAAGTAGTAAATTAGAATCCCTTAATTCTTCATCAAGAATTAATTCGTTATAAAATATTAATTTGTTTTTAAATATTCTTTTTCAGTTAAATTCTAAAATTACGTTTATATCATTTTTTCGGAAAATTTTGACAGATATTTAATCAATCGAGTTTTGCTTTTTCAGCTGCACAGCATTTACGTATGCTGTGCGGAATGCACGTTATGCTGTGTAGCAGAACTGTTGAGAATTCAATATCCAACAAATCTGTCCAGGAGTTCTGGATTGCTATTGATTGTTTTCTGTAGAGTTCAGGGAAATACCCTCAAGATTCTTTTGAAACGCTTTCCATGAAAAGAGTATCTTCTCAAAATCCTCTGAATTGCCATAACGAACTAACCCAATATATTTGAATTTTAAGTTTCCTCCAAATATGGAAATCTTCAACTTATATCTCTTCTTGGGTTCGACGTAGACATCTTTTTCAGGAGTAAAAGGTAATAAATCTTTTAAATTATAGAAAAACTTGTATATATATATATATATATATATATATATATATATATATATAGAGAGAGAGAGAGAGAGAGAGAGAGAGAGATAGCTAGATAGATGTAATTTAAAAACATTTTTTGAAACGGCATTTCGTAAATTTTCATGTCTCTGTACACAGTTTTAAAGGATATCGTCTAACATAAATAACATTATTATGCTATTCGAATACATTTAAAACTATCCTGAAAAGCTAGAAAAAGAGATGTACGCTATTTCTCTGAATGGGGAGGAAAAAATTATATTGAAATCATCACGTAAATGGTATACATCGTAACATCAATGATACATGTAAAAGTTATATTTCCAAATATTTGCTTTTAATATCTGGATGTGATATGAAATTTTATGTACTCTAATCTTATTTATACAATATTTCACATGTTCAATCCTGAATTCCAACGAAACATTCTTCACTAGGATAAGATTTGAAATTTTGAACCTTAATCTTATTTATTCTACATTTTTCTTGCTTACTCCTAAAATCCAACAAAATGTTATTTGACGAGTAGAATTATGCTAATTTGAAAGATTTACCTTACTTTGAAGTATTTTTACTTGTTCTTTCAAAATTCTGACATTTTATAAATATTCAATAAAAGTTTCGATTTAATAAATGTTCTTCAAATAAACTATCGTTATTGCTTTCAAATTTTTCTACCGTCAAAAACTTTCTCTCACTCTTTTATTACTGCTAATCAAATTTTATTCAGATACTAGAAATACTTTCTGGGATAAATCAAGGTAATAGCGTGATTAAAACGCATCCCGAATAAAATAGAAGTATATTCAAAAGTCAAATGAATTAACTACTTTCGTTTAAGAAAATTACTTTAAAAGATAATGTTATGTGCGTACAAATCTCTGTCTTTAAAACTATTAAAAGCGTGATTTGCCGTTAATTGATAAAACGACTTTTTAAGAACTAGAATTAAATTTTGATGGGTTTTAGTCATTCTTCTTCTTTTTTTTTTTTTTTTTTTTTTTTTAATTCACTTATAATCTACTCTATATAATTCAGGTAAAATATTATATGTATGTTAAGAAAAAGTTATTTAAACTAATTAAAATGGGGAATAACATGACTGCTGAGCTGTACATGTTTGAAATTTAGAAATATGGATATAACCTTACTTTTGAAGGCCTGAAAACTAATTAATCGGAAGAAGTATGGTTTTAAAATTATTTAAATTTTAGAGTAGTTAAGCTAAACTCTGAAAATAAAAATCCTTTTTAATATACCATCAAAAGTAAACATTGTATATCTTATACACATTCAAACTTCATAATTTATCTTCAAAGGCCAGAACTTTTAACCCTAGAACACTAGCGTGTTCTATATGCCGCTATCACTAGAGATACGTAAAATTTACATGCTCATGTAAAAGTCGTTTTATTTGCTTATATTACATTAACACCGTTTTTAAATTTATTTAATTATTTGCTGTGTTTAATCCAATATTACTAATTTTTCATTAACTGAATAATTATTTCGAAGCACTCAAGGTCAAACAAGTGTATCGGTAGAAGGGAAAGGGCAGAAAAGAACCAATAAATGAAGATCGCACGTAAAATTTACGTACCACTAGTGTTCTAGGGTTAAATAGCTGCATTGCATCTAAGGATTCGTTATATTCATTGGTGCAACATGCAAGATATGTTAGAAAGTTGTAGACAATAAAACGGTATATTCAGGTTTCGTTATAACCTTGGTTTGTTTTAGGATGGTTTGACTTTTTAAAATAAAAGTCATTATGTTAAAAATACAACGTAGTGACTGTATAAAATAACTAAATTAGTTCGCTGTCGAATTCAATCAACCCCTAAACTTTTCAATTGTGTAAGGATAAAAATACAATGTTGTGACAGCATAAAATAATTAAATTAGTACGCTGTCGAATTCAATCAACCTCTAAACTCTTTCAATAGTATAAATGATATGTACAGGGTGATTATAATTAAAGTTACGATTTCAAAACGCTGTGATTTTAAAACTACCCATCAGAGCAATTTGATATTTTACCAGAGCAATCGTGAGGCAATGAAATTTTCTTTGCCAAAAGAAAAGAAATAGTTCGAAAATGTGTCGTTAATTATCCGTAAATATTTGTTTCATGAAGCTCCTCTTTTTCTCTTTTCGCTATGACTGTTTCCGCTGTAAACACATATTCTTGTCTTTTTGCTAAAAAAATTGTTGTAAACACTTGAAGTCTATTGTTTCCTGCTATTCCATTGTGTTGCTAACAGCATTCCTGTGCTTAATGAGTCCATTTAGGCGTTTCCCCTGACATCACCCTAAGAGCGCCATCTACAGGAATATGTTGGAACTTTTTTTTTCCTCCCCCAAAGAAAATCTCATTGCCTCACGAGTGCTCTAGTAAAATATCAAATCACTCTGATGGGTAGTTTTAAAATTATACCTTTTTGAAATAGTAACTTTAATTATAATCGCCCTGTACTAACTGCGTGGTTTGAACAATATATTAAAAGATATGTACTTCGTTTTCTCGCCAATGAATTGGTTAAAATGATTACGAATTTATAATATTCTTAAAAATAGCTCTTGAGTGTGTGAAAATAACGCATAATCTCCCCTTTTTTTTTTCTTTGGTATTTTGTCTATGTGCATACTTGCCAACCATCTCATTATGAACCGTGTAATTTTTAGTACCCGCCTTTTTTTACACACCAATAATTTTTCAGAGTAATTTTAGTCTTATTTAATCGTAAAAAAAAAAAATTGGAGAGATTTACTCTAAAAACATAGTGGTGTGAGAAAAGAGGCGTTTTTTCAGGGGACATTAACAATTGTACGGTTATTAATGAGATGGTTGGCAAGTATGTATGTGTAATGTGGCTAATCTCAAATCAAACAATGCCTGTTTTAAAGTAGAATAAAAATTACACAATTTCTTCAAGAAAATAGCTTTGTAATGGATATATTCATTTTCTTTATTTTATTTTATAATTCTATAAACGACTAGGTCAAAAAACTTTAGTTTTTAAATAAAAAATATTTAACTATTTATTATATAATTTCCTAAAGAAAACATTATCTTGTTTTTTTTTTTTTTAATAGGAGTCTCTTGCTTTTAAACTGGCGGTGGAAAGGAAAATGATATTTTAATAAATGATTTTCCGTTTCTGTAGTGAAAACTGAAAATGAATATTTAATGAACTGCACGGCGAAAAAAATGCTCCATTTTAATTTCTTCTAAGTACAGTGAGGGGGCAGGGGGAAGAATTCTGTTTCATTATATCAGTCTTTAGTCATTAGGAGTACAATTTTACGACTTAGTAACATTTGGCTTGCGACTCATTTAATAAACAGTGGCATTTGCAATTACACGGAAATTCGTTATTTTAAGGTTGAAATAAATGTTTCGAACGTAAAGTATGCATCAAAATCAAATTACTTTTCACTTAAAAGACCTTTGATAGATTTTAGGCGCTCGTCTGCACAGACTTTCCGACAGTGCGCATTGATTAAATGCATTAAATCAATGTTATTACGTTGAGTGGATTGCGTGAGATACTTGTGGCCGGCTTATGCAATTTCTCACTTCAAATCACGCTGTACTGCATTTTCTCTTTATCGTTATGTACTATGTTTTCCCTTCTTATATTAAATGCAAAGTCATTAGCCTCAGGGAAAGTAACTGTGTTTGAATTTGCCAGTGAATGTAAAAGTGAGATGATCTATCAAAGAAAACTTTGTGTGTGTAAGGGTCGTTTAATTTACATTGTGGGAAAAAAATGAACTCATTCTGGTAGTCAAATTTAATTATTATTCTGAATAAATTGCCATCATGTAGCACATACGTTCAACAAACATGCTTAATGAGTAATCTTATACAAAAAATCAACAACGCAGTTTAAATTTTTTTAATATGCCTATCTAATAGTGCAATGGTATAGGTTTATTTATAATTAAATCTCTACATTTTAAATCATATAATTTTACAAAATGTCTTTTTTTCTTTTTTCTTTTTTTTATATGTGTGTGTGTGTGTGTGTGTGTGTTGGGGGGAGGGGTAAGTATAACAATGCTTTGGTATAGTTTGACTTTGACCTCATTTTGCTTAGTAACTATTATACTTACACGTCTGAAAATTTTTAAGAATAAAGTACAACTAATTGGATTTGAAAAATGTGATCATTTTATAATTTTATTATGTGTCATTTAAAGAAAAACATTATGAAAATTGTGTATGTCGTAGTTCTACTGCCCCATGGCTTGTGGCAAGTGTAACTTCGGCCTACTATACCCATACAATAAGAGATGTTTTATTCAAGTTAGCAGATGGTGAGAACATTCAGGAATCCGAGTTTATTTGAATTTTTACAATATCTCAACTCGTTACAAAGCTGTAAACTTTTCCTTACGCCTCCAACTCTAGCATCTTAAAATTTTCAGCAGTCCAACAAAAATCTTTAAAATTTTCCAAATATTAGGTTTCATTGGAAAATAAAAGGAAATACCGAAAACCAATGTGACAAATTTATAAGTGTTACAATTGAATTGCTTGGGACAAGTATAATTACTCTTGTTACACTTCCTTGACATATAAAATTCCCGGAGTAAGTGTAACTACGGGTGAAAGACATAAAAGCATAATAAATAGAACAAATTTAAAGTTATATTCAAAATCTACATACAAAACTTGGTTTCCTTACCAAAAACTCTGAAATTCACTTTACAAATATTGCATTTGAAAAAATTCGAATTTGTAGAAAGACATTCTATTGGAGTGGGAAATATTTGCAACTTTACAAATTTCTAAAACAATCACTTTTTAATGTTTGATTTGGTTTCCAAAGGCTAAACATAAGAAAGGTTCAAACAAATATGATGTCTATTAGTTCCGTAGTTAGCTTATCAGTTGATGTATAAAGCGAGGTTATACTTACTCCACTTCATCCTACACTGTAAAATTTTTCGCCTTGAGAAAGCTGTTATTTGAACAGCAGCTTTCTGTTCATACGTTTGACCGTTTTTTTTTTTTTTTTTTTTTTTTTTTTTTTTTTAGATAACGGTTGTATAACCATATTTTGATTTTATGGCTACTAAACCGTAAAATAAATCAAAATTATACACTAAATACATACTTGCCAACCATTTCATTAATAACCGTACAATTGTTAACGCCCCCTGAAAAAACGCCCCCTGAAAAAACGCCCCTTTTCTCACACCACTATATTTTTAGAGATATTCTCTCCAAATGTTGTTACGATTAAGTAAGACTGAAATTACTCTAAAAAATTATTGGTGTGAAAATAAAGGCGGGTACTAAAAGTTGAACGGTTCATAATGAGATGGTTGGCAAGTATGTAAATATAATACAAAATATAAAAATCTACCTACTTTACAAATACTATATATTATACTTATATCTTTTCATTTACGATGCAAATGCTGAATTGCGTTTACTTTTACAGAAATGCTGAATTCAATCCGCCATAAAAGATATTTTAATTGCCAATGGGTCAAACTATAACTAAAATTACGGTTAACTGACATCATTCCAGTTAAATGGCTGTGCGACAGTTTTTTTAGGCATGGTCTACAGAAACCTTTTTTAATTAACGGTGTTTTTACTGTTTTCTAAATAAATGGTGAAGTGAGAATAAAATAAAAGGTTAATAAATTATCATTTTACGAAAAAATTTTTCAGCGTAAATCTGTTTCTTGTAAGGATAAATAGTAATTGATTCAGAAGAATTTAAAATGTGTGACTATTGAAAATTCATTAATAATGTCCCTTGTGGTAATGATTGGTATAAGCTTATTTGTTAATTATTTCATTATCTCATGATATTTTCCACCGGTATATATATATATACATATTTGTAATGTTTTTGACAAATTTTTATTTATTACTTTCATAAACTTTTTACAACTTCTACTTTAATTATTGGAGTCAGCATGATTTAATTAATAATTTCTACTAATGCTTTTTTTTTCTTCTTGTTTTTTTGTCATACAGGTTTTCCCTTGAATTGTTAAAAACGTAATTTCATACAAAATTTGCAAATCTCAGCTCTATTTATAGGTACCGATCCAAAATATACGAAACGTATTTGATTTATTTAATACTTTCCAAAGTAATTCAAGATATTTCAGTGTAACAAATTTTTCTGCTTATCCTGTTTTCTAATGTTAATAATTAAAATAATATAATTTTAAACTCTTTAGAAAAATTACATTAAAAATTTTGCATTACTTTTTATATATATATACGAGGCGAGTACTCGTATATATATATGATATTTAAAAAGCAGTATTTATTTTTTATTTCGTCATTCATACTAAAAGCTGCCAACCTAATCCGGAAAATTCTGAGTACCGTCCTTTTTAGCACAGCAGTCTTTTTTTTTTTTTTTTTAAGAATATTTTTCTTCTTAATTCATCGTAAATACATTTGAAGAGAATTACTCTAAAAATTAAGTGGTGTGGAAAAAGGGTCGGTGCTAACAGTCCTCTGGATTAAGCTGGCAGCTCTGCATACGTATATTGTGTTACTTTTAAAGAGATTTTTCTTTTTCTGGGAGTGCCTTACTTTAGAAAATACTTTATACTATTTCTTTTACTTAGGTCTCATCAAATGATCATTCTTACATACATACATACATACATACATACAAGTCACAAGTCTTGCCGCTTGCCTCCTTCCTTCCTTTCTTGGGTTGTTTTTTCCCTGGATTTCGATTTAGTTTGAGTTTTTCTGTTGGGATTTGGCTGAGTTCATTTGTTGCATCGTTTGTTTTGCGGGCTGTTAAAAATTAAATTTGGTTTCTTTAAATATGTGTATTTCATCCCCTGATGATTTTTTTTTCACCTCTCTGAGCTTCTCCTACATAGAGAAATTGTTCATTCTTATTGGTCTTTGTGGTTACGGTGATCTTGTGTCTGTTGCTTGGCTTCTACTGCGCTTAATGGGTCATTATTGTTCATTACAGGGTTCTCTTTTTTCACCTTGAAATATTGTCCTGGAGTCAACCTTCTTTTCATCAGAGTCCTAATTACACGGTCCTATTTAAAATTTTAACAGGTATTGTTGTACAGTGGACTATCATCAGTGCTATTGTTGAACTTCATAATTGAATCAGTTTGGGAAATCTTGTTGCTTTGTTTGGCGTGTGTATGTCTCTTTGGTGAATTGTTTGACTAACTATTCTTCGTTCACCTTCTTTGCTTCTACTATCAAAAGGATTATACATATATATATATATATTACATAACAGATAATTTTACATGAATGATTTTCAGTTTTCAGGGGCAATCCCTGAATTCAGGGTTATTGAAAATTTTGCTATCTTTGAATTTATTGGTAAATTATTTTATTTTGAAAGGAATTTCTCATTTCCAATTTTTAATTAGTTATATGATATATTAACAATTCTCCAAATGTCACTTATTACATGTATAAAAAAATATTTTTGATATAAACAATACAATGTCATCATTGATTATAATTAGGTTTCTCGTGCCATTCATTCTGCATGCATGTAGCAGTTTCAAGGGTTTTTGCATGTTGGGTAGTTTCACCACTGCATTGAAAATATTGACTGATGTTGAGTTAAAAAGAGAAGGCTTGTTAGACCTGCCTTTTTTAAAGATTTGTTTGTTTTGAACAATCAAAAGTTTTTATTTTACTTAAACAACTGATGTTTAAAAAATAGTAGTAAAATTATTATTATTATTTTGTTTTAATATGGTTCTAATGGGGATTGTATATGATTTTTAATATTACTCTTTTCAAAATATTATTTTACAGTTTTTATTTTATACCATCTAGCATATCTATATTGGGTTTAAAATTATAATTTTCTAAATATTCAATAAATGTTCCCACCTTTTTAGTTAATATGTTTTATTAGTATCACGTATTTTTTCAATATCATCTCATTTAATTAATATTTGCACTTAAGCAGGTCAAGACATGATATTTAAATAACAGCTACATATTAATTATAAAGCTCTTTAGCGATCGTGACTCAGCATATAATTTTTGTAGATTTAGAAATTGCTAAAGGTACACATCTCCTTTACTTATATTTGACTTTGTGGAAATTTCTGTTACTTATCTGTGGGGCTAACGTGATCCGGAATTTTAATCAAGTACTTACCTCCAATTTCAAATTATATTTATTGCTCCGCTAAAGCTTTCTTATTATAAATGAGATGTATACGTTTGCTTTCGCTTTCTGAAAGTTGCGTACATTTTGTTTTAACAGGAGAAATATTCTAGGCGTTTTTAAGCATTCAAAGAAAAATTTAACCTCAGTTCTAAGAAGATATATGGATATATTATCATAAACTATATAATCAAACGTATATATTGTTTAGAATGAAATTTCAAGTGCATGAGTGTAGTTGGTTTATATTTCACGAAATGGGTTTGCTGCCATAGTTATATAAAATTTCCTTATTCCATTGCTTGAAAAGTTATATGTATGCAAATATACCTTGATAGAATTTCTTATTTTGAATTTCTCTCATGTTTCTAGTTCAAAAATGTGTGTTTGCTTTCGAAAACGTGAAAAATGCGTGATATTTTCTCCTCTTCTGTCTTGTAAAAATGTTTTTGTTTAGCTAATGCAACAGAATATTGATGCAAAATATTGAGTTTCTAGATTTAAGGCAAAAGAAATCTTTTCCGTTTAACAGATGTAAGGCTTCTCACGACGTTTATTTTAGGATTCTTTTCTGTTCTTTGCCCCATTTTTTCCCCTTTAATCAACATAAATATTAATTTCGTTTTTATGTAGTTAAATTTTCTGATTTCAAGTACTGTAGGGAGAAGAATGCTTAGTTCGTTGGGAAAGGAGGGGGGAGGTCCTTCATTTTGATTAAAACTGAACTGATAAAATGTATTTTTGGTTTTTAAGCTCTATATGCGGCATAGAAAGTTAATTTATAATATATAATTTAGCTATTGAATAGTGAATGGCATTAGCTTTAATTGCGTAAGTTAATAATAACAATAAGTGTAATAATTATAACGAAAAAAAAAAAAAAGTAAATCAAGTAATCCAATATGTATTTTTTAAAAGTGCATATAACACGATATACATAAAAGTAAAGTCTCGTACAACGCGGTGGCAGAGAGGAAAAATAAATAAGACAGTTTTATTTTTAACACCAATAATTTTTTAAAGTACCAATCTATTGGTTCATACACTCGATTTACTTTTTGTATAAAGCAGTTGCTTTGATATAAAATTAGTGGTGCTAAAAAATAAAATTGTAATATCCATGAGGCAAACTTGCACCCGCGTTGTACGAGACTTTATATATATACATATATATTCCATTAAATTACGATAGTAACTGTCAGAGTGTTAGGTAAAATTCATTTTTTGTATCTGATTTTTAATATTTTACAAAATTTTTAGACTATATATAAAAGAGTTATATTTCTGAAATAATAGAGCTTTGTTTTTTTTCAAACTTTCTGTAAAATTCGTGGTGTTCTGTATCCGATATGTTGAAGTGAATATAAAGCTTCATATTTAGGAGTTTAGGTTTACATAAAAAAAAAAAAAAAAAAAAAAAAAAACCAACATCAGGCCATTTAGTTTCTGTTTGTTTGTTTATGCGTCCATAATCACTGTAAAATCTTCAAAATTATAATCATTTTATAATCTTTCATGTAAATCCTTATCATGTAATTCATATAATACTAACTCTACATTCACAACCATTTTTCTTTTTTTCTTCCCTTGCATATTTAATTAAAAATTCATTATGAAATTTTGCTTTTTTAAATCCATATGGTTCCTGTTCTGGTCGTGGCAGGCTGGGTGAGTGTTGCCGGCGTGAAACTAGTGTAACCCCACAGGCAAGTCACAAGTCTTGCCGCCTGCCTCCTTCCTTCCTATCTTGTGTTTCTTAGGTTATTTTTTCATTAATTTTGATAAGTTTATGGTTTTGAGTTGGGATTTGTTGTGTTACTTTATTGATTCATATGTTTTGCAGGCAGTTGATTAGTGGATCTGGTTTCTTTACATTAGTGTATTTCATCCACTGATAAATTTTTTAAAAATCTTATTAGTCATTGGTGTTTCAGTAATCTTGTATCTGTTGCTTGGCTTCTACTATGCTTAATAGATCATATTTATTATATATATATATATATATATATATATATATATATATAGTATTTATATGACCAAATAAATATGCATAGTATTTATATGACCAATATAAATTCTGTACAAAGTCCTGAATAGTTATAAATATTTTTTCTGACAGGCAAAATTTTTTGAAATCGACTAAAACACGGACTAGAAATAAAAAAAGTAATTAAATTTAAACCAAAAAATCCTTACAGATTTCTGAAAAACGGATTTATTTGAAAGATTAAAAAAAAAAGTTCGAGTTTCTTTATTTTTACATCTATTTTTTTTTTTTTTTTTTTTTTTTTTTTTAAATCTAATGAAACTAAATTAATGTGTGGGAGGGGGGGGGGGGTTGATACTCAAACAAACTACGATTACTCTATAAACAGATGAATCAATTAACAGCGTTTAAGAAACTGGGTTCTTCGTATCACTAAAACTAATAACATATAGATTTTTCTTTTTTCTTTCTTTCTTTTTCTTTTTCTTTTTTTTTTTTTTTTTATTAGATAATTTGAATTGAGCTTCAAAGGGAAAAATCCTTCCGTGAGCAAATACTGTAAAAAGCTTGTTACAAAAAATTGTGACATTAAATTAACTAGAAGTAATCCACGCTGTAGTTATAAGAGCAGTTCATTTACTGTCTTGTTCCGACTTCTTTGATTACTTAATTAATTGAACATGTATGAAAAACAAAAAAACATCACCGAAAAAGTTTTTTTTTTTTTTTTTTTTTTTTTTAACTTGTTTCTGCGGATTTAATAGATATTATTTTTATTACTAACATTCTAATTTCTTTTCTTTTTTTTTTTTTTTTTCTTATGCATCATCGGTTAGATTCATCCGATGTTTAGGAATATGCTGTGAGGATTCGTACAATTGTAATTTTAATTATTCTTGAGTATAGTCTGAAACAAATGTAAAATTCTTTTTACGCTACGGTTGCCATTCGAAAACTCCTTTTAATTTGAGCAAGATCTTGTTAGAGAGAACAGAAGAAAAAAGAAAAGAAAGAAAATGCTACTCTTTCAAGTACTTTTCTTAATTTTGAAATTGAAATAATGAAATATTTCTGAAAAAATAAACTTTGCAATATTGTTTGTTCAAAGTGAAGGAAGAATGTGTAATAATTATGATCGTTTATTATTATTTTTGATAAGTTATAGGTTTGTTATAAATACTGCAACCGTAAGAGTTACCGTAAGACTAACCGTAAGAGTTCGTATCCGTAAAAGGCATTGTTAATTTAAAATATCGGTAGAATTGTTATCGTACTGTTCCGTTTTGTTACTGTTTTGTCAATCTACTAAATCGAACTTTATTATTATATAGCATTTTCAGAGCTTTTAATAAAGGGCCATCTACGATAATAAATGCAATAAATGCTGAAATATTAAAATCTAGATGCGTACATCCATGTATTAGCTTGAAATGTATAAAATTTTCTGAGTATTGAAATTGGTCATTTTGTAGAAATAAAATCAAACGTTCAAATGGTGTTATGAAATGCTGGTATCGCTATTATATTTTTGTTTAAGTTTTAGAATAATGCTCGATTTCTGAAATAAGTTTTCAGCTAAGGTATTATTTTCCTTGAAAGCTTGATGGGGATGTGTGTACACACACACACACACATCGGTGTAATAGCTTTTGAGAGTATATGTTTTTATTTTTTTGTTAAATAAAAGCACAGTTTTTATATTCTATCAACTATTAATGTTTCTTTAAATAATTTTAAAAATAGAATAATTTATTTTGATCCTCATAATTATCTTAAACTTTTGAAGTTTTTTATTTTTTTTCCCCTTTAATACTGTTGATTTTGGACATAATATTTTTTCCCTTTCAAGATTTGGGAAACATTTTCTTTTTTATTCTCCCTTTTCTTTTTCTTTCTTTCTTTTATTTATTTATTTATTTATTTTTCGATTTCGATTTGAAAACATTGTCTAATGTTTCCAGGGAAATATAAAGCAAAAGGTACAATTTTTTCGAAAAATGAAAAATAAGTTACTGTTTATGTAAAGTTCTTTTTTGTGTCAAAGCGATGAATGTTTAATATGCTAGTTGATATAATTCTCCCAAAAATGTGACATTTCTTCACAGACACTCTGAAGTGATGAAATAGTTTTCTTCAGTGAGAGATCCAAAAGAGAAGCGATTTTCTGAAATGTGCTTTCATTTCTGTCGATAGTCTTCACTAACGTTCGAGTTTTCGAATTTAGTTCATACAATTTTGTATTTCCTTCGAAAAGATTTCAATTTTCTGATAGTAATATTATTAGGATGAGGAAGAAAAAGAAAATATTACTATTGCCTTTTTCACTTTTTCACCTCTTGAATACTAAAACTGGATTTTTCTTTTACTTTCCTTTTTCACTTTTCACTTTTTTTCTTTTTTACTTGTTTAAACAAAAGTCATATTTGACTGGCTTTATTTTTATCGATTGTGATTGATATGCAAATTAGATTAAATGCATATATAAGAGATATTAAGGTTTTGTAGGGTATATACCAATAAAGTGTTTTAACAGAATTTATAACGAAAGGTGAAATTTCGTTTGAAGAAAAGTAGATATATATCTATCTATATATATATAAACTACATCCATGGTTGTATGACGTCTAAATAAGGTACACAGCCAGACGTATATACGAGTATCAATAGGGAAAGTAACATCAAGGCTTCTCTCTTCCCTCTCCCTACCTCGTTTCCAGTTGTCATATCCCATGATATAACTCTATGGATAAATTTGTTTATCTGGTGACCGGAAAAATGTGAGAGGAAAAGAGGAGCCTTAAACAACTGTAATCTACATAAACTAATTGAGTATTCAAACTAAATTTGTAATGAAAGACAAAATTTTGTTGGAAAATAGGAAAATCCATCTATATCCCTCCTCTGATTCTGCCTGTTTTTTATGTTCAGTTTAATTATTCTTATTTTGGTTTAAGCTGGAAATCCATTATTTTACATATTTCTTGATGTTGTTTGTTAATATTGACTTTTCTTATTTGAAATAGTGATGAAGAAGATCGCTATTAAACAGTGAAAACAAACAAAAGAGCTTACTTTTGAAGTTAACAAGCCAATGAAAAAGGGGCTTAAGGAATTTCTTATCTCGGCTCTGGCAGCCCTAGAGATTAATTTGTGCACAACCGTTATCCATTGCTGTAAGCGATCGTTAAGTCAACTATTCCAGGAATGCAGGACTGCAAACGAGGGAGAGGGTGGAAAAGGAAAAATTAATTTTGTTGGTGGTGATAGTCTAGCCCTATATATTGCTTGGAGTTATTTTCAATTAACGTGTGTTTAACGGATTTTGTCTTATTGATATTTTTTTTTTTTTTTTTTTTTTTTTTGCTTACGTTCTGGTGTTTAAGGAAAAAATGTCTTATAATGAGCTACTGCAATGAATGGAATCCAAATCTCTTTGTTGAAAACGAATTGGATAAAATTGCAAAAAAAAAAAAAAAAAAAAAAAAAAAAAAAATACGACTGACTCGACGATCTATATTTACTTTCCCGTTCTTAAGTCCCAAGTGCGTTTTTCTTTTCTTAGTAATTTTGAATTTAGTTTTAATTATTCTCTGTTGGCAATTAACCTTCATAAGACATTCAATTATTATTATTTATTTATTTATTTATTTTTGTATAACAAATTTGAGAATTTGGTTTAATTGCCTCAAAAACAGGTTGAACGATATTTTTTAGTTTATTAAGTTTATTTGAAACTTTTATTAACATTAGTAAAAATATTAGTCACTTTGTAATCTGTAGTGCAATATTTTAGAAAATTAAAGCTGCCTTAACAATCAAAGCTCTCTCCCACTTTTTCTCTTTATATATGTATCATTGTTGTAGGACTTTTTAACATTTGTGAGTAAAAAAAATAATATTAATAATAATAATAAGGAATTGTATATAAAAAATGATACATTATAATAAAACGATAAAATTTAGCAGAAGTATATGCATTACATTTTAAACAGAAATTATTTTATTCTTTGCCAAACGCGATTTATTATTATTATTATTATTATTGTTATTATTCCTATATTATTATTGGGGGAGAAGGGGGGGGTTAGGGGATAGTGCACAACAAGTCAAGTGGGAGAAATGCGTTTTGTGCAATGTATGAAGAAAATGCGAAGACGGTAGTGTTGGCATTAGTGGGTGAATGATAAAGATCTATTGTTTGCACCAAGGACGTAGACCTAGGTTTGATGCCCTCCGTCGATTTTTCTAAGTGTGTTCTAGCCCATACTCATGTGACTTTCAGAGAAAACCAAGGAAAACTCCGAACGGCTAGACCGACGAGCGCAACCTGGGTTCTCACTCAGCATCTTCCATTTATCAGCTTTAGAAAATATGAAGACAAGATAAAAATTGGCATAAAAATTTCAGAGAAGTCCTATTATTTTTTCTAGTTATTTATTTATTTTAACACCGCCGTTTTTGATGCATCATTTTAACTGAAAATTATATATATATATATGTGTGTGTGTGTGTGTGTGTGTGTGTGTCGTTAACATGTGGCTTGCTTAAATTACTTATTCCTTGTTTCAATTTTGGTTTGTGTTATTGATTAATATAGTTTCCTTTTTACTTCCATTACCCTACTACCGTAGGTAATGGAAGTATTGTATTCGGTCTGAAAATTCGATATCTGGTTTTCACCTGATTTACACTTTTTAAGGTCCCCTGAGTCCAAAAAAGTGGTTTTTGGCAATTGGTCAGTGTGTATGTATGTGTGTGTGTGTGTGTGTGTATGTATGTGGAGAATCTTCTGGCTATTATAGCTCAGAAACTAATAAAGATAGAGCTACGAAACTTTAGAATTGAAATACGTCTGGTGTACAGATGAAATTTCCAAATTTTGGTGAAAATTGAAAAACCGGAAGTGGGACATCGGAAACCGGAAGTGGGACCGTAAGTCCGTATCTCAAAAACGGCTCTAACGATTTTCTTCAAACTTGCTATATAAACACTCTATTAGATGTCCTTTCAAATGATATAGTTGGTTAGTTCAGGAAAATTAATAGGCGTCCTGTATAAATAGCTCAATTTCAGGCCTCGCAAAGGCGTTTCTTTAAAAACGGTTGTACGAATTTTTTCAAACTCGCCATTTTAACTCACTTTTAAATATGCTTTTGTATGTAATTATTGTTTTCCTGTCAATAATTGAGTTTAACCGGGAGTGGGGCATCGGAAACCGGAAGTGGGACCGTAAGTCCGTATCTCAAAAACGGCTCTAACGATTTTCTTCAAATTTACTATATAAACACTCTATTAGATGTCCTTTCGAATGATATAGTTGGTTAGTTCAGGAAAATTGATAGGCGCCCTGTATAAATAGCTCAATTTCAGGTCTCCCAAGGGCGTTCCTTTAAAAACGGCTGTACGGATTTTTTTCAAACTCGCCCTATTAACTCACTTTTAAATATCCATTTGTATGGAATTATTTTTTTCCGGTCAATAATTGATTTTTTGTAAAAGTTGGTATCTCAAAAACGGCTCTAACGATTTTATTGAAAATTGTTATGTAAATCCATTACTTTCTCGTGTATTACGTGGTTATTAGAGGAAAATTAACAGTCTTCCTGCTTCGGTAGGTCATCTTCAAATCTCGGAAATTTGTGTTTCAAAAAAACAACTCTACCATTTTTTTTCTCTTATTTTTTATCTCGCTATAGGTAAGCTTCGTTTTATATGTCTTTCTTACCGGAAATTTCTCTTACCGGAAAAATTTTAGGTTTCTACTTCTTTAGGCAACTTTTATGTTTTCTGATCACATTATCTTTCAAAAATGCATATAATACGTGTAATAGTGGATAATGGAAGTCGTGTGGTTGTTTCACACCAGATTTTTTATTTTGTTTTGTTGCAAGATAGAGATTTGAACTGAATATTGCTTGAATTAGCTATACAGTTTTCCGAAATCTTGCATTTGCTGATAGAAATGCAAGTTTCCTGATGAGTGAACATTTCTATCTTTCAGCATTTGAAATTCCAATTTTCAGTTCATGAATTTCCTTTTTTTTTTCTTTTTATCCCTTTTAACGGCAATCTTTGGTAATTTTTAACCTTTTTCTTTTCTCTAAATGTTGACTGGTAATTGGTAATATTTCATAGTTTTTGTAAATTATCTCATCGTTAGGCTTATGTGTTATGTTAGTGTCATTTCTCTTCTGTGTAAGTACTTTAATATGTTTTTACTAATCAATGGTACTCAAATTAAATTATTACCGTGACAATTTTTATTCGAGATAAATCTAAATTTAATTTTATGTTGGTATCTTCATCTATCTTTTGTCTGCTGACTGCTACAATGGTAATAAATTATTCATATTATATATATGTATATACATAAAAAAAAAAAAAAAAAAAAAAAAAAACTTTAAACTTTTTGTAATTTTTTTTTCCATGATGATAAGGTGTCAAATAGTTTTTTTTTTTTTTTTTTTTTTTTTTTTTAATTATTATTATTATTATTATTTATTTATTTACTTTAATAATTGATTAGTAATAAACAGGGATTTTTATAGTTTTATGCTTGTATCTAAAAATATAGGAATAAATGTAAAAATGTAAATGAAAAATTAATTGTAATATATAGTCTAAATATTAGAATTTAATTTTAAGTATAAGAATAATTATTGAGATAATTATTTTCGGATATATATATATATATATATATATATATATATATATATATATATATATATATATATAATTCGCATGTGTGTGTTAAATAAATTATACATTCAACATGTATATTTATATATTGCAAAAATAAATTTTTAAGGAACCGCATAAGAGTTCTTGTTAGTGACTAAACATTTCTCTGCATTTTAAAAACTTTTGAGTATTGAAATGGCTAGAATATGTGCATATGGAATGGAAGTCTGGGTTCTATTTACTTGTTGTCACTTGCCGCAAAAATATCTGAATTTGTTTTTATTGACTAGTCTTTTACTAGGGAATAAACCAAATCTAATATTTCTATAATAATGCAGATTCGAATCTAGATTACACAAAAAATATTTTGATAAAAATGATATTCTAATATGATTAAAAGTAAATAAATAAATAAATAAATAATAAATCAATACCGCTGTTTGTACACTTTGCGGCTTACTTTGAAAAAAAAAAGTTATAGAAAAATTTCAGTTCGTTATATTACAAACTCCTAAAACTAGCATGCGATACTATCACAGAAGCTCCCCAAATCGCAATAATTAATGAGGGCCCTTCATCACGCGAAGGACCCTTCATATTGCGAAGAAAATAATGCAGTACAAAAGTACTATTTGTACCCAGATTTTTTTGTTGTTGTTGTTCCGATTTTGTAAACATAAAAAAAAATATTTTGTCATTTTTTGAAACTAAAAATAATTTGCAGCTTTTTTTTTTTTTTTTTTGACTTACTCTTCTTAAAATATATAGCAAGCGAACCTTTTAATATTACTTTCGCCTGCCATTTCGTTTCAGGCTTAGAAGGATGGATAGCTTAGCTTATTTTGAATGAACTTATTCCGAATCTAGTGCCTCGTGTAAAATTGCTATTCATCTGCTCTCCCTCTCACACTCACATTGTGGAATTTAGAACAATAGATTTCTCTTTCATGGCAAACCGTGCGCAACTGGGTCTCTTACTCGAATGAAACTCGATTTGGAGAACCCGTTCGGCCCGTTTGAGCTTGAAACCGTCTTTGCTATAGCTACTAATTTATCATCACCTTAGTATTTCTGAATGGGATGTAATTTCGTCCTTTGTTAGACATTGACATTAGCTATCATCTCATAAAGTTCGCTCGACATTCAGTTGCGTGCTGGAGTTCAATTTTGAAATGAAAGAGAAATATTTTTGCTGACGAAACAGTACTAATAAATTAGGAGACGATAAATTTATTTTACGAACATTTTTTTTTTTTTTTTTTTTTTTTTTTTCTTTTGAAGTAAATAAAGGTTAACAAATATTCGTTGCTTGGTTACTACTGTTTTAGTTACGTGTACCGCTTTAGAGTCTTTATTTGTATAACTTGTATCAAATTATATTTAATCTTCATTATCTTAATTGATTATTTCTTTTCTAAAATTATGAATCTATAAAAAATTTCACCCCAAAAGTATTTTTAATTTATTTTTGAAAATATGCTTAATAACTGCATGAATTTTTATTAGAAATGATATGTTGATTAAAATTAAGGAATTTAATTTGTATTTATCAATGTTTTGAGAAATTTGCAAACATTGTACAAAACTTTTGAATATTGTTTTTAAATCTTAAAGAATAAAAGCATGTTGGTATTTGTGTAGTTTTAAAGCTTATCAACTACTGTAAGGACTTAGGCCTAGATTATGAGATACACTCCATGTGGATCTTTCTAAGGGGGCCTAGTTGAATGCAAAGTATAAAAACAAATGTATAAGCATAAGTTTATGTGTAAATTTTGAGATATTTCAAAATTTAAGCATTTTTCGCCTCACTCTGGACAAAATGTAGCACAACAAGTGCATTGTTAATAACTGTTTGCGTGCCATTGTTAATAAGTTCATTCGTTACGGTTTAAAGTACAACTTTTAACATTAAATTCAAAAGTATACACATGAAAAAGATGCATCCAATTTTCAAGCACATTTACTTTGAAATTCAATGACAGATGAAATTCCCGTGTTTTTCAATGCGCATTACAATTTAGCAATTCATTTTAATCGATTAAAAAACAAAAAACAATAAACATAAAAAAATAAAAAATCGCTAAATGGAAATATTGTGCTTAAATGAGATTTATTTTTAAAGAGATTTATTTTTAGAATTCTTTAACATAAATGTTAAGTATATTGCTTAATTATATCCGAAAATGAAGATTTTTAGACAATATGGCAAATATTTTCAAGAATGACAGAATGTTACTTTTATGTAAAAAGGAATAGTAAATAAATCAAAATCTATGATCAAAAGTAACACATTTGCATAATCTACTTTCGACCTATTACTAGAAGATTTATATATAGGGTAAGATTAATTTAACACCCTTTTCGGAAAATTACGAAACCTCTCGAATCCGGTCAGTTTTGATAGTTCGTGGGCTCTTTAACGAAAAACAGTTGATTTGATTGGTTTAACTTGATATATAATTTGAGGCTTACAATTACTAAGACTATAGCCTCGAATGATCCTTACATAATTATCAATTCCTCAAACGAAAAAAAAAAAATAGTATTTACTGTACAATCAGTAGAGGATAGAATTACAGTACAAAGAACTGAAAAGTAACAATCAAGGTAGGGGAGGACGGGGCACAGTGGACCATCCCTATTTAAATCTATTAATATCCAACTCTTAGTTCATATGGATACACATGTATGGCAGCATAGTACTAGTTGTATGCAGCCAAAAAAATCGCATGGGAAATAGTAACATAGCCATTTTGAGCAGTTTTTTATGTTCTGAGGTGCTCAAAGTAATTTTTTCACATTGGAGTTTTTAAACTTTTAAAAAGGTTGAACTAGTGACTATAAATACTATATAGCTGTTTAAGGAAGGCAAGATATTGCTATTTTTAAATTCCTAAAAATTATTAGCATATTTATAGCCTATATATTACTTTATTATTATTATTTGTTTTACTCTGACACGGGGCACAGTGGACCACCACTATATGGGGCAGAGTGGACCACATTCCAGTGTGCCTAAAAGTACAAATTAGATTTACTACATTTGTTTTAGTTAAATTTATAAATACAAATATAATGTAAAGTATATCTCAAAGTAATAAATATCTTAATGTTATAAATAAAATAAAAATAATAATAAATTTCTGAAAGAGTAAGTATTTGAATAGTAATATAATTATTGTTAATATCTAAATTTATTAACTATTTGAATTATATAGTATTAATTAAAAAAAATATCTAATTTAATAAATAGCAGGAATTATTTATTATTTTTGTTGTTTTTAGAGATCACATGTGAAAAGCAAAAGAAGTAGCTTAATGTGTGTACTTTATTTTAATCTGTCCTACAAATACAATTTAAATTAATTATATCTCAAAATAATTACAGAAATATTAAATATTCGAATAGTAGTGTAATATTTATTAATATCTGAATTAAAAAAATATTTGGTTTATATAATATTAATAAAAGAATAAAAAACATTATCTATTTAAACTTAATAAATTTTCTTACTGAGATTTGATTTCTTATTTGTTTAATTTAATTTAATTTTGTTTATTTTATTTCATGAAAATGCTAGAATTATGTTATTTAGACTAGAATAGTATAAGAAACTAATTTTATATATAAAAAAAAGTAATTTATATTAATTTAATATAAACAAAAGAGGCTGGTCCACTGTACCCCGGTGATGGGACACAATGGTCCACTTTGTGAGTACTCACAATTTATTTTTTAATTCATAATGTATTATAAATATTGTTATAAAAAATTTAAAACATGTTAAGAATGGCTTAGAGATTGTTTCCTATTTTTTTTTTTTCAAGTATATTGCTTTTCTGTTTTTTGTGAAAAAAAAATTAAGGATGTAAAAGTGGTCCACTGTGCTCCGGTCTCCCCTACTGAAAATTGAAGTTATTGGGACAAGAAGTATTGGAATACTGATAAACTTTTAATAAATATTTCTTTTCTTTCTTTCTTTTCTTTTCTTTTCTTTTTTTTTTTTTTTTTGACCTATCAGTTTACTAATTGAGAAGCGATATATTAAAAAGCAATAAGACAACGTACTAAAGTATTTCAAATTAAACTCAACTCTTTTGGTAAACGACTGTTACTTGATTTTAATTAGTGTGTTTTTGGAAAGCAATAGTTTAATTTGACGAATTTTGATTCATAATATATAAATGCAATGCGTAATTAAACGATACGACATTAAACGTATATATATATATATATATATATATATATATATATATTTGAAATCATGTATGTTTTAATTATTCAGAATCATATCAAACGTAGAGTTGCATTTATTTTCATAATCTGATTTAGTGAAATTTCTGACGCCCTTATTTAGTTTTTTTTTTATTTTTCTTCCTTTCTTATTTTCCATTCTTGGAGATGGATGTATGTTATGGCAAACGAATAAGACTATATTTAATTTTTCATTTTATTGCAGATGAAGCATTTCAATACTTGAACTTCTTTCTGTTATCAGCGAGGAGATTAATGCTTAGTAAATATTTGAGTTTACAAATTTAACCTCGAGTCTTTAAATCCCTCCAGACTTTTGAGTTATAAATACTGATTTCGCTTTCTCAGCAATTTAACCTGTCGCTTGACAGTTTATTCATTTTAAATCTTTCATTTTCTTTCTGCATCACTTATTAAATCTCCCTCTTTGACTATCATTTACAATGCAATTTCTCTTTTTTACTTTCTTTCTCTAGATAATATACTCAGATGGATATAAGTGATTATATTCATAAAACTGATTTCACATATTGCAAAATCGTTGCATAGTTTCTGCAAAGCACATTTTAATACTATGTGAGCGATTTCCAGAAGCTGCAGAAAATTAATACTCGATCTTGGCAGGATTTTCTAATAAAGATTTCTAAAGTGACAAAAAACTTGAGTTTAAAAGTTTTTACTAATTGTAAAACAATGCTAAGAATTTGTTCTAAGAATTTTACGCAGTTATTACGACTGTTTAGCATGTGATGTACATAGAACAGACCTTTTAACGTTTCTGGTTTATTGCTAACGTTAAGGAACCATCGCTATACAAATTCCTCTTTTTTACGCATATTTGTTGTTATTATTTACTATTATTTTAAAAAATACATTCATAAATGAAAATTCTAAATAATCTTATGTTATAGCGCTTACAATACATAATGTGGAAAGCGACCAGAAAATCGGTGTTCTAAAGATTAAGTCTCTCAACAGAGGTCAGTGTGATCGAGTTTATTGCTTGAAAAACTGAAGCTAATGTATCTATTGGTTATTTATGTGCTTAGATAACATGATTGGGCAGATGAAACTGGGAAAAGCCAACCAACTGTTATGCAATGTTTATGATTTGAGCAAAAAATTCGATCGCTGTGCTATCTGGGAGGCTTAATTTTTTTAGCAGTATTTTAAACATTCAGTTATAAGAGCTTGCCATTCTGTAAAGAATAGAATAGTTAGATTCAAAGGTCACAACAGAATTGTCCATAGCAAAAAAAAAAAAAAAAGTGAAACTTTTTTTATTATTCCACCTTAAATTAAATATTGCTGCAAACTGTTTTATTAATTTTTACGTAGTTTTACAAATCAAAACAGTGAAACTTATTTAAAAAAAAAAAAAAAAAAAAAAAAAAAAAAACTTTTTTTTTTTTTTTTTTTTTTTAATGATCTTATACTTACACAAGTTTTTAGGCTTAATTTACTAAAAATTGTTTTATATGATATCCATAAAATATAAGATTGAAATGTTAAATGTAAAAGCGCTATTGCTAATTTTCGCCAAGAAACAATTCCTTGAATGTTTACCGAAAAATTTGTTAAAATTATCTACTTCATCTTATAACTAATTAATAATAGTACACTCCTTTAAAGATGTCTAATTATTTAACCTTAAATTATAGTTTTAGTCTATTATTTTTGTTTGAATTATTTAATATAAGTTATACTTTGAATGTAAATATCGTAGTACTTCAAGTATCTTTATTTTAATGCTTCTTTCACAAATTGTACGTGAAAGAATTCTCATGAGTCTCACCAGAGTATGAAGTAGTTCCTCGTAGATTTTTATTAATTTAATGTAACTTTTCAAAGTTTAATGAACTCAAACATGTAGCTTTAGGATTTAATGGAGTTTTCTTTCTTGAAGAAAGGTTATTTCTTTGAAAAGATTTCTTGCCCGCATCCTAGTTGTCGTTGTAAACGTGAATTTGCCAGCGCGGTGGTCTGTATAACTCAAGAGGGAGAACCTTTTAACTTTTTACGAGGGATTAAGGAAGAAAATGGAATATATTGATTTTCTTTGTCTTTGACCATTGAAAAAGATGTACTTTTAATGCTTATTATTCTCCGTTTTTGAAAAAATTCTACGATTTCACTTTTCATAACTTTATGTAATATAGAATTTTACATTCCTGTCAATTTATTAAACATTTCTTACAATTCCTAAAACCTATATAACCCAATAAATAGTGCTGGATTACATGCACTGTAAGATCTTTAAAATATGCTGGTGGATATTGATTAAAAAATTTCTATATAAGCAATTAAAAATCCTTTTTGCATCTTGTTTTCAATGACAGTGACATATTTTTGTAATACAAAATTCTAGAAATATATAAATTCTTAGTTATAGACGATTCTGAATAGTTATTGTTTAGAATAGATCATTATAAAGAATATTATTATTTTTATATAATGCTTAATGAACAGTTTTCGACAATGTAGATTTCTTAAGTTATCATTAATTCTATAGAAATTTATGATGATTGTTTTACTTAAAAAAAAAAAAAAAAAAAAATTAAATTGTTTTTTAATCACAAACACTGATATTTCTACAACGTATGTTGTAATCTTTAGCTTTAGAGTATTCTTCATATTGCATACTAAAATTTTAAACATGCGGTAGCGATGCCCATAATAGGAGTGAATTTCGAGAAACAGTACTAAATAATTTGTTGATAGCTAATGAAGTGTTACAAATGTAGAAGTATTTTAATACTTGTTATAAAAAGAAATAAGGTTATTATTATTATTGATATTTTGCAGAAGTAATACAGCATAAATTCATACTTTTACAAATGTGAAAACGAAATTGCATTTCTAACAATATTTAAGTGCTGTATTGAAAATATAGTCGATGTATTGGAAATGCCTACGCGCATATGCAAAATGTATGTAACTGGAATTCTATTAATAAGTGAAATATTTAGCCAAATGCGTGATAATTAAGTTTTCGGTATGTCATTCTACAGAAATTTGGTTCAAAAAAAAAAAAAAAAAAAAACTGAAAAGTCTTCAAATAATTCGAACCGTAAAACGAATTTTCTCCAAATGAGCTGTCTAGGTGATATGCTGAAATTTTAAAAGTATTTTGTACTTTTCCCTCAATTTTTGTTCATAATGAAATAATTGATAGATAAGTACATTTTTACGCAAAAGTCTGATGGAGCTTTTACAAAATATAAGTGCAAATCCAAAATCAATATACATGAAAAGTGTTCCGTCAAATCGATGTGATTTTGTAGGTTAATCTGTGCATGTTAATAATTTACATTATTTTATGAATGTTTTGTAACAAAAATATGACTATTATACTTAAATAGGTATTTTCTTTTCAGACTGGAATGGAATACGAGAAATCGTCCATTAAGCTTCAGTCACCAAGAAGTTGTTTCAGAAAGAGCCAAAAACTGTCGTCAACTACGTCACAGTTATAGTCAAAGAGAAGTATCGCGACATTCACACCTGGATAGTGTAGACTCCTTGGCTAATTCTTCTATAGATATCAAGAAACAGCTTGCTACCAGCGTGGAATCTGTTGACAATTGGCCGAATCATCCGACAATTACGAAGTCCACACCTCACTTGGCACAAGGGCGATCTCAGCGGCTCTCAACATCATCAAGTGGGAGTTTGCTGTTATCAGAGCCCGATGAATCAGGAGTAAGAGCATTATTAATCTCATTTACTTCAGGGTTTTTTTTCTTTTTTTTTCTTTCATGTTTACGCAATGGGATGTTTTTTAGTCAAAGTGTTTGTCTGAGAAAGCATAAAATATCCTTTTGGGATACTTACGCATTTTCTCGTTATTATGTCCAAAGTTAACCCTGTTTCTAAAATGTAACATTTATTGTCAAAAATGAATGTGCCGAACGAAATAACTGTTTTTATATTTGTGAATAATCTACAAATATATTAAATTTAATTTTGATAATACTGTAAATCTAAAAACATTGGTTCAAGAGGTATTAAAGAAAGAAAAAGACCTAGTTGTATTAATTATCATGCATATATTTCATACCCAAAGTTGTAGTCAGGAAAAAATTTTGGAGGTGGTTCAAAAACTGCAGTACATAATATTATGTGTTAAAAATGTAATATAGCTCAGAAATTTTCGACGAATTTGAAAATATCAGGAGGAGGTAGTTGAACTGCAACCCCTTGGTTACGGTCATGTCATACTATTTCCCGTATTTAGTTAAAACTTTTGCATAAAGCTCAAATGATTCTGAAAATTTATTAAACTTCCGTAATAATGTCTATTGGCATATTTAAATATGATCTCGGATGACACACTAGAGTTTCAACAACTGTTTAATTGTTATTAACCATTGCGACAATTATTTAACTGTCATATTAAATCAAACTTTGTGAACACCTTTCATGTTTGAAACATGTCTATGGTGAAAGACGCGATTATAGAAAATTATCCGTGAAAAGTGCGCTACAAATGCTAAGATAAAATATTTGGCAGGAGTTTACATCATATTGATATATTTGTGTATTGAACAGTACGTAAGTACTCACTTTAGAGGATCTATATAAATATTATCACTCTTATATTTATGTTTATATCTTTTTAGGGAGGCAACATGGTAACTCGAAGGTTCAAGAAAGGTTCTGTGTATGACGCCTTAGCGTCAACAAGTGGACTGGATTTTTCTCCTGTTGTTCAGCTTAAAACTTACAACAGAAGGGATGATAGTCCCGTTCAAGGATCAAAACCATCTGATAACATATGGAAAAAGTCTGCAAATTTCTCACGAAGTGATTCTGCTACTGATAAAGATGGAGTGTTTTACAAAGACAAGCCAAATTCGGAAACTTCTGATGCAACTTCTGGTTCCCAAACTGTAAATCAACAAGATTATAGAAATTCATTTGCGTCCGATTCCAATACAAGTGTCAAAGATTCATCAAAAAATATTGGTGCTCATGAGAAGTATCCTTCATGGCCGGTTACACCATCACAATCTACTGCTGGTACTCAGCGGTCTCACTCATGGACTGCTCAAACAGATTATCCGAAAGAAAAGGCATCATACATGAGGCCTAAAAAAGCAAACCAATTTAAAATATCAACAAACCAACTGCAACCAGTATTGGAGCGTGCCTCAGAATTTAATTCCTCTAAAAGCTCTTCCGAAAACCACGGCACTTCTGATAGGGAAAGCAATGCTGAAGGTTTCAACTCACAGTATCAAAGTTGCTCTGCTTCCGAGTGTAGTACAAAGCAATTTGATTTTGATGGCTTTCAAAATCCCTGCATACCCCAATGTTATGAAGAAAAGGAGTTTAAAGTTCATGCTCATCCTGAACGTGATAATTCATCTGCATCCTCATCTGCGACTGGAACGCATGAAGAATCCCAAAGTAATGAATCAAATGGCTTTCTTAGCCGTTATGAAGACGTTCTTCGACATCAAGCTCAATATTCAGTTCCTCTTTCGTCCAACTGGAGCAAACAAAGAAACCTGGATCCTAAAGGAATGTCAGCTGGACCTGAAACTCCTTTCCTTGACAGACTACGTTTGGAAAGTAATTGGCAGGTTCCTCCTCCACCCGTCCCAATGATTCCTGCAGCTGTCGGGCAACAACCTCCTCCACCACAGCCACAACAACTACAACCTCAGGGAAATGATTTTGAACTGTCCAGTGAGAATGGAACTTGGATGGGTAGCATGGAAAGTAGCAGTCACGGGCGAGGTATTCCTAAATGGCAAGGGTCATATAGTGACTTAAGTACTCTCAGTACTCAACTGTCAAACAGAAGCTCATTATTTGATAGTGGACATTCTACTATGCCTGAAAGTGGGCGACTCTCGCCTCAATCTTCTTGTGATAGCACAGCTCCTAGTTTACTTCTAGAAGGACCTACACGAGCTCATGTAGTAGCTAGACATGGTTGTCACCGTGAAATAATCGCTCACAGTGCACGCGTGCAGCAACCTGAAAGACATGGGTCTGAAAGTGTCTTGTATTATGCAACAAGTACAAGTCGAATTAATGGTGAATCAAAAATTTCCTCCAAGAATTTGGAACTGTCTGTTGCAAATGGAAATCAATTGCGACATGACGAAGCCATGTACCGTAGTCATGCATCGGTAACATTGTCCTCATCCCATGCACAATCAAATGAAGTGCCTGACCGCCAAAATAAAAAGTGCCCTTCAAGACAAGGTTCGAGAAAAAGTTCTAATTCTTTTTCATCTGAAGATTCATTTCCTCGTTCTCGAAGCTACTGTGGAGATGATACTTCTGGTTCCTCCTCCGATATTAGTAATATTACTTGTATTTCTAATTATAGAAGTACAGCCAAATCCAAGAGCTTAGATGAATCATCCCCAACTTCTGATTCAGCAAACATTGCTAGCAAAGAGCAAGCTTTTCCTAATCATAAAATTGGGTATGATCAGCCAAAATCAAAAAGCATGGAAGAATCAAATCGAAATTTTGTATTTCCAGAACCTGATAAAAAGCATAGAGTGTCTGATCCTGATTTGAAAGCAATCCAGAAGCAAGCTGTCATGTCTTTTTACCAAAGAATTTCTAAAGCCGAATCTATGAAAGCATCTGAGAAAAAATCTGGACAGCAATCATCTGACGCCGATCCTCCTCCTCCATATGAAGCAACAGTTTCGCGGAAACATATGTATCCTCAGAAATTGTCATTGATGTCCAAGAAAATGAACAAAAACTGGGACAATAGAAATCCTAACCAAATATCGCCACAGACCCAAATGCCAAGATCTAAATCATCTGATGCTGCACTGCTTAATCATCATAGTAAATCTGTTCCGAATTTGGTTGCACTCAAAGGACAAACTTTGGATGTGCCTCCTAGTCACCCTAATTATAGACGTGCTCGCAGTGTTTCCCAATGGACAAATAACAGTTGCACCAATTTGCAAATGCAGATAAAGAGAGGATCTCCTTTATCGAAGGATGAGATTATATCTTGGGATCAGCTGCCAAATGTTCTGGAAAAGAAGAGAGAGGCTACAGAAAAGGTAAGTCATAATTAATTGAACGATAATACATTTACAGATTATTACAAAATTATGTATGTTTACTATATTCATCTTTGAGTTAAATGTTTTTTCATTCACTTGCTGTTGATTTTACTTAAAATTTTGCTTTAATTCTCTTCTCACGTTTAATTTAATTTCTTAATTTATTACAAAGTTCCTGCAGATAGGAACGCCAGCATAGTATTTTCTTAATCTTAGTTTATTTATTACGATTTAATGTGATAAAGCAAACAACAAAGGGAAAATTAAATTTTATCTTTTCGTGATGAGGTATTCATTTCCTCTCCATACTGCCAAATACTTTTTCCCCGGAAGATATTTATTGACCGATCGTTTACCAGAATCCATTTTTACCATGTATACATTATATATTATAACTCTAAAGAACATCTCACATAAACTAAACAATTAAAATTTTTATCAGAAATGGAAAGTGGGATATTATTGAGTGGTTCTAGTTATATTATTATTAATTATTAATTATGATTATGAATAGTTATAGTAGTATTGAGTAGTTAAAAGTGGTTATGAATTTTTTGTATCAGTTTGCTTAGGAACTGTCAGATTTATACTTAAAAGATTACAATCCCGTAATTTTAGACGATACAGCTTCTTCTTTTTCTTTGTCTCTCTCTTATTAAAAAGAATGTTTTTAGATAAAAAGGATACATAATTGAATGCACACGTTCTTTTCAAAGTTAACATAGCGATGCACTGTTAAAAATTTCAACAGAAAACTACTGGTAAATATTTAAGTATTATATAAAATTACAAAGAAAAATAAATGGAGATGTTAAAAAATGCATGTTATATATGCATTTTCTAATATTAATTTAATTATTAGCGAGAATATATTTTTGACTTAGAACGCTTTTTCAAAAGTAGAAACAGTCAATATATATATATATATATATATATATATATATATATATATATATAGAGAGAGAGAGAGAGAGAGAGAGAGAGATGTATTGATAAATAAAATAAATACAAATTCAAAATAAAGATTGAGAACCTCGATTATTTACTATTAACTTAGAATCAGAGTAAGTTTACAGAGACTCTGGAAAAACATTTCAGGAAATTTATAGAAATTGTTTACATTGTAAGGTCAATGGTTTCATTATTGAAGAATATAAAGATCAAACTGAACTTTTTAATACTGAAATTGAAGAGGTTAATCGAAATTTCGGCAATATTTTTTTAACCTATAACATGAATATTACTAATTAATTAAAATAATAATAATAATAATACAACGCCTAATAAATTTTCTAAATGGGAGAAACGCAGCTTCAGCTTCAGTAAACTGCCTTCCTAGATATTCCTTCGATCATCAAAACATAAACCGGAAAATAATCATTAAAATTTACAATCGAATAATCCGAATTTTCCGAATAATCAGAATAAAAGAATTCTAGCTCTATTGTTTTCTTTATTACATTAAGATCATAATCATCAAAATTTATTGGGTTGGCAAGAAATTAATTGCGTTTTGCACAAATAAATAGCATTATACTTGTTTTATTATTCTTCTGTCAATATATATATATATGTGTATATTTTGTGAAAGAGAGTGAAAAAAAGCTAAATGTATCACACCCAGGAACTGAAAATCACATAAGATGTCTTAGACTCGTTAAGAAGCTCAAGCTTTGAGATCCCCATGAATTGAAAGATATTCACTTAATATAGCTAAACAAAATTTGCTATACACATTTCAAACGTAATGCAATCGGCCCTGCCTTGAAATGAATTATTACTGGTGATGATAAGTGGATAGACTACAATAAGAAAAAGGTGATGGTCTAAGCATGATTGATCTACATAAACCATATCGAAAGCTGGATTGCATTAGAAAAAGATCATGTAGTCAATTTGGTAAAATTACGAATATGTTGTATATTTTTATCTGCTTCTAAGCAACCAAACTATCAAATCAGATGTTTACTACTAACAGCTTATAAAATTAGAAGAAGCAATCAAAAAGAAAATGCCAGAATCGGCAAATTGCAAAGGAATCGTGTTCCATTACATAAACGCGACATGTTTAGCAAAACGTAAGAAATTATCAGAACTTAATTGGGAAGTGATGTCCCCCCCCCCCCCCGTATGGCTCTGACCTCACTATCCGATTATTATTTATTTCACAACTTACAAAACATTTTAAATAGTAAATTTTTCAGTAATAATGATCTCAAAATGCACTTGGGTGAGTTGTTTTTATTTCAGGCTAAAGAACGGCAATTAATTTTTTGGCAACTGAATACAATCGAACAAAAAGTTTAACCAAGGTGGAGAGACAAACAAACAAACAAAAAAAAAAGTTTAGTAAAAATGAGATGCTTAAAAAATGCCAATGCATAAGTTTCAAAGCAATAACAGAACAAAAGCTGATGATATGAATATGCATAAATATATTACGTCAATATATTTGAAAATATTATTTTTGAATATTTAGGCAAATATTAGCCTTTATATGAACATATGTGCGCATTGGGAATCCAGTTAAATTTTAATTAACTCGTGTTTGTACTTACTGTACCAGACTCTATATATACGTCGAGCCAGATTTAAAAAAGAAAAAAAAAATCGTGCATAATGTATGTATACGGTATTTAAAACAAAATTGTAATTTTACAACTAAATTTCATCACCATATTGTTAGATACATCAAAAATAATACCAAAATACAGGGTGATTATAATTAAAGTTACGATTCAAAACGCTATAATTTTAAAACTACCCATCAGAGCGATTTGATATTTTGCCAGAGCAATCGTGAGGCAATGAAATTTTGTTTGGCAAAAGGAAAAAAAAAATAGTTCCAAAATGTGCCGTTAATTATCCGTAAAGTATTTGTTTCATGAAGCTCCTCTTTTTCTCTTTTCACTATGACTGTTTCCGCTGTAAACACGTATTCTTGTCTTTTTGCTAAAAAAATTGTAGTAAACTTTTGAAGTCTATTGTTTCCTGCTATTCCATTGCGTTGTTAACAACATTCCTGTGTTTAATGAGTCCATTTAGGCGTTTCCCCTGCCATTACCCTGACAGCGCCATCTATAGAAACATGTTAGAACTACTTTTTTTCTCCCCCAAACAAAATTTCATTGCCTCACGATTGCTCTGGTAAAATATCAAATCGTTCTGATGGGTAAAAATATTACTAGATTTTTCGATTTAATGAGACATTTAAAGTTTCTTAATTGATTTATGCTCATTTTGTGATGTTGCTGTCCAAATTTGGTAAATAAAATAGTACAAATAAAGAATACTTGCGTGCAGGAGTTCAAAGTGTGACAGTTTTTAAAAATATTGCAAATGAATTTTACAATGTAGTTTGCTTATGTATATATATTCAAATGAGTGATTCTAATCATGGATTTAAATAAAATAGCCAAAAGCTCCTTTACTATTAGATTTCTACATGAGCAACAAATGAATCAATTTTATATTTTGACGAACATTATAATTTTTTTCTTTTTTTGATCTTGTAAAGGCTACATACGATTTGCATTTTTAATCCAATTTTAGGACCTTTTATATGATTTCATTCTTTTCTTGTAAAATGTTTTGCGCATTCGTAATCAGAATGGTTGAACTTTGCGTCAGAGATTTGAAACACGTCTTCTTTTTATTCAAGGAAATAACTATTGAATAGCTTTTTATAAGAAAAAAAAAAATCTGAATTCACAGATTTCTCTACTCTTAATGATGAGAAATTAACTTTTCCTCCAACTTACGTGCTTTCCAGAATACAAATTTTCCTTTACCATTTCCGAAGAATTTAATTTTAAGCGTGACATTTGCTTTTCTCTGAAGGCTTTTCATTGGTCAATTCTGTTTTATAGTTAATTGGAAGAAGACATGCGCATCTCTTATATGTAGGGCGGGGGGTACTTTTTGTTTACACAAAAGAGATTTAAAAAAATAAAATAGCACTTTCAATTCTTATTTACATGCGATTCATTAACGATTGCAAAGTCTTGTGAAGACTGAGGTGTCAAACTTAAAGCTTAAACCAAATTAATTCTTAAACTGCCTTTTTTTAGTTTTTAGATTTTTTTCTACTTTTGTTGGTGATTTTGTCGGCAGCTTTCTAATCTGTATTTCGCTTTCTTCTCTGATCTGCATATAATTTTCTTCCAGTTGGTATTCCTAAAAGATTTAAGGCTGGAGGGGTAGTAGAATGATAAAAAAAAAAAAAAAAAAAAAAAAAAAAAAGGAGACTCGGAGAATTAAAGTAAAAGAAAAAAAAAAAATGATTATCAGAAAATTGAACTTAAGCTGCTGAATTTGTTCTAGACGAGAAAATGAGATTTAAAGAGAAAGCTAAGATTTCTTTTGATCCTACACATTAACTTTGCATTTTTCATGGTGTATTCATATGGATGGTTTGAATATTTTTCGTTTTGAGTGATTATGCAGCATGCTTATAATGCTAAAATATCTCATGCTTAAAATTTTGCTTTGATTTTTTCTCATTTCTACCTTTTAAGTATTTAATACTTTTTCTTTTATGCTTTCGATCTTACTTTTTGAAATAATCATGCTCTTCTTTTTAGTTTTATTTATTTTCTTCGCCACTTTTTATCTTTTTAACTATTTCCACCTTTTATTTCAAGTACTGACAGTTATTTTCTCCAATTATAAAATTTGCATGAAAAAGAATTTAATTTTAAATGAGAAGTTAAATTGAACATAAGAAATTCGCCGACTTTGCCAAGAATTTAAAATGATGTGATTGTTACATCTTTATTATTTTTATATGTAAATTATTAAAAATCATTAGGTTTTTAACTAAAAGAGCTATAAATTTCCTTTCCTTAATCATTTATTTAATCTCCCTAGATGATGATCCACAAAATTCGTTGGACTATCATCAGGAAACAAAGAAAGTTTTTAATTGGTTTTATGAAACACAAATGTATAGGCGTGGTGATCGTATGTAAGTTAAGGACAACCATCTGTGCGAGGGACCAGAGTTGGGTGTAATGTTCTTCGTGAGAGTCCTTCTGGAGTGGGGGGAGGGATATCCTAACTCGTATTTATGCGAACTTCAGAGAAAACCACGAAAAACTAAGAAAGATTAGACCAATGAGCATGACTTGGATTCGAACGGGGTACCTCTCGTCTTCAAACTTTCATAACAAACTCTTGGGTCATTTCACAAACGTTTGGGAAAGTAATCACTATTTGAGTGAATTAAAAATGACCAATATTAATACGAATGTGTATCGCATACACATAATGACGCATCTATATAGAGACAGATTGTATTCTAAGAGCAGTTTGATAGGTTTCCATCATCCAAATAATAGAACTATTGAAACGTTGTTACTAAGATACAGTCGGTAACAAAAGTGCCCGAACACTAGCAAAAATGCCTATGTAAAAAAGTACACTTCATACGGTTTTGTTAAATAAATCCTTGTCGAATCCTGTTCTTAGTCAGTGTAAGAACATGATTCGATAAGGATTTATTTAACAGAACCGTATGAAGTGTACTATTTTTACATAGGAATTTTTGCTAGAGTTCGGACACTTTTGTTACCGACTGTAGCATTAAGTTTCTGTTGCAGCTGTTTTTGTTTACTTAGTTTTCTTCAAATATAATAGTGTAAAACTTATATAACAAATTGAATAATTAAAAGTGCTCAGTACATTAAACATTTCAATGTTTAATGAAAATAGAAATTTTAAGATTTTCTTACTTTTGTCGTTTTATTGTTGAAATAGCAAATTTTGACAATCATATCAAACTTCTGATAGAATGCACCATGCAATAACTTTTATGAGAGACTGTCAGCACTTTTCTTTAAAGAATGATAAGAATGAAATATTTAAACACATTAATTTTATTTTGTTTGTGTTTGTTTAAAAAATGGTAAATTAGAAATGCAAATGCCTTATTACTTACGAAGGTTGTTGGAAATTTTATGATTAATTTTAATACCATATCATGAGCAATAGATTTAGAATAGTATTTCTATTACACTTGAAAGCACATTTTTTAATTTACCTCCTTACTTTTTTAAAAATGGCTGTTGTTTAAACAGATTTTTCTCGAAAGTAATTCGATTAAAGAGTAAAACCACTGAAACGGACTAAAACAAAAAAAAACTTTTTTTTTTTTTGGGGGGGGGGGGGGGGCAGCAGAAATGGTTACAGAAAAATAATGCTTGGGGTAGTTATTGAGCATATATTTAAGTATATCACGAAACATTTTTCTCAGAAAATATTAAAAAATGACGACACTGCAACAATTCTCACGAGTCATGTAGAATTTGAGGCGATCTGCGAAACCCACTATAACTGGTGCCAATTTAAATCTGGAAAAAGGGGGAAAATTATATGTAATCTACATAAATGTAGTTAGTGAACCACAGAGACAATTTTAGAAATATTAACTTTTGCGTAATTGGCAAATGTTTCAATAAAGTCGTTCAATTTTTACCAAAAAGAAAAAAGGACAGTCATTTGTTAATAAATACTGCTATTAACTAATCGAAAATCCCCTATGTAGTTCCCTTTGAAATGATTTTTGAAAGTTGTAGCTAAATTTGCAAATAAAAAGATTGAAAATTGTTGGAGTTACGCTGCATGCCGTTTTGAAAAAAACATATTTCGAGAAAAACGCGTTTGAAGTGTTGAAATGTGTTATACACATGAACAAATGAAAAAAATATACTTTTTGAAATGCTTCTAACTATACCCAGTCACAGGTACGGCGTTTCGGGTTATCCGAGGCGCTAGAGCAGGAGCTCGGAATTCCATAGAACAATGTTTTTTCAGGGGTTAGACTTTTTGTCTCATACTTTAGAAGGCTCAAAAGATTTTTTAAGCCAATAATAAAAAAAAAAAAAAAAAAAAAAAAATGAAAATTCTACAGTTTTGTTACCCCTTAAAAATATTTTTTAGTCAATAAAATGACGTAACTAACAAAAATAACTCATTGTAAAAACAAATAATAAACGAATAATCCCGCTGTCATTTTACATTCTGTTATGTAAAATAATAATAATAATAATACATACTCTGAATATCCATTGAAACAGCTCAAATAGTTGAGATAATTTTAAAATACAGATGTATCTTTTGAATATGCATAGTTTTACAAAAGCATATTTTTCGCATGAAGATTGTCGATATTATTAATATATTCATTAAAAATATGCACGTAATTAATAATATGACATTAATATTCTAACATATTTGCGGTTAGAAATGTTCTGACAATCCCATTTCTGTCCGTCAAATTGACATATTCCTCTTTCAGATTTTTCTAAAATTGCAGAAGCAGACAGACTTTGACAAAATCTTCGTCCAACCTTTCACTCCGGCAAAATAAAAAGAGCAAATTGAGTTTTCTTCCCATTATTTTTTGGATTGTCTGGTTATGCTACGGAAGAAGGAAATAAAAATATCTGCGAAAAAGTCATAGCTTTTATTTCGTTTACATCGACAAATGCAATCTCTTCCTTGCCAAATTATATTTCCTCTTATGTAGTCGTGCGCCTAGTTATGAACTGAAAAGGGCTACAAGAGTGCTTTTTGGTCCCAATAATAAAATAAAACAAAATAAATAAAAATATTCAGGTAATATATATATGTAATTTTAAATAGATATTATTTTATGATTTTTTTTGTACAACTGGCCATAGTGTTGAGCAGTTTTGCTCGATTTCGTCAAAGTAAATGGTAAATTATATACATTTTCTCACTTTCTGATGAAATAATGAATCAACATATAAAGATTTTAACAGTGAAAATTAACATTCAATAATTAACAGACAAACAAACAAACAAACAAATAATAATTACATTCTGAACACTACATTTTTTTTTCATCCTCGAAAGAAAAAAGACGAATTCAGTATGGATTGAACAGTAATTTTTGGTATATATTCTATGAATTACAGTTACTACTAAAATTGAAAATAAACTAAAAATTAAAAACTAAAGTTAAAAATTAATAGCGTAATTCGTCCATTAAAACAGCGTTATCATTAAAATATCCTCTAAGAATAAATAAACGATTAAATACATATATATATATATATAATATATATGCATGTCATCCATTTACCACATACATACTTCTCCCTCACATTTAATATTTTGCGAAATTTATTCTATAAGAGATTTTATTTCTCAAATTTTATTTTCTCTGTTTACAAAATCATTTAATTGTTGGTGAACTATTTCCCAATGCAAGGAAACTAACTCAAAGATGAAATCCTTTGGAGAAGTACATCACTATACACATCTTACTGAAGTAGCCGTCTGTTGCCTACTGTTAAAAGCATTTCAAATCCTGAGTTACAATCTTTATTGAAAATTAAAAGGATCGAACCCATTATCTCCTTTGAATGTCCTTATCAAGGAAAATCTTTATGATGACAAAAGCGAGTAATGCATTAGTGTGATATTTAATGTATACGTGGTTATTTTCATATACTCAAAGAAGAAAAATATTGATGATGAAATAAACGGGGGTGGAGGAACAATAATATTCAATTTCTAATATTATTATAATTAAATATTTATATTTCATTTCTTTACATTAAAGACTAAATATCGAAATATTTTGAAGTCTCTCGCTTTTATGCCAGATAAAATTTATTCGATGTTATGTAAACATTTTAATGTATTTATGGAATAAATAAAAAACAGGTATGTATGTAGATATATGTACGTGTGTAAGTATTTTATTTAAACAAAGATTTAACAAAGAAAAAGTTCCAGTAAGTATAACACACTAAAACAATTTCAGATGGAAATGAAAATGGAATAAACAATTCTATCTGTAAGAAATTATTTGTAAGAAACATAAATATACTTACAAAATTCATTTTAAAAATTCCACCCAAGATATGCTTCAAAGAAATATATGAAGGGAATGATGATTGTATTAAAACTAACACCATAAAATAAATGAAAGTTTATTGCACTTAACAACCAAGTAGTACCACCAAGTTTAATATGCTTAAAGGGATAAGGTATGGGGAAAATTATCAAAATCGATGCAATTAAAAAGGTCTCACTGTTAAAAAAATTGCAATTTTGTTGCCAGAGATTCTCTGTGAAAATTACAGAATTATCTGTAATTTTAGAAAAAAAAAAGTCGTAAATTACGGAAAAATTACGTTGAAAAAACGTATTTTTCTGTAACTTTCACAGAATTCTGTAATTTTCACAGAGAATTTCTGGCAACAAAATTGCAAATTTTTAACAGAGAGATAGTTATTATATAATGCACTAAGCTATGTAATCTTTTTAAAATGATATAATTCTACAGCACCCCATTAACATTATTAAAAATATTTTACAAAATTTTAAACTTTCAATTTATTTTTCTTCCGTTCCAAATTTCGGGCATAATTATTTACTTACAATGCTCCTTGCTAATTTTCTTTCATTCAGTACACTTAACAATTTATGCGAATATTAATCAATGTATTTGTTACAAAACCAAGGATTCATTGGGAAATCCAGAAATTGTTACATTTATTACTAACTGTTAAATAAGTCGCGTGACAAAAATTTATGACTATTTCAAGTTTTAAATATTTTTTTGCCTATACCTCATGCTGTAATTGAGATATAAAAAATTCAATGCACAGATGTATTCACAGTGTTAAAAGGACCGCGGTAGCCAAGTCGATAGAGCGCCGGCCTCGTAATTGGAAGATTGCGGGTTCGGTATTCGAGGCGGCCAAAGACCGTCGTGTACACTAATGGTGGCTGGTGCACGCAAAATCTGTCGTGGCCGCGATGTCCTCCATGTTCCCATCAAAAACTATACCTCTAGGGGTCACCGAAGTGGGAGAGCCATCCCTTTCGTGGAGGATCAAAATTGGGATGGCATGTCTCCGGACCACCTTTAGGGGTGTGTCCCAGACCGTCGCCAATTGCCCATCAGCGTAGCACTACACTGTTAAAAAAATGCAGAAAAAATACAGAAATTCTCTGTAATTTCAGAAAAAAAGGCGTAAATTACGGAAAAATTACGTAGACAAAACGTATTTTACGACTTTTTTTCTGAAATTACAGAGAATTTCTGTATTTTTTCTGCATTTTTTTAACAGTGTAGTACGACGTAAAGTACTAGTACTTCAAGGTTGAACTAAAATTTGGTACTACGTTAGCTGCAATATGCTGTGTTGAACCAAAACCTGGCACTACAAACTTCTACCATGATTTGCTACTTCTTGTCGAAAGAAAGCACCAAATCATGGTAAAAAGATCAAATACATTAACTATAGTATCAAGTTTTGGTACAACCAGTTTGGTTTACCAGATCATGGTAAAAAGTTTCATCATCTCATGGTTGCAGCTACTACAGTACCATGCTTTGGTTCAACCTAGGACAAAATTTTTAATAGTGCAGTTACGTACAAAATTTTCAATATTTTTCCCATAAAAAAAAACCTTTTCATCTGAAAAATTATTTTTTATCATTTAAAACACGCCACATGCATAAAAATGATAGATTTCATGGCCGTACTTGATTTGAAAAGCAATATAATTTAAAATAAATATAATTAATTTCAACGTTCCTTGTCCTCTTGATGCATAAAGTTTAAAATTTTTAATGTATGTATCTATTTTAAAAGGGAAAAATAATACATTTGTCTATGAATATTAATACAATAGAAAGAGACAAATATTAAATATTCAAGCTTAAGTAATCATTTTAATTTAAGATAAAATTATCCTAGTTATAACACGTGCTTAAGCTTTATTTAAGGACAAATTTCTATTGATAGATGTTGGAGATGTTAAAATTTTTACTACGAGTTTAAGTGAAAATTGTGATTTCAAGAATCAGGATAGTTGTTACTAAACTCTAAAACTGAAGTACTTAAGATATCGTGATAAAAGTTTCTTTAAAAAGATCTAGAAAAGAAAGAAAGAAATCTTAAAACTAAAATTGGAAAAAAAAAAAAAAAAACTTAAATTAGTGTTTTATTTTATACTTTTTTGTTTTATCACACATACACAATGCGTAGTTCGTAGTTAAAAATAAAACAGGATTTTTTTTTTTTTTTTTTATGTTATGCCAAAATACATAAACAGGAGAAATATTACTTTTAACATCATAAAGATTCGGGAAAGAAAGAACTTTCAAAATAACTCAAAAACAAAATTAAAATTTAATGGTTGTGCTTCAAAATAATTTTTTCCCTTTTTTTTTCTTTTTTTTTTTTTCTTTTCCTTTTGCCACACACGCACAATAATTTAAGCTCACAATATAAGATTAGATGGGAAAAAGAGAATCTTATATTTAAGTATATAAACTTAAGAAATTTCCCTTACATATAATTAAGATTAAATATAACTTCATTTGGTGGATTTTTCCGAAAAAAGTAAATAGGATAAAGAAAGTTTTAATCTTTTCGTTGTGTTGCGTTTGTGCGGAATAACTTTTACTTACGTTTTTGTAAGTGAAAGTCTTAGAGATTTTAAACAATTGCTCAAACTTAATCTAAGCTCCGAGAATTTCCTTAAAAGCGGGATTAAGATAATTGAATTTCGCTTCCGTCTCTTTTCATTAATTTCTTATATGTGAATTTATTGATAATTTCCACCTTGCTCTGTCGATGCAGCCGTGTTCATTATTTATGACTATTGATTTCTTCTTTAACATATTCTCAGAAAGATTTGAATATGGTTCATTTACGCTTGTTTTTATTGTTATTAATTTGGGAAAAAAATAAAGAGAAAAAAAGAAAAGAAAAGGACTGGTTTCTTTTTATTTCAAGCTGAATTAATATTTCTAAAGTAACGTAATTAATAATAATAATAATAATAATAATAATAATAAAAAAAAAAAAAAAAAAAAAAAAAAAATCATCTTTAAATTTGATGATTGTCGAAGATAAAGTTTATTCAAATTGCTTATTGTCAAGCTTTTCAAATAATATGCATATTAGGTAGTGGTATAAGTGTTAAGACGGATTGAATACGCGAGAGTTCTAGGCTTGGGTGGCTTCGTGGGGGCTTTTGTAAGAGATCCTAGCCCGTATTCAAGCGAGTTTCGGAGCAAATCACGAAATGTTAGGCCAACGAGCATAACTTAAGAACAAACCCGTCACCCGTCATCTACCACCTGGAAAATAGAACTTCTTACCCATTAATAGAGCGAGCCATATGTATGTAAAAATGTATCGAAAAGAGAATTTTCTATATTTCGGTTTTAAATGTACATATAATTTATAGTGATGTTTAACATTTTCGCTGAAACTGGAGAATGGACAGACTATCTACTTATTGTTAAGTTTCGATAAAAAATATATAAAATTACATAGAATGCGTAGTACCTTGAATAAAAAAAAGGTCTTATCATAATTTTCGCAACGCAACTGTGTTAGGTAGATATGTATACATATTTTCTCTCCCTGTCTTTTCCTTCCTCTCTCTCACATACACATAAACATACACGCTAACGTACTCGCACAGTTTAGTAATTAGTCTAATACACAGAAATATATGAATACTTCAAACAGGGAAACTCATTATTTTGATACGGTATGATAGAATACGGCATGATACAGCATAGCACATCGCATTACACACCGCACTGCTCAGTATCAAGCAAAACGGGGCTCGCATGAAGTTTTCAATCGCCAGCTCTAGCTCAAAAACGAATGCATAAAATTTCATTCAAATTTATATGTAGTTCCCCCCCCTCCCCCAAACCTGACATATTTAATGACTACCAACTTTTGGTGCAAATTGCTCAAAAGATAACTCTGCCATACCGTTTTTTCATAATTATTAATATGGCAGTATAGGACATAATTTCGTATAAATGTATACAATGAGAATTACTTTTAACCAATTACTGTGAAATTTATCAAATATATTTATAACAGTAAAAATGAACCAGGAAAAAAATTTTGGAGAGAAAATGAGGGGATTTACAGCTATTGGTGAGTTGAAAACATTTATGCGTGTTTAAAAAAAAAAAAAAAAAAAAAAAAAAAATCTCGCCAATATCTTTAAAATGAATGGTTGAACCATAAGTCTGTGAAAATTTGAAAAAAAAGATATCGACTTTTTTTTTTTTTTTTTTTTCGTTTTAAGACTAGAAATCCTGAAAAAAAAAAAAAAATAAATAAATAAAAATGCATTTCCTAAGATGTTGTCTAACACAGTGATCGCCAAACGGTGGCGGTGGTCCGTAGACTACTAGCGGTCTTCGGAAAAAAATTTGTGGTCCGCAGAAATATCATGACATTATTTGCTTATTTTAACATTTAATAAAAAAAAATATACTGATGTTAATTTTGAATTCTGGATCGTCTAAGTCACAACATATTGATCTTATCACAGAACTTAATTGTAAGTATCAAGTATAGTTATTGCTTTGAATTTCCAATCTACATTTGTTATTTAATTAGGGTTCATTCAAAATTTATTTGAATATTCGAATTCTTGAAAGGTTTAATTTAATATGTAAGTCAAAAATATAAGTACCCGTTGGATTTCAATAATCTAATAATACATTAAAAATTTTACTAGATTTAGTAAATACAGTTTTATATGTAGAAATAGCAATTTATCATTGTAGGTAAAGCTTTCGTCTGAGTTTAATAATGGAAGTAATGAAAATGCGCGTTCACGTGCTTGCTCTATAATTGTTTTATTACAATCAATCTTCAAGCATAGTTATTATGATAAAAATAAGTATTTACGTTTTTCTCACAATAAAATAAGTATTTCTATAAGGTTATAAATAGGTTATATAAATAATAATAATAATAATAATAATAAAAAAAGATTAAATAAAGTTGTAAAAAAATTAGTTTTATTTCATATTTATAATATAGCCAATCCCTGATTATTATTATAGAATTATATTTACGTTTTTTAACCAATGATATTAGTTATCCGCGAGATTTTAAATTTAGTGGTCCGTAGAATTTTAAATTGTGAATTTCGTGGTCCGTGAAATCAAAAAGTTTGGCGACCGCTGGTCTAACAGGTCACAAAATTGAGTTTATTTCGTCATTTAAATTTATACTTCTCTGAGGTGAAAATTTTCTGCATTCATCAAGTAAAATAATTTTAATAAATAATAACTTTATTAAATAATTTGTGTTGTGTGAATTTGTATAGGAAAATATAAAAGGAAGCTTTGTGATAAATACAACATACTAAGTTTTATGTAAAAGCTGTTATTTTTAATTGGAAGAATTCTACGCTCGCAAATTATAATATGTAGATGCAGGGCTGGCCTCAAATATTATTTTTCTTTAAAATCTCTCATTTTCAAAAGAATTTATCGATTTTTGGACTGTGATCTCGAAATTTATTTATTTATTTGTTAGACATTAATTTTTGTCAAAATTGGTTAAAGAACACCATGAAAAAAATATGTACAATATATATATATATATATATATATATATATATATATATATTACTCAAAATAAATAAATAAATAAATAAAAATAAAAATAAATAAATAAATAAAAATACTTATCATGTAATGTGAGTTGGAACTTGAAAGAATAACAGCTCACAGATTTTGTAATATCAATGCAAAATGGGAAAAAAAAAAAAAAAAAAAAAAATCCCATTTTAATTTATTTTTAAAATTGCTATATATATTTTTTAAATTTTCAACCAAATTTAGAGATTTTTAGACTGTGGACTCATACTTACTACTTATATACAAATTTTAACTTTTGTCACAATTAGCTAAAAGTTTGTGAAAAAAAAAAAAAAAAGCAGTTTTATGCATCAATGCAAACGATCACGTCGTTTATCGTTTAACATGATTTAGAAATTGGAAGATCACCAGCTCGCAAATTTTAAAATATCAATGCAAAATGTCCTGAAACAGCATATTTTAATTAATTTTTAAAAATTTACTAAAGATATTTTTTATCAAAAATGACTAAGATCAACTACGATTAAATTAACGTTCTGAAAAAAAATTTTTTTTTGAAATTGGTCTATTCGTCTGGGAGCTAGCTACAGCACCACAAATACACGGAGAGACAGATACACAAAGGATTTAAACTTATAACATCCCTCTTTTTTGGCAGAGAGTTGAAAAAGCAAATCAAATCTTTCTTTTTGTTTTACTATATTTAAACATGTATCAAATAATTTGATAGTATGTTGCTCTGTAAATTGTTTAGAAACGCTATGCAAATACAACGTTAAAACGTAAAATAACATTATAGGACAGATGGTATTTTATTAATAAATTTTGTTTCTTTGATTTCTTTTAAATTTTTGGACTGGGAATTCAGAATGAAAAATAAATACTGATTGATCTATGTAATTTAATTCACATTTAATTACTACTAAGGAATTTTCGACATATGTAAGTTTTTGCTAATTTTAAAATTAATAGCTAGTTGTTTTCTAGGTGATGTAATCCATTTTCTTTGTAGCATTCTTTACATAGTTGTGTGTAATCAAGCTTTCTTTATTTGTGTTTTCTCACTCGAAATTCCTAAGCGGGGAAAAAAAACTGTACTCGATTATTCAAAACTATTTTGAATCGAGTTTAATTACCTTTTAGAACTATTTAAGCAATCAAGTTTACTTTTTGGAATGTCGGATTTATTTATATTAGCTTCGATTGTTGCAAAACAGTAAAATAATGAAACTTTCCCTTTTCTTTCTTTGAAATCAATAATTCCTTGAAATGCAAGATTAAATAAATTTTAAAGAATTTTAAATTTAAATTTAGCTTAATACGTGATATGAAACTACTTGTAGTCAGTAGTCAGTAAAGTAGTCTTTCTGTAGTCAGTAAAAATTTATTTATTATTTTTTATTATTATTATTACTTTTTTTCCTCTATACAAAATATTTTGGGTATAGTTTTGGTAAAATATAAAGAAAGTAAAAAAGAAATTCGTATATTTTTATTTTGTGCTTTTTTTTTTTCCACATTAATCTTATATTATTCGTACTAGGATATAAATTACGTCTGAAAATCAGAAGTAAAAGTAAACCTAATATTAAGAATGACTTCTAAAACTGCGAAACAGCTGGTAGAAGATGGCTATTTTCAAAAGTTATAATTTAATAGTTTTCTTTATTACATGAAGACCTTATGGTTTGTTGAAAGTTCTAAAAGCTCTAAAAGTGTCTTTTATAAAGAGTAAGCTTTTTTAAAAAATAATTCATCTCATTTTCGATTGAACTAAAATTCGACTTGCAATAACAAAACATTTACCTCTTTTTTCTTTCTTTTCTTCATTTTGTAATCTGTAAAATTTCAAGAGGACTTCTATGCCATACAGAAAAAGTGATATATTTAAATTAGTATGTTGTGTTCATCACAAAACTTTCTTCTATATTTTCTTGCACAGTTTCACGCAGTTCATTATTTACTAAAATTATTTTCCATGGTGAATTTTCATCTTAGAAAAGTATAACGCTTAACGTTCAAAGAAGTTCAATTAAATGCCCTACAAACAATATCTTACAAAATAAGTTTTTTTTTTTTTTTTTTTTTTTAAATGGAAAAATTGATAACTTTATTTATTTAACTTATTTATTTAACTTATTTTACTTATTTATTTAACTTAAAAAATTATTTAAAATTAACCATTAAGTTCTATGGTTTAGCCATTAATTTTAAAGGCATCGGCTACTTCTTTCGAAAGATTCTCATATTGTAAATTTACACCACCCAGGGGGAGGGAGAGATGATGTTTTTACATATATAAAAAAATTTTCCTAGTTAGTTATTACTAGAACATTAGGACGTCCAGTAACGCCCGAAACTGAAATGCCTTATCGGGTTGGTTGTCACGACATACGAAAAACCTAGCTGAAACGTCGGTTCACCTCCTTAGGTTATAAGTATAGGTTATAAGAATTCATTTTAATTTCATAATGGTTCATTAAAAATAATTCTCATTGTGCGCAGTTAAAGGAAATTTTTGTTATATAATGCCATACGAAAAATTTAGGGGAAATAAACGGATATCACGCCACCTACTGAGCGATATTCACAAAAAATGATAAGCACTAATGTTTATCTAGGTGAAACAACGTATAACTCTATGCGAAATTCTGTACAGTAGTTCCTGAGATACAGTTGCCACAAAATATTTGTCACACACAGACAGACATTTCCTAAAAATGGTCAAATCATGTTCCGGAACTCTCAAAACGTATAAATCCTTCGAAAACCAGAAGTCGAAAATTTTAATGAAACCAGTACTTTCTTCTATTAAAGAAAGTAAGAAAACACAATATTTTATTAATTGGAATATCAAAAATTGGAGATTAATTTAAGGAAAACAGATATATTGCTAAGGTAATCAATTGTATGAGAATGTTTTTAATTATACGTTACATGTATAATTTTTACTTTCCGAACACTATAGTGAGGAAAGTATTGTAATCATGTCAAAAATCCGAATTCGAGATTTTGATGTTTCTATACGTTTCGAGGTCCAACGAGTCCGTTTTCACTATTTTTACGATGATGTATGTATGTGTGTGTGTATGTATGTGTGTATGTCTGTGAGTGAACACGCTAGCGTCTAAACGCTTTGTTCGAATAAGCTGAAAGTTGGTACGTATATTGTAAGTCACCATAGTACGAACCCTATAGATTTTGGTGAATCTAGCACTTATAGCTTTTTTACAGGGACACAAAGAAAAATTCTTTATCATTATGGCCAAGAGACCAAAATCTTAAAAGTGCGATAGCATCTAAACGCCTTATTCAATTGAGCAAAAACTTAATACACATATTATAGGTCACAGATACTCAATCTGTATAGATTTTGGAGAATCTAGCACTTATAGTTTTTTTACAGGGACACAAAGAAAAATTCTTTGCCAAATTTTTAAAAGTGTGATAGCGTCTAAACGCCTTATTAATCCCAGCAAAGAATTTGTTGTTATAGGTCACATTTGAACCAACTGTATGGATTTTGGTGAATCTAGCACTTACAGTTTTTTTACAGGGACACAAAGAAAAATTCTTTATCTTTATGGCCTATGAGACCAGCGATAGCATCTAAACGCCTTATTCAATTGAGCTGAAAATTTGTATGAATATTATAAATCACTGTTGCACTAACTAAAAGCATTTTGGTGAATCTAGCATTTATAGATTTTTACAGGGACACAGCGAAAAATTCTTTATCCTTATGATCTAAGGGCTCAGAGTTCAGTAGCGTTAAATAAAACCTCGTGTGATATATGGAGAAAAATACTCAAACACTCTGTTATGGTTTTCTCTTTTTTGTTTGTTTAGCAACCCCTCTTTCTTTATTTTATCTACAAAACTGTTAGTTACTCAATGTTCGGAAAGTCGAGTGGAGTCACTCCAGATTTTTATGTTTGCAATCCATATAAACTAAAAATACCAATCAAAATACGATAAATTTTGCTTTTTTTAGTTCTGGTTCTGGCATTTATTTTATGAAGCATTATAAGCGAATTACAACTTTTATCTCACATCTAACTTGTTTTATATATAAAGTACGTTTGAATTGGAGACGGTATCGGCATTTCTATCGGGTTATATGTTGTAATATTTTGAAAGAAATTGGATTTTGGATTTGGAGTATCGTCTTTACAGTTGTTTTTTGCACACTAAGACCGGGACCTACAGCTTAAAGAGGATTCCGAATTATTTCAATCATCCATACTTTAACCGAGAGTCGAGCCTGGCACCTGGTCACTGAACGCCAGAGCTCTAACTATTCGACTACCCTTTTCATTTGCAACATTCTAATATAAAAACTTCATAAGTTATTAGAAATTTGCGATTTTCTTAACATGGGGGAATAGGGCAAGTTTTTGCGTAAGCATTCATTAAGAGTAATATTTTACTGTAAAAATGTCAGACCAGCTTTAAAATCTCAGTTATGATGTTGGCATGAATATCAGCCCCACCAGTGGCCGAACCGTTCTGCTCTCAAAGCTGGTACACGGGAAGTGTGTGTTCGTTCCCAGGTCGCGCTCCTCGATTTAGCCGTTCGGAGTTTTCCATGTTTTTTTCCGAAACTCGCATAAATACAGGCTATATAAATACTTAATCCACACAGCCACAACTACTGGCATGAATATCAGCAATTATGTGTATTTAATTAAATTGAATGTTTAGAGAAGTATGATAAGTAATAAATTTATGTGCAGAATTTTATGCAAGTGTCTTGTCACATAAATGCACTTCCATATTCATCCAGAAAAATGCATATGAATTTTTTTTTTTTTTTTTTTTTTTTTTTTTTTTTAACAAAATGTGTTAGATGTGTGTGCATATACGTTTTTAATTCTTTTTTACTTTGTTCAATAAATGTTTTATTTATTTGAAAGAAGCAGTTTTTAAAAGACCAAACAAAATATTTAGTTCAGTCTATACTATAGTGTAATGCTGAAATACATTTTTTAAATGATAAATTAATTGTTAAATTTTCAATTTCCTGTCATATTAGTGGTACTTTTGATCAATTTTAGATTTTTTTTGTTGCTTACGAATTTGCCCCAGTGCTTATCGACTTTTCATTAGAGAAGTTAGATTGGAATGGAACGGAATTTCCGCTGACGTCATTCTAACTTACGAGTTTTTCTGTGATAAATGTGCATTCTCTGGACATTTTGGCTGCCTCTGCTCAAATTTCACTTATGACTTGGTGAAAACGAGAGTCGTAAACAATATTTCATTTTCTCAGCTACCGTTTTTGGGACAAATTTTATATATCACTCAATCTATACGAGTTTCGAAATAGTTTTTTAACAAGTAATATACTGATGATTATTTTGCGCTATAAATGTTTATAAGTTGTGAAAAGTTTATTAAATTTCATAAAATATAATAAATGAGTTTTTGAATTACTGAGTGAATGTATGTGAAGTTAAACGAATTGCTATATTAGTTTATAATAAAATAAAATTGAAATAGGAAAAAAAGAAGGAATTTAATTTCAGGCATTTGATTAATATATACACACAAATTAAGCGTAGGGGAAAAATAATCACTCAGTAGCTACATATATTGTTATATTTGTCTTTAACCTTCAAAAAAAAAAAAAAATGTATTAAGATGTGTATGAGGAAATGTATAATGATGAGAATAAATAAATAAATAAAATTCTTTGGCAATGTTGGATTTTAGGCCAATTATCTACTCTATAGACATATGCATAGTTGATATGCCCTCTGTGGGGGGTCTCTAAGGGGTTCTAGCCCGTTGCACATAAGTTTCGGAGAAAACTACAGAAAACTCCGAACGGCTGAAGCGGACGAGCGTGATCTAGGTTCAGGAATGTTATCTTTGAGAGCATAACCTCTGAACTGCCCTCTAAAAAAGATTAAATTAATTATTTGATTTTTATTCTGACTTATTTAAATAGCCAATGAATATCAATATAATAGTATTTCAAAACATAAAATAGGTACGAAAATAATTACTTTTTCTTCCCCCCTTCCGCTCCGACTCACAAAAATACCCTCAAAATTAGCTTTACGCATAGATTTTGTTTAATTGTGGTTTAAAAAATAATCAGTTTCTTGCTGAAAGAAGCAAACGTTATAAAACCTTTCAAATACGTTTGAAATGATTAGTGATTAGTAACTAAAAATGCTTTGTGTTGTTATATTTATCATGGAGTTAATAACTAAGATAAATTCAATTTTTACCTCTAAAAGAGGATTAGATGTCATATCAGTCATTTCATCTTTATCCCGTTTCATAAGGATGATAATTAACTAAAAATAGATACCTCAATATATTTAACATAATGAAATATCTACAAATAGAAAAGTATTTGCCTGCCTCCCTCCACAAAATAAAATAAAATAAATCGCATTCTTAGAAAACAAAACTTTTAAGTAGTTGCGTAATATAGTAAATTTTACTAAAGTAAAATATCCATAGCATACACTGTACATAAATATATATATATATATATAATGTTCTTTGAAGTATCCTTTAAAACTTTAATGATCATATTTATAAAAGAGTTAATTGATTTGGGAGAAAAACTAAAATGTTGTTACGTATGTTAAAACTGAAATTAAAAATTGAGTTTTTGTACATATCTGTGAATCTCATCATCATGAATTTCAGCCTTAATCAATCCACTGCAGGATGAAGACCTCTCCTATGTAATTCCAATCTGTCCTGTTTTCTGCAATTCTTCTCCATTCTGTTCTTTCAAACTTCAAATTTCATCTCTCCAGCGACACTGTGGTCTCTTTCTTCGTCTTTTCTTATCTCTCGGTATCATAAATAGGACTTTGGGCGTCTATCTATTATCTTTTCTTCTGGCAAGGTGTCCAGCCCAGCTCCATTTTAATTTCTTAACTCTACAAATGATATCAGTAACTTTGGTTTGCTCCCTTAGCCATATGTTTCGCTTTCTGTCTCTTCGGGTGATACTAGCATACATCGTTCCATGCTTTTCTGTGTTGTTTGCAGCTTTTGTATAGTTTTACACGTTAATGTCCAAGTTTCTGAAGCATATGTTAATATAGGCAAAATACACTGATCCAAGACTTTTCTTTTCAAATAAATTGGAAGGTCGCTTTTGAACATACGCTATTTTTTTCTGAATACTCTCCACGCAAGTTTAAATTTATTGTTAATTTCTTCCATGGTGTTCCCATTCATCGTAATGACTTGTCTTAGATAAGTGTAACTGCATACCATTTCTAATTCGTCTATATTAACAGTGATCTTCAGTGGAGAAACAAAGGAATTTGACATGTTTTTTGTCTTGCTGAGGTTCATTTCCAAAACCAATGAGCTTGCTGTCTTTGTTTAATTCTTGAAGCATTTTTTGCGAATATTCAAATGAGGAAACAAGCAGAATAATGCCATCCGCAAATCTCAAATGACTTATAAATTGTCCATCAATTTTTATGAATTTCTCTTCCCAATTTAGTTTTTTAAAACTTCTTGAAGTACAGCATTGAACAGTTTAGGTGAAGCTGTCTTAAACTCTTTCTGATTTTGAATGCATTACTTGTTTTGTGGAGTTTTATTTTGGCTGTTGCTTCTTTATAAATGCTTCCAATAAGGGGAAAATAACCTGATTTAATGTTAGTATTCCTTAATGCATCCATAACTGCTAGTCATAATACAAAGTCAAACGCTTTTTCATAGACCACGAAAGCAACAGAGAGAGACGGAGTTCGTATTCATTACTTTTTTTCAATAATTTCTCTAATTGTATGAAAATGGCTACAACCACTTCGAAATCCTGCTTGTTCTTTAGGTTGTGCTGCATCTAAATGTTCCTGTAAGTGGTATCTGTATCTATCTATATACATAACTTTTGATTTTTACTTTCTTCTATATGTAATATAGAGAAAGTATTGGATTCGCGAAACTTTTCGACCTCCGTTTTTTGACGGATCGACACGTTTTGGGATGTCCTGAACACGAATTGATAGTTTTTAAAAATGTCTGTCTGTCTGTGTGTCTGTGGTTTCTTGTTTTCACCGTATATCACGAACCAATGAATGAAATTCAACCAAACTTGGTATATAGTTGGACCCTGGCGGGGCATTGTGCTGATTAGATTTGGGGATCAATAGCCCAGTAGGTGGCGCTGTGATCGCATTTTATGTAAATTTTTAACATGGCAGTATAGGACAAAATTTCGTATTTTTCATCGTATCTCACGAACCAATGAATGAAATTCAACCAAACTTGGTATATAGTTGGAACCTGACGGGGCATGGTGCTGATTAGATTTGGGGATCAATCGCCCAGCAGGTGGCGCTGTGATCGCAAAATTTCGTATTTTTCACCGTATCTCACGAACCAATGAATGAAATTGAACCAAACTTGGTATATAGTTGGACCCTGACATGGAATGGTGCTGATTAGATTTTGCTATCAATCGCCCAGCAGATGGCGCTGTGATCGCATTTTATATAAACTTTTAACATGGCAGTATAGGATAAATTTTCGTTTAAATGTACATAATGAGCGTTATATTTAATTTGTGATTGTAAAATTAATATGAATTATTGATAATAGTAGTAGTTAACTAGGGAACAAATTTTGTGCATGTGGGGGCACCGGTTCCCCCCTGGGGGGGAAGTACCCGCCGGGGGGTGAATTTTCAAGATGGGTATCTTTCGAAAGATGTCAATACCTTTAAAACGAATGGTTGAACTATAAATCTGTGATAATTTAAAACAAAGTTATCGATTTTTTTTACTTTTAACAAAAAAAAAAAAAAAAAAAAAAAAAAACTTAGAAAAATAATCGTACTTTTTTTTTTTTTTTTTTACGAAATTTAACCAAACTTGGTATTTAGTTGGTCCCCGACATAAACTGGTGCTGATTACATTTGGGGATCAATAGCTCAACAGGTGGCGCTGTGATCGCATTTTTCTAAATTTTTAACATGGCACTATAGGACAAAAAATTTCGTATAAATGTACATAATGAGAGTTATTTTTAACTTGTGATTGTAAAAGTAATATGAGTTATTGATAATAGTAATAGTTAACTAAGAAAAAATTTCTGTGCATGTGGGGGCATCGCTTCCCCCCGGGGGGGGGGGGGGGTAAATTTTCAAGATGGGTATCTTTCGAAAGATCTCGTCAATACCTTTAAAACGAATAGTTGAACTATAAATCTGTGATAATTTAAAACAAAGTTATCGATTTTTTTTTACTTTTAACAAAAAAAAAAAAAAAAAAAAAAAAACCTTCGAAAAAATATCGTTTTTTTTTTTTTTTTTTTTTTTTTTTTTTTTAATATTGTTACTGATTGAATATGTATTACTTTTAACAAAAAAAGAACTTTGAAAAAAAATCGATTTTTTTTTTTTTTTTTATATTGTTACTGATTGAATATGTATATAGGAAAATATAGAAGAAAGTCTTGTGGTAGCCACAACATACTAGTTTACTGTAAATTCGATTATTAGATTCATAAATTGCATTATAATATACATCTAAAAAAAAAAAAATCAAGTCAATTGAGATATACTATATATTTAATTTTAGCAAATTGAACATAATCATTAGAAAAAACGGGAACTGAGGAAAAGCATTAAAGCATTACTTGGTTGCAGTCAAAAACAGTTTTGGTATAGATAATTCTCAGTTTTTTATGAGACTTTAAAAAATATTTTATGTGTTTCAACTTCTCTAGGAAAAGTTTCATCATTTTTCACCAAATGGTGGGTATCGAGTCCTCTTTAAACATGAGTTTTGCAGTTACAGACTTTAATTCCTTCGGGCTTTTAAAATAAAACATGTAAAATAAAACAGGTGCATGTTATCGACTTATTCATACGTTTATAAAATTTTATTCAATATAAATATATACATAATTTTTCAACATTAAAATGAGGATGTAAAATTGTTATTATTTTCATGAAGCAAAAAAATTCATTTGATGAGAAAATAAAATCAAACAACAGAAGGTTACAAATTTTTAACGCGTAATTTAATTGAGATATAAAGAATAAAAACTTTGAAACTCCCCAAAATCAGTTATATCTTTTTCAAGAGCAACTTATATCTATAGGTTAAAGGATAGTGTAAGCTATTTTTGAAACAGTGATAGATAAATATCCAAAAATCGCTGATAGTGCCCAACAACTTATAATAACAATCATCAAAAATTTAAAAATCCGTGTAAGAAGTGAAATAGTAAACTTTAAAGTTGAAAAACAAAATTATAAAGACGAAGTTACTACCAAGTCTGAAATTATAGCTGCACATAAAACGTAGATATACGTCATATTTTTACCACTTAATTAACTTTGATTTGTTGACAAATATTTCCAGCTTACCATTACACTCGGTTAATTAAATGTTTTGCAGAGAATACATTTATAAACAATGAATAATGAAGAAGAAAAATATACTGAATGCAATTATATTTGCAAACAATAGAAATGTTTCTTTTCAATAAAAATATTTTTACAAATAAAAATATAACAATTACTTATCCTTTCTCTATTCTAAGCTTGAACTTATAATTAAAATCTGCTGTTAATTTATATTCTGTGCACGATTAATAGAACCCAATTAATATATTCAAATTTAATAGTTCACCCGAATGGTCTAATTGACTTAATTACTGTGATTAAGAAAGTGGAGTGATTGTAAGCAAAATTTAAATAATTATGAGAAAAAATATGTAAGGCACGTATTCTACTTATTTTAGATTCAAGAGTGATCAGAAATCTAAATTCTCATCACAGTTTGAACGCATCTGCTTCATTCAATTCTGTTACGATAACTACTTAATTTCTACTATTTCACTGCTTATAATCCTATGCCGTTTATCGTGTGTATAATTATTTAAAAGAAATTTGTTTAGCAGCATTTTTCCTATTAATGTACAAAGAAAGGAAAATAAGTTAAAAATTTAACTTAGTTTCAAAAATTTTATTTATTTATTTATTTATTTATATTTTCTTTCTTTCTTTTAACATGTTTAGTGCAGTTTTATTTAAACTTTTGACTGTTTTATGTTAAGTTTCATTTTTTAAAGACTACATTCTTAGCCATGCAGCCATAATCCGCCACGTTATGGCTTTTACCTCGATAATACATAATTATTATAATTATTATTTTATTATTTAAACTAATTAAAAAAATTGATATAGTTATTTAAAAGTTTCTTTCTTTCTTTCTTTACTTTTGAAAGGTTCTTTATAATAAAAAAAATGAGACTCGTTTAATGCATTTAAATGAACTATGTCATACAACTTATTTATTATAATTTTAAATGTATATAGATTAATAATAGAAATGATATGACAAAATTAAAATTATTTTGTTAGACCTTTTAAATCACCATTTTAAAGCTCAAAGGCACAAATTTGAAAGCACAGCCAATTTCGAAACGAAAATTTTTAATTTTTTATTATTTCTTTATTTATTGTTATGTAATATTATTTATTATTTTATTACAATAAGAATTAATTGTATTTATCAAAGTGTTCATATGGAAAGAGTTTGATAATGAAATTATATTTTCTTATAAAAAAAAAAAAAAAAAAAAGCAAAACCATTGCATTTTCCCCTTCATTTTTCTTTTTAAAGGCTATATTACAACTATTTAGTAAAGAAAAATTTTTAAAGTAATATTACTTTTAAAAAAAATCATAACTCATACAAATATTTTTCATAAATTCATATGCTATTACTATTTTAAGCATCTTCTTATTAAAGTTTTTTTTCCTATCAATTCTTTTAAAACGAAGAACCTACAAATAATGACTCTATCTCTGTAAATATCCCCATGTAAAAACATGAGATTGTCGGTCTGTCCCTTGCGCACTTCACAATGCCCTATATTCCCTTTGACAACTTGATACTTTTTTTCCACCTCCTCTGTACTTCGCGTAGCTTTCAGCTTATTTTTTCTATTTGGCTCCTTTTATCTTATGTTCCTTTTTGTACCGAAGCTCCTTGTAGAAGTCCGGGTGGCTTTCGTCAGCATATTTACTTTTTATTTCTTTCCGCATGGGATCCTAGAGTCATTTAAGATGGGACGGGAGAAGTAATAAAGATATTTTTCCCATGCTCAATAATACTTTTTTCGAAAAAATTTTCCTGATCCAGTTTCTCCAAAAATCAGTAATTGGTCTCGAAGAAACATTACATTTTTCTTGAGATTCTTACTGTTTTCTGTTACAGATATCTTTTTCAATTTTGTCAGAGAGAAAGATGCATATTTTGTTTATGGAAGATGGTTATAAAAATAATGGTAAAAAATAAAAATGTTTGACATTTTTCCAGATGTCTGACAGAAAAAAAAAAAATAAGGAAATAAATAAATAAAAAATAAAAAAAAGAAATCCGTTCTTCAAATGTAAACTTAGGATTACTTTATATCTGCTTTTATCATAAGAAAATGTATTAACTGTTTTCGCATGGATTACTTTGAGAAAATATTTTGGTTATTGTAGATGGATGTGAGAAGCATAAAGGATAAGTCATGCAGTTTAAATTATATTACGTCTTGTAATTTTAGTTTTGAAGAGTTTTTCCCTCCCTTCTCTTTATTTGAACATGTTTCATGTATATGATATTTTCACGGACAGCAAAAGAATAGTAAATATACGTTTTAAGTAAATAAATGAGGGTTATATATTAAAAGCATTTTCTTCTTATGTAGAAAACTTTTTACTTGGAGGCCGTGAGTAGAATGTTTACTAATATTTCCTTATTTTCGGGAGGATATAAAGGAGAAAATGTGTATTTTTATGGTGATGGAAAAGCAGAATAAAAGGTACTGACTATGTGAAGGAAATTTTATCTAATGGTTTTTTTACGAAAAAAAAAAATAATAATAATAAAAATAGGAAAAAAAAAAAAAAAAAAAAAGGAAGGAAGGAAGAAAGAAAGAAATACATGGAATCTAAATGTTAAATTTTAAAAGGAAAGTTTTATTCTTTAATTTCACAGCTAGTGCTTTTTAGGATGTTTCATTCACAAAATATTGTACTAAAATATGTATTAAAATAAAATATACGGGATTGAAAATTTTCGTTGAATACCGTGTTTATATTTTTAAGGTCTTCTGATATATATATATATATATATAATCATTACACGAATGTTACGGTTTTCGAAACATAATTGTTTAAGTTCGATCTTTGATAAGAATTTTTATATCTAAGAAATATATCTAACAAATATTTATTGTCTTGAATATATGATTCAGTTTAATTTGATATTTAACGAAATATATATATATATATATTCTATTAAAATACATGAAATTATAAGTTAATGAAAATAAATTTAAAATTTAAAATTTAAACCCGTTAAAAAAGTGTTAGTGCTTTAAAAATTAAAGGATGATTTTTGAATACCTCTTAAATGGAACATTATTTTACCCATGTGTAATACTTACATGTGTAACATGCATGCATAACACACACACATAATATATATATATAAGTAATAAGTGCAGTAAATGTCATTAGATCCTTAATTTATTCTTTTTGTACGCGCATACACTTTTTTTGCCTCAACTTTCAAATTCTGCTGAATCGATTATTAGTAATTTTATTTTTAAAAATTACTAATAATCGATTAATAATCATTATTTAATAATGATTAATATAATTATTAATAATGATTAATGATAATTATTTAATAATGAATAATACTTCATTATTCATCATTATTAAATAATCATTATTTACTATTAAATTGTTATTACTGCTTAGTTCTCTTAATTGTCACTTGACATATAACAAAAAATTAATAAATAAATAAAATAAATAAACAAACAAACAAAACCATCTCTTTTATTTAAAAGCTTTTTTTTTTTTTTTTTTTTTTATTTTTTTATTGATTATACAATTAAAAAGTTTATATATATAAACTTATGACTCAAGTCATACGGGGCATTTTTTTTATAGTTTAAGTAATTTATTTTACGTTTTTGCAGTAAGTTTTACTTATGAATTGTTTCACATTTATTAATTTTCTCGTAAGTTTTTCTTTAGTTATTTTTGTTACATATTTTCAACTTTTATATGACTGAAAACATATATTATAATTTCATTCATATATATATATATATATATATATTCTTACATATGGTTTTCCATCAAAACTTTTGATGTTCAGTACATGAATGGAATATTTAAATACTGTAATATGTAAAATCTTAATAATTAATTATATTCCTTAGAGATAAAAATGTCATTTCAAAAAAAAAAAAAAAAAAAAAAAAAAGTGTAACTAACATTTATCCCCCCTCCTCCCCCTCCTTTTACTCTGAGAAAGCTAGTATTTCTGAAACCTTAAATCCAAATTTTGAATATTAGATTTGCTTATTATAAAAGCGTTTCAGGAAGTCACAATCTCATTTTAAGTAAGATTAACTAAATATTTAATATAATCCAGTCCAGAATTTTCCCGAATCATGCCGATTGCCGGCGCCTTATAAAGTGATTCATAACAGATTTTATTATGCTTCCTAATTCGCTTATAATGAATTTAAAATTTAAAGTACTACACAAAAATAACCTATTATAAGCTATTGAAATAATTTAAAGTTTGTAAATGCTGTTTTAGATTATGACGAAGAGATCACATGCCTTTATTTCGTAAAATTAAGCCGCTGGAAACTAGGGAAATAACACTCATCCTAAAGTGTTATTTCCTTAGTTTTAGAATAGACTTCTCATGATAATATTCTTAAGATGCCGCATCGAAAAGGAGTCTTGAATTCTCAAGAGTCAAGAAAAGATGCATTTCGTACTAGTAGATTGAATACTTCGAATTCAAATAATAAAGCTGTATCTTTGTTATTGTTTTCGTACGCTATCAAAATATACTTTTAAATGATGGAATCGTATTTTAAACTGCTTTTCCGAATCTATTTTTAGAAAAATATTTTTAACTGTCGGTACTTACGATCAACTAACCTAAGTTTTCTTAAATATGAATGTTTAGATTTTACGCAGTTTAATTGCTTCTAGAAATATTGATATGCTTTTCGAAACAAAATCAACAACTAAATGCATACTGAAATAGAAGGAAATTTATTTCTCAATTTTACTTGTCCACCTAAAGTTAATCTTTTTATTAACAGAATGATGCGAGGGGATTAAACATTTGTACTTATTATCATTGATTTACATAATTACGCATATACGAATCATGCCCACGTTTAATTAATCATTTTCTGTATTAATGATTATTTAAAAATTTAATTCATGTAATCCTTAATTGATTACTTCTACTTTCATTTAACATCTTATGATCAGTAAATCAATTTTGCAATTAGGTTACAGCAATAAATCATGAATGTTCTTTTTAAAATATGTCTCTCGGATGATTATAAATACAGGCATTGTATAAGTTTATTGCTTCTGGTCATTAGCCCTTAATTAGAAACTAGACTTATAATAAAGCTTTATTTCTCGCAACAAAATTCTCATTATTATGAACTATTTGTTAGACCTATTTTCTATTAAAAAGAATTGTCATAAAAGATGTTCTTCCTTTAATATTAAGATTAATTTTTTTTTTTTTTTTTTTTTTATGAATTCTGAATGCAAGTTATTACGAAATTGTAAATCTGAACACATAGCCTTTGTATTGTATTGATATCAAAATTGTATAGCCTGAAAAATCAAGCAAATGAGTGTTATTATATATATATATATATATAATGTTTAAAAAAAAAAAAAAAAAAAAAAAAAAAAAAAAATTATGACGTTTTCATTTTCCATCTCAATCTAAATGTTATTTCGGATATCATTCATTCTTATTAATCTTGTCTAAATTCGTATTTTTTTTTAAAGGATTCTCACCAGCTTCTGTTTCTTTTTTTTCTTCCCAAGATTTCTCAGACGTTTTATAGAAAGTATAAATTTTTCTACCTTACGATATTTTTTTTTTTTTTTTTTTTTTTTTTAATTTAAGTATATAAATTGAGGAATGCGTCTAAACTCCTAATGATGTCAAATAAAATATACAAAATTCTGCTGCTAATTTTCACAAGCTTTGAGCAAGCTTTATCATAAAATTCGGAAAGATGAACTGTTTTGCAAAAACTTGTAGAAACTAGACTTTGTGCAAGGGACAGATTTATATGTTCATTTTTTGAATATTAAACAAACCACTGCACATAATATGCAATTTCAATTCATGTATTAACCAGTATATTTCTAAAAACATAATAAGGTCATCGCATTAGATTATGTATTTTCAATAAAAACAAATTTATCCTTTGACCATACTATTATTTCTATTATTTAATCTCTTTTTAAATATTCACAAGGTAATTTCTTAATGAAAGAAATATTTTTTGTACGCAATATTATTAACTGCGATTTTTTATACCTTTGAATTAAAAGAAAAACAAAGCTTCAGTTGTTCATGTGTGAGGAAAAGAAAAGCTTTTGACTCGGGGAGATTCAATTATTGATCATAAATAGCCCTTTCAATTTTCATTGTGGGTATAGTCCCCTTTCTTCTTTTTAATGTCTCCCGTGAAAATCCAGGAGAGGAAACAAATTACCCTTTCCCTCTTGTTAGACTTTAATTAAGACAAAATACCACCCCCTTAAGATCCTTCGGGATCACTGAGCCGAGTGATTAACTCATGGCTACCTTTTGGCAAACAACTCCTTTTGGTTTCTGTACATAGCACGCGCGGTATTAGAGAAAGGATTATAGTGCGGTTTTAGCTTGCTTGAAGTACAAAGTCTCGGATAATGAGCTCTTATTTATAGATTTTTTTTTCTGCTTATTGTTTTAAAATATGCCGAATTGTTTTGTTGAGATTTGTCGCCTTAAAAAGTAAATAAGTATGTAAAAATTTCAGGCTATGTATAATCGAACTAATTTCAATTGTAAAAAAAAAATGCAAAGAATAATCATTCTCTCTCTCTCTTTTTTAATATTTTGCATGGAAATATTTATATGTTTGCGTTAATTGTGTGGTGCCCCCCCCCCCCACTCAAAAAAAAAAAAAAAAAAAAGAACGATAGGGCTTAGAATAACTTTAATTATGTATGTATATATATATATATATATATATATATAACGGGACTAAAAAAAAAATATTGAATACCAATGATTGTAGACCAAACTGCCTATAAAATATTTTAGTAGTTTCATTTATGACTCCTATCAATTTTATTAAAAAAAAAAAAAAAGTTTTTTTTTATCATTTTAGTAAAAGGTAATTTTACTAATGTAATTGTTGTTTACAAACACATAATAATCATAAATATTTTTTCAGAGCGAAAATGTTGCAACTGAGATTACATCATATTTTTTTTTTTTGCTCCTTCTCTTAAAAAGACATATTCGAAAAATTGTCTATCAAACTTACACCTTAATTTTTGAAATACGCACAGCAAAATACATTTAAATCAATTTATGATGCTTAATTGTACCAAATTATGCTAGAAACAAATTTGTTCAATTTGAAACGACAAAATACACGATATGATTTTTTGCTTTGAAAAAATAAATAAATAAATAAATAAATAAATATAATGTTTTTAAGTTTAGGACAACAGGTTCTTTGATAATAGAACTACCAAAGAAATATTTCTCACTTTACCATTAAATGAATAAATAAATAATATACATATATATATGTATTTGAATAGATTATTGTCACATGTGTCTAGCATCTTGTAAAACTTCTTCTAAAATTTATTTAAAATATTATACAAAGATTCTAGAAAATTTAATACAAATCTCTGTTATATTAAAGTAATAAAATATCTGTCTTGCAGTGGGCGATTTTCCTTTATGACTCATGCTTAACGAACGTGTTAACCAATCAAATTACGCACAAATTTCAAACTTCATTTTCCTTTACTCATATAAATTATGTTAATGAAGCGCACGAAAATTACTTTTGCTTTCTACTTTTAAAAGTGCCATTAGTGCAAAATTATAGTATGAATAACTTCATTAAACAATTTTCTAATTTACAATGCGTGGCATTTTTGGTTTCCTTTATATCATTAAAGCCTACTTTTACAAAATAAATTTATAACATTTTTAATCCTAAAAAGAAAATTCATACTATACTGAAATTCTTTCCTTTTGTCAAAATGAAAAATTACTTTTATCAAAAATTTTCTTTTCTGTCTTAATGACAAAAAAAAAAAAAAAAAAAAAAAAAGAAGAAGAAGTTACGTGTGCCTATTTTAGAATCCATTAACTTTTTTGTTGTTGTTTTAATACGACGTGGAACTCGTAGCGCATTAATATTATGTATTTAATTATTCTAGCTTAAACAAATCTTTGAATTCATAATTGAATGACGGTACACTCGCATTTTAAAAATATTTCTCCATTTTATTTTATTTTATTTATTTTTTGTTATTATTTTGAGAACGATGCAATTTATTTTCATGTTGAGGAATTCTTAAGTACCGTTTGTATATTTGAGTTCTTTTCATTGTCCTTTAAAATAGTTTGATTAAATTAAATGTGCTTCGATTCTTTGACGTTACGATTTATTTCTCTTTTGCTTTCATACTTTAATGATCGATGTAAAAAAATAATTCTCTAAAGCTGCTAAACAATGCAGTTTGACTGACGTGTTAAGTCTTTCGCAAATAGATTTTTCTTTTTCTCTTATACGTATGATGACTATCAGAAATAAATGAGATACAACATTAATCAAAGTTCAGATAGTCGCTGTCAAAAGGTATTTTATTATAATTCTATTAGTTTGGCAGGGTTAATTTGTGTTATATATTAATATAGAGTTGAAAGACAATGTTTGTGAAAAGTAAGTAAATTAGAAGCACAAATCAAAATTATTTCTACCTATAAATGTATGTATGCTTGTAGTATATTATTTGCATTTACATGCAGATTGATTATTTAAATGTTGAGTTTACACGACAGCATGTTTTAGAATAGGTTAGCTTTTGCTTCCATTTTTATGTAGGTTCAAAACAGTTAATAAATTCAAAATTAGAGTCTTAAAAATATGGCCCACAGGCTAAAACCTGGCCCTCGAAAACTTTCAATCCGACTTTATGATGAATAAACAGCATATAAGATCAGGCCCTTTAATTACTTTTACATAAAATGAATAAAAATAATTTTTAATGAATAAAGCTAATTTTTGGTGTTTGGAAATATATATATATATCGACGCATATATGATGGTAATCAAAGACAGTTTCTAAGCAAAAAGTTAATTTTAGAATGTAAATATATAATACTGCTTAAGGTGATTTATCTGACAGTGTATTTCATTGACAATTATCATTATGATTATTTCAATCGATTTTCAAAACATCTTTAAATTTTCCATTAATTAGATGAGGTTTATAAACATTTTTGCCTGTGTTTTATTGTGGAGCTTTATTTTAAAAAAAAAAATGTTTAAGGTTTAATAGTACGTAAGGTAAAGATAGGTGAGATTGCGCACATAGAGAATTAGAGGGAAGGCGTAGAAAGCGAGCGCTGCTATTTCAGGTAGTTGTACAACAACAATAGTAGAATGTCGACTTTAATGTGCATGTTTATTGTTTCGATCGTCTAAAATAAAACGTGGTAATTTTCTCTTCTTTTCAAAAACAAATGCTTTAATTTTTATATCACATCCTGGGAATTTCTATAGACGGCAGAAGTACAAAATATTTTTTAATTAAACGATTTTCCATAAGCGAATACCCAAAACTAACGGTACGAACACCAATAGTTCTCTATAAAAGCGAATAATTATTAAATAAGGCTGCACAATCTCTCCTACCGAAATAGGAAAGTTTGCGCATTTGCTACTTAGATTGCGCATTGATTCCATTAAATTCTATACCAAGAGAGATTGCGCAGCTTATTGGTAATCACAAGACAATGAGGATGAGTTTGCTGAATGTCTGAAGCTGTACCAGGAAACAACTTTGGCAAATGACTAGATTAGTTACCCCATTTGAGACGGCGCATCTTTTTCAGTACTGTCCCTAGAATCCGAAATTGGACGTTATTCAGCAGTGGCAACGATCGACAGAAGCCACACCTCTGATAATATTTACCTTTTGAGTGCCAGTTTTAAACTATGGGAAACTTATCGCAAATTATTTAATGTTATTGTATATCTGTTTTATTTTACAACATTTTTAGTATGATGCTCAAGTTTTGTTAAGCTGTTGGCTGATTTAACAAAAGCGATAAAACTAAGTGCAAACAAAATGTTATCAGTCTTCTTAATTTTTTTTTAAGACTGTAAATTTTTACTTATTTTTACTTATTTTAATTTTTTACTTTTCTGTGATATGCAGGAATATCTTCAAAGGTTAATACCACTAAATTTTAGCAAATTATGCCATTTACCCTACTTTTTACCATCATTAAAATATAATTTGAAAAAATATATATATATATATTCTCATGTTTCAGTATACTATTAATGTGCTTTCAAAAAATTGGGGTCGTTTATTTTGAAAATGATTGGGTTACTTTTTTTGGAAGAAAACTGACAAAGAAAGAAAAAGATGTGCGATTTATTATGAACTTTCAATTATTGGCACTTTTATTTTTGAACTTAAAAATATCCATGTGCTTTGATCAACTAAACATTTTCTTTCTCATATGAATTGTCATTGATCACGTAAGCACTCAAATATCTCAAAACTAAAAAAAGGTACTTGCCCCACTTTCAAAATAAAAGGTCCATTTATCGAAATAGATCCCCATTATTATAGAAACCTTGCAATTCAAATTTCTCTTTCATTTCTGATAGGATGCGAGCTTTCTATTTTAGTGCTATTAAAAGCTTTATGTGAGCACGCATTAAAAATAGATTATTAAAAGAGCATAAAATTGAAGTTTTAGGACAAAAGAATCTGTCTAATTATATTCTTGATCAGAATTCAAAACTTTTCGATATGATTAGTTTGGAAATTTAATCCATGTTGTCACATTTGGGTAATATATATATATATATATATATATATATTTTAACGAAATGGAAAATTGTAACTTCATCAGAATTTGATACTCAAAATATTGTGTACAAAACGAATACACGCTAAAAGAGCTTGTAAACAAAATTGACAACGTTTATATAAAGTTCGCTCTGATGAACAGAAAAGTGTATTAAAAATTAATATCTCTCTAATTATTCAAAGATCGATTTTATTTAATGTTAATACATTGCACCCTCTTAATATTTATTTGTTTCGAGGTTTGTTTTGGAGTTTTGAAGCCCACTCCCCCATTTACTTAGAGGTTAAGATGCTCGTCAGTTGAGCAAGTTGTGGAAAAATCAAAAGTGATATCGGTTAGGATTCTTTTGGAAATGAAAGTCAAGGTTCACTAAGCATCGTTATTATTGAAAAAAAAAAATGTTTAGTGAAGTTTTTTTTTTTTTTTTTTTTTAATATGCAGTTGACCCCAAAATCCTTCTTTCTTAGAAAAATAAATTTAAGGAAGACATAGTTAGCACTTGAATGATACTTTTTATCGTTCGGATCAGTTTGTAATCTAATAATATGAAATCTTGCCCCTCCCCCTTTCTAACCAAAACATCTAAAAGTGTTAATGGTACCATACAACCAATATAGTTTCATTGTTAGAAATCGATGCCAAATCAAACGAAATTTTGAAATTGCAGTAGCTGTACCATAAAATACTAAAACATTTTGGTGTGTTTTGTTATCATGGCTTATATAAATTACCAAATCATTGCATAATTTTCCCCCAATCTCTCTGTATGCATAAATATGTGAGTGTATGTGTACATATAATTATGTACAAAAAGAAAAAGAAAGAAAAACAGAGAAAAAGCAATTTTTTTTAATCTATATAACTTTTCTTTTCTTTTCTTACTTTCTTCCTTTTTTTTTTTTTTTTTTTTTTTTTTTTTTCAAAAAGTTTAATAAAATGTTTATTGTATTTAATGCATTTTAAAATTTTTGAAATAATGTGGATTTAAATATATATATATATATATATATCATCAATACATTCGATTTTTAAAACTTTAATCCAACTTATTTTAAAATTTTAAACAAATGGTTCCTTTTTTATCTCTAATACTTTTAGGAAGCAAACTTTGTAAAAATATATGGATAAAATAAATATATATATATATATGAAAAAAAAAATATATATATAAAAGAGTAAAAATAAAAATTCTAAAAACTTTGCGGGAAAATGGACTGAAGCACCATTAAAAAAAGATGATTTCCTTCCCCCCTTTTAAGATGAACCCCAAAATGGATGCAGAATAGAAAAAGACTGTATGTATTTAGATTGGATGTTCCGATTTTGTTCTTTTACTGGTGGCAGTTTAAGACTTCGAAAGCTTTTCCAGTTGATCCGAATAAAAATGGACATTGTCACGGAAGATGCCGATAATTTAAAAATGGGGGAACTGCTAGTTCGATATTTCCGATGCTGAATAAATGATGTTGCCGATCGATATTTATCTTGTAAGTCTCTGTAAAACTTGACGTGACTTATCTAATAAATCATTTCAGTCAATCCACTGGCTGTTGGTACCTTCTAAAAATTCACATCTTCCTCTGCAGAGCATTTAGCACAGTCTTCGATGGGCGAGGCAGAATTTCTGTTAATAGAATATTGAAAGCAGTTTATTAGAATAAAAGCCATATACGAAGTGAAACATTTGATTTATCGGAGTGGATGTTTAATTGGGCGTAGTCCGAGTTGATCTTTTTTTCACTACCGATGCTCAAAATACACCTCAATTTAGAAAGTAGAAAGGAGGAGATCTATTTTTTTTGAGAAAATGGAAATGTTACAGTAAATCGTCAGATTTTCCAAGTGAGTGGAAAAGAGTCGTGACTAGGCATTAAAAGTGAGATTTTGTGTAACTAATATATTTTGTGTAAGAGTATCATGCTGTTTTCTGAACGTGAGAGGAAATTCAATTTGTTGAAATTACCCAGAGCAACAGTTGCGTGTAATTCTTATTTAATAGTTTCGGTTTTATTTAAAAGTTCATAAAGCTTACTTCGCAGAGAATAGTTTTGAGCCATCTGTCGTGGCTTTTTAAAGATTAACCAATAATAAATTCCACTCCCAGAAAAGTAATAAGCACAGCGATTCCATTAGTCTTTATTTCTTTCTGCTTTAAGATTTACTTTTCAACAAACTAGACTTCTTCTTCTTCTTTTTTTATTTATTTTTTATTTTATTATTATTATTATCGATTTTTAAATTTCTTTCTTTCTTTTTCTTTTTAGCTTCGCGTATATATGCATATTCCAAGACAGAAAAAATTATTTCAAATTCTCAGAACTTTTGTACTTACAAAAATATTTATTTGGACAGTTGTCTTATGTATTAGGGAACTAAATAAGAAAATTGATCAATTTAAATTTTGTTGATTTGTATGTGTATTTAATTTCACCTTGACGAGTGTATTCGCCATTCACAATAGGAAATAGGATATAAAATTAGAAAAAAAAAAAAAAAAAAAAATGCATTTCTATGTATTTGTAAATTTCACTCATATACCGTTGATTTAAACTATTTAAAAATTTATTTTTATTTATTTTGAAGTGCACGAAGAATTATGATATGTTTGTGAATAAATTTAAATACAAATGTGCCAGCTTTTTAACATAAAGTAATAATTTAAGAAATAATGTATGGATTTAATACATACATTTTTTAAAGGGGCTATATATGTAACGTATTTGTATATAAGACAGTTCTAATTAGCACTATTTACAATGTATGTTGAAAATTTAAATTCCATTAATGTTTGAGATTTGTTCGTTATACATAAAAGTAAAAAATATTTTATACTTAAAAAAAAAAATCTACTCTCTCTCTCTCTATATATATATATATGTGTGTGTGTGTGTGTGTGTGTGTGTGTGTGTGTGTAAGCAAATACAAAGAAATTTTGTTGAAACTGTGATTTTGTCAACAAAATATTTTGTGTTGTAGTAACAAAACTGAATTTTTACTTCTAATAAAAATTCAACAAAACATATTTTCCTTACATAAAACGTCAAGAAAACATATTTTCTAATTTTAATCAAATCCTTTCTTTGGTCTAATTTCAGTGTCAGCAAATCCAATAAAAAAATATATATATAATAAAACAAAAACAACAACAACAAAAAAAAAAAAAAGCCTCTAAAAGTCTTACGCTTGCGTGTTTCAGAACATAAAAACTGCATGTGTATGCAATTTCTATAATAAAAAGAACGCGTACGAAATTCTCAAATTGTGGGATGCTAGATACAAATTTAGAACTTCCTTTTTTTTTTTTTTTTTTTGACAAGAAACTGAAATTAGGCACGAACATAAAACAGCCAAAATGACATGCCCTAAAAAAGAAAAAAAGAAAACACTTGCTGTATATCAAATGTATTCTTGCATATCAAATAGTGTAATTTGAACACTTGTTTCAGAAGTATTACACATCCAACAATCATCAAAAATTCGAAAGGCAATTAAAATTATTATTATTTATTATTTATTTATTTATTTATTTATTTATTTATTTATTTTATTTTATTTATTTATTTATTTATGCCCCTTTCCTTTTCTTTCTGCTGTTATGAAAAAAATTAATTAAAGTTCTTTATTTTGAATATTTTAATTGTGAATTATGGAAGATGTCCTACCTTAAATTTCTAATATAAAAAAAATTACAGAGCTATTTTAAAAATTTTCTTAATAATACCCATTAAATTTTATAAATTGCTAGACAACCATATTTATTCATTAATTGCATGTTTTACTTTTTTCAATTTTATACATCCGTCAGTTAAAAAAAAAAAAAAAAAAGAAAAGAAATGAAAGAAAGAAAAAAGAAAAGAAATGAAAGAAAGAAAAAAGAAAAAGAAAGAAATACACTTTTCTAAATTATAAAACTAATAATAAATTAAATTAAATGGTTTACTGGCAAAATTTGTAATAATAATAATAATTTAAAAAATGACTGGTACTATTTACTGAAATTATCGACATTATTTATAAATAAAGGTTTGTCTACTGTGTTTCAATAACAGTATTTTTCTTTTAGTTATTTTTTTCTTCTTCTTTATTGATTTTATATAACTTTTTCCACATGCTTTAGTAAGTAGTTTAACTTTAGTTAATGTATATTTCATAAATATTTGTTTGTTTCTATTAATTAGCTTGTTTTAAGAATTAATAGATCTATCTAATTTATATGCATTGAAAATTTATTCCGAAACTATTATGTATAAATATATAGAAGATCTAATTTGTGTAAGCATACCTAATTTATTTATTTATTTATTTATTTTTAAGTTTTTAAAATTTGTGTCGAAGAAATTATTTATCATAATTATAATCTTTTTTGGTCATCATTTAATGAGAAAAAAAAAGCCTCCGTCATTAAGTGAATGCAGTATTTTTTAACACTATTCTATTATAAAAGTAATCTAATACATGTTCATTATATATATAGCCATAGCATTATATGCGCTCTGACTCGCATCCGCACACAATAGTATCTATGGTTTAGACCTAAAAAATAACTAATTTCATATTCTTATTCTGAGAAGGGGGGGGGGGAAGCTTCTAGTATTAAAAAATAAGTTTTAAATACCAAATTATATTTTATGATAATAATAAAAGCACACGATTATAAAATTTACAGGCTTTTTTTACGAATTGTAGGGTTTTATTTTTCTGCTATTGCTTATTACAATAAACGATAGTTTAAAAATAATATATTCAGAATCATTGCACTTATAACATATTAAAAAAACTGGGAGTGACCTTTTGATAAATAAATAACTAAAAACACAATATTTTCCGTCTAAAAAACACAAATAAAATAAAAAATATATTATAAAAATGACTGTGCCACATGTATAACAGCATTTGTACAGCATGGATTACAATTATTTAGAATATTTTTGTAAATCACATTATTTATTCTATTACTTAAAAAAAAAAAAAAAAAAAAAAAAATCTAAATCTATGTTTTTTATATTTAGTTTTATATATTACGACAAGTAATTTTGCTCTATCTATCAGATTATATCAAGTAATTCTTTTTTAGCATATTACAGCAATTAGTCGTTATTTTTTGTTCTCTACCTTTGTACTCACGCATATTACAGCGAATAAAAATGGAACAGGCTTTGAAATGGGAGCATCGGAAATTGTGTTGGAGTGAATAGGCTGCTTATGCACATTAAATAAATTAATTTCCGTTCCTAGTTACCAAGCTCAGGTGATACGAAGTCTTTTCTTTTCATATTCTTCTGCTCTCTTCAATATGAGGTATCAAACGGGAGATGCAAAAGGATCTTTATTTTATTGTGAGGTATGGGGAGATAATGAATTTCTTTAGAAAATTAAAAAGCCGTCTTTATGTGCTTTTTTTTTAATTTATTTATTTTCATTTTGTATGTATATATGGATTATTTATGTATTTTCTCCTTCTGTCTCTTTCTCTCTCTCTCTTTTTTTTTTTTTTTTCAAACAAGTAATAAATGCGTAGAAAGTGATTTATTTATTTTTCCTCCGAGGAACTGAAATTGGAATTTTTTATTTCTCTAATAGGGATTAATGTTTCTTTTCATATTCATGTTGAATATTTGGAATACAATTAATTCATTTTTTTTTTTTTTTTTTTAATTTATCAAAATTACAAATAAAAATCACATACAGTTTTAAGGATTGTCTAGAAATAATTTATCAGTAGTGTGCTTCAGTGTTAAATGTAGCGTATACGTCAAAAAAATGTTTATATTTTTTTCTCATATAAATGAGGGGCTGCGTACCTGATAATTAGAAATAAAATTATCTAACAAATTAAATAATAAATCAATTACTTTTAAGCATATAAGTTGTTGTCAGATTTGGTCCCACCGGTTAAATTTTTTCTCGAGAAATGTAATTTTTTTATAATTTTTTACTTCTCTGTTATGATTTCATGATAAATTGAAGTGATCGCTTTGTTTAGAGCATGAGAGGAAAATGTATTTTTTCTATTGAAATGTTTTCATAAAATGCTGACCTTACAATATGTACACAATATGTGGAATATGCACATTGATTCTATAAATAAAAATGCCCTTTAGATGCAAATTTATGGCAATTTTATTTATTTACAACTATTATTGATATTAAAATGCTATTTTTTATATTATTAAGAGCATATTGTTAACTATTATTAACTAAATTATTAACTATTTTGTATATAATTACATTATTATTTGTATGTAACTGAAAAGAGTTTTTGAGAATTACAATTGTAATTTATTTATTTTAAATTATTTGTGTAATAATCTCTTATCATACTAATGACCGTAGAAGAATAAGAAATAGCATAAAACGCATTTAAATCATTTTTTTGGTGTACAGCAAAATGTTTTACCCTGTTTAAGTTAATTTTTCTTCTGAAAAAAAAAAAAAAAAAAAAAAAAAGAAAGAAAGAAAGAAAAGAAAATCTGCATTGAACGAGTAATATGAAATAACAAAACAAAATTGTTTCATGGGATATATTTACTATAGTACCTAAGTCAGCCGCTAATGATTCATCCACTTATGATATTTTTTATTTTTATTTTTATTTTATTTTATTTATTTTATTTATTTATTTATTTATTTTTGTGTGTGTGTGTGTGGGGGGGGGGGGCACATGCATGCTTTACAATATATGCAATATATTATCTGCTTTCAATACATGCCATTAATGTAATATTTAAAATATATACAACAATATTTTATCAGTTGATTCATATATATAGCACTCTGTCGCTAATAATCATGTACATAAATTGCAGACTCTTGCATAATTAAAACTTGTACAGTTTTCGATAATTTATTTCTCAACAAACGTAAATAATAATTATTTAATCTTTTATAATAAGTTAATTGATAAAAACAATTGAATTTTAATTAATTCCGAAATGTTTGGTGCACTGATGTTTAATAAAGCATTTAATTTCGAGTTTCTTAGTTTTGAGTTAACATTTTCAATTGTAAATGAAAGTAATTATTAAAATTATAATCAATTCCTAGCTTGTCGCCCACTTTTAAAGTCGCATGCATCTCATACGCCAATAAGTAAAATTGATTAATTACTTTCTATGCTATAGAAAAGTCTGCATTTCATTCATTTACAGGATAAGGTGGAAATTAAAATATGTCTTTCAGTGAGGTATGAAAATGCTGAAAAGGTACTTTTACTTCTATCAGTAATTATTTATAATGAGGTTAATTGATTCACTTAATATTTTTAAATTTCTATTCTCCGTTTGCAAAGCTCTGAAAAGTTATTTATGTGATGTATTTCGGTACCTAATATAATTTTATGGAGTGGTTATTGTAATAAATAATTCGGTGTTACATCATCGCAAACTAATCCTTTGCATCACTATAACCTGAAGCGCTTTGCTTGTGGAAAAATGTTTGTGTCTTTCAAGGTAAATTTAAAATTTGGCGTGTAAGTTTAATGAGAATTTTGTAATTTGGCGGTTTATCCCTTATTTGGCTTTCTTTATTAAATGTTTGCGATCGCTTGCACTCTGTAATTATTGTGTGCTGAAAAGTGTTTGAATTTACGTAAGTTACAACATAGGACGCGACGTTTTAATTAGTTTTTGTTGACTTAATATCCTGATTTATACCGAAAAGAAAGATCTACTTTTTTTTTAAAATTTCCTATTCAATAAAATATTTTTTATTAATACCTTAACTGCAAACTTTCCTACCACATTGAGCAATTGTGTCCGCAATTGTTGATTCTGCAATACTAAAATATTCTTAAAATAGAACAATACATCATAAACAAAAGGATAATTTTGTTTTTTTAGTTTTGTTAGTAAATTATTAGAATTTCAATTACAAAAGCTTAAACATATTCAATTTATTTAGATTTTAAGATTGTTTTACATAATATATTTCTTTGAAAGTTTGTTTTGTGGATTATCTTACGAAATAGCACTCTTTTATATTTTTGTTGTAACTCCCTTAATGCTACTTTTTGAAATTAATTTTCTAGCCTCCTTGGTTTATTTTAGAGCATATAGATTTTTAATGTGGTCGTTCTTCAAAATTTTGATAGTTGTTTGATACTTACTCGAAAATCAGTTTTGCATTTCAATTAGCAATTATTGATCATTCTTAAACCGTTAGAAAATTCTATAATTGGAATTTCTTTTATCGTATTGGATAAAGGAAGACAATTTTCTCTTTTTTACTCACAGCTGGATGCCAATTAATAGAGCCTTTATTTATCTCAAATAGAAATGTCAAATCCAACACCATTTTTGGTAATATTCAATTAGAAGGAACTATATGGATTTGGAGAGAGGTTTTTTTTTTTTTTTTTTTTAATCAATTTCAGATTTGTTATACTAAGAAATCCACGTTGCACTTATTTTTAGATTAATGTAATGATATTTTTTAAATAAGTTTTATATATATATATATAGGTAGTTATATATATATATATATATATATATATATATATATATATATATATATATAGGGTTGGTGCTCCAGTGATTGGCATGCTCCAGTAATTGACATCTATCCCGAAATAATTAATAAATAAGAAAAATAATAAAATCATATATTTTACATATAAGAATTTTAATAGTTTATGTCAAACACTGGAGCATAGGGTGCTAATAACTGGTAAAATGAATAACTAGCCGTGTCAAACATTGGAACATAGGGGCCAATTACTGATAAAATGAAAAACTGGCATTGTCAATTACTGGAACATTGAGTGGGTGTCAAATAAAAATTCATAAAAAAAAAAAAATTATTGTTATTAAATGTATATATTTTAACATATATGTGGTTCTGAATGTCTCTCATACCATATGTACTAACTTAAAATTTCTAAAAATATTTTCTGATGACTAGAACATTAAACACATCAGAAGTTGTTCTAAAAGTGTCAATCACTGGTGCACTCACCCTAATTATAATTAATTAAACGACTAAAAAAGTAGTTAAAGGTAAAAACATTTCCGCAATTTTAACAGTTGCAGATAGCAGTGAAATAAGGACTTTTTTCCTCTTGGTAAGATGTAGGAGACTAAGGTACTTTTATCTTTTGTTAATATCTCTTGAAACATCTTACAGCATTCCAAATGCCTATTTGAACTCAGCATAATAAACTGAAGTATTTTGGATCATTCCGGATTCGACTGTTGCAAACTTTCAAGAGATGTTAATGTGTTTTGACGGTAACAAAAAATTGAGTTTACATGCGAAATTTTTAGTTAAGAGTAAAAAAAAAAACTATTTTCAGGTAATATTAACCAATCGTGTAATACGGAATTTTTATGAAATGCAATATGGAATAGGATAGCATTTTTACAGAAAATCACGAATAATTGATATATATATATATATATATATATATATATATATATATATATATATATAATTATTATTGAAAATAACCAGTACTGAAAAAGTTATGAACATTCAAGTTTTTAAAAAATCGCAAAATAGTATGGAGAAGTTGGTACTCCATATTAGCCGAATCGCCATCTTAGAGAATCAACCCCAACAACTTCCTATTGGTAATAATAAATACATGAGAATCAGATTTCTAAACTAACTCAACTTCCTTAACGGAAATGACACTAGGTTTTCATTCATTTTACTGCTTCGTTATAGAATTCATAATACTTACCTCCAAAAAAGTCTGAATTGATAAACAAAATAAGTTGCATGACACAAAAACTGCTCTTCTTACCAAAACAAAGTGAAGTACTGTTCATATTTGAGGCTCAGTGAAAACGTTTAACGTGCTTCCGATAGGTTGAAGCACTTTACAGGTGCGATATAACGTTATTCCATATTACTCAACTATTCCATATTCCCCACTGTTCCCTATATTTTTTACACCATGACTTTCTTAAATACGATTTTCATTAATTGACGACAGGCAAAATGCGTATTTCGGTAATTAAACATAATTTGATAAAACAACAGGAAAATAATAAAGCTTTTCGAAAATCAGGTGCAAAAATATGGCATACTTATGAAATTAGACACCAAAAAAGTAGACATTCTGTTGATTTGTGGTGGAGAAATTCACGCATTTCAAAAATAAGCCTGGAAAGATTAAAAAAAAAAAAAAAGCCACGACTTTTGACAATTGATGGTAAAACAATTATCTATTGCAGCAATTAGCAAAGATTAAACTTTTTAAAAAATTAAATCAGAGGGGAAATAATTTCGCATTTCTACAATCGGCCACAAAAGTACGTGTTTTATTTCACAAGAAACAGCAGTTTAGGTCGGAAAAAACAGGCTGGTGTTGGTGTTCGAGTTAAGAACAATTAAGGGACCTGGGTCTAAGGGGGATAATTTTCATTGGCGGTTTTTCTAAAGGACCCTAGCCAACATTCAGGCCCACCAGGGGCGGAGCGGTTCTGTTCTCAAAGCTGGTAGACGTGAGGTGCCGACTTCGATCCCAGGTCGCGCTCGTCGGCCTAGCCGTTCGGAGTTTTCCATGGTTTTCTCCTAAACTTGCGTAAATACGGGCGCAAGATACCCATTATAAAGACTCCCCCCCTTTCAGGCCTAGGACCCTAGTGCAGTCAATCGGCCTTAATCCCCACAGCAACAACAATCTAGCCAGTGTTCACGCGAGTTTCAGAGAAACCAAGGAAAACTCTGAACGGCTAGTTCAACGAGCGTGACCTAGGATCGAACCAGGCACTTCCCGTCTACCAGCTTTGATCGCAGAACCGTTCTGTCACTGTTGGGGAGTCTGAAAACGGATAGATGATTTTAAAATGAGCCCTCTCACAAAACTCAGCGTACTTAAAACGAAACTTTAAAAAAAAAGATGATTTAAGAAGGTTCCTTCGAAAATTCGCACGAAAATGCCGTTACTATTATTATTATTATTATTATTTTCCGGTAACCACATGAAAAAATTCCTACAAAAAGGCGAGTATGACAAAAGGACCTACCAGTCATTGACAGGTAACACAAAGCTTTAATTTTCACATCTATATGTGCAGCAATTCTAGAATTGGAGTTTTTTTTTTTATTTATTTTTTTTTTTTTTACTAACTTTGTAGCATGTTGCACACATCATTTTGGTACGCGGTGCCCATATCTTCTATTTCTGGAAAGTCTTTCAAAACCTATTTTTTCTATTTTCTATATTAATCTTATATCTGGTAATATCACATAAATTTTGATTACTTATGACGCTTGCATACTATGTATCTTCGTACAATGTAAACATAATTTCAAAACCCAGATAACACCTCAATTTAATCGAGACTGAAACCGGCACTTCTAGAATTTGAGGCTGTCATCTTATTCACTTTGAGACTTCTATTATGAGGTAACGAGAGCTAAGACTGACGATAAGTTCCATTTTCAAATAGATTTCCTACAATTATGATCATCCCGAGAAAAATAAAATTTTGAAGCCTGTACTCCTTACGACTCTCCGAGTATTTTTATTTAAAATTCATTCCTATTAAAAAAAAAAAAAAAAAAAAAAATCTAGACATTCCAAAATTTATTTTTCTTTCGTTCTAAATTAAAAATAGAAATATACAATAGGTTTTTCAAGATAAAAATTTTGATTAAAAAAAAAAAAAAAAAAAAAAAAAGAAAAAAAGAAAGAAAAAAGAAACGAAAAGAAAGAAGGAAGGAAGGAAAGACAAAGAAAAACGAAAGAATGAAAAAGAAATAAAAAGACGAAAAAGAAAGAAAGAAAATCTGCTTATAAACCTAAGTACGATTAAAACAAGAAAATGCAATATTGAAGCTTATATATAACTCTTCTTACTTATGTCTAATTATTTTAACATTTGTTTTTTAATTGTAAAATCAATAATAATAAACATAAATGTCGGACAAATTTAAATTTTACTTAAAATCTAGAATCCATTAATGGAACGTATTTTACTAATCAGGCTTTTCTTTTTATGTTAAAGCCCGCAAAATCTTTTTTTTTTTTCTTATGTCGTAATCTGCAATTTGCAAAAGGTATTGAGATAGCTCACCTTGGCGGCATGGCTGAATGTTCACGTCGCCAACGCCGCCTTGTCTCACGTAGCTTCCCTACTCAGCTACTTAGCTTTCAGAGCGGGGTGCATTCAGCGGCAGCATGCGCCCCTTATGGCTGACAGGATCCTACGCCTTTTTGCATATTTACGCGCCTTTCGCTTTCTCTCTCAATTCAAATGTTGTCACTTTTCTGATTCTTATAGATGCAGGCCGCATATGTAAATGATATCGGGAAATTTCGATTACGGAATAGATTTTTATAACTTAGTGATTTTGTGCGCCAGTGTCTTTTGTGTGTGATTGTTACTGATGTTAGAATTACTAATATCTTTGGAGTACTGTGACTTTGTGCACGGGGCACTTCTTTGGTTAAACTGTCAAAACTTTGTCATGTGAAAAGCATAATATCAGACACCCCCCAAAAAGTTTTCATTTTGATGAGTTTGTATATTCCTTGAAGTTTTCTTTATTATTATTATTTTTATTTTTTTCGGTGAAACTAACTTTTATACCATTGATTTTAACTCAGAAGTATAGCAAAATTAAGTAATTTTACTGCATAATATGTAATGCAGTAATTTTTCTCCTGAAGATAATTTATGATTTTTGAATATATTACCACAATTCTTAAGAACATGTCTAAATGAAAAAGTTTTTTAAAGAACACAATGCTTCTCACTTGGCTTTTTTATTTCGTACCATCTATTATGATCCTAAACTCGATATTTCTTTATTACTAAAAGTATTTACCTAAGAGAAGAAACAATACACTGATACTATACGCGCGCATCGATATTTATGAATACCGTTCCTGATCCACGTGTGTATATAAACAAAGCTTGAACTATTTTCATTATTAAATATATTTAAGTTTTTAGAGGTTGGCGTTTTCGTAACATATTTTTACATTGAATTTTTCTATTTAAGATTCATTATTGATATACATAACGAAATTAACAGGGATTTAATTTATATTTTAATTCGAATTATAACAGTATTCATCAACGCATATTCATGGTGAATCATTAGGTTTCTGTAAAAATTGAATAGAGAAGCATAATTTTCGAAATTCAGGTAATTTGAATTTGCAATGGAAAATTTACATTTACTTGCATCGGTTAAGAACAGAAGAATTATTTTCCACTTTGCATTGTGAATATAATATAACCGCCTCATTTATATTTTTGAAAAATAATCTTGAAATATTTAAACATAAATTTAACATTTAATACATACTCTTCACAATGATTTTGCTGGATCTTTTAAAAATTGATTTCTTCTATAGATTTTTGATTTCAAAAAGTTGAAGATACTCCAGCGCAAAGAAATTAAAAAATTAGTGTACTTCATAGAATATATTTTAAAACATAGAGTCAGAAAATTAAGAAAACGTATTTTGAAACTTCTTATCATAAAGTCATTTATTATCAAGGTTATGAAGATATTTTCAAAAATCAAAAATGGAGGTCCCTTTATAATAAAATAATAAAAACAATTTATAGTAAGCTTATATAAGTCAAAATAGATTTGAAGATTTGAAATGTCTCTCAGAATTTCTATGTTGAGATTAAAATCAAAAGTAACAAGTATATTTCTACATCTAGTTTTGTTAGAAAAATATTAAAGTCGTATACCTTTATAAAAGTGAAAAATACGCTTAAAATTTTGAAAAGCAAAGGGAAAAACAGTCACTGTAAATCTTTCTAGCAAAAGAGTTTTAGTAATAAGTTTCTTTCTTGGAATTTGAGGACTTTAAATTGGAGGACATCTATTGAAAAGCAACGGGAATCTGCTCTCTCCGGCCTGATCTTTTTTCATTTCACTTGAAAAGTTCTTCTACTGCAGCCGTTCTAGCAAGCAAGGAAAAACCCAATCCAGGGGCGAAAGCTCCCAATTCAAATTATTGGCTTTGCCACGTTCATGAGAGGCGCTGACTCTCTAGTTCAAAATAAATATATATCAACTTTAAAAACAGTTATTTTTAATTTGCGTTGTGTTATATAAAGTCTGGATATCTATTGGGAGAAAAATGTTAAACATTCTATGCATAGTATTTATGTGAAAAACTTGTTGATAACATTTGTTATGCGTAACTGTCTATCTGAAGTAGATCTCGAAAAGAAGGTTATTAAATAAATGAAATGAAAAAATAATATAATCTGAAAGACTAACTCGAGAAGAAAGTATTTTTAAGGAAACAAAATCATAAATCTTATTTTATTCGAAAGTTTGTTTTCATAAGTTACGTTTTTTAAAACTTGAAAAGTACTTTATGTTACTGTTGGCATTAGTGACGGCTATTTTTTTTTTTTTTTTTTTTTTTTTTTTCATGAAACCTGAATGAAATCTTTCAGCCTGAAAATGAGAGAATTAATTAAAGATTTAAAGTACCTCATCTTTCTTGCCACCAAAATAAGTTTATTCAGATTTTCAAACTGACATTTTCAACTTTTACAGAATTTTTCTGACATAGTTTTATTATTATTATTATTATTATAACAATGGAGTCAAAAGTTGCAAGTTGAAAATCGTATAATGTTGAATATTATTTTTTGAACGATTAATGTTCGTTTTTCTCATGAGGTGACAAATCAGTTTTACAAATGATTTATTTCAATTATTATAAGTTAACAAAAACGATCTTTTTAGTATTCTTACAATTGTTCGTAGTAAGTAAATTTAATTAAACTTAGTTATAATTTCAATAATTTTTGAAAGACGTCATCAAGTGCCATCAATAATATTAAACTAAAAATATCTTTGTTCATTGTCGTTGCAAATTTATTGTAATAAAATTTTTATTGAAGACATGTCTTCCTAACGTTAGCAATTTTGTCAAAGTCTTGCATATCAGTAAAAAGTTAACTATCACATTTTTTATTGGCTTCATGAATAAATAAAAGGACAATGTTTCTCGTATCACTGTACGCTGTTGCAATCACTATAGGACTTTGTTTGTACTGGTTTCTTCACAGTAATTCAATCAAAAAGTCCCAAATAATTCAGGTAAGTTGTGATTTTTAATTATTTGGTTTCATGTTATTTTTAATTATCTGATTATTATATTTTCTGTCACTTTTTTCTCCTTCTGTTTTGGAAGTTTTCTTAGAAGAGTATATTGTTCATGTGCATTTAATTTAAACTTAAGAAAATGTGCACTATATATATAATTTATCTTTAAAAATATAGTATTAGTCTTGTTTGTTATTTACTATCGAATAGTTAATTAAATATATAAAAATTTGTTATTGTTAGAATATCGATTAGTCGATATATTTTCGTACAACTCAACTTTCACGTCGTGTTTCAAACCGTTTAAAAATCAACAGTCATTCTCACTCTTGTTTACTGACTGACAATAATTGCATATTTATTCACATTTTTTGTTTAATATTGTGATGTCTCTTTATTCTTTGGTAATTATTTTTGTTTGGCTGTTGTTGTTAATTTTACTGAGACGTCTGGCAAATCAATAGCGATATTTTGGATTTTTTAATCCATTACTATTATCAAAAACATCTTAGTATTTGTTTTCGCTCTTGTAATAATTTACCTTTGAGAACGAAAATAATAATAGGGAATAATGTAATAGGAAAATATTAAATTAATTATCCTATTTATTTCATTACTTTGGATTAATCTTCATTTGTTATGTTATTTGTATTTTATTTATTTGTTTTTACCTTTGTTACGCATAGTTTTCAGATCATATAGATATCAATATTTTTAGTTACTAGTAATATTCGAGTTTTTAAAAACTATTCAATAATTTTATTTTTAAATGCTTTCATATTATTAATAGGATTATAACTAAATACAATCCTTTTTTTTAAAAATATAATTTAATAGTTTAACTGCTTAAAAGCATTTATTTTGCTGTTAGTTTCATTTTGCTTCTTTTAATTTTCATTCATATATTTTTAAAAACAATGTTCGTCTAAAATCCTAGTTTATTTAAGTTTTTGATTTATTATGTATCGTTTTTGCTTTATTGTCATGTGCATGCATACCATTTTCTTAAAATATCTTTCAAGATGTTTAATTGTAAAATTAATGTAAGGGATAATTTTTTAATTATATATGTAGGGGACCAAAATTAAGGCATTTAAGATTAGTTTTCTTTCTTTTTATACAAGCATATGATCTAAATCCATGATCAGTTTTATCAAATAATAAGCTAAAAATCAGTTTTTTTTTTTTTAATTATTATTATTATTATTATTATTATTATTATTAATTTATTTATTTATTGTGGATATTATATTGTTTAAGGTTTTTAAATGTCTTGAAGACAGGTCTATAGAAATGTGGGTGTTAAGACCAATTATTAACGCGAAAATGCTAGGTCTCTGCGGAATGCCTTCTGTGTGTGTGTGGGGGGGGGGGGGGTTCTTTCTAAGTGGTCCTAGTCCGTATTTACTCAAGTTTCGGAGAAAACCACCTTACAGACAGGCTCCGAGCTTTAAAGTCATCAGATGATGTATGATGACGACAATGTTACTTAAATGGTTAAATAATATTGTCGTCCTCATAATTAATCATAAAAAAACAAATAAATCATAGACATCATAAAAATTAATTCTTATTAGTTGTTGTGCTTTTAGGTGGCATTTAATATTCTGTATTCTAATACGTTAAAATATGTATGTATATATATATATATATATATATATATATATATACATAAAGAAAAACTTTTCAAACAATGCCAAGGAATATTATATATATTTGAATGAAGATTTTGTTTACAGCATTATGTTATATACTGTACGTACTTATAGAATAATATCTAAAATTACATTTTTAAAGAACTGTGATGGTGTAAGTAAATAAAACTAGATTAGAATAGTATCATAAAAAATTCGGCTTCACAATTACGCGATATTTTTTAACTGAAAAACATTAAGTGAAACTAGACTTACATGTAAGCGACCGTAAAAAGCAATCAGGCTTTGCGCACTTTTGCGTTATAAAGTATTATATGTGTCTAGTTACACTCACTGTTCACCTGGTTCCTATTCTTATTCTCAGATAAGAAATATACTCGATTATTATTATTTTTTTTTTAATTATTATTATTAAATACCTAGTCCCAAATTAATATGTTTACTTTTTTTTTTTTCGTTGAGTCTTATTTCAGCCACATAAAGCAGATTATGCATATAATATTTTTTTTCTTTTAATAGAAAAAGAACATCTATTAAAATAGAAATTTGAGAGTAACGTTAAAAAAAAAATGAAACTTTTTTTTTATCATATGAATCGAAAAAAAAAAAAAAAGAGTTTTTTCCATGCCTTAGTGTAAAATTTTACTAGCATGATACAAAATTTTACATGGTAAAGGTTGTGTTAGTGATTCTTTGATATGATTAGATGTTTTTTGTTTTTTTTTATTTAGCTGCCAAAGATATTACAATGTTTTTCTAACTTCGTGAAAGAATTTAAGAGCTTCTTTATTTCATTTTTTCAAACACATCTCTTACCTTGAACATCTATTAAAATAGAAATTTGAGAGTAACGTTAAAAAAAAAATGAAACTTTTTTTTTATCATATGAATCGAAAAAAAAAAAAAAAGAGTTTTTTCCATGCCTTAGTGTAAAATTTTACTAGCATGATACAAAATTTTACATGGTAAAGGTTGTGTTAGTGATTCTTTGATATGATTAGATTTTTTTTTTTTTTTTTTTTATTTAGCTGCCAAAGATATTACAATGTTTTTCTAACTTCGTGAAAGAATTTAAGAGCTTCTTTATTTCATTTTTTCAAACACATCTCTTACCTTGAGAGTATTTTTCTTTTGAGGGTAAAAAATTAGAATTTCGAAGAAAAGGTTTATGAAAAAAAAAAAAAAAAAAGTAAAACTAAATTTTACTTTAATAATAATAATAATAATAAATAGAAGCTACTGCATTTTATTAAAGCTCGCGATTGGCTTTTTTTTTTTTTTTTTTTGCCTTACTTTTCATTTAAATTGGATATCAAATCAAAAAACAATTTCTGAATATTTTATATAAAAATGGAGAGTGTTTTGAATATTTTGTTTGCGATTTCTTTCTTAGCCTGAAGGTAAAAATAAAAGATAGCACATTTGACGCTACACAAATAAGAATTCAGATGGAAGTCCCTTTTTTTGAACTCCGAAATGCATAAAAAGAAACATTAAGTGCGTAAAGAAATATCTAAATACTCTTTCCGTAAAGTAAAAAGAGGAAAAAATGTCCTGGCAAACAAAAGAAAGTAAAACTTGTTGGGGTAAATAAACTAACCCTAATAGTTCGCTATAGCCTCTTCATAAATTAAAGACACCTGTCTTTGGTCATGTATATTAGACAGTAAACGATATAATAAAAATAGCAATCTATTTATTAATACGCAGACATAAAATTTGTTGTACGTTTTTAGCTTATTTTTAATAAGAAAAGAAACTCAAAACTAGTATCGTGCAAAAGGTATGTTTAATGTGGGTTGCTGAAAAAAAAATATTCTCATAAGAGGCAAAGAAGGCAGACAGAAATGTTTTATTTTTATACACACACACAATCTTTTACACTGCAAATTACACAGGTCTACATCTAAAATTTTGATGTGATAAATTTGACTGATATTATATTTTTTGGTGTTCTGAAACTGAAACTGGAGCGAATTTTTCTCTATCACGTATACATTTTTGCCAATACAGGGTGTCTACCAACACAATTTCTTTCGTGACTCTTTCACCAGTATATATATATGTGGTAATTTTTATATGTTGCCATGATTAATTATAAGAAATCATGATGGTAACATTCTAGAAAATACCGAAAATGAAGAGACGGTGTGGGTAAATGCCCTAAATTGGCAAAAATCTGTACGTGATAGAGCAAAACTGGCTTCATTTTCGGTTTTAGCACACCAAAAAACATATGTATCAGCAAAAATTATCAAAAAAAATTTTGTCAACATTATTTTTATAGACCTGTGTTATTTATTAAAATTATTTTTCATAATGAATGCAGAAGATTCTCTTCTTAGAGAAGTATCTATATATTAATACTGAAACATGAAATAAGGCAATACAATGCTTCGTGATTCAGCTTATTTCTGTAGATTTATTTTTCAGTTTTTATTTTTTATTTGTCTGACAATAGAAGTGAGTGTAATTAATTTTTTTTTCAAACTATTGACATATTGTTTCGATACAGACCGTGTTCTTTGCTATTGAAATGCACAGATGAAGATCCTTGATCAGCCGAATTGCGAAACAAATAGAGTGAAATAGATAGAAAATTGATAGGGATATAAATCAGCATGTAAACAAATATCCTAACATTTTTTTTTTTTTTTTTTTTTCCTGTTAAACATAGATTAATTTCTTAGCATATTATTTACACGGAACTTTTGAATTTCTATATTTATTATTTAAACGCTTACTTAAAAAATGTTGAGTTTCGACCACTGGGCGATACTAGTTTATATTAATGTAGCAAATGGTTCTAAATATCACGTGAAAATTTATTTTCACTTGTGAATTCAATTTTTGCCTCTACCATTATTTATTTATATATATATATATATATATATATATATATATATATATATATATAGTCGGTTGTGTGTGTGCATGTGTTTGTTGCGTTTCTATATATAATGTAATTGAATATATAAAGAAGATATATATTTTTTTTCAAACAAAGAATAATTTTCTGTATCTTTTTCTGCTTGTTTTTTCAGGGAAATTTTCAAAAGAATTTACGAAATTTTCTAAAAAGAATTATATAAATCATGCAAATTCCTCAATTCTGAATTATATTTTAAAATAAAACTAGGTGTCTTTCCACCGATGGTATCTAATTTTATGGTACTTCTTTTGTTGTGTTTTAGAACATTAACATTAATAAAGTACGAAAATTAACGTATAATTATCACTTTTTTTCTGATGGTAGTTAAGAGGATTCATTTGAAATATAACAAATTCTTTTTATAAATTACTTTCGATCAACACTAATATAGGTGCCAAGTCTCCCGTTTTTCAAGAGAAACTTCATGCCGGAAAGTTTTTAAAAATATCTTCAGTATATTTAATCGTTTAAAATATATGTAACAGATTCTTTTATCAAAATAGCGGTGATAAATTTGATTTAAAAATTAGAAGGTTTGGCAGCTATTCACTAAGGTAATCTGAATACCGTAATCAATAATAAAAGTTGCATTGTCGTTAACTTTAATTTAAATTTACAAAATGACAGACTTTGTCTTAGAAAGAGTAAACGCTTCCAGAAATGCCAGATATTACTGCAAAATTATATTTCCTAAAGTTGTATGTCTCATTTTTTCCGTGTTATACTTCTCATACCATTTAAAATTTGTTCTTTTATTTAATCAAGATAAAGCTACACAAAAATTTTCAAGGCTTTCTTTTATTTTTTCTTTGTTTTTTGTGATCGTTTTTTAAAACCAAATTATTGAAAAAAGGATAATGCAACTTGTACATATATTAAAAGAAAGTTATAGAAATAATAAATGTTATCGCTAGATAAAAAATCATCTTAAAAGCTAACATACTATTAGGGTTTCTATAGCGGTGAAAAACAATATCAAATAAATTCTTGTTTAGCCAAGTAAACCTCTTCTAAATACATTATATATTTCATTTTTTAAGTCAAAAAATATTTAATACTGTAAATTGTAAACATAATTTAATATTTTCCTTTAAATAAAAATTATATTTTGTTAACAATGCACATTCGTAATTGTATTTTATGTGTGGTTAATTTTATAGTGTGTAGATAAAATTTAAAATTATTTAAAGGCTGAACTCATTAACACCTATACGTTTTTGCTGCAAAAAATCTTCCCGTGAAGTTTATATATATATTTTTTTTTTTTCATATCTAGTTTTTTTTTATACTATACTCTTTTAAGGAAAAAAATTCAGCTCTGCTAATCCAGATTATAGACACTTTATAGTAGTACTTTAATCTCTGTTATTTTTTCACAAATTGTTTTATCTATCTATCGTTTGAAATTTTTCGTCACTCTTTAAACTACATTTTTAAAGTATTCTTTGCACATTTTCAATACAACTTTTAACTCTAAGCGAAAAAAATAAAAATAAAAAGAGGAAATAGAAGAAGAGGGGGGGGGGGGGGGGAGCTTCTCGTTATCTAGGCAAAAAATCGGTAACTTTTTGATATTAAAAAAAAAGAAAAGTAAAATCTCTTAAGACTGACTTCTCCTATTTTCTGATTTATATTGGCTTCATTTTCCAGCGAATTTCAAATGGCGAACATTATAGCATCTGCTTTTCTTCCTTTATATTTCATTTTACGGAACTTCGATATTTAGTTTTCAAATGTCTCCGAATTTCAGAGTTTTAATTTAATTTACGTATTTTAAAGTTTGGGTGTTTTTCTTTTTGACATTCTTCTTTTATGCCCTAGAGTTATTTTCTCAATAACAATACCTTAATTTCATTACTTCTGGTGCATTTATCGGTTATTCTTGTTTTGGGAAATATATATTATGAATTATTTCCTTTTCTGTATATTTTGTAACATTGCAGTCGGAAGCGTTTAATTTCGGCTGTCAAATTATACTTTAAAAAAAGTTTTCGCATCATATTTGGTTGTTTCATGATCCTCTGTTTCCATTATGTGCATAATTTTATTGCTATAATAAATGCTTATAGTTTTGATAGTTCATTTTTTTTTTCTTTTTCTTTTACCAAATTGGAATTAGAAAATTATTTGAATTATTAATCTTGTACGTCATTTATGTATACATACATATATATACCTAAAAGAACTTTCAAAGTCATTTTCGCTTAATATTAGGGCTTCATAATCACCCCAGTTAAAATATCTACTTTAAAAAGAATATTTTATAAAAATGTACATACATGATGTATATTGTAGAGTTTCGATTTAATTATGGACAATTTTTTCAGTAATATTTAAAGCTTAACCTCTGGCATCTTTTCTGTTAATTATGCGGAGGGAATAAAAAATGCATTTAACGATATATTTTGCTGTGAAATAAACCTCTCTTTTATTTCTCTTACAGAATACAACAACAAGATTTTTTCAAATATATTTCTCACTTTTTATTTAAAATTCTATTCTTCAATTAGACGCTATAAATCAGAGGCTTGAGGCACAAACAATTGATATGTAGCACTGTAGTTACACAACAAATAGTGAGTTATACTTTATTAACAAGAAATCGGCTCTCTTTTCATTCAGAATCCCTTCCTCGGGCAGTGTTCTTCAGGCATAGTCGTCGAAAGTGATTGATTTTTAATAACACTTCTGTCTTCCCTTTTAAGGCTTTTTTTTTCTTTATTTAAGAAGATAAATAGCACGTATTGCTTTAATGTAATCTCACAATGCAATATTATTAGCTTTCGTTTCCATGAATATTTTATTTCACAAAATTCAATAAAATTAACAAGTATTCGAAAATAGATATTTAATCTTTCAAGCGTTCTTTTTCCGCTTTATTGACACAAGTTTCAATTTTATTGTGTTAAAAAAAGTATGCAAAAATAAATATGGTTCATATCAGCATGGCGACAAAGCGACAATTATCACCCAAACATTAGCAAATATTGCCAAGAGCACAGGCATGAGCGACAAATTTGTCGCCTAAAATATTTTTATAAACCTATTTTTTCTTTCTTTTTCTTTTTTTTTTTATAATAAAAGGAAATATATTTTGATACATTTACAAAATTTCAGTTAAAAATAGTTTTAGTAATCGAAATCTGTGTATTTTAAACTTAATTCTAATTCCAACTTTCGTAGTTTATTTGTTAAATATTGTTAGTAATTCAGAAGTCGCCTTCAGGTTCCTGTACTGTTTTCAATTGCTACACTGCGTTGTGCCTTTACCACCGGACTTGTGCCTACTTTTTTTTTTTTTTTTTTTTCTTAATAATGGGTCTGCCATTTATTTCGACTATAAACAATTGTTGCGTACTTTTGCAATTTATGGTGTTTTTCTTAATTTCTTCATTTTTCAGCAGCAGTGTTTCGGTGCATTTTACAAGAAGTTGTTAAAGATTTGTCTTGCATATTTTATTTCTTTAAATCAATTACTTAAATTATTTTTACCTTTTCCAGAAATAATATTTAAAGAGAAGTAAAGTTTGTGTTTGTACTGTTTTTACATATAAGCATTGATATATGCAGCAAAAATATGCATAAAATGTAGTTATATGTGTTTTTATTTTTTATGTCTACCACTTTATATTTTTGGTCAACTAAATTATGATCTAGGTATTCCTTTTAGACCACTAAATTTTCATAGCTGGCATGAACCCTACAAATAAATATAAGAATTTTATTTTCAATTCATCAATGCATCGACAAATAACTTTAAGAAACCTTAATGATCTATATAACTAACAAAAATTATTAGTAGCAGTGACAAAAATAATAATTCTTTCTGGTTTTAACTAGTTTTCAAACATATCCTTTTATTTACATAACAATTTCTTCTTCTTAGTTTAAGAAATATATGTCAAGAAATATATAAACTATTTGTAATTTAAAAAGCTTGCATTGAACAAATGGCGTCTCTTAAAATAAGCTTTTTCCAAGATTAGAAAATAGAAATTCAATTATTAAACCTTGTAAAACGTGATAAATATTTTTCAATTATATTAAGTTTGATTAAGTAATCCTAGCTTCCAAATAATTTTTCCCACTTTACTTTCAAATAATCCCTTGATTTGGAATGTATTTTACGTCTTCATTGACTGGAGTCATGTTTTTAAATTAGTGAAGGATTTCCTGTTTAATTCAAATACGTAAAGATAAATATTCAAGAGACGAAAATCAATTTTTGTAGAAATCTCGAGGACATGCATATATATTTTTAATGCATTATTGTGAACATGTTTTAGACCAGTTCGTGTTACTTTGAATCCATTTTCAAATACCTCTTACTTTTTCTATATCGTTGTTCGAACCTTAATCGTGAAATGAATGCAATCGAAAGTCTAACTTTCTCTGACTTAAAAATTGTTTATAAGTTAAAGAATTAGAAAATTAATATTTTCTTTCTATAAAAAAACTTTCGGATAAAATTCCTTCGTAAGTACTACATTTATACATTGTCGAGTATTTATATTAATCTAAGGGCGTCTTTAAAAACTTTTACGTACATGTTTGATCCAATTAAAATAAAAACTATTTTACTTTTCCAAAGCATTAAACTATTTAATTCAATATGAAACTTTTTAAAAAGTTTAGATACTTACTTTCGTTATATTCGTATCTCAGGTAAAGAGTTAAGTTTTATCTACTGACCGAAACATGTGTCTTTAACGAACCTGAGTGCGAAAAACATTTCTGACACTTTGCGTCAGCACTTTTGACATCTCCATTAAGTCTTCGTTCTAACAATCAATAAAATTAATAATTGTTCTAATCTTTCAAGTGTGTTAAATATTTCCCCAAAGACGACTATCATTTAATGAAAGATGATCAAAGTATTTCTTCCTTACGAAGATATCTTACGAGATATCCATAAAATAACATCGTAGGGAATTCAAGTATTATATAAATTGATGTCTTTGAAATTTTTATTCTCTGATGGGAATTGTTTATGTGTGAATTATTTTAGTTGTAGAGAAATAAAATACACTAAGCAGGAATTGTGTGTCGCTAGAGGAAATATGTTTATGGAGCATACTATGAAATATTATGATCGTAAAATATAACCTGTCACTAAAATTTAAAAATTAATTTTAGAAAATTAAATCATAGAATATATTTTGATATTGCTTTAGAATATAACGTAAGAAGCTGAGGTATTATACTAAAACAAAAGCAAAATAATTCTGCTATTTATTTTCTAAAATTAATTTTTAAAATTTTTGTGGTGGGTGTGACTGTTCATGAAATGGTCTGTATATAAAAACATTGTGTAAACATAATATATTCGAACATCATCATACATTTTTATCTGTCATTATTATTTTTATACAAATATATATGTATGTTATATTATATTTTTCCATAGAAGTTTATAGTTATTTCCCTCGCTCTTAACTAAAATAAATTTTAATAATAAATATCTGTCATTAAAACTATCGAAATTTGTAATGGGTGCACATTTCCCAACTTTTATAATTTATTCACGAGCATTTTTAGCCCCGCCTCTTTTTCATACGAGAAATTTTGAAAAATGATTTTCTTCTTATTTAATAGTTGTCACATATTAAAGAGAAATAATCTACAGAATTTCTGGTGCGAAAAGAAGGCGGGGCTAAAAAGGCTCGTGAATAAATTATAAAAGTAGGAAACTCTGAATATGTGTAACATTTCATGGAATGATCCATATTTTAAAAACATATTGTATAAACACAATATATTCGCACAACTCATACTTTTGTTTTCTTTTATTATAAAATAGATGTCGAAATTAGAATACAGTGTAGTTACATCGATTAGTTGCTTTAGAATACAACGTAGAAAGTTGAGGTATTATACTAAAACAAAAGCAAAATAATTCTATAATTTATTTTACCAAAATTAACTTTTAATTTTTTGGTGGGTGTGATATTTATGGAATGATCCATACATAAAAACACGTTGTATAAACGCAATATATTTGTACAACATCATAATTTTCTCTCGGTTATTATTATTTATATACATACTTTTTATGTATTTTTATCATACACTGTAAAAATTGTTTTGCTATATTACACAACAATATTGAGAGAACCTACTTGCCACAACTATGTAGAGAAATGTTGCCAGCTGTAATTGTGTAACCTTATACGTTATGCTCCGGTTACACAGGTACAGCTGGTAACATTTTTCTTCATGATTGTGGCATTCCTCTACATGGTAAGCTGCCTCAATATTGTTGTGTAATATTAAACAAAATTTTTTACGGTGTAGAAGTGTATAGTTTCTCCCCTCGCTCGTAATTAATATAAATTGCGATAATAAATAACTGATGTCTTTAAAACAATCGATATATATATATATACATATATATATTCCTCATAAAATTTTGACTAAAAAATTACAATTTACAACTCAGTAAACACTAGTTGCAGTAAAAATTAATAGAAAATATTATTTTTTTAAAAGATGCATTTGTTCATTACAGTAATTATTATTATAAAATATATTCGAATAGAAAAATAATATAAGTATATAGAGAACAAGAATATGAACAAAGATGATTCTGTCAAATTCAAACTATTTGAAAAATGTCTTTTTAAAACTTTATCTTTTTTTTATTTTGACATCAATAATGAGCTTTCATTACTTCTTAGTTTGTAGCAATTTCATAAAACTTCAGTTTCATAATAATACAGAATGTAGTTTCATGAATATATCTTAAATGTAGCAATATTTAATAAAAAATTATTAATACTTTTTAAAGAGCATGCCCCACTAGTGGGCAAGAGGTTTTGATGCTGAAGCTGATCGACAGGAAGTGCCGAGTGAGTTCGCTCTGGTCGGTTTCGCTGTAAGGATTTTTCCGTAGTTTTCTGAGAAACTATCCTATATACGGGCTAAGACACTTTTGAAAGACTGCCAGGCAGGGCACCTCACCCATGCCTAGGTCATTGTCCAGTTCATTTGCCCATGCCTAGATAATTGGAACCCATCGCCAACACCAACTTGAAAAAGTATGTACTATTCTTTTTTTTTCTCTATCACATATGCATTTTTGTCAATACAGAGTGTCTACCGACATAATTTCTTCCGTGACTCTTCCACCAATATAATTATATGGTAACTTCTATAGTATGTTTCCATGAATAATTATATTAACCATGAAAACATACTAGAAACTACCGAAAATGAAGAAATTCTATGGTAGACACCCTGTATTGAGAAAAATTTATACGTGATACAGAAAAACTGACTTCATTTTCGGTTTCAGCACACTATGAAACATATGTATCAACTAAAATTATCAAATCAAATTACGCCAAAATTAATTTTGTAGACCTGTGTAATAATATGAACTATATATATAACTAAATTCTTTGGATTTTGAAGTAACTTAAAGGTAAAATAAGAACGACTTCAGAAATAATAGAAAAAATTAAAACCATGCTTAACTTCTTCTTCTGAATACCTATTGGCAATAATGTGCTTAATTCTCTAAATAATAAAGCGTTCATAGTATTTGGAGGAAAGGGGGGTTACACATTATATTGTCCATTTATAAAAGGGAGAAATCTGTACCAATTTTTTTTCCCAGTTTTGCTTATATAATTGATGTATCTCGCATAAAGGCGATTTTTCCTTTTCTTTATATGTAAATTAAGAGGGGACAATACCTAATAATACAGCCGTGGCCAATGTTATTCAATGGGAAAAATTGTTGCGACAATTGCACATTACCTAATGTATATTTTTTAATTCTGTTTTCGCAGTCAGAAAATTCATAACCGTTAAATGAGCACTCATTTTTGAAAAATTCATTTTTTTAAATTTTACATTTTAATTTTGAGTTCAAAAATACGATTTTTCACAAAATGCATTTTTCTCATTTTCTAGTCGCAAAATGAAATACTAAAATTTAAAAAAATCAATTTTTGGAAAACAAGTACTAATTTAACGCTTATGAATTTTCTAAATGTGAAAACAGAATTGAAAAATATTCATTAGGTAATGAGTAATTATGTAATCAAATTTTCCCATAGAATAACATGGGCCAAGGCTGCCGGTGAGATTAGGTATTGTCCGCTCTTAAGCTATTAAAATCGGGAAAAAATAACTTTCTAATATATAAAGTTTAAACGCATCAGAAAACTTTATGAAAAACTCACTAACGTTACACTTTTAAAAAATGTGCATGTAATACATTATTTAGAAAATGTACTGTAATAAAATTTATCTATTTTAAAATAATTTTCTTATGTTGTTTATGATGAATAAGAATTATTACTTAAAACGTATTCTTCGTTGTATTGTTATTCTATGTTTATAAATCATATTTTATTCTATGGCTTTAGTTAATGTCTTTTTATGTCATGCCACATGATTAATTATTCTGTAATTGTTTTCGTCTTTTACAATCTTCGTTTTTCTCCTAGTTTATAAATTTGATATTTATATACATTCTTATCTGAACCACCCTCCCTTTTTTATGCCATTCAGAAACTGGAAGTATTTCATAATCTTTTCTAGATTTGGACAGACATTTTCTCCCCCACCCTCACCCATAAAATTACATACATGTATAGCCACTTGTACTAACAGTGTTAAAACATAATACTTATGTGCGTAACTTAAAATGTCGCAATGCATGAATAGTTGAAATTTTTATCTTTTTATTATGTAGAAAAATTTTGAGTAAATATGTTGTAAGCAAATATTAAAATTTAATTTTCTAGAGAAATATTAACGCTTCAGTATGCTTAGTTAAATAAATATTCGTTACAATTTGCTTCCAAATGAAATAATGTTAGTAGAATTTTATTTGATGGTTTATTGAACTTTAATCGTTATGTGATGCAATGAATAGTTCAAGTGAAAATAAAGCATGTTCAACTAAAAAGATTTTTCCTTTAGAGTCGATGAGAATTATTAAAATTATTTAAAATTTCTTCTTACTTTCGTTATGTTAGGTAAAATAATGATAATAATTAAGAGTAAAGACAGTGAGCTTTCAGAGTGTACGATATTTTCTTGCTTACATAACCATTTCTTAAAGTGTTAAAACATAAAATTAAAATATTTGTAACTACAAATGTTAAAATAGAAAAACATTTCTTTAAATTTTATATATGGGTCATATGAGGGGGGCCCAATGGTTACTGCTCTGGCTCTGGTTTTTAGTCACCAGATGCCGAGTTTGAACACTAGTACAAACATGGATGTTTACACTGGTTCGAAATCCGCATCCCTGTCTAATTAGCTTTAGCGTGCAGGAAAAAAAATCGTAGAAAAGCAATTTAAACCTTATATATATATTTAAATGTAAAATATAAAATTTTATATATAAACAAAACAAAACAAAACAAAACAAAAAAAAAAAAAAAAGATACAATGTAATTGATTTTAGATACTGGGTATTTCATGCAGCAAATTTATTTAAATTGAATTATATTGTAAAAATTTTAATATTAATTATTAACACTACTATGTAGTAACATTTATGGGCTTAATAAAGTATTTAAGCTACAAAATGTGGGTTAATGCAATTGATACGTAACATAAGTTTATATTAATGTCACAATTACTGTACTTTTTAAAAAGTGAAGTTATTATTGAAGGTGTTTAAGATAATAGTTAAATTGTTGTACATAATTGAAATTGAATTTAATGCATGTGTTTAAATAATCTGAAATGTTACCCACTGCACAATTATTTATATCCTTAAATTTTCTGAAATCGTAAATAGTCTTTAATCTCATTTTAAACTATCGTAAAAACCGGCGTATGAGCCGCATTCGGTAATTTATTCAATAGCCGCCACTAAAATTTAATTATAACGTTTGTCTAATCACTTCGAAGGGTAGTCGTCTATTACATGTATGAAATGTCACTTATAAAAATTATTGGTGACTATTGATTTACAAATTCCCTCAGGTTGACGGTACTGGTTGCGGCTCATACGCCGGTTTTTACGGTACAATTTCTCTATCTTATAGTCATGTAAATACTATTTTAATTTATTAAATCTTCCATGGTTACTCGTTAAGTTACTTAAATAGTTAGGTTTAGTTAGTTAATTTTTCTTGCTTAATTTTTTCTCTTTTTGCGGTAATTATTATCTTCATTTTAACTTTTTACTTTATTACCATATGTTGTTGCAAAAGTTTTGAACAAAGTTGGACACCCGTAAAACTTGTTTAACCCGCTCCATCTGTCATAAGCCGTGATGGCCTCTGTTCTTTCTACTTCTTCTAGTTTATGTGTTTCTTTGTTCATTAATTCTGGTCTTCCTTCCTGGTGTTTGATCATTGCAATGAATTATTATATATATGCATAAAAAATGACTATAAGTCAAAAAAAAATTTCAAAAATATTAATTAAAAAATGTAATTAAAAATGAAACACACAACAAAATGATTCAATTAAATATTTAGAAACTTTGAATGCATATTTTACAAAAAAGTAATGCAAAAGTTTTTAAAACAAAATTTTAAAAGATTAAATGCTTTGCTTCTCAACTATTTGTCTGTATAATTATTTTAACAATATTTATTTTTCTCCGTAAACTTAATGTAATTAAATTTGTTACACATTTATATAAACTAAAGAAAATAAATAATGCACTTTTATTTATTACTTACTGACTGATTTATATATATATATATATATATATATATATATATATATATATAATTTTAAGACATATTAAAATATAAATAGATTTTAAAACTTTTTTACACACCATAAGTTTTAAGCCTGCACAACCGGTTTCGAAAGGACGTAGCCTTCCTTCATCAGGTGCAAAAGAACACGTGCTACTGCATTGGATGCAAAAGCAAGTGTCTTGCTTTTGCCTCCAATGCAGTAGCACGTGTTCTTTTGCACCTGATGAAGGAAGGCTACGTCCTTTCGAAACCGGTTGTGCTGGCTTAAAATTTATGGTGTGTAAAGAAGTTTTAAAATCTATTTATTAATCGTACACAAGTTTTGAAATTTGCTTTGATATTAAAATATATTTTTGGATTTGCAGCATTCACTCAATTTATGAATTTATTAATAGCTAAAACTATACTAAATTCAAATTTTATTCATTTATTTTAAAGTTAATTCTAATAAAAGTTATTAAAGTTATTTTTAATATAACTAAATAAATAGTTTGAAAACATTTCATTTGATTGCTTTACTTCCTAAAGTTTAAATGCTCTAAAGACTCCTCTTAATATGATAAGTAATCGTAATTTGTAAAATCCTTACATCCGTATTCTTAAGTAAGATCTTTATGTGTTTTGTAAGTTAAATAATAAGATTTTGAGAACATTTTATCTTCCTTTTGTAACTTTTGTAAATGTAAAGGAAAAGACAATGGTAATGATGGTCGTATAGTGAATGATGATACTCTCTGTCGTAATCTACTATCAATATTTCTCTGAGAGAATAAATATTTAGTAATGCTAGAATGTATTTTTTTACAAGTAGAATTGGTGTTATTGCTTAAAATAAAATGTTTTATACCGTAGATAATAAACTAAGTGTTCTTGTACTTTTCCTTGAACGTTAATTTTTTAACGGAAAATTGATTTTTCACCGGCAATTAATTTCTAGCATAATCATTTTCGTAAATATTTGTGAAGATTTGTAACGTAATCTTTAATCATGTTACTGTTTTTAAAAAGCATTTCCTTTATAATTATTATTTTGTCGTATTTGTGTATCTTCATTTTTTTTTTTTTTTTTTTTCAGTGAAAATCATTCAGATGTTCCGTTATAGTATTTCAAAATTTCATTTCCCCTTTTATACTTTTAAAAATATTAATAAATAAATAAATAAAGTATACATTATCGCTGTAACATATTAAAAGATTGATTTTGGGTTAACCATGCTATTCAACATTTATTATTAATTTTAAATTCAAATATTTTTTAATTCCTCCATTTCCAAAAATTTAATTATATATCTTATAAAGTCATTTTTACTTTTCTCAGTAACGTTCTTCTCTGTCTGTTTATTTGCATAAATTTATTCTTTTAAAAAGATTTTACCTTTTTCATTTATTTATTTATTTAGTCAGATTTGTGTATTTACAATTTATTTTGGAGAAAAACATTTCAATGTTCAATTATGAAATTTAAAAATTTCAACTCCTCTCCCCACCCTTAAAAAAATTATAAATTAATAAGTAACTAAAACTTAATAAAGTAGGCATTACCATTGTAACATATAAAGCGATTGTTTTTTAAGTTAATCATAATATCTGTACTGATAAGTATAATGGATTTAAGTCCAAAAATGTCGATTTTGAGTTAAGTACGTAGTCAGACTCAGAAACAAATTCTCTATCGATTGGTATAAAGGATTTAATTCTATGTCATTTAGTCTTTGAGAAAATCCATTGGTAAAAAAAGGACCAATTTAGAAATTTACCATTCATGTATGGTATAAAATATTTAATTCAATTTTTCCCGTTATTAAATGAAGGTTGACAACCACTGAATGGTATAAAGGGTAAAAATCAACGAAATACCTTTTCCCTAATCCATTCTTCTGATTTGTTTTTAGCTAGTTAAACTTTATTTTTCGTCTCCTGAAAAATCAAGAATATGGACTTAAATCCTTTATACTTATCACTACAGATATTTAAAGTTTATTATTATTACTTTTTAATACGCGTATTTTTTAACACCTTCAGCTTTAAAAATTTAATTACATATTCTAGAAAGTCATTTCGAATTTCCACAGTAAACGTTCTTTTCTGTCTGTTTTTATATATATATATCCCAATAAGGTCATTTTTTGATATTTTTTTTCCTTATTTTGGATGGTCTAAAGCAATAAGTGGACAGGGACATGTGGGTCAGAGGTTTATCTCTCCTGTGGGCGGATGCTGTAACTGATCCTTTAAGCTGTGACAAGGGCCGATGATCAAACAAGAGGAAAAAGATCGGGAAGAAAAGAAAGTATCCGACAAGACTTAGAGAAGTGGATTGTGTCTAGCACGTTGAAGGGTCATTTGACAGCTGTACCCTCGAAAAATATAAATAAATTTTGTTCTCTACTCTGTAACTTTTCTTTAAATTTTTTATATTAGAATTTCTAGAGCTGCTGAATTAAACTGACAGATCTTCTTTATGTTTATTACATGAAGTGTTTTCCAGAAGTGTATCTCGCTGTCTGTTTTGTTAATGGTGAGTTTCATAGTATTGACGTATTTGATTCGGCTTCAGAAATTTTCATTTCTTTAGTGAAAGATTTTTTTTTTGTTTGTTTGTTCTTTTTATTAGAAGTTGATCGTAGTTTTATAAATTTCTCACGTGTCAAAAAGAACGTTAAGCACTTTAAAATGTAACATAAAGATTTTAGTAAAATTCTATTTTCAATAGTTTAAAGCTAAAATGAACACTTTTTCGATTGAAGGCATTGTTTTTGATGTCTAGAAAAATAATAGACATGTGATAGTTTAATTTCGTCTGTGTACTATTCATGCTTATGCTTAGCTCGTATATTAAAAAAATGAATGTGGTCTGTTATTGTTTTACACAATTTTTCTTTTTCATAATTGATGTCACAATTAATTTCTATTTTTTTTTCCTATACAATGTACTCCTAAATGCTTTTTTTTTTTTAATTAATGATGGTACCCTAAAAGCACCTCACCAGTGGCCGAGGGGTACTGCTTTCAAATCTAGCAGACAGGAGGTGCCAGACTCGAAATCAGACATCACTTGTCGGTTTAGCACTTCATAGTTTCTCATAGTAGTTTTCTACGAAATAATGAAAATTTTTGGCATTATATAACTGCCAACATCCTAATTATGAAATGGAAGATTTTTAGAACAAGCCCCTTTTTTCACACCACTTTATTTTAGAGTCATTATCTCAACGAATAAATAAGTAAAAATTATCTTCCGTTTATTAATGAGATGGTTGACGAGTATGGTATTGTATTTTTATAGACAGTTATTTTGTGTTTACAGAAAATAAAAATAAAAATGCGTATGTTGGATATTTACACAATTGCTATGTTTTCTAAATTTAAATAATATTATTATTAGTTTATTTAAATTTTATTATTAATATTATAATGAATTTATTATACTATTTCTTAATTATTATTTTTAATTTTATTATTAGTTTATTTTACATTATATTTCAGTAAAATATTTATCGAAAAAAGAGTGATTCAGAATCTGAATCTGAATATGGAAATTTGTCAAAAAGAGGCTAAAATGAAACTAATAACACTGCTCTGCATGAAAATCCGAACGAACATCATTTTTGCAAAATCTTATCTAAAATGACCTCCTTAATCCGAGTATGACGCTCATTTTGCCCTAACACCCACCGTTTTTTGGGACCCCCCCCCCACCCACACACACTTTTTTTTAATTCGTTTTCGGCAATTTTATGGCTATAAATTTGATTTATAGAGAGGGGGAAAGGATATTTAACTGTTAAATATATTCTGGGGGGCTGCAGAAGTGAAAAAAAATTCTAAAACATGAACATTTGCAGCAAGGGGAAAATTCAGAGGAGAGGGGATTCGCCACTGAAATTATGAATTACATTTATTATATTTTATTAATCAATTATTGGTATTATTTATTATACATTATATTTAATATGCATTTAAGTGTTAAAATAATTCTTTTCTATTCTCCAAATCAAATTCATGGCCATAAAATTGCCAAACAGTGATGAAAATTTGGGAAATGGGTGGCGTCTCGAGAAAACAGTGGGTGAATGGGCAAAATGGGTATCATATTCAGATTCAGGAGTCATTTTAGATAAGAATCAGCAAGAATGGTATCAGGGCTCAAATATATACACACACACACACACATATATATATATATATATATTCAGCACAGCGTAATTACAGTAGTGATTCAGAAGATAGTTCATAATATGGTTGTTGATTGGAAACAGATAAGCATTGTCAAAACAAAAGAAGGTCCCACAAATTACTGCTCTGCGTGTTGTGTTAAAAGATATAGCAAAAGAAAAACTAGTCGTTATGTGTAGATTCTAAAATGTATTTTCTTAAAAAAAAAAAATGACTTTTTTGACCAGTTTTTTTTTTTTTTTTAAACTGTGCGTTAAAGGGTTAAGTACACTAAAATATGTTCGTTCAATATCGTTTTAATCGCATGATTTAAAAAAAAAAAATTCGCGACGTTTAAAATTTAACTGAATTTGTCTGAATTGAATTTACTATTTATTTGCAGAAAAATATCGCTAAAGCACTTTCTCAAAGCCAACGAAGTCGGAAAATTATTACCTAGTTTACAGATCTTTCCTTTATTCACAACAATCTCCTTATCCGGGAAATGAAAATTTCATAGTGAAAAGCTTTTTCAGTACACTTTGAAATAGCTTTCTAGTTTCAATCTAATTTCTGTACAGCGAACATTAGAATATTATTTTTATATTAGGTGTCAAATTTATTCTCTGCTCTTCTGATGTATATTACATTTTACTTTTGCAGATAGTGTCAGTGAGGTGAAAAGCACATTTCTGATTTACAGTCGCGAAGCCGCCTTTCTATTTTTGCCAATCGAAAAGGAAATGAATCGTTATTGCATCTTGATATATGACAATTTAGAATTTTTTTTTTTTTCCAGTTTGCGTATTTCTTATTGGATATTTATGAAAGAATTGGCTCGGAGAGGATTTGAGCTGAAACCATCTAATGCTGTAATAGCCTTTCAACTCCTTTCTGACCTTTTTGCGGATTTATTTTCTATCACAATAAATTTCTTCGAGGATTATTATGAAGCAATATATAGACCCATTTTCAATTTTGGAAAGTCAAAAGTTAATAAAAAGTTGTTTCAATATATTAGTATTTGGGATAAGATTAAGGGTTACTTTTCCGGCCGTCGACAAAAGATTTCGATTTTTTTTCTAAACTTGGGTCGGTCGAGTTAAACCATGTGTTTTTTCTTCATTTCGTTTTTATATTGTAGTAATTCCGGATATTTTGTCGTAAGTTACACTGGCATTTACATTGACCTCGACTTTTTAAGGCTTAGGAGGTTTGTAATACCGAAAGGAATAATGATAATGATAATACATTAGGCTAAAACTGGGAAATAGAGAGATAACTTACACTTATGTTCGATTTTATTTTATGAATTTTAACTAAAATAGATGAAATCCATGTACCTATGCGAACTGAATAAAGTGAAAGAAAGACACTAATAAAGGAGTGATTTAAGGATCAATGCTTAGAGCATTTATTATTTATTTTATCGACATTTATATTTCAGCTTACAATAAGGTGTAATTTCATAGTTTACTCACAGCCCTCAATGACTGAATCATCATATTAGGATTTCAGCTAGTGCGACACCATTTTTTCATTCAATGTAGTCTCAAAATTGTATCAACGTATTAAAATAAAATTTCAGCGTATCATACCATGATTTTATCCTTTCTATTCAGGTTATCTTTAGCTTTATAAATATTGTAATAAATATAGCAATAACAAAAAAAAAAAAAAAAAAAAAAAAAAAAAAACTAACGAGTTAAATACGGACGTCTGAATGATATACTTAAAAAGTACATATATTATTTCATAGTTGCCAAAATTTTGAATTTTTAAATCAGATTTACACCACTATTTAAAAAAAAAAACTGTCATATTCATTTTTTTCAATTAAATAAATCGAAAATTGGTAGAGAAATTATTAGGTATGAGGTCTACCGGAAATACGAGAGACATGCCACCTATGTTACTTAAAATCAACCACAGAATGTTTTGCAATTAATTTCTTAACTAACGGACATATAAGGGACTCAAAGTCAATTAATTAGAAGAAATTAATTATTAGGAAAAAGAAAAAATACTTTATTCACTATAGTCACAGTATTTGCTTATTTATAAATAAATATGTATTATAACAAATATGCATACCAGTTACAAGCGACACATATTATAACATAGCTAATAAGAGTTTTCTTTCCAACATAGATGAAAAAGCTTATTTCATTTAGTTTGTAACATCCTCGTGAGACTTCGAGTTTTCTTATAAATCACAGTATACCATAATTTGTTAATGTGCTCTAAATACATTTTCTGATCTTTCGTCAGAAGATAGCTGATGTCTTGATGGAGAACTATATTTGGATTAGTTGTAAAAATAAATTTTGTTTCAGGTTGATTATTTCTCATAGTTACCAGATAATGTGCTTTTTTATTTAAAAAATATTTGTAATCAATCAACGTAAGAATTCTGTAACATTAAGATGTTTATATATATAAAATCTTGGCACACACGCGCGCACACACAAAATAAATAAATAAATAAGTAAATAATAATAAAAGTGTTTATTTTTGTTACATTATATTTTTGAAAAATGATCTTAAAATTTATTTAGCAAATTTTTCTAGAACTTTCTTTGTTTACATTTAACAAACTGTTTGGCACATAGTAAAGTACAATTAATTTATTCTATTTTGTACATAAGTGGTTCAAAGCCATTTAGTCTTAAAAAGAAATTGTTATGACACATTTTAAAATACTGTATGTATATTAAAATACCATTGAAACATATATCAGATTATTCAAGAGGGCTTTAACAACTAATAACAATATGCAAAATAATTGTAAATATGGTTCTTTATAAATAAATATCTCTTCAATTATAAATATTTTTGAAACTACTGCAGAAACTTCTTATAACACTAAAAGAACTCCGTTTTTTTTTTTTTTTTTTTTTTTTTCTTCAATTGATGAATTGATGAAAGCGTTTAATAAACATGGATTTGAAATTTTCTTATATAATTTAATTAGTAATTTCAAACAATAACAGCTTACTAATGCATTCTAAATGTTAGTTTTTGTGTATTCCCGAAAGAAAAGAACCACCAATGTACGAGAGGTCTAGCTCTCCAAGATGGTAGATAAGAGATACCGTATTCGAACCCAGATCATATTCGTCGGAGTGCATTTGATTTTTTTTTTATCGGAAATTCACTTGAATATAGGGAAGGACCCTTTAGAAAGACCACCATGAAAGTCATCTCACCCAGGCCTAGGTACCTTGAATAGACAATCGATTGTAAACACCTTACTCCTGCACTTCAAAGAGAAGAGATGCTTTGTTATTGTAAAATTTGTTTTCGTATGTGAAATGAAAAAAAAAAATTTTTTTCGTAAATATTTAAATCATATAGTATTTTTTTTTTTTTTTTTTTTTTTTTAAACGACACTAGCCCGTTTATTTCATGTAAAAACTATGCAGTTCTCTCTCTCTCTCTCTCTCTCTCTCTCTCTTTTTTTTTTTTTTTTTTTTGGTACATAATTTGGTGTTTGCCGTATGCTATGATATTTGACTTCCGATTAAAACAATATATACATTGGTCCATATATATACATATATATATTCAAAGACATATTTGAGAACAAAACTTATACGGTGAAATAAATTATCCTGGTTTTTTTTATCAAATAAAATCTTCAGTTTGAGGATATTTACAAATGGTTACATTAATTAAAATATACTTTAAATAGACTCTCTAATTAATATTCTTTGCAATTTTGGAAAGTATAATTTTTGATGAGTTTAAATCTTTCTTACCTAAAAACCCCTTTTAGCGTATCTGTTTGTTACTCAAACATTAACTTTAAAAATTCGCAGAAAGTTCTTTTTCTCGCTTAAAAAAAGACTGCCCTTTTAAAGGACGTTCTGAGAAAGAAAGGAATCGAATTCTTTTGCCCTATCCCGCTATAAATTTGCATGAGAAATCCGTATCCGAAAAGATCTATTGAGGATTTTATTATTCCACCGTGCAGTTCATTGTTACGTAGTTAACATTTTGCGAAAATATATACTTCGTATGCTAATGTATGAATATTGTCTCTTAGTTATCTAAGTCATTGGTTAGTCGAATTACTCTTAAATATTAGAAATTCTATTATATATATAAATCGAAAACTCAAGGCTAATGGATATATTTCATATATTTTATCGAAAATGTCTTGCGTAATGGAAGCTTTAGTCTCTTTTATGGCTTTTAATTTTCTTTTTCTCTTCACGAATTGAAAAATGTATGGCTAGAATATACCTTTTTATGAAATCTTCACTTATCCAGGATTTGATATTTTTCATTGCAATTAAAACATGCTCTGCTCCATAAGAGCACGGCAATGCAGTATTATTAATTTGTGGAATAAAACAATATGTAAAAAATGCTTATTAAAATTAAAATTTAAAATTTTTAAAATTAACTTATATTGCAGAATTTTCCATTCTTGCCCCCATACCCTGCATATATGCAAACATGTACGTACATGCATGGAGGTGAATTTTTTTTTTTTTTTTTTTTGTAAATGTCAAATAAATTATGGATATTAAACAATCTGCAATTATTGATGTAATATCCGTCATTTAAAATCTTAATCTTCCCTTCTGTTATGTTTCTAATTTAGTTGTGGTATTATTTCAATGTTATATTTGTAATTAAATCGCATTTCTTCTTTGTCTATTCTAAATATGACTGCCCTGAAGCAGAAATTGTTTCTTAAAGAACTATAAGAAAATCTTAATAGCAGTTTTATTCTATATATTGTAATTATTCTTATCACGCAATGTAAAAAACGAACAAAGTTCAATAATAATTGCATTTATATGTCATTATATGTTATGTATTTTTAAAAATATTTGAAAGTAATTACTTTTTTGCTACTTTAAACGACTAAATTTTGATTAGATTTACTTTTCATTTTAACTCTATATTAAGTATTTTTTTTTTTCTTTTTAATTAAAAAAATATAATTTTATAATGACTTTACATGCAGACAAAAACTTAGATCTAGGTTAAATTTTTTCTTGAATGTAAATGGGAAAATTGAGCAAAAATGGAAACTTAGAACAATGTTTTATTTTTCTTATCTTTTTTTTTTTTTTTTTTTTTTTTTAATTAAATTATTCTAATAAATAACAAATGTTTTAAATTTTCAAGTGCTTTGTATCCAAAAGTAATCAATGATTTAAAAAAAAAAAAAAACTCATCATCATCATCAACTTTTTGCTTAAGCGATCCCGAGGCAATGAGCATTCTTCTATTCCTATCGTACATTAACGATGCAGATTTTTAAAAATTAGAATTCCTCCCCTCGTTCGTTTCTAATTTTTTTAATTGAGAGGTTATTTCACGCATGAACAGTCATTTCATTTGATGTTCTTTCGCTTTTCTTGAGTATTATTGCACTTGTTGTTTATTTTCAAAGACTAATTCAAGAAAGTTACAGTCTCTTGTGTATTCCTCTCCCCTCCACTTTCGCTATCCATGAAATGTCCTAAATTCGTATTCCTGCCTTTACTTTAAAAAAAAAAAAAAAAAAAAAAAAGTAAAGTTTCTAGAGAAACTTAAAAGAAAAAAAAAAGTAAAAAAAAAAAAAATAATATAAAATAAAAACTTTCATTTCGAAATTTCTGCCTTTCTCTGGAAATAAAGAAGGCTGATTTGTTTTCTTCTTCTGTTTTGTAATTGGGTGTGTAACTTCAAATGTGTACTGCAGGCGAGGATGAGTGTGTGGGGGTAATGCAGTACAGCCTAAAGTAAATTACGCCTGCGGTCATAAATCATTTCTTCTGGCGTATATTTTGTGAGAATTAATAGGTCTTCCTTTAGCTCACTTGGGTATATTCTGACAGCCGTTCAATACTGAATAAATGCTTTTATTTGAAATTTAAAAATAATATATATAAGAAAAACACTCAGTGTTCTTGATATCTGGAAAAAGTATGAATTTTTTTGTTTTAGTATAGCAGTGATTCTCGTTTGTGAATTGGACTTCTTTATTTATTGTTTATTATTTAATTTACTGACTTACACTGCTATCAGAAAACGATATTTTTATATATTTTGAGATGTTCGGTTCTATACTGTTGATTATCCCTTTAAATTGCTTATCTAATTAAATTTTAGTTGGTTTGTTAGAAATCTTCACTATAAACAAGCACGACAATTAGAGAAATAAGGGGGGGGGGGGAAACAAAGTAAAAGGCTAGAGTTATTCTATAACAAAATTCAGATTGGATATTTATTAATGACTTTTATTAATCATTAGTTTTTGAAAAAAAATGTGTTCTGTTTGTGTAGTACAGGACACCTTCAACTCTGTAAAGTTGTATTAGACACAGGAGAAGCGAATTCATAGAAATATGACAATAGCAGAGCTGTCAACCTAATCCGGCAAATTATTAGTACCGCCCCTTTTTCTACACCACTTAATTTTTAAAGTAATTTTCTCCAAATATATTTGCGATTAATTAAGAAGAAAAAAACTCTAAGAAATGACTAGTGTAAAAAAAGGGGCGGTACTAACAATTTGCCGGATTAGGTTGGCAGCTCAGCAATTGAATGCGACCAATATAAGTCTTAAACTATTCACTAATGTGCTTAGACGCATTTTTTTCCATGAATTTATTTCCATATTAATTGAAAACTTGTAAAATAGTCTGTTTCGTAATATAAACTTTTTTTTAAACAAATTCACAGTCTTCTGTAGATTAGATACGTTTATCAACAAACCTGTATGTCTATTTTATTTAACTGTTCTAAAAATTTCCATACTTTCTAAACAAACAAAATTCGATAAGACATAAAAGCATAAAAATTTATTCGAAGACTTAGTTTACTATGATTATCTCTTAATAGAAATGTTCTAAAATCTGTTTTAATGCTTTCTCTAATTAAATCTTAATTCATTGCATTAAATGCCATTTATCCTTTCCAGCGTTTATTTTGCAATTTAAATTTCACGAATCTATAAAATATCGTTTTCTTTATATTAACTTTTATATTATTTTCTTGATATTGCACTTCTCTATTATTAGATTTTTCGTGAGAAAGTTGAAATTTAGAAAAATACGATATAATGTTACGTTATTTATTTTTTTTTTTTTCAAATATTATAATTTAAGAAATAATTTATAATTACCTTCAATCATGACGCATCATATACGTTTAACGCATCCACGTTTTCTTTGTAACTGTTTCCAGACTTTTTTTTTTTTTTCACACTTCGAATGTTCACGCAGATAAATGAGCCTCAAGAATTTATATCGAAATGTAATAAAAAGAAAAAAAAATATGCGTTCAAGTTTCAAGCAACTGTGAAAAGCCTCTGCTGAGGAGGGGTGACGGAGTAAAATTTTCTTTATAAAAAAAAAAAAAAAAAAAAAGCTCTAAGTCTGTCACACCCATTTTGCTGATTACTGTTATTTTTCAAAAACAGATTATCGAGAAGAAGAATTTTTGGGAATTCTTTTTTGTTGAGTTTAAGATTTTCTGCTGGAGAAAGTACGAAAATATAGTTAAAGATCTGAAAAGTTGCGTTAGTATCAGAAAAGCGAAAACATATTTCTGATGCTCACTGATATGAGTAAACAAGTTTAGGAATTAAAATATAGCTTGAATTTTTATAGGAACAATCGAGAGATCATGCCAAATGTATTAACTACTAAATTTAAAAAATGATTCATCTTAACCCTTTATCGCATTATGAAACAGGCAAAAACGTATTTGAGACATATTTTTTTAACTATATGATATAAATAATGCAATGATATATGCCATGCAATGATATATGTAATAGAAATTATGCATGCCACCTCATTATAATAATTAATGAGGATTTTGTTAGATGATACTTTAGTGTGTGACGGGTACATAGAGGTCGAAAAAGATATTTGGACCTTTAAAGAGTGTAAAAAAATATTTACTCTTTATGTTCCTTATATCTTTTCTATGATTCATTTGAGATATTTGAGATTCATGGGAGATTCTTCAAGTGATATAGGAATTAATTATAATATATGTAAAGATCGTGAAAATGGCAAGCAAGAACAGCGAGAACGCTTTATAAAATCCTTTCTGGTACGAAAATGGCTACATGTAATGTCTAGTGCTTTGCAGTGATATTAAAGTGAAGTATGGTATATATGTTCTGTTCTTATAAATATCTTTGACATTTCTTCCAGAAATTCGATTTTATATGCTTTATCCTACTTTAAAGTACCGTGCGTCTGTAGATAAAGGATTAAGAACATACTTGCCAACCATCTCATTAATAATCGTAACATTGTTACGCCCCTTTAAAACACGCCCTTTTTTACACACCACTTTAATTTTAAAGTAAATTTCTCCAAATGCATTTACGATTAAATAAGAATAAAATTACTCTAAAAAAGGACTGGTGTGGAAAAAAAAAAAAAAAAAAAAAAGGCGGGTACTTTAAGTGTTATGATTCATAATGAGATGGTTGGCAAATATGTTTAACAAGTATTATAGATGTTAAACTATTCTTAATCAAAAAATATTGTAATGAGCATGAGGCATAATTATTTACTCATTACAAAAGTGTACCATCATGTATCGACATTTATACGATATGAAAGAAGAATTAATGTGAAAAAATGGCGTACCCAATGCATTTTTAATACATTTATAAACGGGAAATAAAATTTATAGTTAAGAGAGACATTTTGTTTCTTATTATATTTACATTATTATTTGTCAAAGCATAATAAATATAGAGAAAATTTTAAAATTAAATATCAGTTACAATTGTTTGACATCACTGGTATATAAATTTGTATTTTTAGCGAAATAAACTTTTTTCAGAGTATTATTTCTTTTTTTACACTCTTTAAACCAAACATGTAAATATTTAACATTATTCATCTGAATACCTACGATTAAAAAAAAATAATAATAATAAATAGGGAGGGGGTGGGGGGGTGGAACCTATAAAATCCGAAAAATTGTACTTTAAATAGCATATGTGTGCAATTATTCCTTTTTTTTTTTTTTTTTTTTTTTTTGTAATAATAATAAGAAAGGGATAAACGCAAGCAAAAGAACGAAGTGTTACGATGAATAATTATGTAAAATATTTGTAAATCTATGCTGGATGAAAGTTTCTCAAAGCTGCCAGCACTCCGAAAATTTTATGTTCGTTTATTTATGTTGTCACCACTATTTTAGATTTTTTAAAAATAATAATATAGCATTAAAAGCTTTAAGAAATAATTATTTTTGAAAATATTGGTGACAATATAATAAAACGCTCTTAATATTTTAGAAACGCTGCGAGCCCTAGTTTTTTCAACATACTTTCGAATGGAGCGCTACTTTAAATGTTTACGAAGATGTTCCTGGAAGACATATTAAAAATTACTATCTAGAAAACATACTATAAATTCGTATTACAGATTATTGCTCTGAAATTCATTTATACACTAATCATTCTTGATGATATAAAATATCTTCTTAATTGTAAAATAATTTAACTTTCAAATACTTCTCACAAATTAGACTTCGGTGTTAGACTTAGAAAAAAAAAAATAATCATATTTAATGCTTTTAATATATAGTTTAAGTAGTATATCACAAGAATTTCATCACTACTTATATTAAAAGCAATACCTACATTATTATTGCTAAGTTTCTTGCACGGGTGTTTAAAGCATCACTAATAAGATCATCTGTCTTTTATAAATATATTTGTTTAAGAATATTTCGAAAAAAAAGTTTTAGTTTTTCGATTTTTTGTACCACGAGATATTATTATTATTATTATTATTTTATGATTTGCTGATATATTTTTACAATTAAGCAACTGACAGATATCGCTATGTTAAATTTAATGCTTTTAGTTTAACTTCTTCCAACCTTTAAATATTTAAACTTTTCAATGAAAGGTAAATTTGAGAACATTTTGAGAAATAAGTATGTCATCATCGTAGCGTAACAAATTTTGTTGAATACCTAAGCTTTTGGAAAATAAGTGAAATAAATTAACCTGTTCTCGGTAATTTCAACATCTGATTGGTTCCCGATAACAACCGAATGAAAAACAAGTAAATTCATTCTATACTATCCCTATCACTAAGTTCTGTAAATGTGGAACTCCCCAACGTTCTAAAATTCTAATTTCCGGGATGAGAAGCTGCTTAATTCGGGGGTAGATGTCGCCCCTCTTTACCCATAAAACTCCACCGTGCTGTAAAATCGCTCCTACGAGCATTTTAATTAAAGTCAGTGGGCCCTATCAGTGTACTGTAATTAACGGTTCCAATTAAAAAAAGATAGGGGGCTTTTGCAGGTTAATTTACAGTTGCATGGAGCTATCAGTACTTTTCTTTCATTTCTTATCTTTTTGTCCTAATGGTAGGATTTGGAAGACGTAATTAACCCAGCTATTCGTTTCTTCCAATTGGCGCTTGACGAACAGGAGTTACAGAAAAAATGTTTTATGACCCAATGTTCCCATTATGTAAATGAGAAAGATTTAAGCCTTTTATAATAAAGAGAAAAGGATTTTCTTTAAGAAATGGGACAGTCGCTTGTTTTGTGTTGATTGTCGCAGTAGAGTTTCAGATACTTTTATCCAGAAACTAACTGAAAAGTATATGCAAAGAGATTTCTATTTGTCAAGTTGGATACTCTTTTAAGTCAAAAAGATTATTCTGTGCACACAAAAAGTTTAAATTTATTGTCATGGTTAACAACTTTTTCAATTTAGATGCTGGCGGGAGAATTTATTTTAAATAATCTAAAGATAACTCTTTTTTTTTTTTTTTTTTTTTTTTTTTTAATTATTTGTTAAAAATAAGGATTTGCAAAAATCTTTTTAAATATATATATATATATATATATATATATATATATTGTAAATAATTGTAAACAAATAATCACTCCTTTTTTTTTTTTTTTTTTTTTTTTCCACCATTTTAATTAAGGTTTATCTTTGTTAAATTTTACTTTATTTTTTCATTGCAAAATAAACAGCTCTAACATTATAATCATTATTATTTAGAAAAAAGAAATAGTACATGCGAAAATTAATCTAAGATTCTAATTTCCTTCATAAATATACCTCTGGAATTATAGAAGCGGGGGGAGCCATTCCCACTATGGAGGATCAAAATTGTGATGACATATCTCCGGATCACCTCTAGGGGTGTGTCCCAGACCATCACCAATTGCCCGTTGCGTAGCTCTAGTGCAATGTGCACCTACTCAACTTCAACTTCCTTTATCTATATAAAGGTTTATCGATAGAAAAGCTACATTACGCTTCAATCTGAAAATCTTCCAATTAAAGGGTGAATCTCTGAAATACTTAAATAAACATAATACATTCAAAAAATGCAAAGCATTTTTTGTAAAATCAGAAATCCTTAAAGAGAAAATAAAATATTTGTATTAAATCTGAGTCTTGTTTAAACACGGTATGGTAATTAAAAAAAAAAAAAAAAAAGAGAGAGAGAGAGAGGAGAGAGAGAGAGAGAGAGAGAACTTAGTTAACTATCTAATATTGAAAATGTAAATGGTTATCACTTTAACCACCCGTCAAAACTTTTTTTGTAGGGAGAGGAGGGGAGGTGTACTTTTTACTGCTTTTTTAAGAACTAAATCTTGAGTCACATTTTTAAAAAGGAGATCTATTTTACTTTAAAATAACAACTTTCTATTTTTACTTATAATTTCACAATGGAAAAATAAAATGAATATTTATAAGTAAGAGATGATCACTTTTGAACCATTATTCCTCGAATTGTTTTAATACAGGGATCACCCGTATAAAACAGCAGGTTAAAAAAAAAAAAAAAAAAAAAAAGATAATTTTAAAAAATGCCACGAATGATACCTCTTTTTCATTTGAAGAACGTTCAACCTCTGCTAAAAGCGGAGAATCATTAAAAGATAAAACGGAAGGGAAAAAAAGAAATGCCTCTCCATATCTTGAAATTTGAATTGAACGATGGTAGCTTTTAATTGTATCACAATTAGGGAAAAGAAATGTACAGATTTTTTTGTGCATTTTTGCACATCTAATAAAGGAAAGAAAACGACACAAATATTTATAGAATGAAGTCAACAATAACTTTGTAAGCTATAATTTGGTTATCAGAGAGGATGTGTTGCATATTAGTGACCACATTAGAGTACCTTTATAATAAAAGAACATTAGAATTTTTATTCTAAATAAATGGTGACTAAAATATTAATAATTGCGATAAAATGTTTTGTTGCTATAGTTTTTCAAAACTTAGAAAAACGATTTCAAAACAGGGACTGTCCCCGAATTTCGTGGACGTATGATTACTCTAGTGGTGCATAACATACTGCGCTCCCTCCCACCGCACCTCCCCCCCCCTTTTTTTTCCTTTTTGCCATATTACAGTTAATACCACATTTCAGAGTTAAAATATGCAATATGGCTAAAGCGTGTATTTTATTTTCTCAGATTTATTAACAATATGCATTTAAATTTATTATTATTTTTTTTTTTTTACTGTGGCAAGGACGCACTAGATATTTTCTATAACAAACACGGATTTTCCTTGCAAATTAAAAAAAATTATGCACATATAAAAACGTAACAATTTACATATTTCGGCTTAAAAGTTTCTTGCTTTTCCTTCTAGCTACATATAAACAAAGAAAAAAAAAAGTTATATAAAAAAAGTTCATTGGAGTAATAAATATTTCCTGTAATAATGGGAAACCATCAGTTTTTTTTTTTTTTTTTTTTTTTTTTTTTTAAGAATGCGCTTCGATAAGTATATATATATATATATATATATATATATATATATATATTTTCTTTATATATCATTTAATGTATATGAACTACTACAAGGTGTTAGACTGGGCATCACTGATACATTACATCACATCTGATATCCCCTAATATGAGGCATTTTAAATATTAATTTATAGGGACGTACTTATAGCATAATTTTCATATACTCAGTTTGATTCAGCATGTTTTAGGCTTGGATTTTTGCAAATATTGTAACTACTGCTACTTTAAAGATGCTATCATCATATAAAATACATAGTGATACATTGAATTAAACTGTAATTTATGAAAACTTTATTGTTTGTATTTTACTTATAAGAACTTTGCGAGCATTTTCCATCTGTAAAATGAATTTCTTGAGATTTTTATACCAGATCCACAGTATATACAGCTATGCATGCGAAAACATTATATATATATATATATATAGTTGTCAGAAAGAGTAATGTGTTTTAATAATTTAATTTCAGGGCATCTGATTTATGTTTAATAATATATCCCTGGTCTCTTCTATTCTCTGACTGGACGGTGCTGCCAGAAACTGAATCAACAAATTCTTTACTTGTTTCGCTTTTTTTATAGTACAAAATCAGTTGCGAAAGCTTTGTGAAATTCTTCAATTTCTGAATTTAAACATTTTTGTATTTAGTTATCTTAGTTTATCCACATTGCAATGTCGGTTCGGTTAATATGTACAGTCTATTCGTGTATCAAAAGTAAAAAATTAATAGCGATGAAAAGAGAGATTTTTATTTTTTAATTGCATTTGTAATTACTTTTCTCATTTATTCATTGTGACATATAGCAATTTAAATTATCAAAAGTGAATAAATAAATAATAAAATGAGAAAACGCTTGAGTTTTAAGGACATTATAAACTTTATATATATATAAATAATAATAATAATAATAATAATAATAATAATAATGTTAATATTTTTACCCATTTCTTGTAAGTTATTTATCGATATTAAATCCTCATATTTTATTTTACTAAAAATTCAATGCATGTCAAGTTTATTAAAAAAGTTTTATTAACATTTTTTTAAATTGTTAAAAGCTTATTTAAATTCAGAAATGTCACAGATTTTAAGAACTATATTAATTCATAATTGATCACTCTAAAGGGATTCATTCATTGCTAAAACAATAATCGCACCATATCAAATTTTCCAAAGAAATTAGATACTTTTGCGATAAACTTCATCAAATTATTAACAAATGCTTTTCAACACATTTGCAATTTCTAGAATAAATGATTATCATAGTAAGTAAGGAATTCTATTTTTAAATGTGCCCTAGAGGAATCTAAAATACATTTCCAGAACTACTAAGGAAGGGATTGAAAGTGCATGCAGTAATTATTTTCACATTGTAAAACTTTCAATCAGGGAAAGTAAATCAGTATCTTTACAAAAGTCAGTATCTTTACAAAAACTGAAATGATAATTTCAAGTTTTAGTCTTTTAATTCCTTCTGTTTTTAGAAGGTCAAATGATAGCATTCCAGAAATCAATAGTGCTACTTTTAAACCTATGTGACTCTGACAAAATTATTCCAAATTTTCGTTCTTTGTGTTTTATTCTGAAAACTTGAACTCAATATTTAAGAATCTTTTCTGTGGAAATGTCCGCTAAACGAAAACGTGTGTGCGTAAGTATGCTATGGCTGTCTGTGCTGTGCCAAGGACTTTCTTGATAATGACATTACCTTAGGGGAAGAATGCTGTAAGAGAAAGTAAGTGGCCCAGAAAGGCAATCAGCACTTTTGTTTGAGTGCCTCGCATCTGCAATGTTGGAAAAGCTCAAGTTTTGTAACAAAATTCTAAAAGAATATTATGAGGGTCCTTTTTTTTTTTCTTCCTCTATCTGTAGAGTTTGTCTAAGCTTATTTTAAAATCGATTACTAGCTAAAAATCAGTTGAATTTGAAATCAACAATAAATTAGAGATTTTTTTTTTCTTTTTAAGTAATTCTTGGCTTTTAGGTAAGAAAAGGTCATAGAAAATAAAAAGAAAAGTAATTTAAGAAGAGAAGCTGTTAGTATTTTGTCTTAGTCTAACATAATAAAAAATACTTCTATTTTTAGTTAATTTTTCTCTGTTTCTAAACAATTTAAATTCCAGAATCAAATTAATTGTGGATTTATTGTTGAGAAAAATTTACTACATGAATACTTTGCTTATTATTGTTATTATTATTATTATTATTTTTAATAAAAATTTTTCAATTTATTAAAAATACCTTTACAAAGTTTTTCTTTGGATTGTAAAGGAATTTTTTCCTTACACCTTTTTTTCTCCCCTTTAAATTTATTTTTCTCACAAGCCTTAAGTATTTGTTTTTTATCATTTATTGATTTATATGTACAGGCACGAGCACAGAGATTGTACAACATAAAATACAAAAATTATTGGGAAGCAAGTGTTTAAGTAGAGACTTAAACGGCCATACAATAAGAAAAAAAAACATGAAAAAAAATTTTTTTTCGTGGACGCAGAATTTAAATTAATATAAAAATGAAACATATAAATAAAAGTTATAAATTATTAATATGTGAAGAAGTGTGAAAAAATTACTGGGTATAAAAGGAATATCCCTTATTACAAAAATAGGTGCATTCTGCAATAAATTACAAAAATAGAAAACACTTTTATGTATCTATAAAATCTAATGCACTATGATGACCCAATTATAAATACAGTTACATACATTGACACTCCATTTTGTGCAGAACAAGTAAATCTGAATCAGTCATTGTATATAATCAATATATACACATTTTTCTTCTCCCTTCTTCTTATTTTTGTTTTTTGGTTTAAAGACAGAATTCAATTTTAATCAGTATATAATTTTCAAAAGAAGTTTTAGTTCATTATTCAAAATAATTTCAACGTTTCGCTAAAAAACATGAGGCTAATTTAGGTCAATCTAAATGCAGCCAAAATTTCACGAAATTATCTGCAAAGTTTCACCATTCTAGTAGTAAACACTAAAAAAATAGTGAAATTTAACTCTAAATTTCGTAAAATATTGATTACTGCTAAATTAGTTTAAATTGGTACTATAGTTTCTGCGAAACGTTGAACTTTGCTATTAAAAGAAAACAAGAACGAAAAATCATGCGGTATGCATTGATTATTAACACTTTCAACAGTACGTACATGTTGTTTAACTTTTAGTGTTCTTTGTTTATGTTATCATACAACGCACAAATAGAAGGATTGAAAGGCATGCAAATAGACTAATTGTGTTCATAATCAATCTTAAGCATTGTTGTAAATTGTTAAAATTGCTTAACGCAAAAGAAAATTCAGTCCTGAGATTCAATTGCAGCCCTTAATGTATCTGAATATTTTAGCGTATCCCTGTAAATTTGAAGGTTAACCATATCATATTCTATACAAAATATTATTTTAGCATATTAACAATAAATGTCAATTTCTTTATGATTTTTACTGTAGAAAGTTATTTAAATGTGATTTATAAGAATGTCTGTCTAAAACACAATGCATTGGATTATTTTGGGTGTCCCTGTGCACAAACCGGTTGTACAGAACCTATTAAAGCCATTTTAACTAGAAAAAATTCCATAGGAAACTTGAATAACAGATATCAATTTTTAAAAATTCTGAAAATATTTAAGAACGATGGGGACGCGCCTATGGACAGATAGAAAGATGAACAGCTGGACAGACAAATACACAAACTAAAATCATATTCACAGTTAAAAAAAACATGTAGAAAGTGATAAAAATGTTTAATACAAACGCAAATGCAATTCCAGCAAATTTCCAATAATAGTCCTTAATGTAACTGAATATTTTTGTGTGGAACTGTAAATCTATTGCTAATCATAATCCATGGAAAGCATTCTTTTGTGCTTACGAATAACATATTTTAATTTCATTAAGATTTGTGTAAAGTAAAGTTATTAAAATTTGGTTTATAGAAGTACCTCTCATAGAATGCTTTGTAATATTTTCGGGTGTCCCTTGATACAAATCAGGGATAGTATTTACTCCATTTTCAGAAGAAAACATCTAATAGTGAACCTGAATAACATATATCAGTTTCAAGAAATTCCACGAATACTTACGGGAGTTAGAAGGCGGACAGACAAACAGATGGACAGACAGACAAACCGAAGTCATTAACACTTTTCAACGTTATTTACGAAATATTAAATCGTTGGAGCTTGCATGATTAGAAACTATAGAACAGGAATCTCAATTGGGTATAATCTCAAATGAAAGAAATAGAAGCAACTTTGAAGAAAAATAATTAACCCTTTAAGGTTCACTACTTAATTTATTTTAAAAATTACTAAACTAATTTTAAAAATGGCTTTTAGACACATAGCTGATCATAAATATTTAAAAAATAAAAAATTAGCATTGTTCATTTTCGAGAAATTTTCAGTTTGAAACATGTGTAAGTAAACCTTATTAAATTCAAATAATATTTAATTTAATAAATAAATCACTTTATAAGTAAACATTATCGACAACAACAACTCGTAAAAGTTGCATAGATCCCAACATTTCAATCTATTCCGGAGTATTTTAACCCTTTGCGGGGCAAGGTAATTCTAATCACTTAAATTACACTGCCACCGGAATTTACGAACAAAATTAAAATACAAGAAATTTTTAATTTTCATGATAAAAAAAGGGCGTTTTCTGCTTTGTTATAAATGTAAATTTTTGCTAAAAAATTTCCGGGATGAGTTTTTGCACTTGAGAATTAAAATTAAGTGTTCCATCAGCGGGAACACTGCGACTGAAAGGGTTTTAAAGAAGGATTTTGTCATAGCTGGTTTTCAAATTTTTACAAAAAATAATGCATGTCTGATTTTTTTTTACTCTGCGCTTCTAGTTAATAAAAATAAAGTAAAACTACTTATAAAAATAGGGGTTCCCTTGTTACAAAAGCACGATAAAAGTGTAACGAATAAACACACTAAATTCATTTAAATTAGATAACCATCTTAAAAGTTTTTTTTTTTTTTTAGAAATTTTCACCTAAATTGTACTTTAAAAGAATGGACAAGAGTTCTTAGGAGACTATAGAGCGTATTTAAACAAACTACTCTCTTAAATAATAATAATTAATTAATTAATTAATTAATTCAACATGACAAGTAGCAGTTTTTCTTTTTTTCAATCGACTTTATTTCAATCGTCGAGTTAAAAATGCAATTCTTTGAGCTAATTAGTAGCTTTTTATTTAAGCGAACTTGAGTTATCGATACTTGAGTTATTTCTACTCATTCAACCACTTGTAAGGGGCAACATCGCTCTCGCTGCAATGCATTTCTTCAGTAGCACGCGTGCAATGGGGAACGCTATTGTAAAGTGATCCAGGTTATTAAAATCATTTGTATTAAAATCATTAATAAAATAAATAAATTACTCAAATGCAATAAGTAACTCAAGCTTGAGTGCATTATATTAACTCATTCAATTTACAGAATTTAACTCAAGATGATAGGGCGCGTTTCATCTATACGAATGAGTGAAAATTCACTCAAGTTGAATTATTTTAATTCTTTCATTTTAAGAGAATGTATTGAGCTTATTCGTTACACTTTTATTTCATTTTTGCCGCTTCGCACTTCAAAAATAAAGTAGGGTAATATTTTAAAAATAAAAATATTAAAAATATTTATAACAAACTAAATTATAAAGTTTATTATTATTATTATTTAATTTTTTTAATACACTTGATGGTGATATCTTTTCCACTAATTTTTGTTATTCTATTTATACGAATAATTAATATCTCTGAAAGCCTGCCTATAGAAATAAATATTTATGGGAATATCGTTTATTTTTACCTTCAAAATAATTGAAAAAAAAAAAAAAAAACGCACGTAATTTTTTTTTTTCCGTACGAACGTAAATTTTTATTACCAACTTTCACTGGTTACTTTCAGGGTATAACAATCAACAAATTTCTGAAAATTTCGTATTTATCTTTGAATTACGGCATAGCTCGATACGTTTTGACCAATCTATCATCATATATTGGCAATGTCAGTCCCCTTTCCCATCTAGTTAATTTGCAGGAATTTAGATCGTATCTCGTGGACGAAATTACGAATGCTTGCTTGCAGTGTTTGCTCGGTTACTGCTTCCTCTCATCGGTAATTGGTCCAACACCGTTTATCACCATTTATATCGCATAAGCTACGTAAATATTAGAATCAAACGATTCATTGATTAGTCAAGCCCAATATTGGAGCGAACACTTTGATAACTGCTTTATGTTCCAGAGAAAAGAGGATGCTAATAAATATTTTAATGATTAAAGCGATTAATTTTACACGGTTTTGAGCAATTTCCTGTACTCTTGTAACGTGACATCTTTTAAAGTGGAAGTTTAAACTTAGTTTTATAAATAATTACTTTTTTTTTTTTTTTTTTTAATCTAGTTACGCCTTTGAATATTACTAATATTTTAGTTTCTAGGTTTGGGGCAAACTATATTACACACAAATAAGGATTAAATTATTCATTTTCAATTTTACCTTACATGCTCGGTTTAGTTACTAACATTATCTTCATCAATTTATAGAAAATTTAGGAAATTTATCATTTTATCGTTGTTTTATAATGGTGGCTAACTTTATCATTGGTTAAATAAGAGTCATCTATCGTTTATTCCTTTGGTATAAAACTTAAATATATTTATAACAAAGATTATACAGCAATTAGAAAAACGTACACCTACTGAAATCCAGTAATTTGAATTAAATAAAAAATGGTGCTGTATCGTTAGTAGAGTAGTAATAATTAGCAATAAAATTTGCCTTTTTCAATCTGACCATTTCACATACTGTATTAATATACATACCATTCCTATTAAAAGTAAATAACTCAATAAAAAAATAAAAATAAAAAAATTCGTATAAAAGAAAATTTCAGTGTTTTGTCCTTACTGCAATTTTTCTTTCTTCATTTATTTATTTTATTTATTTATTTATTTATTTTTTCTAAGCAACATTCTTTTAGAATACAGCGTTGTGCTATGATATTATTTAACTATGCTGTTTCTCATATCATGCTTTTTTTTTTTTGTTCCTCGTGGCTTGGATATGAAATTTGATTATTAAGCTATAAAATTTTCCCGAAACATAAAAATTTTATTTGAAGTACTTAAAATAATAATAATAATAATAAGCAGCTGATGGAATTACTCCTTTATGGCGATTAATACGGATTCTAGATAAGCGTTCATTAAAATGCTTAATTTGTTTTTCAGCTTTGGAAATGAAACACTTAAAGAAACTCGTTATACCCTTACCGCAAAATAAAATTCGATTTTTAATTTAAGAAACTACCTACCATATGCATAACTCCAGTCATATGGGGAAAAAAGGGAAGGGGAGATGTATTTTTTCAACATTATAGTAGTTTAAAATATCGTTTTAATTAATTTAATAATACATCAGTAAGTCGTTATTTAAAAGGTTTTTGTATTTAAGTTCTTAAATATTTAGTAATGTGATATTATATTTTGGTATGTTACATTTAACTTAATAAAATAAATAAGTAAAATTACGTTAAGGTATGATTAATAGTAAAATAATTTTAATAAAAAGTTCTTTTTTTTAAGAATAATTTTTTGAGTCTTTAGTTTCCACCTTTCCTTTTTAGACAGTTTTTAAGCGTTTGTTTAGTTCGGTCAAAGTGTATAATAATATTTCTTTTTCTTGTATTGTCGATACATTAGCAAAATTAGATTAATTTGCCAGCAGGTCATAAATTCTATTAGATTGCATAACTTGTTAAATCTATTTTAATCATCAAAGAACTTGCGAGAAACCTTCCATTGTTTGATAAGTGAGAAATTACTATAACTTTACAAAGATAAATGTACAAAAATAAATAAAGAACATTTTATATTTCCATCAATTTTTGCTTTCTTTTCCCTTTTCTGATAGATGAATGAATAAGTAATAATTTGCTTGCTTTGAAACCGTATTACGTTTTTTATTATAATACTTATTTTTCCTCTAGAATTTTCCTAAATGTGATTATTATTTAAAAGTTTGCTAGAATATAATTAAATAACACGACATCAATGTATCTTTTAAATAATCCTTGTTTTCAAAGGGAAATGTCATGAATACCTTCTTCCAATACACCCAGTTTTAACCAAAAAAAAAAAAAAAAAAAAAAAAAAAAAAGAACAATACATTTTTCGTAAGGACATACAACATCAGTATATACAAACTTTCTTCATTAAAAAGTCGCTGTCTCTAAATCGGGTAATTAAAAATCCACCTGAATGGTTTTTTGGTTCTATTCCTTTCACTTACCTATATCCCAAAATAAATGTTTAGTATTGTAATTAGTTCGGTGGCATATATCGTAAACTCTTATTTTCTAACCTTGAATCGCAGCATTTTGTATCGTGTATGTAATTTTTTTTTTTCTTTTAAGAGAGAGAAAGGTGGGGAGAGAGCTATACTGGCGTCTACCCATGGTAAATCATCCATTGTTCTATATACTAGATTATTAGCCTGTGACTCTAATGTGTCATCTAATTAAGAATTTTCGTTTTATGTAACATACGCAGACTAAAACTGTCTCGTGAATGTCGCTTTCAAATTCGTTTTTCCTTTTGTTATTAAAATAGAAGCCGTTATCACATAAAAATATCAACTTATGTTTAATATCCAGTACCATTTTTAAATTTATCTAAAGATAGCTGTATTAAAAATTTAAATAGGTAATTTACTTACGGCGATAAAGAAAAAAATACAGAAAAATAAATATTCATAATAAATACTTACCAAAGATTTGTTCATCTACGTTCAAAGCTAATTCACATAAAAGAAAATGAACGCTTAAAAATTATATGGATTCCTGCAACATTTTTTCCCCCTCTCTTTTTTTTTTTTTTTTTTTCCCTTCTTTACGTTTGCCGTTACCCGAACCATTAAATCTTTATAAGTATGTAATGCTTTGAGATTTCTACCTTAGTATTACGTGCGCTCAAACTGAAAAATGAGATTTTAATTTTCAGAAAAATCCATTTGCTGATGCACTCCTGTGATGAGTTTTCTCTGCCTCTATTTTTTTAAAATATCTCTAAGTATACTTGAGTGTTTGTAATAAATCTAGGAAGCACTCAATTCGCATTCATTTCAGATGAATAAATGCACTTAGTGGAATACCGAAAATAATTGCCTGAATATTATATTTTCATTTAGTATTTGTCTATCCTGCACACTTTTTCATACCATTAAATCCAAAACTTATATGTATTACGTTATTTCTCCTTTTCGCGCAGTGTAAGAAAGGTTTAATGATTAATTTTTCTCTTCCATTAAAATTCAGCTCTACATTTGCTTATTTAAGCATCTAAGATTCTTTTTTATCTACTCTTTGAAAAAAAAATCGCGGTTTTTAATAACTGTTAACGCAAAATGAATTTTGTTTCAGATTTAATAACAGATTAGTTACAAATAATTTAAATTTGGTTAGTATCGTCTAAAACTGCTATTAATGTAAGGAATACATTTTTTTTTTTTTTTTTTTTTTTTTTTTTTAAATGTATGAAGAAGAAATTCCAATAGGCGTTAATGTTTCTTATTAAGATTCAACGCAGTATACGTTGAACTTAACATTAAACTTAATTGTTATAGCGATATTTTAAGATTTATTATTGCTTAAGTTTTTTAGTGAGTTGAAAACAGTTGAATGTAAATATATAAAAGCGTTTTTTAAAATACTTCGAATGCTAATCGAGGTTTTAAACAGGTGAGTGAAATGTAAATTTTCTAAAAATTTAATTTTGTTTGCAAAACAATTTTAAAACACATTATGTATTTAATTTTGTTATATAGAAGATAATTTATATAGGAAGTTTACAAGCAAATGTTGAATTTTTCTAAGTGGCTTTGTGTAATACTTACAGTGCATAACTGCAGTTTTAAATATTTTTTTTTTTTTTTTAAGTCCGTCTTAGTTAACATGAGATAGAACAGTTATACAACAGGATATTATGATAATGTTCTTCAGCATAAAATACTCGTTGTTTAGCATATTACTTTAACATACAGAAATCACTATTAGAAAATATCTTACCTGTTTCTTTTCTTTTCTTTTTCTTTTTTTTTTTCTTTTCTTTTTTTTTTTTTTTTTTTACATTTTGACGTCTAATTTATTAAAAGTATCATCGTTGCTCAGAAATTTTAATTTCTAAAATCCCCCTAGTATGCTTGATTACATTTTTTTAATTAAGTTTAACATTTATTTTGAGTGTTTGATATTTAATTTAAAAAATCGAAATTGACGTCTTTTACCTTTCAAAATATACACTCCCTAAACATGAGAATCCATAATTCAAAGTCTTTATTAATAACCAAAGTTCATTTCCTTTACAAAATCTTCTAAATACAGCAAACTTTAATTAAAATCAGGTGTAGGTAACGCTTTTAGTTTAGCATGTTATTATTTTTTTTCTCTCTCATCTCATTATCTCTTGTGTCAAGATAAAAGACTTAACGTTTAATTTCATATTCCATTGATATCTTTTAATTACTTAGCTTTGCACTTAATGAATCACTTTCATGTACTGAATTATATTAGAAAATATCTCAGATAAGAATTTTTCTATCAAAATTATAACATCCATTGACAGAAAAATCACTAAGTATACTGTTAGTGAGAGAAAGTGCTTTCAAATGCCGTAATGTTATTTTATATTCCAAAACACGCTTGCTTCTTAATTGAATGACAAGCCATCAAGTTTATTACTATTCAAGGCGCATACTGGTCATCCCAGCATTTTTTATTTGTCTCTCTCTAACATAGTCCAAATGCGATAATTTACGAAAGTGAGTTTGTTTCTTGCGAGTTATTTGTATTAATTGTCAATCGAGATAATTGTATGTATATATATATATATATATATATATATATATATATATATATATATATATATATATATATATATATATATATAGTAATATATAAATGCAGAAATATATAAACGAATGAATGAAATTAAATGTAGAAATATGTAAACAAATGAATGAAATTATACCCCAAAAAACACTGAGATCTTCATCAGGGAGGCCCCTCAGTGTAGGGGTGAACGAGAAGTTTCTGAAAGGACAGTAGCTATAAGCTAATAACTATCCTTAGCCCCCAACTTCTCACCAAACAGAAAACCATCAATAACTGAAGAGAAATCAAACATACATATAATGTATAAAACTACTAAAAATATTTTATAAAATTATCAAATTGTAAAAGTTACAAAATTACATCAATTCATTTAAATAAATACAATACAAAAAAGAGAATTACTGAAGGTAAACAAGAAAGTATAAAATGAAATAAAAATACAACCCATCATATGGAACACAAACTATCTTCGGCCGACGGGGCTACTCGTCGGTACTTCAATATCGCCCTTGAATGAGGAAGTAGAACAGACCGAGATAGGAAAACTCTGAAAAGTCACAGTTAAAAATTGTGACGGGTAGCAGTTAATTTGCAAGGTATTTTTTAAGTCTTCAAGAGCATATTTTAAATCTTCTTCATTATTGCAAATAGTATGAATTCTTTTAAGCTGTGCGAACATAATATTTTTTAAAACTTTTCTACTGATATTTGAAAACCAGTTAGTAAGACTATTAACTTTAAAATTAAAATTTTTTCTTTTATCATATAATCCAATGAGCCATTTATCTTCATTTCTCCTAATATTTAAATCCAGGAAAGAAATTTTATCAGTATCTGTGCGGTTCAAAACCAATTCTTTAGGATATATATTTTTAGAGATATTTTCGAAACAATTACAGTTAAAAACAATTAAATCATCAATATATCTGAAGAAAGTAATATTTATAAATTTTTTTTTCGAAAAAATATAAAAATAAATTTGCGAAAGCACTCGAAAAACTCGTTCCCATTGGGATCCCCCTCCGCTGTAAAAAGTAATCTTTTCCGTTAAACAAAACGTTTTCAAAAATACAAAACCTGATAAGATTAGTCCAGTAATTTTTATAACAATTTAAGTAGCTGTCAAATTCATCATAAATGCTTTCAAAAACTTCTATTACCAAGTTATGTGGAATACTGCCAAACAAATTTTCAAAATCATAGGTATTTACGGAAGTAATGCTTTCTGAATTATTCTTGAAATATTCTAAAACTTTCTGGTTATTGTTTATAATGTTACAATCATTAGCAGAATTTATTACTTTTAGAACTGAATTTAAATATTTAAACAAGATTTTACCGGCTTTATCATTATAGCTATTAGTACCACAGGTGACAAAACGAAATTTAACTGGATTTTTATGAAATTTTACAGTAACGAATAGATATGGAAAATTAAAACAATTTCTGCTTAAATTTAGTTTTCTATCAAAGTCCAATATACGTTTTTTGATAATAGAGGGGTTGTCAGTTAACTTACTACTATTACTACTATTACTTACTACTATTACTAGAACTATTACTTGAATATTCCTATTACTTGAATATAAATCTCTGTAAAATATTTATTAGCACAATATATTAGCACAAAATATTTGTAAGCACAATATAAATTTCTTTATTTCTCAGAATTTATCTTTCAGTTCGCAGATTTAAGTAACTGGGATTTATTTTTATTCTCAATAATAATGCCCTAAATAATACATCAGCTTCTTTGGGGTCTTTTAGTCTTATAATTGTGAAAGTAAATATTTTTTTGTTAATGTGACTTCAATGAAACAGTAAACACACTAAACGTATACGATTAATACATACATATACATATACATATATATATATATATATGTGTGTGTGTGTGTGTGTGTGTTTAGTAAATTGGGACAAAAGGTGTTAAGAATAAACTTGGAATAATAATATATAATAATAATAAAATAAAATAAAAATCTTTTTTAAAATTATGGCTCTCCAGCGCAGTAAAGTGGAAACATAACTTTCAGAAGAGCGTTTCAATAATATTTTATAAGAAATGTACAAGTAATAAATTATGCCACCACAGCGCAAAAAATAATGAAAAAAGTTTATATCCAACTACAAAACGGCTTATCGAATTTGCTCTCTGTCATAAACCAGTTTTTATCGCGGTAAATTCCAGATTTGGGAGATTTTCATTTCAGCACAATTTTTGACTTTCCCCTTGAAAAGTGTGTCGCTGCCATTGTCATCTTCTAAAACTTTCGGCTGTAAAAATTCCTATCACTCTTTTCCGAGCTCGCTCTTTTATGAGATTTTAACCCCTTTTTCACGTCCCCCCATTCCCTTTCTATTCCTTGCACCTCTTTTCCAATTCCATTGCACCCACGGCAGTTCCTCGATAAGAACAAAGAGCATAAAATGTTCTAAATTTGTAATTTTTACCCCTCCCCATGTGTCTGAAAACTTTTCTTTCCCATTTTGTTTTATACATTATCTTCGAGTGTGGAATACATAAAACCCGCTACATATGTATGTGTGCATGCTAGATTTTTGGAAACTTTTTGTGCTTTAACGTGTGTATGTATGTTTATATAAAATATATATGACACATACACACAAACACGCACATATATGGAAAAAATTCGACAACGTTATTGGCCTATTCCCGGAAATTTCTTTTTCCTACCATATCCCTTGGAGACTTTTTATTTTTACTTTATTTCTTTATATATTTTGAGATTTTATTTTTTCCCTCTCTAAGTTCAATAGTGAAATCCGCTTCAGACCGCATGGAATAAATATTATATATGAGCATTTTTTGCCCTTTTATAAAGAATATCACATTTTCCAAGAGGCAAGCATTTTGTATATTTTAGATTTTAGCTTCAATGCTGTATATCATTTCATTTTTCTGTAGAAATGTCGTAGAACATTATTATCTTAATGTAAAATAAATATTTCTCAGAAATAGTTTTTTAAACAGCTGGCATTTTCTTGGTGTTTTCTTTTTAATAATTTTCCCACAATTTTCAGAAATTCTGTATATAGTATGTTCGTTCTATTCTTCCTTCCTTAAATAAGATACGCTTACATATATAAATATTACTATTATTATTATTATACATGGTTTATGTAAAATTTATAATTTCTTTAAATCGATATGCTTTAAAATAAGTAAATATTTGATTCTTTATGGCAAGATTATTTTCTAATTTTATGTTAGCCTCCTTTTATTATCATACAAAGCTTACATATTAAATAATAATAATAATAATAATAACATAATTAAACTAATAAATAATAATAATAATAAAAGAGAAGAGGAAGAAAAAGTAAATAAAAAAATCTTTGAAACATCTTAATAAACCGTTATGTCTTTTTCAAGGGCAGCCAATAGCTGAAAGGAAAATAACAGTACGAGTTCTTTCTGAAAAAGCGATATATTTGTCAGCAACAAAATAGCTCTTTAAAACGAAAAATAAATAATTTGCTAAACTGCAGCGATGCTAGTGAATATTCTGTTAAAATTACCGTGAAACATAAATGTAAATTAACATTTATTTATATTTTTCGAGCAAAAAATATTAACATTTTTGAAACAATTTAAATCCAAATTTGCCTGATAGGCCTATTTGTGCAAATGAAGTTATAAACGTATGTATAAGTTTCTGTTTTATTTTTTTAAATGAAAAATTATTTGGAAATAATCAGTAATAATGATAAAAAGGAAATCAACATTAATCCTGCTTTATGGCCAAAAGTTTTTTTTTTTTTTTTTAGCTTTTTAAAAAACACTGTGTAACAGTGTTATTTTATTTAATTTATAAAAAGTTTTTATAACAAAAATTAGTAGAAAAAAAAATGAATGAGTTTTCTTTTTTTTTCTTTTTTTATAAACTTGCATTATTTTTTATAAACTAAATTAAAATAATTTATCATAATATATACATGTATACATAAACTATTTATTAAATAAAGTTTAATTTCTACCATATTACCTTTCGACAAATATTTCATATTTACAGAATTTCGTTTATAAAAACTTTAAAATCTCTTCATCTCTTTTGAAATATGCGCTCTCTTAAAACAGAAGGCAGCTTTAAAAATATCCCTTTGAAAACCGTAGCATTAAAAAAAAAAAAAAGAACTTTTTGAAAATGCTACTTTTGTCATCAAATAGATTTGTTTCAAAGCTTTGAAATATTGTAGTAGTTATAAACTTATGACCATTTTTTAGATATTAAATTTTAAATGCCTTGATTTAACATCAATAGAAGATTTGGTCTTATCTTTGAAATTTATCTATGTAAACTTCGGCAAGGAAATTATTAATTGTTTACAATAGCAGTGGTTAATTTCACATTCTGCATATTTAATAGCATTTGATTGATCGCATCTGTTATAATGCTGTAGAGTTTTAACCCTTCATTTAAATTTGTTATAACTTCTAGCGTATTCACTAAAGTTTGTTTAGATTTAAAATAATTTTTGTTTAGAGAAAAGAAGTTACCTAAACAACAAATATAATTTTTACGAACATAAAATTACGAAGAGTATATGGCATATAATATAGAGTTATGAATAACAATAGTAAAGTGATAATCAATATGATATAAGGATAAGAACATAAAGAAGGGAAAATGACTACTTTTAATTATACTTTTTGATATTATTTCTTTAAATTACCATTGTTCCACTTGAAAATTGCTTTATGAAATTCATAAACTCGCTTTCGATGTTGAGTGTAAATAATTTATTATTACTTTTAAATGTAAAATGTGGTTAAAAAAAACGTGGAGATCTTAAAGATCTTAAAAGAACAAATGGTTATTTATTTATTTATTTATTGAATTAATTAGAAATTTTGTAGTTAAACTGCGCACTATTCATATTCATACTTAAGAGATGTATGCAACAAAAAATTAATAATTGCCGAAACGTCAGTGGAGGCCCTCTGTTGAGACTCAAAACGGTTTTGGGCTGTGTCTGTCTGTCTGTCTGTCTGTCTGTTTGTCGCGCGATAGCGGCCGCAAAAATAGCGCTATTGACTTGAAATTTGGTACACGGGTTCATGAGCCCCACGAAATCAGCTGTATAGTTTTGGGTGTGTATTCCATTTGTAATTCGTGTACAGGGACACGCCAAAGTTTTTCTTATCATTACGGCCTATGGGAGGAATTTGTATGTATCGCGATAGCGGCCACAAAAATCACGCTATTGACTTGCAATTTGGTACACGTGTTCATGTGCCCCACGAAATCAGCTGTATAGTTTTGGGTGTGTATTCCATTTGTAATTCGTGTACAGGAACACGCCAAAGTTTTTCTTACCATTACGGCCTATGGGAGGAATTTGTATGTACCGCGATAGCAGCCACAAAAATCACGCTTTCGACTTGCAATTTGGTACACATGTTCATAAGCCCAACGGAATCAGCTGTATAGTTTTAGGTGTGTATTCCATTTGTAGTTCGTGTACAGGGACACGCCAAAGATTTTCTATCATTACGGTCTATGGGAAGAATCTGTATGTACCGCGATAGCCGCCGCAAAAATCAAGCTATTGACTTCAATTTTTGCCGAAACGTCAGTGGAGGCCCTCTGTTGAGACTCAAAAGGATTTTGGGTTCCGTCGGTCCGTCCGTCTGTCTGTCTGTCTGTCTGTCTGTCTCTCTGTCGTGCGATAGCGGCCGTAAAAACCACGCTATTGACTTGAAACTTTGTACACATGTTCATGATCCCCACAAAATTAGCTGTATAGTTTTGGGTGTGCATTCCATTTGTAGTTCGTGTACAGGGACACGCCAAAGTTTTTTTTATCATTACGGCCTATGGGAAGAATTTGTATGTACCGCGATAGCGGCCCCAAAAATAACGCTATAGACTTGCAATTTGGTACACATATTCACGAGCCCAACGGAATTAGCTGTATAGTGTTAGGTGTGTATTCCCTTTGTTGTTCGTGTACAGGGACACGCCAAAATTTTTCTTATCCTTACGGCCTATGGGAAGAATTTGTATGTACCGCAATAGCGGCCGCAAAAATCCTTCGATTGACTTGCAAATTGGCGCACACATTCCAGCTTTCCATATAAGTAGCTGTATAATTTTCATTGCTATATTTTTTATAAACTGTGTACAGGGATACGCCAAAATTCTTAACATTACGGCCTATGGGGTGAATTTCGTTTAAACGCATTTTAATATCATTACTTTGCAATGAAGAAAATGAAACTAGAGTACGTGAGTAAGATGCTTAAACTTATGTTGCTTGAAGAAAATATGTGCTCTTAAGCTTTCTAATTAATGTACAGGACCTTACAAAAGTGTTCTGACAATGTCACTTAGTCATCCAAACGATGTTAAATTTGGAACAATTATTAATTTTAAACGCAAAATAAGCTGAATAGTTTTTACTGGTGTATACAATGTTTATGGTTCGTTTACAAAGACACACGAAAGAATTTCGTAACATTAGACCCTATGGACGAATTTTTAATTTAAGCGCGCACTTTAATGCGTTTATGCTGAAATGAACTTAATAAAGTTAACATACATTATAAAGATGCTTAAAATAATGTTTACTCTAAAAAAAGGTTATGTATAGACTAAATAATTTATGGGACCACACAAAATAATTCCGAGTATGTACTGTAATCATCCAAATGATGTCAAATTAGTTTGAAAGATTAATGAGTTATAATTAATTAGATTTATTCTTATTATTGGCGTTTATAATGACTGTGGTTAGTTTTCCGGGATACATAAAGGAATTTCGTACTTTTATGGTGTATAGTCGGTATTTCTTAAAAGTGTATTTTAACATGGTTACACCCCATCAAATATAATGAAATTTTATTAGAATTTTAAAAGCCTGTTTTCATGTTGAAAATTGTGGGCATAGATTTGATAATTAGTTTAAAGGTTACGCAAAATATTTCCGATATGCTATGTAATTTTTTTTGTATGAAATTCGGTATTTATGAATTTCCGGGAAATAATACAAGACCGTCGTTTAATAAGAATGCATATTGTTGCGTACTTGGGGGTTTGTAAGTTGTCCGAGAATGAAAGGCGAAACTTGCAAAAATTCAGTGATTTATTCACAGAAAGTTCCAGAAGAATACAGGTCTATAAACCAAGTATCAGCTTCAATTCAACCAGTAAACATAGCTTAAACAACAGCCGTTAACAGCAAAACAACAGTACAAACTGTTTAGGAATAACACATAAAGCAAGTCCCATTCAAAGAGGCTCAAAGCAAAGCAAGCATTTGACGAAACCGACACAGATCTGAGATTGGAAGCCTTGGCTAAAAAAATGCTCCTTTTATACTATTCTATCGAACACAGAGTGTTCTGGAAAATTATCGTATCTCATCAGCCAATGAGATTAGAGCTTCCATATTTGGTATAACCCTAATAAGGATTTTCTCGCCAAGGTCGCCAAAAAAATCGCCAAGGAGGGAAACACTCGCAAAATTTTGCGAAAAATCCATTTCTTCCCTTATTGGAGCATTTCAATTCGTTTTTAAAGGAAAATTAGGCTATTTTAACGCTAAAACGACTAGAAATGCACAAAATTAGCATTTTATCGACTTACTAAGCCTCTTTGAAAAAATGTAAACAAAAATAAATTCAATTATTTACAATTCCGTAACACTTTACATGATATACAAATAGGTATAGAAAGAGAGATACAGCGGGGGGGGGGGGAGTTGAGGGGGGCGGCAGCCCCCCTCAGGAATGTATCTGATTATGGTAATAAGTCGATTGAATCAATATATACTATTATATAATAAGAAATAAATAAAAATGACCTATTGAAAAATGTCTGATGCAAATAGGACGTTGAGGCTCCTGATCTGCAGATCCACTAGTTATTTTGTTTTTAAAGAAAAAAAAATAATCACATGCGACAAATTCTCAAGCGATTACCATTCAAAAATAATAACAATGACTATTGGTTATTGATTATAGTCTGTGATTTCATGGTATTCATAAATTTAGCTTTAAAGACTGTCTATACATAAAATTGAAATAATCTTATAAATTTTCAACGATAAGAACCAATTTCGGGGCGAACATGCTTATCCTACAGCCATGTAAAAATTATTAGAATAACAGTAAAATTTTTAGTTCTTTGTTTAATTGAAATAATTCGGAAAAAAAAAAAAAAAACATATTGGCATGATATTTCTTTTATTCTTTAACGCATTCCAGACAGTATGTGTAATGCATTTACAAATAACTTCATACATATTGCGTACTATGTTTATTTTGTAAAATATGCCCAGATTTCGTATTTGCACAGTCGGTAACAAAAGTCTCCGAACACTAGCAAAAATTCCTATATAAAAAAAGTACACTTAATACAGTTTTGTTAAACAAATCCTTATCGAATCCTGCTTTTAGACTGACTAAGAACAGGATTCGACAAGGATTTGTTTAACAAAACTGTATTAAGTGTACTTTTTTTACATAGGCATTTTTGCTAGCGTTCGGCGACTTTTGTTACCGAATGTGCTACCAGGGGAATGTATATAAATACATCGTCTAGAAAAATTATAATTATTATATACATGTATTTTTAATGATAACATGAATACATAAAATACATTTGCTTTATAATGCAACATTTTGGAGTAACGCCCAAAGGCGGGATTTTTATGCTCAAAATGGGAAAAACACTGTCTCGAATGTGTTAATGAAAACTTGGAGAAAATTTTAAAAGTGTTTATGACTTTGGTTCGTCAGTCTGTCCGCGTTTTCATTTTCATAAATATTTTTAAAATTCTATAAAACCCTTTATAGATGTACCTACTCGCCATATCATAAACTCTAAGTCCTAAATACATCGCAACATCACTGAAAGTGTAGAACACGCATAACACAACTAAAAATACCCTTTTAGCAATATCTCGTAACAAATATGTTTAATTTTGCGTGGTCTGTAGATGAATCATTAGAGTTAATTGCATCATTTCTATAGAAAACATCCTTTATTTTATCTGATATATGTTGATTTTCCATGTTCAGCACAGTATGGAAAGGTTATAATGTGCTTATAAGAAATTACACCTCTGAAACCGTAATATATCCGAATTATTTGCTGCGCCCTTCTACAATAAACAGTTGTGCTATTTGTACTATGACTTTAAATGTTAAGATTTTTACAGTAAATCTGAAAATCCTGAATAGCATGTATCACCTTTTTTTTTTTTTTTCGAATTCTAAAGATATTTATGGAAATTAAACCGCGGACAGACAGATGGTCAAAATGAAATCATAAGTATATTTAAAATTTGTTGGCAAGAGTTAGAGAATTTTCAAACTTTTCTTGAAGAATGAAAAATAAATCATATCAACAAGTGACATTATTTTACTTGTATCGATGCATGCGTTAAAATAAATAATAAAACAAAATAATATTAATAATACACAATTCCAATAATTTTCATGCGTCTGTAGTTCGAATTTATTTTCCGATTCCTAACTAAATGAACATCCGATCAAATTCCAAAGTTGTGCTAGTCTTCAGTTTCGTCATGCAGTTTTTAAAAGTTTATCCTTCTAATCCTAATGAGCTTGATAGTTTAATTAAGTTATTTTATTGAAACTAGAAACCCAGATTAGTATGAAGTATCGTCTTTTTGCTTTTAGCAGTTTTGCCCGATTTGTTTTACAAATATAAAAATTATTTTAATGAAAGTTTCGAATTGTTTACCATTCTTAGGGAGCAGGCTGATTCTTACTGTAAACTGATTTCTAAGCCTGAGTTCTAATTACAGAATCTCCATATCGGTGTTAGGTGTTTGATAAACATAGTAAAGAGTATAATTTATGAAAAAGTCCACTATATTTTCGTAATGGTAAATTTTAGATAATAATTTTTGGATCCAAATTATAGTTCTAGTCTTAGATGTTTTTAAGGATTCGGAATCCTATTTTCAACTTGACTGGATCTTTCTTTCTCTCTCTCTCTCTCTCTCTCTCTCTCTCTGTCTTTGAGGGAAGGGGGAGAGGAAGAAACAGAATAAAATACGTAGTTTTGGAAAAAACATTGTTAATGTAAATCAGTGTTGCCAGTTCTGGCGGATTTTTTTATTCAATAATCACCAATAATTTTGAGATGTGATGTTTGATATGCATAATAGACTCTCAATCTTTGATGTGTTTAGACAAACGTTACAATTAAAAGTTATTGGTGGTTATTGAATAAAATATCCGCCAGATCTGGCAATACTAATGTAAACAAACAATTGTTCGATTTTTCAGTTTTTTTTTTTTTTTTTTTTTTTTAAATTATTATCTGCACTAAATAAAATTCGAAAATACTTTATTAAACCGGAAACAAATAAATTTAAAAAAATGTTTGCCAGGTTCGGGTAACACGCGTGAGAGATTGGACTTAATAAATATATGATTCATCTAAGATTTAAATTTTAAATAAACTGAGAAAAAAATTATACCTCCTCCATCTACATTGAATATGTAGCCATTTTCTGGAAACTCTAAATTAGAAATGTAGATTTACGGGTAATGCGTATAAGGTAACTAGATAACCTGGATAGACGAAATGATCGGGGATTTCTAGTCACATTTCTAGATGGTGAAACAATATTATGAAGATTGTGAAGATTGCGAATCCTTTGTATTGCGAGAAATTCTCACTTAATTTCCTAGAATTGGGTCATAAACCAAAATTATAGTTGCTAAAACTCGCCTCTTGAGTTCGCATTTATTTGTAGAAATTTTTAAATATGTTTGACCACGATAATATAGGAAAACTATTTAGAATTTTAATAGGTGTTTTTAGAACTCACTAGCAAAGAGAACTAGAACCTATAAAGATGACATAGAACTATATTCCCTAGAAACACAATTTAGTTTTTAGATGTCAGTCAGAGGTTTTTTTTTTTTTTTTGCTTCTCAGTGTAATATTTTCTAAAATTTACAAGCATGTAGTATACCTGCCAACATGCTAATTAATATTCTGTAAAATATTTAGTACCCACCCTTTTTTCCCCCTTCGCCAGTCGTTTTTTAGAGTATTTTTGTGCTTGTATAATTGTAATTACATTTGGAGAAAATTACTGTAAAACTAAAGTGGTGTAGAAAAATTAGCGAGTACTAACAATGTTACGGAATATGAATTAGAATGTTGACAGGTACGTTGTAGTCTCTTACCTATTAAGCTGAGCTATACCTTACGAACCATTAAGGATTTTACAATAATTTTTCGCTCCTAAAACTTATCCAGGGTTCATACTGACCAGTTTTTTATTCCCCTTGTATCTTTCACCACAATTTTCAAACAATAAACTTTTTTTTTAATGCAACTAAAAAGATAATTAACGACCAATACTTAACTTAATAACGATTAATTTTAAGTAGTATTTTTATGACAAAAATGTAATTTAAAATTAATGGCGGAAAACTCAGGAAAAATTATGGAGTTTACGAACCCTCCTTATCTAACCAACCTGTATGTGATATTGTATTCGGTGCTTATGAAACATAAAAATCGTACGCAACTTTATCAATTTACTAGTGTGCTTAACGCGCTTCTGTTGTCACTATATTTAAACGAATTACTTGTAATTCCCACTGAAGCACTTTATTTAAACTATTAATAATTTTTTTTCTCAAGCTCAAAAAATATAAGCATTGAAGAAAAATTTACATTAAAATCTGGTAAAAACTTGGCTCTGGTTCCCACTGTCTTAGGCAGCGTTATCCCTAACTGAACTGTACCAAGTCCGGACCAATATGTATATATATATATATGTATATATATTTATATATATTCAACTTTCAAAAAAATTCTATTTAAATCGACTAAAATCTCAAGACAGACATGTGTTTCATAATATATACCAAAATAATTTAAAACTAAATATTCAACTTCTAAGATCTACAATTTTTAGTTCCAAAAGTTGATTTCCGTTGCATTTGATAAGGTCAGACACTCAGACACTTTCTCAAATTTTTGAAAAAAAAAAAAATCTTACCGGTTAAAATATCTGAGATACATTCTGGGAAATAGGTGAAGAAATACATGATTCCTAGAAAAACAGTGAGCCATAATAATAATAAATAAATAAATAAATATCTAATTGTCAAAAGTTCTTAAATTTTAAGTAATTCTGGAAATTTTCCAGCTGGTAACTTGTAATAGTTATTAATGTGCAATTTCTCATTTTTGTTAAAATTGTTGTAAAATTCAAATATTTACTTTGGAGGAACTTACTATCGTCGTTATAATTATTTTTAAGTTTTAACTAGTGAGTTTTTATTTGTCTTTTATCTAAATTAAACTACTTAATATTAGTTAATGTTTCTTCACATTTCATATTTATTTACCTTATATGAATTAAAATAGAATTAATCTTTATATCTTAAAAGATAAAATGTTTGAGTAATTTAAGGGAAGTACAGTAAGGGAAATCCAATTTATCTCTTTGGACTGTATTGTACTTTTATAATTAAAAATACTTTGTTACAGTATAACTGCATTCTTCGGAATTTGTAGAATTCGGATTGGTCGTAACTAATCAAATACCCTTAGTTTCTATCTGAACGAGTAAGCATGAGTGTTTCGATCGAAGTCGCATATTTCCGATCGTGCTTTCGTGATTCAGATATAGTTTCCGGCCATTCACAGACACGAAATAAGCTTAATTAGTCTATGTAAGGCTGACATTCTGAAGGTAGGGTATATCTGATGTTAAAAGAAGCATTTAAAAATATATATAAGATTATTTTTGTAATATGTATTGCTTTTACATTCAAGTCATTTTCATTTTCCGAAAATTGAATATATGTGTCAGATTGATTGAAAGACAGAAAAAAATTGTTACAACAGTAAAAAGATCAGATTTACAAAACAAATAGTTACAAAAAATGAGATGAATAAAGATTATGCATCTATATCGAAATGTCACTTTTTTTCCCCCTCGTGTTCCCATTTTCCTTTTTCTTTTCTTTTCTTCTTCTTTTTCCTTTATATATGTATATATATATATATATATATATATATATATATATATATATATATATATATTTCCCACACGATTAAAATACAATTTTCAAAATTTTAACTGAAATGCATAACTATTTACCATATTAAGGAAAAGAAATTGATAAACTTTTCACCGATTGGGTGATTCTGTAATAAGATGTATCACCTATGAAAAGGTGTTTATTTGACTTGTTACCTGAGATCGGGACACTAGCCGACTAGCCATACTACCCAATTTCAGACACTGGGTTTTAAGTTCTAAAATTTTATTCAAATACATTATTAATAATTTGAATTATTTTATTTTATTTATTTATTTATTTATTTTTAATGAGCTTTGGAGTTAATAAATATCAGAAAAATTTATAAACAAAAAACATTAAATTAAAATTCCTAACAAGCTATTCCAATAGTAAAATATTTCTGCAAATGATATCCAAGATTTCATAAATTTCTGGATATTCTTTAGTTGCGCTTTTTAAAATTTCTTGTAGAAGAAAATATCCAATAAATCAGAATGACTTATCATAATATAAAAATGCATGTGAAAAATTATTTTGAAGCGTTATTTACTATTATAATTTGTGTACATACAATTATAATTAATTCTTTGAAATATATATATATATATATTGTGTGTGTGTGTTTGTGTGATTACTGCAGAGTGTATTTCGAAGGGTATGCGGGGTTATAAGAATAATTACTAGTGTTTTATTATTCTAAGAGAATTTACTTTAAAATTTTTAATTAGCTTCTAAAAAACTTCTTCAAAAAACACTTCTACGAATTTTATCTTGAAATTAAATCTTCCAGGCAACAAAAATAAATTTCCGATATTTAAAGTATAATTAAGATTTTAAATATTAACTTCAAAGTTTGTGCGAAGATTCATAAAGATTTATTGCTTTTAATTATAATTGAAATACTGTATTCCATTTTAATTTCGAATATTATTATTATTATTTCCCCTTTATTCTTTATTTTAACAATGCCTGAATGCAATTTTCAATTCAGAGGATTTTATTTTAAAATCAATGTGTTAATTTTACATCGAATTTAATTTTTTGAAATATTACGTTGAAAAAAAACCACAATTCTGCCTATTTTTAAATTTGCAATCAATTGCTATAATTGTAATTAAACTACCCTAATTCGTGGCATGCGTAAGAACACTACTGCAACTAAGAGCTACTATCAAAATATTTGTAAAACGTGTTATATTTTGGTAATATAACACGTTTTCAATATTTAAAGTTCTGCAAAACTTTACTTTAAGACTCTGTTTCAAAGTTTTTTTTTCCCTTGAAAAATGACGGGGAAAAAAAAAAAAAAAAAAAAAAAAAACTCGTTTTCCATTTCAATCAAAATAGAAAAACTGTATTCAGGCAATAAAAATACATAAATAACCCAGTTATTTTTTCCCTTTTAAGAAAATTAGTAGCACGCAGGTGAAATAAAATATTATAAAAAAATATATATTAACACTTTGAAGAGCTAATTTTAATTTCCAACTGCAAAAGCTCGTCCCGGCGATTTTTAATAAAATTTTACTTTTATAAATTAAAAGGAAAACTTTATTTATTTTTTCTCTTCTAACATTATTCGTATATTCTGGTGGCTTTTCATTTTAAGCAAACAAAATTACCTTTCCGCTCAAAGGGTTAAATGAACACGCTACTTGAAAAGCTTCAAAATTCGATGAATTTATAACTGTTTTTTATTTGTGTGCTGAAAATGGTATATTAGTCTAAAAACAGCGAATGACATAATTTTAAAGCTATCAAAATGCTACGATAACTTTTCGCAACACATTTCAAACTGTGTAGTGTTTAATGTTTGCAATAATGAACAGAAACTTTTACATAGTTGCCAACTTTTACGCTTTTTGGCTACCGGAAAAATTTAATGAGAGTTTTTTTTTTTTTTTTTTTTTTTTTTTATCTAATCAATGAAAACTACTACAAAAATATAGAGAAAAATTCTATTTAAATTTTCCGGCAGCCAAAAACCGTACAAGAGTTGACAAATATGCATTTAACTTAATTTGGGGTTTAACAAGAAAAAAGGTAGACCTCCAAAGCGCTACCACCTGGTGGGTGAATCGTAATTAGCAATCTGGTTTTTAGTCTTCAAGTGTTGCGTTCGAATTCCGGTTCAGCAGGGTTTTTTGTGGTGGTTCGGAATCCGCTTTAACTGTAGGTCTCACTCTAATAAACCTTAACGTGCAAGCAAAAAATGACCGTTAATCTATACCCTAACTTAAACCTTCAAAACACCGGACTTTGACAAATTTATTAAGAATATTTTGTAGTTCTACATTATAACAAATATAATGAATTTAAGTAACATATTTAAAACATACATAACTAAAAAAATAAAAAAATAAAAGATTGAAAAAATAAATAAATAGATAAGAAACAAATAAATAAATTAGCTTTTATTGTAAGCGAGCATATGTATACATAACAAAAAATATTAGAACAGCAAATGTTCAGTTTCCTGATTAAAACCCGTTAGCGCCCAGTGTCCTCATTTGAGGACAGCTAATAAAATGGCATGTATATTTTTTCTGGTTTCTTGGAATGATTTCTGCTCTTTAGTGACAGTTTATAACGTCACTCTAAATGATCCCTGAAAGTTTTATGTGCCTACTATTAATTATTATTTCGTAATTTGGATAGTCATTTTATGATTTTTCATTCGTCGCACATATATTTGCTTTTTGCGCAGGTATACTTAACTTAAATCAAGTTGAATAATAATATATGTTATAATACTTTACTTTCGAGATCTTTGTCAACATATAATAGGAAATTAATCTGTTATCTCTAAGTTTTTCTATCTCGAAGTTTTCTCGCTAGAACACTAAACTTCAATAAATAAGGATAGGCTTTAAATTTAAAACTATCAAAAGCACTGTTTAAGTTAATATATTTTATTGTCAGTTGTCTACATTAATTTAGAAGTGAAATAATCAGCTAATAATATTTTGCAAAATTAATTCGGGCGTTAACTGGTTAAAGGTCTATATATACGTTTCATTTTTATAATGTAATTTATTCCCTTGAATTCTTATGTTTTTATAATCTTTTAGCAGTTTTAGGCATCCAAAATAATTTCAAGATTAACACGCATGATTAAAGAATAGTTTCTCTTTATGAATATCGCATCAAATCATTTTATTCAATTAATGCTTCCTTCGTACATTGTTCGCATTTTATTTTAATTAAATTCCAAGATGCTAAAACAAATTTCTTAATTATAAAACTGTCCCATCTTTTCATCGTCTTTTCAACATAAATTGAACACCACCATTCAGCCTTTGACTGTATTCTAAAATTTCTCATGAAAGCACAGAATTAGAATGACTGCAACAGAAAGTTCATTTTCTAGTCTTTGTTCTAGAAGTTCTGCAACAACTTTAAGAAATCGGAACACCTGTTTGTTAAATGTAACATGTGGCTAAGACTAGAACTTTTCTCTGGGAGGCATCGTTATATCATCTGTAATTATTTGGAAGCTTGATTATATTATCTGCAATTAATTCATCGTTCACGATGTATGTGCTATCTCCTCTTTCCCTGCTTTATAATATTTACAAATTATTCATTCGGCGTAACTCTATGAATGTTTAAACAAACCGTCAATCATTTTCTCAATCCAGAACTGCCGCGCTTAGCTTACCGAGGGAATGATTTTATTATGCCGATACACAGAAAATTCATAAGCAGTGTTTCGTTTACAAAATGAATTTTAAGTAACTGCTTGTTATTAAATAAATTTGGTTAAAACGGATTTTGTAATAAAGTAAATTATAATTTATTTTTCTTCTAAATTTTCAGTTACCGAACATGGTATTTTTATCTGTTTGGATTCTAAAATGCATTTGTAATGAGTTAATTCTGTATTTTTTTTTATTTTTAATTATTAAATTACCTTTTAAAAACATACAGAGAAAACTTATGAGCTTAAGATAAAGTAAACAGTCTACCACATTGTTAAAAATGTTGTGCTATATTGAACAAAATTTTAATACGACTATTGTTGCCAGGGGTTAAATAATTAAAAAATAAATAAATAAAATAAAATAAATAAACGCATGGGAATACATGTTCTTATATTCATATATGTTTCCAATTTTGCGAGTGTCATCGATGAATTTTTTATAATTAGTGCACTTTTCGAAGTCTTAAATCAAATCTTGCAAAAATAGCAAGGCATAGTCTCATTTTTCATTTGAAGTTTCCAGTTAAACTTATTGTTTTCTTCTGTAAAAACGAGCTGCTATTTACTTTTCAGCTTTTGTTATTTCATTTAATGCATATAACTTGAAATTATGATTGAAATTTGATGTCCAGTAAAAAAGAAAAACACAAACAGTTTTTTTTTTAATGTTTTATTTTATTTTATTTTATTTATTTATTTATTTATTTTAAATTTATGGGTAATTTTAATAATTACTGTTCGTTTTCTAAAAAGTGAAATAGATAAAGTACCAGTCCATAGCTGGTAAGGTATATACTATATAGATGTAAAACGTTTAGCGTCAAGTTACATTACAGATGTGTTTTTCATAAGAAAATAACAGTATGAGTTGTGAGGGAAAAAAATAACAATTTAAGAACTTTAGTTTTACTTTTGGTATTATTGAGTTTCCGTCTTTTATGTAAAAATTAAGTGAAATAAAAGAAGTGTGGGAACTGAGTTACCAAGAGTTCTCATGCAAATTAAGCCCTGTATTGCAACTATAAGACAATCAAACATTTCATCAAGGTTTGGCGATTCATCTTGATGCATTTAAAATGATTCATTTCGGCAAAATACAGCACATTACCAAAATTGTTATGTATATAATAAACCAAAAAGTGTTATATATATCATAATGATTCTATATTTTTTATATTTAAATTTTATTGATTTGTTTATTTTTATTGCTCTGTTTCTTCTTGGTTTTTTAATTGCGTTAATTCAATCCGGCGGTTTCATTAAATGGATATTTTATTTATATAAATTTACATATATATTTTGGTGAGCCCTGACACTGTTATTATTCTTATTCAGCTACACAATTATGTGTTTAAAGCCATAAATTAATTTTTTATTTACGAAAAGTTTTGGTATTTTAAATTGAAATTTTGTACACTGAGAAAAAAAATATACCGCCTTCATCTATAATGAATAAATGGTCATTTTCTAAATCCTTAAACTAGAAATATAGATTTCCGAGCTATGCGCATAAGGCACGCCAATAAACTGAATAGATGAAATGGTCGAGAATTTCTAGTCTACACATTTCTAGATGGTGAAACAATATTCTGAATCTTTTGTATTACGAGAAATTCTCGCTTAATTTTCTAGAATTGTGTCATAAACCAAGATTATAGCTGCTGAAACTCGCCTCTTGTATTCTCATTTATTTGGAGATATTTTCAAATAGGTTTGTTCTCGATAGTATAGGCAAACGCTCAAGAATTCTAATAGAGGTCTATAGAATTAGCTTTCGAAGGGGACTAGAAAAAATTTTATAAGAAATTTATAAGGATGACATGGAACTATTTTTTCTAGAGCCACAATTTAGATTCTAGATGTCAGTTATAGAATTTTTTCTCCGTGTATTGGCATGCCTTATACTCATAGCTCGGAAATCTATATTTCTAGTTTAGGGATTTAGAAAAGCACCACCTATTCGTTCTAGATGAAAGCGGTATACATTTTTTTTCTCCGTGTAAGATATACCTTACAAATCTCAGAAATTTAAGTGCTATTCATAATTTGAATATTACAAAACGAATTTATATATTATTGCAAAACAAAACATTCACCACAGCTGAGAGATTTGAATTTGAAAAATTTTAATTTAAGTGAATTCAGCTCTGAATATTGCTGTCTATGCACTGAAAAATTTGTAAAATATAATTATTTATATATGTATATAGATAGATAGATAGATACATACATAAAGAGAAAAAAGATTCGCAATTTAGCGATTCACCCTTCGAGTAATGACAAAAATACGATGATCCTTATAAGAGTAAAAACTGCTTATCCTGAAATAAATTCCCTTAGATTTCCGGGTTATATAAATATAAATGCCTTTATAAGTACATAAACAACTATTAAAAAAAAATAAATAAATAAATAAAAGCTGATAGGTTAGCATATGTAATATAACAAATGGGTTTAAATGTAAAGAGATAACAAAGAAATTCTTTAGAAAACAGAATATATTCTGAAAGTAATTCTATTTAAGTATTTTTTTTTTCTCAAATTATATGTCGCGGGGTTGGGTTGTGTTGGGTTTAGGAAGTCAGGCCGATTGACTGCTCTAGGGTCCTAGGCCTGAGGGAGAGTGCCCTCCGTAGGGGTCTTTCTAATGTCTCCTAGCCCGTATTTACACAAATTTAGGAAAAAAACCACGGAAAACTTCGAACGGCTAGGCCCACGAGCACGACCTGGGATTGAACCCAATTATATGTCCCGAAAAGTTTTTATTTCAAACTTTGATATCAGGCATAAAGGATATATTAACTTTTATATTATAACATATAAATAATTCAGAAGTTTTACATGAATATAATTGCCAACTTTTCCATTCTTTTCAGAAGAATTAATACCATTATTTGCTAGTAAAAACTTTTAATACATTTAATAATAGAAAATAGATACAAAATGCTATTTGTACATAGTTATGTAAATCTCCCGCCAAAATGGGGAGACTTGGCAACTATATATAAATAATTAAACTTTAAAGTATTATTTTTAAAATACACAACATAAAAAAAAAAAAAAAAAAAAAAAAAAAAACCGCTGAATGATGTGGATACTTTTATTGTTTCGTGTTTTAAGTAACTCTATTACTTTACATTAACTCTAGTCTGATATTAAAGAAAACAGACACTTAAATTCCATCTATTTATATAATACAATTTTAGAGAAAAAAATATCTTACAAATAAATTATGGAAGAAAATAATTCAGATCATGATTAAAGACTTTTCTTAGAAAAATATCTGGCGCGATTTTTCTACTGTAAACAGTTTTAAATTAGAAAAGAAACTTTGTACCGTTAATGTATCAAGTATTTATGCCTCCCAACAGAAATATGATTTAGTATTTCCTAACTTTAAAATATTCATTTTCCTTTTGGGATTAATTTCATGATTTTTTCGTATGGCTATTTTAAGGGGACATGATTAGAATGTATACATTTTACAATTTTCATATATGTGCATAATTATCCTAAATTAATATGAATGCAGCTATCTCTCACGTGTGGCGTCTAACGAGCTAGTCTCTTATTGATTCATGCATGTAGAATTTGCACATTAGCTGGAAAAGCACTCAAGAGATTTCATTTTGTATGTATATTAAATTTAACGGTGAATAACGCTAGAATATAAATTTGGCTTGGTTAAATATGTGTTGGTTTACACAGAAAGAAAAAAAAAAATTCGCTAAAAGGTTTTGTTTATTTACGTTTAGTGGGGATGAAGGTAATTTTACATTTATAGTTTTTTTATTTAAAAAAAAAAATGCTCAGCTTTAGAAAGTATTAGAACGAATTACGGATATGAATTCAATTTTCAATCAAATGTCATTACCAGTATGGATCATAAATCTTTGATTACTCATTTGGATTGAATATATATTTCTCACATGAACGAGATTACTGAACGTTTCGATTTCTTAAATGGTTCATTTGATTTTGTTAGGTCTCTTACCTATAGTATTAGCTTTGAATTTAATGCTATATCGTTCAAATAAATTAATGTCTTATGGTTTGTAATTTATATGTTTTGAGATATAATATTTTAAAGTAAATGTCATCCAGTGTAGTATAAACATTATAATTTTTGGTTATCATTTTGTTTTAATTTAATGAATTTGAATGTATTATAAACATGTACTTGCGTTTAAAATTTATTGTCATAATATTTCACAAATCTTTCCACCCGGTTACTAAGCATTTGTATTATTTAAATTATTGATTTCATTCTCAAATATCAATTTACAATTGCAATGAATCGTTGCGCCATGTCTCTGTTATTCATAATAGCTTTTATAAAAACTTTAAAAATTATGTTTTAGTGAACTATATGATTATAAATATATGCGATTTCCATTTATTTATTTATTTTCAATTTTAGACTGCTTACCAATCCGCCTTTCTTCATGACTCTTCCACCATCATATTCATATAGTAATTTTTCTCTTAGTTAATTGCGAAAACATTATAGTGAAGACTATTATATGAATATAGTGGTAAAAAAGTCAAGGAAAAATTACAAACAGTACACACCCTGAATTAAAAAATAAATAAATAAATAAATAAACGTATTTCACTTAATTCTGAATTAGAATCTTGTATTCGTCTCTCATATAATTAAAAAACTTCCATTAAAATAATTTAATATTATCGCATTTTCTTTTTCTAATAAATACTTAAGGAGAAAAAAAAAAAAAAAAAAAAAACAGCAAATACATGTAAATTACATATTGACAATTGTAAGGTATATCTGAGATTTTAAATAATATTGATTATTTTATTATAAAAATTAAAACTAACGTCATTTATTTTTATCATGGAAATATCTGAAATTAATGTATTCTATAGCATCTAGTTTGTCATTGTTTTTTTTTTTTTTTTTTTTTTTTTTACAGCCTTTCTGGATGTGTATTGAATAAATTATCGTTATGATGATTAATTTATTCTCTGTCAATCAGCAAATTGTACATGCAGCTATGCTTATCGAAAAGTGTCATGTCGTCTTTACTATCTTAAAGTTAATGTCATTCAACCTTAATTCTAGAAAAATTCTAGCAGGTTTCTTAAAAAAAAGGAAGAAAGAAAGAAGGAAGGAATATAAATATAAATGAAAATAAAAAGAGAAATATCTACACTTTCTGCTTTTAAATGCAAAAAGATTAATTTATTTTTGTTTTTATTTATTTTATTTTATTTTATTTATTTGTTTGTTGTACTTCTTATGATTTTCAACATTTACCTGCGTTACATAATTTTATTTATAGAAATATATAACCCCTCTGGACTATATATAAATTATTTTGTTTTTAAAGGTTTATACATATATATATATATATATATGTATATATATATATATATATATATATATATATATATATATATAATCTTTTTTTTTTTTTTTTTTTTCATTGAAAATAAATTTTAATTGCAGGGTTAAGTTACTTTTTGTGTATTTTGCGCAATGTCGCTTGCCAAAAAAAATGATTTTTTTAATTTTTTGGTCAATGGTCAGTTGGTAACTCCTGATGAATTGCCTCCGCATTCTGAGCCATTTTATTTATGAATTATTCAATTATTTGTGTCTTGTTTCATAAATTCAAAATTTCTCATTTTTTGGTTCATTTTGTTATGGTCAGCTCAATAAGAAACCTTTTGATTACAATCATTTAAAAACTCCTTCTTGTTATGTTTTTATATGTTTTGAATTCTTATCAGAATTATTTTAAAGTGATTCTTCTTCTTCTTTTTTCAAATAAATTCAAATATTAAAAAAAAAAAAAAAAAAAATGAAGTTAACTAGATACCAAATTTGCTTTAGTAAGTTGTTGTGACGAATTATTAAGATTGAATTTTATTCACTAGAATTTAGTTACTAATTGATAATTAGAATTGATTCGTATTTATAAGTAATTCTATTTTCTTACAAACAAAATTTATAATTCGTATGAGAAATTTATTTAATTTTATTTTATATCATTTATTTATTTATTTATTTATTTATTTATTACATTTTGCTAAAATAATTCTATATTAATTACCTCTCCATGAATATTTATTTGTCAAGTGAGCCTTATCTATTGCAAAGGAACAGAACGTCTTAAAAAATAAACTATGTAAAAAATATTTTTCAAAATCTCAAATTGAAATCTTGCACGACTATGCGTTCATTAAAGGACTAATGAGTTTCAGAAGATTTTCTTTAATGAAGTTAAAAAAAAAAAAAAAAAAAAAAATACCAAAAGGTAAAAAGGAGCAATTTATTTATGAATAATTAAAAACATTTATTAACAAACTGCACAGGTATTAAACAAGATATAAAAGATTATCGTGAAATAATCAGGAGTCTGTGCAATCAAACGGTGATAAATCAATCTCCTGGGTTCATGAAAAAATTAATAATATTCGCAATTTATGTTGCGTAAGTTAAAAGAAAGAAAAAAAAAAAGGCCTCTTAGAAAATGAAAGAGAATAACACTTCATGCGTGCAATATTAACGTCAAAGGAATTTTTTTTTCTTTCTTTCTTTCTTTTTAAGGTGATTCGGCAATCTTCGAGTTTTCTAGTTTTTGCTCGACAAATATTTAATCCCTAAAAGTTATCTATATTTACTTTGTTATAAACTACACTTTGTCGCAATCTATTTGCTTTGTTACAAACAATAAAATGAACTATTTTTTTACTATTAACTAATAAATGACAAAAATTAATAAATGTTCCCCCTTTAAATCTAGCAATTTTCCTTCTTCTAGTTAAGATCAAAATATTTCTTCTTCAGGCTTTAGTTTTTCGTAAAAATGTAAAATTCTCCAGGAAAAAGCGAAACTTAGAGTTATAGCATATATATAAGAAAGCGTATAGTAAGTTCTCTCAGAAATAAAAATTCTTCAGTTCTTGTGAACTGTACCAATAGAAATTTTGGAAGAAAGTGGGAGAAGAGGGAAGAGGAAAAAGAAGTCACATTTTCTTTAAAAAGACTGCACAATGTCATGTAGATTCTGTTCCACAGAATCAATTTTTGAAAAGAAAATGCAACATTCTTCTTCACTATAACACAAAATATTAGTTCGTTCTTTAAACTAAAGTGCATACTGTAAATATAATTTTAAAAAGTTGAGAGAATAAAACACTAAGTTTTTTTTTTTTTTTTTTTTTTTCTTAAGATTGTAAATTTGACTCGAAAAAAGAAAAGATTATATTTTAAAAGTACTTAATTTTATAATAACGCCTAACTTTTTATTTAAATATCATTTTTGTTTTAATGATACGTCTGAGTAAAATTATGACGTAAATCTTCGTAATTTGAGAGCGTAGAAAACATTCTTTTTTGAAAACGGTTTTTGAAATCATAAATTAATAGCAAATATTTCAAAACCACTGACGGGATTTCATTTAATGCATGCACGGACCAGAAAATTAATTGTTGTTATAGTTGAAATTAATTCTTTCTTTCTTTTGGAATTATATATAAATTCTAATTAAAAATAAATTATCATGAGAATATATCCGAAGTGGTAAAAATAATAATAATTATTATTATTATTTATAAATAACGACAAAGCAACAAATTTCTTGAATGTGTTTCTTTGAATTTGTTTCTTGAATTTGTTTCTTTCTTTGAAAGAAGCTTTGAATTTTCAGCACATTTGCTAGAGAAAACTCCTCAATATCAGAAAGCATGTCCTCTAGGCATATCAGGGTTGTTACAGTCCATACTTTTCCCTCACTCTTTCACCATTATATTTATATAGTAACTTTCTATAATATGTTTTCATGATTAATTAAGGGGAAAGATGCTTTATGAAAATAGTGGTGAAAATGTCAGGGGAAGATAAGCGGGATCATAGCGTTTTGGTCAAAGTTTAATTTCTTCCCCCGAAAAAAAGCATACCAAATTCTTATCTGAAATTATTTATTTTCTTCAACCTTCTACATAATTTTTTGACCAAAATGTATCTGTTTAGATGTTAAAAAAAAAAAAAAAAAAATTACTAATAAAATATTTGTTTTTGTTATTTTGCAGTTAATATTTAAAAGTTTCTGAAAATTCTAAAAGAATTTTCCGATTAAGTAACAAATTGTAACTTTAACATATTTAACCTTTTTAATCGTACAGTCTTATTTAATTTCGAATAGTTATGTCGCGCAGTTTAAAATCCATATCATCCTAAATGTTTGCGATTCTCAAATAAAATGAATCACAAACATATCTTCTTAATTTGTTCAATTAAAAAAAAAAAAAAAAAAAAAAAAAAAAAAAAAAAGTCATTGAATTATTCACGATTATTTAAAAAGCATAAACTTCGTATAATTAGTCACCGGTAACAGTAAGCTCTTATCTAACTGTTCTGTCCTCACCATTCTTCCTTCGAAGCTAGCACACGGAAGATGCCAGGCTCGAAACCAGGTCGCGTTTGTCGGCCTAGTCATTCGGAGTTTATCGCGTTTTTCTCCGAAATTCGTGTAAATACGGGCTAAGGCACCACACAGAGAACATTTCACCCAGAATTAAGATTCTTGTGTAGTCGTTCGGCCATAATCTCTGCACGGTCACACCACACCATCTTAACCCTACGTCAAGCGCACTCGTAGGACGAACAAAATCGGGCGCACCCTGCCTGAGAGGCCAGGTAAATACTTTATTGTTAAAATACTTGTACTACAATCAATAAATTCGTACTTATGGATCAAATTTTCGTTTATTACTTTCTATTCACTCCTAATAAGGTCACCATATGGGTGTTTTTGAATTAAAAATCATGTATAGGATATTTAGAGAATAACAATCAGAACGGGCCTCTCACGCAGGGTGCGTCCGACGGAGGGTTAATGTTCTAGAGACTAAAGTCTCTTCAAAAGATTAACGTTAGATTCATATAAAATGTAGATGGAACATGTAAAAATGGATTTAGCTAGTTTAATTAAAAAAAAAAAAAGTCATTTACAGTCATAATTATACTAAAATTTATAATAATACTTATAAATCTATAAAAATAATAATATGTATCAAGTATGAGTTTTATATGATTAAAAAAAAAAAAAAAAAAAAAAAAAAAAAACTTAAATATTATACATATAGAACTGAAAAGATAATTTTTGTAGGATTTTAAAAAGTTTAAAATTATATTTCATTTACTATTACAAGAAATAAATGTATAAGCATTTATTTGAAAGACATTTCTTTCATCTCGCACATGTTTCATGAGTTTTACTTCAATTCCTTTCATAAAACAAATGAAAGAAAGAAAGAATCAACTGAGAATTTATACATCTAAAATATTCATCTACTTATTTCTTATATCCGCTTTTTGAATTTCTGTTCGAAAGTATATAAGCAAAGGTTCTGTGCTTGAAATTTTATTTATTTTTTAAATAAATAAAATACTCAGCTCTTTTCGCTTAGTGCATACCCTGACTCTATATCCCATTTCTCTTTCATTTCATGTTAAAGTGTTGTTTCCCTATCTTCAAAAGAATCGTAGTTTTCTATTCCAAAAGATATTCCCCCTCATATACTTCTTGCCTATGAAAATACACATGCGCAGATGGTGTTATTTCATTTTTTCTTTTAAGGGCGAACGGATTTGTTGAAATTTTGTTGTAGCTCTATAAATCTGCAAGAAATATTGTCAACTTGTGGCATCGATAGTAACAATAAAAAAGATCCCGATAACAGATTGTGTAGAAACAAAAATTTAATCTATAATGAAAACAGGAAAAGGCTTTTTAGTTTTCAATATTGTTTTAAAAAGATAAACTGGTAGAAATTTCAGTTGTCTTTGTTCTTGACTTTGCGTGATAACATCTGAGTTAAAGAAACGAAAAGTTACTACAAGACGAGTATCTTGTACATGTTCCTCTTTTAAAGGAAAAATTGGAGCGTAAATTAGGTTTGGTCATTTATGGGAAAAGTTTAAATTGCGCTTTAAACATAGTGAAACATTTTAATTTGGAGAGAATATTTTTTACTTAACCATTTTTAAGGAAAATATTTCCGGAGCGTATTGTAACAATTAATTTTAATGTAACTAATTTAACTACTTTTGATTATTTGCTGTATTATTTTAACAGAATAGTTCCAGTGTCAAATGACAACTTTAAAAATTTAGATTTTATGTTACTTGGTAATTGTTTAAGAACCATAAGTACATTACTCAAGTTATTTATAACTTTTTTATTTTTTTGTATGGTCGGTGTCTTACGAAATAATTTTTATAAAATATGAAGATTAACGCAGTATTTTCTTGTAATTAGACATACATATGGAAAAGGAAAGTTATTGTGGAAAAATAATAATAATAATAATACTTAATTATATTTATTTATTTATAAATAAAAAAATTTAGGTATATAAGTGTAGGTGGAACTGGATATATAAATAGAATCAACGATGAAATATATATATATATATATATATATACATACATACATTCATATATTGCACTATAATTTCAAAGGAAATGTGAGAGATATTAGCATAAACAACAAAATAATAAATGTATATTCTACATATTTTTTCTTTCTTTCTTTTTTTTTTTTTCCCCCTCAATATGTTATGGAAAAATCTTTTTTTTTTCTTTTTTTTTTCACAATCCAGAATGTAACCTTCTGTATTACGCAAGGGTGGTTGTGTTCAGGAAATTTGCCGATTTTTTTTTTTTTTTTTTTTTTTCAATATTAGAACTGGTAGTTAAATTCATAAAAAGAAAATATTAAAATATTAAATTCACATGACTGCTAAACCTAATTAAAATTAATATTTTCGATAATGATAGGATTGGTCCTCCCTGCACTAAATTATATATTCTTTCTTCATAAGAAAACTTTTTCTTGCTAAAATTTCAGGAATTTTTTTTTTTTTTTTTTTTTCGTGAATTCGAAATCACTTCTGAATGCGTTTGCATGATCAATGAAGGTAGGAATTCTATAAATATATGGGTTGAAGAGTCAGGAAAAAAGGGCGGGTCCGCAGCAATCCTAGGCCAAACAGAACCATTGTTAAACTAATATTATGAACATTTAACCAATGTTGTTTTATTATGAAATTTTAACAAAACAACACAATAAAAATTCGTACAAGCAACAGATTAGTTTTTCTGACAGCAAATGTAACAAATTTTATATGTATATGACTAACACTTCCACGATTTGTAAATTATGTAGTTATTAAAAGAATTTATCCTTCCGATATTGGAAATAAATAAAATTAACCGAACCCCAAAAAAGTCTATATTTTAAATCTAAATTGTTTAATCTTTCGAAAATTTTATCATTTATAAAATTTTACGTTTTCCGAAGTAATAAACTTGCTTAAGAATGTATGCGAATGCATATATTTAATCAAATGTAAATTTCTATATCGATTTTGTTTTCATTTAAGTTTCACGATACTTTTGTTATTGCATTCTCTTTAACTACCTTTTCGTTATAATCAAATACTTGTAAGACTTGAATAATAGATGTCTCTTTATTCATGATTGAAATTCTCCAGTTACACAATCTTTAGCCATTAATTCATTCAGATTTAAATTCAAAGTTCAAGTCATAAATTATGTTCGTCGGGAAAATTTAATTCAGGAAATATACACTCTAAACTGAAAAATTTCTTCTTCAGTCTGTTACATTTTAACCGAAGTATTGAAACATTAGTTCCACTTTATGTAAAGTTTCAGCAAATTCGTATTGGAGTCTCATCTGCGACATTTAAATTTTACTGCGATGAATTTAAAGATTTATGATAGAATTTCCAATATATAAAGCACATTCTGTGTATTTGAATGAATAATTTACAATCACTGGAAACTTTTATTTTCAGACAAAAGTTTCATTCATTGATCGATACTTGCCCGCTTTACAATAAGTTTATTTTCCATCAGGTTTAAATTTATTCATAAATGTGCTTTTTAAGCTAATATTCAGTTAAATTTTGGCTACAATTATTTACTTATTAGCTTTTATTTTTCGGCAGAAGCTGTGTTATTTCTTTTCCTTGCTTCTTTCAACAATCATATACTACTGTCATTCTCGGACATTAGTAATTAATACAACACCTCCCCCTAAAAAATAATAAATAATATAATGTAATATAATAATATGCATAAATGTAAATATATAAATTAATTAAACTATGCAAATAAAAGGATAACTGAATTTTCTTTGAAACATTTCAATTATTAATTAAAATCTACTTGTATTTAGTTTAAAAAAGTATTTTTTGAAAAATACTTAGAATTTACAATATTAAATACTCTAGTTGGGGTGGATTTGGTTGATTAATATAGAACTGCGGAGTGGGCTATTTACACATGGAAAACCCAGATAAGTTTTTAAATTCAATTTATAGAAAATTAACAAATCTGAAAATTTGAAATTTGAAATTTAAATCATTAAATTGAAAGAAGTTAAAACAATTATTCTAGACAAAGAGAGCTATGTTTTTTTTTTTTTTTTTTTTTTTTTTTTTTGTTCTGTACAAATTAATTTTGACCAAAGATTTTGCATAAAATATGTATTAAGTATTACATAAGCTCTATAAATGATATTAAGGAATTGTTTCTACCTTAAGTTACTAAATATAAATGTTGCTGTTTATAAATTAATGTAAAATTTAAGTTACTAAATTACTTATTAGTCTGTTGTTTCTTGGAAATTGGTTTTGTTGCTTTCCTATTTCAAAGATAAATATTCATCTGCGACATGAATATTTTTAAAGTCTTCTAAATGTAACATTCTTCTAAAAGTTCAATTCCAAAACTCATTATAACCTTTTTTTTTTTTCACTATTTTATTCCTTCTTCTTCTTTAAGCACCAATATGTTTTAGCTTATTTAGATTAGTCAGTGTTTTAATTAAGATACAAATATTTTTAAATAGCAAATCCTACCTTTTTTTTTTTTTTTTTTTTTTTCGCCTAAAGCTAAATTACTTAACGGTGTTGTTTCTGTAACCCTTTATAATTTCTTTTAAAAATAAATCTTAGCTATTTATTTTATTTAAAAAAAACTTGCGTTATATTTTCTTAAATATCTCTAATCTAGAAACAAAATAACGAATAGCTGCATTTATGAATTACAGATATTTTTGACTACTTCTATAAAAAATATCCACCAAAATTACTTAGGTAATTCTAAATATGCAGAGAAGTTTTCCTTTATTTCAAATAAAGTTGTTAATTCTTAGAGAGAGAGAGAAAAAAAAAAGTCTTTTATTAGTTGCTTTATTTCTCGCAGAATTTCATAAACTTCTTCGTAGTGAAATAGCTACTTTTCATTCTTCTCTTTTCCAAGTTTAATTAGCAGTAAAATTTGTTCCTGAAAATTAAATTTTCTTTCCTTTAATGCTACTTCGTACAATAATTTGCTTTGCATTTTTATTGTTGTTTCCTTGAACAGTCGTTAAAGTCGGCAAATGAACCTGCTTGTTGTTAATATATATTTTTGCTCGTAATTATAGTTACTCGTATTAACTTTCTGAAACTATTTATCACCGAAATTTTATTCTTTTGTATGAGATTAAAATGAAAACTTTTATTCTCTTGGTTAAAAATATCATAAACATTATTTTGTGTTTCATAATTCAAATGCTTGTTTTCGAACTAAAATTCCAATACTTTTATTGTATTTAAACGGAATTAGAGAATAAAATGCAACTTCGTGCTTCTAATGCAATTGAAATTTTATTCATCAATAATACAACTTTAATTGTAATACTATTTAATGAATAAAATGTTGATCATCGTTTATGAGAATACATTTTAGGCCATCATAAATTTTCCTTTGCATATGTGCACAACGTGATCTCGTAATCGTCTAGCGAAATTAAACTTTGTACATTATGGCTTATTTTTTAATATCTCAGTGAATAAAGTAAAAATAAATAAATAAATAAATAAATAAAATAAAAAGATTTACTGCAATATATTTTTATGCGTTCAGTTTTGAACAGAACATTAATTAACTGTTCTGAAACGTTTTGAATGGTATTCTACATTTCTACACTAATAATTGGGTATAGGTCAGTTTATTTTGTTTCTATGCAAATAATATGAATAAATTCCATTGATGGTAGTATCATTTTAAGAATATGCCTATATACACCCTTTACGGATATTTTACAAAAGCAACCAGAACTTAAAAAAAGCTTTATTCTATTGCTTTACTATGGTACTACAAACTCTTCATGAAAGGAAAACACGTAAAAATAATTTTCAACGGAAATAATTATATTTGTTTAATCTGTAACAAACAATATTTGCTTATAAATATGTAAATAATTATAGAAATATCCTACTATAAAATCATAAAAGACTAAAATTTACACTTTAGTTTTTTAGAGTTGTGACTTTGGGAGGGGAGTGTTTTACTCCCCTTCCCAAAGTCATATATAATATAAATTTAGTATCTAATTAGCAAGAACATTTAATTAATATAATGTAATTTTCAAATAAATATATAGTTTTAAATTTCCGCTTTTTTTTTCTATGATCTAACAGTGATCACTATCTTATTTAATCACCGCACTCGTCGGCCTTGCTGTTTGAAGTTTTCCGTGGTTTTCTCTGAAACTTGCATAAATACAGGCTAGAAAACCTTAGAACCCGCCCACCACCACGGAGGGCACTCACCCCCCCCCCCAGGTCCAGGACCCTATAGTGCATTCAATTGGCTTCAACCCCAACCACCACCTATTCAATTACTTAGCATATTGTTTTGTTGTTCTAATAAAATTTTTGTTATATCAACAAAATGCTTTGTTGAAACAACAGATATTTTGTTAAATCAATTAATTTATGTGTGTGTGTGTGTGTGTGTATCCCCAACAAAATTTTGTTATTCCAACAAAACATTTATTTTCATTTTCTGTGCATGCACACACACACACACACAAAAAAAAAAAAAAAAAAAAAAAAAACTACTGTAGAATTACCGTAAATATTTCTGTATGGAAATAGGAACCTCAAAAATATTTTTTAATATTTCTGATGCAGTGTTTTTTCTGCTTTTTTTTTTTTTTTTTTTTTAAGTTTTTATAAAACTAAATATTCAATCGTTTTACTTATTACAACTATTTTCGCATGATCAAATCCGTTACTATCATTTGTCTGACTCAGCATATTGATTAGTATTTGAATTTCACAACTGCTGTCTTGCAATTTATCCTTGTCATTTTCTCCAATATAATTCTGTTAAATCCTGACATTAAAAGTCACATCACTACTTCACATCAGGTTCTTTTTACTTTCATAAGTAAAATTTTAAATTAAACTCTTTAAATGAAGATTAGCATGGAATTCTAATTTTAGTTTTTGCTAAATTCAAAAATTATTTTTTCTATAATATCTATCGAATTGAAGTTAAATACAAAGTCAAAACCATTTTTTTTTTCTTTGTGAAATTATTGAAATAATGACTTCTAATCTTACTTTGAACCTTTCCTGGGAAGTTTCTGAAAAATTATTATTCTTAAACTATGATATAAAATTTCAAATTTATAGCTTCTGCGATATATTTCTACAATCGGTTAGAAAAGATAATAATTTATCATATTTAACGGCTTTATTCAACTTGAGACTAGCAATCATTTGCATTCAGATCACGTCCTGAATTAAATTCGTATTCTTTCTTGAAAAATATCACCTTTTATATTCTTTTAAAACACTGATGCTGGTAATTGCAAAGCTCGTATTTTAAACTAAATTTCATTTTCTTTTGTTGAAGTAAGTAATCTAATAGATTTATTTTAACTCGCGGCGTTTACAATGAATTTTTTAAACATTAAAATTGTTTTCGTTTATTATTACTTTTTTTAAGTGTGTTTTGTTAGATACTCCTATAAATTAGTTTTATCAATCTTCCTCTAAATTTTCGGTGCTTTAGATTGTATTTCCAATATGGCCTTTTTTATGGGTAACAACCGAAAGAAAAAATGAACTGTAACTAATTGTAAATGGTAGTATAAAAAACACTCTTTAAAATATAGATATAGTAATTAAGGTCTTCCATTTATTGCTTGCTAAAATCTAAAGAATGTTAAATAATTTGTTGAATTGTTTCGTAGCTAATTTAAAAACCTTGCTTTAAAAATCCTAATTTTAAACACTAACGTTCCTTTTTATGCTGTTCTTATTTTATAGCAGGCTAGATATATATTGGTATTAAGTATTTTGTATGTAGCTTTTACGGAGAATTAAATAAATCGTTATTAAATTGTTATTGCTATTGAACTGGTTAAGTGGATTCTTCTCGCTCCTAGATTTTAAAGAAATGTATTCTTTAATGATTTGAAATGGTTATCACGGGAGAAAGTATTTTACTATTATTCGTAACATTATTCTTATTCTTATTTTTATTTATTTATTTATTTATTTTATTATTATTACATGATCTTATGTATACACAGGCAAGCAGTTTATCGATGTTTATAATGTTTATCATTAATTGAATATAAATATTAGTTGGTATCTCAAAATCTGATAATCACTTGGTTTTATATGTTAAACATATAAAACATGTAAAACTGTTTCTTTTACATTTGGGTATGTCACTAATAAAATTATAGTTATTGGTGTTTAAAAAATTATAAAAATGAATTTTACAATCACTCACGTTTTGTATGTATTTTTTTTTTTTTTTTTTTTTTTTTTTTTTAAACATGTTGATTTTCTACAAAATGAATTATTGAGTTTTATATATTTTAAAATATTTTTAATTTTCAGTATTTAAAATTTATACTCATCAGTATGCACCTTTTGTAAAATTTAACACTCACTTCAAGAGCTAAATCCTGTAAGGTGTGTTTTGTAACAGTCAGCAGAATGTTCATGTTCAAGAGGTCAAATCAAATATTTCTCTACATATAAAACGTGGGAACTTTCTATCATATAAATATCACTTCTCTTTAATCACTAAGTAATTTCGAGATAAGTTTAAAAGATTTTGTGTCAACATTTAATCTTTCGTGCGACAACTTTAAAGTTTACGTAAATTCTTTCTGTTTAAAGAGAAATGTCTGCTTATTTACGTATGTCTGTAGTTGATAGCGGCTTCTTTGATCCTCTCAAAATGTTCTCATCTTTTTGTTTAGTAATTAAACATCATATTATAAATCAGACGAGCTTTTCTGAAAATTTGTAGTTTAAAAATTTGTTATTAAAATGCTGTTTTGAATGTTTCTGTGCATAGCTAGTAATTGAAAGAAAGGAGATGGAAATAAAAATCGTTTTAAGTAAAAGAATTTTGTAAATAAACACCATAACATCCACTTTACAATTGATTAGGGTTGAAATAAATGAGCACAACCCACTGTCAATCAAGAAAGTGCTTGCTGCATTCATGCTATACCCGTGTTTACTTTGTTTTGACTTATATATATTATATATATATATTTCTTAATGATTATTCATATGTTAGAGATTATTTTAGTGATAGCGTAATATTCGTAACAAAATGCTACGACATTAGTTTTGAGTAAACTCTCACATTTTGTCTGCATTGTTTATGCGGAAAATTGCTTAAAATTTAATCTAGTACATTCGATTTAAAGCGTAATTACAGTTAAAATTTATTAAAATGAAATGGAATATTACTTTTTAAAATCTGCTAAGAAAATAATTTTTATTTTTACTTAAACTTTAAAACATCCGTCAGTTTTTGTGCTTGTACATTTAAAACATGATTTATAAAAAAATTCGTACGCTCATATAAAGTTAAAAATCTTATGTAAATATTTTATTCCTATTAAAATCTAAATTTTTTTGGCAAACTAATCAATAACACACCCATTATTAACAATGATTGTCTTAAATTTAGAAAAGAAAATTTCATTATCTATGATACAATTAACGACTTTATTTACTTTCATTTTTATCTGTCCTCACAATCGTGCTGATGTTTAATCATGCATATAAAGAAGTAAAATATCTGTTATTTGTTTAATCGAGAACTTTTGAAACAATTAAATTTTATTGGTTGTATTACGAGAATTTATTAAAAGAATCCAAAAAAGTGTGAACGTCAATTACTCGATTACTTTTCTTCCACTTTTCTTTCAAATGGGCCTTTCTTTTTATTTATTATTTTTTTCCCTCTTATTTTAATGCTTTTTATTGGTTCTTGAAATCACCTAATCATTTTCTTTCGATCTCATGAGCAAAAGTAGCGTAGATAATTTCCCATGCTCGCAAATTTCGAATAATTTCCATATCTTCCTTGCGTTAAAAAAAAACTAACATGGTTACGTCAAAAAGATTTAATCGCGACAAATCAATAAAAAGTGAAACTGAATTGCTACGTTACCTCCCCCCCCCCCTCCTCAGCATTCGTTTACAAGATCTTTAATTATTTCAGAATACATTTAATTACCAGACAAGCTAATCCAAAGCACCCGAGCTCATTAAAACGTTTTTGCCTTCCGATAATGAACAACGGAAGAAAAATAACGGTTATTCATTAAAAGTTTTCTAATAATTTCATTCTTTTATTATTTAATTTTTTTTTCCCATCCCTAACGTTCTCCCCTCTTAGTTGCTGTATTGCATGCCACTATGCAATCAACGCGTGACAGGCAAAAATAGCTAAGAAAAGGGCAAGATTAAAAAAATAAATAAATAATAAATAAATGAGGCGGATGATGGTACACTTTTAAAAAGCACTATAATTACTGTTTTAGAGTAAAAATTATTTTTTCCTTAGCTTTGAAAAAATGATTTTTATGCTTATATTTTTTGATGCCTCTCAAAATATTACGAAAATATATGTTATAATATGAAAGACACGCAAACGCTCTTCAACTGGTCTTGGATTTTTTGTAAAAAGAACTTTCACTCGCAATACATGCACAATATAAATATATAAATTTTATAAAATATTATCATGCGTTATTATAACGAGAAAATGTACTTAAAACAAATCCCAAATAAAATAATACAATTATATAATAATGCATATTAAAATGTCAGTTGATAAGTTTTAAAATTTAATTATTATACAAGAAAAATCATCTTTTATTTCTTTTACGAGTTTTTCACAGAAATTTAATGTTTACGTACACTGTGCCACAAATTAAATTTCATACATACAAAGAAATATATCCAGAGGGAAAGGAGTTTTAGGAGAGGAGTTTTATTTTTAGGGCAAAATTAAAAAAGCATTTGAGTAAGTGAAAATAGCGTCGCTCGAAATATAGTCCGTTTTTGAATGGAACAAAATTTTTCTTGCTTAGCATACAGCTAGTTCTGATTGAGAATTTAAGTAAATTTTCAATTCAATGCCATCGCTTGAAATTCAAAATTTTTTTCCTGCGTAATTTTTTGTAAAATGAAAATTTTACGACCATTCTAGATAATATCACTTATTCAGATGTATTTTTAGTAGTGACAAGAGAATTTTCCATTTCTCACCCTTGACACATTCAACTCATTACCAGGTATCCCATATGTACTGATGTTTTATACAAATAACATACCATAATATATTGCGTCTGTCATGCACATTTACAAATAAGAAACCTATATTTAAAAAAATAAATAAATAAATAGATGCATACAAAATTTAATTATCTTCAATATTCTCTTAGCTTTTAAAAATTTATGCAAGGATGTTCAAGAAAAGGTTGATTGATTAAATAAGAGAACAAAAAGGGGAATTCTTAATAAATCGATTAAGCTAGCTCATTACTATTCAGAGCTTTTAAATTTTTTTCCCTCCGTGAGAATCCCTTTTTCTCCCCCTCTTCCTCGAAAAAAAAAAAAAAAAAAAAAAATCACTGCTTAAAATTGACTAATCATTATTTCCAATCTGCTACCTTCCAGGTAATGTACTTAAATAATAAAAAAAAGACTTAAAAAAACTGCACCTGAAAGTATTTTATATCGAATAATAAACTCTCCTGACAGTTTTCCTTTCGTTAAAAGCTCTCAAAAATTTTTCACCGCTGTCGTCTTGCGCTCTTCCTTGGAATATTAAATTAAGTACCCCGTACCACACACGATGTACAAGGTACGCTAAGAAAAGGCCTTGAAGTTACTTAAGAGGGCCTAGCACTCTTTGAGTTCAGTAAAGTTTTCGAAGGGAATATATCCATCAGAGCCTTTAATAGGATTACGTAGGCCTTTCAATCTCTTTCACGTCAAATTTCTTTTCTTTTTTAACGTTTTCATTGTGCATAACTTTGTTGAATAGGAACTATTAAGATACAGAATATAGACATACTTTGCGCCATTTTGGGTCACCATGTTTACTCAAGCTTGTTAAAACCACTTAAACTTACAAAGGTAAATTAAGCCTTAAGTAAGGCTTTTCTGAAATCAATTTTGGTATATTGGCATTTTTCCGATATTTTGAAATTCGTGAAATCGAAGTAATAATGTACAAATTTTATTTTCAATACGCAGCTGGATATTTTACCTAATTTGCCAGGAGAGGGCAATTTAGTGGCGTAAATTGAATTCTGTATCGCTACATTGTAAATGATTAATATTTAATAGTCGATATTTTAGATCCGCTGCTTTTAAAGTAGCACATATTTTATACTTTTAAATTCAATCTTAATCGTCTTGATTTTATTTTTTGTTTAACATAAAGCCTGTCTACTAAAAGGAAAATACAGCTATAGTCTTTTTTGCCTGCTCTACGCCATTTTTATTTATTTATTTATTTTTTTATTTATTTTTTTTAATCTCGAAATAGCAAGGACTATTAAAAAATGTTAGGATAATTCTGATGTAATATTTGTTTTATTTATTTATGTGTGAGTGTGTATTATTCAGAATGATCCCCGTTGAGCAGAAATCATATCATGTATTTAAAATAAATCCTTAAATGCAAATGTTTATTTAAATTCAGTGGGGAAAAGAGAGAGATGTATGTCTATATGAAGAGCTAATATTTAAATGATGTTTTACCAGTAATAGTTTTAAAAAAAATTTCTAAAGTAATTTGCAAATGAATAAGCAAACTGGTTAAAAATGCAATTTTAATCTCTCTTTTTTTTTTTTTTTTTTTTTTTTTTTGTTGTTGTGAGGAATTTAGGTTTTATGTTATTTCCCGGATGAAAGTTTTAAGTTAATTTTAAGTAATGAAATTTTTAAAGTACTATTTCGTTAAGAATTCTATTTCTGTCTCTTCCTCCCCTTCTCCGCCTTACCCTTCTTCTCCTTCTCGTTCTAAATATTGTTTTAATTTTGCTGAAGATATAAATAAATAAATAATACTAGAAAAAAAAAATTAATTATAAATTTTAAAATTATTACTATTAAGTTCAATATGAGATGCATTACTAGTTTTTGTTTGTAGAAGGCCTATACTACTTTTTAAAAAAATATATAATCTGTCGCTAACATGAAAAAAAAAAAAAAAAAAAAATATATATATATATATATATATATATATATATATATATATATATATAGGTACGAAATAAATATTATCGTTGGAATAAGATCTATGTACCAGACTGGAGTTTTATCGGATACAAGGCCAAGTAAGCTTTTTTTTTTTTTTTTTTTTTTTCTAACATACGATTAGTGTCTTTAGAGGGGGTAAGAATGAGTTCAAAATAAAGTGACCACGATTTTTGCATTCTTAGAAAATTGTAACTCTTAAAAAATTTCTCAGCAATTTACAATTTATGTAAACTTCTCTGATAGTCTATTTTTATTTCTATTTTACTTTAAATAATTGTCAGCAATAAACATGCGACCATTTTAATTTACAAAATATACAATTATAAAATATACTTACACTTTAGATGAATTATTTGAAGTTTATTTTTGAGGATTCCTTATATGAGGCGATTTTATATCTAATGTTTCACTCGCCATTTAACAGATATTTTTCTTTTTTCCAAATTAACAATTGCATGTGTCTAGATATATGATAAAGTTGTCAGTGTTTTAGGTATGACATTTCACCTCTGAAAAACATTTTTTTATAAATTTTAAATCCAAATTATATGCAATTTTTTTTTTTTTTTTTTTTTTTTTTTTTTTATGGACATTAATAATGAGCTATTTATTTTTTTCTACTTTTTAATTCGATTAATCCAATATCTCTCAGAAATACATATAAATATTCTATGTTTCTGAATTAATGAAAATAAAACAAATTCTAAGTTTAAAAAAAAAAAAAAAAAAAAAGAAGAAATACTCTAAAACATATTAAATTCATAAATTCTACATTTTAAATTTCTATGATTTACATTCAACTGTTGGAGGAATAAATGTTATTTCGATCATGCGTTTACTTTTTTCTCTGTGGGTAAATATGATGATGAGATAGAAATATCCCTTGACAAAAATCTCTAGTCGACTATGAATTGCGTGTCCTTTAAAGAAAAGGTAATATCTAATGCGTTTGGGGAAAATTGGATTAGACTGGCAAAGGGAAGAGTTAAATAATGAAAAGAAAAAAAAAAAAAAATTGTGTGAAAACAAAACAGTACAGGCGAGGTCTTTTGAATTACACTGCAAATGGATTTACCAAAACCTCGTTAAATTTCAATAATCCTGAAGACTTCGTCGTCTCTTATAATTTGTTTACTCTTTTCAGTCATCTGCGAGATTTAATTTGAACTTTTTTGTTCTCTTTTTTTCCCTCTGCTAAAAATTTTGAAAGCCGCTCAGGACGGCATTGATCTGAATGTGCGTAGCAATTTTTTGTCCATCCTTTCCTTTTCTTAGGTTAATGCAAATTATGCGTTTGATTTATATAGAGGAATTTTTTCCGTGTGTGATGGAGTTTTGAAAAGAATGTCTGAATTCTTCTCTCTCCCACCCCTTTTCATCTTCTCCCGTTATATTATTCTCGCTCCGAATAAAGCAGTCTTCGAAAATTGACTTTTCAGTTTGGCTCGCTAAAGTCATTTTCACGTGTTTGTTTCTGACCAAGGAAGCGAAGATTCAAGACTGTCGATAGTAAAATAATATCTAGATTTTTAATCTAGAAAATTATGTAATTGTATTGAGGGCTTTCTTTTCTAGCATATCAAAGATGAAATCGTCAATATGCAGACATTAAAATGACGAAAGAAAAAAAAAAAGTTTAAATTTTTGAGTTATGACGAGGCAAGAAATTATGTTACCCGAGTGCATTTTTGTATGAGGAAATCTCGTTAAATAAAAATAATATATATATATATATATATATATATATATATATATATATATATATATTTTTTTGGGGGGGGGGTGAATTAATTTATTGTTTTTCTCTTAACATAGTTCTTTAAAAAAGGTTTTTTTCGCATATGAATGTTTTAATGTAATATTTCCTTAGAGATGATGACTGGAATTGATTTCTGGAAGTGTGGCTCAATATAAAACAAAGTTCTAGTAATTAAGATTATTTACAAAATCAGAAATAAGTTTATAAAAAAAATAATATTTATTTAAAAATTTAGCACAATAAATTGCAGTGAATAGGCATCTTCATATCATATTTTATTTCTGTGTAAGTTATTTCATAAAATTTAAAGATTCATATATTTTTATATAAATATTATTACATATTTTCGACCAATAACAAATCAATTATTAAGCTCTGAAGTCTTAAAATATTATCTTTGTACACTTTCGTTAGTAAAATTTTTATTTGTATTCAGTAATGATGCTGCAAATATACGCTTTCTCAACACCCTTATTCAAAAGGCAAGAATCTAAGAGATAATTCGTTCCTAAAATTAATCATTTCTAGTAGAAAAATTGACTAATTTATTTCGCTGTACGGAATTTGATTATATGAAATGTATTTGTTCTCCTAATTTGCCCCCTCTAAAGCATTTATACGATAAAGAAAAAATACACCATATCCTTATTCTTTCGTTTAATTAATTTTGACAAATAATGCTTTTTTGCAACAGATTAAAATCTTGCAATTACTGCCAAAATTTTCTGCTTGTTAGCTTCTGTACTGAAAGTACACAACTGCCCAAGCCTTTATTTAGAGGATAACAAATACAAATAATCTTTGATACGGGTTATTGCTAAAGGAGAAGAGAGCCTTGTTAAAACTTGTGTATTTCGATAGAGCGACACAGTCGTTATGCATTTGTCTTTCTGTATCATGTAGTTAGCGAAAGTATTCTTGTTCAATTAAGAACAACCTGAGGCGCATAAGAAGAATCTCCGACATAATCCTCTATTGTAGTTATCTTCTTTGGAAAAGTTGCTTCGTTGTAGTTTGGAAATGGCTGCTCTAGCTTAAAGATTAAGAAATCCCACACCGAAATCTACTGTAGCTAATATTCCCTGGGATTGCTCAATCAAAATTTATTGCATGACTATTTGTTACCGTTAGAATTAATTGCATGAATTTTAGCCTCTTGGTAGTAATTGTATGTAAGGATAATTCTGCGGAATTAAATGCCTATAATGCTTGAATTGTTGAATAATTTTTCTCAGTCATTTGATTGAAAGGGTTTCCTTTCTTAACCCTTTCAGGGGCGGTGGTATATATTTTAACCACCTAATTTCAGTTCTCAACTGCAAAAATTCATCCCAGAAATTTTATATAAAATTTTACTTTTTTTACCTTACCCGAAAACATTTATTTATTACTTTTCTTCTAATCTTGATCTCAGACTCTGGTGGAATTTGATTTTAAATGAACTTAAATTCATTGCCCCTGAAGGGGTTAAACCATTAAGATCAATACTAAATTTAGGAAAACGAACAAAAACCATTTTTCATGCTTTTAAGGGTTCAATTTAGCGAAAATTTGTCAGGAAAAATAGTCATTTAAGACACAAATTGTAGTGGAAATATAATATCAATCAACTGATATATATATTTAAATACTCAGAAATCTTTTAAGGATTTGTTATACACTGGCTTATACTTTTATTAATTTATTTTTAAAAATAGTAATATCATGATTTCTGCAGAATTTGTATTTTCGCTTTAGGATTTTTTCCCCTATAATATATATATATATATAAATATATATTTCCGTTTTCGTTTAAAAATGATTTTTGAATCAAAGGTACTCTACCAAAACCTATGCAGCACCAGTGGCCCAGAAATTTTGTTCTCAAAACTATGAGACGTGAGGTGCATACTTTGAACACAAATTGCGCTCGTCGATGTAGCTATTCTGAGTTTTCTGTGGATTTTCTTCGAAATTTGCGTAACTACGATCTAGGACATCTTAGAAAGACTCCTCATGGAGGTCGCACGGAGCACAAGACAAGGACCCTCGCGTAAGCAATTGGTCTTTACCTCAACACCCCTACACTACCACCAAAACATTTATTTTGATAAATGTAGCAATGTAACAGAACCATATGCATATTTTCGAAGATATACCATAGGTGACAAGTCTCCATTATTTTCAAGAAGAGACTTCATACCGGAAAAATTTTATAAATGTTTTCAGTGAGTTATTTCTTTTTATAAAAATACTGATGAAAAAAACTGATTTAAAAATTAGTAATATTAGCAACTATAAAATACAAAGGTGGTTATATACCGGGAAAAAAACCCGCACGAATAAAGAATTAAAAGCTAAAAAAAAAAAAAAAAAAAAAAAAAAAAAAAAAAAAAAACTGTAATTATGGCTATAATTTATTGAATAATCGTTTTATATAAATCTTTAATTATGCTAAAGTTTAAATTCAAACAGTTAAAAAGAAAAAATCTAATAATAACTTTTTTTTTTTTTTCCTTCCTATTTTTCCTTTTGGGCCTTACTAGATTGGTTCACCAAAATTTTAATTACATTTAAATCATTATATTGAAATAGAAATTTTTGACAAATTAGTCATTATTGATTAAAGTACCCGTTTTATGAAAATTTTCTTAACTCTTTATTTGTATTATTTAACTTGTGCAATCCAGATAAAAAGTCGAACGACTAAATATCAGTGTTTCGCATTTCGAAACTGTTTATTTGTTTTAATATATATATATATATACATTAATTTTTTAGTTTAATGAAAGGGTTTGGAAAAAAAGTTTCTTGAGAATTTATCTAAAACATCTTGAGCGCTCATCTTACTTTAACTTTGCTAATGTCAATCGATTCTAGTCAGTGTTTTTCTTATATATATCACACCATAACATAACTGATAACCTTGCTTCCTTAACCAGTTTAATAACAATGAAATTGAACTGAAATACTAGTTAATACCCGTCAAAACTTGTCGTATCAATGATACATAAATGTGAAACTTAAATATTTTCATGGCATAGAGTTTAAAACACCCCTGCTTTAATATTTTCCATTACACTTAACCAGTTTTAAAACCCCTGATTTAATCAATTACCTTTTGGTTGAAGGGACGGTAAATTTCACGAAATCTAAATATACAAAATTTAAGTGTACGCCACAGAATAAAAATAAAATACTAAGTTTTTCTTAATTGTATTCTAAAAATGACCAAAATAAATTTAGTAGTAATTAAAAGGAAGAATTTATATAAATTATGAAAAGAACCAATATTTCTAAATAAGATAGCATCTATATTTGTTATAATGCTTACTAAAGAATCATATATGTAAGTTATTCCCAACTTGGAATTCCTTCCTACTTCATCAAATCGACTAATGATCTATAGAGTTTAATGTACAATTTATTTGTTACTTTTCACGCAATATAAAAGACTAAAAAGATTTGTTACCAGATTATATTTATATTAACCTACTATCAATGGTAACAGATCACAATTTTTGAATAAACGACAGTCCGGACATGAAAGACAAAGATCTTATTCAGTTCCAAAATGTATCATTAATTCTAATTTGCCAAGACAATAATAAGTACATTTTAAAATTATATTTTTTTTCCTTTAACAAAAATATTTAAAGGTTCTGATTTTTCATTCTCATATTTGTAAAACTATTTGGGTTTAATCCAAAGCATTAATTCATTGTATTTAAACATAAACTGCATATCGGATAACATAAACTGAGCATGTGTACGGAGTTCACTTCCATCTCAAATATTCCATATCAAATATTATTCTTGGCGCTGGATTATTAAAACCAGTAAAAACTTCAATGTCAGAAACGCCAAAGAAAAATATTTAGGAAGCATACAGCTGTGTCGGTAGCCTTAAGCGTACCGTCTTCAGTACGTACGTCAAAGAAAAATATTTGGGAAGCATAAAGCTGTTTCGGTAGCCTTAAGTGTACCGTCTTCAGTGCATTATTTGGGAAGCATACAGCTGTTTCGGTAGCCTTAAGCGTGCCCTGAAGACGGTACGCTTAAGGCTACCAAACAGCTGTATGTTTCCCAAATATTTTTCTTTGGCGTTTCTGACGTTGTAGTTTTTACTGGTTTTAATATTCCATATCAAGCATAGATAATATTCCTTTTCAATTTCAAAATGTCAGTTTGGGTGCCGGGTGCCGTCTATTAGCTATTAATGTGAAACATATTTTCATAAATTAAAATTTCCTTTTCTTTCCTATCTTTTAAAAATATGAAAGCGACAAAAACGAAAATGTTTCTTTTCTTTTGTGAAAATAATAAATAATATTATAAATAAAGGATAAAAATTCATAATTTGTTTAAAGCAACAATGGCTAGGTGAAACACTAGGTGAAACACATGAACTATGTATTGGAAAAATCCTAAAACAGAACTGGAATTCGAAAAAATAAGACCCTATTCCACTGTTGTACTGTCCAATTCTGATATTGTCTGGCGAAAGTCAGTCGTTTCTTTTTCATACTTGGAGTAAGTCGAGGTTTCCTTGCAGGTTTATGGATGATAAACCAGAATCTTTGGCCAAACGTCTTGAAATAGTACTCAAACAGACGTTGGTGTCTTTTGCAGCCAGAGAATGTATAATCGTATTCCTGGAGATTTTTGGATCGCGTACGACCATCCTTCATCCCGCGCACTCGTTTTTCTAGGGCGACCGCTTGTCTTAAGGTCCACAAATTTTTCCCGAAATTTTAAATTTACAAATAGCTTGATTTACAGCTGTCTTGCTCACATTTACCCTTGAACTTATTTGACGTTCATAAAATCCCGTTTTATGCAGGGTCAATATTTATGACCATTTTGTAACAGTAAGTGAAGGTTTTTTACCCATTACAATAATTACACAACAGCACTGTCTTCCACAAAATGCAATAAATGACTGGCGATAAACATGCCGGCAACCTTTATTTATAGCATTGGAATGCGTTTGATGCAATCAGCACATGAGATGACGCAATAATCTGCACAAATGATGCAACGTGTTAAAATACTGAAAACCGGCTACTGGTCTTAAACTTTTGCAAATGACTGTAAGATTTTTGCTGATAAATAAGCGTTTCCATTTACCATCATAGTAATTACTTGTTAGAATCCATTAAAAACGAATTAAAGAATAATTCATACGTCTTACATTTACCTTTTTTTAGTCCCCCACCATACTATAAGTACGAGGAACTTGGGTAATCTTAAAAATTTTCGACCTCAAATTTTTTTATGTACTTACTCGTTTTTACGTGCGAGAAATCCAAAAATCCCAAAATCAGTGTGGTTTCCGTCTGTAGGATGTCAGTTTTTTAGTGTGTCAGTTTGTGCACACGATATCTCAAGAACAAATGATTGCAGAGAGGTCCGACCAGTTTTAGAATATTATTTATGGCACCGATAAGAACCCTATGAATTTGCAACATCCTAATTTAAAAACTTTGTAAGTTATTAGAAATTTACCATTTTCTTAACATGGAATAATAGTGCAAATTTTCATTTTAAATTGTATTAGAAGGAATATTTTTACTGTAAATATGTCAAACCTGTTTTAAAAGACCAGTTATGATGCTGGTATGAACATCATTAACTTTGAAAATTCAACTTTGTAAACTTCGTAAGTTATTTGAAATTTAGAAATTTTTTAACATGGCAGAATACGGATATATTTCACATAAAGGTCCATTTTTCGGGACGTTTTCGTCCTAAAGATATCAGACTACTTTAAAAATATCATTTAGTGTATTGGCATCAGAGGTTTGCACGGACCTGGGCTTAAGATCCAAAGCCTTCATACGGGCGGGGCTCTGGCCTCAAAATTTTGTCCTGTGAAGACCTCTAACTGGTAAGAAAATTATTGAATATGAATTGTCGAATTAAAAAAAATCGTAAGTTATTAGAAATTTACGATTTTCTTAACATGGCACAATAGGGCAAAATTTCGTATAAACATCCATTTTGGGGGATATTTTCATTGTAAAGATGCCAGACCACTTTTAAAATATAATGTATAATACTGGTTTGAACATCGAACACACATCCTTAACTATGAAAATTCTAAATAAGAATTTTCGTATAGTTATTCTAAATTTAAGAGTTTTCCTAACACAACAGGACAGAGCACTATTTTATATAAACTTGCATTATGGGTATCATTGCATTAGAAATACAATGCTATGATACCCATATGCATTGTATGAAAATTAAAAAATGACATTGCACAGTTAAAGTATGGGATTTCATGAAAACTAAAGTATTAAACTGAACCCAATAAAATTAATTAACAAATTAAGTTAAGGTAATTTATGAGAACAAATATGTGGAGGGGAACTGTGCCTAATCTGTGTATGCAAACTAGTTTTCTATTAGTCTATACCGCATCTGTCATTGAAAATAAAAAGGAAACTAGTGATAAAATTATACATTAAAATAATTTTTCACGTGGTTTATAAATAATAATAAAAATGTAAATTTACGAAAAAGACAAAAAAAAAAAAAAAAAAAAAACAATTATTTAAAAGGATCTGTTATTAAAGAGGGAAGCTCAAAATTGGATACTCAGTATAAAAAGTCAAATTGTAGAGACTTTCATCTAGAAAAGTAATCCCAGCGGAAATGGAAATGGGAACCAAAGGAAAATAATACAACTTCTTATTGCATAGCATTCAAACTAGAAAAAAAATGAAAAAAAGAAAAAAGACACTAATCAGGTAATATTTTGTTTTTAGAGCGATTCAAGTATCGACTTAATAACTATAAGACAATATTAAAGTAAAATTCCGGACGTATTTCCGATGTATTTTAACGATGTTATTCCGATGTTATTAACAGTATATATTTTTAATAATGAAAATAACAGTAATATTTCATTTGCTCTTACAGTATTGAGAATTCATTTAAAATTTTCTGTAAAAGTTTTTTTTTCTTTTTCTTTTTTTTTTTTTTTTTTTTTTCTTTTTTTTTTTTAATATATATATTATATATTCTTGATTGATACGAAAAACAAGTCGTGTAAATGTAAACGGAAAGTATGGAATTTTTAATTATTTCAATATTTCTCGTTAAATTATATATACTAAATATATAGTCTTTTAATATACTTAACACTAAAATTTTAAGTGGATTGCCTAACATATGCGGCTTTTAATAGATTTTTTTCCCCTGCTTAAATTCAAATCAGAGTTTTTAAAATTCTTATTTATTTAATTGATTTAAGTTTTCAGTATTAAAAATAAATAAATAAAAATCACCCCCCCCCCTCCTTTTTTTTTTTTTTTTTTTTTTCTTCTCTTGATGTTGCTATTGTGTATTCAATATTTAATAGCCCAGTTTGGACGGCATTGTTCATTAATTTCATGGGTAAAAATCTACTAATTTTCTGCTTTGCGAAATAACATTCTTTATTCAGTGTAAACCAATTAAATATTTTGATTCTGCTTCCGAGAAATGCTAGACTTTCTAGGTTATAATAAAATATAATTTAATTTGATTCGTCAAAAGTAAATAAATATCCTCTGTTTACACTAATCAAGTTAAATTTCACTATACACTTACTTTCCATTCTAAATCGCAGCTAATTATTTTGAAGTATCAGTAGTTGTAAATAGTTCCATAAAGGTCATTGTTTTATTATAATTATTGGAATATGATGAGGAAAATTTTAGTGTATTTTGTTAATAACGGCCAAAGATTTTACTGCATTGAAAGCTTATTGTGAATTGGACATTAAATGAATATATATAGATATATTAATATTAATTTTAAAAAACGTTGCATGCTACCTGATTTGGAAAAAAAAAAAATAATAGTAATAATAATTTTACAACACAAAAAGGTAAGTTAGCTTAACAATATTAGTGCTGTCATTCGGATTCCCCTTCCCCCCTTTTATTCCGGGGTTAAGAAACTGAATAAGTGTTAAGATACTACTTTTAATTTACTTAATGTTAAAATGCCTTTTTTATATGTACTAATTTAAAACGTGACATTTGATTGATAAGATAGGATATTGTTTCTTTCTTTGCAAAAACTTGTTTGAATTTCCATTCATCTGGTATGCAACACACCTCAACAAATCGTAAGATTTGGCGTGAACTTCGCAAAATTTTCAAAACATTGCCATAGTAAGGATACAGCAAATTAAGGTATGATTAACATGGTTCTAAAATTCTGAGAAATACAAAGCTGCCAACATTTTTAATTTATTCCGGAGTATTTTTAGCACCGCCTTTGTGTTTCGCACCACTTTATTTATAGAATAATTCTCTCCAATATATAACTACGATTAAAAAGAAAGAAAAAAAAAAGTGTTACGAAATAAAGGCGGTGCTAAAAATACTCCGGAATAAATTAAAATGCTGGCAGCTGTGGAAATAATTGTGGTGTTAAGTATTGTAAATTCATCTCTGCCTGATACGATTTGCTTTTATATTACCGTAATAGCCTTAAGATAAGAAGTTGTAATATGAAAATTACTCAATGCATGCTTTCTACCGGCGTCACCATAAGCACGTTTTTTTTTTTTTTTTTTTTTTTTTTTTTTCCCTCCAATTAATCGACCACAAAAATGCCCTAAACAGTTTTTAATGCTAATATATTGCACTCACATATTTTGTTTCCCAGTTCTTAAAAACTTAGATATTGCATCTTACAATTCCCTATATAATTTTCCTCGTTATTTTTATTTATTTTATTTTACTAAGCAACTGATTAAACTTTAATCAGTGTCAATTTTACCAAAAATTAACAATGCTTGTACACCTTCTAATTACGCAGTTAGAATAAAAGCAATTGACTGTGAAAAAATAGCAGAATAAAGATATACTTAGCGGAACTACCACAACCAATTAGAAAAGCCAAATCATATTCACCTAATCAATCACCGACACTTCTGTTCTAGCCTCTAGTTGACACAATCTAATACCCTATTCACTCAACACATCAGGCTGCAAAATCAATGGGAATAACCACAAACGGCGAGCACATCGTCCACAATTGTGACTTGCTCTAGTCCGCTTATTTTGTGGACCCCCTTTTCCTATGTAGGCTGATTCTGGAATAGGGAGTTAAAGAGGATTGTTTCGAAAGAGGGAGAGGGTGGTTCTTCCATAGCATCATGTCATCAACCACTCTCTTTCTCTCTACGAGTGCTTCCTAGACCAGAAGCCACTACTGAGCCTCCATTATTAATGAAGTGGACGTAGCTTGGCCTAGCAGCATCAGCCGAATTTCTCCCTCAATCCGCCCTGTCTCCCTCTGTCTATCTCTCTCATTTTGTGTTCGCTCACTTCCGTCAGGATTTCTCTCTTCTTCTCTTTTCCGTGTACGATGCAGAGAGACAGAAATGTATCGAGAAATATTGCATTTCTGCTTTCTCCGTAAGAACGAGCCCTCTAACAGAATATTCTGCTACTGACTTTTTCTAAACCTCCCTCCCTCTACTATATATGGGGTGATGCCTGGAATAAAATAAGGAAAGAGAACCTAAAAGGATATTTTATTTTGATCTCGAATATCAAATTTGGTGAAAATCTTTGAAAGGATTTTGAAGAAATGGTGGCGGACATTGTCCCGAAAATGGAAAGCTACATCTGTTACTACATCTTTGAGTATCGTTGTTACTGTCTCAATATATTACTAGAGGAGCAGGTTTTTGTCTGAGGTTACTGTTTTTGTTTTCGAACTTGAACTATATATTTATTTTCTAAAATCTCATAAACATTTTTATAAATTTTCTTTCACAAAGATATGTGTACACGTAAAACTTTGCTTTATAAGATCCTGCCCCCTCAGATTCCCCAAAATATTCTTAAGCTATAGTTCTACAAATACGAATAAGAAGTAAACTGAAGTATGTTTTCATAGAACAAAAAAAATATTTTAGATGAAAGAGAGCATGAAAAAAAACAATTCATAGTTCAAAAATGCTTTAAAATCACTGCAATCCTTCTTTGTAATTCAAAGAACAAATTTTCCATACCTCTTTCTAATCTCAAGAAAAACTTAATTCATCAAAAGAAAAGCTTTTAAAATAATTTTGCCGAGCTTTCATATCTGATATTGTATGGACTTCATTAGAATTTTGATGAGTGGAAGATCTAAAAGATTCATTGAAATCTTAGCTTTAAAACACCGCTTAAGGTTTCAGGTAGTCAAAGGATATTCTGTTTGACTGCATAAAAGTCTTTTTTCTTTTTTTTTTTTTTTTTTTTTTTTTTTAATAATCTTAATGATTTTAAAATTTTATTATTAGCATTACATCGAATCCAACCATAAAAAAACAGGTTTTGAAAAGGTTTTCATATACATTCATATATATTTTCTTTTAATCTTTTTTTTCTTTTTTTTTTTAATATCTAGAGCAAATGAAACAAAGTCCTAAAATGAAGTGGCATACAATTTAGAAATTATGTAGAGAGCGTCAGGTTTTCTTCCTTATAGATAACTGTGATTTATTTAAACATAAAATTTATACAGCGAAAAACTATAAAATGTTTCATATATAAATATAATCATATTTCAACACAATAATGCATACTTGCCAACCTAACCCGGAAGATTGTTAGTCCCTTCCCTTTCAGCCTATTTTTTCACACCAGTCTTTTGTTTTAGAGAGCTTTTCTTCTTATTTAATCGTAAATATATTTGAAGAGAATTACTCTAAGAATTAAGTTATGTACAAAAAGGGCGGGAACCAACAATCTTCCGAGTTAGGGTGGCAAGTATGATAATGATAAAAATTCAGGGATACATTACGTGACACATACAACATTCAATGAAAATTCTAATACATGAAAAATCTAAAACATGATAATCATGAAAATTCTGATACATGAAAAATCATTCAACATAATGTAAATATATTTATTTAAATGAAGAGAGAAAGAAGTTATAAAACAAGAAAAGCATTCTTACTATGAAATTAAAAACATTTTATCAGATGTAGGTTGGAATAAAAGTAAATAAATAAGCCTAATATTATCTTCCAAAATACATACTTTTGAAGTCAGAAAGCGATTTTGACGGTAAATACTCAGGGTTAAAATTTATAGTATCATAAACATTTTTTCCCAAGATATTTATTTTCTATGTAGCTAAATAAACTTTATCAAACATAGCTTTTCTTTTGAAATTACTATTTATTTTCAAATACTTTTTTTTTTTGTGAGGGAGAAACTTTATTATTATTATTAAATGCTTTATCCGAAAATTAATTGAATCTTATAATTTTAGACAATTATTTAATTAAATGATAAGGTTAGTACGTTTCTTCAAGTAAAAATTTATTTCAAATTCATTTCTTATTTTCACAAAAGAGTTTTTAATAATCCTCTAGAGTTTCGGGTAAAATTTAGACGCCCTAAATCGCAAAATGAATTTTCACCAGCAACCTGATCCGAACCCGCAACCATTTGATCCACAGTCAGAATCTATTCACTACGATTTTGAATCCTAAATTTATGTTATAAGATAATGAATAGAAATTGTATCTCACAAAATACATACAATATATTATTGAACTGATCTTTCGGAGAATTAAATATTACATAAAAAATTACAAGTATATATGTCGGATTATAAAAAATAAAACGTCTGTGTAAAATATAACAAAATTTCAAGAGCATTAAAATTGACTTTTTAAAAAATCCATTGTTGCAAATATTCTGACATTATAAAAAAAGTAAAACAAGGAAGTAACTATACATTGGAAAGAGAAATAATTTTTGCATATAAAGTTTGATACGTTATGTTCAAACTTTACGTAAATATTTACGTTATGTTCAAACCTTACGCCATATTTACGTAATTGTAACTAAACTCGTGGTTTGAGTCATGCTGTTTTAAATTACTGTAGAATTGTAGAGGAAGATAATGTCATCCAGTCTCTGTATTCTGAAGATTAGATTCCTAAAAAAAAGTATTAAAAAATTCCTTGAATAAAATATTTGGGGGGGGGGGTAAACCTTCGAATCAAAAATTAATGTGAACCAGACCCGCTAAGCAAGTAACCCACGGGTAAACGACTCGATGCAGTACTCTAATTTCAAAGAGATGAAATAATAAAATATCAAAGCAGATTAATGATATGTTATATGTTACAGATAAAGCAGCATTTTATTTGGATATGAATTATCAAAAAAAAAAGGTAATATTTCATAGTTTTGAAATATCACTTTCATTAACGGAGCATTTGTTTCCGCTTCAGTTAATTTCACTCTAAATGGTGATTTTTAGCTTGAATAAATTCCTTTATCTGTTTTCTAAATGTTCATTTTATGTTGAATTTGAATCTGAAGTACAGAATGACCTTCGCACATGTTTCTGTATCATCTAGCCAAGCAGTGCTGCGTCAAACTTATTGAAATTCAACATCCAACTCATAAACATCATTTTAATGAGAGGGAAATTCAGATTAGTAAATGAATATTCTAAAAATGTTAAGAAATTATTGAATATCGAGTTTCAGCATTTGCATTTTTTATGCAGAAACTTTATAATGCTTGAGGCATTCTTAAAATATTGATATAATTATTTACATCAAAAGCTGTTGATAAATCATACCACTAACAAATAATAATTGCCAAATCTTTATCGTTATTTTTATCAAAATATTTTCGGTTTCTTAACTATGATCAATGATTATCGAGCGATTTTAGAGTCATAACAAGTTTTAAGTTTTTTTTTTTTTTTTTTTTTTTTTTTTTGCTTTTCTTTCTCTAAAAGGGGGGGGGGAGATCTTTTCTTCAAGTTTTCGGGCGACATTGGAAAGAAAATTCTATATATTTTCGAGTAAAACTCTTTTTTTTTTTTTTTTTTTTTTTTTGTGTGTGTGTGTGTGTGTGTGTGCGCGCGCACACACACGCACAATATTGTTAACTTTAGTTTTTCTCTGCAGAACTAATATGCATTGTTCATTAATCTGAGAATAATATTTTTTTAATTAAAAATATTTTTTGATTTTCTTGCAATTATTTTTTTTTTCTTTTTTTTTTTAGCATTCTTTTTAATTTTTATATTGAAGAGTGTGAGGCTTCACAAATTTGTTTAGATATTCATTTTGCTATTTATACTCAACATAAATTAATGATTTATATAATAATTTAAAACTTATTAAAGTAAACAATCACTTTTGGATAATGATTCCTAAAGCCTTTTCTAAATCTTTATAATGAATTAAAATTGGATTGTATTGTATTAAACACTAAAATGGATTTTCTGAAACTGGACAATGAAAAGAGAATTAAAGAAAAAAAAAAAAAAAATCTTTACATTTTCTTCTTCAACCTTAATAAAGAATTTTATGCAATTGAATAGTTAAATTTAACTATTGTAAACCGCAGCGAGATTCAACAATAGACTTCACAAGATATTTTTTTAATACTTTTTTGTAAGTTAACATGACACTTTCTGAAGCATTTTTATCATTTCTGTCCCAGTTACTTCTCTCCATTTGCTTTGTTACTCAGTGTATTAATAGTGTATATGAATTGCGATATGCTAACTGTCAAGGCCTATATGGATAAGGAAAGATAGTATTTAATGGAGGATTTTCTATGCGAATCGATCAAATTTATCTCATTCCTGAAACATATCTTCAAAAATTCCGGAGCCGGAAGATCAAAACCTAACTAAATCTTCAATTTCTAGAATCTTGGCGCCGTACCAGGTGAAATTAATTATAATAGAAAAGAAAAAGTACTTGTCAAATTACACTTAAATATTTAACTATTTCTTTAAAAATACATTTTTTCCCAAAGAATTTTTCTTTAATGAAGAACTTTTTTTTTCCCTCATCAGTTTTAGTGAGTTATTACTTGTTCAAAATCTTTATTAAAATTTTATATTAAAATTACCTTTTTATTATTAATAAGTATATTTAATAAATCTTCAGGAACTTTCATTTTCTTTTTAATACAGATGTATTATTAACCATAAATCTTACATCATTTTCCGTGCAGAGTACTGGAGAAAAAAGTTACTAGTATCAGTGTTTTATACCCATACTATCTTTTTTTAAATGTGTTTTTGGCCATTAACTATATTTTATTTATTTATTTATTTATTTTTGCTAACACTGTGCACTTCTTCCTTTTTTAATTATTATATCCGAAACTGCCTTTAGAAAAATCTGTATAAAACTCCGAATAATTGTGCTTTTGTATTTGTATAAAATTCACTCAACTTCCATATTAGTTATTAGATGAATCATTCAAGTTTCAATACAGTCAATTCAAACTTATTAACTGTGTACAATTAACCTGATTTTAGTACTAAAGCAAATTTTCGTTGTTTGGTTGTACGATAAATTTATACTGCGTAATAGATACCAAAATTAGGAATATGTGTATAGAATGCTTTATTTTAAAGGAAGTTTGGTTTGCTAACTAACCAGAGTTGACAACTTTTTTTTCAATTTATTCTGGGACATTTTTAGCCCCTCCTTTATTTCACATCACTTTATTTGTAAAAAAAAAATTCTCCAATATATAACTATGATGAAATAAGAAAAAAATAGTATGAAAAAACAAAAATGGTATGAAAAAAATCTGATGTGGGCACCACATGACTTCCTTATACACTTTTAGAAATATACATAATGTTAAAAAACATTGTCATTGGACCCGAAACAGTTGGCTAAAAATATTTTAAAAAATAAATTATCACCGTGTGCCGTTCAGCTTTTCTGAAAGTTAGTTAAAAACCGATGCAAGATTTGTACTGGTAACGCTGACGAAGGCAGCAGGGATCCGAAAAAATTGACTAAAAGTATTAAAAAAATGCATTTTCACCGTGTTCTGAACTATTCTTAAAGTTTCAAATGTCTAGCTAGTTGGGAAGTTAGTTAAATAAATTTTCTGTTGAACCATATAAACGCTGTCGAATGCAGCAGTCACCTGAAACAATTGGCTAAAAATATTTAAAAAATGCATTGTCACCGTGTTCTGAGTTTTTCCAGAAGTTTTAAATGTCTGGCTAGTCGGGAAGTTAGTTAAAAATAGATTGCAAGATTTGTACTGGTAACGCTGCCGAAGACAGCAGGGACCCTAAACAGTTGGCTAAAAGTATTAAAAAATGCATTTTCACAGTGTTCTGATCTAGTCTGAAAGTTTCAAATGTCTAGCTAGTCGAGAAGTTAGTTAAATAAATTTTCTGTTGAATCACATAAACGCTGCTGAAAGCAGCAGGTATTAGAAACAGTTGGCTAAAAATATTTTTTAAAGTGCATTGTCAACGTGTTCTGAACTTTTCTGAAAGTTTCAAATGTCTAGCTAGTCGGGAAGTCAGTTAAATTGCAATATTTGTCCAAACCGTTTTTGAGTTATTACCGTTTTTTGATACATTTTGGCCATTATGAACCTAATTTTCCTAAATATCTCCAAAACGGAAAATCATACAAAGTCCAAAAAGGGAGGTGCACAACTAGATGTTATAACAAACCTATGTACCAATTCACAACTTTCTACGTTCAACCGTTTTTGAGTTATGCGACATACTCTCACACACACACACACACACACGCACACACACACAGTCACACATACATACAGACGTCACGAAAAATCGTGTAAAGTCCCTTATATCTCTAAAACGAGAGCTCGTGTTAAGACGACACTTGCAGGTGTACAACTAGACATCATGACAGTCACACGTATAAATTGGCAACATTCAGCGATCATTCGTTTTCGAGCAATGTGAAATGAAAAATCCATTTCGCAAATCGGGATTACTATACTTCCTTTGAAACCTTTGGACGGCCCCTGCCTGCCTGGGCTCGGCCAAGCTTAACGGGTTGGATGCCGTCCGCCGGAGCGAATAAATCGCCAGATCACCGCGTGGAAGCTGCTGGGCAGCAATGTAACTAGACGCCAAAGCTCAGGAATTGCAGCACGCTCCAGATGTTAAGGAATTTGGAATAAGTGCACTAACTAGCTGAGAGTCGAAATAACCGGAATTATACAAAATTAAAACAATTTTGAATTTAGGCAGGGAGGAAAAAAAAAAAAAAAGAAAACGCTGGGAGAGCCGCTAAAGTTAGTTGTGCACACAATAATTAAAGCCGAAAGAGGAGGCCATTTGAAAAGGGGAAGGGGACGACACTTATGATTTGAGAAAGACGAGGGAGGAACAATGAGATTATAATTAAAAAAAAAAAAGAAAAAAAAAATTACGTGAAGCCACTGGGGGATGGAAGATAGTTTTGGGCGCATAGCGAAAATTTTGAAGTTTTTGAAGTGGCAAGGCCTAATCCTAATTGGGAGGGAACTTACTATGCACAGGGAGGCCGAATGGAGAAGAGAAAGAGGGACCATCGCAATTTTGATCCACCACGGGGGGATGGTTCCCCGCGTTGGTAGCCCGACGACTGCTAAACGACCCCATCGAGCACTTGACGGTGCAGCACAGATTAACGAGGACCAGACACCGCCACACCCTCGTAAAAAAAAAAAAATGAATAAAATAAAAATGATAATAAAAATAAATAGAAATAAAATAGAAAAAAAATAAAATAAAAATAAAATATAAATATAAATAAATAAAAATAAATAAAAAAATAAAATAAATAAAAATAAAAAAATATAGTAAAAATAAATTAATTAAAGTAGGTAAGTACTTAAATTAAAATTGGTGCGGGTCAAAACTTGGTGAGTAATACTTTGTATAAGGAAGTAAAAAAGGTGGGACTAACAATGCTCCGCAATAAATTATAAAAGTTGGCAACTTTGATTAACTAGGTTCATTCAAAAGTGGCAACTCAAAATTGAAGAAGGTGCAAATTCTGTCCAGAATCAAATACAATATTAGTTTATTTCCAGTTTTTGTACAACATTGACTATCATAATCAACATGTAGTTCTCCAACAAAGATTTATTTTCTTTGCTAGCATCGAATCTTTCTCAATATGTCCCCCTTTCATTCCTGTTTAAATAACAAAATCAAAATAACAATAACAATATTAATAATGCATTTATCTTGCTGTACAATAGCCAATTATTGTTATTCAGCATATTGTAAAAATATTATCGATAAATTCATCAAACTAACAACGATCAAGTCATTAATAGTTTACTAATCAAATATTTTATTGCAAGTTGTACTTAAAACGAAAATTTAAGTAGATTTTAGATACTTAATAAAATAGGTATTTCTTTCTTTCTATTTTTTTTTTAAGTCTTTACTTAATATTACATCTTTACTTAATCTGTTCTTAAATGGCATTCATTAAATTATTCCGTTACAACCACCAATAATTGTTTTCTTGTACTTTGCGATTTACCAGAAATAGAATTTTCCTTGTGCTCGTCTTTTTTGTATCGCCTTAATGCACTGAAATACTACTTTCTTCTTTCTATTTAATGCAGAAAACTGCGATGCAAATTGCTTCGATTAAGAAAGTATGATAAAAACGTGGCAAATTCTTTTGGTATAAATCTAGTTTAGAATATTCTTTGTTAAAAAGTGTTCAATTAGCATGTCTCTTTTGTCTTAAATTTTTGTCTTTATTTCTTTCAGGCTGCCTTCTCCGCTGAGAGTAAAGATCCTCCCGAGGATAATGGAGGCTGTTCAAGGTAACAAGCAAAACATTTTTTTTTTTCACCTTTTGATGAAATTGTTTAATGCATTTTTGGTGTTTGATTAAATACAGCTGTTCTGCATTTGACGTGGTTTCTACTACCCCCCCCCTCCCTTTACTCTCCTGCAAATACTTTGAACCACGGTTGAAAATTCAAATCTTTTGAATATTCATAAGCAATTATCGATTGATTGTTCGTTTTGTAATGATTTTAAAGGGGTTTACTTAAAATAATGAGAGAGAGAAAAACAGCTATAACAAGATACTTTTTTTTCAGTTACTTTTTCTTTTTTTCCATTTTAGTTAGTATTTCCTTTATTTTTCGCTTGCTACTCGTCGCGCAAAATGTTCAGAAAAATTAAATAAACACATGTTATTGATTTTTTATATATTAAAAGTAGAAAACACTTTTTTTTTTTTTTAATCTTGCCATCAGATTGAAGCTTAGGATTATTATTACTTTTTCGCTTTAATTATGTAGGTATAAGATATTTACACTTGGATTGGTGTATTCTGCTAATTTATATATATATATATATATATATTTCTTAGTAAAAAAGATTATCTTCTTCTTTTTTTTTTCAAACTAAGCAGAATTTTAATATTAGAAGATTTTCAATTTTTTAAGAAATCAGTTACTGAATTTTGCCATTTATTTTATAGTCATATCATATGAGAGAGGGAAAAAAACAGATTAACGTGAGAAATCATTTTAAAAAGGATTTTTATTTTGCTAAAATCTTTTTTTAACGCCATTATTTTTGAGATTGTGTTTTTAATTGGATGTTTCCTGTCTTCCACGTTTCTTTTGCATGTAATAAGGTTTCAGAAATAACTCAATCATAAAAAAAAGGTATGGCAGATGTTGAAAAAAGGAAACTTGCAACTTACCTAAATTTTATTGTATCAAATGTTTTTATACAGAATATTTACTTTAAGAATGAAAAAGTCCCAAAAGAAATGAATGTGGTCTTAAATTTTATACGCTGAGCAGATTCATTTTAATCCCAAAATGTTTTCTTGGGAAATGTGATGAAAGTTTACATTTTTATTTCTAAAACTTTTAAGCTAATGCTTCAGCTTCATTCTTTTCTTTCATTCATTTTTTTTTTTTTTTTTTTCTTTCTTCTTATCCTGGGATGTTTTGCTGAGTTTGGTATAGATTTTGTTACTTTTTCCCAGAAAGTTACATTGTATCCGAAAAACTTGAATATATTATCAGGGGTCGATCAGGCAAAATCTGGGTCCCTTTTGCGGCCCCTTCACAAAATTCCACATAGTAAAAAGGGACCCTTCACAAAATTCAAATTCATAGAAAGGGACCCTTCACAAAATTCAAATTCATAAAAAGGGACCCTTCACAAAATTCAAATTCATAAAAAGGACCCTTCACAAAATTCAAATCCATGAAAAGGAACCCTTCACAAAATTCAAATTTTATAAAATGCGTCCCTTCACAAGATTTTGTTTTATAAAAATGATCCTTTTATTAAATGTTTTCATATCTTCAGTATTAATTTTAATTAATGGCTTAATTTGGCTCAACGAAACTCTATTAACTTGATACTAAACATTACATAAAGTGATTGTAAAAACTGAAGATTTTACACAATATTTTACTTTTTCACAAAAATACTATTTTATATTTCACAAAAATAAATAAAAATTTCACAAAAATATTTTGTTTTTCACAAAAAAGGGACCCAAAAATTAAAACCTGGATCGACCCCTGATTATGTATTAGCTAAATTACATTCGATGATTTTCATTATAATTTGTGACCGATGAATTCCGATGTTTTTAGGTAATCTAAAAACGTAACGATTCTCTTAAAAGGGGGGAAAAGAACTCTTTGATTATCTGTGTAGATATTACACTTTAAACATGACTAGTTTCCATTATTAATTATTTTTTAATATTGGTAGATGTAGTAATTTAAAATATATATTGTAAAGCGCCATACGCATGCTATTAAACATACACGATACGACTGTTCGGTGGAAAATTTTGTTCAAAATGTGACTGATATTTGGTGTATGTGAACGCCAGACATTTGGGAATAAATAGACATAACTATCATTAAACATAACGAAAAACTATATATCGTCAAAAGTTCTTTACATTTTCTTTGTAATAATTCGTAAAAGAAATTGTACAATGTGCTCCTTAATATTTAATTGCTAATGATATTGATTCACAAGTAAATGAAAATAATTCGAAGGGAAAGTGAAAAAAAAATAAGCATTTTGAATCAAATTTTATAACTACTATTAAATAATAATAATAATAATAATAATAATAACACCAACAGATTAATTTTTATGTAATTTATATTTATTTCAACCAATTGTGGTTATGAATCTGTGTGGAATTATATTTAATGTTTATTTTTATGTTTTCTTTATAATCTGACGGAAGGGAAAAATGGCCTTTAAAAAATTCCCGCTGCCCTCGAATAAACGACAACTTTTCTTTTTCAAATTAAAAAAAAAAAAAAAAAAAGTCAGTTACATTCCAAGTTTTTGGGATAGTTTTACATCAGACACATTTATTCCACTTTTCTCCTTTAGTCCATGAATATTTAAATTTCAGATGACAGGATGAAGTCATGATATATATGTACACATAGGCTAATGCCTTTACGTCATTTCTCTTTTGCAATCCGCGTCTCCAAAAATCCATTATTCAGTAAGAATAGTATGACTATATTATTCAGTGCTTAACGGTGTAAGAGGGGAGGGGTTGAATGCTATAGCTCACAACAAAACAAATCGTTAAATTTCTGTTAAATATTCACCAACAAATTTCTTAGAGATCTTTTTGGATGATATTTTTCCCATTTTCTTTTCTTGCCCTAGATGCCTGCATTGAGGAATTTCTTAAGTCACATGGTTATTTAATATTTTAATACTTGTTTTTCAAATTTTCAGTGACGAATTTAAAAGAAAAAAAAAAAAAGATTTTTTTATTCTTTATCTTTAGAGCGGCCAACAGATGTTTTTGAAAGGATAAAAAATGTTCAATCTTTTTATTTATTTTTTGAAATTATTTTTCCCGCTCTTCATCTTTGGTTATTTTTATTCATGACTTAACATGTCTTCCAAATGTTTGAAGATGGAGGGAAGAGGCTCTACTGTAGCGCGATAATTCCGCGAACTTCCGTTCTATGCCGCTTCATCGCGCTGCCATCGGCGTTGATGCCAGATCCATGAAATTTAATTTCCCCTTCTCTATTTTTAACTGACAAGATCCGCCTTTGCTTTTGAAAATCGTTGTTCTCCGAATTGAAAACGAATCCATGGGAAATGATATTTTGCGATCCACGTGGTTTCTGGTGCACCAATGAGAACAAAGCGACTTTTCTATTATTCATTTCACTATCTTGTCGCGCACTTTCGCACTCATTATTTCGTTGCGTCTTGCTGGAAAAGGGTTAAATTAGATCTTGGATTCTATTATGTAGCACCCATTATAGGGCCGGAGTAAATCTTGATAAAGATTTTCACTGTCATGGATGTAGTGGGCGGACTTGGCCAGATTGGACATACTAGGTTTGACTAATTGAAGAGGGAATTCTTCTATGTGTCTTTTCATTACTGAGCAGAACAACAAGTAATGCCTCAATGATATTTTGTTACATAAAAATAAAAACACTGACTTTGTCTTTGCGGAGTAAGAAATTAAAATAAATGTTTTTCTCCGGAATATTTACTTATATTTTTCGGTTTTAATAAATATTGGAAGAAACAGAATTAGCTGATGCAAAACAATTTTTAAAACTAGTTTTAAACATTTTTCGCAACTCTTTGTAATACCTATTGTAAACAAAAGTTTAAAAAACTTATTTCAATGAAAATAACAACATTTTTAAATAGTATCTTTATTTTATTTTTCTGGTTTAAAGTCTATATAAATATATATATATATACTCTTTAGTTTTGTTGAGTTTTCAAATACAATTACCAGACTCATTCGTACGCAGAATTACATGTGTTAGTGCATTGTTTGTGTGCACGTGCACTTATGTTTCCTTTTTTTTTTTTTTTCATTAAAGTAGTTCAAAATTTCAAATGCTATAATAATAGTGTAAATATTAACAAATTTTGCTCTGAATAGCGTAAAGAAAAGTTACAAGTATCAAGAGCAGAATGCTTATGTTCATATGTAATTGCCAATTGCCATGAAGAAATCGGTTATAAAATTTTGGAATTGAAAGAAATCCTGTAACAATTACTTGTAGAGAGAGAAGTTATTCTTTCGATTCAATTTGGTATTGTTTTCTTCTGGCATAAAAGTTAGAAACCTTTATAGCTTATTTCATTTTATACTGGGGTGAAATTTTAAACTTTTAAATAATTAAAATAATAAGAATTAATTAAATAATAAGAACTTTTAAATAATTAAAATAATAAGTGTAATAGAAATTTGCTGTAAGGCACTGACTATGCATGCTTTCATAAATAATTTGTCCTGAGTATTTTGTTCGAAATAAAGTTAAATATATAACTCTTTGCTTGTACTTCTGCACTTAAATTAAAAAGTACTTTTATTAAAATAATTTATTCGGTTCGTTCAAATCCTTAGATTTAATTCGAGTAAGTCCTTAGATGCAATTCGAGTAAGTCCTTAGATTTATAAATATAGACAGGTAGGTCACAAGACAAGAAAATACTACAATGGCGTTTTACATATTCTTGGCAAACATCTAAATTAAAAGTGAATTGTTCAAGTATTAATTTATTTTTTATATGAACTATAATTTTTAGGCGTTTTCGTCATTAGTATATCTTTATTCCCCTTGCTTTAATTTAGAAAAAAGAAAGAGAAAGAAAGAAACAAACTAAAACGCTGAAAATCCATTTATACTTTTATATAAATACAAAGGATTGAAAATTAAAAATAAATACTAAATCAAAAGTTTAAAAGACATACACTTGGGTATTTGATATTTTATTCAGGTTAAACATAACCTGAAAATTTATCACAAATGAATTATTGCTTCCTTATTTTTACTCACAATGAAATGAAGAACTATAGTTTTTATTTTTTAATATATATGAAACTATACTTGTAAATTAATGGTAATTACTTTCATTTAATGAATTTATTATAGGTTATTCATAAAATATGTTCCTTAAAGTAATAACATAGAAAGTACTTTTAATAAATTGGTATACGCATTTTGGAAAGTCATTTTCTGATAATATTCCTATAGAAAATTTTATTTGTTCATTTCATTTCCCAGTTAATAATTTGTTTCGCTAATATGATTTTTTAAATAGAAAGCTCTAAGCTCCAAGATAAAGTATTTAGATTCCATCAAGATGCAAAAAATTACTAAAACATTTTATTATAAATAATCCTGCTTAAACATTTGTAAATACATTTAATTCACCAAAGATATTAATGAATTTTAAATTACGTTTTTATATCCATTTGTAATCTGTCTTCATTTCATCATCAGAAATAGCAGAGTCCTTGCAACTTTTCTTATTCAGGTCGACAAAATTAAAACAAACAAACAAAAAAATAAAAAATAAAAGATTTGATGCATTATTCGTAATAAGAAAGCTCTATTGTTTGGAATATAAATGTTACTTTATTTAGCTTTAAGTCTTATCATCTAATGGCATTTCTTTATCTTTCAAAATTTCTATTTTAATTGAGCTGGTTGGAGGAAAAAAAAATAAATAAAACCACATTAAAATTAATATACACTGTGTAAATTAATTTTCCACAGCAAACAAAAAGAAATGTAAAATTATCATATGAAAAACAATCCACATTTGTAAAGATTATTGGATAACTGCCATCTAGAAGTGAACTATAATCCCCCAGTGCAAGAATTTTCTTTTGTTCAGGGCGGAGAATTGCTTAAAAATTTCAGAACATATATTTTTACTTTCATTTAAATAATTATTTAAATCAAACAAAGGACTTCATATTTCAAAAAATAACATTAGAGTTCTTACTTTTTGGAATATTTTTTTTTTCTCTTATTGTGTTTCCTTTGGCTGGATTTCAAATTATTTAAATTCTTTTCAAATATATAAAATTGCTATGAATCTGAAATTTTATAAAAATCAACATTAAAGTCACGAATCATACACCTTAAAAAATGAAACATGATAACAATAAGAACTGAGCTAAAACTATGTAAGATAATTTATTTTTATAGTGAATTTAAATTTTTGTAGTTACATGTAGGTTCTTTTTCCTCACTTTTGAAAAGTTGTAAACAGAATATTATTTCGAAAAGATATAAACAAAATCAACTTTGTCTCATTATAATGGCACATTCTTGATAGAAAAGTGTTTTTTTTTTTTTTTTTTTTACAATATCGTTTATTTTGTGATGAAACAAACAAAATACTACAAACTTCAAGAATAAGTCTTGTATATTTATACTTCGCAAAAAAACTACACGGCCAAATGGTTTTACACGAAAAATCGTTTCGATATCAAAGTCATGTGATTTGTAGTGGATCCACATATGTTTAGCGATGGCAAAAATTGTCATTCCGTAGAGTAGTGCCTTAAGAAAAGGTCGACTCACATCGTCGTAACTTGAATAAAATGTGATTTTTTTTTTTTAGTCATGTCTTAGCGAACATTATTTTGTGAACTTGGTTCCAAATTTTTTTACATAGTATGCCATAATTTCATTTTAATTTATCTCATTGTCATAAGTAATCTGTTGCATTCATATCTGCTACCCTGACGGAATGGTATTTGAAATATATACGTTTTATACCACAATGACTTTTCTTTCTTCCTTTTTTTTTAAAAAAAATTCCATTTCAACTTCCGTAGTTCACATTTTTCTACATTCGAAAGTCTGTATAAGTCTATTCTAAAACCCTTATGACATAGATATATCTAAAACACTTCTTATTTATTTATTATTTTTTCCTTTTTGGTAAAAGGGTTTTGCTTGAACCTTGAAACAACTGTCTGCTTACATGCAATATTTTTTCACGATTTTATTTATCCTGATTTCTCGTTATCCTGGTTTATATTTCCGTTCTTTATGTAGATTATGCTTGATTCTTTATACAGCGAAAATAAATTTTACTGATGTCTCAGTCTTTACATTTTCTATGTATTTTTCAAATTATTCGGGAAAATGTATTATTTATGCAGAGTCCCCAGATCATTTGCAATTTAGCAACATGGAAAAATCTAAACCCTTTATAAATCTTTAAAAATAAAAATAAGCAATTTTCCTTATTCCTGCTATGATAAATTCAAAGTCAAATTGCTTTTAGTATCAGTAAATAGAATCTAGCCGTTTTCTTCTCTGTAGGCTATAAATTATAGAATACTTATTTAACAGTTTAATTCTGTATGCAGAAACTGTTTACAATTTTAAAAAAAAGTAAATGAAGTGTTTTCCTCTGACTTCTCAAACTTTTAAATCTGATAGCTGCATTTCCTATATTATTCCAAATTCATTGCTGAAGTTTTTTTTTTCCCTCAGTATGTGTTTATTTGTGTGAAACACAAATTGCTATTTCAATGCTTATGTGTGATTTTAAAATGTACTCCTGATTTGCTTGAGGAACAAGAGTGCTAAAATCAATATTTAAAATTGTGAAATTTATTTTCGATGTGAAATGTATTTCAGCTAGATTTCTGTATCATAAATTCAATATAAAGTCATTAATCTTGTTTTTTGTTGAAAAATATTTGGTTTTTAAACATTTCCTTTGCGAAATTTTAATAGTATTTAATAGTGGCTTGTTTGTATTATCTGAAAATATGTAGTCTTAACACTCAACACTGTCGGATCGAAAATTCAGTATACTATTGAGGAAAAATACACTTTTTCTTCCTTTTTTTTTTTTTTTTTTTTTTCTCTTTTACAAGCTCCCTAGGTGAGATTTTTTTGTACTTTTACCCATGATCTCCTTAAAACTATTATTAAGCTTTAACTAAGCATTTAGTGCATTTATCTTTCATTTATTTCTCATTTACAAATCTTCATTTACAAATCCGTTCTGGTACTTATGACTGAAATTTTATTTAAGATAATTATAATAATATAGGATTGTGGACAGTAGGCATACAGTATTTGAAAATATAAAATCAGCCGATTGCTTTTTCGATATTCGTGTGTAATTCACCCAGTATTTAGAATTGAAGGGAAAAAATGATTTATTTATTTATTTAGAAATTGTTTATTTCTCCATAATTAAACGATATGGTATAGCAAAAACGTAATTTGGGTGAAGTTGTATGCTTTATTTCTTACCAAGTTTAACATTAATATTAATATCATTTTATTAAACTATATTATGAATTCTTGTTACATTACCTTGCAGTTATCTTTAGAGATGTACTTAGAGTAAATGCTTTGTCCCTTACATTATTTGCAGGTTTGCACTTTCATTGTACTCCCTTAGATGCCTTTTAATACAAGAGATGCTGAAAAAGAACTTTTGTCACTAAAATCAGTCATCTTTTTCCTTATATACAAGAACATTTTTCTGTACATATATTTTATATGTATAGGAATAATTTAACAAATGAAATGAAATAATCCCCCCAAAAATACAGAGGTCTTCATCAGGGAGGCCCCTCCGTGTAGGTGTAAAAGAGAAGTTTCTGAAAGGATATATATATATATATATATCTAGAGAGAGAGAGAGAGAGAGAGAGAGAGAGAGAGGGGGGGGGTCAGTTTTACACAAGAACCCTGATAATAATCTCGTAACTGCTCAAAAATATATAGTTGGAATCTTTCTTCCTTTTCTAAAACGAACTGTTAATTTTTAAAAATAGGGTCTTTATTCGGAATAATATTTTTTGCACAAATAGTTGGTGAGAAACAAATTAATTGTTAGAGAATTTCCATAAATCAGTATTATCGAAATAAAATCGGCCTAAATTATCAGCAGATGAAATCAATATTTGAAAAAATTACCGGCATAATTACAGTTTTTTTCTCCTCCAAACAGTGAGACCATTGATAATTCTTTTATTTAATTTTTATAAATGAACTAAAATATTAGAGGATGAGAACCAACAGAGCAGAATTGCTCATTTATAACTCTAATTAATCTTTCGTCGTCTTTATAATCTGTTAACTGAAATGAAAAGAATAGTTTGTGTGATTCAATAATAGCAAGTCCAAAGAAACCTGGAAAATTATCATTTATTCAAGTAACGATTTCCAGCATTTATGCCTGAGAAAAATATCTAATGGATATTTAACATTTCTTTCTAACTGCGAAACAAATCGTAGAATTTCCCCTTATTACATCTTCTGCCTGCGCGATTTCGGAATCTTTTTTTTGTTTTTCATTTAAAGGAATGTATTTTTGTTATTGTTCTTTTTCGGCTTTTGGCGATATTTGCGAGTATATAAAACGCGATTTAATGTCTAGTTAAGACAGCAAAATATGTTTTAGTTCATAGTTAATTTAGTTTAAAAGAAAAATAAAAGACTCGGAATACTATATGGAAACCATTTGTTACGCTGTAATTTTTACTTTCTTTCATTATCACGCTACAAAACTGTTGTTCTTGAATAGCATTTTAGTGAATTACTTTTACTTACTAAGTAAAAGTAAAACTTTGAACTAATGAAATTTTTTTAAAAAATGCATTAGATAAGGCTTAATTATTGACAAACATTCTTGTAAATTATAGTGTGTGCTTCTCGATGCATAAATATATTTCTGGCAACATTGTTCTACAGACTGATAAATCTTGTTTCTTTAGTTTCAAAATGTAGATGTATTTGTAGAATCCCCCCCCCCCCCTCCGGTAACCTTTCACATAATACACTGAATGTGCACTATGTTTTATATATTTACATAACTTAGTGAGCATTAGTATTTGAAATTTGAATCCTTTTTTATATAAATTTTAATTATTTTTTTAGAAATGTCAATCCATTCGTACTTTTGATCTTATAAATCTCCATTAAAAAAAGACAAAGTTTTGAAGGAATAATGTTTAGATATTCACCATTAGACAATTTGGTAGAAAACTAATTATGTATTTTCTACCATCTTAATGCTATTCTTCAACTACATATTACAGTCTAATTGACAATCTCTAGAATGGCGCTATTCCCAGGTGACTGTTCCATGGTCCTATACCATTCAAGAATAGATATGACATCTTATGATCAACATTGACAGTAATTACATTGCTTTAAATATTATATACTCAAATACTATCTCAAAATCTTAGTAGCTGAATGGTCGCAAGCAAAAGAACAAACATTTGCGTTTAACAATCTTGTAGCCATAATAAGCATATATTATTCTTTTCCTTAATTTTTTAAATTCTAGAACGGTTGATTTTAATATGGTTCGTTGAGTTATGCGATCATCTGAAATTCCTTTCGAAAACATCAAAAGAACCAACGTCAATACACTTTTTGATTATCATGTAGCACCCCGGCAAGGAATGTGACACAGCTCAAAAAATGGTGATTTTGAGTTTATATCATTTAAAAATGTGTATGAAGTGCGCCAACATGCTCAAAAAAGTCACCTCTCTATCTTGAAAATTATTCGCCTGATAGGCAATTGTGTAGGTTTTATTGTAATGTTTGTCAATGGTTTATCGTTATCTTTGAGTTTTTTCTTATATAGTGCATTTTTGAGTTGTGTCACTTTTCTTGCCGGGGTACGATATTTAAATAGATTTTATGCTCATGACTTTTTAGAAAGTAATGTTAAAATAAATACAATTTAAAGCTTTTATTATTTTTGTTTAGTTTATTTTTGCATACATTTGTAGTTTACTTTTCGTTTTTTTTTTTTTTTTTTTCCCGTTTACACCAATCTGATTAAAAACTTGTGATTTATTAACTTATTTGTTTATTTGATAAAACAATTTTCATCAAACTTTGAAACAATTTCTACTTACTTGCACCATTCTTTAGAATTGCATATAACCCGAATTCTACCGTTTATCTTCTATTGCTTGCTTCTTATACTTCTTATATTTGCTTGCTTCTTTATACAATACAAATAAATTTTATTCTCTCAGCGTATGCATTTTTTGTGTAGTTTTGAAAATTAGTATTAATCTTGCAGACCATTTATAAATTAACTTCATTAATATTTAAAAGCTAAATAATAAAAGTGAACCGTTTTCCTTATCCCTGCAATGACCAAATCAATTGTTTTTACTTTAAATAAATAGAATCTAGACTTTTTAACTTCTTTCAAACGTAAATTATAGAATACATAAGCGTCTTGACTCCACGTGAAGAAACTGTATATATATTTTTAAAAAGACAATATTAAATGGTTTTCACTGATTTCTACTGATTGCAGTTTTAAAACTGACAGTTGCCCCCGCTTCTGCACCTCCAGAATGTTACACTTGTTTTACTTTTGTCCTCTTGATATCAATTTTATCTGTCAATACAGTGTGTGATATCACTTTAAAAACTCCATCTCTTCGGTATTTCCAGAGTAAAGTATTGCTAGATTAATTTTAATTTTATTATTATTATCATTATTATTATTTTCTAGTATTCTATTAATGATCACAAATATATTTTCTCTCCCGCTCTTTTTTTTTTTTTTTTTTTTTTACTACTTCAGAAATAATAAGAATAATAAATAAATAAATAAAAATCAATCAACAATTTCTATTTGCAAAATTTTAAACAAAACATAAAATATTTTAGAAGAAAATAACAAAACATCTCGGGGATTTTTATATGTATTTTTAATTATGAATTTTCTTCAAAGTCAGCAATTATGGTCATCCAAAAAGAGAGAGAAATGGGAATTTCGCTTCATCATAATATAAAGCACAAAAATATTCCTTTAAAATAACAATCTAAGTTAAAATAAAATTAGCAATAGTTCTACCAATATTTAAAAATAATAATAAATTAATATATTAGGTCGTTGCAAAAGTTCGTGCGGTTTTTTATTGCTTCATTTCATAAAAATACATCAAATCAAATGACAATTTTTAATCAAAATACTCTCCATTACTTTTTACAACCTTTGCTCATTTTTCGGGTAACAAATGTATACCACGGCGATAGAAGCTCTCGTCTTTGGAGGCAATAAAATGATCCGCGTCCGCACGAACTTTTGCAATGACCTAATATAATGGTTTATTTATTTATTTATTTTAAGTCATATTTAATGTTGTTAACTATTCCATTGAAACATCAAAAAGTTCTCATTACTAAATGTTTTTATTAAATTGTATTAAAATGGTTTCGTTTAAATTTTATCAGCTCACTATTATCTAAGAAAACAGAATTAATCCAAAATAACTTGTCCTAATTAGATAAAAGGAGTGTAGTGACAGAAAACAAACCAAACATTATTTATAAACACTTATGTACATTGTTACTTTTAGAAAATGGTTTAATATCAACCATAACAACTTATAAGATCTTTTAATAAACTCGTTTCTAAAATTATTACACATTTTTAATACTCTAAATTGTGAAGGACATCTCGCATTTTTCCCTTCACATATCACCGATGTTTCGATAATACAATATCTGTCAAACTCTTGCATAATATTTTAACTCGAACGAAGTTTGGATGGCTGTGAATTTTAACCACAAGATTCTTGTTAACATATTAATCGTGCTCACTTTATTAAAGTTTATAGATTATTAATAATTAAAATTTGCTTCCAGTTATAAGAATTATTCCCTGATTTTGCACACATCGGGGATAACTTTATTAATACCTTTAGCAGTATCAAAGTTGATATTTGAATTAAAAATGATTTTTTTTTTAAATTAATATTTATTAATGTTTGCATCATTTGTTAAAATCCTTTCGATAAGCGATAAATATTTCGAAATGGTTATATACGGACATTACTCCTAATTAGCTGTTTGGAAGTCCTACGATGCTCATCAAATGCAGAAAAGTAATTTATAGAATAAAAATTTTTCTTCTTTGGGCATTTAGAAATTTCAAAACCCCCTCTGCGGAAATCTTCACTTTACATTTTAATTATTTTTACGCTTTGCTGCAGGCTATTCCCAATACGATAAACGATTTTTAATCAAGAGAAACGAACGCCAATATTTTATCCATTAGATAGGTATCCATTAGCTCTTAAAGCTAATGGGAAAGAGGGGGGATTTTAAAACGGAAATCATAAAAGTTTGCGATCGGATTTCTCTGCGCTAGACCATTGCCAAAACTGAAAGTACTTATTAAAAGTAGTCTCAGCCGAAAGCCTTATCATTTTCTAGTCCCTAATTTTTCTTATTTGGATAGCTTATTAGAGTTTTACCATCCGAATAAAAACAATGTTTGTTATCTGAATAATCTTTTGTTTCTGCTGTTAGTCTTTTAGTAATCTATGAAACGTTTCTGCCTTTGGAGATTATTATTCACTCCCCGCTTGATAAGTTAGAGGTAATGGTGTTTGAGGTAATTAGGAGAATATATTTATATTATATAAATAATTGCAAGTAATCATTCATAGCTTATTTTTTAGCTTTCTTTTTTTTTTTTCCATCTTTTTATCTTAACTAGTCGTGGTTAACTTAATCTGGTAAGTTTTGCACCGAAAATTTTGCTCTTATCATATTTTATCGGAGGAGGGGGAGGGAAGTGCTTGAAAATAATTTTGTTGAAAGTTAATTTTTTATCACTTTAAATTTTGCTCAAGAACAACTCATAAGGGTTAAAAATAAATCTGTGTGAAAGTTTTTAGATATTAGATTAAAAGACAAAAAAAAAAAAAAAAAGTTAAAACTTTAACACGCAATGTGGCATCAAAAATTACTTAAAAACATAGATTATAGCAATAGAGGTAATTATTTACAATTATCTCTGCTTAATGTTTGATAAGTAGATGTAATTAGAAAATTAATTTGCTTAATACAGCGTAGGGAAAAGTAATAATTTCTCATTTGTTTTTATCTTAATCATTCTCAGTCATCGCAAAACGAAAAGTTTTGCTATGAAATATAGCTTTTTAGTATTATATTCGTTAAAATGTTTTTCTTCTATTTTGTGAAATAATTTTTTAGCTTTAAGTTAAAAGTTAAAAGTTGTTATACGTAAATATTAAAAGTTCCAAGTAATTTTACACACTTAGAAACTTAATATGATGTTTCATGCTGCATATTTTTTTCTGTTTCATAAATAGCGTAAAGGTGTTTATAGTAATTGGAAAAATATATTTTATAAACATCCCTGGAGATGATAATTAATATTCTTTTCCACTATTGCTCTTTTATTTCCTCTTTTAACTAATCTAGAGTTACACTATTTGAAAAATTTTGCCTTACACTTTTAATTATTAAAAATAAATAAATAAATAAAATAGAAACAGAAATAATTTCAAAATAGACAGGATTTCCTTATCTGAATTTCTGTTTGAGTAAAACCTTGCCAGTTCTAATAGAAAATAATGATAAAATTTGCAATTACATCTATTTCAAAATATTTACTGAATAAATTGATAATAATTAAATAATCATAATTAATTGAAAAATAATTTATTAAATATTTTCTACGAATTCTTTTATACGTATATATAGAATTTTTAAATAGATTTTAATATTTTACATGTTTAATTCACTACTAATAAAATAATTTCAATTGTTGAAACTTTAAAATTGATCAAATATTGTTTACCTATTATGACTTGCATGAATAACTTTTTTAATAACTACAAACGATTAAGTGAGACACTGCTATTTAAAAAAAAAAAAAAAAAAAAAAAAAAGCAGAAATTTATAAAACTGAAGTCATTACGTTAATCTCTTGTCCTCCATTTATTATATTTTCTACTGCAGCATTTTGTACCGTTTATATTGTCTTATATTTTCTTCACAACGCATATACATCATGCATACTCAATAAACTTAATGTGTACGATGCAATGAAAAGGATGAGAGTAATGTTACTTTTCCTTAACGATGTTGTTGCTATTAATATGCATCAAACATTTAATCTGAGTTGATAAATTCTAAAACACTGATACTACATTACTAAATGCCCACGGCTGTTTAAGTAACATTATGTACATTCTGATAATCATTATGTCTATGGTTTTGATATCTGTTCTGTTAAACTGTGATTGTAGCCTGCTTTGCATTTGGCGATTTAATATCTATTTGTTGAAATTGTCTAGATACGGATATCAATATATAAATTTTCTCTTTCAGCTATTATAAGCATGATGGATATTTTTGTTTATTACTTATTATTAAAAATTCCGACTAACCGTGTACTTTAATGTTGAGGCAAAATCAAAACTATATTAGTAGTGAAACCTATTTAACATATTAAAATTATGTAACATTTTATGTAATATAATTATTATCATTATTATTTTCTTTTGAGTTATATTTCAATTATCAAATTTATATAGTGATTAATAAATGTATTTTTTTTTTTTTTTTTTTTTTTTTAATTAAACTATGGGACATTCTATATGTGTCTTATTATGTTAAAAAATAACGATGAAAGTTAAAAATTTTACCTTTTAACGTTTGAAAGTTATATATATATATATATATATATATATATATTTCATTATTACATTTCAGTGTGGATGAGATTTCTCAAGTCCAGATATGTACAATTTTAAAATAAATTTTAAACGTATTAACGCAAATATCTGATTTAGCATGTTGATTCCTAAGAAAATATAAATAAAAAATCAATCTTAATGTATGTACTTGATACGTAAATCCTACTATTTCCCACACAGAAAACTATTAGTAAAAACTATTATTCAATAATTCAAACTTCATACTTCTCTTGGTCGCACATCAGAATTCCCAAAATACAAGAGAAGCATTTAGTAAGAAATATAGTAAATATTTTCTACATATTTATTTTTTATTAGATTAAGTGAATTAAAAAAAGAATTTACACTTTTACTCTTATCTTATATGTAAATAATAAAAAAAAATTTCTAAAGTAAAATTGACTGAAAAAATTTCAACGCAAACATATTGTTGGAAACAAATGTAATCATTTATATATAAAAATTTATGTAACAAATATAATGCACAGATTTTCATGATTTTACTATCTCCAAAACATTATTTTCATTTTGCGGAGACACAAAGACTAATTCTTGCTTTAGAAAGTCATAAAATGTTCTCTGCCCAGTTCTTAGTTTGCTAATTTTGCGTTCAATTTGCGTCAATCGATGATATAATTAAACGGTGTTAAGCAGAAAATTATCTCAAACCCCTTATTACTGTGATAAATTAATATGCCGATAGTTCAAAATGAATTTTTGCAGCTCGCGGTTGCCATATGAATAGTACAATTTTATTTTTGTGCACCACTATTTTTATAATAAAACAATCGCTTTATATAATAACAAAAAGTGTTGCACTTTTATTAACAGACTGATACATTACAAAATTAAAAACGATAAAAAATAATATTGTAGCATTTACCTGAAACAAATTCTCTACAATAATGATCTGCTATAACTGTTTCATACAATTACAACTTTTTAATTTTAATTTTTGTATTTACCTTAATTTTTCCGAAAACTCCATAGTATTTTTTGTATTATTTTCTTAGTCAACTGAAAATGCACATTATTTATTTATTTAATTATTTGTTGATTAAGTGTCTAAGCAAATAAATAAATAAATAAATATCATGTGATTATTAAAATAGTTTAATAGTCCATATAGTAAAAAAAGATTACTTTTTATTTCTTTGAAACGAAAAAAAAAATTTTTTTTTCTCTTATTCAATAATGTATCCTTTCTAAATACATGATCCCGTTATAAATGTGATAAATTAATAACCATGAGAATAAGTACATTTATTACATCAACATTAAAATTTTCCCTATGTGAGGCAGTCATATAAAAAATTCTGCATGTTTATTTTTCAAAAAGCGAAACGCTGCATTATGTAAAAAAAAAAAAAAAAAAAAATTCCGAATTCTTTCGTTTTTTTTTTTCTTCGTCCTATATTATGTTTAAATTTAAATGTATAAAAATGGTTATTTTAGATTTATGTATTCTATCTTTTCACTAATTTATTGAATGATATATACAGAGATTAATAAACAAAAACTTTTGCAATTAACTGTACTTGTCGAAGCATTCTGACAAATTTACAGTTAAATATTCGTTTAATTTACAAATCATAACAATGAGAAGATGATACGTTGCAAAATCTAATTCAGTCGATATACATCAATAGAGGTCTTTTTTTTTTTTTTTTTTTCAGTCACAAATGTGTGATTTTTCTAAGACTGTGATACTCGAATTTGAGTGTTATTTGTATGATAAGTAAGTTGTAAAAAATACAAAAATGTTACGTAATTGAAATCGTCTTCCCAAATAAATAAATAAAACTTTTATATTATTTAAAAAAAAAAAAAAAAAAAAAAAAAAAAAAAAAAAAATCGTGCGACTCATTTGCTTAAACAATGTGTATATAAAATGAAAGAAATGAACTTCGACATCTATATGTAACACGACAAAGAGAACTAGAAAAGTTTCTTGAAGTATAATTCAGAAATCCCAAAGCCTCTAGAAACGCATATCAGCAAATCGATAGGAGGTATATATGAATCGCAATAAGGATTCTGCATCATTTTCTCTGGTACAGCATGTTCTTAAAGAAATATAGCTATATAGTAAACCCAGAATCATCTTAAAGTAAACGCTTCCAGATCTGCAACTTTAACAGAACTCTCCTTTTCTTTAAAAAATGCATAGATTAACTTCAGGGATTCGATGACTTTAGTAAGCTTTCCATTAGGACTTATTGCTTTATTTCTTCCCTTTCGTTTAAAAATGCATTTATAAGGAATTTACTTTTATTTGTTTTTGAAATGCTTAAACAGGATGTTAGTGGTAACGTTTTAAGATACAATCGAATTTCGAAAGCTTATATTTTGATTGCTACGAATTTCGGTATTTTTTCCCCTTTTCTTTAAGCCGTAGACTCGATTCATTGTGTATTTGGAGAGAGCTTTATGCGTTTACTAAAATATATATTCATACATTTTGTCATAGTAAATGACAATTATTTAGTTTTACATCTTTTTATAATAAATCTGTTTTTAAACCCAAAATTCCTAAGTTAGGACAAATATTTAAATACATCCCCCCCCCCCACCTTAAACTCATGAAATTTGTAAATATTCTAAGTAAGGTACTAAGAAATCTAATTATATATGCTACATGTTTTTCAATATTATTAATATATTCTATTTAATTTCTACGTAATATATTCAAAATTTGTGTGGGCACATTTCTTAAAAATCAGACTTATGGGGTAATTTTTAAGACGCGAGCAGAGGAAAAATAGGGTCAACATTCGAGCAATTTATAACTCAAAACATACACAATTTTGAAAAATACTAAAAATGTTGTATTATTCTTAACCATTTCAACTATGTATTTACTTCAAAACTCATACACCTCTTCCAAAAATATTTCCTTAAATGTTTTATTTTATTTCTGTTTTACTTTCTTCTGTATTAAGTAGAAGAAAGTATTGGTTTCGTAGAAACTTTTGACTTCGGGTTTTCGTTGGATTTACACGTTTTGAGAGACGTAGAATAAAATTTTACCATTTCTAGAAAATATCTGTTGGTCTGTTTGTCTGTCGGTCGGTATATCTGTGTGTTCTGTGTGTCTTTGTGTGTGGGAGAGCGACAAAAATTTTGTGACAACTGTATCTCAGGAACTACTGCACAGAATTTCGCACAAATTGATATATTGTTACACCTTGACATAATTTAATGATAATCGTCCAACAGGTGGTAATGCCATTCTGCTTTTTCTAAAATTTTAAGAGAAATTTTTTTATAAATTAGAACAATGAGAACTTTTTAATCCCCCCCCCCCCCCCCCCCCCGAGGGAGCAAATTTTCAATATGGATATCTTTGAAAAGAACTCGTCAGTACTTTTAAAGCGAATGGTTGAATTTTTTTGTACTGAGTAAATTTGTATAGAAAAATATGGAAGAAAATTTTGTAATGGTCACAAAATACTACTGTTTTTTAATGTTATTTCTTTTTTATCCATGTGTTTTGAAAAAATAATTTTTGGATTTCATATTAAGTTAATTTAAAATAGTAAAGAGTTCACCCGGCCGTTGCTAATTTCTTCACCTTCCCCCGTTCAAAGAAATTTAATACTGGATTTTTTTAATTATAAAATTGCTATAAATAGATTTCATGGATAAAAGTATATTTCTTGAAAATATAAAATGAAGTACGTGTTCATGTCAAAGACGTCAAATAACCCAATAGAAATGATCTAATTCCTTTGTCTAATTAAAATGTGATTACAATTAATGTCTCCATTTTCCATTAATTCAAGGGGAAGAAATACTAATTATTGTACTTTGTAAAAATCAACATTGTATATTACTAATTTCGTGTATGTGTACATAAAACAGATTCTAATTGCTCTTAGTATATTAATACATTTAAAATATTGGAAAAATTAAATTTTAAATTCAAAATTTTCTTTAAAAAGCAAAATATTGGAAAAGTGCAAAGTGTTTTTAAAAAATTTATGTGGAAGTCATATATATGAAATAAAAGTTTAATATTTACTCTCAATATTTATGAGAGAGAGAAAAAAAATGTATTGTCCAGCGCACTTTTTTCTGGCTTTAAATTTGGTTATATTGTTGTATCCTAACGTAACTCAAATGAAATATAGCCAAAAATACTGAATAATTAAACAAGAATTTTTTTTTGTTGTAGAAGCAAACATTTTTTTTTTTTTTTTTTTTTAATGTTGATATTATGTGAGGAATCAAAATTCCTTGGCACACTGTAGTTTAAGAAAAAGGGTAATCAATAGTTTCGTTCAAAAATTATCCCCCAAGAACTATATGAAGAGCTATTTTATACACTGCGCCTGGAAAAGACATGCTATTTATTTCTTGAAGACTTTATTTGAAGTATTGTAGCTAGACAAATAATTCCAATTACAGGACGTCTTTTGAAAAGCTGAAGATTTTTATAAAACCCTTTTCAATTTCGCTAGGTTTTATTTGAGGCAATAAAAACAAAATAACTAAATTAGATACGCATTACAATAGATTTGTCTTCAAATTTATTTTCTTCTGAAACTTTAATCTGGAAATATAATTTTAGTGGTTATTATTTTCTGACATGTTACAGTTTTATGAATCGGTTTTTGCTTTAGTTAAAGTAGTGTTATCAGCGACCTTTTCAAATTATTTTCTTTTGACTGAATAGTTTTGTTAAAGCTGTATTTTTATATTTTTCTACGTGTTTTGTAATTTTTGTTGATAGATAATAGATGTTAGAATGAATTTGTTATCAAGTATGGAATTTCCTTTCTGTCTTATGTTTTAGGTGAAGATTAATTAATTTTGTTATTTTTGGTACATGAACATCATAAAAATCATTTGTTTTGATCTTTACTTTGTAGAATTGAATTCTGACATAAAGATTAATTTCAGTGTGCGGAAATATATCTATATGAAATGGGAAATTTTTTTTTATATGCGGATTAAAAATAAAATAATAATAATAATTTGTACTTTTTTCAGCACTGAGTGGACGTGGACATAAGTTTAAAGAAAAATAAATACGATTTTTTTTTTTTTTTTTTTTTTTTTTTTTTTAATGCTCTTTAAAACACTGTTTTTTTCCGTCAAGGCTAAAAAAGTGTTAAATGTATGGAAAGAAAGAAAAAATTTTTTGCTTTTTGCTATTTTGTTACCTTAAAATTTAAATGAGGAAACGAACAAAAAAATAAATAATTGATTGGAAATATTGTATAAAATATCAGAATTAAAATAAATAAATAAATAGAAAAGTTAATTTCACTTGTAATTTTCTTGTGATATATAATTTAACCCTGCTCTGAAATTTTTAATTATGTAAAATATATGTGTTTTCCCATGCTCCAGAATCAGAATTAATATATTCTTTAAAAAAATTTAAAAAAAAATAAATAAATAAATAAATAAACTGACCAGATTAGCATTTTCTTCCTTTAAAGTTACGTATTCTAACTTCGAATTGAAAAAAAAAAAAAAAAACAGCACTCATGTTTATTATGCCGTAATAACTAACTTTTGAACTAAACCACTACAGTTTAGGCACAGTTATAAAAAATTTTAAGCATTGTACATTGTATACATTGTAGTATAACTGAAACATCCGATATATTAACTTTTACCCTTTACCTTCCAACTTGTGAAGTGCTTTTTAAAATGTTCCCAATATTTTTTTAACAGTACTGACAATAAAAAGTAAATGTCAAATGAAGAAATTGTAGTTTGATTTCAAATTAAATTATAATTACTTAATTTTTTATTCTGAAGCTACAGTTTAAAAACAAAATGTCCAAACGCCTGTATGTCTGTTATCTTGCCAATATGGTTCGATATCAATTCTACCAAAACAACAATAACATTTTTACAAAATAACTCACGTTTCATGCAGTAAAATCTAATAGAATTATTTTTATCTTCTGATAACCTAAAAATTTATATCTTAATAGACACATCCAATTTTGGCTAAATTTTTCATTATTTTTCAATATTACAATTTTATTTGGGGCACTGTATGTTTAATTTTATGATACTTGCACTGTCTGATAATTTAATAATGTATAATTTAAAATGCTGCAACGAGGGTTATATACGTGAATGAATTTGTAATATAAAAATCTTTTTTAGTCTTGAAGACTAAAGAAGCAAAATATCATTTAGAAATTTTATTTTAATGATACTTCTTCTAAATGAACCATTTTTACAACTGTAAGGAAATTAAAAATGTTTTTAAAATATTCTTGAAATTCATGTTATTAAACGAGATTTGAGGTAATTTTTATTCATCAAAAATTTAAGTTATTAATATGTTTCTCAAATTAATAAATGCTCTTTTAATAAAAGTATTAAAAAGAAAAATCGATTCTTGTAATGGAAAGAAAAATTTTCTGATGAATAATTTTTCATAACGTTATGTGAATGAGACTTAACTAGTCATATATCCCAACGTTCTTTTTTAATTTGGAAACATTAAAGGCTTGAGAGTAAAAAATATATTTTTTAAGTTTTATTTTTTTTATTGCTAAATACTTATAAACAGAAAATGATCTGTGCACTTCAAAAAAAAAAAATTAAACGATGTCTATGTTTTTTATTTGATGATTTATTTTATTAAATTTAAATGAACTCATTCAAGATTCTACAGTTATAAATATTTGTACAGAAAATAATAGTGTTTCATAATTAATTTTTTTAGTAATGCATATGCAATATTATTACCAATTAGTGAACATATACTTTTTTTTTTTTTAAACATATAATGATACGTCATAACTATCGCAGATTTTTATGCATGCAAAATTACAAAATTGTATGATAACATTTGAAGATTTTGTCATTTCTGACACTTAACACTTTCATTAAATCATTTTTGTACATCGGGGATGGTGATGTTTTTATTAAGCGGAATAACATATAGTAATCTACTGTCATGAGACAATCGTATCAAGAAAAATAATTTCTTAGATTATTAAGTTTGTTCTTCTAACATAACTAATAGTTTTTTTTTTCTTTCTTTCTTGTTTTTTTTTTTTTTTTTCTTTTTTAACTAAGGCGTCTATATCTTTATAATAGATTGCTTTATGGCTTTGGCAATTCAGAACTTATGTAGGTTTGTTGTTAGCTTGGTAATGTTAAATAATGCTGTTCGGTGACAAATTTCATGCATTTGATACAGAGTGGGTGTAAGAAGATATTTAGTAAGTCACAGGATAACTGCTTAAATATAATTAAAGACCGAAAAGTCAGTGTTAAGTTGGCCTATCAGATATTATTCTCTGATCAGCAGTAATATTTTTCCCCAAGGAAATTTAATAATAAAGCATATAATATTCACAAAATAAATACATTATTTTCGCCCTCCTCTACGTGACAGTAAATTTTATAACTTCTTATCGTCGAGGATGCCATCAGCTTTGTACTGTTTGGTTAGTGTCTATGGCGGTCTAAAATTTTACAGATTCGGCGAACGCGAATAAAGAACACCTCTAATTTATATATATATATATATATATATATATATATAGCCAGAGAGAGAGAGCACATGCAGGCAGTTTTGTATGCGCATATATAAAGATATACTTTATATAAGCCATTCTTCAAGATATTAAAAGTTGTTTTGAAACATCCCCCCCCCCTTTATGTTATAAACTACAAATAAAGTAATTTAAATTAAAGTCTTATAGGGTCATTTCTATGCAACATAATTATTGCTAAAAAAAAAATTCTGAAAAAAAAAAGAAGAAAAAAAGTAAAAGAAAAGAAAAGAAAGAGAAAATACTTGGGTGCTTTTTTATCCAATATCCCTCGTTGAACCCACATAGCAATTTCAATTTGCAGCGAAATTGCAGCAATCTTGCTTTGTAAGCCAACAAACTTGCAGCAAGTTCAGTGTGACAAGCTGTAAGTTCATAACAATATTGAAGCAAATTAACGCAAACTCCGAAGTCACCATACGCCAAATTTGCAGCAAACTTGTCGTGCAAGTTGCACTCTTACTGTATCAAATTTGCTGCAAATTCATTGCAAACTAGTAGAAAAGTTTAGTGTTGTATTAAAAGCACTGCAAATTCATTGCAATAGGCAAGCTTGTCATGTCACACCAACTGTTAATGCATTTCAAACTCAGATGCTTATCACGTCGCATTATCTGCAAATACACATAGAAACATGTAAATATAGCTTGTATTTCGCATAAGACTTGTCGACACGAGACTTCGAACCCCGCGGATAACGTCAAGCTTCTTCCACCAGTAAACATAGAGCTCCTCAGTAAACAACACGAGCAAGAAAACGTTGCGAAACCGCTTCAATATCAGTCTTCGGTTCAGTTTCAAATACTTACATAGCAATTTTAGTTTGCAACAGAAATGGTGTGAAAGAAAAAAAAATAATAATAATTAAAACGAAAGATAGACTTATGCTGTGTCTACTTTGCGACAATTTCACGGCAAATTTATCGCATCAAATTTGTCATGGCAAGATAATATCAAGAACAATCAAACTTGCTGCAAATGTGCTTGTTATCTGGGAAGGCTCTCTGCCATCAGGCAACGCAGCCAGATTTAAATGTTGAGTAGCAGCGGTCATCTTCTTATTGGATCTTTGCAATGAAATGTGGGAAACGAGTAATACGTAAAATTTGTTGACTATTCAGATTTCATCCATGTGGGATATTTAATAATTACTTGATTACGTTTATATTAAATGATATCAGTTACTAAATCTAGCTGGAATATTACTTACCATGTCAAAATTATCAAATGTATATATAGCCAGAAAATGTTTTCGAGAAATTTCAATAACGCATCTTTAGTGGTAAAATTTTACTTCGACATGAAATCACAAACTTTACTCTCATGTTAAATAAAAAATATATTCTGCAAATGATTTCGAAAACGCGTCCATTATATATATATATATATTTTTTTTTTTATTTCCTCATATCAAAACGATACATTTCTTTATTTCGTCGCTATGAAGTTCATAAAAACAAAAGCGACTGTGACTGAAGAAAATGTTTCACGGCTCTTTCCATAACACATTATGCAGGCGAGAGATGCTTTCATATATTACGCTTCAGAATGAGGATTTCTCTCTTCTGAAAATTGTCATACCTTAGATGAACCACTGATAAGAGATGTTAGAGAGGGGATGTGAAGAATCAAATCAATAAAAATAAAAGACGTGATAGTTGGTATCGACTTTGTACCAAAGTCAATAGCCGAAACCACTCGATAAACTTAAAATTCGGAGTTACCCGTTCACCCTCCCCTTTTCGAGTTCGAACCCACCCCACCCTCATTGGAAAGTTTATCTGAAAACTCATTGTTACTAGTACCGTCTAAGGAAAGGGAAAAAAAAATATATATTCAAGTAAAGAAAAAAAAATTACATTCGTTCATTCTTTTTCACTGGAGAATAAAAGAAATGGTCGATAAGGTGGATTTTTGGCTTTGCTTTTAACTCTAGTGATATATAATAGGAGAGAGAAGATGAAAAAGAAACGAAAGATGTAATGTTTTCTTTTGGACATTTTTTATTTTTTTTTTGTTTTGTTTTCGGGCATGTTTATGATTGAAAGGCCGTTTGGGAGATTGTGAGAAGTAGTGGAAAAAAGACGTTGGACGAAAGCAAATCGTTGTTTCTAGTTTGCTCTTTCTCTCTCTCAGCTTCAGAAGAAGCTACGGAGGCTTAATAGTCGTGTCTTTTCCGTCTCCAAGACTAAGATTCCATTGCAGTGGAAAAGAGTTGTGTTTCTAGGACAGGTGCTTTGTGATTAATGCCGCTTTAGATCCAAGGGATGAAGAGAAGCAGATCTCAAGCGGCACAGTTAGAGAGAAATATATATATATATATATGTGTGTGTGTATGTATGTATGTATATATATATATATATATATGTGTATTTTTTTTTCCGGGAACTTTATTATCTTCTTATGTGCGAAGCGAGATTGGAACTTTTTAAGTAATATGTGCTCCTGTTTATCTTTGTTAGTACATTGAAGAAGATTTTTTTTTTTTTTTTTTTTTTGTAACTTTTTTTTTCTTATTCACTGGTTTATTGTCTTCAATATTTGAATTTATTACTGGATAAATGTGACAAAAGGGTTTTCAGTCTTTCTATTTGTAATCTAATTTGGAAGTTTTAAGTAGCATCTATTATCATAATGCTGTGGTTTTTAAGGGTCACTAGAGTTTTCTTAGAGAAGTTGTGTAAAAGTAATTGTTTTATAAAGAAAAATTATTTGTTTCTTTTTCTTTCTCTCTCTCTCTCTATCTATCCCTGGTGCTTAATTAAATTAAAAATCAATCATAAGTTTCGGTTAAAAGTTTATTAATCAAAAATGAATGAATTTTCTTTTTTGTTAAGTAATATATATATATATATATATATATATATATATATATATATATATATATATATATATATATATTAAAAAGTGTTATATTACCTTTTTAATATTAACGATAGAAAAATAAATGAACACTTTCTTTAAAAAGAGTATTGCATAGTTATTTACATTTCCTTTGCAACTCTAAAAATTCCTAATTTATTTGTTTCATCACAAATTCGTTTAATTACAAATAATACCCATACATATTCCTATACTGTATTGGAAAGAGATTTTTAGCGCCACTAAAATGAGTTGAATTGTTTTTTGTTGAAGAACACTTCAGGGCATGTTTCTTTTTTTAATTGATATTTTTTGTTACGAAACATCGTTATTTCTTCCCTGGAGAAAAATGCATTCATTAATACATTTAATACGAAAAATATTTTCAAACAATTTTTATTATTACCCTTTTTATTATTATTTTTAGTTTCCAGTTAAATGAACAATTAGGAAAAAAAAAATTTTTAATTCATTTTAATTCGCTTTATTCTTAAGGATATGCTAAAAAGTAAGTAGTTAATATTTTCATTAAAAACTACTTATATATCTTCATTATAGATATTTTAGTTATTTAAGTTCTATAATAAGTTTTATCTTTTGCATGATGAAAGGAATAAATAAGAGAGGAATAGATTATTGCTAACTTTCAGGATTTAGATTTTTTCCCTCCTTCAATAACAGAATTCTCATATTGTTTTATAAAAGTAAAAATAACACTAAAAAATTAAAAAGGAAATGTCTTGCTGATATATTAAAAAAAAAAAAAAAAAAAATTATTTTAACAAAATTTCAATAGTAAAGCTTGGATAGTTTCATCATTTCATAAGTATTATCCTAAAGATGGTTAAAGAAAATAAGGCAATTTAGTTGCTATGGTGACTGAAAAACGTAATTCTATCGACAAGAAATTTTATGCGATATTGAAACTTATGTTTTTGGTAGCTGAGAGCTAATTTAAAATTATTGATTTATTTTTGTAACACTATCATTACTCATGAATATGAGCTTGGTTTTGATTAGATTTGTTTATCAAAAACTTATTTAAATAGCAAAACTTTCATGTTGTTAAGCCAAGAAATTGGGAAGAAAAGCTATCGTAGTAAAGATTTTTCATATAAAATAAATTTTTCAGAAAAAAAAAAAAAATAAAAGAAAAAAAACTGAAAGAAATAATAATAATAATAATAAACTTTGTGTTTTAGCTGGGGAAAGAAAATTTCTTGTATACGATTTCAATCTCTTGTTCCGATTTTTTCAATTTCTGAAATTTCTTATTCCCATGCAGACCAAAATCTAGTCTCGTCAAATTTCTAGAATAATAATAATAATAATAATAATGTTGAAACAATGAATTCTCATAGAAGGTCATAACATAAAATATAGTCATTTTACTTTTTCCCTATATATTTATTAGAAGGATTTTTTTTTTTTTTTTTTTTTTTTTTTTTTTTTATAAAATTGTATTACAACTTGATTCTCGTACACGTTAAAGAAATGTATTGTTTTTTAGTTGGCTTTCGGCTTTTTATAAACATATCCCTTGTTGTTAAAGGAAAGTTAAAAGCATCTTTTAATGCATGTAGATTATTAAAACCAAATTAACTTTTAAAATGAGATAAAAACACTAAAATTTTAAAAGATACACTTTAATTAAAAAACATGAAAATACAAGACAAACGTTTCGGCTAAACACTAGCCCTCCTCAGTATCATTAACATACGAAGCACAACATTTGCAATAGAGTTACAAGATATCAAAATAAAACTAGGTACTCTGGAGAAATAGCTTTAGCCTCGTTCAGGGCAAAAAGTTGTAATTTATTAAAGACGCCCTCTAGGAAAATGCGGGACATTTGAAGCTAATATTTTTATGTTAAAATCATATGATCACTATCGAGAGAATGAATTACAAGTTTAGATCTTAAACCACCTGTTTTATATGAGCGTTTATGTTCCTTTAATCTGATTTCACCGGTCTGCCAGTTTCACCGATATAAGTAGAATTACAATTTTTGCAAGGAATACTGTAGATTACACCTAAACGTTTAGGGCAGGGGGGGCAGCGGGTTTAAAGTTTGAGAGAAAGTTACTAATACGGAGTTGAGGTTTAAAACTAGATTGAGTTATTGAGTTGAGGTAATTGAGGTAGATTATTAGTTTATATTAAAAGAACTAATATTAAAAATCAGGTTATATTAGCGTGTTAAAATGATATTCTTTTTCTACCCCCCCCCCCCCACCTCTGTTCATCTTTTAATATTACATATCAGTCGGATTCACCCTTTCTTCATTCCCATGTAATCCTACGGGGGTTTTGTTACTTCATATTATAAATATATCGCATTCAAAAATAAAGTTTTTTTTTTTTTTTTAATTCTCTAATTATTTGTCTTTTATCTCAGTGAGTTTATTATTATTATTATTATTATTATTATTATTATTATTATTATTATTATTATTATTATTATTATTATTATTATTATTATTATTATTAAATTTAAATATTTTATTTCATTAAATAAACTTAGGACTCTAATTTTCAATTTCTAAAAGAAATATTTCAGTTTATTTATTTATTTAATTATTTTATATTGCTAAATAAGCTTAAAAGCAACATGTTCAAAAAATGAAACACAAAATACAGAATTAAAAAAAAAAAATCTTGAAGAGAAAAGAATGAATCCCCTACAAACAAGAGTCGTTGGCCCATCAGTAGCTATTGTTTCGCGCGGTTGGCACTTGGTTAGTTGGGATAATTGCAGTTGGCCGAATATCTTTTTTTGTTGTTGTTCCCTGCGTTGGCATTTTATTTGTTGGGGTAGCTATGGTTGGTCCACCTTAATGAACAACGTGTTGAGTCCAACAATAATTAATGTGTTAAATTTGCATATAACGGCTCATTTCTAACCATTGCGTAACATCAAAGAAAATATATAATTTTATTACACGCGTTAAAATATCATCGAGGATGTTGATTATTCGCATGAAAGTATAAAAATAGGTAATAATAAATACCAAAATGTATTTCCAAAGTAAAATACTGCATATGGCCCAACGGTTTGCAAGTGATTGGGCCATCAATCTCGCCAAAGGTCATTTATAACCGTTGGCCAACAAAAAACTCACCGTTGTTTCAATGTTGGCGTGATGTCAATTATCACATATTCTAAAAAATATATTATCGTATAAAAAAAAAAAAAAAAAAAAAAATTGTAATGTAGCGAACATATTTTTATGACCTCTAAATTATAACTTAAATTCACATGCAGTGTGTTCTTTAAATTTTTATATCCTCCCTCTTTCCACAAATGACCTTTTGCTAATTGCAACTCTATCGAAACCTTTTATTATGTATTATTCTTTCTACGTAATGCAGATCTACAATAGCATGTAGATCTCTTTCTTTTCATCTTGTAAAATAAATTCAGTTAGTCGCCATGTGTGCAATCCTGGTCTCATAATATAGTACATTATTTTTGCTTAAAACTTCCGTCTTCCCATGGCGACGTTTGGTTTTTATTGAGGACCGTTTGAATTATAATTATCTGGTAACCTTTTCAAAAATTGTATGTGTTTATACGTAACATAATTACAACCATTTTTTCTATAGTATTTTGAATTTGGCTTCGATTGGCGCTTTGGCGAAATTAATGAAGAAATCGGAGCGTCTCTTCACCATCGTCATGTAACACCTCAAGACGTCTTTGTTGGGGCTCTCGGCTCCCCCTCCACTCCGTAATAACTTTGAAAATTTATTAATTTTTGTACTCACCTATATGGTCACCACAGATGCTTAATATTTCTTAAATATTTAAATAAGTAATCTGCAGATTGAATAATGCCTAATTTTTTGAAGAGTTCTTGAGTTATTGGACAATTTCGTATGTACTCTCACAAGTTGTGTTTTTTAAATTGTCTTCAATCATACGTCAATATATCCGGTCATCAAAATTCAATAGAACAGTTGGCCCATATAAATTTTGCCTTAGGAGTCCTGACTGACGTGCAGCCTTAAATCGTAGTTTTAAGAAAAGTTTTACTGAGTTATATGTAAATAAAATAATGATTTAAGTAATAATATTCAGTTTATGTATACAATTTGAATGTGTATATATATAGGTGTTTATGATAATATCTCTCAAAAAAAGTTTTTTAAACGGAAATTAATAAAAATTGCGAAAAAAATTATTAAAAATATAATACTTCGGATACAAATTTAGTAATTATAAGCTATTCTTTTAAACACGTTAATAAAATTTAGTGAATAGTTATTAAATATGCTATAAAATAACTTTTAAAAAACTCTATTTTCTTCTCTCTTTCTCTCTCTTTCTCATTATTATTATTACTAATACTGAATTACTTTGTTTAGAATTTCATACGTTTTTCTACTGATTAAGAATTTTTATATTAGGGAAATTGCAATTCATTTAATCTATTTGATTATTGTTAAGTACCCCCCCCCCCCCCCCTCCCGATAGCTAATAATTATTTTTCATTTTTACTGCACTGTTCTTTGATATAATATATATATATATATATATATATATATATAGTTTTTTAAAAAGGAAAACTAGAATCCTTGAATTTACACTCTATATTTCTCTTGTACTTTTATGATACGGCAATTAATGTTGCAACATGATATAATAATATGCTTTTACAAATTTTATTATTCAATATTATATTAAAAAAAAAAAAAAAAAAAAAAAAAAATGGATCCTTAATAGAATTATTTGAGAACATAATCATTATTCATTCGAATAAATTTATTGCTTATTTTGAAGATACATACTTAGCTTCATTAATGTATTCACATTATTTTTCGATAATATTTTTTCGGTTCCTACAAATATCTGTATCATTTAATTTTTATGTTATTTTCCCCCTTCTATTTCAAAAAAAGAAAGTAAATATTTGAACAAAAATATAATTAATCAAATATTTACTATATTTACCCTATTTTGTCATATTTTCCAGATACTCTAAAAAATTAATAACCCATGGGGGAAAAGGGGGAGGTAACAAACATAAAAGACTGAAACACCAAAAATGTTGTTTTGGCCTACATTGCCTATTTCAAAATCAATATTAAATTTAACATTCTGTATCATCAATATGTCAATAACATCAGTATAAAGATTGTAGACGGCGATGGAAAAAAAAAAAAATAATAATAAAATAAAACTTAAAGATAGTTTTTTTCTTTTTTTTCTTCGAAAGAACTTTTAAAGTGATGGATGTTTTGTTTATAAACTATTGAATATTTTTTTGGAGAAAAATACGACATTTTAATTTTATTTTTAATATCTTTGGCTATTGTTTGCGTGTTGTTTTAATTGTATGCACTTGTCATCAATTCATCGATCCCTTAACGGATTTTAGTTATTTTTTATATGTCATTTTCCAACTTTTTTGAACGAAAATATTTTTTATTTTTAATATTCTCTTTAGACTATCAGTTTTCTTTTCTAGATGAAATTGAGGACACCGAAGCAATAGAGTGAAGGCTTGACAGAACGTCAATATATGCATGTATATATATATATATACAGAACATTTTTGTTTTTTAAGAGCGTGAAATTTATTTACTTTACACACTTTTATCTTTGAAAATGCTACTGTCCAAAAAATTGCGTTACTATGATTTTTAATATTTATGAATAATTTGTATTTTTAAAATTAATTTCAAATACAAAATCTTATAAACTTTTTAAAATGAATCTTGAAAACATTTAATACCCGACCCTTAATTTATAATTTTTGTATTTATGGTACATATAGGGGCAACAATATTGATTCATAAGACTATTTTGTTTTTAATATCACGTAATAGGGTGGTCATTACTGCTTTCTCTAAGAAACCCAACAATTTTCATCACTAGGAGGAAGATACCTTTCTAACACAATATGACCTCCTTGTGATTTAACGGCTACACAGATTTAACGTGCATATACTTATACCACTTCTTAACAAGTATACTTCAGTATCAGAAAACTAGTTATTTTTCTCGTGAAACATATTTTATCATAGATTATTAACTGTTCTTCTTTTTTCGTAAGTAAATAAACAACATGAAATTTACACTTAATATGGATCGTAGTTTTCTCCCTTTCTTTCAAAAAAGAAATGTCATAATTCAGTAGAAGGTAAACTGAACAATTTTGTCCACAGCCGAATAACAAGCTCCAAGATAAAGGAAAAGATAGTATTTGCTGATACTTTGGTTTAAAACAAGTTCTTCGATTTATCCTCCAGAAACCGATAACAGAGCTGAAGTCATTTCTTTTCTATGGAAAAAGTTCTTTGAATAAAAGTGGGGCTAAGCGGTGAATTGGAATTTGCATTAATGGTCATATTTTTGAGGTAAAGTGCTGACCCATAAAAACCCTTATCTAAAATCCTTATCTAGTTTTCCGCTTTTGTAGATTGTAAAGAAGCGCTCGGAATATTTCCTGCTGCATTTTGTTGACATTGTACAATGAAATGGATCGTACTGTATTTCATTCATGAGTTTGAAAAATAATTCCTGTCACGTGTGTATAAAATATATAAATTTCGATTGCAATGGAATTTACATTCTTGAGATTTCAAAAGCTCTTAAACTTTGTATGGGCTTTGAATATATTAGATTTTATACAAATTTGCTATTTAGGATTGTTTATTTCAAGATTATGATTATCTACAGTTAATAGAATTAATTTTCTTTATTAATATTTAATGTTTTTTCTTGTGAATTCCTCCAGAATTCAAAGTCAACTTTTGTACGATCTACCCTTCAATAGTATATAATTTTTAAATATAATTTTTTAATCTAAAAGCATTTTTTCTTAACTAAATTTGCCCATTGTCTTTATGCACACACCATTTGCCAGTGCATAAAAATATACGCACAGCTCCAAGAGTGGCCGAGAAGTTCTGCTCTCACAGTTGGTAGGAGGGAAGTACTGGGCTCGAACCCAGATCCCGCTCGTTTGCCTAGCTGTTCGAAGTTTTCCGTAGTTTTTCCGAAACTCGTGTAAATACGAGGTAGGATCCTTTTGAAAGACCCCCCCCCCATGGAGGTCCATTCCACCCAGGCTCAGCACCCTTGGATAGTGAAACAGCCTTATTAATACTCTGTACCATTACCACCATATACGCACGCACAAACAGAGACAAAGAAAGAGAGAGAGCAATTTGTTTTAAATCATGCGTCTTTATTCCAACTCTCTTTAATATTTTTAAACATATTATTTACTTGAACTTAAACTGTAACAATAAATGCTTTTGACATTAAGTTTATTATTGTCTTATCATCATCAATATATTTTTATAATAATGAAACATCGTTTAAGTAAGAAATTTGCTTTTGAATTAAATAGAAAGTAACTCGTCAATCAGTTACATTCTTCTTTTATTTTAAATATAAACATCATAAAAAAAAAAATTTTCTTCTTCTTCTTTTCTTTTTTTTTTTTTTTTTTAAGCATATTTGCTACGCAAGCAGTGTAAAATGACTGCTTTACTTTTTTTTTTTACGTAGAATAAATTGTGATGTAAATCACATAAGACTTATTTTTCTTTCTCTTTATGTTTAATCGAGTTAGATTTTTCTTATCAACAACAAATGACACTAAATGAAAAAGTAAAATCCCTCACATTTTTTCATTTAGTGTCAGAATCCATTTACCGTGAACAATCTTTTCGATTTCATAAACAACTTCAAGTAATTGTCTTACACATTTTTAATCAAATGAAAAGTAATTAAGACGGTAATGTAAAGTAAAAGGCTTTTCCAAAATAATCTCAAGCTTTAAATTGAACATTCCTAAAGAAGCTGTCATTGTTATTTGCTTTTTAAAACATTTAAAAGATGAGCCTAAATGAAAACAGGTCCCGAAAGCCGCATTCCAGGCATTACATTTTTACAATGAAATGGGATGACCAATCAACGTTGACTTTTTTTTTCGTCATCGATATAAAGACGTACTTCTAATTTCCTCTCTCCGAATTCCTAATCCTGGATTAGAACAATAGTGATATTGATGATTATTGCGTCTTTTCCAGTCTTTCAAGAATATTGCGATCATTTAATTTAAAATGCCTCTTCGGCGCCCGCCTATTATATTCCAATGTTCTGTGAAGTATGAGGAAAACTAAACCCGAGGATAATGAAGAAATAAAGAAGAAATTCGGAAATTTATACGGTTGATTAACGATTATTCGCATGTATTAGTGTTGATTTTCTGTTTCATTGAAGCTCGTATGCTGAATAGATTAATATGGAGACTGTATTATTACGCGAATTAATAATTTGTACATTAATCGGTGACTTTTTTTTCTTTTCTTTCTTTAATATCAACATGTTTCTCAATTTATCTGCACATTAAAGAAATGTTCTGTTTAAAAGATCGTGTATGGAAGTTTGTTTTGTGTGCTGCTTAAATTTTTTGCGGGATTTAATTTATTACATTCAATTGGAATTTTCAAATCCTCATATGTTGTATTTTAAATTATCTTGCATCCATCTTCTTTTATTTCTAATAATGTTAAATTACAGAAAAGTATATTGATTATATTCTTGATATGATTTTTGTGTGTAGTCATAAATTGTGTACGAAATATTTCTCTAAACAAGGCTTGAAAAAAAAAATGTGAAAAGTGCAATTACAGTGCTTTAAAAAAAAAAAAAAAAAAAAAAAAAAAAAAAATGTCTAACAATATATTAAATTGACTATATTAGACACGTTTGCTTGGTCACCTATTCTAATAAAATGCTTGAAAAAAGCGACTGGTTTCAAGAGCATTACTTTTGTTATGGAGTTTTGACGGAGAGTATTGTTATGGAGTTTTTCCATAACAATGATTTCTTTTCAGAGTTTAGCTTGGTAATAAAAAAAAAAAAAAAAAAAAAGAAAAGATGAACAAAATAAAATAGAATTATAATAAGTAATAACTTAGTTTGTATTTTTTTATTTTTATTTTTATTTTTATTTTTTTTAATTACCTAGCTACAACTCTGAAAAGAAATCATTGTTATGGAAAAAACTCCATAACACTTTAAATTATCTTCACCAGCAAAAGCATATCTTTTTTACTTTTGAAAGAGTGAACATGCTTTTGCTTGCCAAAATGAAATGAAAAACTAGTCTCTTTTTTCCAACAATTTTGAGAAACATTAAGATGTTTTATTTGTATATTTCATTTCCAAATTTCTTAAATTTTACTTTTATGTAATTGTAGTTTAAACAATAAGAAAAAGAGCAGTAACTATGAAAATATTGTCACCAATACTTCGGCCAAATATAATCGAAAGGGAAACCTGTTAATTTTTGAATGATACATATGTTTCCATAAATTCTTTCAGAAAGAAAATCCTATAGTCTCATATTGTCACATAGCCACTATCTCTTATTTTAGAACTACTTATTTTTTCAAACAATTTTGGAAAATATTAAGATTTTTGTTAGTAAATTTCATTTCTAAATGTCTTACGCTTTACTTTTATCTAACTGTAGTTTGAACAATACAGAAAAGAGCAACTATGCAAATATTGTCATCACTATACTGCGTCCTAATATTGCCGAAAGAGAAAACTTGTTATTTTTTGCATGATACATATGTTTTCATAAATTCCTCGAGAAAGCAAATCCCATAGTCTGATATCGTCGTATAGCCAATATCTCTCATAACGGCGCCTGTCAGCGTGTAAGTTTTAGCCCATTCATCACAAACTTAGTTCACTTATGCTTCCGCGTATATTTAACGCTGCCACATAAATAACTACAACAAAGCCAGATCATGTAAAATTTTGCTAGTGGCACTTTCTTAATCTTTCAAGGGACATCTTGAAAATTGAATTTTGAGGTAAACAGAAGATTAATCAAAGTAAAGTAACGGTTTACTTGTCATGTAAATGCACTTTGTATAATTATTTAAACCTTTCTTAAAATTTATTTGGAAAAATGTAGTGTTCTCGCTTTCCGATATGGTACAAAAGATATTTTATAGCAAATTAGAAAACAACAAATTAAAAGTTATATAAAAATACATAATACTGATTTAGTTAATTCCCTCATTTCATTTAAGTTGCTGGAGCAGCAGCGTCCCAAAAATAAACCTTGAAAGCGTAGCACTTTAATTTTAGTTGCATGATAACCAGCACAAACTTAGAGGATAGGAAGTCAGTTTTATCGTTTACTGGATATTTTTTAAAATTATCCATTTTAAATTTTATTATAAATGTTTCATGACCCTAGTATTAGCGACCAGAAATTAAATAAACTAAAATTCAAAATTATAATCTATGATATTTTATTTACTTTGAGAAGCTGAATCTTAACACTTCCTTTTAAATAAACTATTCACTCTTGAAATTGGCGGTTTCTAGACGGGTTTCTCACTGAGAAAGTATATATATGCCGCAATCATCTCGAACGGATAAGTTGCCATTTTCTGAATCACTCAATAAATTTCCAAGCTATGCGTGTAAATAAACAAATAAACTGAATACACGATATTATTAATTCTTTGTGTTATGAGATATTCTCGCTTAGTTTCCTAGAATTGGGTCTTAAACCAAATTATAGTAGCTAAAACTAGTCTCTTGTGTTCGAAATTTTTTTTTTTTTTTTTTTTTTCAGAAACTTTTAAATAAGTTTGACCATGATAATGCAAGAAAATGCTCCAGATTTCTAACAGAGATTTCTGGAACTAGTTAGCAAGGGAGCTAGAATTTATATGGAAGATATAGAACTATTTTCTCCAAAAAATAAATATGATAAAATATGAAAAATTTAGTCTTAAAAAAAAAAAGTTGTATGGAATAAAGGCGGAGCTAAAAGTACTCCGGAATAAATTAAAATATTGGCAGCTATGCTAAAACCATAATTTATTTTCTAGAGGTCAATCATAGAATTTTTTTTTTCCAGTGCTCTTGCCCATACTTGCCAACATCCTCATTAATATTCCGTAGTGTCGATAGTCTCGCCCTTTTTTTCACACCAGTAAATTTTTAGAGTAAGATTCTTCAAATGGAATTATGATTAAATAAGAAAGAAATTTTTCTGTAAAAAAATACAGGTGTGATAAAGAAGGCGTTTCTAACAACACTACGGAATATTAATTAGTATGTTGGCAAGTATGTCTTACCTCAAACAAAATCAGTTATTATTAAAATATATTTGAGCAACTTAGATTATAAATAATTCATTGTGAGTATCGTTGTGGGTTTTAATCATTGTGAGTAGCATGTTAAAAATAAAAGAGCTGTCAAACATACCGTTCTTTTATTTATTTTATACTTTAAATGAAATTTATACAAATATATCATCGCAAATTCAGGGATGGAACACGGGCGCAGTATTCATACCACTATCAATGTAAGAAAATTTTCTACTCCTTAAATCAACGATATTATAGGTAGTAAAATTTCTTAAACAGATTCCGGTATGAAATCTGCGCCCGTGTTCCATCCCTGCAAATTGTAAGTTACTGGATTTTCTCTTAGAAGTATTATGTTCAACAGAGTTGGTGTAATTTCACATCTTTTTGTTAAACTTATATAGCTGTGTAATGTATAAAACCAAACCGATATTTGAAGTATGTTTTGTTATAAGCAGAATAAAAAGTATTCTAAGTAGCTTGAAATTTTGAAAAGAGCAGTTAAAAGTGGCACTCCGATTACTTTTATAGTATAAAAGTTTCTTTCTTATACGTAAATATGTATAAAGGGATAGGGTAGGTGCTCCAGTGATTGGCATGCTCCAGTAATAGACATCTATCCCGAAAAAATTAATAAATAAGAAAAATCATAAAAACATATATTTTACATATAAGAATTTTAACATTTTATGTCAAACACTGGAACATAGGGTGCTAATAACTGGTAAAATGAATAGCTAGCTGTGTCACTGGAACCTAGGGTGCTAATTGCTGATAAAATGAAAAACTGGCAGTGTCAATTACTGGAAGATTGAGTGGGTGTCAAATAAAAATTCATAAAAAAAAAAAAAAAAAAAAAAAATGTTATAAAATGTATATATTTTAACATATATGTGGTTCTGAATGTCTTTCATACCATATGTACTAACTTAAGATTTCTAAAAATATTTTCTGATGCCTAGAACATTAAAAACATCAGAGATTGTTCTAAAAGTGCCAATCACTGGTGCACTTACCCTATTATAAAATTAAACTAATAATAAGAAAGATGTAGGGTTTCTCTTCTTGACTGTCTTCACAAGTTTCCTATATTACTACACTACTATAATATTGGTCGTATGCTACAGGATTCGTTCGAACAAGCCTTTTTGAAACGACTCTTTCAACACTTTTCTTTTACAATAATTTTTTTCGAAATTTATAGGCTTATTATTTGATGAAGATTGTTGTATAAAATTAGTGGTATAGAAATTATAAGGACCGTATGAATTTTGTTGAAAATCCCTACTTGATTCTTTCCTCATAAAAATATAATAAATAAAAAATTTTAATTGAAAATTAAATATTTTTGATGCACATGTTTGCTCCTTTTTCTAGAGTTTGAAAAAATTGAGTGGAACTCGTATCTTATCAATTCTAGTTCACTTCATGCCTATAATCCTTTCACTTTTCCATAGCTCGTTAACTCTTTCGTGTATTTTAAAATGATTAACACCAGATTTTTTCCATATATAATCTTTAAGCTATTTATCCTTTTAAATTAATGTGAGATTTTTTTTTTTTTTTTTTAAGAAAGTTCCGAATCATTCTAGTTCCTCCAAATGCCGAGTTCTGTTCTTTAAGCAGGTTGAATAAAAAAAAATTTCTTTTTGGTAAACACTGACTGATGTTTTAATAGAAAAATTATCTTTAAATATATTTTGCATACCAAAATAGCCATTTATTTTCAGAGTTTTAGAATGTTAAATTTTTATTATTTTTTTTTTATTTAATCAAAGTTTAAAATTATTAAAAAAAAAAAAAAACCCTTTATATATTTCCTTCTTTTCTTTTTCTTTCTGAAATTCAAAAGTGACAGTTCCATTTTTGAGCCATCGCATCTTTCTGTGATTGAAGACCCTCGCGGGAAAATCGACTTGCATTTGTGTCATAATCATAGTAATTCCATCCTGCACTTGGTAAAAACACCCCGAAAAGAAAGTAATATAAGAAAAGCTTTAGGGCAAAAAAGAACTTCAACGAAATGGGAAGTAATAAAGCCGAAACGTGTGGCCCGTTTGAGAGAAAAAAGAGAATTCATACTTATTTTCAGATTTTTAGAAAATTTTCTTTTACGTGTATTCTTTGAAATTCGATTTGGAGAAACAGAATGTGCTACTTGGCAAATTGCAAAGATTTTTTTAACACATTATCCTTTATTATGTTTATTTTTCAATACATTTTGAGAATTCTTTTAAGTATCGAGCCCTTATGAAAAGAATTTGTTAAATACATTTAGCGGAGAAAGTAAAATTTCTATTTGAATATGGGGTAAAACAATTGCAATCGATGAAAATCAAACCTGCAATGGGATACCTACATCCACTTTGTTTTGGCGCCATCTAGTGTCAACTATCAACAACTTATGTTCAATTTTTTTATTCGTGGCAGAATTTCTAATGAGAAATTTTAAGAAGTTAAAAACTAATTAAAAAATAATTTTCAAGATTAGAGAAATCTTTTCATTAAAGCCGTAAATATTGATAAAAGGGCAAATCTAATTAGAAATCTTATATCTAAGGTGCAGTTTTTTTTTATCACTGATTTTTCGCGATTATTTTATTTTCTTTTTTTCTTTTAATATTGATGTATGTTAATATAAATTTTTTACATTTTTTATTATGCCTATTAAAAAAAAAAAAAACTTTTTTCTTTTATGTTTGTTTTATCTTGTACCACTTTTACGTTATTTAATATTTATTTAATATTTGATTCATGCTATTTATTAAATAAACATCATGAATTAAAAATATATTAAAGTTTTGAATATTGAGAATTATTCATCTTTTAATGAATAAATATTAAAAAGGTATCAAATATAGATAGGTATTTAAGTTTTAAATATAAGCTTTTTAAAATTGCTTTTGAATTAAATTTCTTAGATTCAAATTCTGTAGTATTGTAAAGTATTTGCTATTCTTTAAGGTAAATAGTCTGTATAAATTATAAATTATATAAAGAAAAAATCTTGACTGTTTTCTTAATTGTTAGTCATAATTCTTTTTCTTGAAGAACTTCGACATAATTAAGGTAAGATTATTATGAAAGAAATAAATATAAAAATGTTATTGGAGGAGATAAAAAGTGGACAAAATAATGCCTTAACATTACAGAAGTATTTAAAGTAAAAAGAATACGCGTAGAAATAATTTTCTTAATGCTTTCACAGGAAAAGCACGTACGTGCGTTCACCAAAAAGGTAAAAATGCCTTTTATATTTCAGATGATCGTGTTTTATTATTATTACTATTATTATTATTTTCCCTAATACTTTTAAATTCGCCAACTTAAAGCCCCTTTGAAATGCTTAGAAGATATATCTTTGATTGGCATTCATGTAAGTATTATATTGTACATAAAATACTACTGTGTTACAATGTTTCTTTTAAGTCTTAGCGATTCTTTTGTTGCTGCAACAGCTCCGTTACAGTTGCCAACTTTTACGCATTTTGTATTATTTACTTTTGAAGACACTATTTTCTAGAATTTTTTTTTTCTTTATTTGAAGGTTAAAATTTGTCAATTAAAATAGACGAAGAAAACTATTTTAAAATAGTGGTATTCAAAATGCGTAAAAGTTGGCAACTATGCGTTATTTGAAAGGTGAGTTACTTTAATGTGGTTTACTTATCTCTGGAACTGAATTGCGTGAATTAAAATTAATTTTTTATGCGTTTTGTGCTTTAAATTATAATTCAGATGCTTTCCCGCTTTTAAGACGTCAGTCTTTTGGAACTATGACAGCTAATAACATGGAAATTCGTGAATCGAAGGTTCGTTATTGGAATTATAGGACAACTGAGACTGGTGAATTCTGGACTTTGTCGAAAGGTGAGTTGAGAATTCCTTTGTATCATTTCTTATTTTTAAATGTAAAAAATAAACCATTGAGTAAATAAGTAAATACAAATTAAAATTTAAAATAAATAAATAAATAAATAAAATATTCTCAGATTATAATGTTAAAAGAAAAGTTTAAAAGTAGTTTTTAAAATTTTATTTTTAACAACTTAAAACTTCTAGAGGTTTTGACAGACTTTTTCTTTTTTTTCTAGTTTACATACCTCAGAAGTGTTTCAAGAAGTTATTCCAGTGTATAAAGGAGGACATCCAGACTATAAAATATTATGCACCAACTTTGTGATCCAAGTTAAGAGTAAAATGCTTATTTTACAAGCAAAAATTTCAAATGAAATTTATTTTGTAAATTCGATAGCAGTTAGTCTTAACATTTCTTATTTTGTTTCAGCTTGTTTCACACTGAATAGATCTGTAATATTTTTGTATTTTGCTGATAAAAAATATTTTTTTCACAAGGTGTTTTAAATTTTCTTATTACTTTCATATACACTACACCATACACACACAGATACGCTAAGATTTTTTTTTTTTTCTTTAACGTATTTAATTTCCGGTAAAGGGCTGAAAATTTTTAGTTGTATGTATAGAAAGAAAACAGTAGTTTGAAATTTATTTCTGCTAATTTTGATGAATTTTCATATCGAGGGTTTTTATAAAATATTTTGTATAAATTACCAAAAAGATTTTACTCACAGTTCAAGCATAATGTAATTTTTAAGAAAAATCAAACATTCATATGAGACATGGAGAGAACTCTCAAATCAGGTTAGTTTGAAATTTATGTTTTTTAGCCTTTAACCCTACAAAGTATTCGTTCGTTCAACAACGTAAGTTTAATTTCCAATAAATCTTTTTGGTATAGAGAAACTCTGTATAATATAATTTTTTAAACCAACACAGGAAACTTATTTCATTCTAAAGGTTACTAAAGAAAATAAATACTTTACACTAAATACTTGTATTAGTTACTACTTATATTAGTTACTAAATACTAACTAATACAAATTATACAAAAATCACAAAATAAGGCTGTACAGTAGAGCCTCGCTTATCCGGGGTAATGTGGACCGTGAGTACCTCGGATGATCGAAAACTCGGATAACATGCATTCAGTCGTAAATCGGAGGGCAAACATATGTCAAAGCTTAAAACAGATATAAACGTAGTCATGAAACATGTAAAATAATATATATATGAGGCATTTGAATGTAGTCAGTTAAAAATGCAATAAAATGCATACATATATACATTATAAAATACAGTGATGTATAGTGAAATTTGTCAAGGTTATCTACACCATTTGTCAAAAGCTACGCCTTCTTCAGGGCGCGGCCTTTTCGGGACTAGCTCGGTTAACCCAGAACTCGGATAATCGGGGCTTTACTGTACTTTGAAAGAATAATAATTGTTTTTATTATATTGTACAAAATATTCTAAATACCTGATTATTTCAGTTCACACAGCTTTCAACTGGTAGAATTCTGTTTAAATCGTAACTTTTGTCTGTTTAGGGACACCTTTCTAGACAAAAGCAAACATTTTCAAAACTCCATCTCATTTACAAACGTATTTCTTTACATTTTCTTTTACTAACTTTATCGGTACTCTACAGTTTAAATAAATTACTTTTGCCCGTTAATCAGCCTCTAGTAGTATTTAATATAGCTGGAAAGTATAAATATTTTTTATACTATAAATATTATTTCTAACATGCAAAAATTCAAAATAATATATGCATGCATATCAAACAAGTAGCTTAAATATTTTACAAATTCCTGAATTTCTTGAAAAGCGACTGGAGACGAGAGGAAATATTTTTGTAATTCTCTTCCTCAGTGGAAGCGATGCTCAGATTCAAAACGCAGATCTAAAAGGAAAATTTATAACTGTTTGATATGAATAGAAAAATCAAAGAACAAACAGAAAAGAAAAGAAAAATAATTCCCCCAAGCAATGAAGTTTAAAAAGCCCAAAATAACCATACCTAAGTTCTTTTGTTTTCTTTTTCTTTTTTTTTTTTTTTTCCGTTACCATCTACAATCATTTTTGAAATTTAAAGAAGTCTCATTTTCAGTTACCTAGGAATATTTCATATCATGTTCCATTGGTATGTTTATAGGGGGGAAAAAAAGTGCTCTCTCAAAATTTGGGTTTTAAAATCAAAGTATGTAACTTAAAATATATCAAAAAATAGTTTGTATAGCACTTTTTCCTCGGTAATTATGATTATCTTTGACTATAAAATAGCTTGTGATATAAGATACAGAAACATTAAATTTTATTTTATGGCTATCTAGGATGTTACCTTTTTAAGAGATAGCTATAAAAAGTCGGTTTACATCATAATGTCAAAGTTTAATTTTGATGATATTGCGTAGTTTGTACTATGAAAGCTATAAACCATACCATAAATATCTTTCCCCCCAGAAATACTTTCATTTTCTTTACAAATTTTCATTTATATATGGCTATATTGCACTTGAGAATTAGGTTATTTTTATGTTACAAATTGTTTATATCTTTATAAAAAGCAATTTCCGGAATGGGACTTATTTTGATAAAGAAGTATTAACTTCTAGCTAAAAACTTTTAAAAGAATCAAATACTTTTTTTTTTTTTTTTTCTGGTATGAAATCGGTTAAATCTTCTTAGATAATAGTACTTTATTTTCTATCTAAAAACTTTTTTTTTTTTTTTCATATCTAACAGTATGACTAAAAGCAAAAATATTTATTTTATTTTATTTTATTTGACTTTATTTTATTTTATTATTATTATTATTCAGCTTTATTATTATTATTATTATTCAATTGATGATTCTTTTGTAAGAAAAAGCTTAACTGCAGTAAACTACAAGGCTGCTAAGTTTTAAATTTTTGATGAATTTCTAAATCACTGCAAATTAACAAAGATTCAAATACGTAAGAATTGAAATATAATTTATCATACTTTAAGTGAAATTTCTATTATAAGTTTGCAAAACAACTTTATGTACAAAGACTCTTTATGTACAGCTTAGAAACAAAAAAGGTTACGATTTTATCATTATTTTTTTTTTTTTTTTTTTCCAATATACATCTGTTTCTTCACAGAAGTCTGTTACTTTCTTTATTAAAAAAAAAATATATATATATTTTAAACATTAGCATTTTTAGCTTTTACTCACAGTTCAATTTTTGTTAATGAACAAATTATCTCGAAAGAAAATGGTTAAAATTATAACAGAATTTTACTTGTATTTTTATTATAAGTATCGTACAAGAATTGTAAAGAAATGTTAGTAAAAATTTTAAAGAAATATTAGTAATAATATTTACATATACAATGTTACTTTCACTTCAACCCTTTCCCTCAAACTCTTTACTCTTTCTCTCTCAAAAAGTGTTTATTTTCCAAATTTAAAATAAAGTAAGAAAATTACAATTATTAACTTGTTTTTTATCAATAATAAGTAATTATTTCACTGTAATGCTTAAAAAAAAAAAAAAAAAAAAAATCATAATCTAAAGCTTTCATTTCTAAGTCGCAAAGTAAGAAAATCGTTAAAAGAATCAATTTTCCTGTTCTTTATTAATGTTATCAACTTGATAGAAACCATAAAATTGCAAACAGTTTGCTCATATTACATTACAGTTTATCGTTTATCAATTTCTGCTTTAGCATCTGTTTTCGAAGAAAATCTAGATCTTGTGAACATTTTAAAAGTTCCGCATCGATTTCTCTTCAAGCTTACAAATTTAGGAGTTTGTTGAATTTTTAAAGAATAAATATCTAAAGGAACGCATATCTTCGTGTCTACTTATTTATAATTGAATTATGGTTAGTGAAATTTGTTATGATATACATAAATCATCCATTTCTCTTACCGAATTCTCTGTTTCACTAGTAAATTAAATTTCGCAAGAATTATGATCATAAAGTTTATTTTAACTTTCCTTGCAGGAGAAATCCGTTTGATTAAATGCAAGAATAATAAGTTATGAAATTTCTTGATAATTAAATAGAAAAATAGCTTAGGGTTATGTTTTACCTTTTTGATTTAATTAAAGTATTGGACAAATTTAAAATAGAGTCCCATTTAATAATGTGCGTGCCTCAATTTTTTAGCTCAACTAAACGGTTGCGAACCAAGTGAGATTTATTATTAATTATTTTAGTTTTAAAATGCGAACGGTTTTTATATAAAATAATAACTGATATAAGATGTGTCCTCTAGCTAAAATACTATTATTTTTTAAATAGGCAAACTTATCAAATAGTTTTCTTATATGCCGTTTCTGTCATTTTTAGTTTGTATATCAAAACAAAATGTTTAAAGACTCGCTAGTGCACTGTTCGAATTTTCTTCACAAAGATTAAAAGTAGAGGAGGGGGGGGGGGATATTTTTTCGAAATAGTTCCACAAAAATCAAAATATGCCTTTCACTTTGGGATTATTTTTCCTCTGAAATTTCATTTTGTATCCAACATCTTTCAGATATGAAATTCCATTTCCAACTTCTTTTGTGCTTTTCAAAATATCTATCAAAGGTTTATGTTAGAGAAATAAATCTAAGATTATTTCATTGGTTTTATATTATTTCTAATCATTGAGCCTTACTTTAAATATATCATGTCTAACTGATAATATTTCTGTTATCTTAAATGCTAAAGGACATGCAATGAGAAGGGGGCGTTATTAGTTCTGCCAAAAATAGTTCAATAGTCTTTAAGCATGCACTGTCATCTGTAATAACTATTATAATAGTTACGTTAGATACAGCTATTTATTAACGGCTAAATCTTCTTCTGTTTCTCCTAAGTAATAATAATGCATGCTGAAATATTACGCATAAATAAACATATAAAGAAATAACCGAGTAAACAAATAGGTAAATGAATAAATAATTTTAAATCGATCTCTGTTTTTGATGATTTGTATCTAGGATACGCTTTGAATTAAGTTTGCTTAAAAGTCGATATACAAATGCTGAAGCAGTTGTGTATTAGAAAATGTTGATCAGTTTTGTATTGTCTTGATTTTGAATTCAAATAAAACATTTCGATAATTATTCATGTCCTTTTAAAAGTTTGAACTTGAGACGAATTTTTATATCTGTGCATTTTAGTGCTAATGGGCTGAACAAATGCCATATAATTTATTTTTAAATGTGTTTTTTCGATTAATACCTTTAAGAAAATATTAAAATCAAAGTAAATACAAAATCAAAAGTTAAAGTAAATATTCATTTATTTGTATTTCCTCTTATTTAGTTAAAGGAAGCTAAATACACCACTTTTGTTCATGTTAATTTTTGTTCACTCGTATTGTCAGTATTTTTATTTGCTCTAAATTTAGACTAGTGTAGACAATACGACTTAATAATTATTAACTAAAATTAGAAGCATAGTCTGACGTACGTATAAGTGAAATTGAAGTGTGCTAATATATATAATTCCTTTTTTACTTTGCCGTATGTATAAGTCTTATAGAGTATCTCAAATCCTCTTAGCAGAAAATGCGAGACTGGAGATTTCTGTTGCAGATTTTTTTGACAGTCTGCTGATTATTTTCAAAACAATAATATTTTTTTTTTCTTTTCTAATCAAATCCATATAAATTGAGTAAGAATAACTAAGTTAAGAAAAACGCGATATATATATATATATATATATATAAAATAGATAAAGACGATAAACGTATTTTCTATAAAATTAAGTTTTAGTGACATTAATCATTCAACTATTAAAGAAAACCCCGTTAAAGATAAATTTTTATTTTAAACTATAGTAAAATCTTATTATAATTTTAAAACCGAGTTTGTGAATCTTCTTCTACATTTAAAAAAAAAAGAAAAAATTTGGTGTTAAACACAATATAGTTAAAAAAAAAATAAAAAAAAGAAAAGAAAAGAAAAAAACGATGAAAATTTAAGAAAACTCAATTTAGTTTTGCAATGCCTTCCATAAAGGTAGCACATCTTTTTTTCCGCCTTTTCCCTTCGTATTTCTTTCTTTTCTTTTCTTCCCCTCTGAATAAGAAATATTTTTTTTCAAAATTCACTACATTTTTTTTTTTTTTTTCCAATCTTCATTGAATGTTCTTTGAAAAAGGTTGTAGGAAATTAAAATTCAGTTTAAATACTAAATAATTTTAGATCAAATATCTAGTAGGCTTTGTATTTCCGAACATTTTCTATCATTCTCATACCTTAGTCATCTTGTTAATTGAGAAGGTTCTCTTCCTATATATATATATATATATATATATATATATAGTAATACAATAATATCAGTGCATAAAATTTAAAGACGATTCACTTCAGCACTAAACCAATTATTTGGATCATAAGCGAAGACCACCCAAACCAAACCACAAAAGAATTAAATAAAAATTGAAAGGGATATTGGAAATTGGAAGAAGAATAAAGCATAATTTGCATTCTAACGTTTTCAAGGGCCTGGTAGAATGCAAATATGCTAAAAAATGGATGTTTTTCTGTAACAAAGAAAGCAAAAGCCAAGAATTTCCTTGTTTACAGGCCCGAAACACCCATAGAAAAAACAAAAAAACGAAGATCAAAATAAAACGATTACCTAAGAATGATGATCCAAAACCATTTAAAATAAAAATATAATTTTTTTTTAAAAATGGAGATTAAAATAAAAATACAAAATTACTTTATAAAAAAAATATATATATATATATATGTCTTTAAAGGAATGTCATAGAAGGCTTGACAATTTTCTATTTCTGGCATGCAACTAAATAAAAAGCTATGAATAATGTTGTCGGGGAATGATCAATTATTATGCACCAGGTTACTTGACGGATGTTTAGTTACCTTTTTTATTTTTATTTTTATTTTTATTTTTTTTTATTATTGTCAAAAATTTGTAATTATGATGAAATGAAAAAAAAAAAAAAAAAAAAAAAAAAAAAAAAAGACTTGCAATTTGTATTCTCAGTTTATTTTGCAAATTCTTGGTATTTTAATACACTATTATTATATAGAAATGAAGTTAAACTCTATTAATAGGAAAAGTAAGACATTATTAAAATTTTCTGTATTTATCGTTAGTTGTGTTATACGCTGTATGAATGAAAATCTAAAAAAAAAAACTTACTTAAAGCATTGAGTTACAGTAATAAACTGCTTTAATTACCTCAATGCTATGCTAAGATGAATTTGGTATCATTTAGTTAATATAGAATATTTAGACCTATTTTTTTTTTCACTATCATAATCTTTAAACTTCAAATATAATCACATACAAGTAAATTATAGTTGACATTTACTGAAAAAGAAGCGAGAATTTTTAATTCAATGAGTTATTATAAAATAAAACTATGATTTCTGTATATTTCAACGTAAAATTTTGAAAGACTTTTTTTTTTTTTTTTTTTTTATAACAATATATTTTCATTATTTAATCTCACGTAAAATATAGAAAGCTACTTAAAAAATACATCGAATTACATGTGATACCGTTTTCAGATGATAGTGTTTATCATGAACCCTTCCCATTAGCCAAAATTTTTATTTTGACAGTGTTCACATTTTAGCCATGCTTGTATTTAGTGAGCACCACTGAATTTAAAAACTACTATGTTGTGGTCATTATAAAACTTTCTTTTATATTTTCCAATACACATGCACTCAGACCAAAATATTTTCACCCAACCCATTTACTGTAAGTTCACTTCGTACGTATTTTTTTAAGAAAATGCGAAGCGCCTTTTATCAACTCATCGACGAGATATTAGAAATGTATTATTCTTTCTTTCTTTCTTTTTTTTAATAAAAAAAAATCTATAGTTTAAGTTCTTTAGAAAATCGTCATATTAAAATTTTGCATTCCCGAGGGGTTCCCTCCGCCCCACCCCCCTCTATGTCAATGTTACAACAAAATTATCCAGTGTGACTCTTACTATTGTAAATATTCTGTTTATTTTATTTATTTATTTATATATATATATATATTTTAAGTAATCCTTAATGTGTACATTAATACGAAACTTTGTCCTGTGCTGCCGTATAAGAATTTATGAAAGAGGATTGATATGCACCACCTATTAATTGGTATGCACTAACATTTTATAGACACACATTTTTGTCAAGGTTGAACTAAATATATATTTTCATGAAATTCTGAGCATGTTCTTGATCTACAGCAGTCACAAAACTTTTGCCACAGACACAAAGACATGAGTTCAAAATGCTTCAAGGAGCTCTTAAAACGTAGAAAACCGTCAAAAAATGAAAGTTGAAAATTTTTACAAATTTAATATTTTCTTCTTATGAATACAGAAAAATGTAATATTCTATTATGGTATATTTGTGGCATTTCTAACTAAACTTTACCGTTTTTCAAAGGCTTTTTTTTTTTTTTTTTTTTTTTAAGCAAATGAAATTTTTATCTTTTGTGTATAAATATTTCTAGCGAGTGCTTAAAAGTACTTTTTTTTTTCTTTTTAAGTTCAAATAAAGCCTGTACAGTTTGTTGAACTTATGCGACACAATGAGTTGACTATAGAAAGAGATGGTGAGGATGGGGGGGGGGGGGGGAGTCTCTTGAAAAGTTACGAGAATAGCCCAGCCACTAAAGTTTGACAGTGTTATGAATGTTTTTATGTTTGATAAGATGGCGCTCTTGTCGCCCGGGTTCCCTTTCTGTGGTCTTTGCAAGTTGTGTGTAAATAACTCATGCTCACTTTGTTTAGCGAATAGGTAGTGTTTTCCTAGGCGCGTATTTTTTTCCCAAATGTTTTGTGTTAAAAATGCCTGGAACTTACACAGAAAAATTTTCTATTATCAGGTAAGATTTTTTTACGCCCTGTGCTTTGTGGAAAAAACGACAAAAAAAAAAAAAAAAAAAAAAGTGCCTCATGTATCAACAAGTTGCATGAAGCAGTGATAAATTTTGAAGTGCACTACAGTGTGTTTAAAAAGTACATTAAAATAATTTCCCAATCGATTTTTCTTCGCAATGTCGTAAATTTTTATTTTCTTGAAAAAAAAAACCACTTGTTTTGACACGGATTTGGTATTATTTATTATATTATTTATTCAATGTTTCAGTCTTAATATACCGCAAGAAAAATTTAAAATTTAATGGCATAACATTTAAAAAATACGATAAGCACTTTGTAATTATTTATTACTTAAAAGTTTTTAAATGTAAAATGTTTGTTTAACATTTTTATTTTCGATTTTTAATTATATATTTCTTCATTATACGTATACTTACATATTAATATACCAAATGGAAGTATTTAAATTTCACCTCGTTTATCTGATGCTGTTAAGTATTTTTATTTTAAAATAAACATAAATTAATTAATTTAACACATAACTGTAATGTAATACTCTTTTTTCTAAATTACGCTTTTCTTCTGTGCAAATAATTTTCAGAGTATTATTAAATCAAACTTTTTTCTTTGCAAAGTGTGAGTTTTATATTGTTATTCTTACGTGTAAAACATGTCGGCAAATGCACATTTTTACCATGTTTTTATTAACTTCTATTCTTGCTTGTCCGGTACAAATCTTGCAATCGATTTTTAACTAACTTCCCTACTAGCTAGACATTTGAAACTTCCAGAATAGCTTGGAACCCGATGAAAACACAATACTTCGAAGCCCGATTTTCGAATTTTTTATTAGTTTTCTTTTAATTAATTAAAGTATGAAAATAATAACCTACTAATAGCTTTAAAAATAACCATTAAAATATTAGCTATGATTTAATTGTTGCCAAAAAAAAATTACGAGTTCATTATCTTTCGACATAAAAATTAATACATTTAATTAAACGTGAACGTTAAAAAATTGTAAAATGTTAAATTATGCATCTCACAAAAATTGACGTCATTATCACTTTAAAAATTTTATACACATTGATAAAGGGCTATTGTAGTTGTATAGCTAAGATTCAACAGAAAATTTAAAAACATGGTAAATAAAAAGCTTTTTCATCTTATAATTATTATATATTATACTTCGAAGTAAATGTTAGAGCTCTTCTACAGTGTCTCCTTCAATAAAAAGTAATTTTTTCCCTTTACTGCTGATCGTTATTTTTAAATCACTAAAAGAAAACCTAAAACTTTTGTTATCACTATTAAACAGTTTACAGAAAGCCTATTTAAAACTATCGAACTCTAAAAATAGCAATAATAATAATCATAGTACATATCTTCCTTCCTTTTTCATCGTGTTTATTTACGATTATAATAAAATTCCTATATCCCTAGATATGTGAATAAGCAATATTCTTTAGACAAGAATCATTTGTTAAGCTGCTTTATTTATACGATAAAATGTACACTTATGTTAAGATAATAAATTAAGATTAGGCCGGGAGCTTATAGACGGGGAATAAATGGCAAATATAAAATGCATGTAATATCTTTTGAGCTTATGTGTTTTGCATTTAGATTTCGCAGTGTATTAATGAAATTAACCAACTACAGACAGCTGTAGTATACATATATATATGTAAGATGTCTTAAATAAATTGTTTTTTTTCCATTTTAAATCTTGTAACTGTAATATTTCGCACTATAATTTGAGAGTTATTTTTCATTTCTGATGCTCGAAGTTGTTCTTCATTTTGTAGATTTTAATCTATATTTTATTTTTTCGCCAAATTTTCATTTCTTATGTCTCATTTGGTGTACATTGGGCCTTGAGTACAGTAAATTCGTGGCATATGCATACAGTACAACAGAAATTTGCACCTTTCGCATACAACACACAATCAGGACCCCTGATGAAGTATTGTATTGTTGTATGCCTGCATTTTGTAGGATTTTCATTAATTTTTCTTCTTTTACAAATTGTCCATGCTGTCCAAGTGATATCATTTCTTTCTATGCAATGTCTGAAAGGTATTCATAATTTATATATTATTATTAATGATTAGAGGTATTTTATTCGTATATTTGGTAGATTTAATTAATTAATTTTAATAATACTCCAGCTTTGAATATATTTAAACTAGAAAACACTACTTTAAAATCTTTTTCTTAAACTTGTTTAAGAATATGCTGATAGCCAGTCAAGTTTTCGGAAACACTGAGTGGTTTAACAATTACAATTTTACAAGTTACAGTTTTAGTAAATTAATCTGTTGTTGCCTTCTGCAGCAGTTGTAATTTCTAAATTTGTAACTCTAAAATCTTGAAAATATACCTGCTTATTATCATAAAAACATTCGGGATTCATATGATGACTGTCTGTTTTTCGGCGATCAAAAACTTACTACTTAAGCACTTACTTATTACAAAATAAGTAAATAAAAATGGATATATGTTTTTGGCTTATATCTTGAGGTCTTTGCACTAAAGTATAGAAAATGGTTTTATATGAAACTGTTCGAGAGCATTAAAAGCCTCAGAGAGTTAATTAGTTTATTTAAAGTACCTATTAAAAGTTATTTCCTGTATAACTCTACCCTAATATTAATATTTTTCATCATTTTAGCTTTACTTTTAAGAACTATTAAGTTATTTCACAAGTAAATTAATTAGAAATATTCATTTAAATCAAATTGGAGTGTAAAGGTTGATATTTTTATTTATTACCAACTATGCGAAAAATACCAGAGCCGGGAATCGAACCCGGGCACCTCCGCGTAACGCACGGATGCTCTACCACTGAGCTACCCTGGCTGACAACCAGCTAGGCATTTCTCGCATACTATTCGTTGGCAAAGTCACCGAGGTGCCCGGGTTCGATTCCCGGCTCTGGTATTTTTCGCATAGTTGGTAATAAATAAAAATATCAACCTTTACACTCCATGCGTTACGCGGAGGTGCCTGGGTTCGATTCCCGGCTCTGGTATTTTTCGCATAGTTGGTAATAAATAAAAATATCAACCTTTACACTCCAATTTGATTTAAATAAATATTCACGGTTGATGAGTTCTTGAATAAAAATTTCTAAATTGAAATTTCGTGGTCTATGGAGTTGTGCTACGATTATTATTGTCTCACCTGATATATCTGCGTTTGCAGACTCGGTGACTTTGCCAACGAATATTATGCGAGAAATGCCTAGCTGGTTGTCAGCCAGGGTAGCTCAGTGGTAGAGCATCCGTGCGTTATGCGGAGGTGCCCGGGTTCGATTCCCGGCTCTGGTATTTTTCGCATAGTTGGTAATAAATAAAAATATCAACCTTTACACTCCAATTTGATTTAAATAAATATTCACGGTTGATGAGTTCTTGAATAAAAATTTCTAAATTGAAATTTCGTGGTCTATGGAGTTGTGCTACGATTATTATTGTCTCACCTGATATATCTGCGTTTGCAGACTCGGTGACTTTGCCAACGAATATTATGCGAGAAATGCCTAGCTGGTTGTCAGCCAGGGTAGCTCAGTGGTAGAGCATCCGTGCGTTATGCGGAGGTGCCCGGGTTCGATTCCCGGCTCTGGTATTTTTCGCATAGTTGGTAATAAATAAAAATATCAACCTTTACACTCCAATTTGATTTAAATAAATATTCACGGTTGATGAGTTCTTGAATAAAAATTTCTAAATTAGAAATATTTTTTTAAATTTTCATTAATGTTGCTCTATTGTAATATTGATGCTCTATTGTAATGTTGCTCCTGCAATATTGATATTTAAGTCAGACCTAGACATTTTTTCTCTTGAGCCAACTTTTATGCGGACTCTAAGTGCAATATCTGCTTATTTTATTCAACAAAATAATTCTTCATAAGAACTTAGTCAAATGGAGATTAGCGAAACAGTAGTACGTCATATAACATTTGGATCTATATTATTATTATTATTATTATTATTATTGTATGCAAAATATAAATTATGAGCTATTATAAGACCATGATTTTGAATTATCCGCCATGAAATATTTTTTAATAATGAATCGTTCATTTTTTATAACTATTGCTTTAATAGGATGCAATCGAAAGAATGAGAATCAAGTTTTTAAAAATTATTGTTCAAAACCTTACATGTACTGCTCAATTGATCGCTCAGTTTTAGCATGGAAAACTTGTTCTTTATTCAAGCAAGGATGAGAATTTGGCGCAGTTTCCATACCACTATGTATGAAAAAAAAGAAAAAAAAAAATCTTAATAAATCTTAGATTGAACAAGAAGAATACAGTTTCTAAATAGTGGTATGAGTTCTGCGCCAAATTCCCATCCCTGCTCAAAGAAACATGTATTTCTTGAATAATGTTGTTTTGTTTCAAAATAAATTTAGAATCAGTGCATTCTTCAAATACAACAACTACAATAATAATAATAATAATAATAATAATAATAATAATAACAATTTTCAGAACTCATATTCAGGATTCAGTATGCAGTATTTGCTTAATTACCTAACCACAGTTGCTTCATATATTGTTTCATTTACTAAATTAAAAATATGTGACTCTTGCTAATGAAACTTAGGCACCTTTTCTTCATTATTTTTTAGGATGAGTAATTTTCCCCTTACATAATCGTACGAAAAATACTAAAAAACAAAGATTAGTATTTTGAGTCGGCCTGATAGGAAAGATCATTTTCAATCTATGAAATATATGCTAAATCATTTTATATAAATAACATACTTTTTTCACTCCATCACCAGAAATTGTAAATGTGTGCGATTACGGCTGTATTTAATTTCATATTTTCCATTAAGGCTGCTTTAACTGAATAAGTCTTTTCTTTAATATATATATATATATATATATATATATATATATATATATATATTAATCATTATGCAAATAGCAAATTTATTCACATCTGGGATAATTTAAAGCCAGGTACTGCGTTCTCTACTATCATTATATATCAAATCTTTATGAATTTCTAATTATATATTTCATTAACTCTGAAAAGAATGATCTGTTTGAAAAGATGAACATTTCATTATTAATCCTTCCTTTTGTGTTTATTTCTGCGTTATAATGAAAATGAAAATTCTTTTATTCATCGCATGCACTTCATCATTATTAATAATTATAATATTTGAAATTTATGCAGCAACATCAAATAATCACACACTGAGAAACTAATAAAATAATATCAAGATATTTAAAATTTTTGAAGTATATATATATATATATATATTTAATTACGTAATTTTAAACTTGCTACAAAATAAAGTAATTGTTATACAGTCGAACCTCGTTAACGTGAATTACTTTTAACATCAACTGTTTCCACAATTCCAGTCAAAATGAAGATTAGTTTAGTTATATGAAGATTAGTTACTGATAGCATGAACAACTGATAACATGAACAAATTTTTTATCCCCCTTGAAATTCCCGTTAACGAGGTTCGACTGTATATATTTTATTTTATAGTATGTTTTGAATTTAAGCATTAGGATTTTGAAATTAAACATATGATTTTTGAATGTGGACATATCTTTCGATTTTATCAAAGAATTCAGCTTTTTCCCCTTATATTTGGAAACATTTTGAATTTTAAAATTACGTGTACAAAATCTAAAGCCCTAACATATTGCAGACAAGGCACTTAAAGGTACTTTTTTTTTTTTAAAGAAAAATGAGTCCCGTCTTTAGACATTCCTCTAAAAAAAATAATAAATAAATAAATAAAACTTTGATTTAAAAAAAGATTCCCCCTTTTCATGTTTAACACTTTATGCGCTGATGGTGTAGATATACGCCAGTGACACTTGCGGCATAGAACACTGAAAATAAAAGAATATAAAATTTAAATAATTTAATCACGGATACGTAAATATATATATATATATATATATATATATATATATATATATATATATAGCTTATTTGATTAAAAAGAAAACAATGATATACATATATATGTGTAACGTTTTAGAGGAACGCCAGAAAGCAGGGCTTACTGTTCAAAATAGGAAAATACGACAATACATTAAAATTTTATTATTATTATTGGGAGAGGGGAGGCAATTAAAAATTATTAATCATAAATAATATTGATTTAAATTATAATTCTTTTCAGATTTTACGAAACTTAAACAATTTGAAACTATATTCCATATAAACATAATAATCTTTATTAAATAACTTTTAATAGCAATTGATATCAAAACGTTAAAACTTTTCAGTGCGCTATTTACAGATTCTAACTTTGGCTCAATTTTATTTTTAAAGATATCTTTTAAGTTTTAAAATTAATATCATTTAATTTGCATAAAAAAAAAAAAAAGAAAAGAAAAGAAAAAAATACAGATATGAAACACAATTTGATGATGCGTTTAAATATTTTTTTTTTTTCCTGCAACGCGTTTTTAGAAAGGTTCAAAGAGCTATAAAGGAATTAATAAAATGAAATTTCGTATTTTTACGATCTTATTCTCGCAGTAAGCCTCCACATCAGTCGGAGACTACTTTGTAAGAAGTCAAACAAAAAGGAAAAAAGGGGGGAGAAGAAGAACCCCTGAGGATATATCCTTTTTCTTGATTTTTTTTTTTTTTTTTCCTTTTTTGAAATTCTTTTGACGTTTCTTTTATGCCTTAATTTTCCAAGCATTTGTATAGAAATTCTGAATTAAACATTTTCATGTAGAAGAAGTTCAAACTACTGTCAAATTTTAAGAAATTATTGAAGTAAGACTTTTAAGAGCAGTTGGAAGTAACGCGTAAGATTTAGTTAATTTATTCAGGTTATATTAGAATAATTAACTCATTATTGATTTCAATATTCTAAACATATGCATATGGGGAAAATTTAAGCTTTGTTCGAGGAACTTACTTTTAGAAAGCTTCAAAGAGTTGTAAAGGAATTAATAGAATAAAATTTTATATTTTTACGATCTTATTCTAGCACTGAGTCTGGAGATCAGTCGAAAACTGCATTTTATGAAGTCAAATAAAAAGGAAAAATGGAAAGGAAAAAAGTCCTTATGGATATATGTTTTTTTCCTTTATTTTTCTTATTTCAAATTCATTTGAATTTGCTTTTATTTTTGCGACGTTTATGTAGAAACCCTGTTCGAAGTACTTTTCTACCAAATATATATATATTTGTATTTTTAAGACTTTTATGAGAAACAGGAAAAAAAAAAAAAAAAAAAAAAAAAAAACGTTTAATGAAAGGTACCAGAATAAAGCAAAAAGTTTAGTTAATTTTTTTCATATCATAATATTTAATTCATTTTCATTTTAATATTAATTTTGATATTCAAAAGATATACTATAGTTATGGTGATACAAATGCTGATTATTTTAGTAAACCAATTTTCTCTTTTAACTTACATACGAGGATACGAGTACCCTTTTGTTGCTTACGAAATACGCAGCCAAATCTTAGTTTCGCAAGTAGTTTGAACATTGCCAACTAGTCTCGTTTGACACCTACTCTGTCAACTAATTTATCCTCCGCACAACTAGCAACGAAAACTTCATTGAATGTTTTCGTTCGCCTTTACATTAATTTAAATAAATTGTATCTGCAGAAGCTTGTTGAAAGATAGATATGCATCTGTATATTGTGTGTATCTTCCATGGAAATGAAGATGGCACGTACAATCGCATTATTATTGATTATTATAATAGTCTGTTGCTTTATGTTTAAACAGATAGAATAATTTCTGCTTCTTAATTAGGTCTGAGTTCATTCTAAGCAGTCCTGAAAGGTATTATTTGTTAAGCCGTGTGATATCATTATTTAAATGTTAAGAGACATTTCTAAAGGATATACCATACCTGCCAACATCCTAATTAATATTCCGTAAAATTGTTAGTACCTGGTTTTTTTTTCCACGCCTCTTTATTTTTAAATTAATTTGCTTCAAATGCAATTACAATTAAACAAGAAGAAAAATACTCTAAAAAAAAGAGGACTATTGAGAAAAAAAAAAAAAAAAAAAGGCGGGTACTAAAAGTTTTACGGTATACTAATTAGAATGTTGACAGGTATGTTATACTTATCGTAAAAATTGTTTATCAAAATCGTGCACACATATAAGTACGCACACGCACATAAATAAATAAAAATAAATAAATTCGTTTGAAGATTAATCTAGTGAATTTCAATAAGAAATGCTAATGAATTTTTAAAGGAATTCTAAAATGAATAAATATTTGTACACCAGAATATAGTAAATACAGACATATATAAAGTATGTGTTGGGTTTTAAGATTTTTTACAGAATTAAAAGCCATAAAACATCATGTTTAGTTGTTAACGTAGTTGGCATTGTATTATTTGTTTGAAAATAATTCTATTCTGAACTAATACGCTGCAAACTCTTTTATATACTACATTAGGCAAAGCTGCCAAGTTTTTTAATTTATTCCGGAATGTTGTTAGTTCCGCCCCTTTCTCACACCGTAATATTTTTAGAGCAATTGTCTTCATATTTAATCGTAATTATATAATTATAATTGAATAAAAATTTTTTACAAAGATTACGGTGTGAAAAAAAGGCGGAGCTAACAACATTAAATTAAAAACTTGGGAGCCCTGATATTAGTTATAACGGAGAGTTTTGTCGATTGAATTTAAAAACCTAACACCAGAAATTTTTTCTGGACAAAATTTACATATATTTTAAGAAGGCATTTGGTAAAATTTCCTATAAGCACTAATGAAAATATAAATTCCACTGCCATTCTATTTATGCGAAACGACAGAACTTTCCGGTATACCTAATACATATGTATACCCACTTTTTAAAATAAATTTTAAAAGTATGTCAAGTAAAATAAATTTACAGTTATTTAAAAAAAAAAAAAAAAAAAAACGCTTATGATTTAATTTGAGAGTTTGATAATTTTTTCATGTAACTCAGAAATAACTTCGTGTTTAAAATTCTTTCTTTCTTTTAAGGTTGCAACGTCATATTTTATTATTAACTATTTAACTTAATTCTCTGGGAAATAACAAAATTGCGTCACTTTTACTGTTAATTTGTTACATGCTCAAGAAATTTTACTAGATTTGGAGAATTCTTTGCTTATTAGCATGTTAACTATGTTATTAAAAGTGCAATATTTTATAGAAAGCAGCTATATGGTTGTTATAACTTCAATCTTTTTTTTTTTTTTTTTTTTTTTTTTTTTTTTTTTTTGTACTGGAATTTTCAAATTCTTTTCTGAATTTATAGAGGCTTAAAATATTATTATAGGTGTTGTTAAAATATAACTTTTATTTTCTTTTGAAAATTCTTGTTTTCGCTTTTACAAATATGCTAAATCAAATTTAAAGCACTTTCTAACAGCATATGTAAGATAACAATAAATATCCCCGTCTACTGCTTTAAAATTTCTAGTCGACGAACACGAGCGATAAATTTTCTTCAATACTGTGTACTTTATTGGTCTTTTACACACTACACTAATCTTTCATAAAATACGGAACAAATTTTATCTTACTCTCTCTCTCATTGTTTAATTCTCTCTCTCTCTCTCTCACTCTTTTTTTTTTTTTTTTTTTTTTAATTATGAACCACTCATATGTTTACATAATTCTTAACATCAAAAGATATTTAGACTTCCGGACTTACCTTTGCCCATAACGTTCTACACCACTATTTTCGTAAAGTTTTCTTTACTTTATTGAGTCATATAAACATGTTTAAAAAAAAAAAAATAATGTTCATGAATATTGATAAAGACCATTACGGGTAACGTCAACTTTGTACTTTTCTAAAATTTTGAGATTATTATCTATTCACATAATTGTTCATTTTCGGATATACTGTTGAGCGATTCGTCTTGGAAATCTTCATCCAGAAAGAAAAACTTTTAGTTAACATGAACAAGCAATATTTGATTATTTATTTATTTTATGAGCGTGTTAGTTAATATTTCAAAATAGCACTCAGTTGAACACGTTTTCAAATAAGTAACGGATGCTAAATAGCTGATGAATGAATACGTGTCTACTTTCTTAATTGATTGGCAACTCAAATTAATGTGTATCAGAATTATATTTACAAGTTGGGAAACTAATTTGAACAAAAATGTTCTGCGTGTGAATTTTATTAATACATTTGAACATTGCTTTGATTGACAGCATTGGTACACTAAACCAAAAATTCCAGATTCGATTCCTAGCATGACCATTTGTCGTGCTGTGTAAATGTTATTTAAACTTCCATTCTGAAGTCTGTAATAAATATGATTAAGGTATCTCATTAGTTAATAAAGTTGTGGTTAATTATTTTAAATTTGCCTAGGGTGGTTGCGTTCTGTCTTGGCTAAACGGAAGTTGTGACAAAATTAACTTCGCACTCATAATACAGTTACTATAATATACATGTACAGTGCAATTTTGTTTTCTTATTTTGAAACTTTTTACGTTTTTTAACACGCTTTTATTATCTTCATCTGTATGTATGTTTGTAACCGCTCTGGGAGCAAACAAAAAATCTATATTGTAAAAAAAGACTTTCCATACGTGAACGCTGTGGCTGTGAGGTAAAGATCCGGGCTATGAACCTAAAGGTTTAACGTTTGAGCCCAGTCAGGGGAGATTTTTTAAAAATGGTTTTTGTTTAATTCTAAATTATTTTATAATCACCTTGTAATATGGTGTGTCACTCACACAATTTTTTCTTACCCTGCATTTTAATACTATAAGGATAGATATTTTGTGCTTTTTAGTTCACATTTCAATAAAAGCGTGTTCTTTAATTTTTTAAAAGTATAATTTTATTCTTTATGATCGTTTCTTACTACAGCGCTTTTTCTTATTAAATTACGGTTACTAACAGAAAGAATAGCTATGGATACTCCCATTTTGTTACGAGTTTTAACATAAACAAAAAATTAAATATATTAGTAATTGTTTCATTTTTTCATTCAAAACCTTATTTCGCGTCTCTTTTTCTGCATTAAAAACGCATTATTTTATTCATAATTCTTCATTAAACTTGGATGGAAATTTTTACATTATTTTTGCTTATGTTGTAAAGGTATTAAGAGTAAAGGGTAGGAGGTGGCATCGCATGATACCTTTTAGCTGAAGTATTCATTTTTCTTCGCAGATTTCTCATTTACTAATCAGAATAATAAAATATTGTTTTTGTTTTTTAATGCTCTGCTCAATTAAAAATAATGTTTATTCCCATTAATCTGCACGCATATACATACATAAAAAGGAGAAAATATTAGCGTGATTAAATTGTGCATTTCAGGATGTCTAGAGAGAATGCTTGTTCATCATGCAATTCAAATTTTCTCCCTATTTCTGAATCAAAAATAGAAGAAATGGCTCCTTAATCTGTTTCGTCTGACATTAAACAGTATTCCAGTTGATATGAATTATCGAGATGGGAAAACAAGTTTTTGTACTGTTTTAAACTTTTATTTTGCCATTTTAAATTACTTTAAAATCTATCAATATTTGTTTCACTTCTATTCTTTTCTCAAAATATCAGTTAGGAATATTTTGGAAAATAAAATGCTGCATCTATAGGAATTGCATGTTCAATTTGAATGCATTCTATTAATTATTCTACTTTTTTTTTTCCTAGAGATTCTTTTTTTTTCAGAAGCAAATAATTTTGTAGCGTGCATTGAATTTATAGCTAAAACAGGAAAACATATCTGTAGGTATATTCGGTGTAAAATTAAATGTTTGATATTTCATTATTTCATGTAAATTTGTTTTGATAATAAGATAATGTATAAAGGGCAGTTTACAAGATGTTTTTCATTTTTAAATTGTAGCTCTCATAACAATACATCATTAAAAAAAATTGCAAGGAATGAATCTTATACAGCAGAAACATTTATTAAAATGCAATGAAATCATATTTTTCCAAATTTCTATATTTTTTCTTTTGTCTTTAAAAAGCATTTAAGAAAAAACAATTCCGAGATGCTGAATTACCAAAATTTGCAAAAAGTTTCTGAAATAAAAAGGCTTAAAAAAAAAAAAAAAAAAAAAAAAAAAAAAAAAAAACTTTGTTAATTTTTGCTTAGATCGTACTACATACACTACTATCAAAAGGTATTAAAAGATTAAAAATTCTAACAGTTTTAAAGAAGTCCATGGCCAGGAAACTCGCCAGATTTAGATCCAATGAAAATTTATGCAATAAAATTGCAAAAAAAAAAAAAGTATCCCATAATAAAACTAGAGCTTCAGGAAACCATAAATAAAATTTGGTACAATGAAATACCGAAAAAATTATTGCAAAACCCTGTTGATTCCATTCTTAAAAGCATGGCCTCTGTGATCAAATCCAGAGACGGTTCAAACAATGTATTAAACACTTATAGATTATATTACACTTATTTCCTATATATTCTGCTCATAATAACTTAGGTAAACTCCAAATGTTTGTTTATTTCATTTTATTCCGGGATACTAAAATATATACTTACTTCAGATAACCTGTAATTTTTTTTTTTTTTTTTTTTTTTTTTTTTTAAGCTATTTTTTATAAAAAATAAATATTTTGTTCAATAAATTACTCAAATCTTGCCTTTAAATTAATTTATTATTTATTGAAAAAAAAAAAATCAGTTTAATTTTAAAAATATTAATTTATTTTTAGGCTACTTCATTAAAAAAAAAAAAAAAAAAAAAAAAAAAAAGGTTAAAATTTTCAATCTTGCAATACCAGTCATAAATACTTGCTTTGCCAGTAGTATAGCTTTCTGAATAACAGGAAAAAGTTACTAGAATCACGAGTATCTAAAAAATCATATTGAATTTCGTATTGTACACATTTCGATATTGACTTACCGTTCCGAACAATTTGTAGAGTACAATAATTTAAGTTTGTAACCATTTAACAAAACTTATTTTAAATCCCAACAATAATTAAAAAAAGAAAGAAAAATGAAAGAAAAATTGTTTTAGGAATAATAATTTTAGTCGATTTTAATGCTACATCGAAGCCATTGTCTGCCGAGATTAATGCTATTAATGCTCAAACGAGACGAATATATATATCTACTAATTTATATATCCAATGCATTAAATATTACAAACATCAAGATGTAGTGTAGCAAAACTTCAGTATGGTTATAACGGGGTTTGATTGCATTTGAATTTACCTAATATTCTTTTAGGTTTTACCATTGAAATAATGAGTAAATCAACACCACATCTTTAAATATGTTTTATAAGAATAAAAGATGAAGAAAATAAAACAAGCGCTGTATTCTGAATATGTAAAATTGTTTTTATTATATACCGGCACGTATATATTCAAATAGAGGTATATATATATAAGCAAAATTAATTATGGGTGAATGAAAATTAATCCCAAAACGCATGAGGACCTCCTTCAGGGGATAGAACTAGAACAGAGTATTTATAAACCTATGCGCAAATGCAGCGAAATAAAATATAAAACTATAATAAATAAGCAAAATTACCAAGGATAAATGAAAATTAATCCCAAAACACATGAGGGCCTTGCATTTGCGCATAGGTTTATAAATACTCTGTTCTAGTTCTATATTTAAAAATTCCACTTTTATTCCATCATATATTTAAAATTTATCATATATATATATATATATATATATATATATATATATATATATATATATATTTCAATTTTAGATTAACCTTTACTCGATTAAATTACGGAAAAACTGAAAATAAGCAATATTATGACAATTAAATTGCTAAGGGACATACAGTCGGTAACAAAACTATCCGAACACTATCAAAAATTCCTATAAAAAAATGTAGAGTTAATACTGTTTTGTTAAATAAATCCTTGTGGAATCATGCTCTTAGTCAGTCTAAGAACATGATTCGACAAGGATTTACTTAACAAAACAGTATTAACTCTAATTAATAAAAAAGCACCACAAAACTGGCGATGTAAAAAATATTACTTACAAACTTTGAATAGTTGCGCTTTGACAGCAGCACTCGTGCTTACTTTATTCGCCTGATGAAGGGTCGTGTGTTTTTTCGACCCGAAACAATTGTTGCGAGTTTATTGCATTTTATGGTGTTTATTCAAAGTTTGTAAGTAATAGTATTAACTCTACTTTTTTTATATAGGAATTTTTGCTAGTTTTCGGATACTTTTGTTACCGACTGTATAGCTATATATTTGGTTTTGCTTGCTTAAAACATCGCGTCACTAATTAAAATATCGCGTAGTAGCAGCTCTAGTGCGACGTTAAACCCACCCATCCTCGACCTAAAATATCGATTCTCATTTCTTTAAACATATTTAAAAGTTTTTATTTATTTATTTATTTATTTATTTAATTATTATTTTTTTCTCTCTCTCTCTCTCATTTCGGTGCATTTTTATGAATTTCCTTGTTTCATGAGGGTCGTAAATTTTATCGGTGATCTGAGTACTGCAGGAAGACGCTGACAAATGTCCTATTTTCCCTCTGAAATAAAAATAATAGTTTTGTCTGAAAATATCATTAAATATTTCCCATTAAATAAATATTATATTAAAGAAAATTTTTCTCTTGATTTATTAATGCATTCTTTTGGCTCCATATCAACAAAAGTTTTGATCACCGTTTCTTTGCTAGTAAGCATTTCAGATATTATATTTAAAAAATGATATCATTATAGTAGGTAAAGGCTTGTCAGTATATTGTATTCATATTGTTTAACATTTTTCTTAAAAATATTAATGTATGAGAAATGATGATTTTTGAATATTTATATTTACATAAATTGTGGGTGTGCTTCGAAAATAATAAACTAGTTTTGATAAATTTTCTTTTGTTTCCTTCTTCGTATTGACGATTCCGAAATATGTCACACGTCTCAAAATTTAAAAAATTAAAATGATAGAAATTATTTTACTATTGCTTTTGTATAATACCTTAGCTTAAAGTGCAGCCACATATCCTAAAACTAGCAGTGAGGACGCATCCAAAATGTTGGAGGGATGCCAGCTTGACCGACAGTTTGAAATTTGGAAACCATCCAGTAATTACGCTCTCTGTGTTATTGCTCATTTTCTCTGAGTCAGATGACTGTCACCCCTATTTTAGCATTATACTCGTTGAGTTAGCATTTGCTCAAATGCTTCCATGGTTTCATAAAATGTGGTCGAAGAATACAACATTATGTTCTAAAGCAATATATAAACTGTTCTACAATTAAATTTTCAAAAGTTTTTTTTTTTTTTAATTTTTTTTTCACTGATGTGTTGAATTATCTATCTATCTAGATACATAGATAAAAAGATTTTAAAGTTTAAAAAGACTATTTTTAAATGCGCACGGTAACAGATGATAGCCTTTTAATCTGCTCCATAAATATTATATTATTATAATTATTAATAAGAATGAAATATAAATTACATTTACACTGTTTAAAAAAAAATGTAACTTTGCTGCCATAAATTCTCTGCAATTACAAAAAAATACGTTTTGTCAACGTAATTTTGCCGTAATTTACGACTTTTTTCTCAAATTACAGAGACTTTCTGGCAGCAAAGTTGCATTTTTTTTTAAAGTGTATGAAACAAGGGAGGCTCATTTTATGCACAAATTAATAAATTATATATATATATTCCAAATATGTATTAAGGAACTGTTTTTGTATCTTAAGTATTTTCTAGATAAAGTTCGCATTTTTTCCATGTGGTGGTGGGAGATTTAAATGAAAATTTGTAAGATGGATTCAACGTCATCATCATATTTTGTCCCCTATTAATTCCATGAATTAATAAATATCGGGCTAATTTAATCCAACATATTGAAACAAAGTTTAAAAAATTGGTGTTGATATTTATAAAAACTGATTTGGTTAGGTTTTTAACATATAATGATATAAGGTAATAGTTTGTGCTTCGAACGAAAACGTTACTATAAGATATACCCTTTGTGGTAATTTTGGTGCCATCAGTCCGCAGATAGCTTAAACCGTGCTTTACTTTTGTCATGAAGTGTAAGCAATTTTGTATTATTAATTTGTTTTTTTTTATCAGCAACATGGAAATTTTTATGATTATTATTTTTTTTTTCTTTTACTTTCGATTACATTAATCGTGTGGAGACAAATGTCACAAAAAGTAGTTAAATAATTGTAAAAATTCATGCACAATTGCGCATGTTTTTTGTCAAGTTGTGCGGGTCTAAGTCCTTAACTATATTAGCAAACATTTTTATGTAATTTTTATTGAATAATCTTTTATAACAATGTAGAAGTTATTTTTTACTCTAATATAGGCTACGGGCGTTATTTTTAACACTCTACCACCTTAATTCAGTAGGAGCTTACTTGGCAAAGTGTTATTTGGCAGCGATATCATTTAGAGTTCAAGTTCTAAGAAGCAAGTTGGAACTTCAATGAATCATTGAACCTCTTTCTCTCCGTAACTAAAACAAACGTAACTTAGCTAAAACAATCCTTAACTAAAACAGTGTAAAGTTAGTTATAATTAAGTTTTTCGACACTAATAATTACTTATTTCATATATTTGTTTATTCAGTAATCACCAATAAGAAAAAAAATTAAACATTTAAAAAAATATATATATATGGAAATAAATTCTTAGTATACCTTAATAGAATAATCGAATTTTTCTGTATTTCCGAAATTTTTATTTTACCTTTTTTGTTTTGCCTCAAGTATATTTGTGTTCATTATTTACGTATGATTTCTACCCTTTAAAGATTATTTCTTATTTTATGACTTTTTTTGAATTTATATCCAAATAGAAATAATGAACTACGTATAAGCGAACGATAAACTTAAACTGGATATTTGAACATTTTCAATAAAATAATATCTGGCTGTTTTCGAGTATAATAAAATATAAATTATGTGTTTTTTTTAATAAAAGAAATCTAATATTCAGTAATAAAATAATTTACTTATAGCTTGTTTATTATTATTTATTTATTTATTTATTTATTTATTTTATTTTATTTTATTTTAACATTTAAGAATGAATTAATTATGATATATTTAAAATTTTACTAATTGTCGATATGTATGATTTGTTTTATTTTTGTTGTGTTGACTAAATGATAGTATTATTAATTTCCATTCTTTTTTAAATCTAAATTGTGAAAGTATAGGAAATTCGGCAATTTGAAATTTTGAAAAACACCCTATAAAACTCACTTTTAAAAAATGCATTTATTGTAACGTGCATGCAATTATTTACCGTAAGCTTCTAATGTCATATTATTTATGACAGGTTGCATTATTTATTATTTGTGTATTATTTATGTCATATTATTTATGACAGGTATGTGGGTAATTTTCTCATCTTATTTTGCTTGTGGAACATATCTTCATAGACCTCTTACGTTTTATATAACATCTTATGTTCACAAGATGTTATTTAAAGGTTGCTTTAAAATATTATTATTATTATTATTATTGCTGTTATTTTGTAAGGAAAAAGGTCTTTCTTTCATTTAGCAGTGGAATATATCTTTATTAATTGAAAAATAATCTGTTAAATAACCTAAGATTTTTCTTTATTTTAGCACTATTTGCTACACATAAAGCTCACATTAAGCTATACATAAATTTGCTACACATACACTGCTCACATTAGTTATTCGAAAAAATATTTTCTCTACATGCAATTTTTACTATTATCCAAAACTGTGTATTGTACCAAATGTGTCAATTTTAATTAAGGATTACGCAAGTTACGTTTTGTCGCTTTATATTATTAACATCAGACCTGAATAATTATAAGGCAGATTGAGTAATTAATATACATTTATTTAGTCAATACATAAAAGACTATCGAACTGCTTTAGCTACAGAATTTTTGTTTAGTTTTCTTTAAAGATAATATATAATATAATTTTCCTAAAAGTGGCAAGATGAATTCTCCTTTAGTAGATGCCTGCTTCACTTAATATAGAAAATTTAAGCTTAAGAGTGAGTGTCCAATAAATATCCTCTCCACATCCTGTGGTTTTCTTTGCGGAAATTTGTTTCCAAAATTACTCATTACCTATTGTATTTTTTTAATTCCGCTTTTACATTCAGAAAATTTCCATTAGTTCAATTAATACTCATTTTCTGAAAACAGTTATATATATATATATATATATATATATATATTACAGCTGAAAAATGAGAAAAATGCACTTAGTTAATTTTTCTCATTTTTAAACTGAAAAATAAAATATTAAAATTTATTTATTTATTTATTTTTTATGGAAAACAAACATAGTTAACGACTGCGAATTTTCCGAATATAAAAACAGAATAAAAAGTACATGAGGCAATAAGCAAATTTCCCCATAGACTAACATAGGATGTGGCTGTCGGTGAGGATAGGTAATATACGCTCTTAAACCGTAAAAACTCAGAAAAGGCGGGGGAGGGGGGGGATACTCATATATAAATATACGTCTGCAAGGGAACGTGGCAAAAAAACCTTGAGAAAAAAAGCTTTCGGTATATTTATTTAAATGATAATTAAGTGGTAAACAATCAGATATATTAAGTACTTCTAAAAGTTGCGTTGCGGCTGGATCATTTAGGATATATTTCATATGCTATCTCAAACCGTGACACAAATTTTGGCGCTGAATTTTTTGTACGCCTTTCTTTTCCAGCATCATTCTGTTTAGACCAGAGAAAAATGGTCACAGTTACTCATTGTTCCGTATTTAGTGAGTCAATGAAAGATTGAACTCTGATGCAGAAAAAGATTGCTAAGTTATCTTTTATTTCTTCGTCATCTTCAACCCTTCTGTTGAATGCCGTCTTTTCTTCAATTTCGATTTCGTCGTTGGGCATGTAGCTTGGCGATGGAGGAGGGGGGTGGGTACCTCTCTATACTTACAAAAGGGTTTCTAAAATTAGATTCATTTCCCAAACCCGATTCTTGCTTAGCCGGCGCGCCTCAAAATAGATTCTACAGTGCCCCTATGATAAGAGACAAAACGAAGAAGTGAATTTACTTTTAAAAAAGAAATTAAGTTCTAAGTATATAACACGTATTGTCTAGAACGGGAGGAAAATGTGGAGGAGATGTCTTTTGATTGTTGTTTTCCATTCAATAAAACGATTTGCCTTAAAAGCAAATCGTGAAAATTTACATTAAAAATTAAAATAAGTTATGAAAATGGCTTGTTATTGAATTTTTTCACCCAAGTAACGGCAAACATAAAAAAAAATAAATAAATAAAGCGCTGAAATAATTTTGGAAAAAAGAATAATGGTAATTTTGGTTTTTAGTATTTTCAAATAAATTTCAAAGACGATTATTTAAAAACGCGTGTGTGTTTGTGTGTATATATTTGCATGGATATGGTGATAAAAATATAATTAATTTTCTTTATTAAACTCATTTTCTATGAGTTTTGATTTCAATTCTCTCTCCCGCCTTACCGCCTTTTTCATTATTTTATTTTGTACCTTTTTCAATAAATCATGATTAATGTTCCCTGATTAATTTTATTTTATTTTAACCCCTTAACGCGCGCTGTCCTCGCTGCGAGGACGCAAAATTTAAGATCCAGCTGCAGAAATTCATCCCTGAAATTTTTTAGCAAAAATTTACGTTTATAACATATTAGAAAAGGCCGATATTTTTAACCTTAAAATTTAAAATTTCTTTTAGTTTAATTTAGTTCATGAATTCCGGTGGCAGTATAATTTAAATGATACGAATTGTCTTGCGCCGCAAAGGGTTAACAAGAGCGCGAATTTGTTACTTCCCTACCTAAATATTTTCTCTTTAATCTTTCTGTCGCCCTTAATTAACTGTTTTTAATTCGCTTTTAAACTTATTCATTATAAAATTCCGTATGCTTTTCTCATTATAAAATGCAAAATGTTCATACGTTTACTCTACTGCACATTCCTAGAGCACTTTTTGTTTGAATATGTATAAATTACCATGGTAGTTTGTACAGATGTCAATTTTCTTCTTCTTATTATTATTAATATTGTTGAAATGAGTATTTATCTTGGGTAGGAATTGGATTGTTAACTAGAACAGATGTCGTTTCATTAGTGTTCCATATTTTATTTATACGTCTGTTTTATAAAGTAACTTGTCTCAATTGAATTCATTTGGCCGTTTGACTTCGTCTTTTCTGGTACGTCATGTGTACACAAAACATGCATATGTACGGCAAGAGAAAATAATTTGCATCATTTGAAATAATCAATATTTTGATAATAAGAAATCACCACAGAGCTGTGTGACGTTTTAAAGTAATAATTACAAAACTTTGAATAAATACCATGAAATGCAATAAACTCGCTAAAACAATAAAAAGAGAACGGAAACATTCGAAAAACTACTTACTTGATGCCAGCAGTCCAAAGAAGCAATAAAAATAATAAGAAAGCACCACAAAACTGGCGTTTTAAAGTAATAATTACAAAACTTTGAATAATCACCGTAAAATGCAACAAACTCGTTTTAGCGAGTTTATTGCATTTTATGGTGTTTATTCAAAGTTTTGTAATTATTAAACAATATTTTGGTTCGTAATCTCCAATAATTATACTTTTTGCATTAAATTTGACATTTTACTCAAACAATTTCTTCAGTTTTCTTTTATTCAAAGGCAGATTAAATATAAGTCATATTTCTTTTGAAAACCTTCACTGAGAAAAAATTCTGTGACTGATTTCTAGAAATTAAATTGTGTCTCTAGTAAATATAGTTCCATGTCATCCTTATAAATTCTAGTTCCCTTTGCTAACGAATTCTAAAAATCCCTGTTAGAATTCTGTATCGTTTTCCTATATTACCATGGTCAAACTTATTTAAATTTTTTTGCAAATATATGCGAACTCAAGAGGTGAGTTTCAGTAACCATAATCTTGGTTTATGACCCAGTTCTAGGAAATCAAAGGAGAATTTCTCGAAATACAAAGGATTCGTATTCTCCATAATATTCATAATATTGTTTCACCATCTAGAAAAGTATAGACTAGAAATTCTCGATCATTTCGTCTATGTATGTTATTCATTTACCTTATACCCATAGCTCGTAAGTATATATTTCTAGTTTAGGGTATCAGAAAATGACTATTTATTTGTTCTAGATGAAGACAGTGTATATATATATATATATATATATATATATATATATTTCCTTAGTGTTTGCCGGAAGCATTTACATTATTATTTGATTCCGCTACTAATAAATCTACACTGATTAAGATCCCAGCTTTACATGTTTACATTAAAAATGCTTATATGTGTATTTAAAAGGTAAAAAAAAAAAAAAAAAAAAAAAAAAAGATGAAGAATGTTTGGATATTTTCCGAGTTTTTAACTAAAATGAAATTTTGCTTAAAAAACGATTTAGTAAAATTAATATTACAAGAATCTATTTTAAATATATAAGGAAATGATCATAGTATATTTGTAAGGCGCCTTACAAAGTTCCTAGGCTTTTTGTAAAGACTTAATTTGCGAAGTCGATTTCAGGTTTAAAGCAAAGGAGTTTTATGTTAATTTCTTGAAAACTGGACAAAAATGTGGAATAGGTATCTCGGTTAATGGAGATATAGTGTTGTAGAAAAGGTACTCTACGAAGTTTGAGGATTTCATGCTTGACAGCACTTCGAGAAATTGATGGATTTGAGCAGATTTTAAAAGTTTGATGTTTGAAGATATGCAAATTATACTCAAGTGATAGTATTTACCTCTTTCAAGTGCACGGTAATTACGTTCATTTAAATTAGACAGTCAGCAGAATTTACGAATAAAGTTAAAATAAAAGGAATAAATTACTTTTTCTGCTGATTAAAAAGTAAAATTTTGTTTAAAAAAATTCCAGGATGAATTTTTGCACTTGGACTCGTGGCAAAGACACTGTGCTTTAAATAGTTAAGCAAAAGCAGATCTAAAGTCGATGTCAGTTGGGGATTGAGTGTAATAAGATGTATTTGGCCTCAATCTAATCTAAATCATTAGTAAGGCACTGTGCTCATGATTTCAATGCTAGCCGGAGTGATTTAAATTGATTTAAAATATCTATCAGTTAGTGCGAGTAGCCCTGCCTTCCCAATCTTAGAACTAATAAATTTTTAATTGAATTTCAACAATAAGTCTTGTCTTCACTTTAGAAATTTACTCGTAACAGGATTCTGTGAAGAATGGAAGATAAAGAAGAGGACCTATCCTCAGATATTTACTATTTTTACTATCTTAACCTTTCTACCCTGTATGGGTCGATTCGACCCATTTTTAAAATTGATCTTTCGATATTTTCTACAGATTTTAATTTTGATTGTTCAAACATTATGTATGCCTCAAAAATATGCATTCGTTTAATATATGATGTTTTCAGAGTCATTGGTTTGTTTTAAACCACCCCAAAAAAATATGTGACATATTACCTGTCTGGGTTGATTTGACCCACATTATTAACATGCATACAAATGCTTAAAACACCAATTTTTTCTTTTGAGTAGACTTCATTTTTAGGAATAGTCAATAGATGGCGATAGTTGTCGGAAACGAAGATGTAAAATGAGCTCTACAGAATTTCTTTCTTAAGACCTAAATTCAATCTATACAAAGTGGGTCGATTCGACCCATACAGGTAAAACGTGCATAGAAACGTGTATTAACATGCATAGAAATGCTTAAAACACCAATTTTTTCTTTTGAGTAGACTTCATTTTCAGGAATAGTCAATAGATGGCGATAGTTGTCGGAAACGTAGATGTAAAATGAGCTCCATAGAATTTCTTTCTTAAGACCTAAGTTCAATCTATACAAAGTGGGTCGATTCGACCCATACAGGTAAAACGTAAAATTTTTTCAACAGGGTAGGAAGGTTAAGTAAATTCTCATTTTCTGCAAAGGTATGTCAGAAAATTTAAATTTACTTTATTTGAAACTTTTACGTCTTACTAATAATAATTAACATTAAATGTTTATATTTAAAACTCTAAAGTAAAAATTATCAAATTAAATGAATCAAAAAATACTTAAGCATTAAAACACAAAAAATACATTAATTAACCAGCATTATCTAGAAATACCACCAAAATAATACGTTAAAAAGTTTTTTTTAATCTAAAAAATAACTGTTTCTCTGAGTGCTTAGTTCACAATCGGCGGTTTGAGCCAAAAGCTAGATAAACAAAGTGAGAAAAGAAAAAAAAATTAACACCAAGTTGAAAAGATTATTCGATGTGCAGCTGTTCTTAGCAAACCTTGTTAAATACACGTTATTGATGGTTTGTTATTTTTGACTAAAACAACAGTATAATTCTAAACTCTTTCTTTTTAAAGAAATTTTTCTTCTGCGTGCAGTTTATCATTTTACTTCTTGCTATAAATTCTTTAACTAGCCGTGGTGAACTGAAGTTTACTTATATTTTTTCTTTTTTCAATTATTCGGAATTCTTATAATTTACAAATGTCATAGCTTAACTGGTTAAATGAGCAGATATATTTTTCATGTCTATATAAATTGATGGCAATAAACATGCGGTAAAATGTTCTGGAATATCTCCGGCTGGTAAAGATAAATCAAAGTAACGTTACCGACAGTATTCTAAAAAACAAATTCCCTTAAACTTGAAACTGTCACATTTAGAAAAGAACAATAAGTTTACGAGAACTCATACCGAAAATTCTGGCCAGCATCCCACAAGGGAATAGGGGACTAAAAAACACGGATATAAAAAAATCTTTTTTTCATCTTTATCTTAGCCGCCAGGGAATGTTCCCGCCTTTAGATATTCCTGAGAGAATGTCTCCAAAGCCCGGTGCCAAAAAACTTTGTTTTTAGTTATAGGCGAGAATGTTTCTAAAAGTTAGTTCTAACCTATGCGATTTTTTTTTTTTTTTTTTTTTTGTCTTTTTTTTTTTGTAGTATTATTCCTTGTCTTTTTTTTATTTATTTATTTTTATTTTATTTTATTTTATTTTATTTTTTTGTCTCCGTCTCACTCTTGGTATTTCTTGGCAAGGGTTGTGGTGACTCAATATTGAGGTTTACAACAGCAAATATATATTTATATGTTACAGTCAAATACACTTAACAAGTGGCAGTGATTGAATTAAAATCGTGTAAAACACTGAGTCTTTCATAGGTAAGAATTCTTCTTCATTAGCCCAATTCTGTTTTTACCGTTGTTGCATGTTTTGAAACTATTTGTAAAATATTTATTTTTATACATTATTAAACGTAAAATGGTATTTTAAAGGTGAATTTAATACATTTTCTATGTAAAAACAAACTAAGACAAATAAAATCTAAACTGTTAATATGATTGTATCTTAATGATTGCTTTTATTTTTAATGTAACTCTTTTTTTTTTTTTTTAAGGAGTTCGGAAACTTTAATTATTGGCATTATGCAGAAAATGTCTTAAAAATCCTTAGGAGGTTAAACAAATTAGTCACATGATAATAGAAACAAATATATTAAAAAATATATGTACAAATGGTTTACGAAATTGGTTATGAAAAACTGGTAAATTTAGGTTTCTAAATAATGAAACTAATTGGAATCGAGAAAAAGGTCTTGCTTGATAACAATTTATAAATTACCGGAAATTATTCAATATTATTTTAGAAAAGATTATGCTACCAAAAACATTTACTGGGAACTTTCTTTGGAATGTACTTTTCCTAGGTATAAATAAGCAAAACGTATTTGTCTTAGTTACACCAAAGCGGCCAATTTTTTAATTTTTTCCGTAGCATTGTTAACACCTGCCTCTTTTTGACACCACTTTCTTTGCATAGTAATTTTCTCTAATATTTAATTACGGTTAAATAAGAAGAAAATTGCTCTTAAAAAAAATGTGGTATGAAGAAAAGGCGGGAACAAACAATACTACGGAATAAATTATAATGCTGACATATCTGATGACACCCGATAATTCATTAAAAGTATAAATTCAGGTTATATTCAGAAAACCTTTTTTTTTTTTTTATGTTTGTTAAAAATATTTTTTATCTTTAATAATAAACCAAAATATATCTAAGATATAAAATGAACACATTCTTTATACGGATGTGAATGTGAAAGACAGAATAGAAAGATTAGCTGCCTGAGATTTTTATAAAATGTTCATCTTTTAGATTTCATTTTACAATAATAAGAACAGTTGGTGCACATAAGGTTATTTCTTTTCAAGACGTTGTTTATGAATGTGGAGTCTTCTTTTTTTTTCTTATGTAAATACGAAATTAAAAGAGTTATAGCTATGTATGTCTGTGAATACATTAATAATAATAATAATAATGGAGATGACATTAATTACAAACATGCTATTTAGCTAAGAAAACCAATGTTTTGTAAGTAAAGTACACGTATAAAATGGCAAGCTCGTACTTCAGAATATATCAAAATTAAGAAAAAGATTTAATTAATTTAAATACTATTAAGGAAATGAATTTTATCGTAGTACAGTTATTTAAGATGTCTCTATATCTAGTTTAAGTTTTCGGTTCTACTAAATTCCTTTAGGAAGTACTTTAGTGGCGTATATTTCAAAATAACTTAATGAGCGTAAAATACCCGACATTTCCAATACTATATAAAATCTATATGTTAATTTTACGCAGACTATTATTGTGTCGCTTTCAGTTGAGATATTAGTATTAGTTAAATGACATATAATTTTAAATGAAGGAAAGCTTCATCCCAATATTAAGTTTTAAGAGCATAGCTGTAATTTGATCGGAGGAACAACTTTGTTCTTCCATTAGTAATGAAATAGTTGTCACTGATGATGTTTCTCTGTTAAGATTCTAGCCATGGTTCTTAGTTACGCAGTTTCTCTTGGGACCCCTGGCTTTTGCTTAATCCTCCTTTATAGATAACAAGTTAATGGATCTGGAATTGGGGTGAAAAGCAAGCGAAGTTATACTTTTTCCCAAAGGGTATTTTATTTCGCAAATGTCATTCATCAGTGAAGGTTTGGTAGGAAAAATCGAACGTTCAATTTATGTTACATGTTCAAAAATACATTAAAATAGATTTAATTGTGTTATTTACCCATTCGAAAAATTCTGACTGAAAATACAAAAAGTTCATTTTATAACATAGCACAAAATCAAAGCAATAATTTGTCTAAAAATAGCTATTACATTTTACTTATTACATTCTATACATTTAAAGTATTGTAGCTTTTTTATTTGATTCAAACACATTTTGTATTTCTTGCGTTAAAACCTGTTGTCAACATCATTTTTTGACAGATATTTTTAAAATTATCAATAAGCTCTTGCTGGATTTAAATCGTGTCATCTATACAATCATGGGTTAAATTTAAAAAAATGCATAATATACATAATAATGTTAAAAATCATATATATTAATGATCTTAATATAATAATATGTGATTTTTAACATCACACGCGTTTTTAATGTGTCATTTATAGCAGTGAATTAAAAATTGTGAAATCGACAAAAAGTAATAGGACATGCCGTTCACAATTTAATAATCCATTTAAATACTTCTGGCTATTGTCTGGATGAATAATGTTTGTTACTTATCCAGAAATGTGCGGAAAGTATCAAAATATGAGAATAAAAAAAAAAAAAAAATGTTGTATTTTTCTGATTATTATTATTGTTATTTAATCAGTAAAAGAGAACATCTGTTATGAACGCAAGATAAGATTTAAAAACTCTGTCAAATCAAATTCCTAACAAAAGATTTAAAAAAAAAAAAAATGATTTATTTCTTCAAATTTCGCCCTTTCTACAAATGATTTTGAAAGTATTCATGATTTTTTCACGCTTGGAAGTATTATGTTGTCTTCACAATTTTGGCAACGACGCGGAACAAGATAGGTCCATCGATGTGTCTAGAAAATATTCATCACACTTGTTTTACAACAAAATAACAACTTTTGCTTTCTATTATCTCAAAATATAGAAAGATGTTTTATATTCTTTAAAAGAAAACATTAGATATTAGTTCTTAAAAATGTTCTATGAAATGACAGTTAAAAATTATTTCCTAAAGTGACATTTTTGTAAGAATGAAGACAAAAATAAAAACAAGTGAGTTGTTCTGCAATTATAATTATGATAGTAATAATACACATATTATCGAGTAATATCTACACTATGTATGATCAGTAAGAACATAAAATGAATATCTGGCCAGATTTTATTCTTAACGTGATAAATATTCTATTTTGTCTCAAAATGTTATACACTATCTACCAATAAGTATTTGGACACCTTCGAATTTAGACGTTTTGTCAAATATCTAGAAAAGTGCTTTAGAAATTATCTTGAAATTTTGTGAGAAAAAGAACATGTTATACCTTATATATTTCAGCAAACGTTTTATCCTGAAAAGGAAAATGGGATCAGTAAAAAAAAAAAAAAAGAAAGAAAATGTTTTGGATCACCCTGTAAAAAGTAATGCTTGAAATGCAATTTCGCTGTAGCATGCGATTATGAGGATTATTTTAATTAACCGTATAAAATTTTATGAGGCTATCACATATATGCATGGAGATATAACGATTTCTTTAAAAAATTGTAAAAAAAAAAAAAAAAAAAAAAAAATCCACTTTTTTAATTATAACACGTAGGATATTAGACCGAGTGCAAAACTATTTTTAGGAAATTTGGCATTCTATATTAGACACTGCAAACAGTAATCAGAATGCAAAAATGTTAACTATCTTAAGAAATATAAGCATTTTTACTAAATTTTTAACTACGCATGCGCAAGCTTTTTAAAATTTTCATTTGTATAATTTAAGAGCTAAAAGTATTGAGCTCTTTATATGAAAAATCCAAACAAATGTAGTGTAAATTATGAGAGACAAAACGAACAGAATTTTTGTTCCTCTCAAAAAAAAAAAAAAAAAAAGCTAATTTATAAGGGACTTTACTCACATTTTTATTTTGATTCTATCAAGGCCCAATGGTAATGCAGTGTTCGCTGATTGTAAATAAATATTGATACGAACACCCTATCATTTTCTTTTGTTTTGAGAAAAACTGAAATTCTGTCCATTCTATCTTTCATAACTTTTGGAATTTGCACCATATTTGTTTGGGATTTTCATATAAGTAGCTCAGTACTTTTGTCTATTAAATTATGCAAATGGATTTTTTTTTAAAAGCTTGTGCATGTGTAGTTAAAAATTATTTAGTACAAGTGCTGTTATTTCGTAAGACATTTAATATTTTTGCATTTATGATTGCTATATGCTGTGCCTAGCGCAGTATAAAAAGTTTCCTAAAAATGGCTTTTCACTGGGTCTAATACCCTACGTGTTATAATTTAAACAGTTTTTTTTTTTTTTTTTCATTTTTTTTAAAGAAACCATTATATCTCCATGAATATATGGTGTAGCCCCATACAATTTCATACAGGTAATTAGAGTAATCCTCATAATCACATGCTACACTCAAAGTGCATTTCAAGCATTACTTTTTACAAGGTGATCCAAAACAATTTGATTTTTGTTTAATTTTTTACTGATACCCTTTTCTTCTTTAGGAAACATTTTTTTGCTGAAATGCATGAAGTATAACATATTCTTTACACTTCCAGAGTTTCAAGATAATTCCTAAATAATTTTTCTAGATATTTGAGAAAACGTCTAAATTGGAAAGTGTCCAAATACTTACAGAGGCTGGTCGCACATTTTTTAGACGATTTTATTTCGCAGTAAGAAAAAATCGTTTGCATGGAGAATTTTATTTTCACAACAGTTATATTTTTGGAAGTTTTATTTATCTTCTGATATTTAGAATTTTTGTTTAGATCCAAAAATGCGCTTTTAAAATGGCAGTGGATGGAAGGATAGGTTTCCGCTCTTTCCAGAGATAGTTTTTAGTGAAATATTTATGAAAAGCATTTATCAGGAGAAAAATGGAAAAATGTTGCAATAACAGATGAATCTTGGGTCTATTTAAGTAGTTGCAATAAAAAAAGGTCAATTTATTATCACAAAAGTGGAGAAAAAAAAATTTGCTACATGGCTCAAAGCATCAAAAGGAAGTTTTTCTAAAGGATTTATGATTGCCACTGGTTTTTCATACAAGCGCAAGATAAAAGCAAAAAAAAATGTGACAAAAATGTCAAAATCAACTCTAAATACTCTCCAGAACATATTTTAATTCCAATTTAAAAAAATGAAAATCCAGATCTTTATCCACAATGCTATCAATCCGTTGAACTGTATCAAGGCAAAACAAGCAGCCACACATCACAATCCGCAATTGCTTTTCTAAAAAAAAAAAAAATGGAACAAAAAACGAGAATTAAAACCATACCCTTCACTGACATTCCTGCTAAATCTTCTGATGTATCACTGTTGGATTTTTGTGTTTTTCGACTCTTAAAATCAACATTATCCAAACACCGACCTACAACGCTTTGTGGACTCTGGAAAGCCGTTCAAGAGGGGTAGAAAAATATACCTCTTCCGATATTATAAAAAGCATTATTATCATAGAAATTATGATGTAGAATTAAAAGCAAACACCTTTTATTTATGAGACAAAAAATTTTAAGTTAAAATACATTTAAAAAAACAAAATTACATATAAAAACAATTAAAATCAGACGTTTCGAAACCCGTCCGGGTTTCCTCATCAGTAATTTACAACATAATATGCAAACAGGACATGAACACTCAAGGAATTTAAAGGAGTACAGAATATTGAGGAGCCAGTGCGCATGCTTCATTGATAGTGTGGAGATGCTTGGCAGTGTGCCAGCTCTCAAGGAAAATACGCGATTTATAATTATGAACACCAGAATTTAAAATTTTTATATTATCGAAGTCAGGAAAATATTATATTATCGAAGTCTGGTGTTCATAATTATAAATCGCGTATTTTCCTTGAGAGCTGGCACACTGCCAAGCATCTCCACACTATCAATGAAGCATGCGCACTGGCTCCTCAATATTCTGTACTCCTTTAAATTCCTTGAGTGTTCATGTCCTGTTTGCATATTATGTTGTAAATTACTGATGAGGAAACCCGGACGGGTTTCGAAACGTCTGATTTTAATTGTTTTTATATGTAATTTTGTTTTTTTAAATGTATTTTAACTTAAAATTTTTTGTCTCATAAATAAAAGGTGTTTGCTTTTAATATATATAATTGAGACGGTTTGATGTTTGTGTACGTTATGATGTAGAATGTTAGTTAAGAACAAGGGCTATCAAACTGAACAAATAAAACTCGAAATATGAGTGAAATTGCTTCAGTACACTCCATCAAAATCGTCTAAAAAATGTGCGAACAGCCTCTGTATTGTAGATAGTGTATAATCAAACTTTGATACAATAATAAACTGTATATAACAATACTGTGCTTAAAAAGTATTCCAGCCAGATAATTTACCAAAATCATATTGTGGCACTTTTTCACAATAACTAAAACTGTTATAAAATTTTTAAATTATGTTATACATTATGTTTGAATAATAAACTGTCTTGAATCTCACACAGAATCTTAACATGTAAGTTACCGAAGTTATATAAATTTATTTTAGAATAATTTAGTAGATGAAATAAATCTATTTGGATCATGACGTTTGTCAAATCAGTCAACTGAAACTCTGATTTCACATTTGGAAATTTCAGAGTTAGATTTGTGAGAGAAATAGCAAACTCTAATTTATTTTTCTATACCAAAAATGTATTCACGTTTTTACATATTATTTACGTTCACAGCATAAATTCTAATGTGCTATTATAAACCTGAGCTTTTTTTTTTTTTTTTTTTTTTTTTAAGCAAAGTTTATCATAGGCAACAGCTGAAATATTTTATTACATTCAGTATATCAGACTCGAGTTATCCTTTTAACAGCTATGATATTAATCGAATACGAGTGTGTATATTTCAATTATTATCCTATAGAATTAATTCAAAGCATTAAATTTAATCAAACAAAATATTTTTCATGTTTTTAAGTGAAAAACTATTTTTTTTCTTTTCTTTTTATTTATATATATATATACATATTCTAAATCAAAAATTTCTTTTTTATGTTGACTAACAATAATAAGAATATAATATATATATATATGTGTGTGTGTGTGTGTGTTTTCAACATGTTTTGTAATCTAAAAGGTATTAAATTTAGGTAAGTAATATTATTAAATTTCAGATAAATTTAAATTATTATAACTATTCAAATAATTTAAAATTAGTAAACTTATTCAAGTTAACTAGTTACCAAACTGGCCTTTGTGGATTTTTGTGTGAATTATTCAACTGTTTAATTTTCGTTCTCATTCTTTTCATCATTCTAAGAAAAAATTATATATATATATATATATATATATATATATGGCACTAAATAAAATCTACTAGAGAACAAACTAAGTAATCTACATTTTTTTTTTTTTTTTTCTAAATAAGAAAGAATACTTTTCGTGTAATTCATAGTACAGATAAATATAAATTATGGGACATAAACTTTATACTGTTTAGAATAATCTTGTGGGAAAACATATTTGCCTGCCTCATCCTGATATTTTAAGTTTATTAGATTTAGCTTTTTAGCTATTTTCTAAATCTCCTGAGAGATTAAAATTTCACAAGGCAGTGCGTGATCGAGAGAAAAAAAAAAAAAAAAAAAAGCTTTTCTCTGAAATATTACGCATTCATTACAGTGCATGACCGCATCCGTTTTAGGTGGAACTTCAACAAAAGAGGGTACTAAAGATGATGATAAAAAGTTTCATTGTCTCAAATTTATCCATTAAATTTATTCCATTATCCTCTAAAATATTTATTACGGTTAATTTGTTACTGACTTTATTCCTTTCCTCTTAAGAATATGACGATATTTGACGATTATGAAGAAAAATATCGTTTGTTAAATATCGTCTGAAATATCAAGATGGAATTGAATATCATAATTACTAATTCTAGCCTCTGAAAAATGCTGCTTGTTAAGTTTTAAAGATATGATCATTAAAGGAGACTATAAAGAGAAAAATAGTTTTTGAAATTATGTGTGAGAGAGAGAGAGATGAATTTTACGGCCCATAAATGAGCATTTTTATGAATAATCAAACATTCTTTTTTATTCTCAATAATCTTTTGAATGTGATTACAATAAACGTAAAATTTAATATGTTACTAACTGGCTCGTAATCTTTGCATTGAGTCATTTTTGATAAAAGAGAGTATTTTTACATTTTAATAAATAGATTTTTTTTTTTTTTTTTTTTTTTTTGTACCTTTAAGCTTCATTTACCTCAAAAGTAAACATTAATTATTATACATTTCTAAAATAATAAATGTAATGAAATGTATAAGTTAACGAAATATTTTTTAGATATTCATCGTTTTTATTATTATTATTATTATTACACGCACGCGCGCACACACACACACACATATATATATATACATACATATAATAGAGAGATCTCAAATAATAAGCTGAATTTTAAGCATACTTTCAAAATATAAACTAGTGAAATTTGTCTCAGAATATGTTTGTAGATGGCTGCACCAGTATTTAAACAGAGATTAATTAGGGCGCATTTTTAAATTAGCGTTAATTAAATGTTTCAAGTCATAAATTTGTAAAATATCAATTCTTAACATCGATTTCCGTGAAATTGTTAATTATTTTTTATTTATATTTAATAAAGCAAGAATGTTTTTGATTATCCAATAAAAAATGTTCATTTCAAATTTTAACCATTTGAAAAATTAAGGGTTTGTTCAATTTAAGGGTTACTGCTTAACATTAAAATTGCCAAATTTTAACGGTAAGCAAAGCTATGCCAACTATACTCTAAGTAATAGGCTTTAAATTATTTTAGCGTGAAATACTAAAATCGTTTAGAGCCTAGTCAAATCTAAATATTTAAATTCCACATAATTCCTCATATATATATATATATATATATATATATATATATATATATATGTATGTATGTATGTATAAAAAACTTTTCAAACATTTCCCAGGAAGAAAGTGGAAATCACATGAAGAAATATGTATATAGTAACAAAAGAAGTAGAATGCAAAAACAAAACAGATTATTAAATGCCTCCATAATCCATAAGAACCCAAATTAATTAATAAATTAAATAAACATAATCATTCATATATATATTTTTTTAAGATATGAACTAATATACAATATGAATTTTAATAAAGATATGAAATCAATTATAATACTTACTTTAATATAATATTGTTTTATAATAAAAAATATATAAATTTCAAATGTTTTAGTTTTTGCCAAGTTCAGGTCTAACACCTATTATATATAAATTGCACCAACCTTGTGCATTAAAACAGGAATTCTACAAATATTTTTAGTAAATGGAGACATATAATTGTACTTTTATTCTTTTGTTCTCCTTATATACTAATATATGCAGTCAAAATAGTATTTTTTGATCGTTTAAATTGATCTGTAATACCAGAATGCCACATGTAATTTACTTTGTGTCTTTACTTTTCTTATGTTGTATATAAGGACAAGATAATATTGTCATGTTTTAATTCATATTTTAAACTTTTTCTTTAAGCCTTTTCCGGTTTGCATCAGAAAATATTTTATAAGAAAAATGGGAAAAGGTAGAAAATAAATTTATGCTTTAATAGAGTGTTGACTTTCATTTTAAAAAGTTTTATGGCATAAAAGTTAGAATATAATAATGTTTTTTGTTAAAAGATACCCCACTTTAAAACCGAAATAAATGAGCATCATTTTTTAAAGTATTTTTGAAAATATTTTTGAAAATTTCATAGACTATTAATTAACTATACGAAGTAGGGTAGGAAAATATTATTTTGAAATAACTGGGTAATGTGTAAAACATTTTTTTTTTTTTTTTAATGAGGTTTTTTGCGGCAGTTGAATAACATGAATTTTTCATGTTTAAGAAAACCTTAAATTAACATTGTTTTTATTTAGTGATATATATACAGTCGGTAACAAAAGTGTCCGAACAGTAGCAAAAATTCCTATGTAAAAAAAGTACACTTCATACGGTTTTGTTAAGTAAATCCTTGTCGAATCCTGTTCTTAGTCAGTGTAAAAATATGATTCGATAAGGATTTATTTGACAAAACCATATGAAGTGTACTTTTTTTACATAGAAATTTATGCTAGTGTTCGGACACTTTTGTTACCGACTGTATATATATATATATATATATATATATATATACATATTAGGTCGTTGCAAAAGTTCGTGCGGACGCGGATCATGTTATTGCCTCCAAAGACGAGAGCTTCTATCGCCGTGGTATACATTTGTTACCCGAAAAATGGGCAAAGGTTGTTGAAAGTAATGGAGAGTATTTTGATTAAAAATTGTCATTTGATTTGATGTATTTTTATGAAATGAAGCAATAAAAAACCGCACGAATTTATGCAAAGACCTAATATATATTTATTTTATTTATTTACTTATTTTTATTTACTTATTTATTTTATTTATTTACTTATTTTTATTTACTTTTATTTATTTATTTATTTATTTATTTTCATTACATTGTTTTTAAAGATTTCTTAAATATCACTTTTCCTTTTCTTCCTTTTTAAAGTTTCGTATCGATATATTTAAGTAGCTTTTCTAATTTAGACTGGTAAAACTATTACATAGCCTTAGCCCCGCAAAGAGTCCGTTAATTGAAGTTTTGTCAGCCAAATTCTTCTTATCCTTTCTCCATTTAACACCGGGATCCTTTTAATTCTGATTCATATAAACTTCCTCTGCCAGTGATAAGTAGTTTGATATGTTCAAAATCCTTTCTCCCGAGGATTTTCTCCCTTAGATTAACGGATTACATTCTGCGTTGAAATTGTACCTTGGTTTTCCTCTTTTCTTATTACTTACTTGACGTGGTCGTAGTCGCCTCATAATATGACACCCATCAACTCTGAATTATGTGTCATAGATAGGCTTTATTAGAGATTTGAGTTCCCGAGAAGTGAAAATGTCAGTCTAAGAATTAAACTGCCTTATCATTTACTAAATTACGTAATGAGCCTCATTTGTCAACCTTAATGATTTATAACTTCATTTGGAATTTGAAATATGTATTGACGTATATTTACCCACTTAAATACATTTAATTATAACTCAAGCAATTATTAATGTTTCTGTGGGGATGTCTTTTAAGCATATGTTACTTATTTACTGACAAAAATATTTTGAAATGTAAATATGCATGGGAAATAACATTATATATGTATTGTAGTGTAAATTCACTTTTTCACTGCTGCATGAATATATATATAAATCAGTCGATTCGGAATAATAATACGTTATGCTTTGTGAGTGGTATTAAAATGTCGAACTCGTATTTGATTTTTCAATAAAAACACTCAATTTCTGCAAAATATTTTAAATCTAGGCATATAATAATCTACAGTTACTAAATCGCGGAATATTTGGATAAAAAGTTAAATATTAGAATACTACACTGCAAAAAAAAAAAAAAAAAAAAAAAAAATCCCGTAAAATTACGGGAAAAACCCGGCATCAGACATTCCAGACAAAGCCCGTAAAAAAAACATTGGTTTTACGGGCAAAATGTTTTTTTACGGGCATGTAACGTAATTTAAGGTTATTATATACTTAATTTACGGTCTAAGCGTTTCTTTTTACGGGCTTTGTCTGGAATCTCTGCTGCTGGACTTTCCCCGTAATCTTACGGGATTTTTTTTTTTTTTTTTTTTTTACAGTGTACAAAAATTTGCTTCTCTGATATTAAATTACTTTTATACATTTTCTTCTATTCCAAAATCTTGTCGTAATGATTTTGTAAATGAACGTATTACTTGAAAACTCAGTAATTTTCTTATTTTTGTATGGTAATAATTTTACAGTATAATATAGGGAGTATGAAATCAATATTAAAATGTAGTTATTTCGAAAAAACGAGTTTAATTGTTCTTTCGCACTGTTACTAAGGCCTCAAAATAATTGTTATATGTATTTTACTTTTTAGGTCAACTAATAATTAATTATAGTTCTCACCTTTTAATCTTTTGAAGACACGAGCTATCTTTTAACTCAATACTTTAAGCGCAGTGATAAATCAGTTTGAAATATATTTTGTTTCTTCTTCTATCAGTCTTTCTTCTTGTGATATTCTTACAATGCTATCTGATTTATGTCAGTCGGATTAATGTTTAGGCTTTTTGAATTTCGGCCCCAACATAGCCACATATCTTGCCCCCTTTTAAGATCACAAATTAATCCCTTAATCCCCCAAGTCTATATTAAACACATCTATTGCAATTCATTTGTGTTATCTTCTCTTGATTTTTCTTCTTTTTTTTTTTCTTTTTTTTTCAGCTTGTGTAATCGGATTTGGAACTTTAGGAGGCAACATTATTTGTGTAGATGTGTTTGCTAAGGAATCTTATTAGTAATCACTATCTGCAATTCATTTAGATATATTGCAGTTAATAAAGTAATGTTTATCATGCAAATAGTATTGCTTTATTTAATCTTTAAATTGGTTTTTGCAAATGCGGTTAAGTTGAATTTCTTATAATATTTTTTTGGGGGAGGGACGTAATTCGTGCTATATATATATATATATATATATATTCATCCCTTCAAGTTACAAACATAGAATGCATATAATTTAGGTAATAATAATAATAATAATAAAAGAAGAGAAAAGAAAAATGCAGAATGCTCTTTAGAAAGAAAAGAGTTTTTTTGCTTATTTTTCCTGTCAGTTAACAGTATAATTTTATAATAAAATGATACCATTGATAAAGATAGTGACAGTATTTTCTATCGAATCACTGCTAAAATTTAAAAAGAAAAATCACTTTTGCATTATATATATATATATATATATATATATATATATATATGTGTTTCTAGATCACATTTAACATGTTACTGTAGGACAAAATATATGTATAGAATCATAAATATGATTTCTATGAGTTATATACAAGGTCATATACTTTGTCATATCAACACTTCTTAAATTTTAGATTTTTTTTTTTTTTTTTTTTTTTTTTAAAGCAATTTTCACATTTTAAAGCATCATTTCTTATTTTCTTCTATTCTATGTTTTTTTTTTTCTACCCCTTCTTTCTTTCTCTCGCTATTTTCTTTTATTTAACATAGATCTGTTTAGTTAATAATTGTTTTAGAATAGCGGTTATTTATATCGAAGCTTAATATTTATTCATTATATGCTTACATTTGTTTAATTTAAAACGAGAATAGGACAACGATATTTTTCAGATGGAATATGATAATAACTTTTTGTCGGTTGAAGATATATTTCATTTCATTTTTTAAGGAAATATTGAAATGAAACGAAGGGAATTCCGCTGAGGGGGAAAAAACGCTGTATAATTTTACTCATTACAAAACGGTCTGCTAATGCTGCGTTACCTCTTTATTCCTTTTAACATCCTTTCTTATGAAGCCAACCGAAGCAGTTTTTTCGATGTTTAGTGGCAATGGCCTTTTACCTTGGCTAGTTTGTATATCATGCTCGACAAAGCAACATGAACTAACAGCAAAAACTTACAGCGTTTCAAGTCTGTTAGTTCTCTTTTATATCTAGCCTCACGAAAACGGATTCTCCCCTTTTTTTTAATTTACCGAGATTCCGTAAACATAGTTAGAACTTACGATCTTTTGTTTTAAATTAATTTGGAGATGCTTCTTGATTTAACTCCTCGTTTCATATTTTCGGATTTTAATGGATGAAAAAATAATTTGCGGGCTTAAGCTCGCTTATGTAGCTGTTTGGTAAGTACCATTTATTTTTACCGCCAATTTATGTTAATGAAAAATGTGAAGTTTTTCTATTATTATTATTATTTTTTTAATTCATTGATTCTCATTAATTTTTCTTTATTTTATTATTTTTTATCCCATTGTTTCTCTATAAATATTTAAACATTTGATGCACAACTTTTTGCGCAATGTTGTCATTCATTTGTTAGGTCACTTTCTTTATATTATTACAAATCTCTTGAAACAAATTATGATTAATAATATTCTAGTAGTAAAAATTGGTTTTGGAAATATTAGTAGAATTTTTTATATAATATTATTAGTTTTCAATATTATTTATTTATTTATTTTTGTATGCCTGCATTTGAAAACGCATTTGAAAGGCTATATTTAAAAAGCTACATTTAAATTTTTATTTTTCTATATAAAGGGTTAAAGAAATTTACTTTAGAAAAACATAAAAAAGCCTTTTTAAAAAGTGATCAGTTTACTAAAAAAGGGTTATTTTTAATTGAACCATTAATATTTATTTTATATTTAAAACCTATTCGTAAATCATATGTGGAAAAATGACATATCTCAATTTGTTTAACCTTATTTTTGATTCTCGTATTTATTTAGTTCAGAAATAACATAGTGTCTGAAAATTAGAATGAGACAACAGATAAATTTTTAGAAACTTTTTAGAAAAACCAATAAATGAAAAAAAATATTTTTAAAGATCGTTTGGCATTTTTACTTTATCTTTCCTGTTAAAATCACAGTATATACATACTGAGCCCAAAAAAAATTATTATTTAAGTTTTACGTACATATTTTAAAAATATATCTGTGAAACAAATGTGTAATTAAGCTACTATTTGATGGATTAATTGACAGGGTCGAAAAGTATATAATCTTAACCACGAAGGTGCTTAGTAAAATCTGCCACTAAGAGTGTTTTATTTATTTATTTATTTATTTATTTATTTTTATTTTATTTATTATTTATTTTATTTTATTTTATTTTATTTTATTTTATTTCATTTTTGTTATAGTATCGTTTTATGAGTTCGAAATTAAATTGGAATAAATAAAGACGTGAAAACCTTTAAATATTTATGTTTATTTTGTTTGGTTTAAAAGGCTTCAAACTGAAGCTACGAGATTTAATAAACTCAATGAAAATTTAAATTGTACTGTACAAATGAATAAATATTTCCGAACATAGCACATTAAAAGATTTACGATCTTCTTTTTTTTATGACGTGTAATTATCGAAATCACGAGCAGAAATAAATGTGTTTTCTAGCTGTTGATGTTTTTAAATATTTAGTTATTAACTTTTTAAATATTCAGTTTTAATTCTTGCTGTTTTTATTGCCTTATAACTGCAAAAATTCTATATTATTGCCTCAATATGAGTTCTGATCCAAACTATTCACAGCCTCACACCTATTATTACATTTATGCAGTTGCTCACCCTTTTTCCCCCTTTGGGAAACATATAAATTCGTTTCATGAAAACAAGAATTCTGACGTTGGAATTACTTTTCCTTTTGTTTTGGAAACTTTTCTTCCGATTTCCTTTGTGAAGGAGATTTCATTGGAGCATTAGTTACGTACTTAAATAGACAACAAATATTTTTCGTGATGCATGTTGTGTCTAATTTAGTTTTCTGCCGTCCGTCAAATACCTGTGGGTACTACGCTGCAACAATTTATTTTTGATAAGAAAGAATTTTCTGTCGCTTATTAGAACAATTTCCGTGTTTCGTATTTTTCGTGATCATGTTATTTCACGAAAAGGAAAATTTATACTTGGTTTTGTTAATAAGTATATAATTATATATATATATATATATATATATATATATATATATATATATATATATAACCATTTTGATAGTAGAAGCAAAGAATGAGAACGAAGAATAGTTAGTCAAACAATTCACCAAAAAGACATACACACGCCAAACAAAGCAACAAGATTTCCCAAATAGATTCAATTATCAAGTTCAACAATAGCAGTGACGCCAATCCACTGTACAACAATACCTGTTGAAAATTGAAAGAGGACCGTGTAATTAGACTCTGGTGAAAAGAAGGTTGAGTCTAGGACAATATTTCAAGGTGAAAAAAGAGAACCCTGTAATGAACAATAATGGGGGGGGGGGGGGGGGATTGTTTCTGTTGTCAATATTTAATGCTTTTTTTATTATTAAAAAATTAATATTAAAAAAAATCTCTGTAATGAAATATACAAGGTCACAAAGTCTTTCCCTGTTTTAAAAAAAATGTAGTTATTATTATTATTATTATTATTATATTTAATTTTGATAGTTTTGTATATGGCTGTTTCATTATATCGTAAAGACGTTTATAAAGTTCTTAATAATATCACTTACGTTGGTGAATTTCAGTGTGAGCATCATTGGTAATTCGAAGAATGTCAAGGCGGTATTCCAATTCTCGCCATGTATTGTCCGACATTTCGCCTATCACATTGGATACAGCATCTGTAAACTTTACTTTGAGTGTACTTAATTTTGAGTGTATGATATACTCAAAGTTGGGATTACAAATGCTGTAACCAGTGTAACAGGCGAAATGTTAGGCAATGCATGTTGAAAAATAGAATACTGTTTTAAAATTGTTCAAGTTACCAAGGGAGCTTGAACTTACCGACGTAAGTGGGTTTATTAAAAAAAATGCAAACATGTTTACAATGGATTGAAACAACCATATGCGAAACTATTACAAATATTTTACTTTTTGTTTTGTTGTTGTTGTTGCTGTTGTTGTTGTTGTTGTTATTGTTGTTGTTAATCTGGGAAAGGTTTTGTGACAATCCTATAAGTCGATATATCATACATATTTAATAGTAAAAGTGTTTCTTTTTTCTGTTATACACTTTAAATGTGGCTATATGTATTTATTATTCTACTTGCTCATATAAAAATAAATGATGTTTTGTTAATTTAATAATGCAGTTGTTGCTAATATATGAATTTTAAGAAAAATAGTTTGCTTATTCAAATCAATGTTAGCCTTGTTTAACCTGATTTTGAAATGAAGTGCTAGAAATCAAAGAATAAAAACATTTTCATGGACATAATTTTACATGGCTATAGACAGCAGCATAAACATCTCATTGGATTTTTACTTATTTTCTTTCTTTTGAGGAAATCTATTAAATAATTATAATGCCATCTTTTAAACACTTTTTCTTTTACCGTTTTCCCCTGCATATTTATTAAATGCAAATGTACATCTATATTTCCATGGATAAGCGCTTGTTTAGTAGTTTGTTATGCTTTCATATTTTGCATTAATTTAGATCTATGACACTGACAAACTTTCTCGTGATGTGTTTGCCTAAGGGAAAAGCACTTTGTTCTATCATTCTGGATATCTGTCAGATTTCAAGATATAGGAAACCTTGTCTTTAAAACAACCTTTATAATTTAAGAAAGTGAATCTAGTAAAATAAATACTTTAAATTAAAAAAAAAAGAAAAGTTTGTGTTTTTTATACATTAACATTAAGGCGAATAGAACATTTTGAATTAGTATTGTAAAATACTTGAGGGAAACTCTAAGACAAAATATAAATGGAAGTGTCAGATAAGCAGTCGAATTTAAATTAAAAATTATTTGTATGTAATTTTCTGCGTTTGAAAATTTCTGCATATTTTTTTTTCTATGTTTCCTATTTTAGCATTTTGATGTAAATAATTTTTCTCTCTCAAAAATAAACTTCAAAAAAGCCTTTTTTTTTTTTTTTTTTTTTTTTTTTTTGTATTTGCAAAAATTTTGTTGTGGTAACATCGCATTAACATAAGAGTCTAGATAAATATATATTTTTAATTAAAAAAATTACATCGATGCTTATTTCTTACATTTATAATAAAACCTGAATCTGTATTTAATTATTTTTCAGCTTTAAACTAATTATTCATTTTAACTCGTAGAGTATTTCTGCCTGTTTACCCTGAAAAATAAATAAATGAATAAATATAAGAGAAAATGACTATTTGATGCCAAAATTATTGGTTGGAACAATTAGAACACAAGTTAAACATCTATAAGTTTTGAATTATGCCACACACCAATTCATTTTTCTTTTCTCTATACGCATTATAATGCTATTTAGAAAAAGTTAATTAACTGATTAAAAGTTAGTAACTGATCGCCACGTAGTTTTGAATTAGGCCTGTGAGTATTAGTTGAAAAGTTGCCGCGTTTAATCCACATTACAAGTTTGCTGTTTATAGTGGATCCAAATTGGCAAAAGAATTGAAAGAAAGTACAACTCTCAACCCGGTGAACAAAACTAAGAAGAAATATCTTCGATGGATGCCATCATTTCATTTGAAATTCTAATTAAATTTTGAGGATATTGTATTAACTAAACACCACAGATTAAAACTTTTCCTACAATCTTTTAATTTATTATAAAAAATTAAAACCACAACAAAGGTTGCACAAATTCTTAAATTAATTTGATAAACTTGGCGATAACTGAAAATATTTTTAAAGCATCACGAAAATCAATAGTTTTATCCCTCTTGTTCATATTAACTTCAAAATGCATTTTCTCCGCTTACTTATGAAAATTTATGTTATGTTCAAATTTTAAAATCTTTATCCTTTTTCCATAAACTTGAAGATATTCTGTAAAGTATCCAAAAATTTAATTTTCTCTATTTTTCCTCTGTTAAATAATCGAAAAACACAGATGCTACGCAATTTTAAGGAAAATTGAATTTCATTTCCTCCCGCATTTAGATAAGGAGGCAACCAAAACCACTCTAACTTAAGCATGGCAACATTTTATTCACGAAATATGAAACAAAAATCCACTGTTCATTTTTTAAATCACTTAATATAAAGAATAAACAAACTATGTATAAAAGAGAATTTGGAAATCTCTCTCTTTTTCTCTCTTTCTTTCTTTTAGCATGTACTCTTCATCTTCTACTAAAATCTTTGAGGATTTAGCTTTCACTTTTTGTTTCCTGGGATCGATCAGACAGTTACAAGGTGAAAAACAACTTCGGTAAACAGTACGTTCTACTTAGAAACTAAAAAGTACTTGGTTTTTTAAGACAGTGTTTTCAGTTTTGTATTAAAAGTTTTTCGTTAACCTTCTAGAACTTATTTATAAGCGTTTAAATATGCAAACATCTTTCATTTTCCTTTATTTATTTTTTTATTTTTTACACCTTCGTAGAAGCATATTAATATTTTAAATATATAAGTTTATATTTCTATAATATATTGACTTATACATTTACAAAGCTTAGTAGTGAAGTTCTCGTAAGGAGAATAAATAAAACTTTGTTCTATGTACTTTCTTAAATAAAAGAAAGCAGCACGATAAAAGAAATATTCAGTTCTTTTTTTTACCGTAATTTTTACAGTTTTCTATCCGTATTTACTCTTTTCTTGCACAGTTAGAAAGGCTTCACTTGTTTTATGTTGCTGTTTATGGCTTTTACAGGATAAAATAGTTGTTCTTTTCTTTTAAGATTCCTCACACTAATCTACTATATGATCCTCGAAGGAGGATGCTTTTATGAATTTTTATTGAGATTATTTCTTGATATTTTACTGTGATATACTTTTAATTATGTTGTTTGTTCCGGTAAATAGATAAAAAAGGATTGATCTTATTAAGTGAAAAAAATATTTTTGAAAATAAAAATAGTCAGAAATATCAAGATTGAATATTTATATTGATAGTGATACTTTTAAAATTAAAACGTTCTTATGAGAGTATAAAATACGTCGTATAAAGAAATAAGCCTAGTTTGATTATACTTTATTATTTAAATTGGAGAAAAAAAAGAATCATATAAATTAAATTCAATTGTCATGCACTCTTAAATGATTCTAATATTTTCGAACCCTTCAATACTACTCAGTTTCCACTGGTGAGCAATTGCTAAGGACGGATGACAATAGCTAAGCTATCTAGAAGTTTTTTCGAATATCTAAACAAATAATGGATTCTGTTGAAACTTTAGGGGTATACAGCCCATAGAGCCACTGACATCCATTAGACATCTAAATTACAACCAAATGATCCATAAAAGGTACAAAATATCTAAAAAATGTCCGTTAAAAGTCCTGGTTATCCTGTACTAATTATAGATATCTATTAGATGTTTAAATATAGACGAAATTTAGACGTGCCTTTTTCGATGTCTAATAGAGGTAACATGTTAGATCAAAACAATATTTAGATATTTTCAATATCTATTATATCTAACAAGTCTAATTATTGGATATTTGGAGATTTATCGGATGTGTAATAGATATCTAATGGATGTGAAAAAGAGTGACTTTTGTCATGCTAATAAATATCTGTAGGACATTTATAGAAATTTAATGGATCATTTTTAAACTTTTGTACGTGTCAATAGATGTCTTATGGGTGTAAATGGCTGTGTGGGAAGAAAATGTTATACAACATATATTCCAGCGAAAGTTTTGTCTCGAAGGCTAAAGGGATCAGTCATAAATTAACCAAAAATATATAATCTTTGGAATCACACTGTAAGAAATAATACTTGAAATTAATTGTAGCTATAATGTATGATTCTGACCTTTTTTTTTCTTTTTCTTTTCTTTTTTTTTTTTTTTTCTTTTTTTTCTATTTCAAAATTTTTTTCTGTTTTCTGATTTTATGAAAATTTTGATGAAATTTGGAATGTAAACTGGTCTAGATGAAATTAAATTTAAGTGCATAAATATAACCTCTTTAAAAAACAAAAGAAAAGAAAGAAAGAAAAGAACAGAAAAAAGAAACAAAAATTTCATACTTGACGGTTTAATTATTGAGAGAATATTGTTAATATTAAAAAAAATCTATTTTTTCTTTTTTTTTATCGAATAGTATACATTACTTGATCACATATATTAAAGATCTTGTTCTTGCTTCTATTTATTTTCTTTCTTTTTTCGTTTCATTTCTCTCTTTCTTCTTTAAGAAGATGAACTGAGTTTCATGCTAAATCTGTAATACTTTAACACACATATAAATATATAATAAATCATATGTGTTATTATATGGTTAAATTCTCGTCTAAATTTTATAAAATATCTACCACCACTTTTAAAATTGAACTCTTTGAGGTCGAGATACCCTTCCACGTTGAGATAAATTGCTTCCAAGCATTAAAAATTCTCGTATTCCCGTAAGCTGTCTTTATCTTCAGACTTTCAATCTGGCGTTTTAAGTTTGCTTGCCCTCCCCTTTATATAAGTGTTTGATGTTTAGTATAGGAAGCCTCTTTGAAAGAGTTAAGACAAGCGTAAACCCCGCGTTATACGTAGAATCTTTTCTCTAATTTTGATTGAATGGAATTCGAGGGCAATTAAAACGTCGCCCTTTGGTATAATATTTGGAGAGGCTGCTTATATTTGGAATTCTTTAGCTATTCAAAGTGAAGATGCCATCGATCTGAAAGAAATTCATAGAACTTATTTTGTACGTTCATAATACGGAATGTTTACTACAGAGACTATATGTCAATGCTTTAAAAAAAAAAAGGTTACGTAGTTTGCTTCAGGCTGAAAACAAACAATAAACTTATTAAATTGGTACAGTATTTCCTGTTACTAAATATTCTCTCGGCAACAATTTGAAAAGATGCTTTTAAAAGTAAGGTTAACTATTTTGAGGAGATTGATAATACCGTGTGAAATTTAAATCTGTTTAATACGGCATTGCTATTTTGGATTGAAAAATCAAAAATTAAATTTATTAATAATAACGAAAGTTGAGTATGTATTAACCCCATTTTTGCTTCAACGACTTGAAACATTACCCTACATATATTTTGTGAAATTGATATAAGCTACTTCTTAACCTATTTAAATTCCATAAATCATATAGAAATACTAATTAAATTTAAGTCGAGTGAAATATTTTTAAAAAGGCTGTTTAATTTGATAAGGATTATTTAATTAAAAGCGCTATATTTGCGTGATTGCATTTTCATTGCATTAGGTGCTTATTTTAACGAATTTCAATTATATCAGGCTAAAAGTTATGTGTAAAATGGATGTGATTGTTTCATGGCTTTCACAAAAGTTTTGTTGCTGTAAACATATTCTTTTCTGCTGAATGACAAAAATAAAAATAAAAATAATCTCGTCAGTAACCTTAAATGAATGTTTTACCTTGGCTAGAGCAACTTTAATCCATCACATTTAAGAAAGAAATAATGAATTCATGTTTTAGGGCGTTTGCTGCTTTTAGAAATGAACGTTTTTCACAGTGTTCGTAAGGACTTCTTAGGATTAAGTGTTTTTTTTTTTTTTTTTTTCTGCAGGAGAGGCTAGAGGTATAACAATTAAGATCTTGATTTGGAAAACTTAAGAAAGCATTCTCATGCAGGACATAGTTGTTTTTCCAAATAACTACGGTAATCCTTATCGGTATAATCTTTGGATTTTTCTAAATTACAATTCGATTATCAAAATAATTAAGAGATAAGAATATCGTACAAAAAAAAGAACTAATATTTCATCTATTACGAATATCACTTTAAAGGAATGTAGGTAATATTTTGAAAATTTTTTGAAAAGCAAGGAAAGACAAATTAGAAGCGCTTAAAGAAAAATTTGATGCCATTATTTTCGCAAGATTCTATTTATTATTCATTATTGTATTCTAAAGGGAATGTGAAATTTTTGATAAATAAAAGGGGGGGGGGGAATTTAAAACATCTTTTTCAGTACCATTTTAATAACTATGTTCAGTCGAAGATTAACGCAACAATCTGAAGTATCTCTAAACTTTATACACTTCAATTTCCTTTATCTATTTCTAGCTTTTTATTTTTATTATGAACTATAAAGTGTCTATGTTTCATCTCAAAACTCAAAAAAATCATTCTACGATAAAAAAAAAAATTTCATTTTACATAAGGTTTAATAATTCTGTTTCTTGGATATATTTTTCAGTTGAAAGTATTGTTATGTTGCTACTATTACTCATTTGCAATATCTCAAGCAATCTGTGCTTTAAAAGATAAATGGTGTTAAATGTACCTTAGTGAAATATTTTCTTTTTCACTGTATAAGGGCAATGGGCTGGTACTCCAGCCTTTTAAACAATAGTGTGGAGGAAAAAAAAAAGAATGCATGCTCTTGACCTCAAAATAGTAATAGAAACATCAGCTGTTTATTAAGAAAACTACACAATAGGCTTTTATTTTTCGTAATTCTTCCATTTCATAGTGTTGCAATGACAGTCATTTATTTTTTCTCTTGCCCTATTATTATTTTTTAATTGTTTTTGCGATTTCGGTCTTCTGGGCTCTTTTTTATACACCAGTAATTATTCTTGTTCCCCTTTTATTATTATTATTATTATTATTATTATTATTATTAAAAAAATAAAGAAAGAAAGAAGGAAATAAAAACTATAAAAGAAATTTTAAGAAAGAAACGTACTTAAGTACGAAATCTTCATAAAATCTTTTACCACATTTGAAGAAATATATCCTCGGTGATTCTGAAATATTTGCTGAGTTACCGTTATAATATTTTTAAACGAAAAAAAAAAAGAAAGAAATGAATAAAAAGACAGAAAAGGATTTAATATTTTAATGTGCAGCATCTTTGTACTTTTTATGAATTTTTTTAACAAACGGTCCATAGTAAAAGACCTACTATGAATAATAAAAAAAATTCTGATTGAGCTATATAGTTTTGTTTTAAAGTGTATTGTAATTTATTAAATTTATAAATATTTCGTGACTTTTAAAACAATCTAACTTAAATATTATGAATATATTAAATAGCAACATCATTTTGAAATAGTAAACTAATTTTAAGCAAAATATTGGAAGAAAATTTATAAACTTTATAATGCCCGGATAACAAAATACAGGGATCATATGTATATAATATATTACTCAAATAACAGTAAATGCACATTAAAATACTATGCAAAACAAGTGTTGAAAGGAAACCAATAAAATAAAACATTGTAAGCAAATACCATAACTTGCAAGAATTCGAAATAATTGTTGCGGGTACAAGAGTAGAGCGCACGCGTTGCCGCTTACAGATTTGCAATATTTCTAATTTATTCCGAAGCATTGTCACCCTTTTTCCACACCACATTTCGTGTAAAGTAATTTTCTCCTACAAGGTTCGCCAGAATGAAGTTAAAACACGACAAGGGGGTTATATGTCGCCCCTTGTCGTGTATTGTCTTCATTCTGGCGAATCTTGTAATTTTCTTTCTTTCTTTCTTTTTCTTTTTCTTTCTTTTTTTTTTTTTTTTTTTTTTTTTTGATAAACGTACCGGAGGAGGGGCCTAGCATAGCTAGAAGCGCTCGACACCACTCTTGGAGTGTTGAGCGGCACCTCCTCCCTGTTAAATATGCAACTACAACTAAGTAAGAAGAAAATGTGTCTTTAAAAAAAGTGGCAGTAAAAAGGCGGATACTAATAATGCTTCGGGATAAAGGTACAATATTGTCAACTCTCTGCTTATATTCTGCACTTGAGCCTAATTTTATTACCTGATGACGATTTATATTACTTCAACTCAAAACGATCGACAGTCCCCCCCCCCCCCCCCCTTCTTCATGGTATTTACTTGCAGAGTTTTTTTTTTTTTTTTTTTTTTTTTTTTCATTATCAATGTATGTGGTAAATAAAGAGAACATCATATATATTAAAAACAATTTACATACACACGGGCAGTACCCAACTTATCTAAAATAATTTATCGGGGTTCTATTTTTTAAATTTTCAGTCCACTATATCAAAATAAATGTCCCATTTTCCTACTTCGTTATGATTCGAGTGGTATCTATTTCTAAAATAAACTTTCACCTTACAATCTCAAGACGAAACGTTTGAAGAGTACCGACATTAGCCGGTTCCGTAACCTCAATCTGTCATCGTCAGGCCATCTCGCATGCTTAAGTGTCTTGTCGAAAGCTCGAAACTCTCCTTGGCCAGATGACTGAAATAAACAAAATTAAAAACAGCATTTCATTTCCATTAGCGTAAATGTGGGAGAAAATATCCCCAGATTTTAAAAGGCCTCTACCTAGTTATAACCCACAGTTCGTAATCGTTCAGAGAAGTGTGAGATCTAAGCATACTTATAAAACAGCAGGATTTTAATCCAGCACTCTTTGAAATATGCATTTTCTGCATATACTTTCAAAATATATTTTAATTGGTAACCCGATGCACATCCATTTAAAGAAAATTTTATTCAGAATTAATGCGTTTGTACTATTTTAAAACTTTGAACGTTTTTTAAGAGGGAAAAAAAATCTGCAATTAGCTGTGGAGGACAAAAAAAATAATAAATAGACTAAAGATAAATAACGCATTTATTTATTTATTTATTTATTTTTTTTTTTTTTTTATTGCTCCATTTTCAATTTCTTTTGAATCCACTCAAATAATTCGAGGCCACCATTAAATAATTCGAGGCATACTATAATTATACACGCTCGCAGTAAATTTTGAACAACTAATGTTCTTAATTTTTACCAATATTGCTCCTAGAGTATGTCAGTAACCATCAAATATATGATTTAACCCGTTAATGCCCGAATTAATTTTGCAAAATATTATTAACTGATTATTTCTTTTCTAAATTAATATAGACAACTGATAGTAAAATATATTAACTTAAACAATTCTCCTGATTGTTTTTAATTTAAAGCCTATCCTCATTTATTGACGTTTAGTGTTCTGGCGAGAAAACTTCGAGATAGAAAAACCTTGAGATAACTGATTAATATCCTACTATATGTTGACAAAGATCTCGAAAGTAAAGTATTATAATATATATTATTATTCAGCATGATTTAAGTTAGTATACCTGCCCAAAAAGCAAATATATGTCGACGAATGAAAAATCATAAAATGACTACACAAATTATGAAATGATAATTAATAGTAAGCACATAAAACTTTCAGGGATCATTTAGAGTGACGCAACAAACTGTCACTAAAAAGCAGAAATCATTCCAAGAAACCACAAAAAATATGCGCGCCATTTTATTAGCTGTCCTCAAATGAGGACACTGTGCGCTAACGGGTTAAAATACTACTAAATTCATGAAATCTGGACCGTTTTATGGGAACAACTGCTATTTGTTGAAACCTGTGCAGACTTACAAAAGCCAAGAAAGTTTGCTAAATATTAGAGTATGGTTACCTAAAATCTTTACATTCTGGGTATAACTAATAACGGAACGCAGGGGGCTCGCAGAAACCTATAATTTTGAATATCAATATTTTTTTTATCATAATTATTTCTTTTTTAATCATAGAAATTCGACAATTAATTAAAGCAAGGTTTATTATTAAAAAATAGAGTTGTTCGATATACAAGATGCAATGATTACTGCAACACTGAATATATCTGCAATAAGTACATTGCTGGTAATCACCAGTACTTCTTATTTCTTTCAAAATACATTTACACTTCACTATATAGAAATGGTAAGTTTACTCTGAATATAATATACAAACATTATTATTATACACTTTTTTGAATGCACAATATTTCAGTAAACTACTCGCACTTGTAACTAGACAGACATGTCGTATTTTGTTCGTTGTAATGAGCATGTGGACTAAAACTAAAGCATTCTTTAAAAAAAAAAAAAAAAAAAAAAATGTTAAATAACGAGTAGTTTATAAAATCAAAATTAAAAGAGTAAAAATTGATTTTTGACAAAATTTAATGATTAATCCAACATGTTTCGTATTTATCATACACATATGCAATTATAAGTAACGTTTTATCTATGAAATTTCATTCTAATTTCTGAGGCGTGACATTTACAGAAATAACTTTCTTTTTTTTTCTTTTGCCAGCAGAATTTTATTTATTAACATTAAATTATTACTTTTAGAAGTGAAGTTAAAAGAGCAAAGCACATGTTTTTATGGAAAAAAAAAAAAACAGCGTTATTAATTATATTTTTATCAATAAAAATAGCTAATCACTAAAATCCGTTTTTTTTTTTTTTTTTTTTTTTTTTTTTTAAGTTCATGCACATTATCTCAACTTTGAATGCACTATATTGCATATATTTTTGGCAAAGTAATAAAATGACTTTCGTTTACACAAAAAGGAAAATTTCTGATATTCTCCATTCAGCTATGAAAAATATGTAACAGAGAATAGTTTCTCGTTTTCAGGGCTGACACAGGCGACTTATATATATATATATATATATATATAATAGATATCGTAATAAGATTAAACCATAAAAATACATTCTTTTCATACCACTATTTAAAAAAAATAAAATTATATTCACAATATCTTTTCACCGATAATTCTGCACTGTTCCTGCATAAATTTATTATAAATTTTTTGTTATGGAAATAGTGGTACGAAAATACATTTTATTTTAAAAATTCGACTTTGGCAGCCCCGATTTGCTTCTTTGTTTGTTTGTTATTATATTTGTAATCATTTTCATCTGATAACCAACATTTTTGTAAACCTAAATCACAAAATTTCAATTCATTTTTAAAGAGATATTGTACATGTACAGTATTTTATAAATGTCAAAAGTAGTATAACTATATATATGACTTTCGATTTCAAAATAATCTTTACGAATAGCGTTTTATAAGATGAAAGAAATATTAAAGGTAATACTCAAATGAATAGTTTTTTTATTTCTTTTATTCTGTATATATTTTTTTTCCCTCAAGCATTTCACCAATTTTAAAATTTTAAAATTATTGTAAATAAAAATACTTTTGACAGAAGTGACATGAAACGTTATGAAAGAAACTATCTCATAACGCTTTGAGTTGAAGTGTATAATCTGCAGAAACATGTGAAAGTCTTGGGCTTGGAAAAAAAAAAAAAAAAAAAGACTGTTAAAGGGATTTGTCTTGCTCTAATGTACTGTCTAAAGAGTCTTCGAAGAGAGCACGTCTTTTTTGTAGTGTTAAAATAATTAAAGGGATAAAAAGTTCAGATGAATTTTTAAAAGTTTATGCTTGAAGGTGCCACAATGTCAAACTCTAGTGACAAGAACGGAAAAAATCTTTTGGGAACTCTAATTTTTTAAACTTTTAATCTATAAAGAACTACCAAATTAAAATGCAAATTGCATTTTTAACTACGCACTGGTATTTTATGTTGAACAGAATTATGATAGTTACTTTCAACTAGGGAAAGAATTTTATGTTATTTATTTACAGGAATGAAAAAGTTTTATTTAAAATAAAAACTTAATTAAGAAGATGCTATTATTCCAATCATTATTATTTTGTATTAGAAAAACACAACAAACGTGATTATATGATTTTAGATGACGAAATTTTTATTGCTAATACAGCAAATAAAATGTTACTCTATTGCTTATAATTCTAAAAGAAAATAATTTTATTTAAAAATAAAATGTAAATTTATGTAATTAATATTTAACAAGCAGCTAATTCGGTAAATCTGGTTTCTTTTACTATCAGAAATGAAAGTGCACTATCTGAATATAAACAAACTGATGAACCAGGATGTTTTAAAGAGAAATTACTGAACATATATTTTTTTTGCACATGTAAAAGAATCTTTATCTTCGAATATAAACTTTATTATTGAACATAACTTTATCCCCTAAAACATTTTCCCAGCTATTACTAGGCTATGGTTACAAGCCATAAAATTTATTATGCGGTATTATTTTGTTATTAATTACATACATAAAAGTATTTAATTTATTTATGTTGCAATAAAAGTTACAGTAATCGACAAAAATTTTAGATATCGGATTTTATAATCTCTTCAATAACGTCCACTATTCCCTAACATTATTATAAAACTTTTATTTAGTCTTCATTTGTCCTAAATGCAAGTATGAATTGCATTTAAAATTGTTTTAGCAGTTTATTTTGTTAAGTTGACTTTAAAATAGAAGTATACTGACATTCTGTGTGTAGTTGTTTATTTATGATTTAATTCGGTTTTTCAATCCATGATAACTGTGCTTAAGCGGTATAAAATTTATACAAAGCAGTATAAAAGTCACTTAATGTTTCACTAAAAATGGTAGAAGAGTTTTAAATGAAAAAGAGAAAAAAAAAGTAATATGCTGCATCATTTTTATTGAGGAATGAAAAATATAAAATTTTATTTAACAGAAAAAAATTATGAAATAATAAAACAATAAATAAGTCATGTCTTATACAATTGCTCAATTTATTTAAGTATTGAAATTGTACATATCACCAGGTACCGATTTACTCACTTTGAGGCCCAGGGCACTCATGTTCAATGGGCCCTTTTCCTCATACTTTAATATTACAAAAAACAAAACAAATCTCATATTATTTTTCATTTTATTGGTGCGCGCCTCGGATTTAGTTAGCCTGTAAAAGTTTGGAATGCAGTCTCAGTAGGATGTAGTTTTATTTGCGTTTAGCGAAAATATTACAATTTTTTCAATGAACTGATAGTTTCCTTGACAGATCATACCACATATTTATATAACAGTGCAGTAATACCTCCATCCATTGACGAAAAAACAAAAAACAACGATCATTATAGCAAAATTTGAAAATTTTTCATTTTAAGTATTTTTTTTTTAAACGTATGATGGAATTTCTTGGAGGTCCCTTCAGTGTAAGGGCCCAGGGCACATGCCCCTAATGCCCTGCCTTAAATCAGGCACTGCATATCCCTCTATTGCAGAACAGTATTTCAATTTTTTGCATACCGACATTCAAAAAATTTTGTTTTTTACTTTTTTTCTGTTTACTCTACATGATAATTTATGTTTCCTATAATATTCCATTGTCTCTTAATATTTCTTTTCTGTTTACTCAATATTTCATATTCTCTCTTTATTTTTTCAGCGGCATGCATTACTTTAAATCTCACAAGTCACCTCGTAAGGTACAGCTTAAAGAAGTACACCATTCCAATGAAACTGCTACTGTCAAGGTGATGACCCCAGATGGAGTGACCCTCGTTCAAACTCATGAACAACGTCGAGATGATAAGATTGGAGCTGCTCCTTTACCACCGCACAAGAGACGTCCTGCTCCTCCACCACCACCTAAGCAACCACCAAAAAGACCTCCTCCTCCACCACCCCCAGTGACTCCTCCACCACAAGTCGTTGTCGTTGTTAACGAAAAAGATTCTGAAAATCTTGAAAATAAAGCAGGAGGTGATCATAAGTAAGTGGGCGTTTTTAACTAATTTATTGACTAATGCTGAGTCACACACAGTTAGGGGTAAAAAACCTTAATAATAGCTCTATAAAGCTGGGGGTAAAAATGCTTTAACACAACAATTAATTCAGTAAGCAAAAAATTTTAAAGTTTCCTTAAAAAAAAAAAAAAAAAAAAAAATCATCTGTGCGATTACCTTTAAAGTAAAAGGATAACTTTTATTCATTTTAACGCCCTTTATGGAGTTTTTCTTTCAGTTTTTTTTTCTCCTTAAGCGTGAATCCGTTTTCTTTTCTTTTAAAAAATATTAATTTAAATAGCATTTAAGGAAATAAAGTTTATTCTTAGTGCCTTATTTATTATTAAAATTTGCGTCTAATATGTTTATAAATTAGTGTAGCTTTTTTAGTTAATATATATATATATATATATATATATATATATATATATATATATATATATGTGTATGTATGTATATATATATGTATGTATGTATGTATAAACAATAAATTTTGCACCAAAAACTCGACTCTTTGGAAATGAAAACACATGCATAGCTGCCAATATTTTAATTTATTCCGGAGTATTTTTAGCCGCCCCCCCCCCCCTTTATTTCGTACCATTTTTTTTTTTTTAAGTAATTTTTTTCTTAATTTATTGAAGTTATATATTGGAGAAATTTCTTTTATAAATAAAGTGGTGCAAAATAAAGGCGTGGCTAAATTTACTCCGGAATAAATTAAAATATTGGCAGCTATGCACATGTAAGAAACAAAATAGAAGAAACAGGTCTATGCTGCTGCACTGTGCAATGTTTTTTCAGCTAGTATTATTATTATTATTTATTTAAATTATTAGAAACATCTATAAATCTCATAGTAATCATTATTTTTCACATTTCTCTTCTTAAATAACCACCTTTTTTCTATAGAAAAAATGTAATGAAAAAACATCAAAGTAGCAGTAATTTATCGAAGAGTATTGATGCAATTATGTCTGTGATTTTTTTGCAAGAAAACTAAATTTTATTTTGCAATAACATTTTTCCCCATTGCTTTCTTTTCTTTCTATTTGACTACTTTTACTGTTCATGTGGTTTTGCATAAAATTAAAGAAATATCACTTTAATAATCTAAGAAGAAAGTCCTCTACCTATACAATTCGCAAATTCTGATAATTTTGCATTACTTACTTTTATTTTTATTTTTCACTCTTTAAATGATATTTATTTCGATCAATAAAAGTAGAACTAACTAGTCTTTCAAAAATCCTTATTTAATGACATTGTTCAAATTAAATTCAACGTTGTTAATCGTGTTTCAAGTACTCCTAACAATGATGTCAGATGTTGCAGTACCCACAGTAAATTTTTCATTAGCACTGTGAGAAATAATTCCAAAACGTTCACTTAAATAATCTCCCTATTTTGAAAGAAAACATGTATGTTTCAGTCATCATTTAGTGTTTCTCCGTGCTTCTGTTATGATATAAATAGTTGCAAGTGTGAAAGTGATGTAAGGTTTTTCGCCAGAAAATGAAATATGCATGACTAAAACAACGTTTGATATTCCGCTGATTTATCGCACGCAGAATGTTGTTTGTAAAACAAATAAAGTTATGAGTTAACTAGTACAAAATAAGTATCGGTTACATACATTAACGCGTCGCTAAAGTTTCTAAATATACGTAATTGTTAAGGAGTGCTACATTTATTTCTCTTGAGATTTTTCCTCTACTTCTTTTAAAATGGTGTTAATAACATCATATTTACACTCATTTCTAGTGTTAATGTCTACCGCTGTGCAACTGATTTTAGCTTTCCTTTTATTTTAATATTTAATAAACAAGGTAAACTCATATTAAAGCTAAATAGAACTTGACTACGCAGTATTGTATAATTTTTTAAATACTGGAAAGCAGGCATCTTTTAGTGTTGTTAATCAGCAAAATTTGCCAAACATGCAAAACGTAGAAATAAGACATTCAAAAATATTTTTATATCGTTTTTGATTTTCTAGTGTCCTTGTTTAAGATTTTATCAAATAATACTGTTGAATATTCTGAAAATAATTTTATATTTTTCATTTACTTGAACGCAGACATTTTGTCGTATCGAATTATTTAATTTTTTTTTTTTTTTTTTTTTTTGGCTTATCGACCAGTGAATTTTTCCACCGTGTTTTCATTTGATGATTCCTTTTTAATAAAATTTCCGAGCAATGTATGTAAATTAGGTTTATTTATCAAAAACTAGGGGAAAAAAATACATTGCAGAATTTTTAGGATGCCCGTGCAGAACTCTCAACGGAAAAATATATTATTTTGCTTTTGGTAAGAATTTTTATAATATGCCAAATCTACTAAGTGAAAGACTGTTGTTAGAACAAAATTTCTTAATCTATTTGTGTCAGTGCCTCTCTCAATAAACTTCATGTGATTTTTCTTTCCCAAATCTTTTCCTAATAGTAATGAAAATTACAGAATTACGTCCTTTTTTGGTATGGCATCTAAAATTTTATTTTCTGTGTCTTTTAAAATATAATTAGTGATGCTCTAGCAATTATAACACAATTGCTTTTTGGATGACCAACGATTTAAAAAACAAAAAAAAATGTTTTTTTTTAATCTAAATATAATTTCACATATTGAGAGGGGAGGGCATGAGACAATCAAGTTATCTTAAAATAAAACATTAATCGAATATTACTGCAATCTTATAAGCTACAAAATAGTAGAAATATCTAAATTTTCAGTCTAAGTAATTTTTTTTAATTCTATATTAATTTCAGTAAGTCAAGTTATAACTGTACTATTATAACTACCAAAAGGTGTCTACAAAAATAAATTACGCATGAAATTATTGTGAAAGTAATACGTTGTCTCCAAAGTGCTGTTCTTAATCTCCACTTTTAGAGACAAATTCTTTAATATTTCCTAAAATCAATTATGTTACAGAAAATTCATCTTATGGAGAAAGTCTTATCAATGACATAAATAAAGTTAATAGTGTTTTAACGCAGGCTGACAAATTTATTAGCTAATTATAAAATTCCGGAAAATTCACTTCAAAAGCAATGTACGAAAGCATTTGAGTCCAGAATAAGAAGCCTGTCGCGCAATAATTTTAGAGACTGCGCATCATATGCCAGAATATACACGAATTTTGCTTGAATTATCGTTTAATCCTGTGTATGTAAATTGCTTTTATAGACATTTAATTATTTTAGTTCGTGAAATACTGCATTTTATGTAAGTATACTTTCTTTTCTGAAATACACATGAAGTCATTGTTTCTAATACATTGGTCAGATATTTTATTTTCATGAGTAGTTTTGTTTTAGATAAATACAACGTAAAGTATTTAAAATGAAGCTTTAAAAAAATATTAGATTTCTAAACCCGTTAACTATTCACGCTCTGAAATAATATAGTAGTTATTATTTTAAAATGCCTAAATTATAATGTATATGATTATTTTAAGCCAAATTTGTGCTTTAATTTCCATAATAAAATGCATTTTTCTTTTAAATCACGGTAAATTTCGTGGTTTTTTTTTTTTTTTTTTTTTTTTTTTTGTGTGTGTGTGTGTGTGTGTGTTTTATGTATTAATTTCATTTGATAGAGAATATAGATGATTACGCCAACTGTAATTTGAGCTTTGGAAACTCCAAATTACTGAAAATTATAGATGAAATATTATCTTGATGCGTTCAAGGAAGCTTTTCCATAGCTTTTCCTTTAACGCTTTTTCGCTACTGGAAAATTTTAAAAAAATAATTTTTTTTATTTAAATTATTATTTCTGCAACAGTTTTCGTTTAAAAAAAAAAAAAAAATTCTATTAAAGTTTCCCGTTGCTCGAAAAGCGTAAAAGTTAGAACTATGCTTTTAAAGTTCTTTAAAACTCTTTACCTATTGACGGTAACGTTGAAGCCCTATTAGATTAAAACCGTATAAAATCGAATTTTTGGAAGAAATGTCAAAGTTAATTATAACAGTAGAACATATATACCTCACTTTAATCTCGCTGCATGGCAGAACTAGACGCTACATTTAGACATTTTTTGCTCAAGAAATAATTTTATAGAGTGCTTTCGCTGTTTTTCATTGGCATTTTTCACGTTCTCCACCTGTTTTATAATTCACTTATATTTCACCTAAAGAATCTACCGTCTTTCTTAATAAAAATATGAAGAACAAACAAACAAAAAAGAAAATATATATATATATATAGTTTTTTACATTAAGCTCTGGCCTCTTTTTTGACTTCATGTACGAATGGTACGCTAATGTGTTGCCCCTATAAATCCCCATTAATTAAAATGATAAGACAATATGCATAATTTTTAATGCTTATATCTTTAAAAATTGATGTTAAATATTTAAAAAATATATACAAATAGATCTTTTTGTCTATTTCATAATGCAATAATTAAAGGGTTAAATAGAAAACAATACTTGAGCGGCAGATTCTTGAAATATTGTTTTGAAAATTAATGTTATTTGTTTTCTCATGCTCTAGCCTTGTCATAAAAGTAAGCATAGCGAAGTATTGTTTAGTTTTCTCGAATATAAGCATTGAAGAGATTTTTATCTTTAATTTGACTTTTAAATCACGTCACACTGGAAAAGCCACTAGATATTAATTAATCACATTTTAAATTGTGTTGCGCTTCGATATAAATTACTTTGCATTTGATTGTCAAAAATTAATTTTCTTGGACTTTTTTAGATAAATATTTTTCACATTCATCTTTTGATGTTGGAGTTTTCGGTATAGATGGACATTCCTTTTTGTTGACAATTTGATACATTTCATTTGTTCCTTTATGGAGAGTGTGGGTACTTCTGGTTCCTTATAGCCTGAGTATTGTTTATTATTTCATATTTCTTTTAACTATTCTTGGATTACCTATTTTGGTTCTTGTTGATAACTTTAGCATTTGACAATATGTTTCTCTTGCATTCTACAATCGTGTAACTATATATATTGTTTGTGCGATAGAATTTTATTTCATATTATACCCGTTTTTTTCTCTCTGTTTGCACAACCCATTGTTTTTCTATCAATATAAATCCTTTCCAACATTTCGATCAACTGTCATTTTTGTGTCACAACATACGTGCATTTAACGAACTGCATGTTGTAAAACTTCTACTAACACTTGCTTCATTGAATACATATTTTACTTCAGTTCACTTACTGGACTGTTTTATATATTTTTTAGACTTGATGCAAAGGCTCCACCTGCTGGTCAGATTCCGATTTCAGCCTCGAGTCCACAGTTAGGTGCTAGTTGCGAAGTAGCCCTTCCACAAGCCTCTCCTTCTTCATCTTGTTACAATGGAGAGTGTCCATCCGGCTCTGATTTTCCATTGCCTCCACCACCATTAAATCAAGGTGTAGATATGACAGAGAATGATGAACCATTGCCACCTCCACCAGAAAATGCTGGTGTGAACGTCCAACCACGAGTTTTAGACAGTTCCTCTTTGTAAGTACTCAGTTTCTAAATTTAAAAACTATCTTTCTTAGAAAGAAAGCTTGTTTTTGGCACATACACACATAAAAATATGTAGCACAGAGTTTATTTTACGCAATTATTTAAATTTTTTAGAGGTAAGCATCAGAACTTTAAAAATTGAAGTCTACCGTTATAAAAAAATTTCTCTTTGTTCCCATGATGAACATCTGATATATAATAGATGAGATGCAGTTTTTACGATCCTGCAAATAATATAAAAATTTATAAAAAAAAAATAGGTTTTTTTTTTTTTAACCCATCCTCAATATCAAGCTACTTTTCTACTCTTACGTTAATAAATACTAAGATTTATGTAACAAATCCCATTCAACGTTTATAAGTTATGAGAAATTGTTCTCTCTTTAAATTTGTTGCTTTTCCGGTTGAAAATTGGTACTTATTTAGAATAAAATAAATGTTCAAAAATTAATATATAAAAACGTTTTTTATTCGAAAATTGTCACACGAAAAGAGAATTAGTTGCAAATCGTAGTTGAGTTACATCGATGTTACGTTAAATTGAGTCAACGGAAATTTAGTGAGGAAAATGTACACTACTAGAAAATTTAATTTTGTTTTCTTAAGGGACAATAAAAAATAAATAAATAAATAAATAAATAAAATAAAATAAAATAAAAGGTTTCTGTATACCAATTTTTATATGTTTATGGAAATACAATCTTGTTTAGGTGAAATATGTGAACTATAATGAATTTTGTGTAATTAGTATCAAAGTAAAATCTTTATCAAAAATTTACCTGTGTGATGATACAAGCTTATAACTTCGGTTCTTTTGGAGGAAAGTGTTATAAGAGGATACAATCCTCAGTGAACTAAATGCTATATGAATTTCATGTTTTCTAAAATGAAATATTTCGTGGAACCAAAGTCTACAACATAATAAATTGATAGCTCCTTTGAAGTGTGGTTTGGCTCTAGCCTTCATTTGCTAAGTACCGTTTTCGAATCTCGAGTCGTTCATGGATGTTTATAGTGCTTTAAAATCTACTTTAAGCGGTACAGTCGGCAGCAAAATTATTGAAGCACATATCCACATTTTTCTTATATAAGATCTAGAAGGCGTCTAGGGGTGGGGTCAATGAGTAGAATCTGATTGTAGGACAGCACTTTATTTGAAGTATAGACGAAACATTCATAACATAAAATACACATAAGGATTAATATAATAGCAGACACTTAGATGAAACACTATGCTTATCCCGTGGCTTAACAAACATCGAGTAGCTCAAACCATTAGTAGATTACTACAAAGATACACTACAGCAACTTCTCGTGTAGAACTAAAGTCCAAGCCTCTCATGGCTCTACCCAACAATTCTGAGCCTTCTGTGCTCAAACTAGAATGTAGCGACCAAATCAGCCTACGCGCTGATCTGACCAGCTCTCTCTACTGTCAGCCGGATACTAACTAACCCTATCGTTCATCATCTCGTTGACAGACGGGTATCGGAGGCAGCGCCATCTGTTGACTGGTTGAAGAAATGCCTCCCACATGTATATATATATATGTATTTAGTTTGATCGCTGATTTTTATCATCAACCTACTTTTTTATAAACAGCATAAAGACTAAGATCATGATTCGAAAAATATTTACTTAAGAAAACAATATTAGGAATTAGGTGCACATCTTTTAAATAGGAATTATTGCGAGCGCTTCAATAATTTTTCTGCCGACTGTAGGTCCCGATCCAGTGTACTTTAATGCGCAAAAAATGTTCGTAGAGTAACACCTGAAACTCGTTCGAAAGTTTTTTCTCAATAGTATCAAAATGCAGCCCTATAGCAAGCCTGAATGAAATAAATTAGTCTATAAATAAAATGGTGTGAAATAAAGGTGGGGCTAAAAGTGCTCCGGAATAAATATTTAGCAACTCTGCTATAGATATAAGTGTGAACAGGAATATTTTGAAGAGGTGATTACTACCAAATAAATAAATAATTAAAAATAAAAATTGTTATTTTATTTCGATATATGCTTTATGTAACAAGATAATTCTTGAGTAATGAGGGAAAAAAATAATTGTAATAGTTAGTCTTAGACGGGTACCCTTTATCGACTAACGGTACCATTCATTTAAAAAGCTTATAAAATCGAATTTATGGAAGAAATGTCAAAGATATTTATAATATAGAATGTTTATTCCTCACTTTAATCTCACTATAAGGCACTAGACGATACATGTAGTCGTTTTTGTTCAGGAAATGATTTTATAGAATGCACAAACTGTTATTTCTTGGAATTTTTCACGATCGTCACGTGTGCTATAATTAATTCCTATATTACTCGAAGAATTTTCCCCCAATCGTAGAAAAAATATATGGAACATAAAAAGTAATTTTTTTTTTACATTTTTTAAGGTAGAAATAGCTATTTTCACCTCTATGTAAAAACTACTAAAGTACTACTTCACAAAATCCTCATTAATTGCTATGATGAGGTGATATGCATAATTTTTATTGCATATATCATACTTGTCAGCCATCTCAATTATAATCGTAACATTGTTACGCCCCTTTTTCTACACCACTTAATTGTTAGAGTAAATTCCTCCAAATGTAGTTAAGATTAAATAAGAATAAAATTACTCTAAAAAAAGACTGGTGTGAAAAAAAAAGGCGGGTACTCAAAATATTACGATTCATAATGAGATGGTTGACAGTTATGCGTATATCTTTAAATAATACTCTTAAGTAACTAAAAATGTATGTTTCAAATACCTTTTTTTTTTTCCATAATGAGGCCGATGAAGGTTTCAGTCATGATAAATTTTAAAAAGATTGAAACATTTAAAATAATAATTTATATTAATATAAAATGACATATATAAAATTTTTGTATGGGAAATAGTGATATTTTTTCATCAAATGAATTTGTTGTAATGTTTAGATGTATTTAAAAAAATAATTAACTCTAATATTATCGCCAAAATTCATTTGGTGCTTATTTGTTTTTATCTGTTATAACTTTTTTTTAATTTTTTAAATTCGATACTGAGTGAATTTATGTATATGCTTTCCACTGCATTGAATCACTCCTGTTCTGTTTTCAGAATGAATATATAAACACAATATCATTAAGTTTTTTTTTTTTTTTTTTATGACATAACTATATCTGAAGCATATCAAATAATTTGATATGCTTTAGTTTGTCACTCTATTGTCCATATATAATAAGGAGTAGCTGACAAAATTGATATTTTATTCTAATAACTATCAGGAATAATAATTTTAATGCTTTAAAATTGAGCAAAATGATTTCCAGTTAAGCACTCTTCTAAAAATAATACAGCATTCGTGGTCACATTACAATAATAAAAAATAACTAAAATAGGAATTTTGTTCCTTTTTTTTTTTTTTTTTTTTTTTAAGAGAAGCTTTTTTTTTCTCTTAAAACTGTTATAAGTTGAAATGTTCATCATGAAATTTTCTTTGAATAAATAATAATAATATTATTATTATCAATATAATATCTGTCTATTAGAGTGACTACATAAGTTCAGTAGATCACAGAACAATAAATATCTAGTTCACTGCCTAGTATACACATAACTCTAAAGCATGTATTTAATATATGTTCTATGATGTCAAATATATACTGTAGGCACATAACCAATTTTTCATGGATTTTTCTGGACCATCAAAGCTTAATTTATGATGTTTAAATTCATTTGTATTAGAATAATAGTTATTGAGCTTATTCTTTTAATCAGACAATTAGACTTGTTAAAAATTAAGACTATCCATTTCTTGCCCAACGTTTGAAATTATTTTCGTAATCACTAGTTAATGGGAGGCTCAGCATGTCGCCTTAAAATCGAAGTGATTTTATATAATAATAATTCAACATATCGAAGTTTAAAAATTCTGTACCTGTTTGCAACAACTAGTGATAGTGCAACTAAATAACAACGTTTAAACTGAATTCGAAAGCCACTTGTATAGAACATTTTGTTCATGGAAGTTTTTATGACATTTCATATTTCTATGTTTTAGCATTCCACATACTAAATACATTACTGATTAACTTTACGTATTATTTTTTTTTCCTTTAAGTTTCAAATTCAATGATGAACAGTACGTGTTTGGATTTTCTTTAAACAATAGCAAAAAAAAAAAATCATTATACAATTGAAAAATTTTGTAAAAAAAAAAAAAAAAAAAAGGTAATAATTATCCATGTTTGCATTCAAATAATACATAATTTTACAAAATTAATTGCATTCAAAGAAACCGCAAGATATTGATAAGAAAAATGAATTTATCGATTAAAGAAAAATTAATAAAACAATATTCTTTTTCTTTTCTTTACTTTTTTTCCCCCTTTTTTTTTTTTTTTTTTTTTTTTTTTGTTAATTTTAATCTCTTAGTATCATGAAATTAATATATTTATCGAAAATGTTCCAATCTATGTACTCTGAAGATGTTTTTGAAATTGTCATTACTGCAACGATTTATTATCTTTCTCTGAACAATTAAAATGCTTTAATAGCTTAAAAATACAAATAACGGAAACGATTTTATTTGTCCAGTCATTTTAAATTTAATGAATGAAAAGAATATCTTTAAAAATCAATAAGTTTCTCATTCGTTTCATTTTAGGAATTGTGTAGCAGTATTATTCTCTTAGATATTTATTTTTCAATGCTTTTATTGAAGTAAATATTAAAGGAGAGGATTTATCAAAGATGAATACAATTTATAAGTTTAAAAATAATGTATTTAATTCTAAATTTAGAAGGTTTATAATGTTTTGTGATTCATAACTTGCATTACATGTTTATATAACATTTTCTTCGAAATATACAATTTACCATAATGTTGTTCACTTCTTAATGTTTTATTAACAATAATTACTATTTTAATTGTTAAAAATGGAGAATTTTCAGGCAGATTTTTTTTATTGGAACGTGTTGATTAAGCATATATTTAAATTCATTTTACTTAGATCCAGTATGGGATAATTTCTATACACAGATTTAATCCCAATTTATCCTTTTTCTTTTATTCAGAAATCAAAATACAATTTAACTTCTATAAGTCAAAAATCTATAGTTTGGATTTTCGGCATTTCGAATAAAGTTTGCATTCCTCCAGTAATAATTTTTTCTTCTTCTTCATCTATATGTTTTGCTTAAGTTTTCTCATGACTTCTTTCAACTATCCAATATTTTAAATTTAAAAAGTTTGAAACAAAATATGTACAAAATACTCTTTATGCTTTTTTTTTTTTTTTTTTTTTTTTTTTTTGTAAAAGTTAGAAGTATCGTCTAATGGGGATTTTATTTTAGATATTTGAATTTCAGAAATAATATCTATTTAAAAATATTTATTAGTACGTTGATAGCAATCTAGTTATCACGTAATGTCATTAATTCTAATTTAAATTTACAAAGAATGTTCATGAAATAAAATAATTGTATTTGTAAATGTTTTATTTCACATAGATTCCATGAAATGAAATCTTTAACCTCTAGAAAACATTGATTAGAATGATAGATTAAGGAAATATTTTTTTCCTTAAAAAGAAGCCTTATAAAAGTTTGCGTTATACTAAAATAAATATGAATATAAAGTTTATTATTAAAATCATTTTATAGAAGGCATAATTATACATATACATACCTAATATATATATATATATATGTATATATCTAACATAAGATTTGAAAACTATGTGTAACAAGAGCAAAATCAAACATATAAAATAGAAATAGCCATACCAAAGGAAAATTAAACGAAAGACAATAAGAAAGTAAGAGAATTATTATGTCAGAAACTTAACTGTTATATTTAACAGTTGAAAGCTAAAGAATAAAGTTTAGCTATAGAATTATAATCGATTAATCGATATTCATACAAAATCAAAAAGTAATATTTTTAATTAAGTGATCTAAGTTATATTTTAAAAGACAAATTATTTTTAGATTATTTTTATCATAACTTTAAATACAATTACAAAAATTGTAAATATGCTATTGCAATTTTCAGAAACCAGGATAATGTCATAGATGCCAAAATTTTAATTTATTCTGGAGTATTTTTAGCCCGCCTTTTTTTCATACCACTTACTTTTTTTTTATTTTTTTTTTTTTAAGGATAATTTTTTTCTTATTTTATCAAAGTTACATATTAGAGAAATTTTTTCTATAAATAAAGTGGCGTAAAATAAAGGCAGGGCTAAAAATCTTCCGGAATAAATTAAAATACTGGCATCTATGTGATTTCTATAATTTGTTTAAATTGTGTTTTGATAAAATAAGAATAGTAATTTTTTTTTTCACAGCATTCATAGCATCCAAAATAAATAGAAATTTTGAATTTTATTTCTCTATATTATCATTTAAATTATTTTTAGATTAGTTTTATCATAACTTTAAATATTAAAAAATGTAAATATGCTATTGCAATTTTCAGAAACCAGGGTAATCACATAGATGCCAAAATTTTAATTTATTCTGGAGTATTTTTAGCCCGCCTTTTTTTTTCATACCATTTATTTTTTTAAGGATAAATTTTTCTTATTTTATCGAAGTTATACATTAGAGAACATTTTTTCTATAAATAAAGTGTTGTGAAATAAAGGCAGGGCTAAAAATCCTCCGGAATAAATTAAAATATTGACATCTATGTGATTTCTATAATTTGTTTAAATTGTGTTTTGATAAAATAAGAATAATATTTTTTTTTCCACAGCATTCATAGCATTCAAATATGTATCTAATTTTGCCAAAATAAATAGAAATTTTGAATTTTATTTCTGTATATTATCATTCTTTGGCATTATTTCTCTATATTATTTTTCTATAATATTTTATATCTCTAACAGAAAAATGATTCGCTCTTTGATGGTTTTTTAGACTTTTATTCACAGTAGAAATAAACAGAAGCGAACATGGCTGTATAAATAACTATAATCGTTGGTGTTTCATGTTCTTTAAATAATAACAATAATAATACTAACTATTATTATTAGTAGTAATCGTAATAGTAAATATTTTATCTTTCTCGTGTACATATATTATAAACTGTGATATTGAAATTAAATATCGATAGAAAAGATAGTTTATTATTCAATCACCTAAGATTTTTTTTTTTTTTTCGGGGGGATGGGGGGGGGTATAAGAATAAAACTGGTTTTAAAATGAAACGCAGGTAGAGAAATTTATTAACTCTTTTTTTTATTTTTCATACTGTGTTTAATCAATTTAATTTTGATATATATATTTCTTATGAAACAGATTGACATTAGAAGAGACATAATTCCTTAGATTGACACATTTGTACACATTTTCCGCTTTAAAAGGTTTTCTGTATTACACACACATATACATACCAAAATACTAGTTTTGAATACTACCCATAACCGAAGGTTTATATATTTATATATATATAAACGTATTAGAAATATGTCAATATTGTTTTATGAATTGGGCCAGTTTTAAAATGTATGTCATCAAAATGATAACAAATAAATTAAAATTAAAAGCTCAAAGAAGAGAGAAAAAAAAACTGATGTTTGGAAACGCATGTTAAATACTGTTACTGAATAGCTTTAAAAGTCAACAAATTGGCCGAGACAGTGTGCTTTAAAGCGTTGCAAGCAGAGATTTAACATATCACTCTTCATCTAAGTCTAATCCAACACTAATCTCTGTCTAATCTAGCGCTTTATCGGAGAACACAAAAGTAAGCATTTTATTCAAAGAAAAAGTAACAATTTAATTGCATAAAATTATTTGTAATGTTATTCATTAGATGCAATATGAAAATTTTAATCTGAAATTTCCAAGATAAACAAACAACAACAAAAAAAAGTTTTTTTCCCTCCTATTTTTATTTAGGTGCTAAGAAGATAAACCTAAGATAAGAAGATAAACCCTCGTTTTCGCTTATAAAATACCACTTAAGACGTTTAATAGAATGATTGTGTTGTCAGATATATTTAAATTTTCTATTTAAATTCTTTTCTCTTTGACCGTTACCTTCCTCGACTTGTATGTTACAAGTTAATTATCAAAAATAAGTTAATAATCTCATATAATAAAGCTATTTTAAATTATTACACCCGTCTCATTACAAATATTTTAGTTACGATTTATCCTAATAAACTTTATATAAACTCGCACCATGAGTTTTGATTTGAGTGTTAAATAAGTAAGATTTAAAAGACTTTAATAAAAGATATGATAGTTGTTCATTGTATGAATATTCTGCTCATTGATATTTCAAAAATATTTCTATTTAAATTAGGATACAGAAAAATTACACTCTTAATTTGTAATTCATTAAATTTTTCATTTTTAAAAGGGACAGATTACACATATGAGAACGCTAATGATTGTTATTATTATTATTATTATTACTATTATTATTGCTATTATTATTATTATAAGTACCTAACAGTAATTTTGTTTATTCAAATGACTAATCGTTTTTCATCTTCAAAGTATAAAAATGCAAAGCTTGCGCTTCATAATAAACATATTCCTTTGACTAAATTTAAGTAATCAAAGGAAAATATGGCATTAATTGATGTTTGTATGGCACTGTTTTTCGTAAGGTATGTCATCGTTTTACAAACAAACGAATTTGTGACAAATAGGGTCCATTATGACCGTTTAGAAGGGTCATTGGTAATAAACAAAATGACTACGAAATTTTAGACGAATCGTGACAGATATGACCTTGACGTGTCTCAGAAACAGAAAATGTAGTTACATTTAAGGCTTACGAAGACATCATGTAATTTTTAAGTTAATGACTTTAAGATTTAAAATGGATATCGTAAGGATTTCAAATTATTTTTCTGTCTCTGTATTGTAGGATTATGTGTCTTAGTACATTCTCTTTTAGTATACTTTTAATTTCATCTTTAAAAATTTCCTGTCGTTACGCCCATACCAAATGTAGAAAATTCATTCTTGAGTAAACATAGGAAGCACCCAAGGCTGTGGGTTGGTGAAGGGTAAAAAGTGAATCGTTTTCACTTGTTCAACCACTCTTATATCCTTTTGCATTTTTGTGACGTCATATAAGTTACGAGTAGACGAAGACGAAACCAACGACTGAGGAAAAGCCGAAGAAGGAGTTTGGTTTCCCAGATGGATTTCCATATCGCCAACATGTGTTAAAACTATATGAAAAAATCTTTCACGCCAATTTTTTTAACATCCAATTTGTTTCATCTTTTAAGTAGTAGAAGAAAAAAGTCAATATTTAATAAAATATCTATTGTTTTCATTTTTATTTGCGGTAGACAAATTAAAATGAAGATAATTAGTTCAATGAAAAGAAACGACGAAAATCTCCGGAAAACAAATGAGCTATTTAAACCTATAAATTAAGTTTTTCACTCACTCATGTTAAATTTACTACACTTCTGGTAGGTCACAGAAACAATCATTTAAATTTCTGCACTTTAACAAAGCCATTCAATTACTCAAAAAAAAAAAATTTATCGTGAAATTTTTAAATAATATTCCTTCTCTCTCTCTCTCTGGACGTTTTATGTAATTTTAAATTAAGTGTTTGTATATTGGTAAATAATGTCTCACTTGCATTGATGAAATGTTTTTTAATATAATGAGTAAAAATTATATATTGCTTAAATATTACGTACTTTCTTTGACTAATCAATTTCATAGAAATAAACACACACACTTGCATTGATGAAATGTTTTTTAATATAATGAGTAAAAATTATATATTGCTTAAATATTACGTACTTTCTTTGACTAATCAATTTCATAGAAATAAACAGACACACACATATACACAAAGGTTAAAATTGTAATACAAACGTAGATCTAGGAATTTTATTGAAGTTTCTTAGCTTCCATAACAAAATCATACATCACAAAATGTACCCCTTTACAAAATTCAGTTTTATAAAAACAGTTCAAAATTCAGATTCATAAAAACATTTTTCAGGATTATAAAAAAAAATAAGCAACTAGTATATTTAACAAAAAATTGGAACAGAAAGTTTTGTTTTCACTTAAAAAAAAAAAAAATAAATAAATAAATAAATAAAATGTTTTAATAATTTAACAGAATACTTATTTTTATGGAAAAAAAATAACAAAATTAAAAGCAGACGATCAGCATTTCCTGCTAGCGGCTTTGGCGTAAAATATTAATAGAATATAAACATTTCGACCCCCTCCTCCCTCCCTCAAAAAAAAAAAAAAAAAAAGAAAAAGAAAAAAAAAGAAAAAACTTTTTTCAGTACTGTCCGTTTCGATACTGATTATTATTAATTTTCTTTTCTTTTTCTTTCAAAAAAAAAAAAAAAAAAAAAAATTTTGATGAAATTCTGGCGAAAGCAGATTTTAATTTAGTATGGAGGACTATTAGTTTTTTTTTTTTTTTTTTTCAAATTATTCAATTATATTTTCGATAAATTTTCGATTTCGATAAATGTCCAACTATCGTAAAACTGGTATCGTAAAAATCCGTAGATTGAGACTAATAATCCTCCGTACTAAAAATGAATAATGATAGTCAAAAGGTAATTTAAAAGAGAAAAAATAAATTACACATTTAAAATAATACTAATTAAAATGTTATCTTAAATAAAATTTAATTTTCGATATATATTATATATATATCGAACGCATTATACATATAACGCATTGCGTATATATATATATATATATATATAACGCATTGCGTAAGGTTTTTTTTTTTTTTTTTTTCTTTTTAATCAGTTATAAATTGTTATTTTAACTTGATGCCTGAGGGCGAGGGGGGGGGGGGTAGAGAGAAATTCGTTTTCATTCGAGCTATTCTATATGAAAAAATGGATTTCCGTCCTAAAAAGCATTATTTTATTTTATTTATTTATTTTTATGAATGAATATTAATTTTTAGATGAAAGAAAATGCTGATACAGAATCATTTATTGGATGAATATTATTATATTAAAAAAAAAAAAAATGTTGGCAAACCAAGTATGTTAAAATATAAAAGGTCTTTATTCGTTTTGGAACAGAATACAGAGTTTTAATTTTATCGTTTATTTTATCTTCTTCGATTTTTCTTTCTTTCTTTCATCTTTTATTAATTAATTTGAGAGATTGAATTTTACTTAAAGTAAAACAATTGTAAAAGCAATTATACTTAAAATGACTCGATCAAAGTGTTAGTTTAAATAAATTAATGACATTTCGGATGATACATTGTTTAAAGACCCAACTTTGTGCTCAGTTTTTTATTTGAGTACTTTAGCATTGATTTTCACTTTCAGTGTTTAAATATTCATATAAATAGATTTTTGAATAGCCTTACTATATTCTTCAACATATTTATTTTAGTTTAAATTTTATGGTCCATTCTCTATTGCCTTAAATTGCTCGCAACATTAAAATCTGAGTTCTAATTGTATTTGATTTAGCTAATCAACTCTTTTATATTACATTAGAGTGCGGGAAAATATTTTAAGAAATATCACATTCCTCATTTCAAAGTACTTTTTATTTATTTATTTATTTTTCTGAACACTCAAAAGTAAAAACAAATGTTAACTGGACTTTAATTTATAATTATTTAATTTTTTAGGAATTTATTTTCGTGTATTTCCCGTATTATTTTAATTTGCTTTATCATGGGGTTCGGGGGGGAGGGGATCTGGGTCTTACCCTATTTTATTTTACTATTGTCATTATTGTTTACTTTATTATAGCCCATAAAGTATATTTCTTTTCAATCTGCGATAAAAGTGTTGCCATTCACAACCTGTAATGAAGTAGGACAATCACTTTCTCATATTACGGGATAGAGTTTTGTGGTTCGTGGTAAGTAAAAAAAAAAAATAATAATAATAATCAATAGGTTTTCAGACGTGTATAAGACAAATACGTATTACAGTTAAAGAAAAAAAAAAAAAAAAAAGAAAGAATGTAACATTATATATAATTCATAAATTATGAAATACATTCCCATAGTTGTAGGGAAAGAAGCAGCCATTCAGGTAAAAATTACTAAAATTTGTAGAAGATAGATTTAAAATTTTCTTTTCTTTTTTACACGTATGTATGACAATTTCTTAAACCGTTAGTAATATTTGTGCGTATGTCGTTGAGAGTTTTGTTTAACATAACATTATTCGCCATAATATCTAAACTTTTTTATAAATAGATACTACTAATAATAGTAATATATCTTTGTTCGAATTATTGTTATTTTTAAAAACTTGATACCTAGTGGGCTGGAATTTTCTCAATGTTTGTGTAAGTGGCAAACATAGCATTAACTTGTATTATAAATAAAAAAGGTTTTGTTGATAATACTTTATTTTCCCTACAGGCTAATATGCCTTTAGACACAAGCGAACCCTTTGAAGATTTTTCTTTGTACTTTAGATTTTATTATTATTATAACTATAGCTCTTCACAACGTTTTTTTTTTTTTTTTTTTTTTTTTTAGCATTTTATCAACTACCAAAGTTTACACAAATTTTGCCCATTCTAAATGCAGTAAAATTGACTTCATTTCGAAAAATTTAACTTAAGAATAATCTTAATAAACTTATCGTCAGTTATATGCAACTTTTCTTAAATAAATAATTTAAAAAAAAAAACGATAAGGCTAATTAATATTTATAACTTTGTACTTAAGGTTAAGGTTAATGGCTTATTCAGGATGAAATCATTATAAGAATATCTTTCGGTCAAGAAAGCATTCGCGAGAAATATTATTGGGCAATCGTCAATGAATTACCTGATCATACCTACAGATTGCGTCAGAGCTCAAACACATCTTCTGTTCCAGCAACCCTTTGGTGTGGCGCGCTCCAACGAACCGGGAAAGTAATAGACGTACGTTCAACAGGTTTTTATCGTCAAAGTCAAATAAAAAAACAGAGTAAAGAAAATACTCAACTGACATAACCAACCGCTTCCTGCTATGTTCTCGTCTGTTTTAGAAGCATCCGAGTTTCAATTGTTCTTTGAGGAACAAAGGATCGATTCCGTCAAGGAACTGTCTCTACTTATTAATACGTGATTGTATTTCGGAGGATCATCTCCAATGTTGTGTTCATGATTTTTGTTTTTGGTCTTCCTTCTTAACCCACTGTATTGAAAAACGGAGTGTAACAATGGCGACTTACTCTCTGTTAGTATTACTTATAATGTATATATTATCTGGAGTCCATTTCATAATAACTCTTTTATTGTTGGATTATTTTATCGTGACTAAAGTTTTCTGTTAGCTGTCATACTTTTGTGACACTTTAAAATAACCGTTATTATTAATGATCGGCAGTTTTCATTTCATGTGTGCTGTGCCACAGAAATATTCATATGGATTCATAAAATGCACTGAATGGCTTTTCATCATTTCGCTTGTGTTATGAGTTAGAATGGTTCCTTTACACTCTCTCATTCACTTTTGTGCAATTGTTTGATTAATCGTAATATTTAATAGTAAATTAAATCTGATACATTATTTGGAATTAATGTTATTTTAGACTTATTTACGTTTCTATATATATATATATATATATTTTTTTTTTTTTTGAAACAGAGTACGATAATTAATACTGGAATATTTATTTATTTCCTTAAGCGAAATTTTGAGGCACTTTTCCTTTTCTGCCTAATTTCGAACATTTAAAAGAAAAGACTATGCTATATTTATTTTATTTATTTTATTTATTTATTTATTTATTTATTTATTTTTTGCTTAAATTTTTGCTTTACTTAATTCATATTTTTTCTTCTAGGATATATCCTAAAAATTCCTACATGTCATACAGAAGTGAAAGAAAGCTTGGAAGGCAAGGATTTGATGGCAAATACAGGCGATCTTTCCACACTTCTGCATCATCTGTGGATCTTACTACTTTAGGATCAAGCTTCCAAGATGCAAAAGACGGATTCTCACCTAACAGCTGGGAACGCATGCATAATATTAGGCAACATGGCACAACTGTTATATTTCATTCAGATTGTATACAATCTGATAATCGTCTTCAAAGAAGTAGTTCCCAAGACTGTATTCTCGTAGAAGAAATACAATCGATAAAGACTGATAACATATCAAATAGAAAACCGTCGGAGTCTGAAGGCAATCAGTCATCATCCAGTATTAATGCACAGTGTTCCAATAACCAAGGTGTTCCCTTGCAGTCAGTGCCATATTCCCCAGCTAGTCAAGAAAATACTGCACACGAATTTCAAAATTCACCTTCTGATTCTCATCAAACTGGCTCAACCAAAGTTTCTTCATCTGAAAATCCTGATAATGTGGTTTTAAACAATGATTCCTTAAATGAGAATATAGCATCACTGGATAATAGAATTGTGACAGATGACAGCTTTGTGGATAGTGAGAAAGGCGCGTGCGGTTGTAGCAATGTTGATCATAATCAAAACGCTGTTGTTAGAAATAATGAAAATGCAGAAAATAATCCTATAAACGTTAATAATGGGGATGTAAATCACCAAAACAATGCAGCTGCAAATGTAAATACTGGTGCACGTAGACGAAGAACTTCTAGAACTAAGGAAGAGATTGAATGTGATAGATTATCTATGGAGTTTATTAAAAACTATGGTGAAAACCCTTTCAGTTTGAGAAATCTACTGGGTAAGTAATTTTTCAAATTGTTTTAAATAATTTTCATTGCTCGTAATTTAAATTAATTTTGAGGTATTAATTCCCTGAGTCTATTTCTCTAATTTTAATGATTGTTTTGTTTGATTCAATTTATCTTCGAAAGGTTTAAAGGGAAAATAATTCTAATTTATGACATTAAATGTTCTTTTTAACACTTTTCAACAAAGTGCAAATGCACAAAGTTGCACCAGGGTTGCATGCAAGGATTCACAGAGTTATTCTGATGTATTACTGTCTATTAGAGACATTTTTTAAGTAGATATTTGTTTAAAGCATATTTTAATATCTTTATACTGAACACAGCATAACGAAAATTAACATACATTATTTAAATACACAATATTATGTTTCCTGTAAAATAGGGTATAATTTGCTTTATTAATTGATTTACAGGGTAACATATAGTTGTTCAGACCCATTATAAGATAAAACGGAAAATTTCTTAGCGCAAATTTTCCGTATTATGAAGAAATATATATATATATATTTAATGCATTATACAGTGCAAAATTTAAACAATATGCAGAGCTACACAAGCAATGCATTTTATACATTTCTTTAGGTATACAGCTATACAGTTTTTGTAATATTCCTTCTTCCATACACTGAGAACAAAAAATATACCGCCTTCATCTAGAATGAATAAGTGGTCATTTTCTAAATCCCCAAACTAGAATATAGATTCCCCGAGCTATGTGCATAAGACACGTCAATAAATTGAATAGACGAATTGATCCTAGTGTACACATTTCTAGATGGTCAAACAATATTCTGAATCGTTTGTATTGCGAGAAATTTTCGATTGATTTTCTAGAATTGAGTCATAAACCAAGATTATGGTTGCTAAAACCCGCCTCTTATGTTTGCATTTATTTGCAGAAATTTTTAAATAACTTTGCTTTCGATAATATATGCAAACGCTCTATAATTCTAATAGGTTTTTCCAGAACTCGCTTTCAAAGTGGACTAGAATTTATAAGGATGACATGGAACTATTTTTTCTAGAGCCCCAATTTAGATTCTAGATGTCAGTTACAGAATTTTTTCTCAGTGTAGTTAAAAAGCAAGATATATTTTTGTGCAGTTTTGCGGTTTATATAAAAGATTAAACAAAAAGAATCAGTTGTAATCTTTTCTTTTAAAAGTAGAAAGAGAAACATAATTTTGACAAGAATTATTTCGCCATTGTTAAAAGTAAAACAGATTTTTGCGTAAATAATTAATGTTTAGATAATATTCAGGGCTAGAAAAAAAAAAAAAAAAAAAAAAAAAAAAAAAAAACTTTCTTTTTTTTTGTAAAGAAAAATTTGCGGGATTCATTTCTTCATAAATATTTTTTTTTTTTCTGGTGTTACTACGGTAAGTATCTAGAAGATTGAACGATATAAGTGGTATGTAACAGTTTGTAAGTGCTTCATAATCTATGTGAAACGCATGATTATACTATTTTATTTATTTTGCAATTAATATTAATATCAGAATTAATATTTGAATAGCTCTGTGGTATTTTTATTGTCATTTTATTTATTTAATTATTTTGATAAAATGTGCATCTATGTCAAAGAAGTTATTTTTCGTACAAATTTTTAATTTAATTTGTAATAAATATCTTCAAGTAAACGTAAGTTAAATGATTATAGAAATAAAAAAAAGAAAAAGAAAAAGAAATAGGGCTGTATTTATATGTTTATTTCGAAAATTGGTAAACGATAGTTTATAAATTTCTCACATTCATCTGGAAGCAACGGGAGAACATTAAGCTATACAATATGTGCTTGAAATATACTACTATAGTACTTTATAACGTTTTAAAGCTTTTTTATTTATTTATTTTAATAGGAAATGTTAATTTTTGAAAGATAGATAAAATTTATTCTTTTTGGCCTCTTATAGACGTATAAATTAAAATATTGCTCCTAAATGTGGATTCAAGGATTTCGTCTCAAGGAGCAATTTCGTACTAATAAACCAAGAAAAACAACGCTTTTGTAAAATGAAACTAGTATGTTGTGGCCACCACAAAACTTCCTTCAATATTTTCCTGTATAGGTTCGTGCAGTGTCAATTATTCTCTCAAATTATTTTCCGTTATGAAAGCAGGCGATTTTTATCTCACACTAAGCGTCGAATCGAAAGGAACTGAATTTCGTTCCCTACAAACGACATCTTAATAAGTGCGATTTTCATGATATATTTATTTAATTATTATTGTTAAAAAGGAAAATAAATCAATAAATTTGTTTCAAATTACTACAAATTTAAGGTTCAATCATTCGTCTTAAAATAATTCACGAGATCTTCTCAAAAATACTAATATTGAGGAAATGTACCCCCGCGTGTAGTAATACTCCCATGTCGGGAAGCAATGCTTTCACATATACATTTATATATATATATATATATATATATATATATATATATATATATATATATATTATTATTATTATTATATAATATATATATATATATATATATATTATTATTATTATTACTATTATATATATATATATATATATATATATATATATATATATAAAAGATATATCTTAAAAATTAGAAGAAATAAAACGTGAATTTTTTATATAAAACTGGGACGGAGTATTTATAAACCCAACGCATGCAAATGCAGCAAAAGGAAATATAAAACCATAATAAATAAATAAATAAGCAAACTGAGGATAAATGTAAATTAATCTCAAAACACATGAGGGCTTTCTTCAGGGGAAGCCCCCTCATGTAGGGAATGGAATATCAGAAGTTTCTGACAAAACGTGGGCTATTTAGCTAAAAAACACGTTTCTAGCCCCCGACTTCTCAAAGATTCTCTTCGCAAGACCATAAATAATAATAATAATAAAAAAGAATAAAAATTATGTTTAACCCCCCCCCCCCCCCCGCCGAAAAAAAAAAAAATGCTTACCTAAATTAACAGAATTAAAAATATTTGCTATAACCATTTAGACCTTAATTTAGCTCTTAAAAATCTCAAAATCATTTTAACAGTCAATCGCTATCCTGCTTTCCTACTCGATAAACATTTCAATCTTCTAGAATGCAATCTAACTTAAAGTTTTTTATCCATCTCGGGCGATTTTTAAGAACTGATTAATTCACTCTACCAGCCGAAGCGGGTTCTCCCTTTTTGATGGGGGGGGGGGGGGGGAGATGTTTCAATAAATATACTTGCGCTTTAAGTTTGCCCTAATATTTACTTATATTTTTGTGTTCTTATATTGATGTATTTATTTTTGTTCTTTATTTATAAACTTATTTGCTTTTTAATGCTTTGTATTAATCTCTATTCGTTTGCTATGTGGCCTTGCTTTCATCTTTGAGAAGTCGGGGGCTAGAAACGTGTTTTTTGACTAAATAGCCCACTTTTCGTCAGAAACTTCACATATTCCATTCCCTACATGAGGGGCTCCCCTGAAGAAGACCCTCATGTGTTTTGGGATTAATTTACATTTATCCTCAGTTTGCTTATTTATATATATATAAATTTCACAAGGATTAGTTAAAATTAGTTGTTAGTGTGTACACTTATATGAAATTTTGCCTTACACTGACCTATTAAAAATTAAGGAAAAAAAAAATAATAGATAGGACAGAGCGCCACCTAGTTGATAAATGCCTCTCTGTTTTGAGCGATTTGCATCAAAATTTGATAGACACTAATGAAGGTTAAAATTCAACTACATATAAATTTGAATGGAATCCTGTGTATTAATTCTTCAGCTACAGCTGCCACGACGTTTTTTGTGACTCATATATACAGACAGACATTTTCTGAAAATAATCAGTTTGTGTTCTGGATCAAACATGTAAATCCATCGAAAACTAGAGGAAGGAAAGTTTACGATGCCAGTACTTTCTTACTAATATAGATGAAAGTAAATGTACGCTAATATTAAGAAAAAGCTTTTTTAAAAAGCAAGAAGTTCCAAAATTGATATGAATCTTTTCTAATTATAGGGCCATATTCAACAAGTAATTTAAGCTTCATTCCTTTATTTATTTATTTGTATATTTATTTTGTTATTTCCATATGAATATCTGATTCAAAAAAGGTTTCTCGTTGCAAGTGATAATCTGTAATGTAAAAATTCAGAAAAGTGTAGTTAATTCAACTTAAAAAAAAAAAAAAAAAATGACAATTATATCTTGAGATTTGAGATTTAATACATATATTATTGTAACTTATACTAAAAGCAATATTTTTCGAAAATTTTATTTAGGGAAAAAAGTATAATTGAATCTATCGTTATATAGCTCAAAGTTATAGCCGGCTCAAAGACTAGCTGGCTTTGCCCGCTTCGCTAGTCACTATATTTAAATAACTCAATTTTATATTAATAAATCTCAATTTTTTAATACCTGTTTGTTTTTTTTTTTTTTTTTTTTTTTTTTTTTTTTTATTAGCATCGAAAATATGAACAGTTTTCGTTTGCTGCCAATGAATTATTTATCAAATAATTCCTTTAAATCATAACAATGGAATGGCAACAGTCTAAAAACGAAAAATTGTTCTTCTAAGAAAAACTTGTTTTGGTTAAGCAGACGAATAAAATATTTTTTCTGTAACATGCAAAAGCTTTCTGGTATAATGTTATAACTTGAAGTTAAGATTACTATTTCTTACTAAATATTCTACGTTAGTAAATAAAAGCCCCCACACAATCATAGTAATGCGTACCCGTTTTCTTTATGGCAATGCAAGTTTCCGATCGAATGATTTCTGAGAAATGAGTACTTTTTTTGGGCAGATTCTCTAAAAGTGACGTCATCTTAACATGTTGAGAAAATTATTTTGACTTTCGTTATATTAAGACGCTACGTTATTTTGACGTATTCACTGTAAGAATGTTAAATCACGTGCATGCAATTTTAACAAAAGCACAATTCTATATTTATTTATATTTTTATTTATTATTACTAATATCATCTCTTTGTAATTTCGAATCTTTAAAAGCTCTATTTAGAGAGAATGTGTATATTAGATGCAGCCTACATGTGAAATTAGAAGTGCTACAGAACCATACAAAAAATGTGATTTTCGAACTACACATACACACAATTTATTTGTACAGATTTTATTTATATTAAGATAAGATTAAGAACCGATTAAATGAATCTTTTTAAAATTGAATAAATATAATTTATATTAGCTTTTTTCTTTTTCTTTTCTTTTTTTTTTTTTTTTAATTCATTATATTAATGTGCTTCATTGTTTTGTTTTCTAATTTTGAAATAAATTTTTTATGTTTTATTTTAGTCTGTTTACCTAATCATCAAAATATAGCACAGTACGTGGAGGGTCTTTTGAATCTGGAATTAGACACTGGTGAAAACCAAAGAAGCCTTGAAGCAGGTGCAGCCTGCGCTGCAACTAATACTATAAATAATGAAAATAACCAGAGGTATGTGTTGTTATTTTATATAGATGATAATATTTCACGTTTTTAATCTGCTCTTTAATTGTGTGACTAATTATTGTGGTTGTAACAAAACTGCATTTTTAATCCGAGAACATTATTATTATTATTATTATTATTATTATTTTAATTAGTCTAACAAATAAAATGAAACTTCAGCAAAATGCCTTTATTAAATGTCGCTAAATAGTCCTAGTACGTGGCGACTAAACAAAATAAATTGGCGATTTAAAAGAAGTAAACAATTCGCATAACCTCTATAAGCACGAATTTCGTAAATCAAACGCAGGAAAATTGCGTATTTCGGAAAGTTAACGTTAAGTTAAGTTAGAATTCCTACATAGACAGGCTGACGCATCCGCCATTTTCTATCCCACAAGACCGGCTGACTCTTTATTATTGGTGTTTTTTCTGCAATAAATTGCACGAATAACTCCAGAAAAGGGCACCGCCTGTTTATATTTCCTTCTAATCCAGAAAGAAGGAAAAAGTGGATTATAAATTGCAGATGTAACTCGTGAATACCCGGAGCAAGAGCACAACCTTATAGCGTAAGATTTCCCTTATTTTCAAATTATTTCATTTTATTTTCAAAGTTGTTTGACAAATTTAATATGAATGTACTGTTTTTTAAAGTTATTGTTTTAAATTCCTTTAAAATTAATTTTAATATTACATTTCTTTTAACGTGAAGGGTTGCAGTTTTGAGAATGTTGGCGATGTTCTTAAAATTGCCAACTTGTTTGTTTCGTGATAAGAAGTTCTAGCTCACTTGATCTGTATAGAAGTTTAAAAGCGACAACAACGCTAATCAAGTAACCTAGCTTTTTCTACCGCCAACACTTTCCCAGACGGGATAGAAAATGGCGGACACTGCGCCAGCTCTTATCATATAGGAGTCTTAGTTAAGTCAAGCAACAGTGAAACGTTTCTACATCTTAGAAATCTGAAACAAAGATATTTCACATGACAATAAAAAGCTGGAATTTGTTAATTTGCGGTGAAATAATCACCTATGTTGGGAATCAGCTTAAATTAAGTCAAACAGCAGCAAAAATCCCGTATTATTGAAATCTCACGCAAAAAAGTGCGAATTACCAGTGATATAATTGCCTATTTTATCAATCATCGGCGAAAAACGATCATGCATTTAACGTTTTTCACCTATTTCACCGTTAGCTGCGATGTAACGTATTATTCTTTAATTAGTTGTGAAATAGTTTTGCATTTTGGCAACCAGTCGTAAAAATATCACCTACTATTTGTCAATCGGCCGCATAAAATAGCATATGGGAAAAGGAATATAAGAAAATTTCTAGTTCGTAAAATGATCCTTCACAGAAATCGTCAAATTTAAAACAGACCCTAAAGTATTGAATGATTTTTTAAATTTCTGTTCAAAATTCCGATGATAAAATTATTTATTTCTGTAATGAACGGAAATTTTGTGAAAAAGTTTCGAGTTAGCTGTAGATATCTGTCGGCCATTGGCCAATAGTCTTAAACTTTAATTTTCAGATCTCCTATGGGCTCGTCAGTTTTAGACCTTTTGCGTTTTCTATCTTATTTGTGCCATATTCACACTACTGAAAAACAAATGGATATATTATATTTTAATTCCATATTTAAAACACTTTCCTTATTATACTTGCATGCATTCTGCGTAAAGATGTTTAGCACGTTCATCACTGAACAGCAATATTTTAAAGAAAAGCCCATAGTATCATTAAAATATAGAGAAAATGCATAATCATAATCATATTATTAATATTAATGCATAATAATAACATATAATCAATGTATAATTTTAGTCATAATCATTAATATATCATAATCATATTTTAAAATAATAGTATTGTTTGATTCAGTTCTTCAATGTCTTATTTTATTACATATAATTTCTTATTTATTAAGAATAGATAAATTTTGGATTTAGATATTGTTTGCTTCATATGAACTTGGTTAGAATAGTTTATTGTAGACTGGACATTACGTCACTTAAAATGTGGCAAATAATTTATTTACAATTATAATTAATGTTTCCTATTCGTAAAGAAGAAACATTTTTAAAGAAAGGTATATAATTATCAATACATACGTTTACATGTTTATTTGTATATTAATGCAATCCTTTTTTTTTTATAATAATATGCACATGGGCGACAAAATAATGTAAACCCCTTCGATTTTAGACGTTTTGCCAAATATCTAGAGAAACATTTAATAGATTCGCTTGGAACTTGGATGAAAGGAATTTATACTACATATTTTTATATTTCAATGAACATACTAATATAAATATAGTTATGCTACATATATTTCAGTGAACATTTTGTCCCGAAGGCACAAAGGAGATCAGTAACAAATCAAAGAAAATAAATGCTTGGATCACATTGTAAAATTTAGTGACTGAAATGCATTATAGCTGTACCATGTATGCATCTTTTAATTATTTATATTCATTTGTGTGAGATTTCATAAAGATATAAAGGATTTTTTAATAACATCAAAATTATTTCACACTTTTTTGTTTAAAACATGCAAGTGTTTTTAAACCAATGCAAATGTCATTTTCAGAAAGCTTGACATATTGCATTAGAAGTGCACTGTAAAAATAGTTTTTTAAAAATGAGCCAATTTGTCTCAAAATAGCTCCAAAACAATATATACTTAAATTTGAAAACCCATATACTCATTTTTGAGTATATTGACATGCTCAAAAATGGGGTTGACCAATAAAAATCCCATCAATATCCCCATGTTTGACATGTCAATATACTCAAAAATAAGTACATGGGTTTTCAAATTTAAGTATATATTGTTTCGGAGCTATTTTGAGACAATTTAGCTTATTTTTAAGAAAATATTTTTAACAGTGTGTCATTCTGCAATCAGAATATAAAACTGTTAAAAATATGATAAAAATGAGCATTTTTACTAAAATGTTTTAACTGCACATGCGCAATTTTATTTTATTTTTTATTTTATTTTTTATGTTACTTATTTATTCACTTTTTTTTTTTTTTTTTCATAATTTATTAGTCAGAGGTATAGAATTACTCTAATAAAAAGAGGGTGAGAGAAAAAAGCAAATATTGTGAAAATTCAGAATGATATCTTCGATAGAAATAATTTAATTTTAACCACTCTCAAAGAGAAGCGAAACTATAAGGGATTTTACCCATATTTTTATTTTTAATCAATTAAGAGCAATATAGTGCAGGGATGGAACACGGGCGCAGAATTCATACCGGAATGTGTTTAAGAAATTTCTCTACCTATAATATCGTCGATTTAAGAGGTAGAAAATTTTCTTACATTGATAGTGGTATGAATTCTGCGCCCGTGTTCCATCCCTGATAGTGTACTTTGTTACTCTCTTAGCGAAGCAGTTACTCTCTACACTGTTAAAAATGGTTTCTTAAAAAAGAGCTAAATTGTCTCAAAATAGCTCCGAAACAATATATACTTAAATTTGAGAAACCATGTACTCATTTTTGAGTATACTGACATGCTCAAAAATGGGGTTGACCAATACGAATCCAAATATCCCCATGTTTTTCATATGTCAGTATGCTCAAAAATGAGTACATGGGTTTTCAAATTTAAGTATATATTGTTTCGGAGCTATTTTGAGACAATTTAGCTCATTTTTAAGAAACCATTTTTAATAGTGTATCTTCTTCTTACTTATTCTCAAACAGAAGTAAAATGATAAGGAGTTTTACCTCTCTCCCCCCCCTCTTTTTTTTTTTTTTTTTTTTTTTTTTTTATTATCAAAGAACGCTATAAGGCAGTTAATTGATTCAAAATAAAAATATGGGTAAAAAATTCTTACCATTTTGATTCTCTTTGAGAGTTTTGAAATTCAACGAATTCTGTCGATGACATCTTTCTGAATTTTTATATTTGCTTAGGGATTTTTGTAGAATAACTCTATACATTTGGCTAACAAATTAGTCAAAAGAAACTTCTTTTAACTCTTGCGCGTGTAAATTTAACAATTATTTAGTAAAAATGCCCTTATTTCATCCGATATACAATATTTTTATATTCTGATTGTAATTGTAGTATGTTATGTTTAATGTAGTATGTCAAGTTTTCAAAAAATGATATTGCATTGGTTTGAAAACTTTGCATAAAAACGTATGGAAAAACAAAAAACGTATGGAAAATTTTTATTTTAGTCAAAGAAACCTTATTTTCTACATTGTGCTCCCAAATATATATATATATATATTTCTTTAATTTGTTACTGGCCGCCTTTTGCTACGGAGCAAAATTTTCGCTAAAATATATGCATTGTAATACTTTCTGTACAACCATGAGATTTCAAGAAAATTCACCAAATATTCATTTAATTATTCGATAAAGCGTTTGAATTCGAAGGTGTTTACATTATTTTGTCGCCCATCTGTAAGTGTTTGTGGTTAGGATCGACTGACTACTCAGTGAACCTAAGCTTGGGTGGAATGTCCTCCGTGGCGTTTACCTATTTAGGATCTTAGCCCGTACCCACGGGTTCTGGAGAAAGCAATGACCCCTAGTAGCTAAGGTGACAAACGCACCCTGGTTTCAAACGTATTAAAGGATGACGGTTTTTAAGGGGGGTTTTCGGCCCTGAAATTCAGGAAAATATAAGATTGATCACAGGTGTGAAATTTTTGCGTTTAATTATTTTAGAACATGTGTATTTAAAATTTCAACCAATATTATTTATATTATTCCAGTAATTGTTTGTTCCCCAGGGGTCCAAAGATTCACAGTTTTGTATTTTTGGCCAAAATTCCCCCATTTTTAGAAACTTGGCCTACTTTTTTTATATGAGCGCAAAGGAGCAACACTTTCTTATTGAAATATATTATGAAGTACACAATGACATAAATTATGCATAAAGATAAAAGTGTTGCTCCATTGTGCTTTATATCTTGAACTACATTAATACTTCCAACGTGAAAAGTAGAATCTGCGTTGGATGGTGGGTTAATGGGTTAAGGCCGATTGACTACGCTAGGGTGATTGGACTACGGGCGGAATGCCCTCCGTAGGAGTCTTTCTAAGAAGTTCTAGCCCGTATTCACGCGAGTTTCGGAGAAAACCACTGAAATCCCCGAGTGTCTAGGCCGACGAGCGCGACCAGAGATCGAACACGGCATTTCCCGTCAAATCTGCGATATTTTGAAATATGTAACCCCGCCTACGACGTTTCTTTTGCAATCTGTATGCTTGAATATTTCTTAAGAATATACCCAATTTTCGTCTTTCTACAATTATATCATACAATCAAATATATGTACGATGGGTACAAATATTTGATTAGAAATAGTATAGTTATAAGCTATATTTATTTGCAATGTAAACATAAATCAGAAGATCCTGTTCTAAACTTATGTAATTTTCAAAAATAATGCCTAAAGGCGGGGCTTATATTTAACATTACCCAAAAATAACTGTGAGGGGTCTACCTATGGACATTGTTATGTCATATTTCAAAGCATTTATACTGAATTCGCATCATTTTTTATTATAGTGGTCTAACTATTCATATAATAAAATAGGAACTCGAAATTCCTCAGGGCCAAAACCCCCTCTTATGGACCCTGATCCTTTGAATTTGAAATTTATAATAGTTTTTATATATTGAGATACTTTTATCCCAAATACTTTAATAGAGATGACAATTATCTTTCAAATGTTATACTTCCTATCAAAGATTTACTTTTTGCATTTGTCGGAGATATTATTGTAATTAAAAAACAACTTAAAGGATGAAAGACCTAATTTAATCTCTCTATATTTATATATTTCTGATTTATTTTCTTTTCAGGGATGGACAGTGGTTAAACAATTCAAAATGCAATAGCTTATTTAATTCTAAAATGAGATTAAGCCAAACCCTGAAAATTAATCAAAATATAGAAAAAAATAGTGAAACTATGGCAGAAATGATGAAGAGAAAGGTATATTATTTTCCTTTAATTTATTCACTCTTTTTTTTTTTTTTTTTTTTTTAATCATCATTGTATATTCTCATTTTCAATATTGGCATTCCTCTTAAGTTAAAATTCACGGTTCTTTCTTCCTTTCTTCTTCTTCTTCTTCTTTTTTTTTTTTTTTTTTTTTTTTTTCCAAAGTACCGAGTCTGCAGACATTTAAAAAAAAAAAAAAAAAAAAAAAAAAACATAAAAATTATAAAAATTAAAGGAAATAGCCGCGGTTTTCGGAAAAGTCATTCTCATGAAGGGAAATTTTTTTGTGTTAAAGAAAAAAAAAAAAAAAAAATAGTTACATTTTTCGTCCATAGATAGCAGTGCACGGATGCATAACAAGAAATATGCAAATCAGAATCCTATAAATCGCATGGTTTTACGATTAACTCAGCTTATTTCTTATTTTGCCTCCTACTTACCCATACAGGAAGTTTTAATAGAGATTCTGACTTGGTAGATAAAGCGTTATTGGTGAAGATGTTTTCCCTCAGGTAAGAACGGCCTCTTGCGACTGCAGTTAGCGGTGTCGTAACTCGTTTGCAAATTGTAATTTGTGATGATGATGGACATATAGAATAGGATTGATATGCTTGTAAACATTTGCATGTGAATAAATATAATTTTTACGGAAATGCTTGATTTGCTCACGTACAGTGCCCTCTATTGACGAAAATTTAAACTAATATTTTTTTCTTTACGAAAAATAATCCCCCTTCATGACAATAACTTTTTCGCAAACCGCGTTCAATTCTACCAATTCCTTCAATTTTTATGAATTTAAGTGTCTACAGACTTATGGGACACCCAGTATTTTAAACGCGATATACATTCAACCAAGGTTTCGTTTAATTTTTTCGATCGAAAAGAAAAACCGTAGGTTCTTTGTTATTCTGATTGAAAAGAAAAAAATTCAAAAGTATAATAAAATATTTAAATTGTTATAATTATGTCCTAATTATATTTTTTCCTGAAAACTTTCATTAAAATACGTTATTTATATAAGTTTTAAATAAGTTGTTTCGACAGCAATGATTACTTGTGCATGTGTAACTGAATTATCAAAATACTGAGCTCAGTATATTTATATATTTATTTATTTATTTATTTTTATTTTTATTTTTTTTTACTTATCGACTAACTAGTAAGATCACTATTGCATCCATGAACGATTAGGTCTCTAGAAAGGGCAAATTCTGCGCAGAATAAATTTTCGGTAGTAAAAACTATACTTACTAAAATAACTTAATATTACATTTCCTTTAAAATTCTTTCTACACTGATTTTTTTTTTCCTTTCTTTCCCACTTTTTTTTTTTTTTTTTTTTTTAATAAAAGTAGCGAGTAAAGACTAACCTATTTTATATATATTACTGGAATATTGCTTAGCATTAAATATTAAAAACAATAAGTAAATTATTTCTATTATAGGTTTAACATTTTAAAGATATTTTCGAAATTGATATCATACTTAAGTTTCACGCTAGCAGTGAAAATTTTGTAATCCAAAATGACCACCTAGGTCATAATTTAGTGGTCCCAAAATGCAAAAGGGTAGATAAATATGTACAAGTGCATACATTTGATCTTTCATATTTTTATTGTATATTTTCAATCAATCGAAAATGGAACCAGGAGTTGAACCAGGTTTTAAACTTTCGAGCCCATTTTTGTAAAAAACATAATATTTTTGTGATTTTTCCCCCTTTTGTTGAAAAAAAAATGTGCAATACGTTACATTTTAGCAGTTATACTGTATAATGTTTAATATCAAGTCAATAAAGTTTCATTGTGCCAAGTACATAGGCACTCGTTAAAAATAGCACTGATAATCTGAGAAATTTAAAAAAAAAAAGATAATTTCTATAAAATGAAATCTTATTTTAAAAAGCCTGTTTTAAGAATTTAAATAGTAGGAATGGGATCATTTTATAAATTTGAATTATATGAAGGGACCTATTTTATAGATTTGAATTTTGTGAAGGGGTAGCAAAATGGTTCCAACTTTCGTTTAGATCGACTGAGCCAACATACACTTAAATTCTGAGATATTCTACATACCAACTTCTTATGTGTTCATGTTATTTATAATTCTTTCTCTGTCTCAAAGCCAAAAAAAAAAAAAAAAGTAAAGATAGAAAAACTTAATTTCACTGATAACTATATAAGTTGTCAAATACAGGTTTTCAACATATTGTTGTAAAATACATCGAAAAACTGGTGTTGAAAGATGAAGAAAGTAAATAAATAACACTATGTATTACAAAAGCTTATAGCTATTGATTTCGATTGAAATAATTAAGCACGGCCATCTAGCAATTAAGAAAAGTAAGCACGAGAGCTGCGTGATAAAAACAACGCAATATAGCAAACTCAAAATAGAAGTACAGAACTTTTACAGTAGAAAAAATTTTAAATCGACTATTGAGCTTTTAGTACTCTTTACCAACCAAACATCGATTCCCTCCATAGAGGACCAAAATCGCGATGGCATGTTTCCCGACCACTCTTAGGGGGTCACCCTAAGGGGTCACCCAGACAGTCGCCAATTGTCCATTGTGTAACACTAGTGCGATGCAAAATCCACTCAATCATTTACCCCAAAAAACAGCGAAAATAAGTCTTAGAAGCTTGTTTTAAGTACGCGAATTTTTATTCCTAAAAGGGAATGTTTACCAAGATTTTGTAAATAGAAAAATATGTTTGCTCTATTTTTATTTATTTTTTTACTACAGAAAGAAGAAAAAATAGATTTGGAAATGAGAAATTTGTTGTTCATTCCTTTGATTTTGGTGACATTTTTTGATGACATGGCGACAATTGTCGCTTTGTGACCATGCTGGAGTGTACCGTAATAATAATACTGTAAATTACTAATATTTATTCATTTATTTATTGTATTCTTTTAAAAACTTCTTTATTAAATATATTAATCTCCACTAAAAATTTTAAACTATAAAACGCTAAGAATCTAAAAATGTATATATGATTGGTTTCTCATTTCAAGTCAATTGAAAATTAGTGTGAAAGTTATACATGTAATGTTTTTCGACTGGTTTTAACAGAGAAGAAAAATTTCTAATGATGTGCATAAAAAATATTTTATCAACTAATAATTATTTTTCGATTCTTAATTAAATTGATTTATTGTGGCATTTTCCATAATCTTCTCTCTTTATGCTTTCCTAATGCACTTATTATTAGAATGTATAACAAAAGTTAGGGACGGGCATTTTGTCATTTATTACCAATGGGATTTCGTTGTCCTTTTAAAGGTTGTAAAAAAATTAATAAGTAACTAAATAAATAATTTATTCATTGATTCATTCAACAGCATGACAAATTCAGGTTTTTAGGTCTGATTTTTAACACTCTACGGTCCGTTTTCGAACACTAAAGCTTAGATTGGGACATACGTCTTAAAGTGAACTTCGAAATATATCCGAATCGAACCCAGAAACTGGCAATTGACAGAAAGTCAGACAAAACTTTGTACTTGAGAAAGTCTTTTTTACACGCAAATCCCCGAATTTTGTAGGCATTACAATTAAAATATGTTAGGATTCGAATGGAGACTTTGCATCACTGTAAATGTGTTACTTTACAGATTATAACCAGTTGCTTCTGGGCAAGAAAGCTGCGGAATTTTTTCAAGATACTCAGAAACACGGTTTCTGAAAAGTCTTTTACCTGCATAGAAGAAAATACCATTCGATGTCGCGTGGCGTGGCTGTATCTGTTAAATCTATGCTTGCAATTTTTAGGCATTTGAGTGAGGGGGGGGGGGGATACTTCCGAAATTAGGCAGTCTGGATTTAAGAACATCTGTATAATATTTCTCTAACGTAGTCCAGTTGCGATTAAATTTTGTCGTGACGATGCGATAGTAACGTAAAGTGCTACCTGATTGGTCAACTCAGATCCAAAGCATAAATCGGCTGCTAGAGACAAAGAGATTATACGCGCTTTGGCTAGATATTTCTACTACAAAAATTTAATGTAATACACTTGAAATGCACATTTTTCTTAAAGAAATTGAAAAATATCACCTTTTTATGTTGAAACATATGCTCAAATTCTCATTTTAGAAGTATATTTTGGAAAATTTAAAGCCAGTTAGGTTTCGTATTTAATAGTGGCTATTTGGCAGGAAGGTAGCGGCGCCATCTATTATATATTTTTTAGATTTTCCATTCATTATAAATAGAATTAACGTTATTTCTTTTTATTTATTATATTGCAAATGTCAAAGGTTATAATCTCTTTTATTAATTAAAAAAAAAAGTACTGAAATTTTCAGGTGATTTTATTTACTAAATTTTTCTGAAAATCATATTAGGTATGTAGGTACTATCACACAGGTGTTCTGCACGGGAAAGGCTAGTACTTTAAAATGTTTCTACTGTTTTTGTATGTAGGAGTGAGGTGCTAAAAATTGCTTCCGTGCTTTCCACTTGGTTACACTGTGAAAATTTTGGTGCTAGTTTGAACCAAAACTTGATACTGTAGCAGCTGCAACCACCTGATGGTTTAACCTTTTACCATGATTTTGTAATTTTATGTTGAACCAAATATGGGTATGCTTTAAATTAAAAAAAAAAAAAAAAAATCAACATTCGACCGCAATGGACCATTCGACCAAATAAAAACCTTCTTGTGTCAGGTCTAACATGTTGGCACTGTGCGACGCTATTTTGCCCGCTATTTCTGTGTTTCTTTGATTTTGATAAAAGGGGCTAAATTTTCTAGGGTCTTATCTTGACTCATGGGTGAGTTGTTGCACAAAATTTGCACTTTATCCAATGTTTTGGACCTCACTCTTTAATTTAAGCTTGGTTTGGTTTCAAAAAGAATTTTACTGATTCATACTTCCTGGAGTGTATATATAATATATTTTTCTCTCTACTTAAAAGGAACTTCAGTAAACTTTCTTATAGTAACAACTGGTTAGTGATCAATTGAATAAATAACTCTTTTTTTTATATTTTTTCTTGAATGTTGGTTTTGAATGACATAATCACACGCGGTCGCACTTCAGAGATTTTATTTTCACTCTCCAGCTTACGCTGGTGATTTTCAGCGCGCTAGTGGCGCCATCTCCTAAGTACAAAGGGAATTACAATTGCATGTACGCTGAAATACTTCCCTTGTGAATGGATGTATGGTAGCTCCATGGTTGGTTGGTTGTAGGATTTAAGGCCGATTGACTCCTGATGTGTCCTAGGCCAAGAGGGGGAATGCCCTCCGTGGGGGTCTTTCTAAGGGGTCCTAGCCCGTATTTACGCAAGTTTCGGAGGAAACCACGGAAAACTCCGAACGGCTAGGTCGATGAGCGCGACCTGGGATCGAACCCGGCACCTCCCATCTACCAGCTTTGAGCGCAGAACCGCTCGGCCGCTGGTGGGCCGGGTAGCTCCATGTTTTGGTGCAACTGAAATTCAATCGCAAGAAGTGGAAAACTAAAAAAGTGAGGTTGAACTATATATATTATGATATTGCTTATAACTTTACTCCATATAGTGGTGCAAGTTTGAACTGAAATTTTTAACATTGTACTATCACGTCTTGCCATGTACTGTATTATACTATGCGATTTTTTTAATAATAATAATAATTATTATTATTTTGTGTGCGTATGTGTATGGCTTTGCCTTCATTAACTAAATAGAGCCGTTTCCTGTTATGTGTATATTTATGTGCTTTTTTAAAATTTTAAAGGACGAGCTTGCAACATGTATTCAAAAGAAAGTGAGCACCCTAAAGAATGAACAATCAGGCATCAAAGAAGAACTGCATCGGAATGAAATGCTGGGGAAGGGCATTGCTAACCGCCTAAAGCAGCTTGCAAAGAAAAGCGAGATGGAAAGGTATTATCTACATGTAGAAGAAATGGAGAAAGTAGTGAGTTTGCTCGTTTCTGTCTCTGCACGATTAGATCGAGCTGAAAGCATTTTGAGGAATTTGCCAAGCGACGATCCATCAGGGGATAAGGTAAATTATGAAATCAGATCACAATAATTTATAATTATAATGTATATTATGATCAGTGAAAATAAAATTTACCTAATATATTGCAATGATTCAGTTCGCCAAATATTAACAAAATGGAAGAATATTAAAAGGAGACTTAACTAAAACTAGGAAAAATCTTCAAGGTCTTGAACGCCAAAGAGAAAAAATGAACAGCAGACATCTCTTTCGGCAGAATTTAGCGTACCGTCTTCAGCGCATAACGAAATGAGAGAGAAATGCTCCTATATATGAAAAAGGAATTGTATTCTCATCAACCGAAAAAATTATGCTAAATGTTCAGTACTGAACCTTAAAGAAACTTTAATTTTAACTTTTTAACTTTATTTACGGAACTATCAGTAAGTAAACCCTTACTGAACCCCCTTCTCAATTTCCTATTAGCCAATCCCCCCCCCCCTTCTCCATTCCGAATAATTCTGCTGATTAATATGAATCCGATTTCTTTTCTATATATAAGAGCACTTTTCTCTAATTTCGTTATGCACTGAAGATAGTACTCTAAATGCTACCAAAACAGCTGTCTGATAAATTTTCCTTTTGACGTTCCAGACGTTGAAGATTTTACCTGGTTTATTTTTTCAGTGGTTTAATTTTTATAAAGTATCTTTAAAGATGCTGCATCAATTTATTTAATTAATAGAAATAATAATAAATGATTTTTTTTTTTTTTTTTTTGAAGTGAACAGATCAAAAAATAAAATAAGGCACTTTAAATTTAATGCAGTATTTCTACACTCCTGCTCAAAAGTTTAGCAAGATTTGCAAACGATCAGTTTTTTTTCAATTTAAAAACTTATCTCTCGATGAAAAGTTTTCGAATAATGGGTATTTAAAGAACTGGGTCGTCCTCATGTTTTTCAGTAAAGATAAGTTTAAGACAATATTTAGGAGGCCGGTAACAAATGAACTAAATCAATAATATTTGGAATCACCCTGTTTCATTAAGTGAACGAAATGATATAGACCCAGTTCAGTTTGTGGATGAATTTGTGTGACGATAGCATATTAAATAACGGAGATATAAGCATTTATTTTAAAACTTAAAAAAAAAAAAAAAAAAACCTTTTTTATGAAAAACCATTTGAAAAGAGTAAAAATCAAGCAAATTATCCAAAAAGAACGAGCTAGATTTTAGATATTTTCCAAGAGCTGAAATTCCTTAAGATGTTTTTCACATGCCGCGTAATTACTTTGAAGATCCAATTATTTCAACCACGCTCCAAATGTACTTTTTTGGGAAAAACCCTTTATAAGCTTATAACTCTAACATATTTTTGTTTATTTACTAAGATTTGTGAGGTGATAAGGGGGTTTTCACAAAAAAGAACTTTTGTGCTAAGTGATTAAAATAATTGGATCTTTAAATTAATTACGCGGCTTGTGAAAAACGCCTTAAGAAATTTCAACTCTTTTGGAAAATATCTAAAATCTAGCTAGTTCTTTGTCAGGTAATTTGCTTAATTTTTATTCTATTCAAATTTACATGCACTTTTGACAAAAGTTGCCCAATCTAGATTTCAGCCTATGGAATATTTTTTTGTTTTTGTTTTTGTCTTTCGCACATGCGCAGTGAAAATGTTTTTCATAAAAATGTTCCTATTTCACGAGATATTTGAAATATTTGTATTCCGATTGCAGTATATTGTTTTAAAAAAGTTTTTCTAACTTACCTGAAAGTAGGAATAATTTTCGTTTAAAACTCTATGTATTATAAATAAAAAATATGCTGATTTTTATTTGAGTTTTAAAATAAATGCTTATATCTCCGTTATTTAGTATGTTATCGTCACATAAATTCATCCACAAATTAAACTGAGTCTGTATTAACATATCCAAAAGTTACAGTTCGTTTTGTACTCTTATCGATACAGGGTGATCCCAAACATTATTGATTTTGCTCAATTTGTTACCGGCCCCCTAAATGTTGTCTTAAACTAATCTTCACTGAAAAACATGAGGAAGACCCAGTTCTTCAAATACCCAATGTTTGAAAACATTTCATCGAGAGATAAGTTTTTTAATTGAAAAAAAAAAAAAAAAACTGATCGTTTGCAATTCTTGCTAAACTTTTGAGCAGGAGTGTACAAGTCACTTTCATTTTTGACTTTCTTACGACAAAAGACAAAAAAAATCTTGAAAGATATTTGATACAAACATGTTTTAATCAACTACTGCAGTAATACCATTATTCTTTATTTATTTATTTTTTAATTATTACGGAATAATAAGATTTGGAAGTATTACCGTATTAACTGAATATATTAACATTATTTTGTATTTACTAATATACTATTTTAACGCAAAAAAAAAAAAATATATATATATATATATATATATATATATCGCTGTTGTATCAATCATTTCTCATTGTGTTTAACCATTTTTAATAATTTACTAACATACACTAAGATTAGAAATTTTCTTTCAATAATTTTTTTAATTCTGTTTTCAACAGTACATGCTAACAATATTTAAGTGCGTTTTATTTTCAAATTATCATCTTTATATGTATATAAATATATCAAGAGCTTATTCTCTAAAAATCCTTTTGGGAAAATCTTCAGCTTATTACTTATGTCATAAATTAAAGAACTGGTGTTCAATAAATATTTAAACATAAAAACTTCTCAACACACCATAAAATAAAGGGAAACACTGTCAGTTTCGAAAGGACGTGGCCTTTCTTCTTCAGGTGCAAAAACCTATATCCCCTTTTCCCGAGCTTCATAAGTAGTGTATCTATAATGTCACTGAGAAATATATATATATATATATATATATATCGCTTCTATCTAGAACGAATAAGTAGTCATTTGCTGAATCCCTAAACAAGAAATTTAGATTTACGAGCTATGCGTATAAGGTAAATAAATAGCCTGGATAGACAAAGTGATAGAGAATTTCTAGTCTATACTTTTCTAGATGATGAAACAACATTATGAATATTATGAATCCTTTGTATTGCGAGAAATTCTTGTTGATTTCATAGACTTGGGTCATAACCCAAGATCATAGTTAACAAATCTCGCCTCTTGAGTTTATTTGCAGAGACTTTTAAATAAGTTTGACCACGATTATACATAGGAAAACGATCTAGAATTCTAATAGGGATTTTTAGAACTCGCTAGCAAAGGGAACTAGAATTTATAAGGATGACATGGAACTATATTTACTAGACGCACAATTTAGTTTCTAGATGTTAGTCACAGGGTTTTTTTTTTTTTTTTTTTTTTTTCAGAGTAATTGTCATTTGTCTTACACAGGTCAAACTAAAAGAAATGTTGAATGCCGTTTACGCGAGTAGAATATTCTCAGTGTGTCACTAAGCAGGAAATTTTGAAGTCTTCCATTGCGAGTCATAATTGGGAATCTGGCAACAGTTTTCATTTTCAGCAAACCAAAATTATCTTTAATGCCAAACGCGTTTCTGAGTTAGATTTCCTGGAAAGTTTAGCTTAATCGTGATAAAATTGTTAATGAAAAATCTGATTTCAGTTTGCTGTCTTCAGCTTGGAAAAACTTGCATAGTTCTATTAAGTAATTTTCTTTCTTTTTGGTAATTAAAGTAATAAAATTATGAATTATAACTCAAAATAATAATAATAATAATAATAATAATAATAATGCATTTATTATAATAATCTATTTTATTTTATTGGTGTTTATTTCTTTTGTCTCCATTTTTTGTTGTTTTCCCTTTCTGTTTGGTTGTTGCATGCAGCTATCCCGTTGGCTGGTTTGTTGCTTCTCCCTCTTGGGATTTTCCCTGTCTTTCAGTCTTGCTTTTGCCTCCATGGTAGAAGCACTTTTTTTTTCTCACCTGAAGAAGAAAGGCCACGTCCTTTCGAAACCGGTAGTTCTTCCCTTTATTTTATGGTGTGTAAAGAAGTTTTATGTTTAAATATTACATATGTATTCCAATATGTAAGTGCTAACAACATATTGCACTTGGCAAGAAAAGTGACACAAGTGAACAAAACAAAAAAAAAAGACAATTTTGAATTTTCGCAATTGAAAAATGTGTATAAAGTAGCCTAATGTGCACAAAAAGCTTCACATCTCTATCTCGCAATCTATTCGCCTGAGAGACATTTGTGTCAGATTTATTATAATGCTTTATTATCTTTGGGTTGATTTTTCTCAAATATTACATTTTTAAGTTGTGTAACTTTTCTTGCCGCGATGCGATGTGTATTATAAAAAAAAAAAAAAAAAAACTTAAGGATTTATTTTAAATGTTATTTCTAATCTTTTCATAATTCTTAAGATATTAATACATAGGTAAAAAAGGTTAAAAACAATAAGAAATGGTAAATATTGTCACGAATCTGTATTTGTTTTAGAATATATACATGAAATATAAAAGAATCTGTATATATTTAGATAATATTCTTTTCTTATGGTAATAATTCCAAACTTTATTTCTCTTTCAATAATGAGAAAAAAAGAATGATATGTTATTAACAGTAATAGTGATGTTTATATAAATAATCATGATGATAGTAAATGAGATTTTGAAAGTACTGGTAAAAAAAAAAAAAAAAAAAAAAAAACTTAAAGAAGTAAAGATTTTCATCTCATGAATTCTTACTTTTTCTGCCTTATACATAATTTTAATTTTTGTATATATATATATACATATATATGTTATTGAGGAGGGGGAAAGGATAGGGGAAAAAATTCAGCATTAAATTTTTTAAATGTATTTAAGAATATATAATTTGGAGAATTAGATACTTCAATTTTTATATCTTTAAAGATTTTTTAAAGTTAAAGAATTTTTTTAATATGATTTGTTTTATTTATCTTCAAGACTTTATCTTTTTTACCTTGTAAGACATTGAATTACCTACAATAGCCTTTGAAGGTGACTTTATCGTATTTAATACATTGAATAAGACATTGAATTATCTTCAATAGCTTTTGAAGATAAATCAAAGAAATTCTGATTGTTGATTTTATAATAAAAAGAGTTATGTACAAGGTTATAATAAAAAGCTTATTTATTTTATACCAATTATTATTATTATTATTGATGTATATATATATATATATATTTTTTTTTTTATTTGTAGAGGACATTAGAAGGTAAGACAGAGAGGCTGAGAATACAGTACGAAGATGCTAAACGACTGAAAGAAAACATTGATAGGAAAAGCAATCAAGTTACTACATTCCTTCAACAATATTTAACTCCTGAGGAATATGCAGACTATGATCGTTTTATGAGATTAAAAACTCAACTCCTCATGGACATTCGTGAGTTAGATGAGAGAATCCACTTAGGTGAAGAGCAGTTGGCTGCCCTTAGTGTTGTAGCTCATCTATGGAGAAGTGCCAAGCCTGCCAAAAAATCTTAAGTTTTTTCTCTTGGATGGAACTATTTTAAAACATTATTGTGTGTATCTTTTAATAAAAGATAGCCAATTTATTTGGATGATACTTAATCCAAATATTATGTCTCCTACTGTTTGGTGGAAATATCTGCCGGTTTCAGGTCAGCCAAACACTAGTGATGATTCATCTGTGCATAATGCTGTAAAATGTTCTCATCTATGTAGCACTTCTCAGCTTATAATACGTCCTATTTTATTCATTATACTATTTTTTTAAGCTTTAATGTATACTCGTGATTTAATATTCCTTTTCAAATATAATTATGATCTGAAACTACTTGTTTGTTTGTTTTTTAATTTTTGTTTCAATAAATATTTAAATACAACAATTATGTGATAATTCAACAATATTTGTAGTATAATTTGCATTTTAATTAAAGAATAAAATCTATGTATTATCTGCAGAAAGTGCTAGGAAGCTTTGAATATTATTGCAGCATCATGCTTCACAACACTTGCTATCAGAATCGTGCCATTTGAAGTTATGAGCTATGCACAACTGTTTTGATTGGCTGTGCCATTGCTGTCATTAGAATAATGACATGTAAATATGGAAACATGCATATATGTATCTATATACTTACATAATTTAGAGTTAGTATATGAATACATATATTTTTATTGGTGGATGAATCTCTGCTGATTGTGCATTTACGCTAGACAATATATATATAAATATATATATTTCCTGCCCTGCTTTTGTGATTGTTGAAGTATTATCCGGTGATGCAGAAAATGGTTTCTTTCAGCTGTGTAACTCCTGAAGTCTTGTCTGTTTTTTATTTAGTCTTATAAGTTAATGTTTGTATTGTCTGTTTTCAAAATATGTTATCTTTCCATAGTAAACATGTACTGATCTATGCAGTACAGTCATTTTTACTCAGTTTGTTAATAAAGGTAAAAAAAAAAAAAAAAAAAAATTAACATTAATGTTACTACATAAATTTTAAACTAATTTTCCCAATTATTTAAAATAATTTTTCATACAGAAAAACTAAAATATAATTTAATTTTCTGTTTTAGTGCAAAACTTATTTTGAACTTTTTAATATTAAATATCAAAGTGACTTAAAAATATCTTATGTTGAATTTCAGGAAATAAATGAAAAAAAAAAGTTTCATGATTGTAAATTTTTATAAAGTTGATTAAACGTTGGGAATTTTATGATGAAAAAATGCTGTAGTATTTTCATATAGAAGTGAATATTTTGTTTGATAAAAAGTGATGTAACTCACTTGTGGTTGTTTTTGTATTGTTTGATGTTACGTTAGGGTTTGTTCTAAGCAATATATATGTACATATTCATAATAAGAGTTTGTTTTGTATTTCTTCATGGTTCAATACATCGCTACACTTCATGCATTCACTTATATAAAAAAGTGTATTAAATTAATAAATAATAAATACATAAACAGGGTGAATATGTCATTCTAGGGAGTTAAAAACAAACATATTACACATACTCTTAAATTTACTCAACTTTATTTCTTCGATTTTCAGTATTATTCTTTGCATACATCATAATTAAGCAGAACAAAAGAAATAATTAGTAAATACAGTAAATAATAATGAAAAAACTTAATCATGTTGATATTATAAATTATGAATTATTACATTAAGATAAATCTGTTGTTTTTAAAATATTGATTTTTTTAGAGACAAGGTTCGCTTTTATATATGAAGTCAGTTATTATGGAAGGCAGTCATAAAGTTTTATACATAAATTTTTATACATTTCCAGAATTCAATACTTTTGTTTTTATTATTCTACTATTTAAAAAATATTAGTTATTAACAGAAACAATGATAAATTTTCACTATGTGCTTTATTATTAAGCATTAAATATTAAACAAAGGCTTACCATTAAATTAGAAATATTTTCTATTGTATTCCAGGAACAGAGCACATATTATTTAATACACAATAAAATGATAAAAAAAGACATACTGAAGATATAAATGTCATTAATTTTTTTTTTTTTTTTAGTTATATAGTAAAACTCATTTTTACCATTCTAAATTTTATATTTCAATTTTATTATAGGCATAGAGCTTTATAATTTTAATTTATTGTTATTTTTCAGCAATTACTGTTGTACTATCAAACATCATTACTTTAATCATTACAAAAATCTATAATCAAGCTTTCACTATTAGATGATAAAAGTAATTAATGCATATATGCATATAAAAAAATTATATATATATATAACTAAAAAAATTACACCCTTTCAAATCGGAATATATTCATAATTAAAATATATATATATATATATATAATGTTATAAAATGTAACAAAAAAATTTAGGCCAAAATTTAAACATATTTAAAAGTTATTCAAATAATAATATTTTGTCTGAATTACTCAGAGTATGTAAAACTGAAAATTATTTTAGAAAATTCAATAAGCTGTTTAAAATTTAGGTTTGAAAGTGTTTAATGAATTGTAACAAAATAATTGCATTAAGGGTGGACAATACCTAATCTCGCCGACAGCCATGGCTCATGTTATTCTATGGGAAAAAAAATTTCCATAATTACTCATTACCTAATGAATATTTTTCAATTCTGTTTCCGCATTCAGAAAATTCATAAGCGTTAAATTAGTACTTATTTTCCAAAAATTGATTTTTTTAATTTTTAGTGTTTCATTTTGCTATTAAAAAAATTAAAAAAATGCACTTTGTAAAAAATCGCAATTTTGAACTCAATATAATATATATATATATATATATAATAAAACAATTTTTCGAAAATGAGTACTAATTTAGCGCTTATGAATTTTCTGACTGTGAAAAACGGAGTTAAAAAAAAATACATTAGTTAATGAGTAATTGTGAGAAGAAATTTTCCCATGGGCAATGGGAAATTTTCCCATAGGCAATTTTCCTATAGCCGTTGCCAAACATTGGCAACGGTTGCCCGCGGGATTAGGTATTGTCCCCTCTTAAGGAATGAAAATTTATATTTAAAAAATAATAATAATAATAATAATAATTTAACCAATCAATAATGGAAATACTGCGATGGCAGTAATTTTTAACACTAATGTCATATAATAAGAAAATACCACAAAACTGGCTGTTTGTTTATTCAAAGTAATAATTACAAAACTTTGAATAAACATCATAAAATGCAATAAACTCTCTTTGCTGCTTTGACGTGAGCCCTCGTGCCTACTCTCGCCTGAAGAAGGGTCGTGTGTTCTTTAGACCCGAAACAATTGTAGCGAGTTTATTGCATTTTATGGTATTTATTCAAAGTTTTGTAATTATTACTAATGTCATATATCAGGGAAGAATAATCGTTCCCAACAATCCACATAATAGATGTTTAATCTATTCTTGTATAATCATTAATAAAGCTACTAAATACAAAGATTCAAGATGAAATTAGTAGACATTTTTCTTTAGTACATTTAATATATTCAGTTTATGCACGCAGTAATTTAGAAACATTGAGCAGGAGGTTTGTTTTTATTATTAAATTGTTAAAGTTATAAAATGCAGTAAAAGGAAAAAAACTGCAACAAATAATAATTATTAACAAACGCTAAATCACATACAGCAAATTATATAATAAATCATATACATTCTAACAAAATATTTGTTGATTCATTACAAAAGTAATAAGATATATCCTAATATTTCCCTGTTAGATGCCTGCCAATCCTATATGCTCTAGAGCAGTTGTCGCCAACCGGTGGTTCGCGATGAAATTTTGGTGGTCCGTAAAAACATTATTGAAAGTATTTGCATTTTTTAGTGTTTCATTAGAAATTATAATATTGACATATTAATTTTAACTTTAAGATTTTCTTAGTCACTCACACTCATAATACTAGACTTTAGTAGTTTCTGGAGGAGAGAGAGAATAAATGAAAGTAGCAGAGTTATCACTTTGAATTTCTGATCTGCATTTAGCTAAGACTTGTTCTAAATTTATTAGAATATTTGAATTTTTCAAACGTTTCAAATGTAAGTAAAAAATATATTTTCTCATTTGCTTTTAATAATCTAAAAATATAATATAGATATTGCTAAATTTAATAAATGTAGTTTTATGTACGGAAATAGCAATTTAATACTGTAGTTAAATCTTTCTTCTGAGTTCCTAAGAATATTCAAGCAATAAAAAGGTATTCACATTTTTTACTTTCTCTTACCCATAAGGTAGAGAAAGTATTGTTTTTGGGTCAAATTTTCGAACGCGAGATTTTGTTATATTTACACGTTTTGAGGTCCCCTGAATACGAAAATCATGTTTTTAGCAAATTGTCTGTGTGTATGTCTGTGTGTGTCTGTCTGTTATCAGCATATCTCAAAAACAAATTATGGCAGAAAGTTCAAACTTGGCATTCTAAATGTGTATCATATAGGGATGCTACAGTAAGATTTTCGTTAAGATCAAGCAAATGGTTCGTGTACAGGGACAATCAAGAGAATTCTAATACATTACGTCTATGGGGGAAATTGCAGGAAAGTAGAGTTTAACATCTATAGACTGCACTAAACCAAATGAAACGAATATATATTTTTTGTAATACAGATAGTTAACTGGGAAAAAAAATTTGTGTATGTAGGAGCCTCGCCTCCCCCCCCCCCTGGGGGGGAAGTCCCCCCTCGAGGGGAGTAAATTTTCATGATGGGTATCTTTCAAAAGAACTCGCCAATACCTTTAAAACGAATGGTTGAACCATCGATCTGCGATAATTTAAAGCAAAGTTATCGATTTTTTTTTTTTTTTTTTACTTTTAACGAAAAAAAAAAAACTTAAAAAAAAAAAAAAAATCGCTTTTTTTTTTTTTTTTTTTTTTTTTTAATATTGAGAATAAAATGGACTTTTTTTGGATATTTGGTGTTATACTACTTCTCTAATATGGAAATCGTCTGCATTATCATAAAAGATAATTTTTTTAAAATAATAATTTTAATAATTTTTTTTTAAAAAACACAATTATTTTTTAATAACCGAATTAAATTCTATATAAATATAGGTGCAATAATGAAACGGGGCCCGCTCACACAGAGCTAATTATCATATAAAACTCTTCAGAAGCCTAATATGAATTGTTTAATACAGGTTTACATAACAGTACTCGTTATCTTATCTTTTAATATGCAACCTGTATTTATAGTATTAAATTTCATGTTAAGAGAAAGTCGTGTGAGTGACACACCAGATTATTTTTTAATGTGATTGTTTTATTAGAATCAACAACCTTTAAGCTAAGCTCAATTCTTATGATTATTTACGTTTTTATTATAATAAAAATAAACACTTGTAATGTTTAATACCATAAAATCAAAATGAGTATTCTCTTTTTTTTTTTTTTTTTTTTTTCTAAAAATATATTTACGTTTCTTAATCAATAATGTGAGTGGTCCACTGGATTTTTAATTATGAATTTGGTGGTCCGCGGGGTTTTAAATTGTGAATTTATTTGACCGTGAAGTAAAAAAAAAAAAAATTAACGACCACTACTCTAGAGTGCCAATTGGTAATTTGACGAGTTCTTTAGTTATACATTTGATAATTGGAACACATTTTAAGCAACATAAGAAACATTTTTTTATAGTTTAAGCTTATAATTTTAAACTTTTCTGGAGAATATTTGAAATAAATAGGCCTCATTCCAATAATATTTAATTTACTTAAAATTAAAAATGTGTAATGCATTCTTATGTTTGAAGTACTAGCATTCATTCTATAAAATTTTTATAATTTTTGGTAATCAATGGCCTGATTATTATCAAATATATTGATAGATTTTTTTTATATTTATTTATTTACAGATATAAACTGGAATTCATTTTTTAATTTAATTTTGTTTGTAGTTTATTTATTTAAATTTTTACTTGCTATTTGGCCATATATATAAATTAGAAAATGATTCATTAATTCTACAAATTAAAAATAATATCATAAAAATATTATTTCTAGTTTTAATTTTGATAATAAAAAAGAAAAATTATGCACGCATCTAAAATATAAAAGTTTTTAAACATAAATTTTCTTTGTTATTCTAAAAATAAATTTTAGTTTAAGATAAAGATTGTAAAGTAAAATAAAAACATTTGAGAGCAAACAACAAATGATCAACATTTTACTATAATATGCATTGATTAAATTTTATAGAATTTAACTTAGCTCTAGGTAACTAGATATGTTTTTTTTTTTTTTTACAATTGAAACTGTTTTTAAAGTATATTAAAAAATACTTTTAAAACAAAAGATTATAAATTTTTTAATTAGTACAATTACTTTTCAAAATTAAAAATCTTTAAATTAATTTAAAATTTCTTTTTTATACAGGGTATCATAAAATATATTTTCATTTCAAAAATTTTAAATGAAAAATACATAAAAATTATACGTTGTAAAATATTCCAGCATATAATTCTCAGAATGTAAAAGAAATTTAAATTTAAAATATCAACAAAATTTCAAGTTTTTTTAGTAACCCCATGGGCAATAATTTGTAGTATAGGTTTACCTGTTATATATTTCACATCTTATATCCACAGCTTAGGGTAGGTCACATTTCCAAAAGTATCTTTCCCTCTGTGACTTTCCTTGAATTTTGTTGATAAATATTTCATTTTATCACAAAAGTAGCAGAGTTTTTTTTTTTTTTTTTTTTTTTTAAACATTGGGTTTAAATGGTTCCTAAAATCTTCATATAAGTGTTGGTAATCAGCTAGAGAGGAAAAAAAGTTATCAACACATTCTCCGTAGTTATGTTAATTTAACAAGAAATCACGTTAAGTTTTCATTATGTAACATAAGAACACTTATAACCCTTAAACGATTACATTTGTCTCATTAACCTCTTAATTGTTTACGCAGTTCTGCAACCAAAAAACGAGTGGGTTATTTTTGTTTTAATCTGGTAACCTATTATTGGTATGAAACCCTTATTTAATAAATTTTTACTTTACACAAAATTTACTTGGTGAATTTTATGATAGAAGGGGGCCCCAAATTAATGATGATGATGCCCTGGCCCCACTTCTGTAATTCAGTCCCTGCACAGAACATTAAATACCTACCAATAAGTATTTGGACACTTTCGAATTTAGACTTTTTGTCAAATATCTAGAAAACTTCTTTAGGACTCATCTTGAAACTTTGGTAGTGTAAAGGACATGCCATATCTCATATTTTTCAGCAAAAGTTGTGTACTGAAAAGGAAAAGGGGACCAGTAAAAAATTAAATAAAAATCAAAATGTTTCGGTTCATGCTGTAAAAAGTAATCCTTGAAATGCGATTGCATGTGATTTTTAAGACTTTTCTCATTATCTGTATAATTTTTTATGAGGCTACCACATATATTCCACATATATTCATGGAGATATAACGATTTTTTTTAAAAAGTGAAAAAAAAAAAAAAAAATCCACTTTTTTAACTATAACGCGTATGGTATTGGATCCAGTGCAAAGCTATTTTTAGAAAATATGGCACATTACATTAGACACAACATACAGCAATCAGAATGCAAAATGTTAAATATCTTACGAAATCTGAGCATTTTTATTCAATAATTTTTAACTATGCATGCGCTAGCTTTTAAAAATTTTCACTTGTATAATTTAATAGCAAAAAGTATTGGGCAACTTATATGAAAACCCCAAACAAATATTGTGTAAATTCAAAAAGTTGTGAGAGATAGAATGGACAGAATTACAGTTCTCAAAAATAAAGGAAGATATTTGACAGCTTTGAGACCTATAGTTACCATGAATTTTGTCTCGATTGATCCATATTATAATAATTCACAGAAACAAATGCACACGATATCTGGTAGACATAGGACACCACAAACACCCATGCCCACACCGGGATTCAAACCTGGAACCTGGTGATCCACAGGGCAGCGCCCTGCCGACCGAACCACCAGGCCGGTATAAAGGATGGTGTTAAGGGGTTTTATCCATCTTTATTTACAATCAGCGAAAACACTGTATTAGCATTGGGCATTGACTGAATCAAAATAAAAATTGTGAGTAAAACTCCTTATAAATACTTTAGCTTTTATTTTGAGAGAACTGAAATTCTGTTCATTCTATATCTCGTAACTGTTCAGAATTTATACGATATTTGTTTGGGGTTTTCATATAAGTTGCTTAATACCTTTGTCTATAAATTATGAAAATAATTTTTTTATAAAGCTTGCGCATGCGTAGTTAAAATTTATTTAGTAAAAGTTCTCATATTTCGTAAGATATTTAACATTTTTGCATTCTGATTGCAGTATGTTGTGTCTAATGTAGTATGCCAAATTTTCCAAAAATATCTTTGCACTGGGTCTAATACCCTACGCGTTATAATAAAAAAAAAGTTTTTTTTTTTTTTTGTTACATCTCCATGAATATATGTAGTAGCCTCATAAAAATTTATACAGATAATGAGAAAAATCTTCATAATCACGTACTACAGCCAAAATAAAATTCAATCATTACTTTTTACAAGGTGATTCATAATATTTTGTTTTTTGTTTAATTTTTTTACTGGTCCTTCTTTCTTCTTTGGGGCACATTTTTTGCTGAAATATATGAGCGATAATGTGTCCGTTACACTACCAAAGTTTCAAGATGATTCCTAAAGAACTTTTCTGGATATTGGCTAAAACATCTAAATTCGAAAGTGTCCAAATACTTATTAGTAGATCTTATTAGTAGATAATGTGTATCATGAAGAATTTTTTTGGTTAATAACGAGAAAGAAGTTATTCAGTTTAATTAATAAAACATTTTTTTTTTTTTTTTTTTTTTTTTTTGAAACTCCTATTTTTATTTTCTCATTTATTTATTTATTTTTATTTTTTAAGTGCGTGATGGATAAAAAAAATATATTAATTTTTGGATTCAGCTATTCTCGAAAACGTAAAGTTTAATTTAAAAAATGCACTTGCATTTTTTTTTTTTTTTTTTTTTTTTAGATTTGTGTTATTAATTATAGGCACTCGAATGTTTTAAGATTTTAGCAATTAATTGCCTTTCAAAAAGGCAATGCAGCTTTGTGTGTAGAGGGACACCCCAATAAAAGCCAGTGCATTGCGTATTAGAAGCGACTATTTTATAAATCACATTTAAATAATTTTCTACTGCAAAAATCATAATGAAATTGAGGTTTATTGTTAGTATACTAAAATAATGTTTTGTGTAGAGTATGATATGCTTAGCATTCAGATTTACAGTACTACACTGAAATATCCAAATGCATTAAGGACTACAATTAGAAATTCCTCGAATTACATTTCCATCAGTTTTAAGTATTTTTAACTCTTTCCAACAATGCTTAAGAGTGGTTATAAATTTAATTAATCTATCTTTCTGCCTTTCTGTCTGTCCGTTGTGTGATAACATAGGCATGGAACATTGAATGTTAAACAATGCAACGAGTAAGTACAGTTGGAAAGGTGTAATAATCAATGCTTACCGCATGATTTTTCGTTCTTGTTTCTAAAATAATCAGTTTTGTGGTTGGTCTGTTTGCCTGTCTGTCAGTCGGTGAGGTGTCTGTGTGCCTACTGTTATAATCAATTACATACAGATATCAGCTGAAAATACAAAACCGGTATTCTAAGTTTGTATCATAAAAGATTTTTTTTTTTTTTTCTTTTGAGATTGAAAAAATTGTCCAGTTTTACAGGGGGACAAATATGCCGGGAGATATGAAAAAATTCAAATACATTGCGTTTAAAGTGAAATTTCTTGGTACATTTTAACAACTTTAGATTAAACAACGAAAATAAAATTAATGCAACGAAAAATTTTTTTTTTTATTCCAAAAAATAGGTTTCTCGTAGAATATAATATGATCAAAAGCAGCATTCGTTTACAGGGCCACACAAAAGAATACTGGTATATTATAGGATAGCTTTAGAAATTGATCAAAAATTCTGTGCTAAAGGAAAACTACGTGGTGGTAGGGCTTAGGGGGCATCCATGAATTACGTGAGGTGTTCAGGGGGGCAGGGGGAGGGTCGAGCCGAATCTCGCCCAATATCACGTGGGGAAGAGGGGGTGGTCTCAACAAATATCACGTAATTTTTTTTCCCCGCAGAAAACAGTGTAAAATTGATAAATTCAAGTAAAACATGTTTCTTGACTTAGATATAGCAAAATCTGACACAATAATATTTATCCTGGCTATCCTAACGCAACAAAGCAGCAAAGTAGCCTTTCAATTGCTTTAGGCTCCACCGGTCAGCCACACGCGCGACTCGAAAAACGTTGCAGCGTACGAGCTAGAAATCCTACAATCTTACATCTTACTGTAGGATTTTTAGTACGAGTCAAGTAACAGCGACGCACGGACAGGTTCCAACCTGCTGGGAGGATACAACGACTCAGATAACGTTTTCACTTATTTAAAATGAGTTATCAAGATATAATTAGCTGCGCAAGCTCGCAAAATGCGAACCTCACGGATTGTCACAAGACGAGCTACTGAAAACTGAACTTCTGTGCGCAAGCGACAACGGTTTACAGTGGCTAAATCAGAGCGAAGTTGAAGAAGCAGATGATTTTATATTGAAAATAACATGGATATGATGGTTCCAATAGTCACTCTTGAGACTGTGCACGACCATGGACTGAATATTCTTTGATTAATAAATATTCTTTTATTAATTTTAGTAGTTTCTATTTTAGTATTTTATTGTTCGATTTTATTACTGAGATTTTAGACTACGATCTAAACAATCTTAAAAATAAGTCTTAACTAGTCTTCAATAAAAATAATAAAAAAAATTGTGTTTTTTGAAATAAATTCTACGCATTTACAGTAAAAGAACGAATTTTGAAAAATCTCACGTGAGAATAGGGGAGGGTTGAGCCAAATCTCACGAAATCTCACCAGGGGGAGGGGTTCAAAAAATCGTCAAAACCGCCTCACGTAATTAATGGACGCCCCCTTATGCAATTAACAGACAATATACATGGCTACCCGTAGTTCAGAGAATACAGTCTTCTCTAATAGTTGTAACTCATCAAAGCGCTATACTAAATTTATTATGACCAGGAAAATTGCTTACGAATAATAATTACTTTCTCTACTAATATCGTAGACAAAGTATTGTTTTGAAGTCTCCTTTTCGAATATGAGTTTTTGAATAATTACACTTTTTTTTAAATCCTTTAAATACAAAAGGCACTTTTATATCGTTTGGTCTATGTGTGTGTTTGTTCATCATAATTAAAAAAACAAATGAAGCAAATTCAAATTTGGTATTTTAGAGGTCATGGGGAAATTCTACTTGAAATTTTTGACTAAAATTGGTAATTTTCAATGAGTGGTGTGGGTAAATTTCTCTGAAAAAATTTGAAATTTTCGATATTGGCTGCCTTAAAAGTTTTATGATTATGGGAACAATATTTAAACGAGGTTTTGAGAGATGAGTCGTGCATCCTCAGACAGAAATATAATTAAATGTTGTCATTAAAGCTTCATACTTTAATCAATTAAAAATTTTCTAATTCTCGCATCGATAATCGAGTTGTACCCCCGAATTTAAAAAAAGAAATAATTGCCCCCTTCTTTTGCTATCGAATTTTTTAAAAAATCAGCTTAATCTTTCTAATTTATTTTTCACTTTTTATGCCTTTCAAACATCATTTTACGATAGGAATAATTGATTTTGTTAATTAAAATAGAGCTAGTTATCTCATCGATAAGCGAATCATCGGGATGTCGAGATGAAAAAATTCAACGTCTTTTAGTACCAGTTTCGAGGTTCTGCAACTAACAGCCCCGGTGCTTTAGCCGCCACAAAAAATTGCAGATACACAGAGCGTTTACATATTTAATAATACTAATCTTTCCTGCGTAGAACAAGCGCGTGATACCTACAATGATTTTCAGAAAAATCTCATAAATAAAATCACTGAAATTTTTCAGATTTTTTTTTTTTTTTTTTGTTGTTGTTAATGAAAGAGATTTAAATCTTTGATTATTATATTAAAAGTCAAGTATTTCCTAAAATTCTAAAATTTAACTGAATTAAATTTAATACTATACATAACAGAATTTCCATAGTTAATAACTGTAAAAAAAAAAAAAAAAAAAAAGATCTGGAGAAATTATAAAGAAACTAGCCCCCTATATAATAAAGTTTAAATGTACAAACGTAGGATAATATTACAATAAACAGTTAACAATTCAAAAAACATTCTCAATTTTCTTTGGTGTGATAAAAGTTTTAAATAACTAGTGCGGCAGTGAAACGGGTGATTTTGAAACCTTCACCAGCGATACAAATTTATTCACAGAGATATAAAAGAATTACAACATGATTTTTCAATGCTTGCAGATTGGGAGGAATGTTTCTGAACAACTTGCACATCTTGCACATACATGTCACGACACAAAATGTCCATCACTTGAAAATGACATCACGTAGGTGGCCCCTCTTTTCCTTCACACACGCCCCTCTTTCTCATCACATTACCCGTTTCCTCAAAGTTCTATACCCACAATTTCATAGCATGCGCCGACGGAACTGGGGGCATGACGTGGGAGATTGTAATGAGCATTAAATACAGGCTGCGCGGCCACGTAGCTATCATTGTTTTTGTAAAACGCCTTCACAGCAAAAGCGCGTTGTTCACCGGTCCACGACGCCATCTCAACTGAACACCGATATCAGGGTCAATGGCAAAGGTTTGTTGTCCAGATGGCACCCCTCTCGTTTTCTGATTCCTAACGTAACTTACTATTTCCAGGGTTTCAAAATCGTCCGTTTCACTGCCGCGCCTGTTATATAGGTGTAGAATACTATTCCAATAAAATGATTAAATATTATTTTCAATAAAAATTTGATACACACAGATTTAAATATCACTAAATAATCGCTTACTTACAAAAATAAACATTCTGATGTGCAATACAAGTACTTGTGCGGAACATGACTTTCTTCGAACGCTACTGATTATTCACAAAAAAAAAAAAAAAAAAAAAAAAAAAAAAAAATTATATAAAAAAAAAATCTATAAGTAGCATAAGAAAAATACTACTGAGAAATTTAATTTTCTAAAAAAAAAAAATATCGGCAGACGATAATTAATAATAAACAACTAGCGAGCTTCGCCCGCTAGCGGGTCAGTATTTTCAAATGAATCACTAACAGTAACTTTTAGTGTTAAGAAAAGAAAAAAAAAAAAAAAAAAATCATTTCTGATTGGGTAAGAAGTCGGACCGGGTCTCCACTGCCTTCGGCAGCGCAGTCCCGTGCGCGCTGTGCGCGCACAACTTAAGGGGTACACGCGCTGCGCGCGCGTATTCCTTCCCTGACAATTCGTGCCCCCTAAAAAAAAATCATTTCTGATCGGGTAAAAACTCACACCGGGTCCCCACTGCCTTCGGCAGCGCAGACCCATGCGTGCTGCGCGCGCACGTGTGAAGTATACGTACGCTGCACGCACATATTCCTTCGCAAGTCAAATTTTTATTCTTAAGAAAAAAAAAATTAAAAAATCATTTCTCATCGGGTACAAAGTCGGACCGGGTCCCCACTGCCTTCGGCAGCGCAGCCCCGTGCACAAGTTAACGGATACACGCGCTGCGCGCGCGTATTTCTTCCGTGACCCTTCGTGCCCCTAAAAGAAATCATTTCTGAACGGGTAAAAACTCACACCGAGTACCCACTGCCTTCGGCAGCGCAGACCCATGCGCGCGCACGTGTGAAGGTATACTTGCGCTGCGCGCACATATTACTTCTCATGTCAAATTTTTATTCTTAAGAAAAGAAAATTTAAAAAATCATTTTTCATCGGGTACAAAGTCGGACCGGGTCCTCACTGCCTTCGGCAGAGCAGTCCCGTGCGCGCGAACAAGTTAACGGATACACGCGCTGCGCGCGCGTATTCCTTCCCTGACCCTTCGTGCCCCCTAAAAGAAAATCATTTCTGATCGGTTAAAAACTCACACTGTGTCTCCACTGCCTTCGGCAGTGCAGACCCATGCGCGCTGCGCACACGTATACGTACGCTGCACGCACATATTCCTTCTCAAATCAAATTTTTATTCTTAAGAAAAGAAAATAAAAAAAATCATTTCTCATCGGTTAAAAAGTCGGACCGGGTCCCTACTGCCTTTGGCAGCGCATCGCGCGCACAAGTTAGGGCTACGCGCGCGGTGCACGCCTATTTCTTCCCCACATTTACAGCCCCTCCTAATTAACCGACATATACCAATTTTGAACGGTCTAACTCAATTAGCTGAGATAAAAAAGAAAACCTAATCAGAACACCTCAAAACGTGTAAATCTGGTGAAAACTTTCGATAATATAAAAGAACTTTAAAATATCTTTCGAATGATGTATTAAAAATAATTTAATCATAATTAGAAATCGAAATATTGAAAATATTACAGCGCCATCTGGCGGTAGAAATTTCTGTAATCTACTGTTCGATTCCAAATCAAAAATGCTTTCTAATGATGTATTACTTATGAAATTATTTTAATTATTAGCTGAGATACAAAAGAAAACCTAATCAGGAGACCTCAAAACGTGTAAATCTGGTGAAAACTTTTGATAATATAAAAGAACTTTAAAATATCTTTCGAATGATGTATCAAAAATAATTTAATCATAATTAGAAATTGAAATATTGAAAATATTACAGCGCCATCTGGCGGTAGAAATTTCTGTAATCTACTGTTCAATTCCAAATCAACAAAGGTTTCTAATGATGTATTACTTATGAAATTATTATAATTAGTAGCTGAGATACAAAAGAAAACTGATTCAGGATCAGGACACCACAAAACGTGTAAATCTGGTGAAAACTTTCGATAATATAAAAGAATATTAAAATATCTTTCGAATGATGTATTAAAATAATTTAATCATAATTAGAAATTGAAATTTGAAAATATTACAGCGCCATCTGGCGGTAGAAATTTCTGTAATCCACTGTTCGATTCAAAATCAAAAAAGCTTTCTAATGATGTATTACTTATGAGATTATTTTAATTAGTAGCTGAGATACAAAAGGAAACATAATCAGGAGACCTCAAAACGTGTAAATCGGGTGAAATCTCCAATTCCATTTTCGATAATGTAAAAGTAATTTAAAATGTGTATCGAATAACGTATTAAAAAAAATAATAATCATGATTAGAAATAGAAATATTGAAATTTAAAAATATTACAGCGCCATCTGGTGGTAGGAATTTCTGTAATCTACTGTTCGATTCCAACTCAACAAAGCTTTCAAATGATGTATTACTTGTGAAATTTTTTTAATTAATAACTGAGACAAAAGAGAAAACCCATTCAGGAGACCTCAAAACGTTTAAATCAGGAGAAATGTCGAAATATCGAATTTCTGTAATCTACTATTCAATTCCAAATCAACAAAGCTTTCAAATGATGTATTACTTACGAAATTATTTTAGTTAGCAGCTGAGATACAAAAGAAAACCCATTCAGGACACCTCAGAACGTGTAAATCAGGTGAAATCTCGAATTCCACTTTCGATATTTTAATTAGTAGCTGAGATACAAAAAAAAACCCATTCAGGACATCTCAAAACGTGTAAATAAGCTGAAATCTGGAATTCCACTATTGAGATGCAAAAGAAAACCTAATCAGGAGACCTCAAAACGTGTAAATCGGGTGAAATCTCGAATTCCACTTTCTTTAAAATGTGTATCGAATGACGTATTAAAAAAAATGTAAACATAATTAGACTCTGAAATATTGAAATTTTAAAATATTACCGCGCCATGAAACCTCCAAACGTGTAAGTCAGGTGAAATTTCGAATTCCATTACCTACGGTAGTCGGTTAATGGAAGTAAATAGAAAAACAAATATTTTTACCTTAAGTGAAAAAATTAAGTGTTGCTACAGAAACTGGCATCCTCTTTCGAGACAATTTAATTTGCAATTAAAACGTAAACCTTTTGTTTATTGACAAAAATCGATGAAATTTGAACTGCAAGTTTGTTTTGTAGTGTTAAGATTGTATACTAAGTGTCGTATGCGAAAGTAAAAAATTGAAGAAAATAGAAATTTGCAATTTTTTATCCTACTCAAAATACCTCTGATTCTCAATAAGTGGCAGCTGTTTTTTTTTTTTTTTTTTTTCGCTTCCGTCCAGAAATGTTTCCTCTCTGAACGGGTGTTTTTCCTCTCTGAACGGGTAACGCAACGCAACAGGCGGCTGCATGATTTGATTACGGAATTCATTTTGGAATGAAGTTCGCCATTTTCAATGGTTTAATGCCTAAAATAAAAAAAATTATAACTCATTCAGTTTTTGAAAATTTCTCTCAATCTTTTGGGAAGTAAATTGTGGAAGCGAGATCTATATCCCCTTAACGCGCGCTGTCCTTGCTGCGAGGACGCAAAATTTAAGATCCAGCTGCAAAAACTCATCCCGGAAATTTTTTAGCAGAAATTCACGTTTATAACATATCAGAAAAGGCGGGTTTTTTAAACCTCAAAATTTAAAATTTCTTTTAGTTTAATTTAGTTCATGAATTCCGGTGGCAGTGTAATTTAATTGTTCCAAATTGTTTTGCGCCGCAAAGGGTTAAACAAAAAAAAGAAATGATTTATCTCTAAACGATTTTGAGTAACAAAATGTTTTGTGAAAAAATCGATGTTTCGTAAAATCTAAAAATATGGATTGCTAATCCGTATTTTGTAAAAATGTTTATATGGTTCGAAAGAAGATTAAATGATCTTTCCAAATATACCAGTTGTTAAGAAATGCAACAGTTACTCGGTCGTACAGGGCGTTTCAAAAAAGACGATCGAGGAAAAGAGAAAATTTCGACCCTTTTTAAAACTTTTTTAAAAAATATAAAAAATCCTTATTTAAAAAAAAAAAAAATTGTACCGTAAGTATCGGTAATAAATGCTCTTTCTTTTGGTATAGGTGTATTTTGATATCTCGAACCGTTCGAGCAGGTTCGCTTTACAAAACCCCACGAAATTTTCTCTCTTTGCTTTTTCTTTTCAGGTACGCGGTTCCCGAACAAAATGACGGTCGCCTACGATTTTGAATCGTTTTTTGGTTAGACATGGGTCGACTTTTTAATTAATATCTCTGCTAATTAGGGTCGCATCGTTTAGCAAATTAGATAACGTACATTTGCGATAAATTTTCCGTCCGACGGTACCTGTCCGAAGTCCGTGCGACCACTAGCTGCGCCTTAGCTGTTTCAAGCCGTTTCTCACAGACAGACAGACACACTCGCACGCGCGCGCGCGTACAGATTTTAATAATATAAGAGATAATCTGCAGACGATAAATGTAGACGCTATCTAAAATAATGCTTTTTATTCATCCAACTAACCAACCAACCGTCATTCGCAGACGATAAATTTCTTTGTTATCAGTAGTAACCTTCACAACATAAATTTACCTATTTTAGCTTTAGTTGGAAAAATCTACTCATATTTTTCCTTTTTAAATGAAATATTCTTAAGTAGTCTGATTGAATACGAAACACTGCCATGATATTCATTTGTATTATCTTTTAAAGGAGCTTAGATGCCTTTCGGTACAGACTTTCTAAACTGATATGCAGTATTTTAAATATTATCACATAATAAAAAAAAATCCCGAAATTTCATTGAGATATGAAGGGTCTTGTAAAATCAAGTTTCTTAGTAGGCTTTGCCCATTTCGCCAATCACTCTATTAAAAGGAATTCTCAAAATTAAATATAACTTATTTACATAAAAATCTTATAAAGTAAAAAAATATTAAAAAAAGAAAAAAAAAATCGGTCAAAACCACGGTGGAGCCTCTCTAGTAAAAAAATTCACAAAATTTTATTATAGTGTGTGTTGGGTACATATAACTAAACCACACACCAAAAAATCGCCTTCATGAGGTAGTTGAGAGCAAAGATAGAATTGAAAACGTTGCAGAAGTTGTCCGCTTCGCTGATCACTGTTTTTAAATGAATTCTCAAAATTACATATAACTTAATAATATAAAAATCTCATAAAATAAAAAAATATATTTAAAAAAAAGGGGGGGGGGGTAATTAAAATCGGTCTAAAATCTCCGTCTTTATGCCCCCTCCTCCAAAAGAGGGGAGGGGAATTCTCAAAATTCCTTTACAGTGTATGTTGGGTACACATAAGAAACCCACACATAAAATATTGCATTCCTGAAATAATTTAGAGCAGAGTTAATATTGGGAACGTTTTCTTTTTCCCCTCAGCATGCTACATTTAAAAGCAAAAATCATACGAATATATGTTTCTTTCTTTGAGATAGAAAGGATTATGCGTAATCACATTTTCGCCCATGTGAAAACCCGTTTTGCCCCCTTCCTCCTTCCGTTTGGGGCCGTATGCCTAAAATTCAAAAAATTGGTTTTCAGGTTAAGTTTCTTATATTTTAAAGTAAAAGTCAGAGGAATGTCTGTTTTTTTTTTTTTTTTTTTTTTTTTTTTTTTTGAGATATAAATATTTATGGGAAATCATGTGTTGCGCATGTAAAATTACGTTTTGCCCCCTTCCCCCTTTGGAGGCAGAATAGCTGAAATTTAAGAAATTGGTTTTTAGATATTTGTGTTAGCTATATTTTAGTGTAAATATCTCACATATCTGTCTATATATATATATAAAAGATTATGTAAAATCACGTTTTGCCCCCTTCCCCCCTTGGGGGCCGAATTTCTAAAATTCCAACAATTGGTTTTCAGCTATTTGTGTTAGCTATATTTTAGAGCAAAAATTGCACGCATATCTGATTTTTTTTTTTTTTTTTTTTGAGAAATATAGGATTAAGTGATATCAGGTTTTGCTCCCTTCCCCCTCCCTTTGGGAGCCGAATTCCTAAAATTCCAGAAAATAGTTTTTAGGTTAGCTATATTTTAGAACACATTTTCAATTTCATTAAGAAAATTCGCATTTCAAGTGTATTAGGTCAATTTTTTGTAGCCAAAATCTCTAACAGACGAATTTATGCTTTCACAAATCCGATTATCCTTAGGGGGGGTGTCCCAGAAAGTCACCAGTTACCCATTGCACAGTACCAGTGCGACATTAAACCCAACCTACCTACTACCGACCATAAATTCGATCTGGGCTGACCAATCTATTTAATTGTAACTGCTCAATATAGAGAAATATTATATAGATTAAAGTAGAAAGATTCGCCCGCAAGCAGGTCACTAATTTCATATGAATCACTAACATTAATGAAGTCTAAAAATTAAATATCACTATTATTTTATAATTCTTATTTTTTATAAGTAAGAAAAAAAAAATTGAAGTAAAATTCTAATAGGGGAAAAACTTGGACCGGGTCCCCAATGCCTTCGAAACAAATTAAAGTGTTCCGAAACAAATTAAAATCCTAGCGACTACGCAGATGAGAATTTCTGAGGTACACATCGTCTAGCCCTATTTATGTTTCACTGCCAACAGCCTTAGAAGGCGATAGCAGTTTGTTTAAATCGAAAGAAGAAATCCATGTTCACAACATTCTAGATGTACGTTATATTTATTGTAACAAATTACACTGAAATTTTGAACGGTGTGAACTTAATAATATGTTACATTAATTTAAATTAAAAAAAAAAAAAAAACATGTCATACAATCCGCAACACACATTTATTCTATAAAGTAATATTTATGTAAAGTCGTATGAATCATGCAAATTTCAGTGAGCAACATTTAATTTTTGAGATATAACTGAGAGAAAATTAAAAAAAAAAAAAAAAAATACTACGATAAAATTTGTTTGGAAGGAAGTATATCCAAAGTTATATAAGATAAGTATAGTAGGGGTTACAAGATTGCTTGTTATTTTAGAGATTGTAGTCGGAAAGAATTTTTTAAAATACCATTCGATTTTTTTTTTTTTTAATTGATTCGATATAATTATATTCGAGAAAGAAAAAGTTTAATTTAACAACAACAAAAATAATAATAATGAAAAATATTTCAAAACTGTAATAAGATAAAGTGAAGAGAAAAAAGAAAAACAATTACAAAAAATAACACGTTCATTACTTTTAATTCTTATCATATAAAAAATATCCAGCACTTATAATATCATGGCGTTTAGCAATTTTTACGTATAATTTCATACAAGAAAAGCGCGGCAAACGCTTATTGATGTTTACTACGAATACAAATGTTATTCAATTAAGAGACCACCAAAAGCCCTATAATGTTATACGATACATATAACATTTAAATCATAAATAAGCAAGAAAATATCACTCTGAACTAATAACAAATATTGTGTTCCATATAAATTACAAGCAACTTATTAGTGCTCTGATTTTTTGTTTTACTTTTCCCTTCTGCACGATTAACCAAATCGTCAGTGAAAGTAAAACTCCATTTTTACTTGCTTGAAAATTTGTTGTATGCAGTATTTCTAGTTTCTGGAAACAAATATTCTTAATCGGCATATGCCATTTTACAAAAGAAATTTTTTAAGTGGGACTCATAATTCTTAAATAAATTTATGATTCAAAATGGATCGAGATTTTGCTCCACATTTTGAAAATAATTTTCTTTCATTATTAAAAACATTATTATAGAGCTTTATACATTATTACTTTGTGAAAGATTGTTTTCCATGAGGAGATTCCAATTTGGTACCAATCGCTGAAAACTTAACTTACTGTATAACAATCCATGTACGTCTAATAAAAGAAATCAAACAATTGTGTGTTACAACAAATGTATATAAATTTTACTATTATTTATGTTATTTAATTTTAATATTCCATCTTATGCGCAAATTGACAATTAGAGAATAAATCAGCAAAAATATAAATCTTTTTTTTTTTTTTTTTTTTTTTTTACACTGGCAGCTGGTGTTGTTCATTGTCAGTTACTTGACTATATAAAGGTTCTTTTCCATTCGATTCAAGCGGTTTCTTTTATGTGAGAGGATAATTTGAAGAAATATGTATACTGTCCGTTTTCGTAAACCATGTCTACCTCTCGCGGAACGATCCTACTCGGAAAAGGGGTGATGCGTTGAATGAGATGGGCACTTAGCCAAATGCGCTTTTCGTTCTACACGTGTTCGTTTTCTTTTTATGAGTCTTCAATATTTATTTTACCTTTTTACGCGAATTTAAAGTTTAATTTTTAATTTTAATTAACAATATTTTATTTAATGTAATTTATATGACAATATGCGCGAAAAATAAAAGGTGTAAAATAATCATGATAAAAAAATCTAATGATTTGATTTAAATACGATTTTCTGTAAATTTCTGTAAAATAGAGATCCAAAAATATGGTATTTTTATTTTAGCAGTATAATTTAAAAGAAAAAAATATATTACTTTTACTACAGGTAAAGTCTACTGTAAACGTTGTTCTTTTTCTCTTCTTTTATTAATGAATTATGTAAATTTTACCTAATTTAAGTCATTTTTAATTAATTTACTACTATAATCAGTGCATGAAACAAGTGTCAGGTATGACAGATATAGTACGAATTTAGAGATCAAGTAAGCAAATAAAAATAATTTTAACTGAAAAAAAAAAAAAAAAAGAAGAAGAAGAAAGAAAACAGGCATTTACTTTTAAGTTTACGGATTTTATTTTGCATCGAAGAATAAAACTGATCTTCTACACTTATTTAAAAATTACAAGGGGGAAAAATCAGCATTTTGCCTTTATACGAATATAACGAAGAAGTATCGCCTCAAAATTCAATAATGTCCTGAAAAGAAAAAAAAAGAAAAAAGAAACCGCAACTTATCTCTCACTCGTAAAATGTAAACATTCTCTCATCTTCTACGCTTCTACCCTATTTTAACAAAATCAATGCAGACCTCACGCATGCGCATAGGTGAGCAGGGTCACAGCTAACGAAAACAAACAATATATATATGTAATTAGTTTTTATGAGATTCGTAAATACTCATAAACAAGCGCTGGGATATTTTTTCTTATGCATATGCAGGGATGGAACACGGGCGCAGAATTCATACCGGAATCTGTTTAAGAAATTTCTCCACCTATAATATCGTTGATTCAAGAGGTAGAAAATTTTCTTATATTGGTAGTGGTATGAATTCTGCGCCCGTGTTCCATCCCTGCATATGTTATAATTATATACTACAGTATGCGCAATAAATAGACTTACAGGTTTTAAGAAGGTGTAGGAAAAATCATAAGCATATATACCTGGTAATATTTATAATTTATTCCAAAGTATTCTTATCCCCGCCTGTTTTTTTTTTTTTTTTTCTCGCCAGTATATATTAACTCTTTCACGACAGCTGACGTAGTTTCACGTCATTAGAAAATGTTTAACACTTTAGTGGGCGTTTCTTTCGTAATTTGTATGTTATTTATTTCTTAAAATTATACCCAATAGTCATATTTGTACTATCAATACACTATTGATATAATTGCTGTTATTAGAAAGAGTGTAACTATAATGTGTATCCATTTATAATATAAATGTGAAGGCGGAGAACTTTGTTCTAAAGACTTTGTAACAAGCGAAAATAACGCCCACAGGCGGACCTTACTGTTAAAAAGACAAAAACAGGCTATCGCGAAAGTTTTAACAAAAATGTTAAAAAACAAATTTATTTGTATGAGCATACACTTTGATATTGAAAAATGCTTCATTAGATAGAAGATATAATTCTAACCCCCCCCCCCCCCCCAAGAAAAAAGCTTTTTACTTCTTTCCTTTTTCCTTTAGGATTATTTACATTTTATATTTAAACTTCCTTTGTATACTTTTTAAACTGCGACATGAATTTCACAAATTCCCATTATGCCCCTAATTTACAGCCTTTTTCTTATAATTCAATTATATATAGGGTGATTCAGCGATGATGGGAAAAATTTTTAGGGGAGGTAGGACACATCATTAGGACTCAGAATTGTATGGGATCCCATGTCCCTCAAACGCTCAAACGTCATTCTAACCTTTTACGGACCATGTGTTTTTTGGGGGTTTTGACAGAAAGCTCCACCTACTGTCATGGCTAGTAAATGGTTCACTATTTAACAGAAAGGTTCTGTCTTTGCTGTACTTGATGAAATACTTGATAAAAATACTATTTCCGAATTCTTCACACTGATCGAGTAAATGCTTATATTGTGAATAATTTTTAAGATGTACTGTAACGCGCACGAAATGTAAAATTTACGCAGTAGGCGGAGTTTCAAATTCGAATATTTCTCCGGTCATGAAACGAACATTAAGGGGTTGAACAATTTACTAAATCATACATCTTTTATATAGGCATAACACAAAAATTTAAATATAAAATAAAAATCATTGTGAAAAAAACGAAAGTAAAAACGTATAAAAACAAATAGTAAAAACAAAGTGCTTCTTTGCATGCTTGATAGCGTTGAAATGTTGATTGAAGAACAGCTTAAAAAATGCCAGGTGTTTCGCGCACTTGTGCAGCCGCAATGAACAGTCGAGCAACGCGGTCGTCTGCTGAATCCACAGGAGTCTCGTAAATGATGGCCTTAAGATGCCCTATAAGAAGAAATCGATGCTCGATAAATCTGGGTATTGGCGTGGCCACCGAACTGGACTGCACTGTCCTATCCATCGTCCTTCAAAATGGGCAGCCAGGTAATTACGCACTTCCATATCGAATTGTGCTGGCGCACCATTCTGCTGAAACCACATTTGGTTGCGAACGACAAATGGAACATCTTGCAGAGTCTGGCAAAACCTCTTTCAGAAAAATAGCATTACATGAGCCATTGAGCGTCGTTAATAAAGATATATAAGGCCTATATGGAGCCTATAAGGTAATCGTTCACAATACCTACCCAAACATTAACAGGGAAACGTTTTTGGAATGAATGTGGGCGTATAGCGTGTGAATTTTCTGTTGTCCATAGATTATTTCACTCATCGATAACGCCTTCCTGAATAAAAATTGCCTTATCTGAGAACAGAACAAAAGTTGGAAAATCGTGCCTGATACAACGCACACTGTTGTAAGAACCATTGGCAAAATTCTACGTGCAGAGGGTAATCACTTACTTCCAATGCTTGCACTTTCTAAATATGGAATGGGTGTAGATGTTCTTCATGTAAGCCTCTCGAAACAGTGGACTAACTCGCATGTACACGACGTGCAATATCGCTTGTATTTATGTCGGGTGTTTTATCGACAATGTTTAGATTCTTCCATGTCTAGATGTCGAGCAGTTCTTATTCCAGTCCTTGCGTCAGAATTAGCGAGAAATGTACCATTTTCACAAAGGTTCTGATCCAACCGTTCAAACATTTTGTGATTCGGCATACGCCTGTTTGGAAATCGTTTCTGATACAGTTGTAGCGGTTCTCTACTGTTCCCATTAGCATCAGCGCCGTACATTAGATGCCTTTTTTGTCTTTTTATTATTAGGAAAATCTCCCATCACCGTCGAAAAACATAGTTTAAAATTATAACAGCAGATGTAGATAACGAATGACAAGGTTCACTAAAGCTCTCTACCTTCAGCATAGCCAATCACCCTGATTTTGCTTAGTTGTATTACTGATGGTGATTGCAATTTTAAGCGATTATTGTCAAAATAATGCAAAGAAACACTTTGCGATGTATTTGAAACTCCGCCTACTGCGTAAATTTTACATTTAGTGCACGTTACTGTACATCTAAAAAATTATTCACAATATAAGCATTTATTCGATCAGTTACTAACTGTTAAAGACAGAACCTTTCAGTTAAATAGTACACCATTCTCAAGCAATGGCAATAGGCGGAGCTTCATGTTAAAAACACCAGAAAACACATGGTCCGTAAAGGGTTAAAATCACGTTTAGGGGCATGGGTTGCTATACAATTCTGAGTCCTAATGATGTGTCCTACTTCCCTTCAAAAGCTCCGTTCACATGAAGCAACCTCAACCCGTGTCAAAACGATCCGGAAATTTGAAAAGCTGGGTTTTACAGAGTCAACATTTTAGGCTGTTCACACTATCAACCCTGGTGAAAAATTTACTGTAGCAGCGTGATACGTTTTTTGAATTCTAATTGGCTGTTGCATGAGTTCGGATTAGAGAGCCTCCAAGGAGGCCTACTTGTAGGCTCTCTAGTTCGGATGAGAGAGAAAAAGCGAAGCGATATTGTCAAAGGTGAAAATAGAGTAAAGGGATTATAAAAGGTGAATTTCATGTTTGACAGTAGCTGAGAATAAAAGGATTACATACACTATTAAATTTTAGGATTATATATTTTATATTATTCTTCATTATTAATATTTAATTTTATATTAAGTTGTTAATACAAATTTAATATAACAAACAAATAATTTTAAATTTAATTTATTAAACAGGAAAATTTCAGTATCTATTTATATGGAGTAGAAAAAAGGCTATGTATTAAAAATTTAATTATTAATATTATTTTGAATATTAAGATGCAAATAGGATCGGGAAATAAAATAAGTTTTGATACTAGTTTTATTTATATTATTGTTATTAAAATTAAACTTATAAATGTCAATTGAAATACTAATATAATTAACTGTACGATACTTTGATTTTAAAGTTGCTAGAACAAATTATGTATTATAATTATATTAAATCTAAATGCATTAAATAATAAAATAAATGATTACATTTTTTATTTAGATTTTAATACTTTAAAGATTTCAAGTAATATTACTACATTAATGAATACTAGGTCAGATACTTATTTCATTTCTCACTATCATAACTAACAAATATTCTTATAAATATTTCAACTTAAATCTTTCATAAGTCTTCATCTTTTATTATGCATCGAAATAAGAATTAATAAAAAGAAGTATTCTAGTGCATCTGTAATAAAAACTATAAATTAAACTTTTGTGCATATATATTTTATTATTAAAACTCCTTTTATAATTAAAAATATTCCGTAACCTAAATTATTAAAACCAAAATTCAATAAAAAATCACGGAACCTCTTAAATAACCCGACACTAAAATCCGAACCTCTTAAAATAATTTCGTGGAGGGCATTCTACCTAGGTCTAGAATCCTTGTAATATGAATCAACCTTAACGCTCACACCACCACTTGAAATTTTTTTCTTCTTCTTCTTTTTTGTGATTAAATATGCCGATATATATATATATGTGTGTGTAAGAACAGTAGCAATGGGATGCAATTATCCATAAAAAAAAAAAAATTCTTTGAAATCTCTAATATGGTAAAATATAAAACCGATTATGAAGTATATATATTATTCAAATATATTCCCAAATAGTTTATCTATTTCTAACCCACTTCTAAAGTTAAATTTATGCGTGAACTCAAGATATAGATATTATAAATTTGTTCTGTTTACATAATTAAAAATGCCTCTCTTCCTCCCACCCGGAAAAAAATATATACTTCTTATAACTCTTATTAACCCCCAAAAAAATTCGATATATTGGCCATACTATTAGGCGAATAAATATGGGTATCGGGTTCGACCGTCGGTCTGATCTTAATAGTTTTCCGTCGTTTTCCCAGGGATGGAACACGGGCGCAGAATTCATACCGGAATCCGTTTAAGAAATTTCTCTACTTATAATATCGTTGATTTAAGAAGTAGAAAATTTTCTTACATCGATAGTGGTATGAATTCTGCGCCCGTGTTCCATCCCTGTTTTCCCTAAAACTCCCATGAGTATGAGCTAGTATCCCTTTGATAGTCTCCATAAAGGCATAGCTGCCAATATTTTAATTTATTCCGGAGTACTTTTAGCCCCGCCTTTAATTCGCACCACTTTATTTTTAGAAAAATTTTCTTCAATGCATAACTTCGATAAAATAAGAAAAAATTACTTTAAAAAAAATAAGTGGTACGAATTAGAGACGGGGCTAAATTTACTCCGGAATATATTAAAATATTGGCAGCTATGTAAAGGGCATTCGACCCAGTTCTGGCTCTAGGGACAATGGATTTTAAATATTACAGCAACTCAGCAATATTTTATAAATACATCTGGTTATTACTTTGTAGATTCATTAGCAAGTTAAATCTTATATATACTCTCTATTTTAAACTCTGCAGTCACTAATAGTAACATCTTCAGTTTAACAAATAATAACCTTATTATTAATAACCGAAAAATACATAATTACTATAAACTACTTCAACTTCCCTTCAATAACTTTAATTATCCTTATATAGTTCTCATACCTAAGTTTCACAAATCTCCAACTAAATTTCGCACTGTCACTATTGGGTGTAACACTTATAACAACAATGCTAATAAAGCTTTACTGGATATTCTAAAACAAATTTACAATTGCATTTGCAAAGTTGATAATTTACACTGTCTTAAAAATAGCTTTCAATTAATTTGTAGGAACATAAATATTAAGTAAATATTTACTAGTAAGCTCTATCAGAAAGCCACTAGATGGCGAGACCATGGAACTAATGTAGATCGCTCATGGAGCAAGAGTAGTTTAAATAATTGCATGATATTTTATAATTACAAAATAAATTCTCACTTGCAAGTGAATAATTTAAAGTACTTAAAATAATTTTATGTGAATTGTAATTATATTATTTATATTTCTTTCTTCAAGTTATTTAATAATTTTTGTAGATATATTTTTATATAAAAAATTAACTATAATACGATGTAAGCAAAGTTACCTGTAACTGTAACCTAGTAGTTAAACTTTGCCGCGTTTTTTTGTTAGCACGTAGAATTTTTGCTACTCTCAGAAACGATGACAAAATAATAAAGAAATGTGTCAATAAGTATTGTTTTAATATCATTGCCGGAACGAACACACGCAACCGAAATGAACAAGTAACGTAGTAATAACATTGGTGACTCTTGGACTGTTGTTTTCAAATAAATAATGCCGGACCAGAGCACTGATTCGGCGGAAGCCAGCAAAGTGAGCGTGAAAATCCCACCATTCTGGACCGAGAAACCGGAGATGTGGTTTGTGACTATTGAAGCCCAGTTCAAGATTGCCGGAATTTCAAGCGATGAAACTAAATTCAATTACTTAATCGCGCAACTGGAGCCAAAATTCCTGGAAAATATTTGGGATATAATTAAAAATGACTCTCCGAACAAGTATGCTGCGTCCAAAGAAAGACTCTTAAACACGTTAAAAGAAAGTGAAAATTTGCGCATAAAAAGACTTTTAACTGGATTAGAACTAGGTGATATGAAACCTAGCCAACTGCTACGAAAAATGCAATCATTGGGTGATGCAAAAGACATCTCTGATAAAGTTCTCAGAACTCTGTGGTTGGAAAAGTTACCTGACTCAGTGAAAAACATTATTGTGGTAAGTGATGAAGACCTGGAAAAATTAGCGACAATGGCTGACAAGATCGTTGAGATGAACCCCCACATGGAACTCGCCAAAGTCAACAAAGATGTTTCTAATTATGCAGCTCTCTTGGATAAGATCTCTAATTTGGAACAGCAGATTGCAAGCCTACATGTCCAACATCGATCTCGTAGCCATACTCCTATGCGTCATGGTGGCAGACCTAGAAGCCGATCCCGGAAACGCTACAACCCTAATGGCAAACTGTGCTATTTTCATTTCAAATTTGGTAAAAATTGCTTGCCAGAAAAATGTAAACAACCTTGTAGTTGGCAACAATCGGAAAACTCCTCACAGCAGTAGAGTCAGCGGCAAGTCCTGCTGCAACAAAAATAGATTGCCGCAAATATCGATTATTCGTTCGTGATAAAACAACTGGTGTACGTTTCTTAGTGGATAGTGGTGCCGATGTATCGTTAATCCCAGCACACATCAAGGCAGAGCAACCATGCTCATATGTGTTATATGCTGCGAATGGTACACAAATACCCACTTATGGAATAAAAATGCTTTCACTAGATTGAGGATTAAGGCGTGCATTTCAATGGCCTTTTATAGTGGCCAAGGTAAGTAGAGGTATCATAGGTGCTGATTTCTTGCATAAATTTAATTTATTAATTGATATCCATAAACAAAAATTGATTGATGGCATTACTCAATTATCAGTAAAAAGTGAAATCTTGACCATTTCTGATGAGTGTCGTATTAGTACATTTGATCAGTCATCCCAATTTAGTGATTTATTAAATCTGTATCCCGAGATCACAAAACCTATTATTTTAAATAAATCAAACAAACAAGTTATTAAACATAATGTTCTACACTATATTGCAACAAAAGGCCAACCTGTGTATTCTTGTGCACGACAACTTGATGCAAAGAAACTTCATTTGGCCAAACAGGAATTCCAATTCATGCTTGATAATGGCATCATTAGACCTTCTAAGTCACAGTGGGCTAGCCCGTTGCATTTGGTGACAAAAAAAGATGGAACCCTAAGACCTTGTGGGGATTACAGGCGTCTCAATGAACAGACTATCCCAGATCGTTATCCAATTCCCAGAATAGAAGATTTCCATTTAATTTTAAGCGGTAAGACAATTTTTTCAAAACTTGATCTTTTAAAAGCCTATTACCAAATCCCAATTGCAGAGGAAGACAAACCCAAGACTGCTATAATTACCCCATTTGGGCTTTACGAATTTAATGTTATGAGTTTTGGGCTTCGTAATGCCCCTTCTACATTTCAAAGATTTGTAAATGAAGTCTTTCAAGGTTTAACATTTGTATTTCCTTACTTGGATGATGTTCTGATTGCTTCTGTTTCTGAAGCTGAACATAAAGCCCATCTTAAAGAAGTATTTGACAGGCTTGAGAAATATGGTCTTTCCATTAATGTTTCCAAATCAGTTTTTGGAGTTCAAGAAATTGAATTTTTAAGGCATTTGATAACCCCTTCTGGTTCACGCCCATTACCTGCAAAAGTTGAAGCGATTTTGAATTATAAGTTGCCAACCACCCTTCATGACCTAAGAACATTTTTAGGTATGATAAATTTCTTTCGCAGATACTTAAAAGCTGCTGCTCAAACTCAGGCCATTTTGCATCAAATGCTAAAAGGTGCATGGTGCCAAGAAAAAAGATCGTAGAAAAGTGCCCTGGACTGATGAAGCACGAAAACAGTTTGAGAAGTGTAAGGAGGATTTGGCAAATGCTGCTCTTCTCAGCTTTCCTAAACCTGACTGCCCATTATCTTTGTACACAGATGCCTCAGATTGGGCAATAGGATCAGTATTGCAGCAGTACGAAGATGGAAGTTGGAAGCCTATTGCTTTTTACTCAAAAAAATTAAATGAAACACAGAGAGGGTATAGTACTTATGACCGTGAGTTATTAGGAATATACCTATCTGTAAAACAATTTAAGTACATGCTAGAAGGAAGAGATTTTCAGATATTCACAGATCACAAACCGTTGACTTACGCATTCAAACAGAAAAACGAGAAGGCTTCGCCACGACAACAGCGTCAACTCCAGTATATATCACAGTTTACTACAAATATACACCATGTGGATGGGAAAGACAATATCGTAGCAGACACACTTTCTAGAATTACAGAAGTCTCCATTATTGATTATGAACATCTAGCAAAAGAGCAACTTAACGACCAAGAATTACAAGAATTATTACATGGTACAAGCTCATTAAGTTTTAAGCAATATGTCCTACCTTCCGGCAATATACTATGGTGTGATACATCACAGAAAAATATTCGACCTTATGTACCACAAGTTTATCGAAAGAAAATTTATGATCAAATACATGGTTTCTCCCACCCAGGCATTCGATCTACTGTCCAGCAGGTGACTGCCAGGTTTATATGGCCAGAAATGAAAGCACAAATTAGTCAATGGGCACGAGCTTGTGTTAATTGTCAAAAAGTAAAGGTAACTAGACATACTAAATCAAAATTCAGTGAATTCTCTGAACCAGATGCTCGATTTAGTGTTGTACATGTGGATTTAATTGGCCCTTTGCCACCGTCCAATGGAAAAACTTACTGCCTTACATGTATTGATAGATTTTCATGTTGGATGGAAGTTATTCCACTAGAAGATATAACAGCGGAATTGGTGAGCAAAGCATTCTATGAAAATTGGGTGTGTAGATTTGGAACACCTCACAAAATCATTTCTGACCAGGGTCGACAGTTTACATCTCAACTGTTAAGAAATTTAGCCATTCTCTGTGGTGCAAAAGTGTCTCATACAACTCCTTATCATCCCCAAAGCAATGGGAAAATCGAGAGATTCCATCGAACCTTAAAAGCTGCCATAAAAGAACATAATAATAATAAATGGACTGATGTTCTACCTACAGTTCTGTTAGGCTGCAGAGCAGCAATTCGGGAAGATGCTAAAGCTTCCATTGCTCAAATGGTATATGGCACTAACATCAGGCTTCCAGGGGAGTTTTTCGAAAGCCCTTCTGTTAATATAGAGCCTGATACTTTTGTTCATAAGCTGCAACAATATATGGCTCAATTAAAACCAATGAAATCTTCTCACACATCACAACAACAAAAAATATTTGTGCACAAGGATCTCGCATCCTGCTCACATGTGTTTGTAAGAATAGACAGAGTAAAAAAACCTCTCGAACCAGCATATGATGGCCCATTTTCTGTCCTTGAAAGAAGTGATAAATATTTCTCAGTTAATATTAATAGTAAAATTGTTAATATTTCTATTGATAGGTTAAAGCCTGCCTATCTGCTGACAGATGTGCCATCTTTACCTAATAATGTGCCTAATTCAGTTAATGAACAAAATATCAATGAAGATAATATTCAACTCCCAACAAACACTCGTTGTGGTAGACCAGTAAAACTGCCTGTAAGATTTCGCACCTAACACACTAATGTATTTAAATGCTATATCACATTCAAATTTCTGATATAATAATAATGATGATTTTTTTTTTATTATTATTATTATTTATCCTTTATTGCTGTATATAGCAACATTTTCTAATTATTCGTTTTGTAATGTCGAGTGCATTATTATTCTTGTTATTAATTCTCTGTATTAGTACTTTTCAAAACTCGGATGTGTTTGATTCATCTAGTATATATTCTTAAAAGTATATAAGGTAATAGTATTGTTATTTACGTGTAGTAATTGAAGGTAATATAATTTGCATACATAAATTGATTATTAATTAACCAATTTTAAATTGTACTGTTCTCTACTACCAATTTTTCTAGGTATCGTAACTTAGTTACTGGTAGGGGAGTGATGTAGGAACATAAATATTAAGTAAATATTTACTAGTAAGCTCTATCAGAAAGCCACTAGATGGCGAGACCATGGAGCTAATGTAGATCGCTCATGGAGCAAGAGTAGTTTAAATAATTGCATGATATTTTATAATTACAAAATAAATTCTCACTTGCAAGTGAATAATTTAAAGTACTTAAAATAATTTTATGTGAATTGTAATTATATTATTTATATTTCTTTCTTCAAGTTATTTAATAATTTTTGTAGATATATTTTTATATAAAAAATTAACTATAATACGATGTAAGCAAAGTTACCTGTAACTGTAACCTAGTAGTTAAACTTTAACGCGTTTTTTTGTTAGCACGTAGAATTTTTGCTACTCTCAGAAACGATGACAAAATAATAAAGAAATGTGTCAATAAGTATTGTTTTAATATCATTGCCGGAAAGAACACACGCAACCGAAATGAACAAGTAACGTAGTAATAACAAATTCAATACATCAAATCGCTCGATTCAATAGACAATATTATGGCTTTTGACTTTCAAGATCTTTTCAATAATATTGAGTTATCAGATCTTAGTAATATCATTTACAGTCTTTTTCAAGAATATAAAACTCAAATTAATCTTCCTCACAATTTTAAAGCAGAAAAATTTAAAACACTTCCTAACTTTGTTATCCATAATAATTATATCTTCCACAACAACATATATTTGCAACAATTAGGAATCCCACAAGGAGGTTGTAGCTCCAGTATTTTGGCTGATCTCTATCTTTATTATTATGAAAGGAAAATTTGCAATGAAGATGTTCTATTTTATCGTTACATAGATAATATTATTGTATTTTATCTCAATAAGCACTCACAAAATGACTTTTCCTTAAACTATCCACCAAATTTAAAGATAACTCAAAATACTCTAACTAATCAATCAATTAACTTTTTAGATCTCAAAATAATCATTGATGGTAGTAAAATTTACACAGATATCTATGACAAACGGCAAGATTTTAGTTTTAAAGTAAACTTATTTACACATTTTAATTCCTGTCTGCATCTTTCAGTATTTTGAAACATCATCATTAACCATTTATTTCGAATTAATAATTTATGCTCTGCGAAGTTTAAAAACAAGAATATTAATAAACTGATCACAGCCACTGCTAAAAAGGGTTTTCCTAAAAACTTTGTATTTTCTACATTATATCCTTAACTATGTCTCTGTCAGTACATTATTTAAAAAAAAAGCTGTGTACACTTTTGTGTATATTAACAAAAAAATTATAAAATAAAAGACAATAAAAAAGTTGGCGGTTGGGTGGGTAGATGTTTGATTACGGAGGTGGGGTGGTGTTGTAAGGCTGGATGGTTGTGTGGGTTTGTGAAATTAAATAAAAAAAAAGCAGATGGCTTGTTGCATTTACTTTGTATTACTATGCAAAATTTCTTTTTCCAATAAAATTTCAGTTTCTTCCTTTTTGAGTTGTCAACTATTCTTAAAATTCTAATCATACCATTAAACACAATGTAATCAATCAGTGAATTTCCTTGTTGCTTCGTGGTTTCTTTGATATTCATCTGCTTTGAAATTTTGTTTTTTAAATCCATTTGACTCCTATTCTGGTCTTGGCAGGCTGGGTGACTGTTGCCGGCGTGAAACTAGTTTAACCCCACAGGCAAGTCATAAGTTTTGCCGCCTGCCTCCTTCCTTCCTATCTTAAGTTTCTTAAATTATTTTTTCATAAATTCTGATAAAGTTTATGGTTTTAAGTTAAGATTTGTTGTGTTACTTTATTGATTCGTTTGTTTTCCAGGCTGTTAATTAATAAATCTGGTTTCTTTACATTAGTGTATTTCATCCACTGATTAAAAAAAAAAAAAAATTAAACTTATTGGTCATTGGTGTTTCAGCGATCGTGTATCTGTTGCTTGGCTTCTACTATGCTTAATAGATCAGCATTATTATATATATATATATATATATATATATATATATTAAAGATTGGCTGATAAATTAATTTCTTTAAAATATATATATATATATATATATATATATATATATATATTATTTGAATGCTGAAAATTAAATGAAAAAATTTAATATTCAAACATAAAAACCTTTTTTAAAAATTAATTTATCATTTAATAGCGAAAGCAATATTCAAACATGTTTAGAATATATTGTGAAATAAATTTTAATAATATAAAATCAAGAGAAAAAGTTAAAAATTGTGCAGCTGGATTAATATTTAAAAATATATATAAATTTTTAATTTAATTTTATTGAATTTAAATAGTTTTTGAGACATATTAATACTTAATATTGTTATATTCTAATGCATATGCATACAAAATTTTTATAATTCTAAGAAGTTATTTACAAAGGAAAAAAATATGTCAACCTTTTCCTTAAATAACTTTTATACTACAATACATAAATAAATAAATAAATATTCATATTGTAAAACAATATTAATTTACTATATCTTAGTTTAATGAGAATTTTAGAAATTTCAATTAAAAAGGAAAAAAGAAAAGTACAAAACACCGTGTCGGTTTTATATTTTTCATTTATATAATATCCACGCATTATTTTAAATTCCTTCCGCTAGTATTATTATTCTTCAATTAACTTCAGAGAGCAATACACTAAAATAAAATAAAATAAATAAAAAAGAATGCAGTTTAACTCTTGAACATAGCGCGCAATTCGCTGTCGTAATCTGAAACAGAAACAAGCGAAAAGAATTCGGGGTATTTCGCGAGTCAACCCCGCATTAGCCCTAGTATAATGCGGGGTTAAAAATGACCCACGTCTAACCCTCCTTTCACGCGGGAAGGAAGAATGCGAGCAGCTTCGCGAAGACTGACGTGGGTACGACCCGGGTTCAAACTGCTCAGGTGAACAGGGCTCAAGTTTTTCCCATCATCGCTGAATCCCCCTATATGTGTATATATATATATATATCAGGGATGGAACACGGGCGCAGAACTCATATCACTATAAATGTAATAAAATTTCCTACTTATTAAATCAACAATATTATAGGTAGAGAAATTTATTAAATAAATACCGGTAGGAATTCTGCGCTCGTGCTCCATCCTTGATATACATATATAATTTTTCTTTATTTTAATTTTGATTTTAATTTTAATTTTTTCTTCTATAACATTTGTGAGAGCCATATTCTTTTTTCTATATATTGATTATACAACGTCCAAACAACGCTGTACGTGTTATTTTCCAAAGACAGTTTTTAATAAAAAATTTAAACCAATTTAATTTTTTAAATTGTAAAATTTGTTTTAAACATTAACTAAATTTAAAATAAATACCTGCAACTTGCAAAATACAGGAGGTTTTTCAATAACCAATTAAAATCTAAAGATATGTATTAGGTGTACCGGAAAGTTCTGCCGTTTTGAATTAAAATACTGACTTCGGAAATTTATCCAGGATAAAATTTAAGATATTCTTAGGTAACTTATAAGATGGTTATTTGTAAAGTACAATGTAAACACTGTTAAACAAAAATTTCCGGTTTCAGTTTATTAATTCAAAACGACATAACTTTCCGGTACACCTAATATAAGTTAAACGTCTGTTTGACTGCAATTTGAATATTCGCAATTCACAGGATTATTTTATTTATTTATTTCATCTTTGTTTAAAGGTTTTTTTTTTTAAAAGCTAACTTGAAATATGTTTAACATTTTCGCAACCACTGACGTAAATTTACGTCATTTGAAAATCTGTAACTCCGCCAGTGGGCGTTTCTTTCGGAATTTGCATGTTATTTATTTCTTAAGAATATACCCAATATTCATATTAATTAAATTAAATATTATATGGATACAAACACATTTTTTTATTAAAAAAAAAATAATGATAATTATAAATATAAATGCATATCCATTTCTAACATAAATGTGAACACAGAAAATTTTGTGCTAAAAAATTGTAACTTTGGAGAATAACGCCCACAGGCGGAACTTAGTGTGAAAAAGACAAAAACATGCGGTCGCAGAAGTGTTAATTGATTTCGGAGTAGTTTTAGCCCCGACTCTATTCCATACCACTTACTTTTTTAAAGTTTTTTTTTTTTTTTTTTTTTTTTTTTTTAAATAGAATTTATATATCGGAGAAAATTTTTATGTAAAGAAAATGGCGCGAAAGTGTTAAAAAAGGCCACATGCATTTACTATACAACCTTGTATGAGAAATAGGCAACTTTTTCATGAATTAACTTCAAATTATATTTACTATAACGCTATCCAGAAATATTTGCTTTGCAAGAAATTCTTAAAGGCATTAAAACTGCTTACATTTGAAGGTAAAGGATATTGCTCGCCAAATTGCGTGTACTGTATGTCTTTTTGCATCAAATATTCAAAAATATTTATTTTTATTTATTTATTTATTTATTTTTTGTAGATTTTTTAGTGGGATTCTGCCCATAAAATTGACTGATCTTGTATTACCTATGTAAGATTATCTCTGTAATTTTTTTTTTTTTTTTTTTTTTTTACAATATTCTGAGTATAATGTTTCTCTAATGTTTTGTCAATTTTTCGTAAGTTTTGTAAAATTTTAAGGAAATCCGTTCTAGTTATAAAGAAAAAACTCGTCAAAAAAAAAAAAAATTAGTAATTTTTGAAAAAAAAAAAAAAATATATATATATATATATACACCGTGACCAATAAGTTCTCATACACTTTCAAACTTTTATTACAATAACACAAAATAAAACATACAAAAACTTTTTGCATCAAATTAAAGTAGCAATTATTGAGAATCTTTGCCTTAAATGCTTTGGAATAATTCCGCGTTTTAATTTCTTAACGAGCTTAAGTCTCTTTTCAAATCCATCCCATGCGGCACGCACAGCTTCCATTGACATTTCCTGCCATATCTTTTGAATTACATTTTTGAATTTGCTCAAATAGGTGAATTTATAGTTATTCAGTTGAGAGAGCATATATGTTCACACAAAATAATGAAGTGGGTTCAGATCGGGGGAGTTGGGGCCATTTGTTTTTTGGCAAAAAGTCAGCTAAATTTTGACTGCAGCACTTCTGAACCACACGTGCGGTATGAGAAGGAGCACCAATCTTGTTGGAAGCAGAAATATTCCGCCGCATACATATTCTAGACATTCCGGAGTAAAACGTTTTCCAAAAATTCAGTTTTATAATATTGAGCATTGATTTTTGCTCCCTTATGAATGAAGACTAACGGGAGTTTTCCTCTTTTGGAAGTAGCGGCCCAAACCATCAGAGACGAAGCATTTTGATAACGCGGAACGTAATGCTGGCTCTCAGGGATGTTATCAATAGAAACTGACCATACTCTGTCATTTTAGGGGTTGAGACTTGCTGTAAAATGAATACTTTCTCGTCTGAAAAGACGGATTCATTCCCAGCGTGCCAAGCAGAATTTCTTCCGCCCTTTTGCTTCCTTTTCATCTTATCAAACTGCGAAACTCCGTGAATTTTACGTTTTCTATAAGCCTTGCACCCAAGTTCGTTTTTCAGAATGTTTAACATTGATCCCCTCGATATTTTGAGCTCTCGTGCTAGTTTTCAAGCAGATCTTAGTTCGCTTCGTCGTATCCTTTCCCTGACCCTTTCCACAGCCTCTTAGGTCCAAACGGACCTCGGTCTGCCAGATATTTTTCTGTCATCGACAGAGGACGTCTCATTATACATTTTGATAGTTCTGTAAATGAAATCGCTCTTCCCCACTAGGGCTTTAAAGTCTCTGAAAAGTTCATCCGGTTGCTCTCCTTTGATCAATTTATTTATCACAATTTCTCTCAATTTCTTCATTCTACCTAGGTAAAGAAAAATTATAAATAGTGCAACATTTACACTTGCAATAGCTTTATACTTTACACTAAATTGCCTGCAAAATAATTGGGACTACAGTAACACATATGTACAACTTTTTAATGTGCTTCAAAAGTTGTATGAGAACTTATTGGTCACGGTGTATATATATATATATATCCCTAAGTACTTGTGGACTTTCTGCACCAAAACATACAAATATTGTGCATAGTATGTGCAACAATGTGTTAAAGTTACAAGTTTGTAGCTTTTTGTGATACAGAGTAATCCAATGTATTTTCGCCCTTTTTCAATTAATGGTTGGTTACTATTTACACTCTGAACTAAATCAATAGTGGAAAATATAAGTTATTAAATGTTCTTTTCATGTATGAATTTCCAGGCAATTTCGTCTTTTTTTTTTTTTTATATATATAATCGAAAATTGTCAAAATAGAAACATTTTCTAATAATCTGATCACCCACTCTATTTCTTCTCTAATAAATTTGTATGTATTTACTGATGCCTGTACTATTAAATGATGTAAAATTCCTTACCTTCCAAAGGATTAATGGTAATGAAAGAAAGAGGTGAGGACAGTGCAATAAAAAATTTTCGTTGAGTTAATTTTGCGTATAATTATTCACAAATGGAAGGGATATTATAGGTACAGAAATTTCTTAAACAAATACCGGTATGAATTCTGCGGCCGCTTTCCTTCCCTGAAATGGTTAGATAAAAACGCACTTTAGGTGTAAAAAAGAATAAATCTGCAATCTGTGTATTAAAAGATATATTTTTTGTGGGGTAAATTTATACAGCTAAAATAATTTAGATGTGTTAAATATTATATAAATAACATTCAATAATTTTATTGTTAATAAATAAATAAATAAATAAATGAATAAGTAATAAAGCCTAATGTAACAAAAATTTTGACTGTTAAAGCAAAGCAAAGCAGAGTTCAGTGTTAATTTTAAAACAATAGAAAAGTTATTTAATTTACTTTTTGTGAAAATTCTACAATCTATCACTTTTAAATGTCTTTTTTTGATTAATGATGAATGGCGATAATTTACTTAGCCTAATTATGCGATATAGATTAACAATATAGTTTATTTTTTTAATTTTTTAATATTTAAATTTAACTTTTGAGCTTATGAACAGTTTCCTTTAAAACAATAAATAGAAAGTCAACATTGGTGACTATTAAATAAGAAAGTCGCGCAATCTGGCAACACTGTTCGGGGCACAGGTATGTAGACCAAACAATTATGCTAATTCATCCGTAATAGCTTTAGTCCCCGCTTTTAAATACCAATAATTTTGTAGAGCAGTACTTAGCAATATGCAATCCCGATGAAATAGGATCACTATTACTCAAGAAATATACTGGTGGGAGAAAAAGTCGGGGCCTAACACTATTAAGGAAAAATTAGCATAATTAGCAGGTCTAGATATGTTGAATGTTTTATTTATTTATTTATTTATTATTATTATTTTTTTTTTTTTTAAGGGAAAATAAGGGAACTATGAGTAGATACTATAGTCTGGTTAAAAAATATTACGACATTTTTCGTCGCAATTTAGCTAGTTTGTTTTTATCATGCAACACTTGGTTCTACCTAAGATGCAGGGATGCAAACATTTTAATTTATACCGTAGAATTTTTAACCCCGCCTTTATTCCATACCACTATTTATTATTATTTTTTTTTAAGGGTAAAATATATTTTTTTATCTTATTTGCAGCGAAACAGAGGCGGAAATGAAAGTGTTCCGAAACAAATTAAAATCTTGGCGACTATGCAGATGAGACTTGGTGAGCACCGAATTCTACACCGAATTCATACCCTCCAACATCCTAATTAATATTCCGTAGTATATTTAGTCCCGCCCTTTTTCTCCCACCAATAAATTTTTAGAGTAATATTCTCCAAATGCAATTGCGGTTAAAGAAGAAGAAAAATACTCTAAAAATATATTGGTGTGAAAAAAGAGGCGGGGCTAATAATACTACGAAATATAAATTAGTATGTTGGAGGGTATGCTACCGTAATTTCTGGTAGACTGCCCAAAGATTATATAATCCAGTTTTTCACCAGAAATTTCAATTGATAATTAAATTATTATTTGCACGAGCTCTTCCTCCGAAAAAGTATAGATTTCTCTATTAAATAAAATTTCTGGTAGAGAAATGACACATCTTTTTTTTTTGCATTCTATGGTGTTTATTCAAAGATATTTACTTATTAATTTTGAATGCCAGTCATCTGGTACATTTGTATTAATTTTTTAACTGATCATTTTTCCAAATACTCAGAGAACGAACTTTCTCCCAAATTTTTACTATATAAACTAAAATTCATGCCTTTCAGGTTTAAAATAAATATCGACCATTGATTTCTTAATCAAAAGATATATATGTATATATTTCTACATATTGTGATGTATATATTTCAACTGATATATAAATAATTCAAAGGGCTCAAAAAATGCGATACTGTTTAGTTAATATTTCTGAGCATAATAAGTTTTGGCCAGAAAACGCTTTGCATCACGAAAATTACAATGCACACAACTGTCAACACTTTGTTTAATTTTATGCTGTAAAGCAAAGAAATACAGCTTAATTTTTGTAATGCCAATGCCAATACTGGATAGACGCTGTTGCAGTACACAGAAAAATATTATTTAAAGTTAAAATTTACTCTTAGAAAAAAACTGGTGGATGATATTTATTCTTTTCTTCACCTGCTTAATTTTAGTATGAGACACTGTAGAGTAAGATTTATAAGTCAGTTTCATATAAATATATAAATCTAAGCTTTTCACGTAACATTACATCATAAAATTATGATTTTAAAAATTTTACTTGATAATTTTCCCACCATTTTTGCCTTATTCTAATTATTTATATTCACATTGCATTATTCCGCATTACTCTAACACAGCTTTTATGAAACTTTCAGTATACCGCCTCTCTCTCTTAAAACACATTTTGTGCAGTACTGGTACAAGCCTATTTATAAATGTATTATAAGAATGTTAATGTTTTTTTACTTTTGTCAGAATGTGTTTTGCTTTATTTTCACTCCGATATTTTCTTTTAACGTTATTTGCACTTTGATAGGTTCACGCCGCCCATTTAAAGTTATCACGCCCACTATCTAAAATACGCCATAACTTGAGAATCATTGCATTGAAAACCTACTTAGATTGTGACGTTCAGTGTACAGTATGTATTTAGTCACTAATTGAAACAGAGAAATTAATTAGATATCATTTGACTGGGAATCACTCGTACTTTTGAAAAATGATGTGAAATTTTGAAATAGGGGTAGTTACATACAGGGAGTCAACCCCCCCCCCCCCCCTCTTATTCATTACACATTCGTAGCTGCCAATAATTTAATTTATTCCGGAGTACTTTTAGCCCCCGCCTTTATTTCGCACCACTTTATTTATGGAAAAAATTCCTCCAATATATAACTTCGATAAAATAATAAAAAATTACTTTAAAAAAATAAGTGGTACGAAATAAAGGCGGAGCTAACAACACTTCGAAATAAATTAAAATATTGGCAGCTATGCACACTAAGGAGTAAGAAATTTTAGTGTTTTTTGCTATCAATATTTTTATACAATAACTTCTGTCTTACTTAATGAAGACACATTACTATAAAAATACGATAAGATTTCTATATGAAATTAGTGGTATCAAAAGCGCTGAAAAGTTCTCTTCTCTGAAAGTGTCTTAAAAAAGGGGCGGTAGTACGACCCCTGCTGCATATGAAAACGAGTACCAGTTTATTTTATTTCATTAGTAAAAGACCATTTTTATTTTATATTTGAACTTTTGTGTTCGTGGCTATGAGAAATTGTTATGGCAGTATATTTTACTTATACTTCTATATAGTCATAGACGCTTAATGTTTAAAGTTGCTGATATTAAAACCATGTTGAAAATTTACATATTTCCAAGAAATAACTTGATATATATACAGGAACCACCAAATTTCTCACCATATTTATTGCTTTACAAAAATTTAAAGCTGGGAAAATAATGGCATACAGGGATGAGGTAGTTTTGAAATTTCAAAGGGGAATTTCTTTGTTAGCTCGCTGGAAATGTCTTATCACACAAATATTTCTTTAATCTGCTTTTTTAATATTCTTTTTAAGGAGATTATATCGGATTAAAAATTTTTCTGAAAGCTTTCCTCAGACTTTTATTCCAGGAGGAGTCGTTATTCCCCTCTTTTTTTTTTCAGAACACATTAAAAAAAAAAAAAAAAAAAAAAAAAAAAAATCCCCTTTGTTAGTGCCACTGTTTTCATACAGATATAATACCTATCGATTTTTAAAGCAAAGTATCGTAATTAAATAGTATAGATATTAATGCATAAAAATAGCTGTAACATAAATGCTACAGTTAGCTTCTGTTAAGTTTCGATGAAATGCGCATAGATTCAAAGATATGCTATGATTCAAAACTAGATGAGATATTGGGTCCATGTAAAAAGGTGCAGTGTGCTGTTACGAGGATTATTTTCTCCGTGGAAGCAGCCAGTATATTTTGATTTCGACGAGCCAATGAACGTAAATCTGTTATTTTCTATCATAAAGAATGTAGAATCAATTGGACTGCAAGTTACAGCAATCGTTTCTGATCAAGGTGGAAGTCAAAATTTATGGAGAGATTTAAAAATATCTGTAACAAATTCTTATTTTTTGAGTCCGACATATATGTAAAAATAGCTATGTGTAGCCCGAGAGATATGTCTTCAAAAATATGGGTTTTCGCAGACATGCCACACTATATAAAATTATTATGCAACCACTTCTTGGACAAAGGCATTATTTTAAATGATGGTACAATAATTGTTTCTAGCATCGTAAAAGAAGTTTTGGAAAAATATGCCGAAGATGTAAAAATTTGTCACAAATTAAAACCTCAGTCCTTAACTGTGAAAGGAAATGAATGACAAAAAGTTTTTCCTGCGAAAATTATGTTTTCTTTAACTACTGCAAAAGCGATTGCGTCTTTAACTGGAAATATTAGAGCATCCAATTTTTTCTTATTAATTGATAAAGGGTATTGCTGGATAAGCATATGAAAACTGCACCAGAGTCGAATGAAGAGTTCTTGCCTGCTATTTATTGTTCTTTATCTGAAACATCTTTTGCACACAATTTTAGACTTCTACCCTCAACGATTAGGGAGTAATGGGGGTGGCAACCTAAAACGTTAAATTTAATAAAAAAAAAACTATTCAAAATATCTTAACGAGGTTGAAACTATTTATAAATGTTTATGAAGTACATAATATATATTTTTTCCAGAATTTTCACTCGATTTTAAACGGTAGAAAATGATAAGTGTATTTTTGATGGGCGATTTTTTATACTTCCCACCAAAGTGACACCTACCAAAAAAATACAGTTTATTTGTTTATTAGTTAGCTATTACATATAAAAATTACAGAAGTGTCAAATTGGTATAACGTAGTGAAAAAAATAATGATCACTTAATAATAATACCAATGATATTATATTTATTTTTAAAAACTACTTAATATCAATAAATAAACAATGAAAGCAAATATAAAAATGCTCTATTAACTTTTGTTATTAAAACGTAACAATTAGCAATTAAATATATATATATATATATATATATATATTTACTATCAGGGATCTTACATCTCGCCCTTTTTTTGCTACCTTTATTTTTACATAATAGTCTCTATCCTGTTTAATCACGTCACAACACTTCAAAAATAATGATATAAAAATTCCTATATGAAAATAGCCTAGATGTCAAAATTTATTTATTCCGGAGTATTTTTTAGCCCCGCCTTTTTTCCATACCACTTATTTTTTAAGGATAAAATTGCCTGATTTTATGGAAGTTATATGTTTTCTAAAATTTTTCTATAAATAAAGGCGAAGCTAAAAGTACTCCGGAATAAATCAAAATATTGGCATCTATAAAAATAGCAGTAGAAAAAAAAAAAAAAAAAGGCGGGTGTTTCCCCCATCTCCGAACGTGTAAAAGGGGGCATGGAATAAGAGCCATATAATTAGCTGTAAATATAGCTGCCAACATTTTTATTTTAATTCGTAACATTGTTAGGCAGTTACTGATAATGTTACAGAATGAATTAGAAGTCTCTCAGTTTTTAAATCTTTTTGCGCTTACTTCAATATATAAGTTGTAACAACTTTGCTAGAGAATGAACCCCTTGACATACAACACAGAATTTTATACGTCTGAAAAGTACTATTTTATTTGGCTAAAGTATATTTATAAGCTTTTCCGTTCTTTTAAATAATAATACTTTGATAAAGGTCTACCAATTCATTTATTCTACATGCATAATGTTTTATTCATTCATTTATTTATTTACGAGTGTGATTTTTATAAATCATCTACTATTGTTAAACGTAATCAGGTACAACTGACATAACATCCTTTATAAAACTTTCACATAGCTCCGCCCATTAAAAATGACATAGTTCGTACAGTCCTTGAAACTTCTTAATTTTCTGCACCACTATTAATATTTAGCAATTTTTTATATTTAAAATGTCTTAAAATTTAAAAGAAAATCTATTCCATAAAAAAACTGGTGGTAGAATTCTTGAAAAAAGGCGTGGCCATTATGAACTATGAATGAAGAAACAGCTCTTGACAGATGCATGAAAAAAGACGGCGCTAAAAATACCCCGGAATAAATTAAAATGTTGGCATCTATGCTGTTTTCATACAGAAATCTTTATATCAGTATTTTCATAGTAATATGTCGTGATTAAACAGGATAGAGACTAGTGTATAAATATAAAGCTAGCAAAAATTAGAAAAATTTCTCATCCGTAAAAGTGTCTTGAAAAAAAAGTTTAGATGTAAGATCCCTGATAACAATTAAATAGAATATTTTTTTTTTATAACTAAATGGTACATTTTAATAACAAATGTTAAAAAAGCATTTTTATATTTGCTTGCCTTGTTTATATATTATTATAAAATTGTTTTAAAAATAAATATTATATCATTGGTATTATTACAAGGGTGCAAGAGTTTCCGTCTCAGCACGAAAAACCTATACCAGCGTATTTTTATCAATAATTTATATCATATTTGTGTCGCCAGGATTCTTTGGGAACCCACTCAGATCTTGTTCCGATTCTCTAGATGATGCAAGCCCTCCTTCTGTATTTCGTCTTCCTCTGGTGAAGGTAAGCGGCTGTCTCGACAGCCGTAGGTACTTCCGAACCACGTGATGATGATGATGATGATGATATTTGTCGTTTAATTTATTGCGATTGATAATAATAGAAGTTATTGATAAGGAGTGCTGGTGTCAGTCTTTTATTTTGAGAGTGAAACACTTGCACACAAGTATTATTGTTAAGTGATTATTATTTTTTTTCACTACGTTCTACCAATTTGACACTTCTGTAATTTTTATATATAATAGCTAACTAATAAACAAATAAACTGTATTTTTTTGGTAGGTGTCACTTTGAGGGAAAGTATAAAAAATCGCCCATCAAAAATATACTTATCATTTTCTACCCTTTAAAATCGAGTGAAAATTCTGAAAAAAATATATATTATGTACTTCATAAACATTTATAAATAGTTTCAACCTCGTTAAGATATCTTGAATAGTTTTTTCTTAAATTAAATTTAACGTTTTAGGTTGCCACCCCCATTACTCCCTAATCGTTTGAGGGTAGAAGTCTAAAATTGTGTGCAAAAGATGTTTCAGATAAAGAACAATAAATAGCAGGCAAGAACTCTTCATTCGACGCTGGTGCAGTTTTCATATGCTTATCCTGCAATACCCTTTGTTGGTATTATGATCAGTAAGTGCCCAGAACCACCTAGTAATAAACCCTTAAAAGCTGGTTTTGGTGTAGAAAAATATTTAGTGATCAAATTAATGTCCTTAACTCTGTAAAAAAAGAAATTATTGAACTTCGCGTAATGGGAAAGAAAAGCTTGTTACCTTTTCAAAAGGCAATAATTATTTCGATAAATTCACTTATTGGATTATATGAAGATATAAAATCGGAAAATATTACACATATTTTAACAACCAGACTGACACAAGATACTTTAGAAAGCTTATTTAGTCAGATAAGGGGTCTTGGTCGCTTTAATGATCATCCATTGCCTTCAGAAGCAATAATAAGACTGAAAAGATTACTGTTAGCTAATAAACTACCAAATTTATCAGCCCTAGTTAGTCAAATGGATTTTAACAGTACGGGGGCTTATGTAACAAGTGAAATGCTGGAGAATGCATTTGATTCAGAAACTGAATCGGGAATGTTTGATAAGCAGCAAAATGATGAAGTTAATTTTGTAGATTTCTATGAGGATTCTGAATAATTAGCATGGCTTTCTTTTGTAAATTTTAATAGTGTATATTTTAGTATAAAGATATTACAAAATTATGTTTAAAAGAAATAACTTGAATAGAAAGTAACGTGTTCAAATTCTTTTGTTAATCATTATATAGAAACCAAAAGTTCTACTGTTATATTACAATGAACTATTTTCAACAAAACTTGAATGCCACTTATTTCATAATTTTACAGTTTAACAAAATATTTTATTGAAACAACAAAGATTTATTAAATCAGCTCTTTTTTCTTTCGCTATTTTAACTACACATGTTTTCCTGTAAGTCTGAAATTAAAGGGGGAAAATGCACTTTCTTTTTTGACTTAAAAAGGAATATATTTTTCACTCTTAAATCATAGAATTTTTCGATATATAGTTTTTATAGTCTTAGTAAATTTTTAATAGTCGTACTTATGAAACTAATTTCAAAAATGGTGTACACTCAATATTTAAACTTTAAAACTTCTTCATACACAATAAAGTAGAAGACAGCAAAGCTCTGCTCTACTTGAAAAGCTCAACATAGCTCTAAAGACAGTGCTGTCTTCAAGTCGTACTGATGTCAATTTTTTTTTCTTTCAGAAACGTTTCTTTTATTAAATTTCAGCATTTTCCATTTATTTTCATTTTTTAGAAATTGCCATCATTACTTTAGAAACTTCAACTTCCTTTAAAGTAACTTAAGAATGTTCATTATAAATACCTTTCTTGGTTAACTACCGATGTCATAGCCTTCAGAATATAATAAATACATACAAGTTAACCTTTATTTTTTTTTTTTTCAACACGTATTAATAAAAATAATAAAGCATAATATATGTCATTCTATACAAAAGCTGTAATTTTTTTTTTTTTTGCAAGATTTTTCTCAATTTTATTTTAATTGCATAAAAAAAAATTTCGCACACTTACTGTTTTTTTAACATAAAAAGAAATATATCTACTTGTTTATTTATTTATTTTGGCCATCACTTTTCTTTTTTAATCCTATTAATTTGAAAGCTATAATCTTTTAAATGAATATTCGACTAAATTAAAAAATACAGCATTGGTTAGATATTGTCCTGATTAATAAGCGTAGCAATTTTTCATAAATATTATAATTTGGACTAAAAATCTGGACAGATAGAATGGCAACTTTCAGCTTTATATATCTAAATAAAAATAAAAATGTTTGCGCGTTCATTCAAGGTGTAATAAAATAAATGACGAAAATCAAACGAAAAACCGCTGTCTGAAAAAAATAGTACGACCCGTCTTACTAATAACATATATTGATTTAAAAAAAAAAAAAAAAAAAAAAAAAAAATAGAGAGAGATACACAAAGAAAAGTATTCTAATCTTAAATCCCTATTAGCCCGTATACTGTCTTACAAAGTAAAATGCACAGCTACGTCATCAGAGGTTACATTTTTCAGCAGATTTCTCCCCACGGTGACCTAGCCAAACTAGGTTTAATATGCTAGCGCCACACATTATGAGTAGTTGTGCCCCTTAGAAGCACCGCACCACACAATTTGAGAATTGCTACATAAAAATGCTACAGAACTAGGGACAATCATTAAGCAACTGATCATTTTGAATAAATACTATAAAATTAAAAAAAAAAAAAAAAAGTAACAATTGTTTCGGGTCTAAATGAAATAGAAGTCATTTGCTGCATTCTTTCAACCTTTCGCCTGTGGAAGGGTCCAGTTTTATTTCGACCAGAAAAACAGTTTCGGCTTTTTGCATTCTATGGTGTTTATTCAAAGATTTTTGCTTATTAATTTTGAATGTCAGTCATCTGGTGCATTTGTATTAATTTTTTAACTGATCATTTTTCCAAATACTCAGTGAACGAACTTTCTCCCAAATATTTACTATATACAGGGATGGAACACGGGCGCAGAATTCATACCGGAATCTGTCTAAGAAATTTCTCTACCTGCAATAAAGTTGTTTTAAGAGGCAGAAAATTTTCTCACATTGATAGTGGTATGAATTCTGCGCCCATGTTCCATCCCTGTATATGTCAAAAAAATTTTTTTTTTGATAAATAAAACTAAAATTCGTGCCTTTCAGGTTTAAAATAAATATCGACCATACAAATAACCTGATAATTGCTGATGAAAACAATTGACATTTCGAGGAAATTTAATTTTAAAATGCACATGACTTATTGTCCAACTTATTTTAAAACTTTGATGTTAATCATATCCAAATATTAAATAAATGTTATATTTTAGATTAAAATTATATAATAAATATTAAATATATTTTCTCAAAATCTTGCACAAACAATGTTCGAAATACAAAATACAATATTACGTGGTTTAAAATCTTCTTTTTCAACTTTAAAAGCATTTACTTTATTTTAATGTATTTTATTTTATTGAAATTTAGACGATTACAGAATTTTTTTTGAAATGGTTGATAATATTTATTTGCATTAAGTTTTATTGCTTCTGTTTAAACAGCTGACAGCTGACAGCTACTCAAAACTTGAGCATACTTGAAAATATTGCAAAACAAATCAGAAAAAAAAATTCCCATTGGCTAACATTCGCACTCAAGAAGTAAATACCACCAGAGGCGTGGCTTTTATCCACCGTTGCTATTCATAAATAATGCCCATTGTGCACTTTTTTAATCCATTATATGGTCTTACATTTTATACCTTGAATAAAATAATATTTTAGTTATGAAAAATAAACATGTGTAGTTTAATACACATGCAAGGAAGACATGGCGTTTTTACATCAGATTTTTCAAAATATGTTTATTTACCAAAAATATTACCGAAGTATATAGATTTTTTGAGTTATATATGTGTATTTATGCATATATTACGTGTAAAATCCTTAATAACGGGCTAAAATTTATCATAAATCATAATTTAAAACATATTTAAAAATTTATTTAATTGACACCGTCAAGTATTTATAGTTTATCTTTAATATTAGTTTATTCTTATCATGTTTTATTTAATTTAAAATTTTCCATTATGGAATATTAAAAACATTACTTGCGCCGTATAGGCAGCAGGTAATTTGAAAAAGTGCAGTTACCAAAATTAGGGAAACCACTTCGTTACCCTTGCTAGAGGTCTGCACGGGCCGGTATGAAATCCAAAGATTCGGGCCCGGCCCGATACAAAAAAAAAACATGTCTTTCTACGAAAAAGATTTTTAGTATGTGATTTGCAGATGTTTTATATAGCTAAGCAATAGAAGGTTCTTTAACGAAACTGCTGAATGTTTACAAGATATTTATATATAAACGGTATTTCATTCTTACAGATGTACAGAAGGCACAAAGGCAGACAGAAAGTCAAATCGAAAATATTAGCATTCCTCAAACAATATAGGAAGATATTTAAAATGGTTAATAGTACTAAAAATACACTTTCAACCACTTCCTGTTTTATACCGTAATGTATCCAAATCTAAAAAGAATTTTAAAATTTTCATTAGATAATAGAAAATTCCCTACAAAACAGATTTAAAAAAAAAATCACCCCCTACGACAGTAGCAGAGCAGAAAATCCCTACTGTTGTGAGAAATCCCTACATCTGGCAACACTGCACATTCTTAGCTGTCACGACACATTACTTTAAAAATACAATAAAAATTTCTCTAAGGAAAAAGTGGTGGCGAAAAAGGCGAAATTTTTTTATCTTTGAAACTGTCCTGAAAAAAAAAGGCGGAGACTACGACCCCTGAGATCTCCACTTCTGATCTAATTTTTTATCTTTATCATTTTATTTTTTTATTTTTGTACTACGTCATTTCAATTGCGTTCGTTGTCTAGAATTTCGATGATTTTACGGGCACAGTTACAATTATGAAAGTCGGCTAATTTCCTAACATTTTAAAACTTTATGTCTGTTCTACATTGGTTTTAGATAATACTGTGGTAATTTATTGCATTTGATGTCATTTTCGAGTGCTTTAATTATTTCGATGATTTTTCATTTAATAGTGCCTATATAATAGCCTGTCTGTCTTTCTTTATTTTGACATTTAATTTCGTAAATCCCTGTGGTTTCTAGGGATTTGATAGGAATAATATAATTTAGAATATATTGAAAAAGTTTCTGCTGGATGTTATGGGATATTTGTGTTCAATTTTGTGGCTTCAGGTTTGATTTTTTTCAAGGCTCCTTTAAAGTAAGGAATAACTGTTGTGCACTTAGCTTTAGGTTTTTGTCTGCTTTCAATACACTTTTATTATTATTATTACTATTATTATTATTATTATATTTTTACATATATTTTTAAAAGATTTTTACTATTAGGGGGTGTCGTAAAATAATGTAGTTTTGAATTAATAAACTGAAACCGGAAATTTTTGTTTAACAGTGTTTACATGGTACTTTAGAAATAACCATCTCATAAGTTACCTAATAATATCTTAAATTTTATCCAGGATAAATTTCCGATGTCAGTATTTTAATTCAAAACGACATTATTTCCGCCCCCCCCTAATATAACTGGCATTTCCTATTTTCTACGTATTTTATTTAATTCGTCTTTTGACGAAAATTAATCGGAGCGAATGTTAATAACGTGGTTTGCATGGGATTGGATTGAATTTATAATTATATGTGGTTTTACATTTGATGTTAATTATTTATTTACTATTGTTTGGTTTTTGAAAAACGATGGTTGTTTTTTGTTCTGATTATAGTTCAATCTAAATCTTAATTTTGTTGTCGCTTTCAGTTTCATAGGTGAAGCCAATAGTGAGATGGATTTTAAGTTTTCAAAAAATGTTTCTTTTGTCGACTACAGAGAAATGTCTGCGTCTTAAATAAACCATTATTCTATACTGCCTTTAATTTCACTGATAATTACTTTTTTCATTAAACTTTGCTTTAATTTCGTAATAAAACCGGATATAGGAGATTCCATCAGAACTGTTTTGTTCATAGATATAGTAATATATATAGATCTATCATCCCCATGTTATCGAGCAAAAAATTTTGATGCTGAAAAAAAGTTCTAAAATCACCCATTAGAGAGTATTGAAAAAAAGAATAAAAAGAAAAAGGAATTTGAAACTGTATCTGGAGTTTTTCACTCACCTTTAGTAAATAAATTATTCATAAATTTTATTTACTAAATTATCCGTGTGTATTCCTGTGTGTGATTTACTCGGGGAAAGGCAGCCATTAGAGTGACTTTTCCCGAAAAAAAAAAGGTATCACTTTTTCTCTCTCACTGATTAATCTATGTCTTATTACTATATTTATGGTTTTTTTTCATAGTATCTGTTGTTAAATTTAAAACAGTTTTTTATTATTATTTTTTTTTCCTTTAAGCATCAAATTATTAAATAGATACACCTTTTACAAATTTCTGGGTGAACACTCGAATCGAGAGCACTGTGGTTTTGGAACAAGTTTTTCCCTGACCAGCAATATATTATTATTATTATTATTATTATTTTATTTTGTTTTATTTTTTTACTTTTCTCTGACTTGTAAAACACAGTGACTGATTAATAATATTAAATGGGCTCCCTCAACCCGAATGGGTCTAAGCTGCTGAAGACAGTGGGGACCTGGAGTCAGTTTTCAAAAAATTTATTATTTATTTTTTCTGACTTATAAAATATTGGGAATTCATTAAACAGAACATTAAAAATGAAGAAAAAAATGTTTTTTAAAAGATGTTAGAGTACACTACAATCAAAACTTGCACTGTAAAACTTAAAATAATAATAATAATAATAATAATAATATAATAATAATTTAAATAAAGGTAAAATTCTAAAGTATCCTTAAAGTGTTTTTAAGTTATATTAACTATGGACTTTTTTTTTTTCTCTCTTTCCTTTTCTTCACTCTCTTTATTTTATTTTATTTTATTTATTTATTTTCATAGTTAATGTATGAAGTCTCATATGGATGGAAAGTATTTTAAATTAACCTAGATATTTTCATTATATATATATGTTTATTTATAGTTCTTAAAATTTTATTTTATACATTACTTAAAGCTACCATGCATCACACTACGGTTACTAACTTTGAAGAACCGTTATATTAAAACCTAAAATAAGCAGATCCTTTCTTTTGTATTTGTACTATTTATTTTATAAAAAGAGACATTACGATATGTATTCTTTAATAGAAAATGAAAATTTTTTTAATTGTTTTCCTGAAAATCAAGTTGTGATAAATTTTTCTTAAACACTATTTGTAAAGAGAGATGCCGCGCCATTTTACTATCACTTCATTCCAGAATATTTTTAGCCCCACCATTATTTCGCACCACTTTATTTAAATAATAATTCTCTACAATAAACTACTACGACAAAATTAGAAAAAAATACACTCTTCAAAAAAAGCTGTACGAAATAGAGGTGGGGCTAAACATACTACGGAAAATTTTAAAGTATTGGCAGCTATGCTAAAACTTTTATCCTGGATAAAAATCATAAGTAACGAAAAGAAGCAATAATTGTTTCTGGTCAAAGTATAAAGTGCATTTATTAGAAAAATACGCAAATTTGAATGTTAGTTACTCAGTATGTAAAGTATCTGTTGAAAATTTTAAACAATCTTAACGCAGAGTGGTAATAAAAAAAAAAAAAAATAAAATAAAAAAAATAAATAAAGAATATATACGAAGTCAGTTCATCTTTATCAGAGTCTACCAGGTTGCTCCAAAACAAAATCATATTCATAAAGCTATAGAAATATAAGTTAAGAGTAATAAGTAACGCCATAGGTGAATAAACACAGCAAATTTTAATCATTACCTTTTGTAGAGCTACCAACCTAATCCGGAGGATTACTAGTAACGCCCCTTTTTCTAGACCGCTTACATTTTTGAGTAATTCTGTTTAAATATATTTACGACGAATTAAGAAGAAAAATGCTCTAAAAAAAGTCTAATGTGGAAAAAGAGGCAGTACTAACAATCCTCCGGATTAGGTTGGCAGCTCTGCTTTCGACTAATTTATGTGGACTTGTGTGGGCGTGTCTGGCATTTATACAGTAGGAGTCGGAGAGTATATAAGTATATTATACTCATAGCTATAAATATTGTAAATTAGTTTGGAGTAAATTTAGCCCCGCCTCCATTTCGTACCACTTTTTTTTTTTTTTTTTTTAGTATTTTTTAAACTACTTTCTCTTAAGAGTAATTTTGTAGCATATCCGGGCTGAAAATACTCTTGTATAAATCAAAATGTTGGCAACTATGGTTATACTTATTCTTAGGGGCCGTATTCTCCGTCCTCTTTTAAACTTTTTGTTGCGTTTACTTTTTTTTTTTTTCCTTAAGATTTTTTTTTCTCCTCCGTACCTAGCGTAAATATATATATATATATATATAAATAAAATAAAAAATAAATAAGAAAAAGGAAAAAATTCAAAGAGAGTAATTATAAAAAGTTTCGATACAAAACTTTTTTCTTTCTTTTTTTTTTTTTTTTTTTTTTTTTTTTCGATTGCGAATAGCCAGAATAGTTGTCTTTAGCAAACGGGGCGGGGCTACAGGTGTCATGTAGTTGACAAATAATTCTCACATGGACTTCTTTCATGATTGTGGCGCTATGATCTCGCACAATTTCTTAACGTTACGTGTCAGCGCTTTTAAATGTAATCATCTTTCGTATAAAGTAAGAAAACCATATTTCCAAACAAAAAATTGAGGACAATTTAGTACAGTCCCCGAATCGGAGTAAATTTCAAGGACACTGAATGTATTCGAGACCTTTTTCTAGGACGAATTATGACACTTCTGGGGGATGAGCACTTTTTCCTCTGGAAGCTCAAACGTGCAATATCTTTTTACTAATGTCCAGTTAAAGAATTTCTAACAGATAAGAAGGGGAGGCTTCGAAAATGTAACCAACAATGGAGTTCACGTAGATCATAGATCAAGATATCTTGGGATTTATATACTTTGACAAAAATCCCCCACTTTTCGCTTTACCTGCGGGCGATAATCCTCCAAATTTAAAAAAAAAAAAATTGCTTTTGGTGATACCGCCACATGCGTGCCCTTTCTCCATTTTACTCGTGTACTTTCAGTTTTCAGCGTAGCTATATGAACTCCCTCGTGGAATCACGGGAGATTTATACTATGTCTAAGGAGCCTCCCCGTCTTCACTTCTCCCGTCTTCAAGACTTTCTGTTAACATGTTTAAAACTTTTGCGAAATTGATGTTGTATTTTCTACGAACGTTTTGCTTTATGAGAAATCAGATGAATGTAACAACTAGCATTTGTTTTATAGGTTTATTTTATTTATATGACAGAAGTATTACTCTGACGCAATTTTGTCCCCTTTATTTACGAAAACTAATTTTTTCTTTATTTAATTGCAGATTTTATAGCATTTTATAGTTGTTATGTCTTACGCTTTCTTAACACAACTATTTTAAAAGAAAAATCTTGCTTTATCTAATGATTAAAATTTTGCAATTATTTAAGATAAAACTAAATGATATCATATCAAAGAATATATAATACACTTGCCAATATACTATTTAATATTCCGTAGTATTCTTAGAACCGCCTTTTTTTTCACACCAGTATCTTTTTAGAGTATTTTCTTCTTATTTAATCGTAACTGCGTTTGAAAAATATTACTCTAAAAATTTACTGGTGTGAAAAAAAGGGCGGAACTAACATCACTACGGAATATTAATTAGGATGTTGGCAAGTATGTACAGCCGGTAACAAAAGTCTCCGAATACTAGCAAATATTCCTGTATAAAAAAAGTACGCTTAATACGATTTTGCTAAATAAATCCTTGTCGAATCATGTTCTTAGACTGCCTAAGAACAGGATTCGACAAGGATTTATTGAACAAAACAGTATTAAGTGTACTGTTTTTATATAGGAATTTTTGCTAGTGTTCGAACACTTTTGTTACCGACTGTATAAAACAGAAAAAAGGGAAGCTTCAATAAAGCTTAAGTACGGGCATTTAATAAGGAGAAACAAATGTATATATACAGGGCCTGATTAAGGGGGAAGCTCGCTCTTCACACATTATTTATACTTACACCGTTATTTTTTAACAAATACTTTCCTCCTATAATAAACAGAAAATTTTCATTAAAAATTACTTTAAAAGAATTCTGGTGTCTAATAACGGTGAGTAAATTGGATTGTTTTACACCGTTCATTTTTATAAAAAATATTTCCTCGTCAAAGCGTGGAATTTTTATGACATGAAGTAAAAAATAATTGTAAAAATATTCCGGTATGAGCGAGCTTCCCCTTAATCAGGCCCTGTGTATATAGACATGTATAATGGTGAAACAAACATACAGGCTTACCTGCTGTAAGATCAGAGCCCATGGCTACGAGATCACCGATTTGTAGACATCAAAAACATAAATCTTCTTCATGCGCATTTTGCAAGCTCCTTGAAGGTTAAATTTTTTGAAAAAACCTTGATTTTCTATGTGATAAATTAAAAAATTAAATATTATTTATCAGCAGTTTTAAACCAGAAAAAAATTTTATTACTGTGATTGGCTGCATTTGCATAGCTGCCAATATTTATATTGATTCTGGAGTACTTTTAACCCCGCATTTATTTCGCACCACTTCAATTATAGAAATTTTTTTTCAATACATAACTTCGATAAAATAAGAAAAAATTTCTTAAAAAAAAAAAATAAGTGGCACGAAATAGAGGCGGTGCTAAAATTACTCTGGAATAAATTAAAATATTGGCATCTATGCATCTGTTTAGTAAGTCTGGCTTAAATGTTTAGCGCCGCTTATTTGTGTTAAAGTATATTTATATTAAATGTTATGTTATTATTTATTGAAACGACATATTTTTGCTATCTGAAAGGAATAATCCTCTCGACTAAACAGATGTGTTATTCAGAGACTTTAATTTAGTGACAAATGTCTCTTTTATTTATAAATTGCATCAACATTTTTTTCGAAAGCTAAATAAAAAACACTAATACCTTTGTCGGCAAATATCTAAATTAATTTCATGTGGCTGCAAAATTGGTATTCATCTACTGTAACTGTAACGTTCAGCCCAGCTCGTCATGATCGTTCATATATAAATCTGGTTATTTTAGTGATATAAAGACATTTTAATGTGATGAATGGCTTGGTTAAGTGGTAAAACTAATGAAATGTAGACAAGAACACTGTATTTCCTCTAAGGTTTTATTTCTCTTAAAATGGAAAACATGTTTCCAAAATATAAAACATAAAGAATTGTTGCATTCATGAATGTCGGGATAAATGTTGAGAATCCTTATTATTAGTAATATTTTTCTACATTTCCGATAAAAGGAAATTCATACAAAATTTTCGTAAGAAATGAACTATTTACTCTAAAACATATCAGGTAAATACACTAGTTACTTTTAATATATCAACACCAGTCGATGTTACACGGTCCTTTTTTTTATGAATTTTAAATTAGTATTGTGACTGTTCTTCCTTGACACTCTTGATTATTTCAGATTGTGGAGAAGCAGATTCGCTTAACAGCAGGATCTGCGGTGCAATTGCAGAGTAATTAGCAGTGTCACATCGTTGTGAGCAGTAGTGACAATTTTAGGAACTTTTTTACGCAGTAATTTTAACGAGTGATGATTGACAGGGGAGCAAGACCATCCGTCTCAAACGGAAAATTTATACCAGCGAATTTTATCAATAATTTGTATCATATTTGTGCCTGAATTTATTGCGACTGAGCATAATAGAAATTATTGATAACGAGTACTGTTGAGAGTCTTTTATTTTGAAAACTCTTGCACCCCTGCCTGACATCTCATCGTTTGTGAAAGAACAAAAGGTCTCTTAAACTTAGTATATATATATATATATATAATATACAAATTAAGCTGTGGTATGTGTAAAATGCAGTATGTAGGTGAAACTTCCACCCCTTTACATCTTAGAATTAATCAACATCGCTCAGACTCCAAAAAGTTATCATCACCTGTCCTTAACAATAAATCAACTATTGAGCTAAGACAGTTTAATTTACATAATTTCTGTTCATGTACTATTGAAATTCTTCGGATTCAAAAAAATAAAAGTGAGCGCCTTTTCTGTGAATCTCACTACATGAAATACTTTAATACAATTTATCCATATGGTCTGAATCATGAATATTTCAATAGGGTTGTTAAGGTTTATACTAACATTAATCCCCTTCATGATTACTCCCCTGTATACTCTGTTCTTAATCATAGTGTCAACCAGAAAACTTCTCGTTCAAAAAGAGGTAAACAATCAAATAAATCTGCTAATGGTTTAATATCAAAAAATCTCATTATTAAGAATATTCTAGCCTTACAGTCAAATTATCTTAACCATTATGATTGGATTTATATTAGAAAGTTTATATTTGCTATCAAAAAAAAGTATTTGTCCATTTACTTAAGTGTATTTAAAAACCTATCCTATAATCAACATTTTTCTGATATTTTCTATGATTTAATATTATACAGAATAAAACTCTTCAATTTAAATATCTCTAAAAAACCTCACAAAATCCAATCTAATTCACAGCTTATTCTAAATTATTCTAATCAAATATTTAATAGCATTAATATATCATCCATTCTTAATGATAAAACATGCATGTTTCCAATTAAAGACATTCATATTTCTCGTACCTTTAAATATCCTATTACGCTTGGTCGTCTGCTTTTTAACTATAATTCAGTCTCTAAGTCTAATTTATCTTCTCATGTGACTTGTAGTTGTGCTCATCCCTCTTATGTAAAATATGTTGACAGAGATCATGCACATATTATCACTGGTGATCTTAATATTATTAATGACTCTAATTTAAAGAAATTTATGGAATATGGTACTAAATATCGACTCCCTTCAAAAACTAATATTTCACAGATTATACAACAGTTTTCATATGATATTGATTTGTTTATTTATAAACTCTCCATCTCTTATAATAAACCTATTGAATATTTCAATCAATGGAAATTTTTAGTGATTTCAAAACTTAAAGATGAATTAATTCAACAAAAATCAAATCTCACACATTTCAATAAATCAAATCTCTTTAAATCTATCAAAGAATTGCAACAAAACTTTGTTATTACTTATGTAGATAAATCTCCTAATAATTATGCTATAATATGTAAACATTATTATCTTTCTTTACTCAGTTCATCTATATCTAATAGTACTAACTTTCATCTTACAAATCATGATCTTAAAATCAATAACCGCAAAATTCACTGCTTTTATAAATTGCTATAGCTACCATATAATAATTTTAAATATCCTTATATTGTACTTATCCCTAAATTTCACAAAAATCCTATTAAATTTAGAACTGTCACTGTAGGGTGTAATACTTACAACAATAACGCTAACAAAATTCTCCTTGATATTCTCAAACAAATCTATGACTTAATCAGTAGATCAAAAAACTTCTTTTGCCTTAAAAATAGTTATCAACTTAAAGCCAATGTCTTATCTATGAATAATGTGACTGATATCATGACTTATGATTTTGCTGACCTGTTTAATAATATTAATTTAACGGATCTTCATCATATCATCTTTAACCTTTTTGAAAAATTTAAAAGTCAAATCTCTTTGCCAAAATGCTTTTCGGCAGCATCATTTAAGACACTTTTAAATTTTATTATTCATAACAATTACATTCTACACTGTAATAAGATCTATATTCAAAAGGTCGGTATTCCACAAGGAGGATGCAGCTCGAGTATGTTAGCTGACTTATACCTTTACCATTATGAACAGGGATTATGTATTAAAAATGTCTATTTTTACCGATACATTGATGACATTATAATTTTTTATGTCAATAATTTTTCCCCTAATTTATTTAAATTTGAATATCCTTCTCACCTTACCTTAACTCATAATCTTCTCAACAATAACTGTATAAATTTCTTGGATTTAAAAATCAAACTTGATGGTAGTCAAATTTATACTGATCTGTATGACAAAAGACAAGATTTCAGTTTCAAAGTAAATTTATTTACTCACTTTACTTCTTGTCTTCATATCTCTGTTTACAGAAATATCCTACTCAATCACCTCTTTCGTATACATAATCTTTGTTCTGTTAGGTTTAAAAACAAAAATATCTCTCACATAATTAATGTTGCTACAAAAATGGGTTATCCTAAAAAATTTATTTATTCACTTGTTTATCATAAAGGGTCTTTGTCTAACACACAAAAAAAAAAAAAAAACTACTAAGGTTTAATTAAAAAAAAAAAACTGGTGGATGGGTGGGCAGATGTTTGATTAAGGAGGTAGGGTGGTTTTGTTTGGCTGGTTGGTTGGGTGGGTTTGTTGCTGAATAAAATTAATTATAAAAAAAAAAAAAGTGTGGGGGGGGATTACTCATAGTTACATGCTTATATTTCTGGTTGATACTATGTATTTTGAAATCTTTTATCCTTAAATTTAATTTTGTACATCTGGCTACTTGAGGCTTCCATTGTTAAGTTTGAACAATCAATCTATATGCATAACAAAAATAAGATCTTATATTATTTGGAAAAAAAAAATCTTTTAAATTATAATTTTAATTATTAATGACTGCCCTATAATGCTTATCCTTATATGTGTACTCTTTGGCATTATTGCTTGTAATTGTGTCTGATTAAAACTTAACATTTAATACTATGATTTCAAGATTATTTAGTTTTGGGTTAATCACAAAAGTTCAATTCTTCTAATTACTTAATTGGCGCTAAAAATTATCTTAATCTTGCAGTCAATACTTCTAATTACCTTAATCTTTCAGTCACTACATCTTAATTTCCCTTATTGCATTGGATTCTTCTCCTGAAATAATTTTACTGACTTAATGTTATTATAGCTCACCGATAGATGGCGCTTGCACTCTGTCTTATGATTTTATTCTTCTGTCTTTAACTTTAATGATATATTATTAATGTATATGGTACGATTTAATTCAACTCTACTAGTTTTAAAATTAATTAGATATAAAATCTATTTTAACATTATCATTTAATATTAACTCTGTGTAATTTATCTTTAATGAAAATGCTCTGAAGTTTCTTCGATTAATCGATATCTGTCGAGATTTTATTTTACTTCAATTTAAGTTTTGGCATCATCCTTTTCTCCTGTTAGAGTTAATTGTTATACATGTGGTTGCTTTGCTTCATTCATGTGTTCACTTTGGTTTCCATTAAGATTAAATTTAATCTTTTTTTAATCTTTGTTTTAATTTAATATTTCAATTATTTCTAATCCATTTTGGTTTTGCTGCATCGATCGGGGTGTGAAACGATATTAATTGCTATGATTAGCAATATCGTTGTACGAAATCGTTGCGGCTCTTTAAGCTTTATGAAGCATGCACCCCTTGATAAGTATGTTTCTACGTTTAAGCATTTACATCCAAATATTTCTGTGATTTATTATTTATTAATCGTTTTCACTCTCATAAGCTTAATGGTCATTTTTATTATCATTCTGGTAGGCGTAAGTATTTTAAGTTACTATCCTAACTCATTGGTTCTTAATCTACATTGCAACTTTTTGTGTATTTTTTTCCTCTGTGTTAAATTCAGTTCTATATTTTAGTGTGCTGTTATTGTCTTAGTTCTATTAATAGCTGAATTTTATGATTTAATCTTATTACGATATCTATTATTTATATATATATATATATATATATATATATATTGAAAACCTTTTCTATATATATACAAAATTAGAAAAACAGATTATCACTGAACAGCAGACATGACAACGTTTAAATTTACACCGAAGCACCCACTCGAGATTAAATTCAAGTGTTGAGTTAAATTATTTTGCATGACTAACTAACTGCTTAAGAACGTAAACATTAACAGGGGTCGCACTCTCCGACTTTTTATCAGGGTGGCGACAGACCAAATTTTCCCCCTGATTCTTCAACCAGTACATTTTTTTTTCCTGGAATTTTTAATAGTAAGTTTGAACAATTATTTAAGTCAAAAATTATCATATAAATATACTAGTGTAAGAATCAGGAAAAAAAGGCGAGTCTGTCGCCACCCTGTTTTTAGGAAACTTTCAGGGATGAGAATTTTCCGCCTTTTTTTACCACAATTTTTATAGAGAAATCTCTATCCTGTTTAATCACAACTCATTACTATGAAAATAACATAAAACTTTTTCTGTAAATTTTGTGGCAGCAAGGAATTCGGAAATTTTTTATCCCTATGGCTGTACCAGATTTCTGATCTAAAACTTAATTATTCTTACTGACCCGATACAGCATATTTCAAATCTTATCTTTTCTTACATTCTTAAATTTTCTAATAAAATATTTATTCTTCTAAATAATAAAATATGGATGGGTCTCACCTGAAAACTTCTAATCCAAAAGTCCGGATGTGGATGGGGCAACTATCATCCATTAAAGAAACTAAACTCGATGAACGTAGCACTTCTTAAATATGAAAACAGAATTTTAATGCTTTGTTAGCATACACTTAAAATGAAAACGAAAACAGAACAAAAACTATCTACAGTATTTACAATTAAATATTAAAGTCTTTCTTATCATTAAAATTGTATTTTCTAATAGTTCAAAATATTAATTCTACTTCTTTAAAAGTCTTAATTGTTCTGTTAAATTTAATAGTTCTGTTTTAGGACCGGGGCGTCTGTAAACACAACGCTCTTAACGTAGCCCCATCTCCATTCGAGGTCCTTTCTGTTCTGCTTCTGATTCTAAAAAGCACCTTTCTCGAAAAAGAGGCGCCCGTCTGTCTGGAAAGTCATTTTGTTCTCAAAGCAGAAGAATGAGCGGGAATTCCCGACATCCTCCCACCTTGAGTTGCGACTAATCGGAGGAACTCAACAATCCAAGTTGAAGTCGTTGAGGGGGTTTCACCACACGGCCAGTTCGGGAGACTACCGGGGGACTGGAAGTAGGATCATCTGTTGTGGACTTCTTTTTACTGGTTCTGGAACTGGTAGGTTCTGGAGGGTCTTTCACAGGTTCTTTTTCTCTGGGGTGGAGCATCGGTTTCTGTGAGAGATTCTTGTTTTCGGAAGTCGAAGGACTTAAATTTTATTGGAGAGATTTATGAAAAGTGGGGTGATTCTTAAGTTCGGTACTGTCAATTTCTAAAGGGAACAATCTTTGCAATGGACGCAGAAAAAATTCACTTTCGGTCTTCACCTTAGCCAGGCGTATGACATTATCTTTGCCTGGGTAAATCTCGATCACTCTTGCCAAAGGCCAGTGAACACGTTTCCTCTTGAAATCTTCTAATAGGACAACATCGCCGACTTTCAATTGTTTGAATCTTTTGGTCTTAGATGCATGTTGGCGTAATTGTCCTAAATATTCAGCTCTGAATCTGTTTCTTAGGTTTTCTCTGATTATTTGCCTATATCTGGCTCTGCGGTTAAGATCTTTAGAATCCAAAGCATCTAGGTCAGGTACTCCTGATGTTGGTAGTTCTCTTAGGAACATCATTGGAGTTAAAGGTAAGGGATCTGTGTTATCTTCGGAAACATAGGTTAGGGGCCGTGAATTAATCACTTGTTCACAGTCACATAGCATGGTGTAAAGTTCTTCGTAATTCAAAGATGCACGACCTAAGTTTCTTTTCAGGATTCCTTTAACCATTCCAACAAGCCTCTCCCACCAACCTCCCCACCACGGTGCTGCAGGAGGGTTGAATTTCCATCTGATCTTCTGGGTGGAAGCTACCTTGCAGATGTTTTCCCAATCTACACTCGAGAGAGCATTGCTGGCTCCTAGGAAGTTCTTCCCGTTGTCTGAATAGATGATGTAGGGTCTGCCTCGCCTTGCTATGAACCTTCTCAGAGACTGGATAAAACTTTCTGTAGACAGAGACGTAATGGCTTCAAGATGTATGGCTCGGTAGACAGCGCAAGTAAATAAGGCTATCCACGCTTTTGATCCATCAGAAAGATGAAGAGGACCGGCTAGATCTACGCCCACCACTTCAAAGATGGCTGCTTCTCGTACTCTGTCTTCGGGTGGTACTCCAGGTTCAACATCTATTTTGGAAGTCTGAAGTTTTCTGCAAATCACGCATTTTCTTATTGAATTTCTAATGGATTTTCTAGACTTCATTATCCAAAAATTTTCTCTCAATAGTGTCATTATAGTGCTGACTCCAGCGTGCTGATTTTCTAAATGCTTCTCGAATACCAATCTTTGGACGACGGGATGCTTGTAAGGTAAGATTACAGGATATCTGAAGTTTTCACTGTCGTTTCTTTGAATTATATTGGTCTTTACTCTTAAGAGACCAGCTTTATCTTCGACAGGCCTTAAATTTCTTAATTTTGGATCTGTTCTCCCTGAAAAGATTCTTGTTGTACTAATCGTAGAAGTACATTTTCTGCCTTTGAAAATTCTTCAACTGAAATATCTAATTCGGATATTTTCTCAGCAGTCTTCGAATTATGATAAAATCTATATATCCAGGCAATGGTTCTAACTGTTTTCTTGTAAGAGGAAAAATACTGATAAAATCGATTGAAATTATCTTCTTTTTTATCTAAAAGATTTAGGATTGTCTTCCTTTTTTCGCTGTTTATGATTTCTTCGTTTGGGTCTTCTTCTATTTGAGGCCATTCATTTTCATGTAAATAAAGCCAACTCGGACCCTCCCACCATCTCGATTTCTGTAGTTGTTCAAAGGAACATCCTCTAGACGGGAGGTCCGCAGGATTCAAATGTCCGGGTACATGTCTCCAATTGCAAACTTCGGTCAGATTTCGGATTTCTAATACTCTGTTGTGTACAAATGTACCCCATTCTTGTTTTCTTCTTACCCAACCTAAAGCAGTGGTTGAATCTGACCAAAATATGGTATTTACATGTAAATTTAAATCGTTTTGCACATTTTTGGCCAACCTAGCACCAATAAGACAAGATAACAGTTCAAGGCGGGGTATGGTCAATTCCTTAATAGGTGCAACTCGACTTTTAGCATTGATTAACTGGATCTTGATTCCTTCTGAGGTCTCTACTCTTATGAATACGCAAGTGGCATATGCTCGCTTGCTTGCATCAGAAAAAACATGTAATGATGTTTTCTTTTCTTTCTCTGGGCAGATGTTAAGCCACCGAGGTATTTTAATTTGGGATAAAAAATTTATTCCTTTCAGCCAATTAGAAGATTGTTGTTTTAAAGTTTCAGGGAGCTCTTCGTCCCACTTCAACTTCTGAATCCACGTTTCTTGAAGGATTAGTCTGGGAACTAAACTGACAGGTGCTGTGAATCCCACAGGATCAAAAATTCTTTGGGTAACTGATAAAAGTTTTCTTTTTGTAAGGGGTTCACTTATCTTTAGGGGTTCTTCAATTTTACAAACTAAACTGTCATTTTTCAAATCCCAGAGTAATCCTAACACGGGAGCAAACCTCGGTTCATCTTCAGTTTTGTCGATCATAGCCTGGGGCCAATTCGATCGCCAGCTTCTCAAATTGAAATGTGCCGAAGCCAAAATTCCTTGAGATTCTGATATGAATTTTTCTGTTTCTTGAATCGAATTCAGGCTGATGAGGGAATTATCTAAATAGAAGGAATCTCTTAAGAGCCTAGCTGTCTCTCGCCATTGTTCGGGAACATTTTCTAAAAGGTGATTTAATGTTGCCATAAGCAAAAAAGGGCTTGAAGTTAGGCCGAAAACCACGCGACAATGTCTATAAATTTTTAATTTATTTTCGCTATTAAACCAAAAAAATCTCAAAAGTCGCGATCTTTCTCTGTTATTTTAATTTGCAGGAATGCTTTCTCTATATCGGACGAAATTCCTATTTTGTATTTACGAAATTTATTTAAGATGCTAGGTATAATTTCTACAAGATTTGGTCCTTTTGTTAAACAATCATTAAGGGAGGGACTGTTTCTAGTGTGTGCTGAGGCATTGAATACTGGACGAATTTTAGTGGTTTCACTAGATTCTTTAACCACAGGTCTGTGTGCTAAATAATGTACCTTGTCCCTTTTCTGGTCCAATACCTCTTCTATAATCTGATTGTTTTCCCAGAAATCAAAAATTTCCCCATATTCCCTTTTCCTATCAGATTTGATTAATTTATTTTCCGTCTTGTACAGGCACTTTTCTGCCAACGAGTAATTATCTGATAAAATCGAATGGTCAACTGTCCATGGTAAATTGACTTCATATCGACCGCTTTTATCTCGTTTAACAGTTTCTAGAAAATGATTCTTGGTTTCTTGTTCTAAATCCTGTTTCGATTTATTATCTTCATTAGTAATTCCTAGAGTGTCAAGGCGCCATATATCTGATAAACTGGCGTTTGACACGTGTAATGACAACGATAGACCCGCCAAAGAATTGTCCTGCTCACTCTTGTGACCCTCTGTCTTGCCCAAAATGGTCCAACCCAATTTAGTTCTAAATGTAGTTAATCCCAATTTTGGAAAATATTTTATGTCATCTGTGAACAGTTTAGCGGACATATCAGCTCCCAAAAGTATATGTACTTCGTCTGGATTTTTCTGGTACAAACAGGATTTATTATTTCTAGGGACATCTGATAAATATACACCTTCCTTTTCTAAGAGTTTTACTAATTTATTCTCGCGACATAAATTCACGCCTGTGCATATTTTTACTTGATCTAGTGCTTGTATTTTACACTTAAACTTATTATCTAAACTCCCGATCGTAAATTCATAACGATTATGTTCAGCTGACATTTCCATGCCCCCAAAAAGACCATGTCTTATTGTTTCTTTATTCATTCTTTTTAATTTTAACTTATCAACTGCAAACTTACTGATGTAACTATTATGAGATCCGGAGTCAATAATTAACCGAATATATGATGATTTACTATCATCTCTGTTAGAAATTGCTACTATTAACGTCTGCAAATAAACATTCGCTTGTAAATTATGATTCGATAACGCCAATTTAGATTGATCATTTCTTTCGTAATTACTTATTTCCTGTTTTAAATCTTTATTTCCATTACACATTATGTCTGAATGTCTACGATTACATAACTTGCATAAAGTTTTTGAGACACAGTGTCTAGCTAAATGTGAAGGTTGGAGACATAAATAACACAATCCTTTCTTACGCAATAGATTAACTCTTTCATCAAATGGTAAATTACGAGTTTTGCCACATTTGTTACTTAAATGCGATTCTGAGCAAAAATTACACCTATCACTTTTATTCTCATTTAATAAATCACAAGCAGTAGGCAATTTCCGGTTCTGAGTATCAAATTTATTAACGCGGGGGGGAAAAACATCTCTACGATTTTGATTATCTAATCTTTGAGCTCAGGGGGAGAAATGATTGGTGCTAGCGCCGCTGTCATCTTCTCTGCTAGTTATTAAGCATTCTCGCGATACGAGTTGTTTATTTAAGAAAGATATTATATCTTTCACACCGTAATTAACACCGTGAAATTCCATATTAAATTGTGCTGCTAAATCTTTAGGTAATATTTTTAGTAATATCGGTGACAATAAACTGCTGTAGCTATCCAAAGAAACATCTAATGACTCTAAACTTCTAATGTTAGTTTGGATTTCATCGTAAATTTTCCTGAGCGATTTAATGTCACTTGGATGTTTTAGTGGGGCAATATTTAATAATTTATTCAAATGTACATTTACTAAGAGGTCTTGTTTGCCATATCTTTCTTTTAAAATATCTACTACTTTTATGTAATTACTCGCGGTGACAGAGAATCCTTCTATACATTTTAAGGGATCAGGTGCTAAAAATGATTTCAAATAATTAAATTTATCTACAGGATCTAAACTTTCATTGTTATGAATAGCCGTTTCGAATGACGACCAAAAAGTCAGCCATTCAGCTGCATTCCCGTTAAATTTAACTGGATCTAGCTGTGGTAATTTGATGTGCATTGCTTCTTTTGAAATAGGTCTTTCTATTGATGAAACACTTGTTTCACTTTTCTTTAGTTCTTTTAATTTTCTGTTGGCTCGAAATCGCCAAGTAAGTATTTTCTCTCGGAATTCATTTGCTGTTTCTAATTCGGCTTCTAATTGATTTTCTTGAGTTAATGTTTTTATCTCTACATCTTTGCTTTTTAGATCTATAGTAGTTTCATTCAATAATTCTATAGTTTCTTCTAAATCTACAGCATCTGGATCTATATCATCATATAAAGTTTGTAATTTATTTATAAATTTGTTAATACTGTCTCTTATGACAGCTCTTTCTTTTTTTAGCTATTACTAAATTAGCCATAATAAATACAAAAATTTAAAATTTTATAATATTATCTATCTTTTCAAATATAAATAATGGATATAGCTTTCAATTATAAATAATGGATCTATATAGCTGCCCACATCCCGTGTCTGGGATGCCACAAAATATGGCTGTACCAGATTTCTGATCTAAAACTTAATTATTCTTACTGACCCGATACAGCATATTTCAAATCTTATCTTTTCTTACATTCTTAAATTTTCTAATAAAATATTTATTCTTCTAAATAATAAAATATGGATGGGTCTCACCTGAAAACTTCTAATCCAAAAGTCCGGATGTGGATGGGGCAACTATCATCCATTAAAGAAACTAAACTCGATGAACGTAGCACTTCTTAAATATGAAAACAGAATTTTAATGCTTTGTTAGCATACACTTAAAATGAAAACGAAAACAGAACAAAAACTATCTACAGTATTTACAATTAAATATTAAAGTCTTTCTTATCATTAAAATTGTATGTTCTAATAGTTCAAAATATTAATTCTACTTATTTAAAAGTCTTAATTGTTCTGTTAAATTTAATAGTTCTGTTTTAGGACCGGGGCGTCTGTAAACACAACGCTCTTAACGTAGCCCCATCTCCATTCGAGGTCCTTTCTGTTCTGCTTCTGATTCTAAAAAGCACCTTTCTCGAAAAAGAGGCGCCCGTCTGTCTGGAAAGTCATTTTGTTCTCAAAGCAGAAGAATGAGCGAGAATTCCCGACAATCCCTGAAAGTGCACTAATGTAACTCCTGCATTAACCCTTTGCCGGCCCTAACACTCTAAAGCACTCTAAACATTGTTGCCAAATTTAGGGGAAAATGTTTTTACATTTGACATATATAATTGACGAATACCCGAATACACTCATTGCCATAAAAATTTGCGCACCAAGAAAGAGTTATCAAAATGAAACGAAATTTTACATGCGCAAGTGCAACGTTGATATAAATAAATAATTACAAATCCAAAGCGAAATGATCATTTTTTACAGGAAAAATTACGAAAAAATGGAGGTTTTAGTTGTTGGCTACATCTGTTGGGCTACCTCTAGTGTGAATGCACGATGCGTTACGGATCAGCATAGAGACATACGAGTCCCGTAGGATATCCTACGGCATCTCGTTCCACATTTGTAGTAAACGCGCCTCTAATTCATACAGACTTGTAGACTGCTGTTTGTTTCTGAAACCACTGCTAAATGTTATAAAATTTTAGAAATATTAAACTTCTTTTATGTTCATATTTTGGTTTAGATTAAATTGTGATTATAAATTTCATCTGATTTTTAGCTTAGAGTCTGATATAGCGAACTTATATTTAATATCTTCGAAATGTGTAACTTCTTCTCTCTGTTTCTATAAGTTATATTTGCTATTTTACGATTTTACGATTTTATGTCAGTAGTAACAAAACAAATAATAACAGTACCATTAAATATTTCCACTGAATTATTTTTCCGTGTTATGATTAATAAATGGATAAATAAAAACGCACCTTATGTGTAAAAAAGAAATAAAGCTCTGCGCTCTGCATATTTAATAAGAGATTATAATTTCTTGTATAATAAATTTAGAATAGTAAAGTACTATATAAATACACTAAATGTTAGACATATAATATTTAATAATTTTATTATGAATTTAAAAAATATATATAATAATAGTAAACATACACATAATACAACAAATGTTTCGACTTTCAAAGTAAATGTGGCATAGTTCAGCGTTATAAACACAACACTGGAAAAGTTTATGAATTAATTTCATTTTTATGGAAATTCTGTTAATTATATACAAATAGAGCGTATTGTTATTTTTTAATTTAACTTTTTAAAGCGTAAAAATAATCTCTAGGTAATGATGAACTGTTATTTCTTTTAACACTTTCGCATTGGACTACTTTCCTCATAATTTCCATGTAAATTCGGATATTTTAGCAGCGTTGCCAGAAATGAGGATTTTTTTATTTAATGGCCACCAAAGAATTTTGAGAAACAGTATTTGATATATATAATAGATGACTTCAATAATAATCTTCAAAGTAATTTAGGGAGGCATGCCATTGTAACAATCACAGCTATCTATCGTAGATCACAAGTCGGATCGTACACTCGGCAGCAAAAGTATCCGAGCACTAGCAATAATCCCTGTCTAAAAAGAGTACACTTAATACTGCTTTGTTAAATAAATCCTTGTCGAATCATGTTCTTTGACTGGCTAAGAACATGATTCGACAAGGATTTATTTAGCAAGGCAGTATTAAGTGTACATTTTTTTTTGACGTGGAATATTGCTAGTGCTCGGAAACTTTGCTGCCGAATGTACGATCCGACTTGTGATCAACAATAGCTGCGATTGTTACAATAATAAAAAAGTCTTTAAATCTGGCAACACTGTACTTTAGTGATACTTCGACATAAATGTATTAAAACTGTGATAATTACCTTATGTCAGACGATATCGGTACCTATGAAACAGATTGGTATTTGTTACAGTATGTAGGCAGTAGATATCTTATGTTTCTATCATGTCTTTTTTTTTTTTTTTTTTTTTTTAGGTTTCTACCAATATTCAAATAGTGGCCTCTATTTGAATAAATCAAAATGCGGGATTATGTTTCCAAAAAGGCGGAGTTTTTGCAGCCGCACGCACGGGAAATTCGTTCACTTCACTAGAATTTTTCGTCCTCTTTCGACATTATTAAACAAGTACAAGTGTCAATTACTTTGTATACCGAGAGAACTAAGAAACTGGGTACATTTCGAAGTGTGCTTGCAATAGAAAACATTGATTAGACAAATAGAAAGCCTCTATTTGCATAAATCAGCGAGCAGGATTATGTTTCCAAAAGGGTGAAGCTGCACGAGAAATATTAACTGTTCAATCACTCCACCAGAAGTTTTTTTTTTTTTTTTTTTTTTTTTTCTTTAATGCCTCTGGACATTTTCCTTCTGCCTTCGACTGAAAAGAGGGATATTCATACTAATTTTCTAGTAGGAAACGGTGATTTTTATGGGCTGTAAACGTCGAAACAGACTGAGGCCGCCAACTGGCGGACGCTGGTCCTAGGCACAGACACTCAGTCCGCCTAACGGTGGGCGTTCAACCGAATGTGTTGACGCGATAAGTAAAAATGAGAATCGAGCAATGCAGAACCTGTTTAAGGCCGAGGCACACTTACACCACTAATTATTTTTTAATGTTTATTTCTGATAAAAATTGAGTGCTCTCATTAGAAATTATTTAGTGAAGCCAGAACATAGAGTTGTACATCGCCAGTTATGGTCATACCACACGGGAGCATATATACTCAAAACAACTTTATACTAAACAAGTTCACTCAGCGTCGTTCAAAGTTAGGGAAGCTGAGCGAACGAGAAAACTGATTAGCTGAAAGTAGGGTTCCCACGAACTGATAGTGTAAGGTATTTCCATTTCTAAGGTTATTCCAGGAAAAAATCCTGTCCATCCCTCCTATTGATCAATTTTGATGAGCACGCTGAAAATAGTCAACTTTTTCAAAAGCCCGTCGAAAAAGCTGATCATACGAAAATGTGCTGTCCTTGAACACGGTCAGGCTGAGTATGTTGGCTATAATGTTGTGTTTAGTAAAAAGTTGAGCGAAAATCTCTCGTGTGATACAGCCATTAAAGCTGATCATACGAAAATGTACTGTCCTTGAGCAAGGTCAGGCTGAGTGTGTTGCGTATAGTGTTGTGTTTAGTAGAAAGTTGAGCGAAAATCTCTCGTGTGACACAGCCATTAGACTCCGCTATAGTTTTAAAGTAATTAGAGAAATTGTTTTATTAAAGTGAGGGATTTTTGTTTATCATTAATAAAAGCAATTGTTAAAAAAATAGTGGTGTGAGTGTGCCCCGGGACAAATCATACCCTGTATAAATGCGCATTATGCAGTAGTGATTTGTGTGGGGAAATATTTTTTCGGCGCATTAGAAAAGGGATTTTTTATACGTTTTGTAGGAATACTTCAAAATTTCATCTAAATACAGAAAAATAAATTCACAGTAATATGTACTCAAAACAAAATTCGCATAAGAATTGATAATTAGCACGATTATAAGAATATAGATACAAATATTTAAATTTGACGACACGATATCAAGTGTTTTACAGCACTTAAAGATTTTGGCGGACAAAAAATACAAAATGCTTCGAAATTGCTTTAATTTCGAGGACGCATAGTACATTAATCCAATTGCTTGCTGCTTAAAAAAGCGCTAGCGATTTTACACGACCAAACTATTACTTGTTAATAAATTCGTCAAATTGTAACCTATTTTGTGAATTTTTTACTATAACTGATTAAATAAGTTTGACGGTGTAAACGAAATATTATTTATCTCACTAATTAATTTTTAAGATATTTTAAATTACTTAAAAAGTTTCTTCAAAATCTTTTATATTCGGGCGCCAGTCGTCAAAAGGACCACTTTGATGATTGTCGGGGCTGCCCTTCGTGTTCAATCTTGGTAAAGATCTCAGGGGCAGATCTCAGATTCTCCGCCTTTTTTTCAGGACATTTTGAAAAATGAGAAATTTGTGACTTTTTTGTTACCAGTATTTTTATGCAAGAATGTCTATGCTGCTTAATCACAACACATTACTTTAAAAATACAATAAAAATTTCTCTAAGTAAAAAGTGGTGGCGAAAAAGGCGAAAATTTTTCATCTTTGAAAGTGTCCTAAAAAACAGGTGGAGACTACGATACCTGATTTCACCTTTGCAGGGATGGAACACGGGCGCAGTATTCATACCGGAATCTGTTGAAGAAATTTATCTACCTATGATATCGTTGATTTAAGAGGTAGAAAATTTTCTTTCATTGATAGTGGTATGAATTCTGCGCCCGTGTTCCATCCCTGCCTTTGATCTACTTTTTTTTTTTTTTTTTTTTTTTTTTTTTGTACTACATCATTTCAACTGAGTTCGTTGGCTAGAATTTCGGTGGTTTCACGGACATAGTTACAGTTATGAAAGTAGGCTAATTTCCTAACACTTTAAAACTTTATGTCTGTTCTATATTGGTTTTAGATAATACTGTGGTAATTTTATTGCATTTGATGTCATTTTCGTGTGCTTTAATTATTTCAATGATTTTTCGTTTAATCATGCCTATATAATAGCCTGTCTGTATTCCTTTATTTTGATATTTAATTTCGTAAATCCCTGTGATTTCTAGGGATTTGATAGGAATATTAGAATTAAGAATATATTGAAAAAAGTTTCTGCTCGATGTTAAGGGCAGAGCTGCCAACCTAATCCGGCAAATTGTTAACGCCTATTGAAAAACGCCCCTTTTTCTACACCACTTAATTTTTAGAGCAATTCTTTTCAAATCTATCTATGATGAATTAAGTAGAAAAATACTCTAAAAATTAAGTGGTGTAGAAAAAGGGACGGTACTAACAATTTGCCGGATTAGGTTGGCAGCTCTGTAAGGGATATTTGCATTCAATTTTGTGGTATCAGGTTTGATTTTTTTTAGTCTCCTTTAAAGTAAGGAATAACTGTTGTGAACTTAGCTTTAGGTTTTTGTCTGCTTTCTATATGCTTTTATTATTATTATTATTATTATATTTTTACATATATTTTTACAAGATTTTTACTATAACTGGCTTTTCCTATTTTCTACAAATTTTATTTAATTCGTCTTTTGACGATGATTCATTGGAGCGAACGTTCATTACGTGGTTTACATGGGATTGATTGAATTTATAATTATATGTGGTTTTACATTTGCTGTTATTAATTTAATTGCTATTGTTTGGTTTTTGAAAAACGGTGGTTTGGATTTCATCCTTTTTTGCTCTGATTATAGATTATAGTTAAATCTAAAAGTTAATTTTGTTGTCGCTTTCAGTTTCCTAGGTGAAGCTAATAGTGAGATGGATATTATTTAAGTTTTCAAAAAAAGTTTCTTTTGTCGACGACAGAGAAATGTCTGCGTCTTAAAGATACCATTATTTTACACTGTATTTAATTTCACTAAAAATTACTTTTTTCAATAAACTTTGTTTTAATTTCGTAATAAAACCGGATATAGGAGATTTCATTAGAACTCCTTTGTTTTGTTTATAGTATCTGTTGTTAAATTTAAAGCAGTTTTTTATTTTTATGTTTATTATTATTTTTTTCTTTAAGCATCAAACTATTAAATAGATACACCTTTTACAAATTTCTGGGTGAACACGCGAATAAACAGTCGAGAGCACTGTGGTTTTGGAACAAAATTTTCCCTGACCAGCAATATATTATTATTATTATTACTATTTTATTTTTACTTATATTTTTACTTATATTTTACTTATATTTTTACTCATATTTTATTTATATTTTTACTTTTCTCTGACTTGTAAAACACAGTGACTGATTAATAATATTAAATGGGCTCCCGCAACCCGAATGGGTCTAAGCTGCTGAAGGCAGGGGGGACCTGGAGTCAGTTTTTAAATTTTTTTTTTTTTTTTCTGGCTTATAAAATATCGGGAATTTATTAAACTGCACATTAAAAATGAAGATAAAAATGTTTTTAAAAAGATGTTAGAATACACTACAATCAAAACTTTCACTGTATGGCGGTGGTGAAATTGGTGAAATCCCAATTTCACCACCGCCATCCCATTTTGTAACGGAGCCAGCCTTAAAGTAAAAAATGAAGCTAAAAATAATAACGTAAACATCCCAATAAAACCTACCAATGGGAATAAAGCCTGCTATATTGGGATGACCAAACGCAAAATCGCAGAACGGGAAAAAGACCACTGTACAGACTTAAAATTAGGAAAATCCTCTACTGCTTTCTCCGCCACCCACAACAATAACCCCATAAATATTAACTCCATTAACATCCAAAAATACCCCTTACAATAACCATAACTATGCACTAAAACGGGAGGCCCTCGAAATTATTACTAACAATAATACCGTAAACGATAGAGAGCACTGTATCATCCCCGCTGCATGGCAGCAGCTCCTAAAGGATTATGAAGTGAAGCGAAGTGGCAACCACTACGTTCCCCAGCAAGATAAACAACAGAAGAACGTCAGCGTTTAGTCTTGGCTCTGAAGATGGTCACGGTGTGACCGAAATTAATTAGCCAATGTAAATGGAAAAGTTTTTGTAAGGTAGTTTAAATGTCTTGCTAATATTATTATGCTTTTCTTTAAAATTAAATGGTATACATCATATATATTTTTACCCCCTTTTTTAGCTTGTATGAAAAAACCTGTGTCTCTATTGAAAATTCAACAATGGAACAGGGTAGGATATTTTGAATAATTTACAAGAATGAACAATAAAACAACTTTAACTCTTTCATGGGCAAGCAAATTTTCTTCATTTAAAATCAATAGCCACCAGTAATCACCAACAATATTAAAAGATAAAAAATAAATTAAGGTATTCGTCAGAGTTATAACAGCAAAATTATATTTAAAAAATCTGGAGACAGTTTTTGCAAGTTTGAATTAAAGTTTGTAGTTGCACTATGCAACTACAAACCGCCATACCTCCACCACGTGTACCTCCAACATATATAAGCGCTTTATATAGGATCGTGCGTCTAGGACAGCCGATCAGAACTGTAAGAAAAAAAATCGACCGACCCTGAAAAAATTAAAGCAATTCTTTTATGGAAATATAAAGATGAATTTGTATATTTCTTAAGAATAATTTAATTACAATTTTAAAACTTGAAAGAAATTCGCATACAGCAAATTACAAAAGAGTAAAATATAAATGAAAGAAAAAATAAACTGCTCTTTCGGAACGCTCAGGTTTTATTTTTATTTTTTTTTCTTATCGTATTGTTTCATATACTCAACGATCAAAACAATATGAAAGCGATAAACGCGTCACACAAATAACCACGTCTGGAAAATTTTCCCGCTGGAAAACAAGAGGGAGGACGAGGCATCAGCTCGTATATACAGTAGCCTTAGCCAAGGCTACCGTATATACGAGCTGATGCCTCGTCCTCCCTCTTGTTTTCCAGCGGGAAAATTTTCCAGACGTGGTTATTTGTGTGACGCGTTTATCGCTTTCATATTGTTTTGATCGTTGAGTATATGAAACAATACGATAAGAAAAAAAATAAAAATAAAACCTGAGCGTTCCGAAAGAGCAGTTTAGCTTAGAGCTTAGTCAAGGCTACCGTAGGATCCATATTGAGTCTACCAAAAATTGGCTAGAACTGTGTTATTTTCTTTATTTGACAGCTTTAAGATCTATAGTTACAATGACTTTCCTTTCGAATGATCCATGTTACGTAATTTCTCAATAACAATACAAAATTTCTTATATGACTGTATTACTTAATGACTTCTGCGGTTGCGATTTTGGCTTCAAGTTTTTACGGACATACCATTTCCTCTTACATTATTCCTCCATGGGGAAGAGTCTAGCCTGTATCTAGACAGCTGCAAAAAATATTGTCAGCCAGATCAAACGAATATGTTAATAGTAGGGAAGCCCAATAGGGGATTTTAAAGGATTTACTCAAGCGCGCCAGATTAACATAAAGGAAGGATACCTTGCACCCTGTTGAGTACCTCCACCATATATGAGCTCTTGTAGGATCGTGCGTCTAGGGCAGCCGATCAGAACAGTTTTTTTAAAAAAAAAATGATCGTTAGAAATACTCAAGCGCGTCAGATTAAGGTAAGGTGGATTAATTACATGCTGAAATATCGAAGCATTTCACAAAAAGCTCGAAAACGATTTTCGATAGGACAAGATCGATGTACATTTTTATGCTCCCTATGAGCTCTTCTATTATCCCCTTAATCTTGTCGGTTAAGCAAAAACTCAACCTGTATTAGAACTCAAGTATGGCTATATCCAGTGTTGCCAAATTTAGGGACATTTTAATTCAACATCCACCACTAAATTTTAACTGTTAACAGTTGCCTAATCACTTCGAAGTTTATCTATGCATTACGTGCATTGAGTATCACTCCTCAAAGTTAGTGGTGACAGTTGAATAAAAAGAGTCCCTAAATTTGGCAACACTGACTATATTGTAACAGCTAGCTTTGTCTTATTTTTATCCTCAGGTAAAGCATACGTGTCAACATCCTAATTAATATTCCGTAGTGTTGTTAGTCCCGCCCATATTTTCACACCAGTAAATTTTTAGGGTAATATTCTCCAAATGCAATTACTATTAAATAAGAAGAAAAATGCTCTAAAAAGATACTGGTGTGGAAGAGAAGGCGGGGCTAACAATACTACGGAATATTAATTAGTATGTTGGCAAGTATGGGTAAAGTAAAAAATTTTCTTCCTAAAAAGCTGTGTTAAAAAAAAAAAAAAAAAAAAAAAAACGTAAAACTTCGCAGCTAAAAACTCTTCAAATATAAGAAGTTTTATAAGCACAAATAATAATACGTATATATTTAACACACAAGAAACTCACTGTATTTCAAATATATAAGGTAATATATATTAAGGTAAGGTGGATTAATTACATGCTGAAATATCGAAGCATTTCACAAAAAGCTCGAAAACGATTTTCGATAGGACAAGATCGATGTACATTTTTATGCTCCCTATGAGCTCTTCTATTATCCCCTTAATCTTGTCGGTTAAGCAAAAACTCAACCTGTATTAGAACTCAAGTATGGCTATATCCAGTGTTGCCAAATTTAGGGACATTTTAATTCAACATCCACCACTAAATTTTAACTGTTAACAGTTGCCTAATCACTTCGAAGTTTATCTATGCATTACGTGCATTGAGTATCACTCCTCAAAGTTAGTGGTGACAGTTGAATAAAAAGAGTCCCTAAATTTGGCAACACTGACTATATTGTAACAGCTAGCTTTGTCTTATTTTTATCCTCAGGTAAAGCATACGTGTCAACATCCTAATTAATATTCCGTAGTGTTGTTAGTCCCGCCCATATTTTCACACCAGTAAATTTTTAGGGTAATATTCTCCAAATGCAATTACTATTAAATAAGAAGAAAAATGCTCTAAAAAGATACTGGTGTGGAAGAGAAGGCGGGGCTAACAATACTACGGAATATTAATTAGTATGTTGGCAAGTATGGGTAAAGTAAAAAATTTTCTTCCTAAAAAGCTGTGTTAAAAAAAAAAAAAAAAAAAAAAAAACGTAAAACTTCGCAGCTAAAAACTCTTCAAATATAAGAAGTTTTATAAGCACAAATAATAATACGTATATATTTAACACACAAGAAACTCACTGTATTTCAAATATATAAGGTAATATATATTAAGGTAAGGTGGATTAATTACATGCTGAAATATCGAAGCATTTCACAAAAAGCTCGAAAACGATTTTCGATAGGACAAGATCGATGTACATTTTTATGCTCCCTATGAGCTCTTCTATTATCCCCTTAATCTTGTCGGTTAAGCAAAAACTCAACCTGTATTAGAACTCAAGTATGGCTATATCCAGTGTTGCCAAATTTAGGGACATTTTAATTCAACATCCACCACTAAATTTTAACTGTTAACAGTTGCCTAATCACTTCGAAGTTTATCTATGCATTACGTGCATTGAGTATCACTCCTCAAAGTTAGTGGTGACAGTTGAATAAAAAGAGTCCCTAAATTTGGCAACACTGACTATATTGTAACAGCTAGCTTTGTCTTATTTTTATCCTCAGGTAAAGCATACGTGTCAACATCCTAATTAATATTCCGTAGTGTTGTTAGTCCCGCCCATATTTTCACACCAGTAAATTTTTAGGGTAATATTCTCCAAATGCAATTACTATTAAATAAGAAGAAAAATGCTCTAAAAAGATACTGGTGTGGAAGAGAAGGCGGGGCTAACAATACTACGGAATATTAATTAGTATGTTGGCAAGTATGGGTAAAGTAAAAAATTTTCTTCCTAAAAAGCTGTGTTAAAAAAAAAAAAAAAAAAAAAAACGTAAAACTTCGCAGCTAAAAACTCTTCAAATATAAGAAGTTTTATAAGCACAAATAATAATACGTATATATTTAACACACAAGAAACTCACTGTATTTCAAATATATATTTTAAAAAATGCTATTTGATCTAATTAATACTAGAAATATATATATATAGGGGAGATCCGTGTAATATGGACCCACTAAGCAAGAATGCTCATAAAACTATACTTATTAGAATAAAAAGATTTAATTTGTTGGTTGCTCATTACAACTTCATAGTTGTATGCTTCAAGCTTAGTAAAGCACTCTGGGAACTGTTAATGATTATAGGAAAAAAATATTTTATTTATGTATCGGTGGTCCATATTACACATACGTTCGTGTAATATGGACCAAGTGATCCATAGTGGTCCTCCCCGAAGTGGTCTTCCCGAACACCTGACACGCTTGGAATTGTGAAACGAACTGTCCCGCATGTTCCCTCATACACTTGTCCATTTCTTGGGAATAGTAGAAATGGACGAAAAAAAAATAATTGTTAATGGTCGAAAAAGAGGGAGGTCCAAAGGCTATATCCAATGGGTAGTATGCGAAGAAAGTGGTAACTTGATTACAATTATCTAACAGCAGAAAGTGATACTTTCATTTTAACCCTTTGAGTACTGAATTATTTGAAGAATTTTATGCCCTTGGGACGGATTTACTTTTGAATTTTTGACAGTAAGGTCCGCGTTATTATCCCATGTTACAATATTTCAGAACAAAATTTTCTGTATTCACATTTATATTACAAATGGATATACATTATAATTTTATCTTTCTAATCAAAGTATATGTTTCCATAGTATATTTCATTGTAAAATTGTGAATACTGATTATATATTTAAGAAAAAATAGCATACAAATTGCAAAAGAAACGCCCACTGGTGGAGTTACAGATTTTCAAATGATGTGAATCTACGCCAGCCGTCGCGAAAGTGTTAATATGTAAAAGTAATACATTTTATTTGGAATATACTTATATTGATGATATATGTATGGTTGTAAGATATCACAAAAAACGTCAGGAGAGTGTTTGCGATCAACGCCCACTGGCGGAGGTGCCGCAAACATCAACGCCTACATCTCAAATTCAGATGACGAGTCAGACTCGTCCACCGTAACTTCGCCCAAGTAAGCAGATGACGAGTCTCACTCGTCAAATGTACCCAAAGGGTTAACATACTTGTTACATCAATGATCATTTAAACCGAAAACTCAATTTCATAATCGTCCAAATACAGGTACGCATGTACAAGTCACTTCCTGCTTTTTATAGCAATATTCACTAAAGGCAATGAAATGGTTTCACCATCTAGTATTGAACATATAAATTTCCTCATGGTCCGTACTGCACGATGGTCCATATTACACGGTTTTCCCCTATATCCAAAAACTTGGGGCCTTTGGTGTCACTATATTCATATAATAAATTTTTGAAATCTTCTGCAGTGAAATAAAAGAATAATTAGTTTTTATAAATAAAGGAACTAAAGCAACACTCTTTCATAAAAATAAAATGATCTTATAAAACAATTGCTAGTTGTTACATTGATTTGATTTCTTTCGAAGCAAAATATTTGTGGAAAACAGAATATCTAAAGTTTCCTTGGATGTTTTGAAGAGGGCGAATACGTCAATGAAGTGTTTAAGGCCGTCTATCAATGAGAATCAAGGTCATCCAAACCCCATGTTAATTTATGGTAAAATAGTTCCCATCATTATTCATTATGTAATAAATATTTTTAAATTCCGTTTTAACATTCAAAAAATCCATGACTATTATATTATGTCTCGTTTTCAAAAAATTGATTTTCTTAAATATTTTATATCTTATACTGAAGCTGTAAAATACAGGGGTCCCAGCGTTCCTATATTTTCACGATCATTTTATCATACTCTCACCACAGTTTTCAAAAAGAAAATTTTCTTGTAGCTTTCGATGCTATTTTGTCGTGAAAAGCTTCATGAAAATTTTCTATTTGAAAATTGTTTTGAGAGTATAATAAAATGATCGTAAAAATATAGGAACGCTGGGACCCCTGTAAAATGTGAAATGTCGCAAAGTGTAATTTTGCATTTTACAACTTCAAAATAAATTAAAAAACTAGGAAAAATAAATTTCTGGAAAACGAAATATTTTTTAAATGCGTATTATGAAACGACTAATAAAGAGAATTGTTATCTTTACGTAGGCTAGCACAGGGGAACTTGGACTACGATAGCAAAATGCTAATATTATTTTCAATAGGCACAGTCATAGTTACTAACTTAGCTCTTTTCGGCTACCAAAGAAAAAAAACATAACAAAATTTTTAATTTTACTTCATAAGTGAAAACCGCTACAGTTCGCTGGTTAATTAAAATAAATTTTTCTATTAAATTTTTCCGGTACGCAAAAAGTGGTAAGTTCGCAACTATGAGCACAGCTGGCTCTTACTCAAAGGCTAGTATATACACATAGTGGAAAAGTAAAACAAAAAATACATTGTGCGAAATACGGTACCCCGTCAAAATAGCCCAAGACAAAGTAGCCCCGACAAAAGAGCCCCGACAAAAGAGCCTTGACAACAAAACATCCCCGACAAAATAGCCCCAACAAAACGGCCCCGACAAAAGAGCCCCGACAAAATAGCCCCCGACAAAATAGCCCCGACAAAAGAGCCCCAGGACAAAAGAGCCCCGACAAAATAGCCCCAGACGAAATAGCCCCAGACAAAATAGCCCCGACAAAATAGCCCCAGGACAAAATAGCCCCCGACAAAACAGCCCCGACAAAATGGCTCCCGACAAAATAGCCCCTGACAAAATAGCTCCAGGACAAAACAGCCCCGACAAAATGGCCCCGAGAAAAAAGCCCCCGATAAAATAGCCCCAGGACAAAACAGCCCAGGCAAAATAACCCCAGGACAAAACAGCCCCGACAAAATAGCCCAAGGCAGAATTGCCTCAACAAAATAGCCCCAGACAAAATAGCCCCGACAAAATGGCCCCGAGAAAAAAGCCCCCGATAAAATAGCCCCAGGACAAAACAGCCCAGGCAAAATAACCCCAGGACAAAACAGCCCCGACAAAATAGCCCAAGGCAGAATTGCCTCAACAAAATAGCCCCAGACAAAATAGCCCCGACAAAACAGCCTCGACAAAATTGTCCCGACAAAATAGCCCCAACAAAATAGCCCGGAAACATTTATATGATTTAACAGATAATTTATTTAATTAACTTCTCCACTAGCTAGATATTTAGAATAGCTCAAAATACGATGACAATGCATTTTTTTAATACTTTTTGCCAATTTTTTCGGATCCCCGCTGCCTTCAGTAGCGTTTGTATGATTCAATAATCATATAACTTCCCGACTTAAAGATCTGCTTGGGCCGGGTTCGGACCGAATTTCTCAATTTGCGCTCGGGCCGGGCTCGTGCTCAGTTATTTTGTGTATACTTGTGCCGGGCCGGCGTGGATGATATTTATTCCGGACCGTGTCAGCTCGAATCTTTTTTTAGTTTTCTCGTTAATCAAGGAAAATGAAAAAGATAAAATATTTCTTAAGTCATTTTTTTACATAATTTCACAGGCTTGTGTAGCACATAAAATTTTATTTTGTTAAAAAATGTCTGTAACTTCAATTAAAATGAATATCAGTGTGCCTGTTTGAGATTTCATTTTCCGCAAATATTTTTAGCATGTCTCGAAATTAATATATTTTATTTAATGTAATATTAGATGGTTTCTTATTCAAAATAGTATGCATGTCATTATTAGTTTGCACACATGTACAAACAAAAGAAATTAGATACGTTACTGTGTATAAGGCTTTGTGTCCTACGGTCTCAAGAGTTTAGGTTATATAAAGGCAGTAAAAATCATTCCACTGTAACTTTTTCGAAAAAGCTCCTTTTTCTTACCTGCTGTGCACTGGATGAAAGTAGCACCATTTCTAGCATGTGCGAAAGCATCTTTTCTATTGAATATAGTTGGATTAGCAATAAAGTTTTGTTTATCGGATCACATGAAAGATTCAGATATATTACGGTATATAAGAGGAAATGGTTGAAAGTACATTTTTAGTAGTATTAGTTATTTTAAATACTTTCCTATATTGTTTGATGAATGCTAATATTTTCGACTCGATTTTCTGTCGTCCTTTGAGTCTTTTGTACAGTCGGGGGGAAAAAAACGCAACACTCGCTGTAATTTCGTTATTAATTGACGCAGGAACATCTAATACACATAATTCAACAGGAAATTAAAAGCTCTTTCTGAATATGTCGTCAAATTTTGAATTAGGGGTCATCTACATATTGAAATGAGCGCCAACTTTGATTTTTTCAGTAGCAACACCCAATTCTGACTTCATTTTCGAATTTTTGAGAGTCTGGCAGTGCGGAAAAGTATACTGTTTGTATACTTTATCTTTAGAATTTATAGAGTTATAATCAAAAATGTGTTAGGGGGTTATCTGTAAATGTAGAAAAATAAAATTAAGATCCTAAAAGAAATAGACAAAATTTTAAAGTTTCACACCGGAAATCTTTCTGGAAAAAAATAATTATAAAAATTAATAAAACGTTGCGTCTTTTCCAGTTCCTTAATTATCCTGAATTCAATTTTTTAGATTTGTATATACTTCAGTACTTCTTTAGATAATTTTAGATCTATTTAAATACATTATACTTGCGATTAGTCCATACAGTATTCTTTGAAAAAAGTGCAACGTTTTTCAAGTAAAAGTGTCTATTATAGCTGTACTGATCACCAGTAAAGCTTAAATTTTCTTTCTTAGGTAACATAATAGACGAAATGAAATAATATATATATATATATATATATATATATATATATATATATATATATATACAACAGCGCATAAACTAAACCTTTTCGGATAAATTATTGTAAGGGTTCATGAAGTAAATATTAAACAATTTTAATCGCACTTACCAATTTTTGGTCAGTTGAACTCTTTGGAACTGTACAATTCGTTTTATAATTTCTATGAAAATATATTTTCTTAACTAACCTTTTCGCGACTGCTGACGTAGATTCACGCCATTTGAAAATCTGTAACTCTGTCAGTGGGCGTTTCTTTCGTAATTTGTGTGTTACATATTTCTTAAGTGTGTACACAGTGTTCAAATAGAAATATATTGATTAGAAAGAATATAATTATAATGTATATCCATTTGTAACATAATCGTGAATACAGAAAATTTGTTCTAAAATATTATATTTTGAGGGTATAATGCCCGTAGGCGGGTCTTACTGTCAAAAAGACAAAATCCTGCGGTCGCAAAAAGTGTTAAAATATATTTATAAAAGTTAAAGTATGTTTTTAAAAATGTATAAAGTTAAAATATATTAATAAAATTTTAAAGACTAAAGTGTCCTTAAAATAATAATCCTCCCCCTATAAAATAAAAAAATAAAATAAAATAAAGCAATATGTGAAGCAAATGATTAAGCTTTTTTTTAACTATGACGGTAGTTAAGAAACGAGTTTAAAAGTCTGTCTTACATTCCAATTCCATTCGTTATTTATATTTGACAATTTCACATTAAACCTATTTTTCTATTTAAAACAGTGAACCCCGCCTATTTAGTTAATTTTTTTTTTTCTTCTAGTGTTCGTTTAAAAGATTCAAAATTTATCACCAATTAATCGATGAAGTAAATACTACTTGTGCGTATTTTTGTCAACATAAAATAAAGTGTTTAACACGAATACTCAATGTCACATTTACTTTTTTTTGTTTTGTATTGTTTTGTTTTGAAGAACGATGAAGGCGGGGCTGGTCTTCTTTAGAAAACTGGAATTCTTGGTGCTAACACTAATGTCTAAAAATCTTCATTCTTGTTTCATTTCTTTGCGTTTGACGTTGTTGTTATATAATTTGACCCGTAAATAAAAAATAAAAATATTTTGTTTAATTTTCTTTGTTATTTTTAAAGATTTGATTCATTATCTCATGCAAAACTTTATACGAGACGGCCTCCTAAACCACTCCAAAAGAAAGATTTATTTATATCTCGAAAACTAATAACTGGAATGAGCTGCAAATTTGTACACCCATATTTTTCAGCATTGGGATTCATTTTATGTAAAAATTAATATAGGTCATAATTCATATTTTTTATAAATATGAATTTATTAATATTTTTCAGAATTAAAAATATTTTTCAGATTCAAAAGTAATGATGGATTATGTTTGGGTTTCTTCACTGTATCTCGTAAAATATATATATATATATCGATCGAGTTACTTTTTGTGAAGATATTAATAAAAGTTTGAAATATGAATTTAACATTAGCACCTTCAAACTTTGAACGCTTATAACTCTGTGAAAAAATAAGTAAAATATACAACCAATATACTTTTTCGTGTTGTCGCGATCCCAGGAATTCAAATATAAAATAAAAATGGGGCATTACCATTGAAAAAATCAAAGTTGGTGCGCGTTTTAATATGTAGACGACCCCTAATTTAAAATTTCAGTTCATTTTCTGAAACTACTCACAATTCCCCGTCGAATGATACCTATTACATTTTTCTACATCGATTAGCAACGAAGTTACGTTGAGTGTTGCGTTTTTTTTTTCCCCGACTGTAAGTCTGTAATAATGAATTTCTGTTTATATATAATTATCTCGTAAAAGTTCAGCAGTTTTGTTAAAGGACATTCTGTTAATTGGCTATGTAAAATCTCTACAAAACACATACAAAAAATTTTTTCATAGAAAGGCATGCAGTTTTTTTTTTTTTACATATTTTTGAAACGAGCCGGGAGGGGCTTGGGCCTCAAAGTTTCAGCCCGTGCAGACCTCTATCTCGACTAGCTAGAAATTTGAAACTTTTAAAAAAGCTCAGAACACGAGGGCAATGCATTTTTTTAATACTTTCACCCAATTATTATGGGTCCCCGCTGCTTTCGGTAGCGTTTAAACATACCTGGTAACTTTTATAATTTATTCTGGAGTACTGTTAGCTCCGCCCTTTTTTCACACCAGTATGATTCTAGAGAAATTTTCTCCAATATGTAATTACGATGAAATAAGCAGAAAAGTGCCTTTAAATTATACTGGTATGAATAAAGGGCAAGGTTAACAGTACTCCGGAATAAATTATAAAAGGTACCCGGTACAGTCTGTAAGAAAAGTCTCCTAACACTAGCAAAAATTCCTATATAAAAAAAGTAAAGTTAATACTGTTTTGTTAAATATATCCTTGTCGAATCATGTTCTTAGACTGACTAAGAATAGGATTCGACAAGGATTTATTTAACAAAACTGTATTAAGTGTACTTTTTCATATAGGAATTTTTGCTAGTGTTCGGAGACTTTTGTTACCGACTGTATGTTTATATGATTCATCAGAAAATTTTGAAAACATGGTACATAAAAAGTTCTTTTTTATCTTGTAATTATTTATTGTAAAACATAATGTATTTTCGTAAATTGTAAATGACTATTTTTTTTTTTTTTTTTAATGTGGATTTGTTATTTTCTCTTATATACCTAAATAGGGAATGAAATATTGCTGAAAATTTTTGATTTAAGGATTTCTATGAATTTCCACATTTCGAGATATCTGCCTGTGTGTGTCAGCAAAAGTTCTGGTCGCTGTAACTAAACCAATAAGCAGAATTTAACAATGCTTGATTTTTTTTTTTTTTTTTTTTTTTTTTCATCTTGAGTTAAATTTGTTCTGATTAACTTTTGTGATACATCGCCAAACAGGTGAGCTTTCATCTAGCGATTAAACTCATTTATTCTAAGGCCGTTGCGAACTTCCACTTGGGGCCTACTGTCCCTTAATCTATCCTCCAAATAACTTTACACTTTCATAATTAAAAATAAATAAATAAATAAACTTGCATAATTTTGTTTTAAGATAAAAATGATTTAATCAGCAACCACTTCAACTTTATGTGTACATCGACGGCAGACGTCAGTGTTATGCTCCGCTGAAATAATTTAATCTTGTGTAATTTTATGCAACAACAACAACAACAACGAAAAAAAAAATGACTGAAAGGTGGTGTAGTTACGTTGTAAATTTTGTTTAAATTTGTGTTTATATCGGCCGAAAAGTAGCGCTGATGCTGATATGCTGTCATTTTTTCTGTTTATGAAAAAGTTTATCTTAAAATATAATGGTCATAACTGCATCATTTTTTAAATTATGTGAATATTACACGAAATGTTGTTTGTTATTGGTCGGAAGGTAGCGTTTTTATGTTGTAACTTTCTCTGAATTTCCCTTGCTTATGAAATACTACACATCAAAATCTATTGTTTATAAGTGCACCATTTTTTTCCTACTGATGTTTAAGTTTTTGTGTGTATAGGCCGATAGGTGGTGCTAACACGCTGTATTTTTCTTTGATTCTGAGAAAACTATATGACACACTTCCGGTTATCCAATTTTCACCAAAAGTTCGAAAAATCATATGTACACCAGACCTGTCTCAATTCTGAAGTTTCGTGTTCTATCTCTCATTTTTTTTTTTTTTTTTTTTTGAGATATGATAGTCAGAAGATTTTCCATGTACAAAGAACGATACATACAAATTTTGTCGGGGGCTATTTTGTCGGGGCTCTTTTGTCGGGGGCTATTTTGTCGGGGCTATTTTGTCGGGGGCTGTTTTGTCGGGGGCTATTTTGTCGGAGCTGTTTTGTCGGGGGCTGTTTTGTCGGGGGCTATTTTGTCGGGGTTCTTTTGTCGGGGCTATTTTGTCTTGGGGCTGTTTTGTCTGGGGCTATTTTGTCTGGGGCTATTTTGTCGGGGCTATTTTGTCTTGGGGCTGTTTTGTCGGAGCTCTTTTGTTGGGGCTCTTTTGTCCTTTGGGCTCATTTGTCGGAGCTATTTTGTCGGGGACGTTTTGTCATGGGCTTATTTGACGGGTCACGGCGAAATACTATATTTAAAATAAACCTTTGTATGAATTACAATGTTAAGTTGTATTTCTAATTCTTTTTATTTATGCCATTTTTAGTGCATTTTTATCATTTTTCTTAGTTCTTTTTCTAAATGAAAAAAAATAACTTTTTCTAAACATATTTATTTAAAATAATAATAAGAAGAAGTATTGCTTTCAGAAAATAATTGCAAACGCTTTTCAGAATCTTATATTAATTAATCATTAATAATCTCCCAATATTTAACTGTTGCAGATGTTATTATTTATTTATTTATTTATGTATTTATTTATTCTTAACCGCATTGGTAACTTATGGCAACATGCTATTATATGTTCTATATGATTTTTATTTTCGTATTGATTTCATAAACTTACATAAAGATACATTTTTTTTTTTTTTTTTTTTTTTTTTTTTAAATAAATATGAGAGAATAAGGAAATGAACTTTACATTCGTGAGAAATGTTAAGTTTCCCATTTCAAAAATTGAAAAATTTCATAAAAAAGCCTAAAAAAAATAGAACTATTCTAAATATTTGTAAAAACAATAAAGCAAATGTACTACTTTAAGTTGCCTCACATGTAGGAAGGATCTCTAAGAACAACAAAGTACATCTTAAGAAGAGGCAGTGAACAAAATGAACGCCGCTTCTAAAAACAAAGATGCCAACATCAGGGATGGAACACGGGCGCAGAATGCATACCGGTATTTGTTTAAGAAATTTCTCTACCTATAATATCGTTGATTTAAGAAGTAGAAAATTTTCTTACATTGATAGTAATATGAATTATGCGCACGTGTTCCATCCCTGCAACATTCTAATTAATAATCCAGAGAATTGTTAGTACCCCCCATAAAGGCTTTGATTAGAAAGAGTATAACTATAATGTACATCCATTTGTTGTATAAATGTGAATACGGAAAACTTTGTTCTGAAATATTGTAACTGGGGAGAATAACTCCCACAGGCGGACCTTACTGTGAAAAAAACAAAAACATGCGTTTGCGAAAGTGTTAACAATACTCTGGATTAGATTGGCAGCTATGAAAAAACCTAATATTTTCTCGTAAAACAGGGATTTCAGAGGGTTTTTTTCTTTCTTTCTTTCTTTCTTTTTTTTACGCTATTGACTAAAATAACACAAGCATTATTTTATATTATAAAATTTTAAATAGATATTAGTAGGTAAGAAAGGCCGGTTCTAGGCCATGCGGCGGAGGCACGGAGGCACCGGCAAGTCGTGCGGGTGCCGCACCACCCCCTGAGGGGTCTAGATGGGTTGACATTGACCTTGAGACATCCTCTAACTTGATCGTGAAACGTGACGAGGGTATTAATGAAGAAAATTAATTAAAAAATTTAATGTGTGGTTTATTGTAAAAGGTGACGATGGTTTTAAAGTGATGTTTGCGGTATAAGGTAAAAAGCATGCTATTGTTTGTGAGTCATTAGAAAATTAATTAGGGAGTTAATTAGGAGGTTAATTAAGAAATTAATTAATAAATTAATTTTAAAAAATTGAGAAAAAAGGAATCGATTGAATTTAAGAATGTGGATGTGCATAGAGTATGTAAGAAATAGAGAGGTATGACTGGGGTTCGAACCCGACACCTTGCAGTAAAAATATTTCCATAAGACAGTAGTTTTCGCGTGTGCGTGAGTGATTTTTATAGTATATGTCTGCACTGTTCTTTTAAAACTATGAATGCTAGAGTCCGAAAAGAATTCAATCGTTTTAATGATATTAATTAGAGAATAATAATTAAGAAAAATATTAATTAAGGATCTTCTTGTAAAAAATCATCAAATATTTTCCGAAAAAAAGGTAATGAAAGCAAAAATTAAGTATAAAGAATGAAAGAAAGTTTAGAAACATAGATTTTGACTGAGATTCGAACCTGCTACCTTGCAGCAAAAAAATATTTCAGTAGTTTTCGCGTATGTGTGAGTGTTCTTTAGAAATATGTCTATGCAGATCTTTTTTAGCCTAAGAATTCTATTGATTGAAAATTAATCAATCGTAAAATTAATATAAATTACAGAATAATAATTAAGAAAAATAATAATTGAAGATCTTGTAAAAATTCACCAGATGTTTTTCGAAAACTGAGAGTAAAAATTAAATTAAAAGATGATTAAAATCTCAAATGTGTAAGTGAAATTAGATTAGGATGAAAGATGAGAATTGTTTTTTTTGATAGATAACTAAAAAAGAGTGATTAAAATTTCTTATTAATTACTTAATTGAAGAAAGTTCGTTAAAAAAATACTTTTCATCATAAAGATTTTTTAATTATGAATAACTAGTATCCATTTTAAACTATATATATATATTTTTTCCATTATAAATATGATATCTTAATACAAAAAGATCGACTTTATTCACCAACGGTGACGTCACAATGTTTGCGTAAAAGGAGGTAGCATACCCTTAAGCAATTTCTGAGAATCGGGTTAGGTACGGTATTGTCAAAAGATAGGGGGAGAAAATTCCAGTTTTGCTTCAACTTTTCACGTGTTTAAATATGTTTACTGTTGGATGCACTAAAAATTATCTACTATTTTGAATTATGTTCAGTTCACTTCTTTATAAGAAAAATGTATATAATGTGAAATTAAAAGTAAATAAAAAAACTTTAAAAATTCATCTTTTAAAAATAAATTAATAAAAATAAGTTGATCAATGTAAAAAACTGAAAAATTCGCTGTTTGAAAAGAAGTCTTAATAAGTTTAAGAAAATATCGTAACATTTTGTATTATATTTTACATAAGAGAGTGAATCTATCATTTTTCAGAAGTTACTTTAGTGCGAAATAATAACTGATGTTGAAAATTTCTCTACCTTAAACAGTTATACTTCAGATATAACTTTTTTTTGGGATCTTCTTATCACTGTCATCGAACATACATGTATAATCACTCCCACATAAATTCTTTCATATATATTTTAAAAAATTTACAATGTTGTATTTAATTATAAATTATCTTTAAATTTCCTTACGCTCATTAAAATATTGTATCTATTTTTATTTCAAGTTTTGTATTATAGTACTAGAAATCTTCCAACATTCTTAAAATAAAATAAGTTTCTGAACAGAGTGATAATTAGAAATTCAATGTATTTTTATCTATAGTTTAACCATTTTTTGTAACTCCCTAACATTTTTTTTAGTGTAAACCCGTGAAATTTTACCAATAAAATCCGAAATAGGGTCTTAAAAATAAGAATTTGGCATGATTTTTAATAAATTTTAGGATATATCTACAAAAATTTTTTAGAGTATTTGGCGATAATTCAGATTTGGTGAGAAACACCTAGTATTAATTCCGAGTGAAGAAAAATTTTATTACTTGTCAAATTTATTTTGAGAAGTGAGGTTGCTTATTTTATAACCTGAATTCAGTACTACATAATAATAGTTTTTTCAAGATGGATGTCAGAACAGATATCATTTTGTTAAACGCATTTACTCATATATTCAATAGATCACACATTCGCAATTCAGAAGTAGAGATTATAAACCACCTTAAATTTCGAATGAATGAATTTATCAATTCAGAAATTAGCAATCAACTTTATGAAAATGTTGATATGTTATCTGATGAAAATTTTTATACCTGTTTAGATATTGTCTTAAAAGAAATGATAAAAAATGAAATTAATTGGGATAAAGTTGTAATTTACTTAGTATTTTCAAGTGAACTTATGGCAAAGCGCTTTAAGAGATCTGGAGAGTTTATCATACTTTGGATAAAATTTTTTAATATCTTCCAGAAGTATTTAGGTAGTTGGATTATTGATAATCAAGAATGTATAAAAGTCAAAGAAGTGAAAAAATCATTTTTTCAAAGAATGTGGAGTTTTATCACTCGATCATAATATGAAAATTGTAAAAATATTATCTGCTATGTTGAATTATGTTCAGTTCAATCTGTAAAAGAACAATGTTCAAGAAAAATGTATGTATGTAATGTGAAATTCAAAGTAAATAAAGAACTTTAAATGGAAATTTTGTTTAAGAAAAAATTATTTGAAGTAAAATTCATCTTTAAAAAATAAATAAATAAAAATAAAAATAAGTTGATCAATGTAAAAAAACTGAAAAATTCACTAAAAATATAAGAAACGCATTTTCACAATAATAAGATTGTAAATGTAAGATAAAATCACAAAATTACCAGCATAAGAGACTGTAGGTATTCGAAAAAAAATTATGAAGTCAACAATTTTGGTGTTAAACAGCACATCTTATTTTACAAAGTACTAAGTTTTTTAAAATCATTTAGTTTGAACTTTTTCAAACTTATAAACTGAAATTTTTGTGAATGTAAAATTTTTTACACAAAGTATTTTAGAAAAAATATCATCTCAGAAATTAACTAACTTATTTTTAGAATAAAAATATAAGAAACTTATTTTTACTAATGATAAGAATGAAAATGTAAGGTAAAATCTCATTCTTACCAATTTAAGAGACCGCAAGTATTTGAAAAATCATGAAGTATGGAATTTTAATGTTTCACACGTGTTAATAACGCGTCTTATTTTACAAAGTACTAAGTTTTTTTAAAGTCATTTAGTTTGAAGTTTTTTAAACTTATACTTATAAACTGAAATTTTTGTGAATGTAAAATTTTTTACACAAAGTATTTTAGAAAAAATATCATCTCAGAAATTAACTAACTTATTTTTAGAATAAAAATATAAGAAACTTATTTTTACTAAAATATTTTTGTACAAAGTATTTTAGAAATTTAGATAACTTGTTCTTGAATAAAAATATAAGAAACTTATTTTCACAATAATAAGATTATAAATGTAAGATAAAATCACAAAATTACCAGCTTAAGAGGTTGTAGGTATTCGAAAAAATCACGAAGTCAACAATTTTGGTGTTAACAACACATCTTATTTTACAAAGTGCTAAGTTTTTTAGCCATTTAGTTTGAAGTTTTTCAGACATATGCTTATAAACTGAAATTTTTTGTAAATGAAAAATTTTTTACACAAAGTATTTCAGAAAAAAATATCATCTCAGAAATTAATTAACTTATTTTTAGAATAAAAATATATGAAACTTATTTTTTTCTAATGATAAGAATGAAAATGTGAGATAAAAACTCATTCTTATCAATTTAAGAGACTGTAAGTATTTTAAAAATTATGAAGTATGCAATTTTAATGTTTCACATGTGTTAATAATGCATCTTATTTTACAAAGCACTAAGTTTTTAAAAGTCATTTGGTTTGAAGTTTTTCACACATATGCTTATAAATGAAATTTTCGTAAATGAAAAATTTTTACACAAATTATTTTAATACAAATTCTATCTCAGAAAAATTAACTTTTTCTTTTTAGGTTGAAAATGTAAGATAAAAATCTAACACTTATCGAATTTAGAAGCTGCAGATGTATGATGAAATCATGAACTTGAAACTTTAAGTATTAACAACCTACCTTCTTTGAAAATACTAAACCACAAGTTTCGACAAATCTGTAATCAACTGTTAAAAAACATAGAATATTTTTTTCCCTAAAATGTTTAACGTAGATGCTACATCCATAAAAATACAGAGTGAAAGTGTACAAATTATCTGTTTAGACATGTTGATAAACTAGAATTTTCCACAAGATTCGAGTATTATAGCAAGGTATGGGATAATATTTGGCTAAATTTCCACTAATATTGGCGATAGTTATAAAAATTTGGCATGAAATAAGAGAATTTGCCGTAAATTCTTAAGTAAAACTGATGAACGAAGAAAAAATTTGATTTAGTTACAATCTTTTCTCGCTGTAGAGTTGTCTAAGTTCTCATACTTAGTAGTTTTTAAAGTTTTACTTTTAGAGTGATTTTTTATACTTTGCTAAACTGAAGTACAAAATGGATAATACTTTACCGTGTGAGGAGACACACGTTTCTGTTCAACAAACTCCTTCATCAAGTTTTGAGGATGAGAAGTTATCTAAACTTTTTATTTGTCTAACTTGTAAGAAGTCATTTTTAAAAAAATCCTATCTTACTAGACATGTCAAGGTTCACAATGACATTAAACCTAATATTTGTTACGTGTGTGAGAAAGGATTTGTTACTTTACATCGTTTAAAAAGACATATGGAAACCCATAGAAAAATTTCCATAAGATACAAATGTGAATATTGTATTGAAAATTTCAATCGCAAGTGTGATTTATTTAAACATAAGAGATTATTTCATCAAAAAGTCTTACCTGAACATCTATGTATTATTTGTAAAGATGCTTTTAAACACAAGTATGAATTGGAAAAACACAAGAGGGTGCATTATCGTAAACCTGAGTATCTATGTGAGGAATGTTCTATAACCTTTACAACAAAACATGCTTTTTCAAACCATAAGCGAAAAAGTCATAAAAAGACTTTACATACATACTGTTGTGACGAATGTACTGATACTTTTTCAAACAGACGACATTTTTTAAAACATAAAAGAAATATGCATAAAAAATCTTTAATGCAAACTAGATGTGATGAATGCAGTGAAACTTTTCAGTGTAAGTATGAATTATTGCAACATAAGAGAAAGAATCATCTTAAAGACTTTAACATACGTAGAAATTGTAATGATCGAAGCACTAACAATGAATTATCAACAGTTAATAATGACAGTGAGAATCTGGACTTGTTAAATTTTTTGGATAATTTTCACATTGAATGTGCGAATGGTGTTTTTGACTTACATTCCAACAACTTTCAGAATGAAAATATAGACTTAGACTTAAAAATTTTTTTGAACAATTCGAATGTGGAATATACAAGTGGAAATAATATTGATGATTTATCTGCCAAAGATGAAAATAAGGACTTAAATAATTTTAACCTGATACAAACTGATTTACCTCTAGTAAACTATGACAATGAAAGTCTGGACTTGTTAAATTTTTCGTATAACTTTAATCCCAAGTGCTTGAATATTTTTTCTGCTAACGGCGAAAATATGAATTCGAATAATTTTAGTGCGAAGGAAAATGAGTTGGTGACAGATAACTTTAACAATGAAAATCTAGACTTGCTAAATTTTTTGAATAACTTTAATACTGAATGTATGAACGATATCCCAACAATATAGATTTGCTGTCTTGTATTATTGTGAATGAATTTCAAATAAAAAGATTTCAATGAAAATGATTTGTTTTAATTTTTATTACAAAATCATCTTTTTTATAATATTTTCTATTAGAATACAAACTGAAGTGTCATCTTTTTTTAAAATAAAAACATGTAAAAAGTTTACTTGTGTATTAACGATATACTTTTTCATTACTGTAGTAGAATTGATTGAGTATAATATTTAAACACTAAGTAAAAATTATGCACAATAGTAGTTTTATAAACTATCAAACTTACATCGAAGAAGAAAAAACTTGTAAAATTGTTTTACCACTCAACTGTAAAGTACTTGTGAAAATCTTAAATGAATTTATCTTATTAACAATTTTCCTGAAAAACTAGCTTATAAAAATTTTAGATATAATTATGAAGTTAGTATTTTCCTAAGTATCACGTTTGAATCTTACTTTGAATATACATCATCAAAGTGTTTTATTCTTTAACTAAAATCACAATCTCTATTCCAAAGAGTGTAAAAATAATGTTATAGTAAACACTTAAACTTTTACATATAGATACTTTCACGATTGTATTTTAACTTTTTTTATTTTTTAGAATGCAGAAAATATTTTGTAAGAATTGTGAAAGCTTAATTTTAGAAGTTTGTGAAATTTCACAAAATTTTTTTAAACATTTTTGTCAAATGTTTTCTTTATGTCACATCACTTAAAAAAATTTAACTGTTTTTAACAGAATTGCTAACACAAAACATTAAGTTAGAAAATTTATAGATAAAACTTATAAGATACGAAAAACCATATGTGAAGTAATAACAAAAGGTGTATATACTTTCAAGTTTAGACATGGTTCAACAAGCTTGAGGAGACTCTAAAACCTGTAGCTGACGTCATAACCCCTGTAGCGTAACTTTTCCCTTACTACTACGTCACAAATGTATAATTTAACAAAAAGTACTTATGTCACCCCACAATTCCTGTCTTGTATTATTTTACTTTGTGTATAAAATCAATGATCTATAAAAAAGCTTTGTCGTTTTTATACACTTTGAAGTAAAAATTTTCTCCAAAAACATCAAATTATATTTTGCAAGTATGAATTGATATGTATTTGTTTTAAATATCTCTAAGTTACATTATACCAAAGTATAATTTCTAATATTTAAACAATTCTCACTTTACAAAAATTAACTTGTATGCATTTCTAGGTCTTTAATAAAAATCTTTAATTTTTTTATCTCAAAGACTTTAAACTATTCGAGATATGTGCAGCTTAAGTGCAATCCAATACTATTTGCATAACAATGTGGAATATCATATGTTAAGAAAATCTTAAATTTTGAATATTTTTCAGCTATTAAACGAAAAATTGTGTAAAATTTACTAAGTGTTTCAATAAAGAAGAGAATTACACTAAAAAGTTTTGACAAGAAATACTAAATTCACTAAGTTACATTCGTGGACATAAACACACAATATAAGAGAAATCTTTAAAACATGATTGCAAAAACAAATTAAAAAATAAAAATAAATAAAAAATAAATAAATAAATAAATAAATAAGTAAAAAATTGTTAATTTTAGACAATTTTTCGTTTAATAGCTGAAAAATATTCAAAATTTAAGATTTTCTTAACATATGATATTCCACATTGTTATGCAAATAGTATTGGATTGCACTTAAGCTGCACATATCTCGAATAGTTTAAAGTCTTTGAGATAAAAAAATTAAAGATTTTTATTAAAGACCTAGAAATGCATACAAGTTAATTTTTGTAAAGTGAGAATTGTTTAAATATTAGAAATTATACTTTGGTATAATGTAACTTAGAGATATTTAAAACAAATACATATCAATTCATACTTGCAAAATATAATTTGATGTTTTTGGAGAAAATTTTTACTTCAAAGTGTATAAAAACGACAAAGCTTTTTTATAGATCATTGATTTTATACACAAAGTAAAATAATACAAGACAGGAATTGTGGGGTGACATAAGTACTTTTTGTTAAATTATACATTTGTGACGTAGTAGTAAGGGAAAAGTTACGCTACAGGGGTTATGACGTCAGCTACAGGTTTTAGAGTCTCCTCAAGCTTGTTGAACCATGTCTAAACTTGAAAGTATATACACCTTTTGTTATTACTTCACATATGGTTTTTCGTATCTTATAAGTTTTATCTATAAATTTTCTAACTTAATGTTTTGTGTTAGCAATTCTGTTAAAAACAGTTAAATTTTTTTAAGTGATGTGACATAAAGAAAACATTTGACAAAAATGTTTAAAAAAATTTTGTGAAATTTCACAAACTTCTAAAATTAAGCTTTCACAATTCTTACAAAATATTTTCTGCATTCTAAAAAATAAAAAAAGTTAAAATACAATCGTGAAAGTATCTATATGTAAAAGTTTAAGTGTTTACTATAACATTATTTTTACACTCTTTGGAATAGAGATTGTGATTTTAGTTAAAGAATAAAACACTTTGATGATGTATATTCAAAGTAAGATTCAAACGTGATACTTAGGAAAATACTAACTTCATAATTATATCTAAAATTTTTATAAGCTAGTTTTTCAGGAAAATTGTTAATAAGATAAATTCATTTAAGATTTTCACAAGTACTTTACAGTTGAGTGGTAAAACAATTTTACAAGTTTTTTCTTCTTCGATGTAAGTTTGATAGTTTATAAAACTACTATTGTGCATAATTTTTACTTAGTGTTTAAATATTATACTCAATCAATTCTACTACAGTAATGAAAAAGTATATCGTTAATACACAAGTAAACTTTTTACATGTTTTTATTTTAAAAAAAGATGACACTTCAGTTTGTATTCTAATAGAAAATATTATAAAAAAGATGATTTTGTAATAAAAATTAAAACAAATCATTTTCATTGAAATCTTTTTATTTGAAATTCATTCACAATAATACAAGACAGCAAATCTATATTGTTGGGATATCGTTCATACATTCAGTATTAAAGTTATTCAAAAAATTTAGCAAGTCTAGATTTTCATTGTTAAAGTTATCTGTCACCAACTCATTTTCCTTCGCACTAAAATTATTCGAATTCATATTTTCGCCGTTAGCAGAAAAAATATTCAAGCACTTGGGATTAAAGTTATACGAAAAATTTAACAAGTCCAGACTTTCATTGTCATAGTTTACTAGAGGTAAATCAGTTTGTATCAGGTTAAAATTATTTAAGTCCTTATTTTCATCTTTGGCAGATAAATCATCAATATTATTTCCACTTGTATATTCCACATTCGAATTGTTCAAAAAAATTTTTAAGTCTAAGTCTATATTTTCATTCTGAAAGTTGTTGGAATGTAAGTCAAAAACACCATTCGCACATTCAATGTGAAAATTATCCAAAAAATTTAACAAGTCCAGATTCTCACTGTCATTATTAACTGTTGATAATTCATTGTTAGTGCTTCGATCATTACAATTTCTACGTATGTTAAAGTCTTTAAGATGATTCTTTCTCTTATGTTGCAATAATTCATACTTACACTGAAAAGTTTCACTGCATTCATCACATCTAGTTTGCATTAAAGATTTTTTATGCATATTTCTTTTATGTTTTAAAAAATGTCGTCTGTTTGAAAAAGTATCAGTACATTCGTCACAACAGTATGTATGTAAAGTCTTTTTATGACTTTTTCGCTTATGGTTTGAAAAAGCATGTTTTGTTGTAAAGGTTATAGAACATTCCTCACATAGATACTCAGGTTTACGATAATGCACCCTCTTGTGTTTTTCCAATTCATACTTGTGTTTAAAAGCATCTTTACAAATAATACATAGATGTTCAGGTAAGACTTTTTGATGAAATAATCTCTTATGTTTAAATAAATCACACTTGCGATTGAAATTTTCAATACAATATTCACATTTGTATCTTATGGAAATTTTTCTATGGGTTTCCATATGTCTTTTTAAACGATGTAAAGTAACAAATCCTTTCTCACACACGTAACAAATATTAGGTTTAATGTCATTGTGAACCTTGACATGTCTAGTAAGATAGGATTTTTTTAAAAATGACTTCTTACAAGTTAGACAAATAAAAAGTTTAGATAACTTCTCATCCTCAAAACTTGATGAAGGAGTTTGTTGAACAGAAACGTGTGTCTCCTCACACGGTAAAGTATTATCCATTTTGTACTTCAGTTTAGCAAAGTATAAAAAATCACTCTAAAAGTAAAACTTTAAAAACTACTAAGTATGAGAACTTAGACAACTCTACAGCGAGAAAAGATTGTAACTAAATCAAATTTTTTCTTCGTTCATCAGTTTTACTTAAGAATTTACGGCAAATTCTCTTATTTCATGCCAAATTTTTATAACTATCGCCAATATTAGTGGAAATTTAGCCAAATATTATCCCATACCTTGCTATAATACTCGAATCTTGTGGAAAATTCTAGTTTATCAACATGTCTAAACAGATAATTTGTACACTTTCACTCTGTATTTTTATGGATGTAGCATCTACGTTAAACATTTTAGGGAAAAAAATATTCTATGTTTTTTAACAGTTGATTACAGATTTGTCGAAACTTGTGGTTTAGTATTTTCAAAGAAGGTAGGTTGTTAATACTTAAAGTTTCAAGTTCATGATTTCATCATACATCTGCAGCTTCTAAATTCGATAAGTGTTAGATTTTTATCTTACATTTTCAACCTAAAAAGAAAAAGTTAATTTTTCTGAGATAGAATTTGTATTAAAATAATTTGTGTAAAAATTTTTCATTTACGAAAATTTCATTTATAAGCATATGTGTGAAAAACTTCAAACCAAATGACTTTTAAAAACTTAGTGCTTTGTAAAATAAGATGCATTATTAACACATGTGAAACATTAAAATTGCATACTTCATAATTTTTAAAATACTTACAGTCTCTTAAATTGATAAGAATGAGTTTTTATCTCACATTTTCATTCTTATCATTAGAAAAAAATAAGTTTCATATATTTTTATTCTAAAAATAAGTTAATTAATTTCTGAGATGATATTTTTTTCTGAAATACTTTGTGTAAAAAATTTTTCATTTACAAAAAATTTCAGTTTATAAGCATATGTCTGAAAAACTTCAAACTAAATGGCTAAAAAACTTAGCACTTTGTAAAATAAGATGTGTTGTTAACACCAAAATTGTTGACTTCGTGATTTTTTCGAATACCTACAACCTCTTAAGCTGGTAATTTTGTGATTTTATCTTACATTTATAATCTTATTATTGTGAAAATAAGTTTCTTATATTTTTATTCAAGAACAAGTTATCTAAATTTCTAAAATACTTTGTACAAAAATATTTTAGTAAAAATAAGTTTCTTATATTTTTATTCTAAAAATAAGTTAGTTAATTTCTGAGATGATATTTTTTCTAAAATACTTTGTGTAAAAAATTTTACATTCACAAAAATTTCAGTTTATAAGTATAAGTTTAAAAAACTTCAAACTAAATGACTTTAAAAAAACTTAGTACTTTGTAAAATAAGACGCGTTATTAACACGTGTGAAACATTAAAATTCCATACTTCATGATTTTTCAAATACTTGCGGTCTCTTAAATTGGTAAGAATGAGATTTTACCTTACATTTTCATTCTTATCATTAGTAAAAATAAGTTTCTTATATTTTTATTCTAAAAATAAGTTAGTTAATTTCTGAGATGATATTTTTTCTAAAATACTTTGTGTAAAAAATTTTACATTCACAAAAATTTCAGTTTATAAGTTTGAAAAAGTTCAAACTAAATGATTTTAAAAAACTTAGTACTTTGTAAAATAAGATGTGCTGTTTAACACCAAAATTGTTGACTTCATAATTTTTTTTCGAATACCTACAGTCTCTTATGCTGGTAATTTTGTGATTTTATCTTACATTTACAATCTTATTATTGTGAAAATGCGTTTCTTATATTTTTAGTGAATTTTTCAGTTTTTTTACATTGATCAACTTATTTTTATTTTTATTTATTTATTTTTTAAAGATGAATTTTACTTCAAATAATTTTTTCTTAAACAAAATTTCCATTTAAAGTTCTTTATTTACTTTGAATTTCACATTACATACATACATTTTTCTTGAACATTGTTCTTTTACAGATTGAACTGAACATAATTCAACATAGCAGATAATATTTTTACAATTTTCATATTATGATCGAGTGATAAAACTCCACATTCTTTGAAAAAATGATTTTTTCACTTCTTTGACTTTTATACATTCTTGATTATCAATAATCCAACTACCTAAATACTTCTGGAAGATATTAAAAAATTTTATCCAAAGTATGATAAACTCTCCAGATCTCTTAAAGCGCTTTGCCATAAGTTCACTTGAAAATACTAAGTAAATTACAACTTTATCCCAATTAATTTCATTTTTTATCATTTCTTTTAAGACAATATCTAAACAGGTATAAAAATTTTCATCAGATAACATATCAACATTTTCATAAAGTTGATTGCTAATTTCTGAATTGATAAATTCATTCATTCGAAATTTAAGGTGGTTTATAATCTCTACTTCTGAATTGCGAATGTGTGATCTATTGAATATATGAGTAAATGCGTTTAACAAAATGATATCTGTTCTGACATCCATCTTGAAAAAACTATTATTATGTAGTACTGAATTCAGGTTATAAAATAAGCAACCTCACTTCTCAAAATAAATTTGACAAGTAATAAAATTTTTCTTCACTCGGAATTAATACTAGGTGTTTCTCACCAAATCTGAATTATCGCCAAATACTCTAAAAAATTTTTGTAGATATATCCTAAAATTTATTAAAAATCATGCCAAATTCTTATTTTTAAGACCCTATTTCGGATTTTATTGGTAAAATTTCACGGGTTTACACTAAAAAAAATGTTAGGGAGTTACAAAAAATGGTTAAACTATAGATAAAAATACATTGAATTTCTAATTATCACTCTGTTCAGAAACTTATTTTATTTTAAGAATGTTGGAAGATTTCTAGTACTATAATACAAAACTTGAAATAAAAATAGATACAATATTTTAATGAGCGTAAGGAAATTTAAAGATAATTTATAATTAAATACAACATTGTAAATTTTTTAAAATATATATGAAAGAATTTATGTGGGAGTGATTATACATGTATGTTCGATGACAGTGATAAGAAGATCCCAAAAAAAAGTTATATCTGAAGTATAACTGTTTAAGGTAGAGAAATTTTCAACATCAGTTATTATTTCGCACTAAAGTAACTTCTGAAAAATGATAGATTCACTCTCTTATGTAAAATATAATACAAAATGTTACGATATTTTCTTAAACTTATTAAGACTTCTTTTCAAACAGCGAATTTTTCAGTTTTTTACATTGATCAACTTATTTTTATTAATTTATTTTTAAAAGATGAATTTTTAAAGTTTTTTTATTTACTTTTAATTTCACATTATATACATTTTTCTTATAAAGAAGTGAACTGAACATAATTCAAAATAGTAGATAATTTTTAGTGCATCCAACAGTAAACATATTTAAACACGTGAAAAGTTGAAGCAAAACTGGAATTTTCTCCCCCTATCTTTTGACAATACCGTACCTAACCCGATTCTCAGAAATTGCTTAAGGGTATGCTACCTCCTTTTACGCAAACATTGTGACGTCACCGTTGGTGAATAAAGTCGATCTTTTTGTATTAAGATATCATATTTATAATGGAAAAAATATATATATATAGTTTAAAATGGATACTAGTTATTCATAATTAAAAAATCTTTATGATGAAAAGTATTTTTTTAACGAACTTTCTTCAATTAAGTAATTAATAAGAAATTTTAATCACTCTTTTTTAGTTATCTATCAAAAAAAACAATTCTCATCTTTCATCCTAATCTAATTTCACTTACACATTTGAGATTTTAATCATCTTTTAATTTAATTTTTACTCTCAGTTTTCGAAAAACATCTGGTGAATTTTTACAAGATCTTCAATTATTATTTTTCTTAATTATTATTCTGTAATTTATATTAATTTTACGATTGATTAATTTTCAATCAATAGAATTCTTAGGCTAAAAAAGATCTGCATAGACATATTTCTAAAGAACACTCACACATACGCGAAAACTACTGAAATATTTTTTTGCTGCAAGGTAGCAGGTTCGAATCTCAGTCAAAATCTATGTTTCTAAACTTTCTTTCATTCTTTATACTTAATTTTTGCTTTCATTACCTTTTTTTCGGAAAATATTTGATGATTTTTTACAAGAAGATCCTTAATTAATATTTTTCTTAATTATTATTCTCTAATTAATATCATTAAAACGATTGAATTCTTTTCGGACTCTAGCATTCATAGTTTTAAAAGAACAGTGCAGACATATACTATAAAAATCACTCACGCACACGCGAAAACTACTGTCTTATGGAAATATTTTTACTGCAAGGTGTCGGGTTCGAACCCCAGTCATACCTCTCTATTTCTTACATACTCTATGCACATCCACATTCTTAAATTCAATCGATTCCTTTTTTCTCAATTTTTTAAAATTAATTTATTAATTAATTTCTTAATTAACCTCCTAATTAACTCCCTAATTAATTTTCTAATGACTCACAAACAATAGCATGCTTTTTACCTTATACCGCAAACATCACTTTAAAACCATCGTCACCTTTTACAATAAACCACACATTAAATTTTTTAATTAATTTTCTTCATTAATACCCTCGTCACGTTTCACGATCAAGTTAGAGGATGTCTCAAGGTCAATGTCAACCCATCTAGACCCCTCAGGGGGTGGTGCGGCACCCGCACGACTTGCCGGTGCCTCCGTGCCTCCGCCGCATGGCCTAGAACCGGCCTTTCTTACCTACTGATATTAATACTTGGAAAACATTTTTAATATAGTAAAAATTTAAAAATAATTTACATTTAAGGGAAAGTCTATAAATTCTTCGTTACCATTTCTCTGGCAATTTAACATATTTACAAAAAGTATTTCTTAAATTAGCTTAGCTTAACTAAAATTAAAATGTTCGAACAACAATTAAGAAAACATTAATAACTGTAGATCTATTTAAAAGATTACACTGATTAAATTTCATAAAATTGCCTCTACTTGACAGAAAACCTGCGCCGAAAAATATAAAATTTGTAAAAATCAAATTGTTTGCTTATAGAAAAGCAAAATAATTTTAAATGATGAGGGTCGATAAAAGGGGTTTTCGTCCATGAAGAATTTCAAGTTCCTATTTTATTATATAATTTGTTATACCACTACAAAATAAAAGTGATGCAAATTAATTGAAAAAGTTCAATATAACTGTTATGAAATATTACTGAACAGTATCAGTGTGTAGATTCCTCACAGTCATTGTATGTATAAATTTAAATGTAGAGCTTCACATTGTGGGCGTTATTGTTTCAAGTTACATAATTTTCGAACCGGTTTTTATGTATTTATTTTTATATTATAAATAAACATAAATACAGATATTTATTTTATTTATTACAGATATTTATTTATATAGTTGTATATGCATACATAAATAAATATACATATACAACTATACTGTTTCTAACCTCAGTATTTGTATTCGTAGAACATTGATTGTAGATAGACTAACGTTTAGTATATTCCTAAGAAATGCTTTAGAATAGAGATTGTAAAAGAAAAGCCGTAGGCGGAGTTACAGATTTCCTAATAACACTACCCTCCCCATTGAAAATGTTAATATTGTTTAAGATATAAATAGTACAGGCAAAAACATGTTTAAGATATAAACTGTACAGACTTAAATGTATTTTCAAATTTATTTCATAACCTTTTATAAAACATACGAAGTCTTTTTTTTTTTTTTTTTAATGAGTGTCGGAATAATAAAGTGACCTTTAATTCCGCGAGAAGTTTTAAGTTTCCCATTTAAAAAATTGGAATAATTCATTGAAAAGCCTTACAAAATTAGAACTACTCTAAATTTTTATAAAGATAATAATAATAATAATAATAATAAATGTACACTACTTTAAATTGCCTCGTATGAAGGAAGGTCCTCTAAGAACGTGAAATTACATTTTAAGTAGAGTAAGTGAAAAATTAGACACGTCTTCTAAAAAACCTAATATATTCTCGTAAAACAAGAATTTAAGAGAGAATTGTTTTTACACTATTTTCTAAAATAATATAAGCATTATTTTATGTTACAAACTTTTAAATAAATGTTGATACTTGGTCAATAATTTTGAATAGAGAAAAGTTTAAAAAATAATTTATATTTAAGGGAAAATCTATAAATTCTATGCTACCATTCTCTACTCCAGTTTCTTTGACAATTTAACGTGTTTATAACAAACTTTTCGTAAAATAACTTAGCCTAACTTGTATTAAAATGTTAAAATAACAATTAAGAAAATATTAACAACTGTCAGTAACATTCAACTGTAATTAAATAAAATGCCGCATTTAAAAAAATTAGATTATGGAAGATTGGTTTCAAAAACGTAAAAAACGTAAAAATATATTAAAAGGGTGGGGATATAGGAAGACAAAAAATATTTAGAGTTTTTGAGTTTTGATTTAAAGTGCAGAGCTATGAATTTTTGAAATATTAACAGAATAACAAAGAGTTTTTTTTTTTTTTTTTTTTTTTTTTAATTTTCGTTACCGCTGACATAGATTCACGTCATTTGAAAATCTGTAACTCCGCCAGTGGGCGTATGTTTTGCAATTTGTATGTCATTTATTTCTTAAGAATAGGCACAATATTCATATTTTTACAACTAATATGCTTTGCATACAAACACTTTCATTAGAAATAGTATAATTATAATGTATATCCATTTGTAATATGAATCTGAATATAGAAAATTTTGTTCTGAAATATTGTAATTAGAGAGAATAACGCTCACAGGCGGACCTTACTGTCAAAAACACAAAAACATGCGGTCGCGAAAGTTTTAATATTGTTATTTGCTATTGTGTAAAAGTGAAAGGCGTAGAAAACAGGAGGTTTTAGCAAGCTTAAATCCTCCCCATTGGAAGTTGCGGGGCGTACTTTTAATGCGGTATGCAGAGGTCGTACTCTCCGCCCTTTTTTCAGGACACTCTTATGAATGAAAAATTTTAAAAATTATTGATAATTTTATAAAATATTCTCTACTCTGTATAATCACGGCACATTATTATAAATGTACTAGAAGTATTTATGCAAGAAGTTAGTGGTGGCAAAAAGGGCGGAAATTTCTTGTCTCTGAGTGAGAGTGTCCTGAAAAAAGAGCGGAGGGTACGACTCCTGGATATGAACTTTTCTCCAATATGTAACCAGGATAAAAAATAAATAAATAAATACAGTTGCAAAAATGTAGTATGAAAAGAAGATGGTACTAATAATGATCCAGCATAAATTATAAACGTTGGCAACTCTGAATTCTAATTTAAAAATATTATATTTTTTGATAAATTTATATGACTTTACATGAATATCAATCATATTTAAAATATTTAGTAGTTTTTTTCAAAATTTCAAAAAAAAAAAAAAAAAAAAAAACATTAAAATAACAAAAATGTGGAAGTTCATTTTTTATACTGGTTTTCAGAGGAAATTTATGAGTAAGATACATTAAGTAAGTACATTAGTATTGCTAATTACTGTATTATTATCATTAAATATATATTTTTTTTAAACAAATAATGCATATTTTTTTTTTATGAAAAGAAAAAAAAATGGAAACAATTAAGAAAAACATATTAATAATAATTTTCAATTAATTTATGTTTAAATTTTCTTTTTACTCCATTTTACTCCCCAGAAAGAAATGCGTCGGAAAAGAAAAAAAAAAAAGTTCAGAAACCGTTTTGTCAAAAGAAAAGATGAGTCAGACTTACATTTAAAATTGTCATAACTTTTATGTCTCAATTAAAACAAAAGAATATAGAAAATTTTATTATGTTGTCATTGCTAGTCAAACCAATGATCATAAAAATTTTCACTTCACGATGTATTTATCGACCATGATTTTGAGAAGATGTTTTGACAGGATGTCTCTGATTGAAAAATATAAATATATAAATGATAATAATAGTACTACAGTTAATACTACTAATAATAATATACAGTGCACATTTAAGAAGAAAATTGTTTTTAGATAATAGTGGTGTAGGAATCCTTGGAAAAAGGCGAGTCGTGGAAACCCTCACCTATAATCTAAATACTTCGTAAAAACTTATTTCTTTTCACCAGAAAGATTATATGCAATTTTAATTTATAGTCTATTTTCACTGACACCATTGGGCTCTTTTCATAATAACATAATTATGCATATCTAGAACAACGATTGCGAGTATCATGCTACGCGTTCGTTGAAGTTAGAAAATTAGTGATGGGTGTATGCGGTGTTTCCAGATCTGGCAGAATTTTTATTCAATGATCACTAATAATTTGGGGGAGAGATATCATGAAAAACGGCAGTTTTTCGAGTGACGCAAGCGGAAGGACAAACGGACGGAAAGCTGCGAACTCATATGTACGGCTAGTTTGACATCAAAGAGATTGGTAAAAGCCGACACTTAATATCTCAGCAAATAATCCATATTTTGTTCTGATCTTTTCAAAATAGTCTTTTATCTTCGGTCTTAATCTATCCTGAAAATTTTACATTTCTACATGCAGTATGTTTTGAGATCTGAATCTCAATTTAAAGCCAAAAAGGGAAAATGTGTGGTGTAACGGTGTAAGGATGTAAGGATGTAATGGACTAAATTCATGAAAAAATATCTCTAAAAAAATATCTCTGCTTTATATCAACAGGGTTGCCACGATACCAGGAGAACCTGGAATATTGTATTTTACTTTTTAATAAATGGAATTATTTAGGGGGAAAAAAGTTTATTCTTGTAATTGATGCAGTATAGATTTTCATGCATTTTCTGATTCATGCGCCATGAATTAGGAGTATCCAGTGATGTTTTATTGGTTTTAATATCGGGATAGTGACCGTTGTAGTACTGATTTTGGAACAACTTTGATATACACCCACAACGATATTTGGTGATTATGGCTAAATCTAAATCATAAAACATAAAATCACAAATCTAAAATAAACAACATATAGGCTGCCATATTATATTGCAAACAGTCCAGAACGGCATCGTTATCGTTCAAAACGGCACCAAAGAAAAATCGCCAAATATCGTTGTGGGTGTATATCGAAGTTGTACCCAGATTTTTTATGCATTTTCTGATTCATGTGCTACGAATTAGGGGTATCCAGTGATATTGTTTTGGTTTTAATATCGGAATACTGATCGATGGAGCAGGAATTTTGAGATTCGTGCATGACGAATTAGCTGTATCCAGTGATTTTATTTATTTTTTTTTTATTGCTTCTGTACAGATTTTTTTCATGCATTTTCAGATTCATACGCCATGAATTAGTAGTATCCAGTGATATATTTTTGGTTTTAATATCCGGATAGTGACCGCTGTAGTACAGATTTTTTATCCAGTTGGGATACTGTCTGCTGCCGTACAGATTTTTATGCATTTTCTGATTCATACACTACAAATTAGAGGTATCCAGTGATATTGTTTTAGTTTTAATATTGGGACACTGATCGCTGTAGCACGAATTTTCAGATTCGTGCATGACGAATTAGCTGCATCCAGTGATTTTACTCTTTTTTTGTTTGTTTTGTGATTGTTTCTGTACAGATTTCCATTCATTTTCAGATTCATGCAAGGCTGTAATTTTGAAAATTTGGGGAACATCTTCGAGTTATTTTATGTTATACATCATTTATAATGCTGAATTTTATGTGTTAAAGCTTGAAAGCTCTCTGAATTTTTTTTTTTTTTTTTTTTTTTTGTGGTGGAGTAGCTCAAATTTCTTTTACTGTTTTAAATATTTTATTAATCTTTAAAATATGCTTAATTTATTTCAGTGAATTTCAAAAACAAACACCAGAGTGAAACAATAATTTATTTTCGTAATATGTGTTTTTGATGTTTTGTAATGATTCAGAGTGTCGATTTGCAGTAATCGACTCATTCAGTGAAATGTACATCAGCAACAGCGATGGGCGCCTTAAAGTAAAGCTATTCCAAAAATAAAAAACTTATCAAAAGCTTTCTTACTTAAATTTCTTTTTCTTCTTTTTTTTTTCCCTATAGCAGTTAATTTTACAAATACACCTTAAAAATTAAACCCACTTTCAAGGCCTGCATTATTTATCAATAATAGATTGCTCACACTGTTTAGTGACAGTTTGTTTATAATTTCATTTCCGACCAAATTTATGTAACTGAAAAACTATTTTCACAATTTCTCCGAAATCACAATATTTTCGAAAAAAGTTCATCCTGAATTGACTCTTTTGTGAAAGACTTTTTTTTTTATTATTATTATTATTATAGAATTTAATGTAATTCTTTAGTATGAATGTGTGATCTTGTTCTTTAATTATCGTATTTTGGATAACTGTCTATCATTTTGCATAAAAAGCGACTGTAGTGGAAACACTGGTTTGTTTATATTTGACAATATTTTTGTTCTTCATAACAGACGAAACATGTAATTACATTTTATGAAAAACTAATTGTAAGTTTTAAGAAAGTAAAACTATAAATATATATCTTACCGCTAAGTCAGTGGAAGTAGACATTGAGTAAATATAAACAACTCCTGTTGCCAGGGATCACTCTAGAGCGTTTTAGTGGTGCGAGCTGCCACAGGGTTGGCATAATACTTACTGTGTAATGGTGTAACGGGTTTTATCAGTTTTTACCGCCTTCATTTATTTCAAACACTTTAAGGGTATATATTAAAGTTTTTAGTTCTCAATTTCTCAATGTATTATTTAATATTTACTATGAAATTCCTATTTCTGCAATTTCTAAAAGCATTAAAAATAAATAAATAAATAAATAAAGCATTGTTATAAATAGTTGGCCGAATACCGAGTGATTATAAGAAAGAATAATTAATACATATCTGAAGAATTTTGCACATCTTGAAATTAAAAAAGAGTCTTTTAAACACAAAATTTAGTTAGTTGGCAAACAGCATATTTTCATGCAGAACTTCATTAGTGTATTATTATAGATATACATAATTAGATTCATTGCTGTATTTGATACTTTCAGTGTGTAGTGGATTACTAAAACCATAACTGACAACTTTATTCTTAAAATCTTTCTCAGATGCGAGATTATTCTTAGTGAATATAAAAGTTCCTATGCACTGAGACTTAATTTAAGATGCATGAAATTTACATATGAAATGAGAACATTAAAATAAATATTTTATAATTTCAAACATGATAAGCTTCATTAATCTTCAGATGTAGAAATGTTTTTGGGTCATAATTGGCAAAACAAAAGATTTGATTTTTAAAATATATATTAAATAACATTTAAGTGTATTTACTTTTATATACAATATATATATATATCGTAAAAGTGCCTTCACTTTATTTAATTGCCCCCCCCCTTCCCTTTCTGCTTTTACATTAATTTTGTTTGTTCTTAAAATACCAAATAAACATCCTTTATGCTCAGCTGTAGACTGTATCCAAATAAGTGATAGTTTTTTTAACATTATTTATTCACCTTTGTATTTATAAACATTGATTTGTATACAGTGTATACATAATATTTTCAACTTCAGCACGAAAAAATATACAGAATTTACTCCCTGATACTTTTTTATTTGCACCTCGTGAATTCAAAATATGAGTTTTAAAAGAAATGATATAATTTCTGTGACGCCTTAGTGTTACTTTAAAAGATTTATTTTTAGATTTCATTACAATTACTTTTGTTTTGTTGAATAAAGTATATTTACACATTGAAATAATGCTTTTAATTTTCAAATATACTGTCAAATAATCACACTTTTACTGAATTTATATTATAAATTGAAATTATCTAGTTCAATAAATTGATTTGTCTATTGCGTCACGCTATCCAAAACTGTAAATAAAAATTATGTAAATGTTTTCTTTGCATCACACAATCTCTTTGCACACATTTTCACTTAGTAGGTACTATGAAACAAAGTAACATTTACAAAATTTTTACTTGAAGTTTTGGATAGCGTGACGCAATAGACAAATCAATTTATTGAACTAGATAATTTCAATTTATAATATAAATTCAGTAAAAGTGTGATTATTTGACAGTATATTTGAAAATTAAAAGCATTATTTCAATGTGTAAATATACTTTATTCAACAAAACAAAAGTAATTGTAATGAAATCTAAAAATAAATCTTTTAAAGTAACACAAAGGCGTCACAGAAATTATATCATTTCTTTTAAAACTCATATTTTGAATTCACGAGGTGCAGATGAAAAAGTATCAGGGAGTAAATTCTATATATTTTTTCGTGCTGAAGTTGAAAATATTATGTATGCACTGTGATATAAATAGAAGAAAAAAAAAACAAATGATGAAATAAGAAAAGATATGTAACATATTTCAATTAATAGCAAAGCGTCACTCAAATTTAATATCATTACTTTTAAGACCCATATTTCCAATTCATATCAAAATAAAATGCTGCGTCACAAACTTTTAACCCGTTAAGGGTTTTTGTTCTGATTTGATATACATGCATAATAGCCGATTAATCTTCGAAGGCAAACGTTACGATTAAAATTTAGTGGTAATTATTAAATAAAAAATCTGGCAACACTGGTGGTATGTATAACCATAGCTTCCTGTGATTCAATAGCGGCTGTCCAAACACTGGGAAATCTGTGTACATCCAGAACTTACGTTTTTTAGCACTTCGAAGAATTGGCGCTGGTTATACGCCCGGTGTTCCATGGATTTACATAAACAGCCTCAAGTATTTAAACGTTTGCAAATTAAGGGTAAAAACTAATTAGAATCTGGAAAAAAAAAAAAAAAAAATCTGAATGTGCATACAATTAAGATCAGTTCGTATAGAATTATGTGATTTCGTCAAGATACTTTTATCATAAATAAATTAATAAAAAGATCATTTATTCATAGTTACTTTTGCGTCTTCCATTGTGGATTTTAAAACTTAGTATTTAAATATTATACACTTTTAGAAATATTTCTTATCGAAAATAAATGAAATTCGCAACAGTGCATTATATTTTTTTTATAAAAGCATCTGACTAAACACGGCATAAACACGGGCTAGGACAAATCATTTTCAATATTTTTTCCAAGTATCTGAGATAATTTGTTTTTAAATAATATTATCTAATTTTTGTATTTTCTCTAGATATAGTCTTCATACACAGCAATTAACTTTTATTCTAATTCTTCATTCATTTTATTTATTTATTTATTTTTAATTAGTCTTACTATTATATAAAGGATGTTCCAAAAGTCTCACCCCCCCCCCTCCTAACTCGTAAATGAGTCGGAATTGTGAAAAATGGCGAAACACGTGTTCAATGAATTCGAGAGGGGCATCTTTTCGTGAAAACAGTTTGGACCCGGAAGGGGGGGGGGTAGGGAAGGGGCAAGGGGGGGGGCGCTAGGGAAAGGGCAAGGGGGGGCGCTAGGGAAGGGGCTAGAGGGGGGGGGGCGCTAGGGAGGGCACTTTTAAAATTTCAAATAGGAAGGTATGTCTAGCGATACATCGCTGGAAACGGCTCTTCAGAACAATGATATTTGATATAAGTAGTTTCGCCCTACGACGATTATTAAAGGAGATACATGAGTTTTTGGACTTTTGAAATATGTATTTTATACTTATGTATCCCCTTTAATAATCATTACAGGACTAAACTGTTTATATCAAATTGATTGTACAGAAGAGATGTATCATAACATATACTTTGCCCAAAAATGCTTAGGCCCGGGCTAGGGGGTGGTTGGAGTGACGCTAGGGAGGGCAACTTTAACATTTCAAACAGGAAAATATGTCTTGTGATACATCTCTGGAAACGCCTCTTCAAGACAAGTAATTTGATATAAATAGTTTTGTCCTGCAATGATTATTAAAGGGGATACTTAAGTATAAAATATACATTTCAAAAGTCTAAAAACTCATGTATCTCCTTTAATAATCATCGTAGAGAAAAACTATTTATATCAAATTCATTGTTTTGAAGAGGCGTTTCCAAGGATGTATCACGAGATATGCCTTCCAATTTGAAATTTTAAAATTGCCCTCTCTAGAGGCCCCCCTCTAGCCCCTAGGCACAAACTTTTTTCAGTAAAAGTGGTCCCTCTCGAATTCATTGGAAACATATTTCGCCATTTTTCACAATTCCAACTCATTTTCGAGTTAGAACGGGGGAGAGACTTTTGGAACACCCTGTATATATAGATATATATAGATATATAATGTGTGTGTGTGTATATATATATATATTGTATATGTATATATATATATGCATATGTTTATATACTATATTTAAAAAAAAAAGTGTTTGCTTTATAGATTCTAAAGGAAAAAAAACTGATAATTCAAAAAAATAAAATTTCTAATAGTTTTCATTGTTAAATTATTGACTTTCAAATTAGTTAATTTGACAATGGAAACATTTATCAAATCTACATTAATGAAAAAATAAAATAAAAATAAAATAAAATAAAATAGATAAATAAATAAAATAAAATAAAATGAATAAATAAATTCATTCATCCATTCAATAAAAAATTAACTATTGATTTTTAATTAATAATCTCAATTTTAATTACATATTGCATTGTGTTCTTTTATTAACTCTAAATTGGATTTTTAAAATAACATTTGATTAGATTTATTCAGCACACACACACACAAAAAAAAAAAAAAAAAAAAAAAAAAAATAGGGTCATTACTTTTTTTTACACTCCAAAAGATGGCGCTCATTACTCACTAGTTTGATTTTATGTTTCAACAAAATGACACTTCTGAGTATCCGAATTTTCGTAAATCAAATTAATCTCAATTTTTAAATACGATTTAATTTTAAATTATCCCTTTTAGGTTAATTATTAAAAATCAAACAGTTCACTCAACTTTATCGTTCAGTTGACAAATAGGATTCCAAAAATAAATTAATCGTTCAGTAATTTAATACGATTCCAAAATTAACTGTGAATTTAACTGTATACAGCCACATGTTTCTTTAGTGATCAAGCTACTTATACCAGTTTTTCATGTGTATTGTAAGTTAAACTTTAGTTTTATTAATTATTACTAGTATTTCATTTAACTATTATTATTAGTATTTCATTTAATAATTCTGAAATTGCTGCTTGAATTTAAATAAGTTTGATTTCGATTTGGTTTTTCACATATTATTCTTTGAGTTTAATCTTTTTTTGTTTTTCTTTTTGGAGGGGGGGGGGGGTGTTATAGGGTATAGCTTGTTTTAAATGTTCAGCAATTTGCATACAACAAGACAGAAATAACACCTATTTTACAAGCAATATTCATTCTATACCCTTGAAAATGTAATGAATTTGCATGTTTCAATTTAAGGTTGCTTGATATTCGTAATCTTTTTTTGTATTTTTCTGGTTTCATTTTATTCAATGTTTCTTGGTTTCATCTATTCAATGTTTGAAAAAGTTTTCAATATATATATATATACAGTCTCTAACAAAAGTATCCGAATACTAGCAAAAATTCCTATATAAAGAAAGTAGAGTTAATACTGTTTTGTTAAATAAATCCATGTCGAATCATGGTCTCAGTCTAAGAACATGATTCGACAAGGATTTACTGCTATCAGAGTGTATCTTGCTTTCTTGATTTGTGAACACTATGCGGCTTACTGGGAAACATCACCATCATCATCAAAATCGATTTTTAAGGCCATTTCACAATGCCTTACTTTCCACGTAGCGCGATGACATCAGTCATGACATCGTCTTACGACTAACAATGAAATTAAAGCCCTTATTCAGTAGCTTTACATGAAATTAAGGATACCGTGGTCTCTTCTTTTCGTTTCGAAGCAGAATCAGTAGACTTTAGGCAGAGCCGAAGATTCAGTGGGAAATGTGACGTCATTAAAAAAATGGAAGTCGTGCTCTGGTAGGCGCATCATAGTTCTTTTCTCTTTTCTTTTTAGTATGCCTAGCGTTGGTGTTTTTCGTGCTAGAGGTACCGTTCCAACGCTATTTATGGCTTTTTGCTATGGCGATCCCATTCCAATAAAAAAAAGTAGGTGTTGCCATTTGAAATTTTCGAAATTCTTCACTGTAACCGTAACTCTAAGAGTTTGACTGATGTTTTTTATATGATTCTTGAGCGCATACCTCAAAATACTTTCCACCAAATTTTTCTTTAGTTTCTGTGAACGGTATGATAGCTATGGTCTCATACATCAGGATAGTTTTTTTATAATCACCCTGTATATATATATATATATATATATATATATATATATAATTAAGATGATCTATTAAGCATAGTAGAAGCCAAGCAACAGATACAAGATCACTAAAACACTAATGACCAATAAGATTATTATTATTATTATTATTATTATTATTATTATTATTTATCAGTGGATGAAACACACTAATGTAAAGAAACCAGATCTATTAATTAACAGCCTGCAAAACAACCGAATCAATAAAGTAACACAACAAATCTTAACTTAAAACCATAAACTTATCAAAATTAATGAAAAAATAACCTAAGAAACACAAGATAGGAAGGAAGGAGGCAGGCGGCAAAACTTATGACGTGCCTGTGGGGTTAAACTAGTTTCATGCCGGCAACACTCACCCAGCCTGCCACGACCAGAACAGGAACCATATGGATTTTAAAAAGTTAAATTTCAAAGCAGATGAGTAACAATGAAACCACGAAGCAACAATGAAATTCACCGATTGGTTACATTGTGTTTAATAGTATAATTAGAATTTTAAATATAGTTGACAACTCAAAAAAGAAGAAACTGAAATTTTATTGGAAAAAGAAAGTTTGCATAGTAATACAAAGTAAATGCAACAAGCCTTCTGTTTTTTTTTTTTTAATTTAATTTCACAAACCCACCCAACCATCCAGCCTTACAACACCACCCCACCTCCATAATCAAACATCTGCCCACCCAACCGCCACCTTTTTTATTGTATTTTACTAATTTATAATTTTTTTGTTGATATATACAAAAGTGTACATAGCTTTTTTTTTTGTACTGACAGAGATATGGTTAAGGATATAAAATAGAAAATACAAAGTTTTTAGGAAAACCCATTTTAGCAGTGGCTGTGATCAGTTTATTAATATTCTTGTTTTTAAACTTCGCAGAGCATAATTTATTAATTCGAAATAAATGGTTAATGATGATGTTTCTAAATACCGAAAGATGCAGACATGAATTAAAATGTGTAAATAAGTTAACTTTAAAACTAAAATCTTGCCGTTTGTCATAGATATCTGGATAAATTTTATTACCATCGATGATTATTTTGAGATCTAAAAAGTTAATTGATTGATTAGTTAGAGTATTTTGAGTTAGCTTTAAATTAGGTGGATAATTGAAGGAAAAGTCATTTTGTGAGTGCTTGTTGAGATAAAATACCATAATATCATCTATGTAACGATAAAATCGAACATCATCATTGGAAATTTGCTTTTCATAATAATAAAGATAGAGATATGCCAAAATACTGGAACTACAACCTCCTTGTGGGATGACTAATTGTTGCAAATAGATATCGTTGTTGTGGAAGATATAATTATTATAGATAACAAAGTTAAGAAGTGTTTTAAATTTTTCTGCTTTAAAATTGTGAGGAAGATTAATTTGAGCTTTATATTCTTGAAAAAGACTGTAAATGATATTACTAATATCTGATAACTCAATATTATTGAAAAGATCTTGAAAGTCAAAAATCATAATATTGTCTATTGAATCGAGCGATATATATATATATGCAATGAAATATAATAATAATTCTTTTATTGAAATTTCTTTTGAAAACTATTTCATAGAAAATGAAAAAAAAAAATCAATATTAAGTTTTTGGAAAAAAGTTTTTAAATATTCCTTGATAACCATTTTTTAAGTATTTTCCTTTGTCCCAAAAATTTACCAATAAAATAAAATATTTCCCTATTGATTAATACATACAGAAAAGGATTTATAGCTTGTGTTTATTCAAGTTTTAGAGAAGACCACGAAAATATCACAGCGGCCACAACAAAAAGGGGGACGTGGGTTTCAGCCCGACACTCCCCCCCCCCCCCCCACACACACACACCAGCATAAAAAACAGAACCTCTAGGCCACTAGTGAAGTCAAATAAGAGTGGAGAAATTTAAAAAATTAGATATCAGGAATTACTTAATTTTAAAAAATTGAAATATTGAATTTTATTTGAAATTATTTTATTTTATTTATTTATTGTATTTTAAATAATTTTCAATAAATCTTAATAAAACAATTTTTATTAAATTTCATTGCATATGTATAGTATATATGTGTGTGTGTGCAAGAGAGTAATTAAAAAAAGAATTCCAAAAAAGTTTTAATTCCTATAAATGAAAATTATTTAGATTGAGACCAAAACTCTGATTTTAATAAAAAACAAATTATCTCAGATACTAGGATGTTAAATACTGAACACGATTTGTTCTAGCTCGTATTTATGCAAGTGATTTAGAAGGTAATTAGAACGGTCAGACCGACAAGCGCGACCTGGATGTGAAGCCGATGCTTCCCCATTCATTACCAGCTTGAAAATCAGAACCCATTTGGCTACTGCTAAAGGCAAAAAAGAGAGGGGGAGGGGCAGAATTAGTTATCAAAGTTTTTCTTTCTTTTTTTTCAAATAATTTAAAATACTGAATTTTATTTTCTATATATCTGAGAAAATTTCAAGAAATTTTAGTAGAACTATTATAGTACTATATTTCACTGCATATGTATTATATATGTAATTGTAAGCTAGTAATTAAAAAATATATAAAGAAAGAAAAATGAAAAGAAAAAGAAAAATTTATACTTTCTTAAAATGAATTTTTTTTTTTTTTTTTTTTTTTTTTTTTTTTTTTTTTTTGTGTGTGTGTGTGTGTGAGTGTAAAGTGTAGATATTATTAAAAAAGAAATTGTTTTAGATACTAGGGAAAATATAAATATAAATTTTGCCTAGTCCATATTCATGCAAGTTTTGGAAAAGATCGTTAATAAATCAGAATATCTGGATCGACGATCGCAACATGGCTTTGAACCCGGCATCTCCCCTCAACCAGCTTGGAGAGCAGAACACTTCGGCCACAAGTGGAGCAAAAAGACAGAGAAAAAAAATAAAAATTAATTAGCAGGGAGCATTTAAACTTTTCTGTAACAAAAAAGTTTAAATATATATATACTTTTTTTTTTTCAAATAATTTTCAAAAAATGTTAATATAATAATTATTAAAGAGTTTCATTGCATATGTATAATAAAAATATCGACATATAATTCTTAGAGAATAATTAAAAAAAAAAAAAAAAAAAGTAAAAAAATTATATAAAGAAAAATTTTTAGTTATGTTTCGGATACTAATAAAATAAATTCTTAAAATGATTTCGAATGTGTATTTGTTAGAGGGATGTGGAAGTATATGTTATCTATTGCTCCCTTAACACTTTTACGACCGCCTGATTTGTCTTTTTCACAGTAAGGTCCACCTGTGGGCGTTATTCACCCCAGTTACAATATTTCAGAACAAAATTTTCTGTATTCGCATTCATATTATAAATGGATATACATTATAGTTATACTCTTTCTGATCAAAGCATTTATATGCACAGTATATTGATAGTGCAAAAAGGAATATTAGGTATATTTTTAAGAAATAAATAATGAACAATTTGTGAATGAAACGCCCACTGGTGGAGTTAGAGATTTTCAAATGACGTGAATCTACGTTAGCAGTCGCGAAAGTGTTAATTATGTATTTCTTCAATGACTATATATAATACATATAAACAGGTAAAATTAATAAATAAATAATTAGAGGATCCGGTTAACTCCATGTGTGCTTAAATCTGTAGGGTGCATGAAATTCGAAAATTCTTTTTTTTTTTTTCCAATTATTATTATTATTATTATTGTTATTACTATTATTAGATTTATTAAGCGCATTTAAATTGTGCCATCTAAGAAATAACCAACGAAGTGATAATTTTCGCATAGTGAAACATATGCATATTTTAACACTGAACTTTGCATGTTTTTATATTTTGATTAGTAAGCATCTGCTTCGGGCGTTCCGCTAGAAAATTAATTTTTTATGAAATGGCTGGATTTATACGTAATTTTGTTTGTATCGTGTAAATTTTATAACCAACTGAAAGAAGAAGATGGAATATTATCTGAAATTAATAAAATAAAATATTTGGAAGTAGTTCAACTTGCTGTAAATCGAATAGAAACTGCTGAAGAGGGAGGAAAGTTTCATTCAACTAGGTAGTAAAAAAAATTCAAAATGCTGATTAGTACTAAGAAAATTATATTTTCGTGGATATGATCCATAGATGCCAACATTTAATTTATTCCCGAGTATTTTTAGCCCCGCCTTTATTTCGCACCACTTTATTTACAGAAAAAAGTTCTCCAATATATAACTTCGATAAAATAAGAAAAACTTTCTCTCCAAAAATAAGTGGTATAGAATAAATGCGGGGCTAAAAATACTCCGGAATAAATTAAAATGTTGGCATCTATGATGATCAATGTCCGGAAAAAATAATTACTTCTTAGGGTACTGTAGCAACCAATTCTGTTTGTTTCTGAAACCACTGCTAAATGTTATAAAAATTTAGAAATGGGTCAATCCATTCGAAATCACCCAAAAAGAATTAAATTTGTTGCTCAACATTTTTTATTTTTCTTATTTTTTTACCAATTTTTCCCCGTTATTAGGTGAGTTTAAGACTGTCGAAAAAAATTTTTTTAGGCTCATACTTTTTTTTTTTTTTGACGGCCATTTTGAATTTGCATCGTAACTGTTTTTAGGACAAAAACAAGGTTTGCATAAAAGTATCTAACTCTGTTAATTTTATAGATATCAAGACAAACTAAAAACCAAAATTATCAGAATGACCCCCTAGCTGTTTTGTACATGCATAATATTTCCTACGTCGCGAGGAAAGTGAAGAAAAAAATTCACAACTATAGATGGAAAATTAACTTAAAACGGTAATTTTAGTGCTGCAAAACTACTTAAAAATGAAAGACACATCAATAATTTTTTTTCCTGCGTAGATTTGTTACAGGACTAGTTACTGTAGAAGTTTCCAGCTTGAGAGTTTTATCATTTTTTTTATATAATTTTTCGAAAATGCCCAAAATTGCATTTTGGCAATATTTAAGGTTGAATATCTCAAAAGGGACTGAGTGAAAAATTATGAAATTCCTACATATAACATCTCTTTATGATATAAACATATGCTAAAAATTTGGTGACTGAGACTCAACTGGTTCCAGAGATATAATACATCAAAATTGGCCCAAAATTGCATTTTATGCACACAGTATTTCACGAAAATGGATTTTAAAAATCCATTTTCCTGTATATTATAATTTCTATACATACATATATATATATATATATATATATATATATATATATTAACTCTAATAACTTAAAATGAGCTATTTAACTTTTTCAAACAGAAATACCCTAACTACAAAATTAGACGGTCAGTGTTCTGTGATATGCGAGCGAAGTGGTGTGCCCTCCCAGGATCATCTGGCACTCATAGTGTATGTGTCTGCAAATACCACCAGAACGTAAAGCTCTTAATTGAAGGAGCGAGGCTCAAAATAAATTACAGGGAACTGATAGAATTACTTGTGTGTAACATTGAGAATGAAAGTTGCATACTGGACAAGTGTTCAGAATGTCCAGGATCTGAAGGTCTTCTGGAAATTCCAATGAAAGAAATTGGCAATTTACCGGAGGAAGTAGCTTTTAAGCAGTGGGTGCAAACTAACAGAGCAGAATTTATCACCCGATTACAACCAAATGATGAATTTCTAAATCTTCTTGTCTAAGATAGAGTAAAACTAAAATCTCAGCATTTCATTTCAACAGTTCAGTCTAATCATTTCAAAGAACTTAAAAATAATCTCAAAAACAGTGACTATTTAGTCATTGGTGATTTTTCAGAAAACTTTACATTTTGCGTTCAGGATGAAATTCAGAACTACCACTGGTCCAACAGCCGAGTTACATTACATCCATTTATTATTATTATTATTATTTTAAATGAAATTTGCTGTAAAAGCATTTGTATGATAAAAGATTATCTTATTCAGGATACCTTTACAGCTGATGAATTTCAAAAGATTCTCATCAATGAAATGAAAAAATTTTTACCCGAAGCGAAGATGATGATTTACTTCAGCGATGGTGCCAGCAGCTAATACAAAAATAAGAAATACTTTATTAATCGGCGCCGCTTGATAGCTGAATGGAATTTTTTAGCTACATCTCAAGGAAAAAACGTGTGTGATGGTGTGGGGAGGGGGGGGGCACTAAAAGGGAAGTAACTAGAGCCAGCATGCAAGGACTTTACAATAACTAAATTCTTACTCCACAAGACATGTTCAAATACTGAAACGAAAAAATAACCAGAATAGAATACATTTTTGTCTCTGCCGAAGAAATTAAACAAACTGAAGCTAAACTAACAAAAAGATTTGAATTTTGCTAACCTGTGATATGAATAAGAGAATATTATAGATTTGTTCCTTTAAGTAATAATCAAATCAGATGTTACAGTACATCAATAAGTAAGAAATTTGATGAGCACAAAACTTTGATAGTGTTTATTAACACATCTTCGCTTACAAATATGGACTATGTTGCATACATTTACGAATATCATTGGTAGCTAGGCATAGTCAAAGACAAGACCGTACCGATCAAAATAATGATCTATTAGTTCAATTTTTCCATCCACATGGCCCAAAGACTGCCTTCCAAATATCTAAAAGTGACATGGTGTGGGTTCCAGTAAACAAGGTTGTGAGGAAAATTACCCCTATCGAACTAACAACGGTTTCGGGCAGAACACATAACATCAAAAAAACTATGCAACGGAATTTCAACACTCTTCAATACTTTGAAGAAATTATAAAATTATTATGCTAACTGATAAAATGTACATCAGCAATTTGAATAAAATTTTGCATTTTAAGTTACAATGTTGATTTTTACCATAAATTTTCGTCAAAATTCTGTATGCCTAAAATGCAATTTTTGGCCAATTTTGATGTACTATAACTCTGGAACCAGTTGAGTCTCAGTCACCAAATTTTTATCATATGTTTATGTCATAAAGAGATATTATCTGTATTAATTTCATAATTTTTCACTCAGTCCCTTTTGAGATATTCAATTTTAAATATTGCCAAAATGCAATTCTGAGAAATTATATATAAAAAAAAAAAGGATGAAACTCTCAAGCTGGAAACTTCTACAGTAACTAGTCCTGTAACAAATCTACGCAGGGAAAAAAAATTATTGATGAGTCTTTCATTTTTTAAGTAGTTTTGCAGCACTAAAATTACCGTTTTAAGTTAATTTTCCATCTATAGTTGTGAATTTTTTTCTTCACATTCCTCACGACGTAGGAAATATTATGCATGTACAAAACATCTAGGGGGTCATTCTGATAATTTTGGTTTTTATTTTGTCTTGATATCTATAAAATTAACAGAGTTAGATACTTTTATGCAAACCTTGTTTTTGTCCTAAAAACAGTTACGATGCAAATTCAAAATGGCCGCCAAAAAAAAAAGTAGGGGACTAAAAAAAAAATTTTCGACAGTTTTAAACTCACCTAATAACGGGGAAAAACTGGTAAAAAAATAAGAAAAATAAAAAATGTTTAGCAACATGGCTTGGGTGATTTCTAATGGATTGACCCAAATATTAAATTTCTTTTACATTCATATTTTGGTTCAAATTAAATTGTGATTATAAACATCTGATTTTTAGCTTAGAGTGTATAAAGTGAAGTTATATTTTATATCTTCGAAATGTGTCACTTCTTCTCTGTGTTTCTATAAGTTATATTTGCTATTTTACGATTTTATGTCAGTAGTAACAAAACAAATAATAACAGTACCATTACATATTTCCACTGAATTATTTTTCCGTGTTATCATTAATAAATGGATAAATAAAAACGCACGTTATGTGTAAAAAAGAAATAAAACTATGCGCTCTGCATATTTAAAAAGAGATTATAATTTCTTATCTAATAAATTTAGAATAGGAAAATACTCTATAAATATACTAAATGTTAGACATATAATATTTAACAATTTTATTATGAATTTTAAAAAAATATAATAATAATAAACATAAACATAATACAACAAATGTTTCAACTTTCAAAGTAAATGTGGTATAGTTCAGTGTTATAAACACAACACTGGAAAAGTTTGTGAATTAATTTCATTTTTATGGAAATTCTGTTAATTATATACAAATATAGCGTATTGTTATTTCTTAATTTAACTTTTTAAAGCGTAAAAATAATCTCTAGGTACTGATAAACTGTTATTTCTTTTAACACATTCACATTGGGCTACTTTACTCATAATTTTCATGTAAATTGGGATATTTTAGCAGCGTTGCCAGAATTCAGGACTTTTTTATTTAATAGTCACCAAAGAATTTTGAGAAGCAGTATCTGATATATATAATAGAAGACTTCAATATTAATTATCACAGTTTTAAAACGTTTATGTCGAAATATCTTTATAAAAGTACAGTGTTGTCAGATTTGAAGACATTTTTATTATTGTAACAAATGCAGCTATCGTAGATCTCAAGTCGGATCGTACACTCGGCAGCAAAAGTATACGAGCACTAGCAATAATCCCTGTCTAAAAAAAGTACACTTAATACTGCTTTGTTAAATAAATCCTTGTCGAATCATGCTCTTAGCCAGTCAAAGAACATGCGATTGTTACAATAGTATGCCTCCATGGGAGGCATACTATTGTAACAATCTCAGCTGTCGTAGATCACAAGTCGGATCGTACAATCGGCAGCAAAAGTTTCCGAGCACTGGCAATAATCCCCGTCAAAAAAAAGTACACTTAATACTGCCTTGTTAAATAAATCCTTGTCGAATCATGTTCTTTGACTGGCGAAGAACATGATTCGACAAGGATTTATTTAACAAAGCAGTATCAAGTGTACTTTTTTTCGACAGGGATTATAGCTACGATAGCTGCATTTCTTACAATAATAAAAATGTCTTCAAATCTGGCAACACTGTACTTTAGTGATACAAAGATATTTCTTCATAAATGTATTAAAACTGTGATAATTACATTATGTGACACGATATCGGTACCTATAAAACAGATTGGTATTTGTTACAGTATGTAGGCAGTAAATATGTTATGTTTCTATCACGTCTTTTTTTTTTTTTTTTTTTTTTTTTTTTTTTTTTTTTTTTAGGGGGGGGGGGGGGGTTACCAATATTTAAATAATGGCCTCTATTTCAATAAATGAAAGGGCGGGATTATGTTTCCAAAAAGGCGGAGTTTTCGCAGCCGCACGGAAAATTCATTCACTTCACTAGAATTTTTCGTCCTCTTTCGACATTATTAAAAAAGTACTAGTGTCAATTAGTTTGTATACCGAGACAACTAAGAAACTGGGCACATTTGGAAGTGTGCTTGCAATAGAAAACATTGATTAGACAAATAGCAAGCAGGATTATGTCTCCAAAAGGGTGAAGCTGAACGAGAAATATTAACTGTTCAATCACTCCACTAGAAGTTTTTTTTCTCTTTAATCCCTCTGGACATTTTCCTTCTGCCTTCGACTGAAAAGAGGGAAATTCATACAAATTTTCTAGTAGGAAACGGTGATCTTTAAGGGCTGTAAACGTCGAAACAGACTGAGCCCGCCTACTGGCGGATGCCGCTCCTAGGCACAGACACTCAGTCCGCCAAACGGTGATCGTAGAACCGAATGTGTTGACGCGATAAGTAAAAATGAACATCGAACAATGCAGAGCCTGTTTAAGGCCGAGGCACACTTACACCACTAATTTTTTTTTAATGTTTATTTCGTATAAAAATTGAGTGCTCTCATTAGCAAATTATTTAGTGAAGTCAGAACATAGAGTTGTACAGTCGGGGAAAAAAAAAACGCAACACCCGCTGTAATTTCATTATTAATCGACGCAGGAACATCTAATAGTCATAATTCAACAGCAAATTAAAAGCACTTTCTGAATATGTTGTCAAATTTTGAATTAGGGGTCATCTACATATTGAAATGAGCGCCAACTTTGATTTTTTCAATAGCAATACCCAATTTTGACTTCATTTTTGACTTTCTGAGAGTCTGGCAGTGCGGAAATGTACATTATTTATATACTTTATCTTTAGTATTTATAGAGTTATAAACAAAAATGTGTTAGGGGGTTATCTGTAAATGTAGAAAAATAAAATTAAGATCCTATAAGAAGTAGACAAAATTTTAATGTTTCACACCGAAAATCTTTCAGGAACAAAATAATTATAAAAATTAATAAAACGTTGCTCTTTTTCTCAGTTTTTTAATTAACTTGAATTCAATTTTTAGATTTGTATATACTTCAGTACTCCTTTATATAATTTTAGGTCTATTTAAATACATTATACTTGCGATTAGTCTACAGCACCCTTTGAAAAAAGTGCAATATTTTTCAAATAAAAGTGTTTATTATGGCTATACTGATCACCATTGAAGCTTAAACTTTCTTTCGTAGGTAGGTAGCATAATATACGAAAGGAAATAATATAGATATATATGCAACAACGCATAAACTAAATCTTTTCGGATAAATTATTGTAAGGGTTCATGAAGTAAATATTAAACAATTTTAATCGCACTTACCAATTTTGGGTCAGTTAAACTCGTTCGAACTGTACGATTGGTTTTATAATTTCTATGAAAATATAATTTCTTCAATAACCGTTTCGCGACTGCTGACGTAGATTCACGCCATTTGAAAACTGTGTGAGTGGGCGGTTTTTTTCGTAATTTGTGTGTTACATATTTTTTAAGTGTGTACCCAGTGTTCATATTTTTGCAATAACATATACTATGGATAGAAATATATTGATTAGAAAGAATGTAATTATAAAGTATATCCATTTGTAATATAATTGTGAATACACAAAATTTGTTCTGAAATATTTCCTTTTGAGATTATAACGCCCGTAGGCGGGTCTTACTATCAAAAAGACAAAATCCTGCGGTCGAAAAAGTGTTAAAATATATTTATAAAAGTTAAAATATGTTTTTAAAAATGTATAACGTTAAAATATATTAATAAAATTTTAAGGACTAAAGTGTCCTTAAAATAATAACCCTCCCCACTACAAAATAAATAAATAAGTAAATAAATAAAATAAAATAAAGCAATATATGAAGCAAATGATTAAGCCTTTTTTAACATTGACGGTATTTAAGAAACGATTTTACAAGTCTGTCTTGCATTCCAATTCCATTCATTTTTTATATTTGAAAATTTCACATTAAACCTATTTTCCTATTTAAAACAGTAAACCCCGCCTAATTAGTTATTTTTTTTTCTCCTAATGTTCGTTTAAAAGGTTCAAAATTTATCGCCAATTAATCGATAAAGTAAATACCACTTGTGCATATTTTTGTCAACATAAAATAAGGGGCTTAACAGGAATACTCAATGTTACATTTACTTTTCATTTCTATATTGTTTTGTTTTGAAGAACGATGAAGGCGGGGCTTGTCTTCTTTAGAAAACAGGAATTTTTGATGCTATGTCAAAAAATCATCATTTTTGTTTCATTTCTATGCGTTTGACGTTGTTGGTATACAATTTGACCCGTAAATAAAGAATAAAAATATTTTGTTTAATTTTCTTTGTTATTTTTTAAGATTTGATTCGTTATCTCATGCAAAACTTTATAAGAGACGGCCCCCTAAACCCCTCCAAAAGAAAGATTTATTTATATCTCGAAAACTAATAACTGGAATGAGCTGCAAATTTGCACACCCATATTTTTCAGCATTAGGATTAATTTTATGTAAAAATTTATATAGGTCATAATTCATAATTTTTATGAATATGAATTTATTAATATTTTTCAAAATTAAAAATATCTTTTAGAATCAAAAGTAATGATGGATTATGTTTGGGTTTCTTCACTGTATCTCGTAAAAAAAAATTACACCGATCAAGTTATTTTTTGTGAAGATATTAATAAAAGTTTGAAATATGAATTTAACATTAGCACCTTCAAATTTTGAACGCTTATAACTCTGTGAAAAAATAAGTAAAATATACAACCAATATACTTTTTCGGGTTGTCGCGATCCCAGGAATTCAAATATAAAATAAAAATGGGGCATTGCCATTGAAAAAATCAAAGTTGGTGCGCGTTTTAATATGTAGACGACCCCCAATTCAAAATTTCAATTCATTTTCTAAAACTACTTACAATTCCCCGTCGAATGATACCTATTACAATTTTCTACATCGATTAGCAACGAAGTTACGTTGAGTGTTGCATTTTTTTTTCCCCGATTGTACATCGCCAGTTATGGCTATACCACACGGGAGCATATATACTCAGCACTACATTATACTAAACAAGTTCACTCAACGTCGTTCAAAGTTGGGGAAGAGGAACGAACGAGAAAACTGATGAACTGTCCGTAGGGTTCCCCCGAACTGATAGTGTAAGTTATTTCCATCTCTAAGGGTATTCCAGGAAAAAATCCTGTCCATCCCTCCTATTGATCAATTTTGATGAGCACGCTGAAAATAGTCAAATTTTTCAAAAACCCGTCCAAAAAGCTGATCATCTGAAAATGTGCTGTCCTTCAACACAGTCAGGCTGAGTATGTTCGCCATAATGTTGTGTTTAGTAAAACGTTGAGCGAAAATCTCTCGTGTGATACAGCCATTAGACTCCGCTATAGTTTCAAAGTAATTAGAGGAATTTTTTATTTAAAATGAGGGATTTTTGTTTATCATGACTAAAAGCAATTGTTAAAAAATAGTGGTTTTAGCGTGCCCCGGGACAAATCATACCCTCTATAAACGCGCATTTTGCAGTAGTGATTTGTGTGGGGAAATATTTTTTCGGCGCACTAGAAAAGGGATTTTTTGTACGTTTTGTAGGAATACTTCAAAATTTCATTTAAATACAGAAAAATAAATTCACAGTAATATGTACTCAAAACAAAATTCGCATAAGAATTGATAATTAGAACATTTTAATAAATAAAAAATTAAAATTTTTACTAAACTTTAAGAACTGTTGTTAAAAAAGTAATAAATAAGAAATCTTCTATAGAGTTACCATAAATTGCAAGCATTCACAGCAATTGTTTCAGGTAGAAATAACAAAACAAACCTTCACCAGCTAAATAAAAGGAGGAGGCCAGAATTCTTCTTGCTGCTTTGATTACAAACTGATGTTCACTTATTTAACCTGATGAAAAGTCGTGAGAGCTGCCAAAATCTCAATTAATTATCTCGAGGCTTGTTAGAACCCGCCTTTTTTCCACACCAGTTATTTTTTTAGAATACTTTTCTTCCTGTTTCATCGTAAATACATTTAAAGAGAATTACTATAAAAATTAAGTGGTGCAGAAAAGGGGCGGATACTAATTATACTCCGGATTAGGTTGGCAGCTATGAGTCGTTCTTTCACTCTGAACTGAAATAATGGTTGCTAGTTTTTTCAATTTATGGTGTTTGCGTACGAAGTTATTTATATTAAATTAATTATTATTTGAATTTAATCATGATAAAATATATATTGTTTATTATACTAAAATATAAGTTTTTATTCATAGCTGCCAATGTTCTAATTTATTCCGGAATATTTTTAGCTTCGCCTCTATTTCGTATCACTTCTTTTTAGGAGTTATTCTTCTTCTTCTTCTTCTTCTTATTATTATTATTATTATTTTCTTTTTAATCGTAGTTATATATTGGAGAGAATTATTCTATAAACAAAAATGTGCGAAATAACTGCGGGGATAAATATCCTCCGGAATAAATTAAAATGTTGGCAGCTGTGGACAAATAAATTTGGCGTACTATTTCACTAAAACCTAAATTTGTGAAACCTCTACTATAATATTTTTTAGTATTTATTTTACAAAAATAGACATTACGATATGTATGCTTTACAAAAAATTAAAACTTTGTTAACTATTTTACAGGAAATCATGTTGCTAGGGTTTTCTATTTAACAGGATTTGTAAGGAAAGAAGCCGTACACCCTTTCTACAAGACTAACTTTCATTCTGAATAAAAATCATAAATCACAAAAAGAATCAATAATTGTTTCTGGCCAAAGTATATAGTGCATTATCAAAAAAATGGAAATTTCAATGTTATTTACTCAGTATGCAAAGTATTTGTTGAAAGAATTAAACAAGGGTAACGGAGAGAAATAAGTTAAAAAATAAAAGATTATTCGCGAAATCAGTACATCTTAATCAGAACCTACCAGGTTGTTAAAATATATATATATAAAACAATAGACATTATAAAACTATAGGTCGTACGTAAGCAACGCCATATATGAATAAAAACAACACAATTTAATCATTACCTTTTGACTAATTTATGTGGACTGGTGTGGGCGTGTCTGGCATTTATATATATATTCTTTTGTATCGCACTCTCTGCCAGCATTTTGAATTTATTAATATTGTGGGAAAGACAGAGTTACGAAATTGGAAACATTTTTTATTCAATGTCCACCACTAAATATTAATAGTGACAGTTGCCTAATCATTTCGAAGATCGATCATATTATGTGTACCAACTACCAAATATTATTTCTCAAATTTATGGTGATTGTTGAATAAAAAAAGTAGCTGATCTGGAAACACAAATAATAAGACCCTTTCAGTTAAATCTTTAGAATTTATGCCCCCAGAAATGCAGAAATTTTGGGAAAAAAGAAATCCTTCTTTTCTTTTACGAATGCAATTTGTGGTGTTCATGTAATTGCTATTTTTGTCAAACAGGCAAAATAGAAGCCTTACGCTGATAAGCTGTGCAAGATTCGTACACTGCTCATGAGCATAGTAATATTTATTTCACTGTTTTGTTAATTCCAGAGTTTGTGCAATAACACTGCTCGGCATGAAAATTGAATCTGACACCATTTTACCATATTCTTATGTAAAATGACGTCCTGAATACGCCCATTTTGCCTTATCACCCACCAATTTTTAGGAACGGCCCCCTATTTTTATCATTTTTTAGTGATTTTTTGGCTATAAATTTCATTTTTAGGGAGGGAGGATTATTTTAACCGTTAAACATCTTCTGAGGGGCTACAGAGTTGGAAAATTCAAAAACGTCTTCATTTGCGACAAGGGAAAAATTTTTGGGGGATTTGCCACTGAAATTATGCATTACATATCTTATATTTTTTTAATCTGTTATTAATGTTATTTTTTAAACTTTATATTTTTTTGTTTTTAGGTGTTAATTAATTATTTTCCATTCTTCAAATCAAATTCATGGTCATAAAATTATCAAACAGGGAAAGAAATTGAGGGAGGGAGTGGTGTATCTAGAAAACAGTGGGTGACTGGGCAAAATGGGAATCATATTCGGATTCAGGATGTCATTTTACATAAGAATCAGCTAGGAAGGTATCAGATCTCAAAACATTTTTTTGCAGAGCTGTGTAATTTGTGCGTTTGAGCACGATTATAAGAGTATGATACAAATATTTAAATTTGACTACATGATATCAAGTGTTTTTAAGCACTTAAAGATTTTGGCGGACTAAAAAATACATAATGCTTCGAAATTGCTTTAATTTCGAGGACGCATAGTACTTTAATCCAATCGCTTGCTTCTTAAAAGAGCGCTAGCGATTTTACACGACCCAACTACCTGTTAATGAACTTATCAAATGGTAACCTCTTTTGTGCATTTTTTACTATAACTGATTAAATAAGTTTGACGGTGTAAACGAAATATTATTTATCTCACTAATTCATTTTTAAGATATTTTATATTACTTAAATAGGAATACCTTTAAAAAGGTTCTTCAAAATCTTTTATATTGGGGCGCCAGTCGTAAAAAAGGACCACTTTGATGTTTGTCGGGGCTGCCCTTCGTGTTCAATCTTGGTAAAGATCTCATGGGCAGATCTCAGATCCTCCGCCTTTTTTTCAGGACATTTTGAGAAATGAGAATTTTGTGCATTTTTTGTTACCAGTATTTTTATGCATGAATTTCTATGCTGCTTATATAATCACAACATATTACTTTAAAAATACAATAAAAAATTTTCTAAGGAAAAAGTGGTGGCGAAAAAGGCGAAAATTCTTCATCTTTTAAAGTGTCCTGAAAAAGAGGTGGAGACTACGATCCCTGACTTCACCTTTGATCTAATTTTTTTTTTTTTTTTTTTTTTACTACGTCATTTAAACTGCGTTCGTTAGCTAGAATTTCGATGGTTTTACGGACATAGTTACAGTTATGAAAGTAGGCTAATTTCCTAACATTTTAAAACTTTATGTCTGTTCTATATTGGTTTTATATAATACTGTGGTAATTCTATTGCATTTGATGCCATTTTCGTGTGCTTTAATTATTTCAATGATTATTCGTTTAATCATGCCTATATAATAGCCTGTCTGTGTTTCTTTACTTTGATATTTAATTTCGTAAATCCCGGTAATTTCTAGGGATTTGATAGGAATATTATAATTAAGAATATATTGAAAAAAAGTTTCTGCTTGATGTTAAGGGATATTTACATTCAATTTTGTGGCATCAGGTTTGATTTTTTTTTTTTTTTTTTTTTTTTTTTTTGAGGCTCCTTTAAAGCAAGGAATAACTGTTGTGCCCTTAGATTTAGGTTTTTGTCTGCTTTCAATATGCTTGTATTATTATTATTATTATTATATTTTTACATATATTTTTACAAGATTTTTACTATAACTGGCTTTTCCTATTTTCTACATATTTTATTTAATTCGTCTTTTGACTATGATTCAATGGAGCGAACGTTAATTACGTGGTTTACACGGGATTGGATTCAATTTATAATTATATGTGGTTTTACATTTGATGTTAATTATTTAATCAGTACTATTGTTTGGTTTTGAAAAACGGTGGTTTGGATTTCATCGTATTTTGTTCTGGTTATTGTTTAATCTAAAAGTTAATTTTGTTTTCGTTTTCAGTTTCATAGGTGAAGCTAATAGTGAGATGGATATTATTTAAGTTTTCAAAAAATGTTTCTTTTGTCGACGACAGAGAAATGTCAGCGTCTTAAAGAAACCATTATTTTACACTGTTTTAATTTCACTGAAAATTACTTTTTTCATTAAACTTTTTTTAATTTCGTAATAAAACCGGATATAGAAAATTCCATTAGAACTCCTTTGTTTTGTTTAAATTATCTGTTGTTAAATTTAAAAAAGTTTTTTATTTTTATTATTTTTTTTTCCTTTAAGCATCAAACTATTAAATAGATATACACCGTTTACAAATTTCTGGGTACACACGCAAATAAGCAGTCGAGATGACTGTGGTTCTAGAACAAGTTTTTCCCTGTCCAGCAATAAATTATTATTCTTATTATATTATATTATATTTTTTTACTTTTCTCTGACTTGTAAAACACAGTGACTCATTAATAATATTAAATGGGCTCCCGCAACCAGAATGGGTCTAAGTTGCTGACCTGGAGTCAGTTTTTGAAAATGTATTACTTATTTTTTCTGACTTATAAAATACTCGGAATTCTTTAAACTGAACATTAAAAATGAAGATAAAAAATGTTTTTAAAAAGATGTTAGAGTACAGTACAATAAAAAATTTCACTGTAAAGCTCAAAAAAAAAAAAAAATAAATAAATAAATAAATAAATAAATAAATAAAATAATAATAATAATAATAATAATAATTTAAATAAAGTTAAAATTCTAAAGTATCCTTAAAGTGTTTTTAAGTTATAACAATTATAGTTTTTTTTTCCTCTTTCATTTTCTTCACTCTCTTAATTTTATTTTATTTTATTATTTAATTATTTTCATAGCTAATGTATGAAGTCTCATATGGATGAAAAGTATTTTAAATTAAGCTAGATATTTTGATTATTTATATATATATATATATATATGTGTGTGTGTGTGTGTGTGTGTGTGTGTGTGTGTGTGTGTGTGTGTGTGTGTGTGTGTGTATTTATTTATAGTTCTTAAATTTTTATCGTATACCTTACTTAAAGCTACTATATGTCACGCTACGATTCCTAACTTTGAAGTACCGTTATATTAAAACCTAAAATAAGCAGATCCTTTCTATAGTATTTTGTACTATTTATTTTATAAAAAGAGACATTACGATATGTATTCTTTAATAGAAAATGAAAATTTTGTTAATTGTTTTCCTGAAAATCAAGTTGTGATAAATTTTTATGAAAAAGGATTTGTAAGGAGAGATGCTGCGCCATTTTACTATCACTTCATTCCAGAATATTTTTAGCCCCACCTTCGCACCACTTTATTTATAGAATAATTGTCTACAATAAACTACTACGATAAATTAGAAAAAAATACACTCTTCAAAAAAAGCTGTACGAAATAGAGGTGGCGCTAAACATACTACAGAAAAAATTAAAGTATTGGCAACTATGCTAAAACTTTTATCTTGGATAAAAATCATAAATTACGGAATAAAGCAATAATTGTTTCTGATCAAAATATATAGTGCATTTATTAGAAAAATACGCAAATTTTAATGTTAGTTACTCAGTATGTAAAGTATCTGTTGAAAAATTTAAACAATCTTAACGCAGAGTGGTAAAAAAAAAAAAAAAAACTAAAGCTTATATACGAAGTCAGTTCATCTTTATCAGAGTCTACCAGGTTGCTCCAAAACAAAATCATATTCATAAAGCTATAGAAATATAAATTAGGAGTCGTAAGTAACGCCATAAGTGAATGAAAACAGCACATTTTAATAATTACCTTTCGTTGAGCTACCAGCCTAATCCGGAGGATTACTAGTAACGCCCCTTTTTCTACACCACTTAAATTTTACAGTAATTCTCTTTAAATATATTTACGATGAATTAAGAAGAAAAATGCTCTAAAAAAGTTTGGTGTGGAAAAAGAGGCAGTACTGACAATCGTCCGGATTAGGTTGGCAGCTCTGCTTTCGACTAATTTATGTGGACTTGTGTGAGCGTGTCTGGCATTTATACAGTTGGAGGCGGAGAGTATATAAGTATATTATACTCATAGCTTCCAATATTTTAAATTAGTTTGGAGTAAATTTAGCCCCGCCTCCATTCCGTACCACTTTTTTTTTTTTTTTTTTGTATTTTTTAAACGACTTTCTCTTAAGAGTAATTTTGTAGCATTTCCGGGCTGAAAATACTCTGGAATAAATCAAAATGTTGGCAACTATGGTTATACTTAATCTTAGGGGTCGTATTCTCCGTCCTCTTTTCAATTTTTTGTTGCGTTTACTTTTTTTTTCCCTTAAGATTATTTTTTTTTCTCCGTACGTAGCGTGAAAAAAAAAAAATAAATAAAGTAAATAAATAAAAAAAAAAAAGGAAAAAATTCAAAGGTTGTAATTATAAAAAATTTTGGATAATTTTTTTTTTTCCGATTGCGAATAGCTAGGATATTTGTCTTTAGCAAACGGGGCGGGGCTACATGTGCCATGTACTTAACAAGTAATTCTCACATGGACTACTTTGATGATTGTGGCGCTATGATCTCGCACAATTTCTTAATGTTAAGTTTCAGCGCTTCTAAATGTAATCATCTTTGGTATAAAGTAAGAAAACCATATTTTCAAACAAAAATTTGAGGACAATTTAGTACAGTCCCCGAATCGGAGTAAATTTCAAGGACACTGAATGTATTTGAGACCTTTTTCCAGGACCAATTATGAAACTTCTGGGGGATCAGCAATTTTCCCTCTGGAAGCTCAAACGTGCAATATCTTTTTACTACTGTCCAGTTAAAGAATTTCTAAGAGATAAGAAGGGAAGGCTTCGAAAATGTAACCAACGATGGAGTTCACGTAGATCATAGATCAAGAAATAATGTGATTTAGATGCTTTGACAAAAATCCCCCGCTTTTTGCTTTACCTGCGGGCGATAATCCTCCAAATTTTGAAAAATATATGACTTTTGGTGATACCGCCACATGCGTGTCCTTTCTCCATTTTACTCCTGTACATTCAGTTTTAAGCGTAGCTATATGAACTCCCTCGTCGAATCGCGAGGGATTTATACTCTGGCTGAGGAGCCTCCCCGTCATCACGTATTTAAAGACTTTCTATTAACATGTTTAAAACTTTTGTGAAATTGATGTATTTTCTACGAAAGTTTTGCTTTATGAGAGATCAGATGAATGTAACAACTAGCATTTATTTTTTAGGTTTACTTTATTTATATGACAGAAGTATTACTCTGACGCAATTTTGTCCCCTTTATTTACGAAAACTAATTTTTTCTCTATTTAATTGCAGATTTTATAGCATTTTATAGCTGTTATGTCTTACGCTTTCTTAACACAACTATTTTAAAAGAAAAATCTTGCTTTATCTAATAATTAAAATTTTGCAATTATTTAAGATAAAACTAAATGATATCATATTAAAGAATATATAATACACTTGCCAATATACTAATTAATATTCCGTAGTATTCTTAGCCCCGCCTTCTTTTTCCCACCAGTATCTTTTCAGAGTATTTTTCTTCTTATTTAATCGTAACTGCATTTGAAGAATATTACTATAAAAATTTACTGGTGTGAAAAAAAGGGCGGGACTAACAACACTACGGAATATTAATTAGGATGTTGGCAAGTATGTATAAAACAGAAAAAGGGAAGCTTCAATAAAGCGTAAGTACGGGCATTTAATAAGGAGAAACAAATGTATATATAGATATGTATAATGGCGAAACAAACATACAGGCTTACCAGCTGTAAGATCAGAGCCCATGGCTACGAGATCACCGATTTGTATACATCAAAAACATAAATTTTCTTCATGCGCATTTTGCAAGCTCCTTGAAGGTTAAATTGTTTGAAAAACCTTGATTTTCTATGTGATAAATTAAAAAAGGAAATATTATTTATAAGCAGTTTTAAACCAGAAAATTTTTTATTACTGTGATTGGCTGCATCTGCGTAGCTGCCAATATTTTAATTTATTCCGGAGAACTTTTAGCCCCGCCTTTGTTTCGCACCACTTCATTTATAGAAAAAATTTCTTCAATACATAACTTCGATAAAATAAGAAAAAATTACTTTTAAAAAATAAGTGGCACGAAATAGAGGCGGGGCTAAAATTACTCCGGAATAAATTAAAATATTGGCAGGTATGCATCTGTTTAGTAGGTCTGGCTTACATGTTTAGCGCCGCTTTTTTGTGTTAAAGTATATTTATATTAAATGTTATGTTATTTGTTATTGAAACGACATATTTTTGCTATATGAAAGGAATAATCCTCTCGTCTAAACAGATGTGTTATTCAGAGATTTTAATTTAGTGACAAAGGTCTTCTTTATTTATACATACTTGCCAACCATCTCATTAATAACCGTACAATTGTTAACGCCCCCTGTGAAAACGCCCCTTTTTATACACCACTATATTTTTAGAGTAATTCTCTCCAAATGTTGTTACGATTAAATATGACTAAAATTACTCTAAAAAATTATTGGTGTGAAAAAAAAGGAGGGTACTAAAAATTGTACGGTTCATAATGAGATGGTTAGCAAGTATGTTTATAAATTGCATCAACATTTTTTCGAAAGCTAAACAAAGACACTAATGCCTTTGTCGGCAAATATCTAAATTAATTCCATGTGGCTGAAAAATTGGCATTCATCTATTGTAATTGTAACGTTCAGCACAGCTCGTCATGATCGTTCATATATAAATCTGGTTATTTTAGTGATATAAAGACATCTTAATGTGATCGATGGCTTGGTTAAGTGGTAAAACTAATGAAATGTAGACCAGAACACGGTATTTCCGCTAAGGTTTTATTTCTCTTAAAATGGAAAACATCCATCCAAAATCTGAATATAAAGAAGAAATTGTTGCATTCATGAATGTCGGAATAAATGTTGAGAATCCTTATTAGTAATATTTTTCTACATTTTCAATAAAAGGAAACAGATACAAAATTTTCGTAAGAAATGAACTATTTACTCTAAGCAAGTTTTATTTACTCTAATACATATCTGGTAAATATACTAGTTACTTTTAATATATCAACACCAGTCGATCTTACACGGTCGTATTTTATGAATTTTAAATTAGTTTTATGACTGTTACTCTTTGATGTTCTTGAATATTTCAGATTGCGGAGAAGTCGATTCGCTTTACAGAACAGCGGGATCAGCGGTGCAATTGCAGAATAATTAGAGGTGTCACATCGTTGTGAGCAGTTGTGACAATTATAGGGAATGTTTTACTCAGTAATTTTGAGGAGTGATGATTGACAGGGGTGCAACAGCTCCCGTCTCAAGACGGAAAGTTTACACCAACGAATTTTATCAATAATTTGTATCATATTTGTGCCTGAATTTATTGCAATTGAGCATAATAGATATTATTGATAACGAGTGCTGTTGAGAGTCTTTTATTTTGAAAACTCTTGCACCCCTGCCTGACACCTCATTGTTTGTGAAAAAATAAAGGATCTCTTAAACTTAGTATATATATATATATATATATATTGAAAACCTTTTCCATATATATATATATATATATATATATACAAAAGTAGAAAAAAAGATTGTCACTGAACAGCAGACCTGACAACATTTAAATTTACACCGAAGCACCCACTCGAGATTAAATTCAAGTGTTGGGTTAAATTATTTGGCATGACTAACTAACTGTTTAAGAACGTAAACATTAACAGGGATCGCACTCTCCCACTTTTTATCAGGGTGGCGACAGACCAAATTTTCCCCCTGATTCTTCAACCGGTACTTTTTTTTTTCTGGAATTTTTAATAGATAATTTGGACAATTATTAATCGTCACTCAAATGACTTTCTCTTACCTGAAATTTAATGCTATAATTACACTGGTCTACAGTGGTTCGGTAACAACGATCAAATTATTATTTTTATTATTAATTCCAATTTTTATTTAAATATCTGCAAGTAAAAAAGTCCCACCACGTCACATTTTTCTGTTAGAGTATCAAAAAATGGCAATTTGCACGTTTTCTTTTTAATCATTTTCACAGTATCACAGGTGGTAACCCTTCCTGCTAGCAACCCAGAGTCCTGTCAACTTAGAGTCCCAGCCACCATGTTTGTTCCATTTTTTTGTTAAAGTATCAGAAAATGGCAAATTTCACTATTTTTTTATGATTTTTACAACACAGTCGACAGCAAAAGTATCCGAGTACGAGCCAATAATTCCGATAACAAAAAGGTACATTTAATACTATTTTGTTAAATAAATCCTTGTCGAATCATGTTTTTAGACTGACTAAGAACATGACTCGACAAGAATTTATTTAAAAAAGCCGTATTAAGTGTACTTTTTTTTAGACCGGGATTATTGCTAGTACTCAGATACTTTTGCTGCCGACTGTATCACACGTGATAACCTTTCGTGCTATCAACCCTACCTCTGGCCATCCTCTCTGCTTGAAACCCCTGTTTAACAACCCTGTATTCGTACTTTATCTGTTTTTTTTTTTGTTTTTTTTTCCCTAATATTCTATTTAACAGATATTCTTTGTTAAGTATGATTTTGCTGTTTTAGTTAAAGTAATAATGCATGTCTTCCAAAGACTTTTGTACCTTGCTTCCAGTATAGATTAAATAATCATTACAAAAAAACTGTACGTGTTACAGATTTTTCACTATTATTTTTTAATTCTGCACTACAAAATTAGTTGAAAATAGTTAATGTCATTTCTGTTACCCCCCCCCCCCCATTTTTTTTTTTTTTTTTTTTTTTTTTTTTTTTTGTCGGCAAGTGTTATAGATTGCAGATTAAAGGATAAGTTAACGAGTGCTGTTATGTAAACCTATGTTAAAACTATTCAAATTAGGCTTCGGAACAACTTTATTTGAGAAACAATTCTATGTGAGGGGGGCTGTCGCTCCTTCAATCCTCCCTCATTTCATCTTTGTACCAACATTTATATAGAATTCAAATTTGTTATTAAATTCAAAAGTTCATTTAAAATTATTCAGGCAACTTTCTCCCGCAACACGCAACATTCCTTGAAACTTATCAATCTTGATCAAACTTTTATAGTAACAAACGTATTAACTTCTAAATATAGCATTTGGATTGCCTGAAATTATTTATTTTTAATTCATTCTAAGAGATACAGACAGAGATCAAACGTTAAAAACTTAACTTCGGTATTCAGGAAACCTCAAAATGTGTAAATATACAAAAAACTAAGAGATGAATATTTAACTTTAAAAAATACATTATTTACCATATAGCTATGAGGAATTAACTTTAATTTCTCAGCAGCTTTCCTGGACATGGTAAAATATTACAGTGTATATATTACAGGGTAAAATATTACAGTTAGCACTCCCACTAACAATAAAAAAGAATGTTATGGCTTAAATATTGGCAGCTCTGTATATCTTCTGAAGGTTATGTACACATTACATAGTGCAAATAAATATAATCCTATATAAATAACACATGGCACAACCAGAAGTACACTTCCATCAATTTTCAAGTATTACCGCACTATAATCTAGTTCTTTTGTGTAGCCCTGTAAACGAACAGTGTATGATTTCCATACCATTTTCTGCATGAAACATGTTTTAGGCATAAAAAAGTATATATTCGTTTCATTTTGTTTAGTGCATTCTATAGATGTTTAAAACATACTTACCTGCAATTTCCCCCATAGACGTAATGTATTTGAATTCTCTTGGGTGTCCCTGTACACGAACCGTTTGCTTGATCTCAACGAAAAGTTTAGTGTATCAACCCTATATGATACACATTTAAAATACCAAGTTTGGACTTTCTGACGTTATTTGTTTTTGAGATATGCTGATAACAGAATACACACACACAGACCAACCGCTAAAATTATCTTTAGATTCAGAGGGCCTCAAAACGTGTAAATATAACAAAAACTATTTCGAAAATTTGACCCAAAAGCAATACTTTCTCTTCCTTATATACGTGTATGAGAAAGTAAAAATAATATGAATAAATAAAATTATACATAGAATAATTTACATTGATGTTCGTAAAACATGTGAACTTTAACAAACTAGTAATTTAAATGAAGGTTGAAATATTTTTTTTTTTTTTTTTTACAATTCGTAATTAAAAAAAAAAAAAAAAAAAAAAAAAACTTTTTAATTAATAAAGCTTTATGAAATTAATAATACTAATACCAATAAGAGCAATATGCTATAACTACGGGTTTTTTTTTTTACTTTCTCTTACCCATAAGGTAGAGAAAGTATTGTTTTTGGGTCAAATTTTCGAACGCGAGATTTTGTTATATTTACACGTTTTGAGGTCCCCTGAATACGAAAATCATGTTTTTAGCAAATGGTCTGTGTGTATGTCTGTATGTCTGTCTGTGTGTGTGGGTGTGTGTGTGCGTGTGTGTGTGTGTGTCTGTTATCAGCATATCTCAAAAACAAATTATGGCAAAAATTTCAAACTTGGTATTATAAATGTGTATCATATAAGGATGCTACAGTAAGCTTTTCGTTAAGATCAAGCAAATGGTTCGTGTACAGGGACAATCAAGATAATTCTAATACATTACGTCTATGGGGGAAATTGCAGAAAAGTAGAGTTTAACGTCTATAGACTGCACTAAACCAAATGAAACGAATATATATTTTTTGTAATAGAGATAGTTAACTGGGAAAATCCTCGAGGGGAGTAAATTTTTATGATGAGGATCTTTCAAAAGAGCTCGCCAATACCTTTAAAACAAATGGTTGAACCATTGATCTGCGTTAATTTAAAACAAAGTTATCGATTTTTTTTACTTTTAACGAAAAAAAAACGAAAAAATATTGAGGATAAATGGACTTTTTTTTTGGATATTTGGAGTTATACTACTTCTCTAATATGGAAATCGTCTGCCTTATCATAAAGATAATTTTTTTAAATAATAATTTTAATAAATTATTTTTTAAAAAGAGGATTATTTTTTAATAACCGAATTAAATTCTATATAAATGTAGGTGCATTAATGATACGGGGGGGGGGTTGAGGGGGGCGGTTGCCCCCCTCACACAGAACTAATTATCATATAAAACTCTTCAGAAGCCTAATATGAATTGTTTAACATAGGTTTGCATAGCAGTACTCGTTATCTTGCCTATTAATCTGCAACCTGTATTTATAGTATTAAATTTTAGGGCAAGAGAAAGTCGTGTGAGTGACACACCAGATTATTTCTTTCATTTTCCTTTTTTAGTGTTTGATCGGTCTTTTCAGCATCAAACAATCTTTACTTTTAATATGAAAATATAGTTATTTTTTCATATCGAATATTATGAAACAGAGGAAAGAATCTAACAGAAAAAAATTAATGGACATATCATGTGCATAATTCGATTTTATATCCTACTTAAATTGAAGAAAAATAAGTTACATTAAAGCAGTGAAATAATTTAATATCGATTACATATGCTGTCTCAGATTATACAATATGTTTATACAGGCTTTGGAATAGTTGATTTTCTCCATTTATCGTATTTCCGCGTGAAATATACAGTCACAATCATTCTCAGTTGCACATGTTTAACACAACTGATCAAATTAATTACTGAAACTCTTGTGAATCTTTGCGTAATTTAAGCTCTGATTATGGGTAATAGGATTTGTTAATAATGTTAAGCTTTTAAACACTTTTATTAAATATTAATATATAAATAATCTGTTGTGTCTCACACTATTTTCTCTTATTCTGCATTTCAATACTGTAAAGGCAGAATACAGATTAAGTCGTAAGATAACAAATTTCAATCTATTTTTAAAACAATCTAAAATAAGTTTAGAAACAAATTTATTTGACGTACAATTATTTGTGAGGAGGACAACAGCCCTCCTCAACCCCCTGTTCAAATTTAGTACCTACATATATATATATATATATATATATATATATATACATCAAGGTGCTTATTAATTTTCCTTCAAACTTGCCAATCTTGAACAAATTTTTCAAGTGGCAACTTATTACGAAATTTGAATTTCAAGTAGCTATTTGTTCTTACGTTATGCTGATAACAAATATACATACAGATCAACTGCTAAAAATTGGACTTTCGTATTCAGGGCACCTCAAAAAATGATATTAAACAAAAAACCAGAGCTAAAAATATAACATCAAAAAATACTTTGTTTATAGTATGGATATGAAAAATGAATGTTTCCGCCTGAGCAGTACTCGTCTACATAGTAAAATGTAGCAAAGCACATCTATCAATTACATTCAATAAAAATAAAAAATAAAAAAAAAAAAAAGTTTAATTTTGGGTAGCCCTATATATTGTCTATAAATTATATGCACATCACATTGTGTACTTACATTTACTTTTATGTGAAAAACACCTAACGTAAAATGAAATAAACTTCCAGTAATTTGCAAGTATTGCCCCAATATATCCAAATATTTTGAGGTAGCCCTGTAAACGATTGATGAAAGATTTCCATGCCACAATCTACTGAAAACATGCTTTTATGCATGCAAAAAAAAATATGTTCATTCCATTTTGCTTTGGGCAGCTTATACACCCCGCGACAGAAAGATAGGTACAAAGGGTTTTTTCTTTGATTTTTCATAAAATAACATCTAAATTGTGCTTATCAATTATTATTATCATAAAATAACACTATTCCCGGACTAATTTTTGTTTTAAGACTAATTTAGAAAAATTTTAAGACTAAATTTTTTCTAACTTAAGACTAGGGGAGAGTTGTCTAAAACGGGGACGGCGGGTCAAATGGGGACGTCCAGTTTCTCATTGACTAGTGCTGTTTTCTTTGAATCCAATAGTCTACGATAATTCTAATTCAGCTATATACAAGTTTGAATCTAGTTGTTGACATATTTAGCCTGTTCTGTTATTTTCTACAAAGTTTTCAATTTTTTTTCGATTTTCATTTCGATTGTGGCCGTACACTCTATTGGATCTTATCAAGTGACCGTTGATCGTTCGAATTTGGTAAGTATGTTATGAATTCGTCCAGATTTAATTTACATTTTCACATATTGTTTTATAGTTTTGTTTGACACGCATGCGCAGGGACGCCACATTTTTAGCATACGTCATGGTCGGCTCAAATGGGGACATTGACGGTAGTCCAAAACGGGGTTGTCCCCATTTTGGACGCCATGGAAGTAGGATAAATTTACAATTGTTATTTCGTTTTTAAAGTGTTTTAAAAGAGTACAAGTGCTTATTTATGTGTGTAATACATGTGCGGAGAGGACGAATAAGAGACAAGAAAATGGCTCATGCATCACCCTGGATGCTACGTGACAATTTACTAGGTAGGAAAATTTTCAGGAACTGCATTTTCAAGAGCAGCTACTGTGCAAAATGCTATGAATGGATTAAAAAAAAAACAGGCATATATCTCTTTAACAGAGTAGTGTTCCTTGAACATTTATTTGCGCCTTCAGCAACAACTCAAAAACCTGCTTACAACTCTTTAGAGCCTCACTTAGCATCAAGGTGTGAAAACGTCACACCCCAACCTACCACTTCACCATTTGGAATATCTCCAGATCTAGAACCCCAGAAATGTGCCGTTTTTAACACTTCGCCTAATAATGCCTCTACCACAAGGAACTGAACGTTAGCAAAAAAAAAGTGAATGACATGAGGAAAGGTAAAACTGTCATACTCACTTCATCACCTTACAAAGCAGAATACCTTACAAACAGGAGAAAAATGCAAAGCAGAATAAACAGAAAAGAAAATTGGTCAAGAAACCCACCGAACCTAATCCTAGGTATCCAAAAGAGAAGAAAATAAAAAAATTCAAGACCCAATATTATCATCTGATGAGGACACTTGTATTTTTTGTAATGAACTTTACATTGACTCGAAAGACAAAGAGGGGTAGATTCAATGTAGCAGCTGTCGAAGTTGGGCACATGAAGTCTGTTCAAGTGTTGAAAAATGCGATGTCAATTTCATATGTGAGGTCTGTGTTTGATTATTTTTTGTGTCATTTAAGTAACTGTTGAAAAAGATAACAAAATACTTTATCTGCATCTTGATTTTGCATCAACTTCACCTTTTCTTTGTAATCCAAGTTTTTCTAATAAAATTTCGCATTAGGACTTGAATTTACGTTACTTCTTATGAGTACCCCATTTTACCCAACCGGTTGTCCAAAACGGGGACTTTGCACATTTTTCAGAAAAATGTTTTTTCTGCCTATACTAATGATAATTTTTTAAAAATAACTTTGCCATCCGATAGTCCAAGGCATGTTCTATTCAGGAAATGTTTTGCCAAATTTTTCTTATTTATAGATTTTTTTTTACGGACAGAGATATGTTAACGTCCCCGTTTTGGACAACTTTCCCCTACACACCGCGACAAAATTATAGGAACAAAGGTTTTTTTTTTTTTTTTTTTTTTTTTTTTAATATGACTATTTTGAATATGAATATTTTGAATATGATTCAAATATTTAATACGTTTTTGATATGATAATATTTTGATATGATAATAAATGATCAGCACAATTTAGATAATGTTATTTTATGAAAAAAAAAAAAAAAAAAAAAAAAAAAACCTTTGTTCCTATTTTTTTGTCGCGGAGTGTAGTCTTAAATTAGAAAATTTTTAATTAGTCTTAAAACTTTTCTAAATTAGTCTTAAAACAAAAATTAGTCCGGGAATAGTGTTATTTTATGATAATAATAAATGATAAGCACAATTTAGATAATGTTATTTGATGAAAAATCAAAGAAAAAACCCTTTGTACCTATCTTTTTGTCGCGGGGTGTAGATGTTACACTGTATTTACTAGAAATTTTCCCCATGAACGTAATGCATTTGAATTCTCTTGAATGCTCCTGTACGCAAACCGTTTGTTTGATCTCAACGAAGAGTTTAGTGTAGAATCACTATATTATACAAATTTAGAATACCAAGTTTGGACTTCCTGCTACTGTTAGTTCGGGAGACATTCTAATTATAGACACACACACACACAGCTACACAGACACATACAGACTAACTATTAAAAACATGATTTTCGGATTCAGGGGACCTCAAAACGTGTAAATACAACAAAAACTCAATTTCGAAAATTTGACCCAAAAACAATACTTGCTCTACCATATATATGGGGGAAAGTAGTCTAAAATGGTCCTCTTAAGGAAAAAAGTTGTGTAAAACAACATAACTGTTTAAATGAAACTTTGGCCCTTTGCTAGTGTGTTTTGCACTACATTTTGCATTACACATACTTTAACCCCTTAACGCGCGCTGTCCTCGCTGCGAGGACGCAAAATTTAAGATCCAGCTGCAAAAATTCATCCCGGAAATTTTTTAGCAAAAATTTACGTTTATAACATATCAGAAAAGGCCTGTTTTTTTAACCTTAAAATTTAAAATTTCTTTCAGTTTAATTTAGTTCATGAATTCCTGTGGCAGTATAATTAAATAATCCGAATTGTCTTGCGCCGCAAAGGGTTAATAATATTTTAAATGAAAAATGAGTAATGAAAAAAATAGGTTTTTGAAAAAGTGTCCAAAGGGCAAAATGATCCTTCATTTAAAAATATTTGTAAATTGCTTTTTATCTGCAAAATAAAGGATATAAAAGTAATTATGACAATACACAATGAAATAAAGTAAGTTTTACAACCAAATGGCATACATAATTTATTTTATGAAATTAAAAAAAAAAAAAAAAAAAAAAAAAAAAAGTGTCTCAAATAAGTTATAAAAAAAAATAGTAATAAGAAAATGGAATATTTGAAAATTATGATCCAAAAATAATAGCTATAATAATAGACCCACAATAAAGTCAGAAATGAATTAAATAATGCCTATTTCCGCCACATCCGATCCAAATAATGGATTCATAACGATCAGTGGTCGGCAACCTCATTTTTGAACAAAGCCAAATGTCAACAATACAACGATTAAAATATCTTTTGGGAGCCATAAATTTTTAACCTAATTTATATTGGCTCATTCATTCTTATTAACATAATTAGAGTATTCCTAAGTCGACATTTGCTAAAATCTCAAGGGGCGAAAAATCTGCGTGTGGCTCGCGAGCCGCAGGTTGCCGACCACTGATACCGATCCATATAATGGATCCAAAACTATCCAAATAATGCATCATTTTACCTGACATCATGGCCATCCACTTTAGGTCATATTACTGGATGGCGCCAAGAAACATAACAAAATTAGCAAGTGTAATATACATCTAAAAACATATTTTGTTAAGTAAACCAAGTCATATTTCTGTACATGAATGACTGTGTATCTAGTACAGTCGGTAACAAAAGTGTCCGAACACTAGCAAAAATTCCTATGTAAAAAAAGTACACTTTGTACGTTTTTATTAAATAAATCCTTGTCGAATCTTATTCTTAGTCAGTGTAAGAACAAGATTCGATAAGGATTTATTTAACAAAACCGTATGAAGTGCACTTTTTTTGCATAGGAATTTTTGCTAGTGTTCGGACACTTTTGTTACCGACTGTAAATAAATTGGATTTTATAAAATCCATTTTTTTTTTCCAAAGAATTCTATTCAGATTTGCAATACTGCAATCGCTTGAATACCACCATTACTTCTTCTTGTCTTGGTTCAACTACTTTATATGTTACCCGGTATACAGCGCTATCTGTAGAAAACGTATGTGGATCGTTCTGCCCGCTAGGATCATTTTAGGCTACCTTCTGCTGGGTAAGAGAAAGTAAATAAATTAGATAAACACAAGAATGCATCACCTGAAAGTGCAATTTTAGGGTAATAACAATTCTACATTTTTGAAGATTGCATTCAAAACTTATATTTCAAGCATTTTTTGGTAAATTGGCCTTTCTTAGTAAAAATGAAGACATATTGATAAAGTTCGATTCGTTATTAAAAACAGACTGGATTTCATGGTCTAAAATTGTAACTCTAATCGTGTTTTAAAAAGATGATTGTTAGAATAGCACGAATTTTTTCTACTCTGCAAAATTACGATTAGTAACAGTATGATTGTAAATGAAAAACTAACAATCATTAAGCTGTTAAATCGCATTACGATTAACTGTGAAATTTATTTGTATAAAGTGTAACCGTAAATGTCTCAAATTTGATATGAAATAAACAGGAATTTATACTGGAAACAGAGAATTATGCCAAAGAAAATACAAATTCTACAAATAGAACAATTACACAACTGAAACAACCACGTTGTTTATATATATGTATATATATATAGAAAAATTTCAAAATAAATTTGTAGACATAAAAAATTTAAAAGTTTTATATTTCTTACATCCAAAACGACATAAAAACTTTAAGATTCATAAAATAAAAATTCTTATTTTGGAAATTATGCATAATACGTTTTCTGACTGCCGATATTCTAAAAATAATATTATTTGCAGTTTTAACTTACACATGTCTGTAAAAAATTAAGTAAAATTAAAAATTTCATTATATTATATTTAAATATTTTCTTAAATACAGAGCGATATTACTGTAACATGTATTGAGATAACGCAGTATAATCGCCGAAAATTTCAGGATAAGTGATAACAATGATTACCATAAAACTTTCATCTTGGTTCTCTAAGATATTGAAGATTGAACGCATTGACTGTCAGTTTCACATCAAGTTCATGTTTTAGTGTAACGTCTCAGGTGCCAATCATGTGCTATCGCGGGAAAACTACCCTTCAATATTTCGGCTTCAGTTCAATTGGCATTATGTTCAGATATGTAAATAGGTTTGGGCGTAGACTGAAGGTTAGAAATTAGTTCTAATGTATAATTTGAAATACAGTGCTTCATCACTAATATAAGAATAATTATGTGTAAAATCAGAGTTGCTAACATTTTAATTTATTCCATAGCACACTGTAAAAAATTGAAACCTCATTGCCAAATTTAAGCCGTAAATTTTACGACTGAGCCGTACTTTTTATTCTTTATTTGTCATATATACCGTAAGTTTATGTTTGTTTTCCGTAAATTCCATGGCACAGCGTAAAATTTACGGCTAAAGTTTAGCATACGAGATTTCAATTTTTTTTTACATTCTATTGTTAGTACCCGCTTTTTTTTTTTTTTTTTTCAATCCCTTTTCTTTGTAGAGTAATTTTTTACCCGATATGTAATTACGATTAAACAAGAATAAAATTACTTTAAAAAAAAAAGTGGTGTAAAAATAAAGGCAAGTGTTAACAATACTACGGAATAAATTAAAATGTTGGCAGCTCTGATAAAATATATAATTTTTTATAATACTATTGCAAATAATAAAATCAGTAGTAATATATATTTTTTATATATATTACAGGGACGAAACGTGGTTCAGAAAAGTCGTGGAAGCGCTGAAGAAATGCGCTTCCAAGAGCAGAGGGAGAATCAATTAAGCATTTCACAGATGCGAGGTTGGATCTGATGGACGAGAAACCGAAAATACTATTTCATTTTCTACGTTTAGAATAATAAAATTACTTTTTTAATCTTAAGTATGGGAAGCGCCGCTTCCATCGCTTCCATGGACGCTTCACGACTGATACATTACAACTGATTGTTGATTGAACTTTATCGTTTTTATTCAATTTCATGCACTGTAAAAAAATTGAAATCCCGCTGCCAAACTTTAGCCGTAAATCTTATGGTGAGTCTTAAAACTTACGGCAAATAAACTGAAAGTTACGCCAAATACGCCAAATAATGCATAGAATGTACGGGCTTGTCTTAAATTTTACGGCTAAAGTTTGGGAGCGTGGCTTCAATTTTTTATAGTGTTCAAATATAAGAGCATATTCTCACTATTTTTTTTATCTTTCTTTTAATATTTACTTTTACATATTAGGCGCTACGCGCGCAATGTAGCATTTGAGAAAATTTTTAGTTCTGCTGTCAATCACACGCTGGCGTCTTAATTCTTTTAAAAAATAGAATGAATTAATTATAAAATACCTAACATTTATGGCTTACATAAATATGCTTAGCAATATGGTTACAGGGTAGCAACAGACCCGCCTTTTTCTCTTGATTCTTCCACCAGTATATTTATATAATATTTTTCTGCTGAATTAATCGTAATAATTTTTTAATTAATTAATTGTGGAAACTTACTACTAAAATTTCTGAAAGAAAAGTACTGGGGGAATAATCAGGGAAATAACTGGCCTGTCGCCACCCTGAATTAGCAATTTTACTTAAGGCTTGCATAGTGCTAAGCAATCAGTTTAATACATATACGGTAGTATCACAAAAATTATTAACTACTAAAAATATCTAAAACATAAATTTAATTTTTATTTTTACTCTTAAGACTTCTGTACATAGTTACTATCCAAAGTTATAAATATCTTCCGGTGTTTCTCGACTTTTTGCTGACCGTCATTGTAGAATAGGGTGGATGTGGGTACAACGTATGGCTTCCTGAAAAAAGAAGAAAAAAACATTAATAGAAGTAATTTATACTACCGTGTACATAAGGATAAATTAATATGCATAATAAATTTTATGCAAATATTTCAGTTATTCCATAATAATAATTACAACTTTATTATACCCCTCGATGGATGTGTAGATGTGCATTTCTTCAAAATACAGCTTCCTCAAACAAACAAAACTGTTTCTATACAATAATTTATTTTTTATTTAATCAGAACATATTACTATAAAAGTATCATAAATATTTCTGTATTAAATTAGTGGTGGGGAAAAGAAAAAAAAAAATTCTCATTTCTGAAAGTGTCCTGAAAAAAAGGCTGGGAGTGCGACCACTGATGTATATACATATATATATATAATGAATTATTAATAATGAATTATTAAACGTTGTAAAAGCCAAGCAACAGATACAAGATCACTGAAACCACATAGACCAATAAGAATGAATATTTTTCAAGTAGGAAAAGCTCAGACAGGTGAAAAAAATTCATCAGGGGAGATCTTTTTCACCCTTGAGCATCAATGTACGATTTCGTTCACTAGCGGGTTCCCTATCGTACGTGAAAAGAATTGAAGTGAAATTTAAAGTGGAATAATCAATTAAGTATAAAATAACAGTGAATCTAACAGAAAACAACCATAATAAACAAATACTACTCTCAGGATGATACGATAGGAGTCACATGGATTAAAAAAGCAAAATAATTCAGGGGTATAGTTGTTCATGGAGTAAAACAAGCAAAGTTCAAGGTTTATTGGTTCATAGCTGATAAAGAATAATTAAACTAGAGGTCTGCACGGGCCGGATTTACGGCCCGGCCGTCGGGCCGGGTTCGGGCCGAAATTTTCAGTTTGCTCTCGGGCCGGGCTGGGCTCGGGCTTAAAAATTTTTTTCAGGCTCGGGCCGGGCCGGGCTTGGGCTCAATTTTTTTTGTGTATACTCGGGCCGGGCCTTAATGAAATTTTTTCCGGGCCGTGTTGGCCCGAATCTTTTTCTAGTTTCCTCGTTAATCAATGAAAAATGAAAATGATAAAATATTACTTCAGTCATTTATGTTACATAATTTTACAGGCTGGTATACCACATAAAATTTTATTTTGTTAAAAAATGTCTGTAACTTCAATTTAGTTGTCTATCAGTCGGTCTGCTCGCGATTTCATTTTCCGCAAATATTTTTAGCATGTCTCGAAATTAATATATTTTATTTAAAGTAATATTAGATAGTTTTCTATTCAAAATAGTATGCATGTCACTAGCAGTTTGCGCACATGTACAAACAAAATAAATTAGATACGTTACTGTGTATAAGGTTTTGTTTGCTTTGTTTCGTATGGTCTGTACAGTTTAGGGGGTATGAAGGATATAAAAATCTTTCCGCTGTAAGTTCTTCTCTAAGGATCCCTTTTTAACCGACTTCAAAAAAAGAAGGTAGGTTCTCAATTCAAACCGTATGTTTTTTTTTATGTTTGTTAGCTCATAACTTCTGAACGGATGCTCCGATTTAGATACTTTTTGTTTTGTTGAAAAGGTCTTGGTCTACAATAGGTCCCATTGTAATATCTTTACGATCTAAAGAAAATACAGGGTGCCCAAAAAAATCAGTCCCACTCTTTTAACTGCTCAACGGCTGCAGCTATAGTGATAAAAATGGTATGTAAGTATAGTAAAGTGGCCATGCTGTACAAGGTTAAACCGCTTACAACGCCACCTGGTGGAAAATAGCGGAGTTAGTGTTCCTATCTCGAAAACCGTTCTAAAGAAAAAGTAAATTACAAAACTGAAGAGTATCACCGATTTAGTACAAAAAGATAGTTTAGACATTCATGCTAACGTTCCTATCTCGGAAACGGTTCAAGACAGGGGGAAAAGGGGAATTGTAAAATTGCAGAGCATCATCGATTTAGTACGAAAAGATAGTTTTGACATTGATGCTAAAAATGCAAGGCTAAAAACGTGCATTTTTTTGTTCGCAATTTTTTACACTATACATACTTGAGCTACATTGCTCACGTTGTAGCGTAGCTGGTGACATACGCTATATAGTTCAAAATACGGTTACTTGATACTTTTTGTTTTGTTGTAGAGATCTTGATCTGAAGTAGGTCCCATTATAACTTCTTTACAATCTAAAGAAAATAAAGCGCCATCTGGTGAAAAACAGCGGAATTAGCGCTCCTATCTCAAAAACGGTTCAAGATGGGAGAAAAGTTAATTACGAAGTTGTAGAGCATCTTCGATTTACTACGAAAAGACAGTTTTTAGACATTATTGCTAAAAATAGAACGCTTAAAACGTGCAGTTGTTTGTTCGCAATTTCCTACATTGTGCACACTTGAACTACGTTGCACACTTTGCAGCGTAGCGGATGACACGTATACTCTGTGGTTCAAAGTACTGTTACTGTAAGCGGTCACATTGATTAGCGCAAAGTCGTTTTCAACCAACTTCAGAAAGGAGGGTATTCTTAATTCAAGCTATGTGTTGTTTTTGGTGTTTATAAGCATATAACTTCGTAAGATATGCTCTAATTAACCGACTTCAAAAAGGAGCAGGTTCTCAATTCAAAACGTATGTTTTTTGTTTTTGTTTTTGTTTGTTAGCTCAACACGTCTGAACAGATAATCCGATTTTGATACTTTTTGTTTTATTGTAAAGGTCTTTGTCTGAAATAAATCCCATTGTAAGATCTTTACGATCAAAAGAAAATACAGGGTGCCCAAAAAAGTCAGTCCCGACTCTTTTAACTGCTGAACAGCTGCAGCTATAGTTATAAAAGTGGTATGTAGGTATAGTTAAGTGGACATGTGCTACGCGATTCAACCGCCTAAAGCGCCATCTGCTGGAAAAGAGTGGAGTTAGCGATTCTATCCCGGAAACGTTTCAAGACAGGGGAAAAAAGTGAATTATAAAATTGCAGAGCATCATCGATGTACTACGCAAAGATAGTTTAGACATTAATCCTAAAAACAGAACGCTTAAAACGTGCATTTGTTTGTTCACAATTTCTTATTTTGTGCACACTTGAACGACATTGCATATGTTGTAGCGTAGCGGGTGACATTTATGCTATGTAAAATTCAAAGTATGGTTATTTTAAACGGTCACATCGATTAACGCATAGACGTTTTAAACCGACTTCATAAAGGAAGAGGTTCTCAATGCAAACCATGTTTCTCGTTGTTGTTGTTGAAATTTGTCACTTTATAACTTCGTAAGAGACGATTTAATTTTAATACTTTTTTTGTTGTCGTAATGACCTTGGCCTGAAATAGGTTTCATTATGATTTCATTAAAATATAAACAAATTACAGGATACTCACAAAACTCTGTTCTCACTCTAACTGTTGAACGTATGCAGCTGCACTGGTAAAAGCAGTATGTAAGTATCGATGTTGAAACTTCTGTCCGTCAGCTGCAATGCATATTTTGCTCTTTGTTTGAACTTTACGCTGCGCAATTTCCAGCGCAGCGAGTAACACGTATTCACTTTAAAGTTCAATATAAAAGCCTAACAGAATTTTCGGTTACGAATACAGCGTATCCGTCCTTTACATTTCTAAAGACTTTTTAATTTAACGTATGTTCGTTCAATAGATAGTTTTTTACTCATATCTGATAAAGGCAAGAAAAGTAGCACAATTTAAAAATGCAGCATTTGAGAAAAATCAACTTAAAAATAACTTGACTAGAATAAAACTGGCACAACTGTCTCTCGAGTGGATAATTTTCTAGATGGAGATGTAACTTTTTTGTTCATATTGGGTGCATTTCATGTATTTTTCAGTGACATAAACCATTTTTTGAGTAATGCCACTTTTCTTGGAACTTGTCATTTTTGAAATTTCCGTCGAACGCCTTCTGATGCTCTGCTATATAAATAAGTTTTCACTGAAAAGAGAAAAATAAAATCTTTTTGTAAAAAAATAGAACCGACTCCAAAAAGGAACTACTATTCAAACAACTAAAAATGAAAGAAAATTGGCAGAAAATGGAACTGTAAATTGCGCCTAAAAGTATAAAATAATTTCCTTCGCCAAACAACCTATAACACTACAATTAATCATAACTTTTGAAGTCGGCGCAAAATTAAATAAAAATTGATACCTTTATTCAATACAAAAATGAAGTCCTATTCAAAATACACATCTCACATTGTTACCTGCAAAACTAATTTGATTCAAGGAAACAAATAAGATTTCCTATGCAGCAAAAGTTTGCGAAGATGCTGGTATCTGACGTCCTTGGTGAAAGAAAAATCGCAAAATTATCTGGCAAACATATTTAATTTCTTTGGGATATCATGATTATTTTGATAAGGTATATCAAGGGAGAAATAAAGAATATGAAACGACACATCGTACAATATATATTATGAAAATATACATCTTGCGTGTATATTTTTGCATTCCGTTTTGAACGCCAAATCCAAAAGCCACCAAGGATGATAGTTATCAAAGTGATACCAAATTTGCAAAGGAAACTCTAATTTCGTAGAAACATAAATACCGCATTGTGAAGAATGTTCACTGTTCTATGTAGATGCTACTAATGGACCAATTGTATACAGTGATAAAATAATAAAGGAAACATGAAAATGGATCATTCGAGACAACAGCATTTGTTGCTACCGATCTAAAGACAAATCTTTAAAAACTAACTACATTTTATTTAATTTTGCGCCGACTTCAAAAGTTATGATTAATTGTAGTGTTATAGGTTGTTTGGCGAAGGAAATTATTTTATACTTTTAGGCGCAATTTACAGTTCCATTTTCTGCCAATTTTCTTTCATTTTTAGTTGTTTGAATAGTAGTTCCTTTTTGGAGTCGGTTCTATTTTTTTACAAAAAGATTTTATCTTTTCTCCAGTGTACTGGATAAATGTAGCATCATTTTTAGCATGGGCAAAAGCAACTTTTCTATTGACTATGGTTGGATTAGCATTAAAGTTTTGTTTACCGGATCATATGAAAGATACGGATACATTACGGTATGTAAGAAGAAATGGTTGAAAGTGCATTTTTAGTAATATTAAACATTTTAAATACCTTCCTATATTGTTTGATGAATGCTAATATTTTCGATTTGACTTTCTGTCTGTCTTTGTGTCTTGTCTGTAATATGTTCTGTTATAAGTAATTACCTTGCAAAAGTTCATCAGTTTTGTTAAAGAACATTCTATTGCTTGGCTATAATAAAACCTGTAAAAAATACATACTAAAAATATTTTTCATAAAAAAGCATGCATTTTGTTCGGACCGGGCCGCGACAGACACCGGTAAAAAATAAACGGGCCGGGCCGGGCCCGGGCCGAACTATTCCATTTCATACTGGGCCGGGCCGGATAAGGAAAGGTTTCGTACGGGCCGGGCCGGACCCGGGCCTCAAAATTCCGGCCCGTGCAGACCTCTAAATGAAACTACACAGCAACATGAATATTTGTTGATTGATTATTATATGTGTAAGAGTATGATTATATTTTTAAGAATAGTTGACAACTCAACAATGAAGAAATTGCATATTTAAAGGGAAAAAAATGCATATTAATGCAAAGTAAAAGCAACATGCTTTCTGCTTATATAAGGTAATTTCGGGAGAGTTGCCCCACCGGTAGAGATGCCCCACTTAATATAATTTCGAAACGCAATGATAGATGGCTCAGCAAGTCCGATTATTATTTCAGATAGATGTTGAATGGTGTGCTGTGGAAGTTACGTGAACTTATTTCTTTGTGTTCTGCTGTAACAACAATATTTCAAGTAAGTACCATGTTTTTTCTACTCTGTTATAAGAGTGAAGTTGCATTGTAAGTCTGGCACTAGTTAATAAAAATAGATTTCTTTTTATATAAGTTTAAAAATCTGTAGTAAGAAGTTGATCAGTCGACTTCGGCCATTGTGCCGCCATTTTTGCTGTCTTTTACTTTGGATAGTTGCCGGGGCATCTCTCCCATAACAAAAGGATAGATGCCCCAGATTATATTCGGGTGAGATGCCCCACAAGCATTTACAGGAAGAAAAGCCATTTAATTGTTTAAATTTTAAACTAATATTGTTTTTATAAAATGCGTAATATTTGTAAATCGTTAAAATTTGTAACTTAAAAATATTTTTTGAAATTATAAATTTAGATTAAAATTCATCAAATAACATTCAAATTCGCGTGACCTCTAGAAGTGGCAACTCAAAACGAAATCACAAAAAAGCAAATTGAATCCAGATATGAAAGCAAAAAACGCTCAGGTATGTCAGACTGACCTTTGACATTTAAACTATAACGTAAACAATCTTGGACGCTAACGAAACTGTAGGTGGGCGGTTAATTGTGCCGGTAAGTGAATATTATTGTATTTGTTAATGCAGTTGTTCAATGCTACTTGTTTGTTTCAGGAAAGATGACTACAGTATATAAAAAGAAAACAGTATATAAAAAAGAAAGATGACTACAGTATGTACAAAAGAAAAAATACTGGAACAGCTGGTGGGACCAGGACAGAAGACCATTTAAAAGAGGCTCTTGAGACTAGAAGCAGGGGAAATTGGTGTCATTGAAGCTGCTAGGTACTATGGAATTTCTTCTCGGACAGTTCGTCGTCGAAGAAAAACATATAATAATACCAAAACAAGCTCTTTGGGGACCATTGACCACTATTGACCACTATTGATCACTATTGACCAATGTTAAAACCTTTTATTATGTTTTTTACAGGTAGGGCATCTCTCCCATGTGAGTGGGGCATCTCACCCGCAACTTCGGGAGAGATGGCAAAATGTAGTGCTGCCGCAATTTTATTTTTTTTTAAAGAAAAATTACAATATGGTACAAAAAAACTACTTAGTAGTAATAAACAATATCTATTATGTATTTACCACAAATTTTCGTTGTCATTGTTACTACCTAATTTATTTTATAGCTTCCTTTCCTTAAGTGGGGCATCTCTCCCGGAATTACCTTATACACACACACACACACACACACACACACACACATATATATATATATATATATATAAGTTTCAGCAAACCCAAATATGCCTTTTATGTTTTATATGTATATCAGCCTTTTCTTTTCAATCTTTTTTTTTTTTTTTTTTTAAATAGTTTTTTAGTTAGCATAAAATTTAAAATAAAACTTTTAAGCTAGAAATGAGGGAAAGGCCCTTTGTTGAAACATTTATTAAATAATACATAAATATTCAGATGAGAAAAATTAATTTAATTTCTGTTGAATTTCCTTTTAATGTTGTAATTTATGCATTTTTGCCCTTGAAGTAACACTTGAATAAACTACAAAAAAAAAAAAAAACCTACTTTTCTATATTATCAAGTATTGCTTTAGATAAATAAAGGAATATACAAATGGTTTCAAGAAACACCCATGTTAATTTCCTAGAAAAGTTTAGACGTAGATTTTCCTTCAACAATTTTATTGACATTGTTGAAAAGAAAAGTTTCCGGGTTTCTCAGTGTCTTTCAATATTTACTAAAGTGAAGTTAAAAAATTTTGCTTCATATGAAGGTTGCTTTACACATCTTCCTTGATTTTACCTTTTCTTCAATTTTTAAATATTTTTGTTTCGATCTCGTTCTATATATGTGTCTACTCAGAGAAAGAGAGAATATGTGTATAGAAAACACCCGCATACACACACAAAATTAATAATATATTAAACGAGATTTAATAATGGATATTAATAGTTATACAGTACCCGCCGCTTATTAAAATCACATTTGTTCTGAGCCAAAGGGATTTTATTAAGCGGCTGATTTTTATATCCGGCAAACGTTTCTGAATACAAGGAAAAGCTACTACTTTCCTGGATTTGGAAAAAAATTTCAAAAGGTAACGAGTAATGGAATTAATAAACAATATTAATTAATTTTTGAAAAATAATTGATTAATTGTTTTTTCAATATAATGAATAAAACACATCCCAAGTTCTAATGCAATTTTCTTTGAGGAGAACTTTGCCGAAAGCTTACACTATTCTTTAAATTTAAAATTCTGAGGTTTTAATTTCTTGCTTCGTAGTTATTTCAAAATAATTATTAGAAATTGCTTTTTATAATAAAAAAAAAAAAAAATACCACTTGCGAGTAAAATCAAATTTGTAACTCATTACTGTGCTTTCAAGAAAACCTTCATTGAAATTGTTACTGAGACAAGTGATGGGGCGTGTTTAATTTGTAATTATGCAACAAGTGTAAAACTTTCGACAAAGAGAGATGATTGCTGCGATTTATTTTCTTTTTTAATTAAAAAACAAAAAGTGTAAATAAAAAAAAAATGTTTACCGTACATAAATAATACACTCTATAGCAAAAAAAAAAAAAAAAAAAAAAAAAAAACGACGCCCCAATAAGAAGTGGGGACAAAAATTGGTAGATGGGGTGGAATGGGTAGTCCGAATGGGACAAAAATTGTTAGATATGATGTACATGTGGAGAAAAACAATTGAGTACAGTTTCAGAAAATTTGAATGATTTAATCAAGAGAAAGGGCCTCACAAAGTAAACAAGTCAATAACGCGTTGGTCCACTTCTGGCCCTTATGTACGCAGTTATTCGGCTATTAATTGATAGAAGTATTAATTGGTATTAATTGATAGAGTTCGCAGATGTGCTCCTGTGAAGTATCGTGCCAAATTCTGTCCAATTGTTGCGTTAGATTGGTAGAATCCCGAGCTGGTTGTAGGACCCTTTTTATGATGCTCCAAACGTCCTCAGTGGAAGAGAGATCTGGGGACTGAGCTCAACCCCACTCAGCCGCCTATTAAGGGTATTTGAAGTCACTGAAGTGTCAGTTGCACGTAGGATCGACGATAATGATGAATTGGTGCTTAATTCCATCAAAACCTGTATGTATGTCACTTTGTGTCCAGTTTGCATTACTCCTTCTTGGTGCGTCACTTTTTTTGTTATACAGTATATTTTTGCTGCTGAAGAGATATTTTTGAGTTTATTAACCGGCGATGCTGATTTTATGAAGCGGCAGTTTTAAAATAGTTTGTATTGATTTGATTCCGGTCCTGTCAATTTCATAATATTAAGCGGCTGATTTTATTAACCAGTGAATTTATTAAGCGGCGGTTACTGTATTTTATAATGAATAATATTCATTATATTATTTGCGTTTAATTTTTTTTTATATTAAAACTGTTTAAAGCGAGTCCAGTTTTATCTTTTTCTTAAATTTACACGTTGTTGAGTAAACTGTTAATAAATTCTTGTATTTTCGATGAGCAATTTAATTTATTTGAATTTTTGTTTTAGTTACGTACTCACTAAATATTTCTGAAAATTCTTTACTGTATATATATATCCTCCATTAAATCTCGTTTAATATTAATGTACTATACATTTTTTATCATTCATTAAAATGAAAATTTTGCTCTTCTTGTTTAACAACTCTGGATTTTTCTTAGAAAACATAATCATCGGTAATCAATTTTTCGTCAGTCTCAACCCATTCTTCTTGAATTTATGATAATTAATAATTCTCGCAATTTGTCAACGTCAACGAGAACGCTCCGGATTATCTGCATATGATCACAACCAATGTTTACATCCGTTAAAATTAAATAAAACAAACATACAGTTGTTGGGGGGGGGGGGGCATTTTTTTTGTTCCTTGAATGATCTCTCCCAAAACATATGTCATTTATAGTGAAGCACTAGGAGTTCATAAATTAAATTAAAATCAAAAAGAAAGAAAGAAAATACTCCTTAAAAATATGTGTATTTTTTTAAGAAGCACTTTTAATTATATATATGCATATAATAAAAAGTGCGACAGAATATCGAAAAAGCCTGCCACGTATATTAACAAGATGAGTTTGGAAGGCGCATAGGATTTAATGTATTGAACAAATAGAAAAACGCTTAGGAACTTATATCATAAAAAAAAAGTACAGTTTTATGTATTTATTTAAGGAGGGAGCGTATGTATTTTTTCCGAAAAAATTTAAAAAACAAAAATTAAAATTAAAAAATAAGACGTTAGTTTAAACTTACAGAGCTGCCAACCAAATCCGGCAAATTGTTAGTACCGCCCCTTTTTCTACACCACTTAATTTTTAGAGTAATTCTCTTCAAATAAATTTACGATGCATGAAGAAAACAAATACTCTAAAAAGTAAGTGGTGTAGAAAAGGGGGCGGTACTAACAATTTGCCGGATTAGGTTGGCAGCTCTGAACTTATCATTTATAGAAAAGAATCTACCAAGCTGTTTAGTAGCTTAGGTAATACTGTATTTTTGTTTCATAATAGGACCTTTTTTTGTGCTAGAATTTGAGGAAGATTCTAATTTATTTTACTTCACTCATGTTATCATGAAAATATTTTTTTTTTCCATTTACTACTGATTTTTCCTGTTAGTTTAATTGCGTTATAATAAGGTTGCAATCGAAGAGAGCCGAATCGCAGAGATTTATTACCCTAACAGTGTGTCTAAAGCATCAATACCGAGGAACCCACTGACCAATCACAAATGTCTTCTCAACTATGGATGATATCCGTACTTGCCAACATCCTAATTAATATTCCGTAGTGTTGTTAGTCCCGCCCTTTTTTTCACACCAGCAAATTTTTAGATTAATATTCTTGAAATGCAATTACGATTAAATAAAAAGAAAAATGCTGGTGTATTTTCTAAAAAGATACTGGTGTGAAAAAGAAGGCGGGGCTAACAATCCTACGGAATATTAATTAGTATGTTGGCAAGTATGGATACCACAAATAATATTTTATAAACATAAGAAAAATGAAGGACCAAAAAGGGACGAAAGAAGTTGTGAACTGTGAGAAAAGCAAAAGAAGAAAGAAAAATCTTACGGTTCGTATAAATACGAACACTTTCCAACCGAATTTACTAATTATATTGTTTAAGATTCAACATTTTGTTTATTATTATAGAGAGCGAAAACTCGATAATTATCTTTGTACCTTTATTTTTAAACGAAAACCTTGTGTACAGCCCTCCCACACTGCTTAGAAATATCAAATCTATATATTTTTTCAGGCATAACCAACTGATGAAAAGAAGAAATATTTAGACACATTGGACAAATGTGATGTTTCAACACATTATTTTGTTAATTGGTAATACTCATCAAGTAAACTATTTTCCTACCAGTGGTGAGAGAAAAATATCACATTAGAAGTTTCTATTTTTTTTTTTATCGAGATATACTAGAAAAGGTACTTAACATAAAAAAACAAGTCCTTCCGGCTTATTCGGAAGGGTAGGTTGATTTCTTTTTTCTTATCAAGCAGCCGTCATTTCGTTTTAAAATGGCGGCTACAAATTATAAACGAATTAGTAGAAATATTGATGTAGGTTATCTACATATGGAGTTTTAAGCAAATTGGTTCATAAATACCTTTTTATGTGAATTTAAACTTTTGAAGTGGTCGGCGCTTGGAAACAAGATGGTGGGCCAAGTTGACAAATATATCAAATGCATTTGTGACATAAGACTACTGTACAAATATAGTTGGAATTAATTCAGAATCTCAGAAGTCATCGTGTTGAAAAATTAAGTGGCTGCCACTTGGATCAAAATGGCAGAGAAAGGTGCTCAGTGAACTAATTAATCTAAGATATTATTGCAAATTTGAAAATAATTCAATTAATTTTTTTTTTTTTTTTTTGGTAGAAATTTTTTCAAAGAGGCTTAGTAAGTTGATTAAATGTTAATTTTTTGCATTTCTAGTTTCTTTTAACGTTAAAACAGCTTAATTTCCCCTTAAAAACGCATTAAAAAGCTTCAATATGGCAGGTAATGGATTTGGCGCCAAATTTGGCGACTTTTCCACTTAGCGACTTTTTTGGCGATTTTTGGCGAGGAAATCCATAGTTCATTAATAAATTTCATTGAGACACTTATATAGTCTATGTATACATCAAAATTCAAACAAATTCGGAATACGCGTTTTACAATTTGAAATTGAAATTTCCAAGTGGTCTCCACTTGAAAACAAAATGGTGAAGCAACTTGGTTAAGAAACGCATCCAAGTTATTCATAACACAAGTTAAGACACTGTCCAAATTTGGTTCGATTTGGAGTATTATTTCGGAAGTTATCGTGATTTTAAATTTTCAAGTGGTAGTCTGATTTCAAGTGGCCCCGCTTAACTTAACATATCCGCCACCTTATTAAAAATGGTGGATACGTTCATTAAAAAAACTTCATTTAGACACTTATATAGTCTATGTATACATCAAAATTTAAACAAATTCAGAATACGCTTTTTACAATTTGAATTTGAAAATATCAAGTGGTCTCCACTAGAGAACAAAATGGTGGAGCAACTTGGTTAAGAAACTCATCTAAGGTATCCATAGCACAAGTTAAGACGCTGTCCAAATTTCGTTCCATTTGGAGTATTATTTTGGAAGTTATCGCGATTTAAAATTTTCAAGTGGTAGCCTGATTTCAAGTGGACCCACTTAAGATATCCGCCACTTTATTAAAAATGGCAGATAAATTTCATTAATAAAGTTCATTGAGACCCTTATGTAGATTTACAAAAAAAAATCAAGCAATGCTTTAAATACGCTTTTAACAATGTGGGTTAGAAATATTCAAGTGGCTGCCACTTGAAAACAAAAAGTCGGAGCAACTTGGTTAACGAACTCATCCAAGATATTCATAATAACACAAGTTAAGACACTGTCCAAATTTGGTTTGATTTGGAATATTATTTCGGAAGTTATCGAGATTTTAAATTTTCAAGTGGTAGCCTGATTTCAAGCGGCCCTGCTTAACTTAAGGTATCTGCCACTTTATTAAAAATGGCGGATACGTTCATAAACTTCATTGAAACACTTATATAGTCTATGTATACATCAAAATTCAAACGAATTCGGAATACGCTTTTTACAATTTGAATTTGAAAATTTCAAGTGGTCTCCACTTGAAAACAAAATGGTGGAGCAACTTGGTTAAGAACCTCATCCAAGATATTCATAACACAAGTTAAGACGCTGTCCAAATTTAGTTCGATTTGGAGTATTATATCAGAAGTTATCATGATTTTTAATTTTAAAGTGGTAGCCTGATTTCAAGTGGCCCCACTTAACTTAAGATATCCGCCACTTTATTAAGTTCATTTAGACCCTTATGTAGTCTAGATTTACATAAAAATTCAAGCAAATCTTGCTTTAAATACGCTTTTTACAATGTGGGTTAGAAATATTCAAGTGGCTGCCACTTGAAAACAAAAAGTCGGAGCAACTTGGTTAACGAACTCATCCAAGATATTTATAAGATCAGTTCACTGTCCAAATTTGGTTCGATTTGGAGTATTATTTCGGGAGTTATCGTGATGACAAAATTTTCATTATAGATAGATAGATATATATATATATAGATAAACGAAGTGATTGCAATAGGTCGATTTCTAAAGAAATCAACCTAAAATTGGTACTTAACATAAAAAACATTTGGCTTTACAAATTCTTTCTCCCCTTTTTTTTAAATATTTTTCTGAACTTTGTTACAATGCTTGTTTTTTTGCCTTTCACTCCAGCTTAATTATTTTTAAACTGATTGTACCTGAATTTTTTGTTTCATTTCTAAATATTTTAGATGTTCTTTTATTTGTATTTCATTCTTTAATATCCTCATTTTTTATTTACCATGTACTTTTTTATTTATTTTTAAGACCAATAAAACAATTTTCTAACAAAAACATTAGTTCCTCAAACAAGGCTGAAATTGGTCAGCATCTTCGGCACCACTATTTTTATTTAGAAAAATTTAGAGTATTTTTAGACTAATATTTTTCGATTAAATAAGATAGAGATTATTGTTAAAAAATACTGGTGGAAATTAGCTTTTAAATCAGTTTAAATTTTGTTTCTATCCTGCTTAGAACACGAGTTACAGGCATTTTAATATTAGTCACTCGCAAGTTTTTGAAACTGGAAGTGACCGTAAATGTTTTTTACATTAATGTTTTACTCAATATAAACATCAAAATTTGTTACTGTATACAAAATGAATTTAAAAAAGAAAAGAAAGAAACTTTGAAATAAATCAGGAGCTTTTTATTTATTTTTTATTTTTTTATTTTTTTATTTTATTTAATAGGTAAAATCCGGTTTTTAATTATATTTTCTGCTTTTTCTCAAAATGAGATTTTTAACATTTTATTTTATCGCAAAATATCATAATTCAAAAAATTATAATTGTAATATTTTGAAACTTTGACAAAATACTTTAGAGGAGTTGTTTTACGGATTAACTACTGCAATGAATCTAGTTAAATTGTTATTTTATTTTATTTATTATTTTATTTTATTTTATCTATTTATTTACTTATTTATTTTTTCGATAGAAGTTATGAATTGCCACGTATATTTATAATCTTTCAGCGTGTAAAATGCTAACTTCTCTAAAATATTAAATTACAGGGTTATAGTTTTGATAATAGTTCACTCCCTTAAAGACCTTTCAATAATCAAAATAAAATTTACAGAATAAAAATATCTTTATTTAAATATCCTTATATTAAAAATATCTTTATCCTTAATTAAATTCGACATATGATGTTTTGAAAAAGTGCTCCCCCCCCCCCTCCCCGCAAATTTTATGTATGAATGTATGAATGTATGAATGAATTATGTATGTGCCTAAATATCAAAATGTTTTAAAATTTGCATATTTTTTTATGTTATTCACTGTTTTTAACTATATTCTACTACATAATGCACATAAATAAGCATTTTTTCAATTATTAAAAAAAATCCCCTCCGACAGTAGGCAGGCACCTTAAATTACAAGTTGAAACTTTATTACGAAATAAAAATAAAGCACGAAGACAATTTATAAAAACAGTTTTACACATAAAAATAACACTGCATGTGTTCAGTTTTACAAAAGCAAAAGTCAGATAAGAAAATTTTAAGTATTTCAGCAAGAAATTATATGTTGTATATTCGTAAGAGAGCCCGATCAAGCCAAATGTTGCGACCCAATGCGCATTCGGACCACCTACCTTTTAATTTTCCCATAATTTTAACCACGCTTTAAAAAAAAAAAAAAAAAAAAAAAAAAACTGTAACTTTCCCGCTATTACACCGAAAAATGCATATTTGAGTAAAATATTACCCATTTAAAACTTTTCATTTTGCTTTCAGGAGTAAAATTTCTAGAAACTGTTATTTTCTAAGTTATTATTTTTTTTTTCAATTAATTATTATTTATTTATTTATTTATTTATTTATTTTTTAACTATAAGTGAAATTTAGAGGTTTCCAAGTCAAAGATAACTGGGCACATTCGGCTCCGTGCGTTATCAGGCCCTGTTCGTGAATGGTTAATGGCTGCGTGTGAGAAAATATTTCATAGATAATAATAATAATAATAATAATAATAATAATAATAATAAAGAGGCCTTGAATTTATGAGCTAATATAACAAAATAATGTTTATACTACATACATAATTTGTCAAATTTTCGTTTAAAAAATAAAAATATCTTTGAGTTTAACCATTATGATCTATTTTCAAAGAATTATCCATATAATTGAAATTAATCATAAAAACAACATTATCTTATTGGTGATCTTAGAAAAGCTTTAAATATTATATAAATCCTTTCTAAAATGCATTCAAACGTGAATTCATATCCATTTTATGAATTATATTCAATTTATTTTTCCTACTCAACAACAAATGCTAGAGTGCGAGAAGTTAGACGAAATTTCTGCAGATCATAAATCAATATTACAATCATATTATATTAAGGAGAAAATTTCTGAACTTCATTCAAAACTTTAAAGTAGAAAGTTTGCATTTTGGATCAATTTTTTCATTGTCTGCTGAGTTGATTGATGAGCTTTAAGTATATATTTTCTGTTTTTTAACTTTTATTCTCAGACGCATGATTTTTGACTTTAATAATTTTAGAATTAAAATGCAAACCATTCGTTAATTAGACAAAGGAAGTCAAGTTTTATTAAAAGGTATGCATATATGAATATGGGTTTTAATTTTAATTTTATTCAAATAAGAAAACTGTATGCTATAAACATTATAAAATTATTATTATTATTTTATTATTATTATTATTATTATTATTTATTTTTTTTTTCTTTCATGATAAAAGTTCTATCTAAAATTTAGTACTAATTCAAAGTTTTTAGGGTAAAAAAGATTTAAAAAAAACATTCTTTTAGCTATTTAGTACAGATATTTTCTCTTCAAAAATATTTTCAGAATTGAAAAAAAAATGCTTTTATAATAGAACGTTTTTTACATATAGTAACATATAAATATACAAACTCATCCAGAATTTTCCTGTAATTGATTAGTTGAAAATTTTAAAAATTAAAACCAGAAAAAAAGTCACGTGGTTCGTTTTTATTATAAACGCTTTGCAACTGTACTTATCCATTAAATCATTCAAAATTCAATGTATTTTTTCTACGTGATGATACTTTATAAATACATTTTGTCTGTAATTCAGCAGAAAGAAAACTCTCAAAATTATATATATATATTATATACACTCAAGAGCCAAAACATTATGAGCACTCCTACATTTTGCAATGAACTCGCCTGGAGGACGTGGAAGGTACGTGATCAGGTGGGAGGTGTATTTAACTGCTGCTGGAAAGTCTGAAGTATCCTTCTTTAGCTTACTTTTGTGTGTGATGGGAAAGGCTGCGGATCTAAGCGACTTTGATTGAGGGCAGATTGTAATGGCTCGGAGGCTCGGAACAAGCATTTCCGAAACTGCACGACTCGTGGGTTGTTCGCGATCTACAGTTGTTAGAACTTATGCAAAGTGGATGAATGACGGTGAAACCAGCAGTAGACGACATGGTGTTGGACGTCAACACGTTATCAAGGAAAAAAAATCGTCGGGATTGTCCCGCTTGGTGAAGCAAAACCGGAGCCAGACAGTGGCTCAGCTGACAGCCCAATACAATGCAGGGCCAAGTAGAATTGTATCGGAGCACACTGTTCAGTAGACACTGTTGGATATGGGCTACGCAACAGACGTCCCACTCATGTGCCTCTGCTGACCAAGCGTCATCGCCAACTACGCCTATGCTGGGCCCGGGAACATCGTGATCGTGACTGTACCATGGATCATTGGAAGAGAGTTGCCTGGTCAGATGAATTACGGTTTGTCATTCATCACGCCGATGGCCGTGTCAGAATACGCCGTCTTCCAGTCGAACGGTTGCTCCCTCAATGTACAGCAGGTCATACACAGGTGGGTGGTGGCGGTATTATGCTTTGGGGGGCGTATCTGGGGCGTCTCTGGGACCTGTGGTTGTGGTAGAGCAGACCATGAACGCTACGGAGTATCAGAACATCATTGCGAGCCAGTTGCTCCCTTACATGGCGTCTGTCTTCCCAACTGGAAATGGAATGTTCCAACAGGACAACGCCTCTTGTCACAAGGCTCGAATTGTGTTGGAGTGGTTCCAGGAACATGATGCTGAATTCCAGTTAATGTCCTAGCCGCCTAACTCACCGGATCTCAATCCGATAGAACACATTTGGGATGTCATGGAACGGCAGCTCAGAGTTCAAATACCACCAAGTCGCAATATCTGGGATTTGCATGACCGTTGATTAAACATCTGGTACAATCTGTCTCCGTCCATCTACCAAATACTTGTGGCGTCCCTGCCAAGGCGGGTTGCAGCTATGTTGCGGACCAACTCGTTATTGACAGGTGGTCATAAAGTTTTGGCTCTTGAGTGTATATATACAAGGTTATTCTAAGGTCACGGAACAAACTTGGAGAAGAAGTAGAGAACATTACAAGGATTGAGAAATGTATAGGAACCCATGACCGCAAACGTCGTTTTAACCCTTTAAAAACGGAATGTTTTTGTATAGGCATGGGCGTGGCTCTCAAATGTTGCATTTAAGATAAGTATTTTTACATGCTAATGTTTACATAAATAACTATCATCATCATCATCATCATCATCATCATCATCATCATCATCAATTTCAGCTTTTATCAATCTACTGTAGGATGAAGGCCTCTCCTGGGTGATTTCAAACAGGCATGTTTTCTGCAATTCTTCTCCATTCTGCTCTTCCAAACTTCACACTTTTATCTCTCCAACGACTCAGTGGTCACTTTCTCGGTCGTTTTTATTTCTTGGTATCAAAAAGAGGAGTTTTGTGGTCCATCTATCATCATTTCTTCTTGCAAGGTTCCCAGCCCAGCTCTATTTTAACTTCTTAATTCTAGATATAACATCAGTAACTTTGGTTTGCTTCCTAATCCAAGAGTTTCGCTTTCTGTCTCTTCGGGTGAATCCTAACATGCATCTCTCTATGCTTTTCTGGATTGTTTGAAGTTTTTGTATAGCTTTACATGCTAATGTCCAAGTTTCTGAAGAATAAGTTAAAATAGGCAAAATGCACTGACCAAATACTTCTCTTTTCAAACAAATTGGGAGGTCTCTTTTGAACATAGCGCTAATTCTTCAGAATGCTCTCCATGTAAGTTTAACTCTATTGTTAATTTCTTCCATAATGTTCCCGTTCATCGTAAGGACTTGTCCCAGATAAGTATAACTGCATACCGTTTCTAATTCATCCATATCAACAGTGATCTTCAGTGGAGAAACAAAGGAATTTGACATAACTTTTGTCTTACTGTGGTTCATTTTCAATCCAACGAGCTTGCTTTCTTCGTTTAATTCCTGAAACATTTCTTGCAAATCCTCAAATGAGGAGGCAAGCAGTACAATATCATCCGCAAATCTCAAATGATTTATAAACTCTTCATCAATTTTTATGCCTTTATTTTCCCAATTTAATTTTTAAAAAGATCATGAAGTACTGCATTGAAGTGTTTGGGTGAAACTGTGTCCCCTTGTCTTACACTTTTTCTAATTTTGAATGCATTACTCGTTTTGTGGAGTTTTAATTTGGCTGTTGCCTCTTTATAAATGTTTCCAATAAGGTGAATGTATCCTGAAATAATATTAGTATTCCTTAATGCATCCATAACTGGTAGTGATGATACGGAGTCAAAAGCTTTTTCGCAGTCCACAAAAGCCACACACAGAGGGAGTTCGTATTCGTTACTTCTTTCAATAATTTCTCTAACTGTATAAATATGGATGGTACTAAAACCATTTTAAAATCCTGCTTGTCCTTTAGCTGGCTCTGCATCTAATTGTTTCTGTAAGCGGCTTGTCAGAACTTTCATCAAAATTTTATACAGGATTGAGAGCAGAATGATTGGACGATAGTTTCTAATATCCTCTTTTTCTCCTTTTTTAACCCCTTAACGCGCGTTGTCTTCGCTGCGAGGACGCAAAATTTAAGATCCAGTTGCAAAAATTCATCCCGGAAATTTTTTAGTAAAAATTTACGTTTACAACATATCAAAAAAGGCCGGTTTTTTAACCTTGAAAATTTAAAATTTCTTTTAGTTTAATTTAGTTCATAAATTCCGGTGGCAGTATAATTTAAATGATCCAAATTGTCTTGCGCCGCAAAGGGTTAAAGAGTAAGATTATGATGGCATTTTTCCAGTCCTTTGGAACATCACATAATGTTATACATTCGTTGAATAGTTCAGTAAGAACTTCAATGGTTTCATTCCCTGCTTCTTTTAAAATATTCACAGTGATTTTTGCTTCCTCTTGAAGCTTTTCGATTTTTCATTACTTTTATTGCCATAGCTACTTCTTCCTTCAATATAACTGGCATAGCGTCGTTTGTATTTGATGAGGTAAGGGAACCACCGAGTTGTTCTGGTGAGCTGTACAATTCTAAATAAAAATTTGCTGCCTCTTTTAGAATTTGCTCATGATTCCGAGTGATATTTCCACTTTTTGTTTTCAAAGCTAGAATTCTTTTCCTACCAAGCATCAGATTTATCTTTGCAGCCTTCATTTTCTTCAATGGCTAGCTGGATCATGTTACAATTGAATTTCCTGGTGTCTTCTACAACCTTTTTCCTCAGAGTTTTACATAGTTCTGAAAATTCAGCTTTTGCAGTAATATTTTCCTTGTTATATTTCATTTTTCTTCTCTTTTCCATAAGCTGTCGGCGTCTCTTCCGAGATTTTTTTTAACAGGTTTAACTTCTTCTGAACCAGCAACCTTTTTCGCTGATTTTGGAACAACATTAACAAAATTCACAGTGGACTCATTGACGTCTTCAGTATCCTCAATCAACTGAAATCTGTTTTTTAGTTCAAGCTGGAACTCTTGTTTTTTAGCTTTTAGAAGCTGTGGTTGAATTCTCTTTTTTCAAATTTGCACCAGTTTCTGCCTTTTCACTGCAACCTGGAACTTTACCTTACAAGTTCCAGTCTGTGATTACTACTAGAGTTAAATCTATTCATCACTGCATAATCAATAAAAGTATATTTCTTGTCAGTTAGAATGTAGTCTGTTTTACTCGCTCCTTCCTCCAATGGGACTCCTCCATGTCCATTTCTTCTTTGGATTCTTTTTAAAAAATGAATTCATGACATAAAATGTTTCACATTCTGCAAATTCAATCCGTCTGTGCCCTCTTTCATCTCTAGTTCCCTTTTCAAATACACCTAATACATGTTCATGTGAATGTTTGGTACCAATTCGAGCAATAAAATATCTCATAATGATTCTAAGATTGAGCCTTCTGGTTTTGTCGAGGGCCTTCGTAACATCCTCATAGAATTTCTCAATAACTTGGTCTTCACATGCGCTTGTTGGAGCATAACTTGAATTATCTCAGTGTTATAACCCTTAGAGAGCTTGATGATGAGTGTTGCAACTCTATCAGAAAAGCTTGTAGCTTTTATTACTCTTTTTTATTTAGTTCTTGTTAACCAAAAATTCCACTCCGCTGCATCTCCCATGATCCGTTCCTTGATAAGAAAGAATATTTCCACTTTTCAAATCTAGAAAATCTTCACCTTTTCTTCTAACTTCACTAAGACCTACAATATCTCATGTAATATGTCGTAATTCTTCTTCAAGTTCAAGGAATCTATCTTCGGAGCTCAAGGAACTGCAGTTTAAAGTACATATATTTATTCGTTGGCAGCTGACCCGGTGATTCTTCGCACTCTCTGCCTTCTTGCTTCCCAGAGCAGGACATTCCGGCCGCCAGAGACTGAGAGCCATTGTACATATGAAACAGGCATTTTGAAATATAAAGCAGGATTTGGCCAAGTGACGCCACGCTGGTCAATGCACCTTGGTGCGATTCTATCCGTGTTGTTCGTAATGCTAGGCATTACTAACAGCTGCACCACGTGAAGGTACCAGTTGGACATTAGGCCTAAGTCCTGCTCGGTTCCTCCAAGCCTTAAATAAGGGAATAGGAGGGTCTCCTCCCAGTTAATAACACGACCATTATGCAACCACATAAATAAATATACGTAGTAATAATTCGGACTTTTATCGATGATTCTGCGAAAGAATGAAGCACGGAAGATTTTAAAAATTACACAGCAGGCGGAGTTAACAGTACACAGTAAGTAAAAAGATCCAGTTCTTAAAAGGTTAAAAATGACATTGGCGGTCATACGTTCCAATACTTCTCAATCTTTGTGATGTTCTCCACTTCTCCTTCAAGTTTGTCCTATGAGCTTAGAAACACCCTGCATAAGCATATATATATACAGAGCGTGTTCACACATTTTTGTAACGATTTTGACTTTCCCCTTGAACTTAAATTTTAAAATAAAAACGGGACTGACATCAAATTGGAATAGGGTTTTACTATCTTCTGCAGCATTAAAAATATTTTTAGCTATAATATGTCTCTGAAAAATAAACAATGGATTGAACGCAAAGTTTTTTGAGTTTTTTGAATAAAAATACTCGTATTCGGTTATGAAATAACAACGTGAAAAGCATGGATTTAATATTTCTATATGTAAAATGAAGAACATAATTAATAAAAAAGTAAATAATTGTCAAATTTTGTATTATACTTGAAAAAAAGTAAAAAATGTATACCCAACAAAGGTATGTGCATTTCTTATTAAATCTAAAGTCGTACCTCATGTTTTAAAAAAAAAAATCCAAAACTCCCAAAGAACTGTCGCAAAATCTTTATACATCTCTCTAAGAACTTTAAACAATATTATAAAATTTGGTTTAAAGCTAATCATAACAAAAAAACATTATATTCATCACCTAATGCCGAAACATGTTTCTCAGCGTAACAGTATGTGTATATTGCTGTATCAAAATTATTTCACAGGTGAAAACGGGAAATATATAATTACAGTTTATGAGGCTTGGATATTATTATCTGATTTCAATAGGAAAATATAGATTTACTAGCGAAAAAGAAGAAAAAAGACTTATGACGTTGATTCAGAGAAAACAAAGAAAGTTTTTCTATAGTTTTATATATATATATATATATATATATATATATATTTATTATTATTACTGGATTCTCTGATAATGGAAAACTGAAAATAAAGAAAGTAGAAAAAATTTCAAAATTAACTTGAATAACTATCGAAAATATGTTTTAACACCTATTTTCAAAGAATAAATTACATCCCATAGCTCAAATAATCTTTAATGTGTTGAGTTCCATCAAGATAAAGCTACAAACCATACCTCTAAATCTACTGCTCTATTTCTTTGAGAAAATGAGGAATGAAACCAGAATTGAAGGCATTCCCTTTAAGTGCATCCCGGTGAATTTCCATGACGTGTATATTATGGATCGTGTGCATTTGGTCTTTTCAAATAAGCTCTTTTTAAACGGTATCCCAAAACACTGGATGGACTATGGAAAAGTCTGGAGGAGGAGTGCAACAAAATCAACCTCCATGTTTTAAGAAATTCTCTGTTATCTTCGAAATCAACATGCAATATTATACACTACTCAAAACAATTAAAGGATATTGCGGTTTTATGTGGATTTTGTGGCTGGGAAACTTTTTAGCTGATTGATACATGGTCGACAGACGTAGTAGGTTATATGAGAATAAATTACACATGTTTGGCAGAAAAAAATGCATTTTATTGTGCATTTGTGTACAAAATGAAAAAAACACAATTTGTGCATATCAGAAAAAAAAAAAAAAAAGAATAAGAAAAGGTGTTTTCTTCAAAGGAAATCATTTTCAGTAGGGGGTATGGTTTCCACGGACGGCCAGCGACGTTGAACACCTTTGAGGCATGGAGTCAATGAGGCTATTAATCACGAGTTGGGGTATTCTGTCCCACTCTTCCAGAAGAGCTCCTTCCAGTTCTTGGAGAGTTTGTGGGGGTGGTTGGCGGCCAGCAACTCGTCTTCCTAGAGCGTCCCAAACGTGCTCTATTGGATTCATGTCTGGAGAACACGCTGGCCATTCCATTCGTACGATTCCTTCCTCGAAAAGGAAATCCTCCACCAGGTTAGCACGATGTGGCCTGCAGTTATCGTCCATTAAAATGAAGTCATCTCCGATTGCTGCAGCGTAAGGGACTACAATAGGTCTGAGGATCTCATCCCTATATCGGCGACCAGTCAGAGGTCCATCTCGAATGATGTAGAGGTCTGTGCGCCCGTCAATGGAGATGCCACCATACACCAACACTCCCCCGCCGCCAAATCTGACTCTTTCGTGCACGAACGCAGGATTATTCCTACTGCCACGGTCCCTCCAGATGAAAATACGCCTATTATCAGGCTGAACCGAAAAACGGGACTCGTCAGAAAAAAGAACATTGCTCCATTCTTTTCTCCTCCAGTTCACATGTTCTGTTGCCCACTCCCTGCGGTCGCGACGATGCCTTGATGTTAGTCTAACGCATACCATCGGTCGGCGAGCATACAGACCTACACCATGGAGCCGGTTTCGGACAGTCTGTGTTGAAACCGTGGTGCCAGTAGCCGAGCGAAGGTTTTGTTGGAGAAGAGTAGCGTTCATATTTCGGTGTCTCCGAGCCGTTAACACTAAATAACGATCTTCATTGGGCATTGTTGCCCGTCTACGACCTTGCCCTGGTCTTCGGCCTGCACTTCCAGTCTCCAAAAAACGGTTCCAGATCCTGGAAATCACACTTTGTGACACTCCAATGGCTTGCGCTACTTCGGCTTGAGTTTGGTCCCCTTCTAACCTACCAACAACTCTCCAAGCTTCTGAATCGGTTAAATGACTTCGCTGAGACATTGTACTCATCGAAACAAAGCAGTCACTGAATGCCGATCATCCTTGTCTTCATTGTCTTTTATTCAATTGAAAGTCAAATTTCATTCGCTGCCGCTGAAGTGACGTTTTTGACGTCGAACTCAAAATTAGCATACTCTACAGTTTGAAAATCAGAAAAAATTGCATTTGTGATTCTCTTCTTCCATTTTCGGCAAAAAAAAATTCGCTTATATCTTTATTTTATATAAAACTTACAATATCCTTTAATTGTTTTGAGCAGTGTAGTTCAATAAACGGGCTATCAGACTGAATGTATTAGAAAATAAAATTTTTATATTTGTTTATACATATCACCTTGCAAAATCGTTACAAAAATGTGTGAACACCCTGTGTATATATATATATATATATATATAAAGGACAACCCATAAAACCTGAGAGTTATTTTTTTACGTAGCACCAATACCGCGAAACTGAAAAATAAAAAAGCAGGCGATTTTTTCAAAATGTTTAATGAATGTTTAAAAATATTCTAAACGAAGCAGACGATTTTATTTTCCTAGTTTCGTGCTTGTCTAAAAAACTGTTTTTATTTGCCCAACAGAAATGAAGATGAGTGATTCAGAGTTAAAAAACGAAATATGTTGTTGCACAAAATTTTACTATCGTTTGAGCAAAGCAGCTCCAGAAAAAGTTAAGTTAATGAAAGAAGCAAACAAAGACAAACGTTTTGGTGAGTCTACGATTTTTAGACGGCATGGTAATTTCAAAAAAGTACGTTTGTCTGCAGAACTGATTCCTAAGCTTGGCCAATCAGAAAGTGTTGCGAATTATCGAAATGTTAACACTGTGGAAGCAATCTTACAAGAAAATCGGAGAATGACATGTAAGGAGATAGCGGCATATACTAACATTTCGAAAACGTCGATATTTCGCATTGTATGCAACAATTTACAGCTTCGCCATGTTTGTTACAGATGCTGTTACTTCTGTTCAGCAATATCTTAGTAAATGCAGTATAAAAATCATGCCACATCCCCCTTACAATCCAGATCTCACACTTGTGATTTCTGACTGTTTCTGACATAGAAGGAGAAGGACACACTAAAGTTTTTCTTATCATTATGGTCTATGGACAGAATTTGTATGTGCCGCAATAGCAAGCGCAAAAAACCGTGAATTGACTTGAAAATTGGTACATATGTTCAGACGCTATACAGAAATAGCTGTATAGTTTTTGGTGCCTATATTGTTTATGGATAGTGAACAGGGACACACCAAAGGTTTTCTTACCATTACGACTTATGGCAAGGATTTAATTTAAACGCATTTTAACATAGTTACACTGCATTCAACAAAATGAAATTAACATGCATTATTGAAATACTTAAAAGCATGTTTCCCGTAGAAAATGTGTACTTAGACATAATAATTAATGTACAGGACCTCACAAAAGTGTTTCGACAATGTCACGTGTAATCCTCCGAATTATGTCAAATTTTGGAAAATTATTCATGGGCTACATGGAATAAGTTGTATACTTTGTTTTAAGAAAAAATCTGATGTGGACACCACATGACTTCCTTATACATCCTTTGGAATATACGTATTGTTAGAAAACATTGAAATGTGTGAGGTAACAGTAACTGATTCGGAAATAAACAGACAGGTTCCAACCTAGTATTAAAAAAAAAGCTGAAAAACTACTACTATAACCACAAAATCATGATAACATGATTATATATACCGCCAAACAAATACACAAGTTTTTTCAGGAACGGCTTATTACAGAATCTCTCACTGGCAAAATCATAGCTTAGACTTTAATAAAAATTAATCCCCCCTAATTTAATCCTTCGAGTATAGATGGCCTACTTTTGTGTTCTTTGCCGAAAATTAGAGGTGAAAAATAATATATTTTACCGAAACAATTACTTCAGTTAAAATTTTGAAAGTATTTACTATTTCTAGCTATCCTAAAACAATATTTGTCGCCAAATTTGATCACTAATCTCGCCAAGTCGCCAAGTTTGTAGCCAACGCTAATTTTGATCTTGGCGATTTTGCGTCGAATTTGGCGACTTGGTGACCGAATTTGGTAAAAATTTGTAGTTTAGTACTGCCAAAGCTCTACCTTCAATAAGAACAGAATTCTGGAATTTCTTGGAAAGATTCATTGGTTTATAGCGCTAAACTAAATTCTTCGAAAATTCTTTAACAAACAAGACTAAAACAAAATAAAGTGCATTCGTCGACTAGAGCTTGCTTATATATTAAAAATTACTTTCTATACTCAAAAATGTCGGCAATTTTCATAACACTATCCTTACGGTCTCTATCTACGTGCTGAATATCCATTAAAATACATTCGTCGTCTAGAACCTGTTTATGTCTTTAAGAATTACTTCCTACAAGCAAACAATGTCGGCAATTTTCATAAATATATCATTACGGGTTCTATTTACGCGCTGAATATTCATTAAATAAAATGCATTCGTCGACTAGAACCTGCTTATATCTTTACAAATTACTTTCTACACGTAAAAATGTTGACAACTTTCATAATAATATCATCACGGGCTCTAGCATTAGCTTATTTTGAAATCTCTATGATGGTAGGATCATATATAATGGCCGAAACCTTTGTATATTTGGTCATTATGAATATAATTTTCGTAAATATCTCGGAAACGGAAAGTCGCAGTAAAATAAAAAAGGAAGGGGCACAACTAGATGTTATAACAAACCTGTATATCAATTTTCAACGGTCTACGTTCAACCGTTTTTGAGTTATGCACAACACAATTATGCACAACATACACACATACAGGCGTCGCGAAAAATCGTATAAAGTCGCTGATATCTCTAAAACGAGAGCTCTTATTAAAACGAAATTTGCAAGTGTACAATAAACATCATGATAGTCCCACATACAAATTTGGAACTTTCTACAGTTACTCGTTTTTGAGCTAAGCGAGATATAAAATCCATTTCGCAAATCGGGATTACAATACTTCCTTATACTTTGTATAAGGAAGAATGTTCTTAGAGAAACCTAACTAAATTGGAAGCAATCGAATAACTCAATGTCTTAAACATGGATAACTGCTCTTTTAAAAATAATAAAAGCACTCAATAGCTAAAATAATAATTTAAATAGCGTAAATATTTGAACTGAGTTAACAAATTGTCATGGTCGTGAACATAGCCTCCTAAACTAGATGCCTGTCGCGTTGCTCGTAAACTTGGCAATAGTTCAAGCGGTAGACAGCGCCACCTAGTAGAGATTGCGTGACATTTTATTCAACTGCCATCAATAATTTTAAGAAGTGATATATGATATATATAATCGACGTTTCTTCGATTCTATTCGTCTTTTATGTATACCAAATCCCACTTTTAAAAAGTTTTGGTGACTGTTGAATAAAAAAGTCGCCCAATCTATACCAGATGGCGCTGTCTACCGCTTTACTGAAGGATTTCTACTTGAACTGTTGCCAAGTTTACGAACAACGCGGCAGGCATCTAGTTTCGGAGGCTATGTCGTGAAGCATTGCCTAGTTTAACCTAGTTAAAATGATTCCTGTTAAAAACTCTTTAGCATAATCTCATGATCTATGTTATTTTCTGATATATAATAATTCTTATTTTTTATAGTGACAAAATTCCATAACATTCAGTCTAAAATACGAATTGTCGAAATTAGTTACACATAATTTCTCTTTTTATGTTCTTCTTACATACAATAGATAAAAGTACTGAATTAGTAAAAATTTTCATCTTCGACTTTTCAATAAATTTACTCATTTTGGTATGTCCTGAACACGATTTTACAATTAAACAAGAATGAAAAATCTTCCGGTGTGCACTGATTGTTAACACTTTCCAACCGTGCGTACTTGTTGTATCGTATAACTTTCAATGTTCTCTGCTTACGTTATGACACAACGAACAGACAGAAGAACTGAAAGGCATACAGATAGACTAACTGAATCTATAATCACTCTTAAACGTCGTTCGAAAGTGTTAAAAATGCTTAACGCAAAAGAAAATGCAATCCTTAGATTCTAATTGCAGCCCTTAATATATCTGAATATTTTAGTGTAACCCTGTAAATTTGAAGGTAATCATATCATATTCTATACAAAGCAATATTTTAGCACATTAAAAATAAATTTCACTTTCTTTGTGATTTTTGCAGAAGAAAGTTATTTAAATGTGATTCATAAAAATGTCTGTATTAAAAGCAAATTATTGGCATTTCTTTTTAGTGTCCCTGTACACAAACCAATTGTACAGGACCTATTAAAGCCATTTTAAATAGGGAACATTCAATAGTGAACTTGAATAACATATATCATTTTTTAAAAATTCTGAAAATATTTACGGACGCTTGAGCCGGCAAACGGACAGATAAATAGGGGGACAGTCAAACAGACAGATACACAAATTCATACCTAAAAATTGTTAGAAATTGTTAAAAACGCTTAATGTAAACGGAAAAGCAATTTTAGCGAATTTCCAATAATATCCCTTAATGTAACTGAATATTTTTGTGTGGCCCTGTAAATCTCAATGCTAGTCATACTGTATTCTAGAGAAAGCATTCTTTTGTGCATGTGAATAACATATTTTAATTCCATTAAGATTTGTTCAAAATAAAGCTATTAAAATATGCGTATAGAAATACTTCTCATAGATCGCAATGTTTTGGATTACTTTTGGCTGTCCTTGAACATAAATCAGTGGTGGTGTTTACTCCATTTTTCCTAGAAAACATCCGATAGTGAACTTAAATTATATATGTCAATTTCATTAAAATTTATGTAAAGTAAAGGTTTGAAACTATGGTTTATAGAAATAACTCTCATAGAACGTAATGCTTTGGAAAACTTTCGGTTGTCCCTGTACACAAACCATTAGAGGTATTTACTCCATTTTCAATGGGAAACATCCGATAGTGAATTTGAATAGTATATATCAGTTTCTAGAAATTCCATGAATATTTACGGGAGTTAGAGCGCGAACGGACAGACAAACCGAAGTCATTAAAATTTTTTCAGCCTTGTTTTGAAGTGTTTAAAAAAGGGCGGAGGGCGTCTGTCTCTGTGACAATTTTTTTGCGCCAACTCTAGCTCTAGAACTAAGGCATAAAATTTCATTTAAAAAAAGGTTATATTTAGTTGACTCTTGACATAAATTGGTGCATACCAACTTTTGTTTCAGATCGTTCAATAGATGGCGTTGTTTTCCCGTTTTATCATAATTTTTAATATGGCAGTATAAGACAAAATTTCGTATTAATGAAAAAATATTTAAAATAATAGCAGTCAGATAGGATAATATTTTTGTATAATTAGGAGCAGCACTTCCCCCTCTCCGTGTGGGTGTAAATTCTCAAAAACAAAATTTTCCAAAAGAACTCGTCAATACAATTAAAACGTATGAGTGAATTACGTACCTGTAATAATTTGAAACAAAGTAACCAATCTTTTTTATTATTATTATTACTATTTTTAAAAAAACGCATTTCCTAAGATATCGACTGTAGGGCACAAAATTGACTTTATTTCGACATTTAGTGTTCTACTTTTCTGAGATAGAAATCGTCTGTACTCACCATGTAAAATGATTGCAATCAAGCCCTGATTAAGACTGGGGCACACTCTCAGGAATATTTTTTAACAAATATTTTCGTCTTAAACAGAAATTCCTCGTTAAAATAGGGAGACAATTATTTAAAAAAAAAAAAAAGATATTGATGTCTAACTAGCTATGTGTGATTTTGATTATTTGACAGCATTCATTTCTTCTAAAAATAATTTCTTAACCAAAGCGTGGAATTTCTGTGAATATTAAGTAAATAATAATTGTCAAAAAATTTTGGTGAGAGTGTGCCCCGGCCTTAATCATGCTTTATTCGAAATGCATAAATTTGTATTGGAAAATATAGAATTTTTTGTGATGGCCACAATATAATAGTTTTTACTTGTGGGGGGGGGACGAAAAATCATGCTGTACGCATTAATTATATTAAAACTTTCTGCTAATTGTTGTATCGTATGACTTTCAATGTTTTTTGCATACATTATCAGACAAAAGACAGACAGTAGTTCTGAAAGGATAACAGATAGACTAATTAAATTCTAACCATTCTTAAGCAGTGTTAGAAAGTGTTAAATATGCTTAACACAAAAGAAAACGGTGTCCTTAGATTCTAATTACAGCCCTTAATGTATCTTAATATTTTAGCGTGGCCCTGTAAAGCTGAAGGTTAACAAAATCATATTCTTTACAAAAGATTTTTTTAGCATATTAACAATAAATGTCAATTTCTTTATGATTTTTACAGTACAAAGTTCTTTAAATGTTATTCATAAAAATGTCTGTCCAAAAATGCACTGCATTTTTTTTTTTTTTTTTTTTTTTTTGAGGGGGGGGGGGTATACAAACCAGTTGCACAGGACCTATTAATGCCATTTAAAATAGGGAACATTCCATAGTGAATTTGAATAATATATATATATATATAATTCTGAAAATACTTACGGACGCTGGGGTCGGGCAAACGGACAGATATTCAGATAGACAGTCGGACACATAGATATACAAATTGAAACCATACTTCCACTTAAAAATTGTTAAAAAGTGTTAAATCGTTTAATGTAAACGATAATGCAATTCCAGCAAATTTCCAATAAAAGCCCTCAATGTAACTAAATATTTTTGTGTGGCCCTATAAGTCTGACGATTAACCATTTCATCATATTTCAAAAAATCCCATGAATATTTACGGGAGTTAGAGCGCGGACAAACAAACAGACAGACAAACCGAAGTCGTTAACGTTTTTCAACCTTGTTGGAAAGTGTTAAAAACCTTTGGAAAATGATATAAATCTATATATTAATTTGAAACGTGTTTTTGTCTGTCTCCACTAAATTGTGAGAACGGCTAGGTGTAAAAATTTGGTTGAGGTGTCTAAAAGGTCTTGGTCTGTAGATGTGTTATGAAAAGAGAAAAATAAAAAAGTCGAACGGTCCCCCCCCCCTGGGGGTGCAGGGGTTAAACACACGTTGGCGAGCATAACTCAGCTCCAAATTACTTCACGGTAAAGAAATTGTACATGGGGGGACTAGACTCGAATACTAAAAAATCAATATATCCGATTTTGGAATTTTCAATTTTAAAAGGGGGGGGGGGAAGGGGGAAATTAGTTTGAGAGGGAAATCCGTTGTAGACCTACACATGTAGCACCTCATTTTAAAGGTCTTGAAATTTCATGTTGATTGGGGATGTTTGTATACAATATAGGGCGCCCCCTGGTGGTGAAAAATGGAACTAGGTGATTTTGTAGTAGGTCCTATCATGTTGCACCTTATTTTAAAGGTCTTGGTATTTCCTGACCGTTGGTGATGTTCGTACAGAACACACTGTGCCCCCTGGTGGTGGAAAGTGCAACTAAAGGAATTTGCAGTTGACACCACCATGTGACACCTTATTTGAAAGGTCTTGGAAATTGAAGACGATTGGGGATAAATGTCTTAAAATTTCATGTTGATTGAGGATGTTTGAATACAATATAGTGTGACCCTGGCGGTTAAAAATGGAACTAGGTGATTTTGCATTAGACCCTATGATGTTACAACTTATTTTAAAGGTCTTGATATTTCCTGACCGTTGGTGTTGTTCGTATAGAACACGCTGTGCCCCCTGGCGGTGGAAAGTGTAACTAAAGGATTTTGCAGTTGACACCACCATGTGACACCTTATTTGAAAGGTCTAGGAAATTCAAGGCGTTTGGTGATGTTCGTATACAACATACTGCGCTCCCTGGTGGAGGAAAGTGGATTTTGCAGCGCGTGCGTAGCATGTCTGCTATACGGTGCCGAAGCCACAGGCAGCGGTAACACGAGTCAGAGTTCGTTCGGTTCAAGGTTAATTCTTGAGAAGTTTTTCATGTTATTAGCGGCCTGCATATACGTGCCGCAGGCACTGGGTCACGAACCCGAGTTCCGTTCTGTTTGAGGTAATTTTTTTTTTTTGTTACAGATGATTTATTTATTTATTTATTTATATTATTTATTTATTTATTTTTTATTTATTTATTTTTTTGTGATGCTTTTATTTAAAAATAGAAATTCAAACAAAATCGAGTTAAAGATATAAAATCATACAAATTTAAGGTTGATTTAAGGTTATTATCACGGGCCCGGGCATTGCCGGACGGGTTCGTTCGGTTCCAGGTTAATTTTTGGGAATTTTTTTATGTTGTTAGCGGCCCGTGTATGCGCTGCCGCAAGCACCGGGTCACAAGGCAGAGTTTCATTCAGTTCGAGGTAATTGTTTTGTTACAGATGATTATTTTTTTCGTGATGCTTTCATTTAAAAACAGAAATTCAAACAAATTCGAGTTAAAGGTGTAAAATAATACAAATTTAAGGTTCATTTAAGGTATCATGGACCCGGGCAACGCCGAACGGGTCAGCTAACATATAGTCGTAGTATTAAAGGAAATAGAAAATAAAAGATAGCATGTGTTTATTTGGAGTCAGTTTGACGTCACATTGACAGTACTTTGTAGAAAGTGATGTAATATACAGTATTTCTATTTATAAGCATTTTTCCGACTTTCCTTTTTTAAGTGAAATGTCGTAAATTATATTAGATGTTTTAACATGAAATAAATTTAAATAATGATGCGACGATTTTTGAAACATTACGGTCAATAAAGACATCGTCGAATTCGACGGGTTCCAGCTAGTGTTTAATATAAACGAAAATACAATTCCAGCAAATTTCCAATAACACCTCTTAATGTAACTGAATATTTTTGTGTAGTCCTGTAAATCTAATGCTAATCATGTTGTATTCTTTGGGAAGCATTCTTTTGTGCATATGAATAACATATTTTAATTTTATTAAGATTTCTGGAAAGTAAAGTTATTAAAATTTGGTTTATAGAAATGCCTCTCATAGAGCGCAATGCTTTGGAATACTTTCTGGTAGCCTTGTCCCTATATACAAATCAGTGATGGTATTTACTCAATTTTCAATGGGAAGATCCAATAGTGAGCTCGAATAACATATTTCAATTTCATTAAGGTTTGCGTAAAGTAACGGTATTAAATTATATATATAGAAATACCTCACATAGCACACGATGCTTTGGAATACTTTCGGGTGTCCCTGTAAACAAACCAGTAGAGGTATTCTCCCCATTTTCAATAGGGAACATCCGATAGTAAACCTGAATAACATATATCAGTTTCAAGAAATTCCAGGATTATTTACGGGAGTTAGAGCATGGACAGACAGATAATGCGAAGTCATTAACACTTTTTCACCTTATTGGAAAGTGTTGAAAAAATAAAGAGAAAGGGAGAGGGAGAGTTAGCAATAGAAAGAAGTATTTTTTAAAGTTCTATTTTTTTTTTTTTGTATCGATCTTTCAGCGTTGCGTAAATTTTCTTGTAAACACAAATTCATTGATGACACATCAAAATAAATAAATGAAATAGAAAAAGAGAGAGAAAAAGAAACAGGTGTTTTATGCTTTGGAATGATTTCCCTTTTTTTATTTAACTGATAAAAGAAAGATTGTTGACGTTTCAATAAATATTGCTTCTACTTTTAAAAAAATCTGATAAATGATTATTTATTATCAGCACATTTGTATTACTATAATTATTTTATTTTTAAACAAAGTAATTACACTTTTAAACGAGTTTTATATTAATACTAAAATGTTTATAAATAAAATATATATAAAAAAAAAATACTATTTTCTTATGATTACTATTTTTTTTTCTTGCTAATGTGTTATTAACTAGTTTTAAATTTTTTGGATTTAACAAATTTCTTATCTCTTAATTTGAATTCGGCTACAGATGAAAATGGTCTAAATCTATGAGATAAATTTTCATTATTTAACATTATTATTATTATATGGATTCATTTTATCATTTTCCAAATCTGCATTAGTTAACTTATTAATTATAGCTTGGTGCAAAATTTGTCGGACTAAATTTTCTCGAATTTGGATTCACAAGTTCTTTATGATTATAGAACCGTGTATTATGATTATTTGAACCGTGTATTATTATGATATAGAACCGTGTATTTCAAAATTATTTATTATTAGTACCATAATAGTTTGTATTTATTTCACAAAACTTGATAATCCTTTTCATGCCTGTAAAATATAGCTAATATTTTCGCATTTTTGATAATATTTAGTCTTTCGCGAGAGAATACAAAAAATTCAAACGATCATTGTAATAGTCGTTCAAAGCAAAAATAAGGGTACATAAAGATTGTTGAAATGAAATTGTTTTGTTTTGTAAAAATGTGTAAAAAACAGCATTTAAAATTTAATTAGAGGATTAGTAAAGTGTTTTTTATGCAACATATAAGCTTTGCTGAATATTCATATGATCGGGGTTTTGTACTGAACTAATTTTTGTAACAGCAGTTTTACGATAAGTTTCTATAAAGCTTAAGTTCACCTTGCTTATCTAAGCGCTTTTAATGTTAAATTTTTTTAAACAGCCAAATTTTTCAGCTACAACCTCTTTCTTTACTCGGAAGCAAAATTACAGCTTATATACATATATATAAACAAATTATTATGAAAATTAATATCAAGAAATTATTATTTTAATATTATTAATTATTAAAATTATTAAATTTAAAATATTATTATTATTATTATTAAAATATTGTTATTATTAAAACATTATTATTATTATTATTATTATTATTATTATTAAAATTATTAATTTTAATTTTAATTATTATTTAATTAAAGTTACTTTTTCGCCGTAATAACGCTCAAGTCTAAATCTAGTAAAATTCTTAGCTATCAGAGAAAGAAAGTCACGAAATTATGATAAATTTAAACTTTATAAGTTAATACCATAAACTTCAAAATGACAAAGCAATTGTTTCGGGTCAAAATAATTGATCTCGACCTTTATCAGTCAAATAGTAGGCACGCGCGCAGCCCAAATTGACTATTTTTCTCAAGACCTCCTCTATTTCTTTTACTTTCTAGTAAATTTCAGAAGTATTTCATTTAAGTATTTAGATCAATTTTAAAAAGAAATTTCACAACATTTATTATTAAACACGTAGATTTTCTAAATAATAACATAATAATCAAGCATGTTAATTAGAAGGAATTTTCTGTACATAAAGCAAAGACATTGAGTCGACTAATTAAACTCACATCAAAAATTTTTCTTTTGCCATATTATATGAGAGAATAAGAAAGTAAAATTATATTTTTAATTGTCAAAAGTTTCAAATAATTACACGATAAATTCAATAACACATGTATCAAACTAATCAGAAATTACTCTCTACATGCAACAAAATTTTCTATTGGATCACATACTTAAAAAGTAAAGTTTAGTTACTAAACCTATCTGCCATCTAACCCCTATTTATCACTTTATGTGTAAGTTCCTTTTTCTTTACATTTTTCCCCTAGTGTCATCATTATTTTATCTCTTGGTTTCCTTTCGTGGTTAACCCTTTTTTTTCGATAAGACACGTTTCTGAAGACTTATCAAATAAAATTTTTGTAGAGAAGGCTCGAATTTCATTTAGCTTTCATTAATTACCAGAGAAGAACTCTCCATAAATCTTATATTCTAAAGAATTTTAAGAGAAAAGCATGTAGCACGCATTTTTATACTGATAAAGTAATCATGTTCAAATTAATGCGTCTCATTACATATGCAAATATTTAATCATCCTTTCTTCATGAAAATACGCTTTTATTTGTCGATTATCGAAATATTTTCGAAAAATAGTAATTGAGGATAAGGATTTTTCTTTATCGTAAATTTTTGGTAATTGGATTCCATAAGTTGGGGACGTTTTCAGGAAGCTATCAGGTGCTAATTTATGTAAAGTATCTCTCTTTAATAAGAATTAATAAATGACATGATGAAAATGTATAAACGATGCGCACGAAGATTTTTTTTTCTTGAATATAAATAAGGAAAAATATAGTACGTATTTTATGATGGTGTAAAAGATAAGTATTGTTTAGTTTGGACTACACGGATAAAATTTCTTTTATAAAGCATAAAAAATAAAATATCATAGAGAAGATTATATTATTTCTATGCAAATTATAACTCATAATAACATAAGAAACCTCAATATGTCTGGTTTAGTTTGGTTTGGTGCTGTACGGTGATTTTGTGCACACTACGGCTAAGTAGACTTGGATCTAGTACACTGCTACAAATAAAGCTCAACATTTATCAAAAAAAGTAGTAACAGTGTTAAGCTTTGTTATCAAAGCAGAAGGTACTCGGTTTAGTTGTGTAAGTTATAAGTGCAAAAGAAATTTTCATTTTGGTAATTGATGCACAATTTACCATTACTGGTAGATCTAGAAACGCATACACGTTTAGATACTTAAAAATGGAATATAAAACAATACATAAAACTGAAAAAAAAAATCCATTAATAAATGTATTGCACACATATATGGTTATTGCAAAACTATTTAAAAATTTTGTTGGATGAGACAGGAGTTAGTTCGCATAAAGAGCTAGTTGGCACACAGTATTTATTTCCTATCACGGTGGAGTTACAGCTCTGTCGTCTTAGTGGGGAAAGTAGAGAAACGATGGAATGTGGGAAATATGGAATAGTCGAGTAAAATAGAATACCGTTATATCTCACATGTACGGCGCTGCAACCTATCGGAAGCACTTCGAACGTCGTGCTTCGGGGCCTCAAATATGAAAAATAGTTCCTCTTGTGTTAATGAGACGATCAGATTTTGTTTCATACAACATCTTTGGTTTATCAAGATTTAGGCTTTTTTGTAGGTAAGTATTACAAATTCTGTAATCGATTTGCAAAGCAGTAAAATGAATGAAAAACTGGTGTCATTTACGGTAGGGAAATTGCCTTAGTTAGTAGTCTGATTCCCATGAATTTATTTTTACGAATAGTTGGTTGAGGTTGATTTATTCTCCAAGACGGCGATTCGGGTTCCACGGAATAACAAATATTCCATATTATTTGCAATTTTTGTAAAACTTTAATGTTGATAATTTTTACAATATTGTTTATTTACAATAATTATTTCAAAATGAAGTGTTTATATTGCAATTATTCGTTATTTTCTGAAAAATACTACCAAACTTCATATTATCCTTTAAGGAAATGTGTATTCCATATTTCCCTTCATAACTATTCCATATTACCCAACAACAACACAATAGGATTTTTTTTTCTTAACCAACAATTTTACAAATAAACTCTGTTTTTTGTAACATAAAACCCTCAAAACACATCAACAACACTTGAAAGTTTGCAATAATCAAATCCACAATGATCCATTTCAGTTTATTATGATGATTTCAGATAGAAGTATTATTCAATATTTACCCGTTTTCCTCTTATATATAAGTGTAACATACACCGTAACTCCAGTCTGTTTGAAAGTGCCACGATGGTACAATCTCTATATCTCGTTTTTCTGAGAATTATTGAGAATTCTGACTTGAAGGAAATACTTTTCATCGCAATTATTTTTGTTCTGGTGAACCTGTATATCAAATTGAAGCGTTTTTTTATTACGGTTTTTAAAGAGTGGTTAACTGTGGTTACATGCTTGTACCATAATCTTTTATTCTTGATGGTTAGGATTCTGTGGTAACCACCTTGTGTTGGATATCCTTGTGCGGCTAGCTGGTATAACTATGGCATAGCAATCGCCTAGCTTAGCCTTCCTTAATGATAGTTCAAAGACTGAACAATGTCTTCTCAGTGAAAAGCTTCCGATCTCAGCCTCCAGCCAAGACAATCGTGATAGTTTTCATTCGACAGTTCTCACAAGAGAACCCCGAAAAGATGCCATCAAGTCCCATCGAACATGACCAACGATGAACCCTCCGCAAAATATTCAAGGGCCACCTAATCAAACTGAATGCAAAATAAATGGCTTTGTTTTGATAAAATACTAAACCCTCCAGTATTTTAGCAAGATTGACGAAACCGATGGCAATGAGATTCGCGTGCCTACCATAGTCAAAAAAGGTTAAGTGAAGAGGTCCGGACGAAGACGATTAAGTTTTGTACAATTAAAGTAAAACTATACAAAAATTGAGTCCACCTGTTCAAATAACCGAGCTCACGACTCCAACATTCTTGGTTGATTTCAAACATTGAGCTAATTATGTTTAAATAATTGTAGATAGCTGTAATAATAGGCAGAATTTATTTTTCTTGAAGAATTTATCGTTTGTTTAAACATTTAAGCAGAAATTGTTGATCAAATATTACTAAAATAAAATGATTTGATAAAATAAAATGTTTTTCCTCGAAAACTGCTGTGCTCTGTCTAACTATCCCTATCCTCTGGGTATAATTCTTAAGCCTACAAACATGCGTAGGCGTACTAATACATGATTTTCTGAGATTAAGTTAAATATTTTGAGCGTAATCACTCCTTTTTCTTGTCAATACATAGAAAATTTCTTCCTTTTTACCGTTAATTGTGGTGAGGATAGAAAAAATCTAATTCACACAAATATAACGTTTAAAATAACTTTCCTTATGATTCCGAGGCTGTGTCTTTGCTTTCTTACTGAACCTTAATTTTTTTTCTCTTTCAGAATAGGATTATTTAGTATTAGTAGCCTTTACCCATTTAACTTGTCACTATCTTATATACATACTTGCCAACATCCTAATTAATATTCCGTAGTGTTGTTAGTCCCGCCCTTTTTTTCACACCAGTAAATTTTTAGAGTAATATTCTCGAAATGCAATTACGATTAAATAAGAAGAAAAATACTCTAAAAAGATACTGGTGTGAAAAAGAAGACGGGGCTAACAATACTACGGAATATTAATTAGTATGTTGGCAAATATGTATATATTAAAACACAAACTGTTTCTTTAAGACTAAAATGAAGGCATTTGAGCATGTGTTAATATCTTTAAGGAAGTACTAAAGGACCACATTCCTCTTTTTAGACGTTGCGCAAAACGAATCCTCGACGAACCAATTACTTCATAGGAAAAGAGAAAAACAAGTTTGAGATTGAGTGAGTTTAACGTCGCACTATAGCTACGAAGTGGGCAATTGGCGAGGATCTGTGTACATCGCCTCAGAGAGCCTTTATGGAGAGAGACGACAAATGATGAAATTGCGTTAAGGCGCATGCTCATAGCAAACATTTTGTCTACCAAACTGGGTTTTGGTAGAAAAACTCGAACATCTTTCAGTTGAATATCAACAACAAAAAAATTACAAATGTCGTTGTTTTGGGTAATAATCCTTTATTTTAGCTATAGTTTTCAGCACGGTGCTTTAAATCCAATAAAAACAATTTTAAATGTGGATGATAGTCAAAAACTTTTATCAAACCAATCAGAAGCTGACTCGCTCTTAACGCCTCTCTCCTTGTAGACTCTCTACATCGCGTAGAATACAAAGTATGGCACCCGTCCAGCAAAACGATACTCTAAAGATTAAGCCTCTTGCCAGAGGTCAGTGCGATTGAGATTTTTGGCTGGAAAAACCGTTGAGTACTAATAGGCAGTAGAGGACGGATTTCTTATACTGGCTGTGGAGGTAAATTCCGCAAATATTACTTCAGTTTTGGGATGAATGTGCGCCTTGTTTTGGCAATAATCGCTTTCTTGGCAACTAATTCTTTGGGATACAAGTTTCATTGTAGCCGTAAATATTACATGTCATTACTATTTTTCCAGAAAAAAAAATTATAAAATTACAATAGGAGTATAATATAAAATGCTGAAAAAGGATCTTTAAACATGTCACTTGTCAAATTGAGAGTACACAGCACAGAAATACTGTGACAAAAGGAGGTGGAGGAAACCTGCTTTGGTGGAAATGGAATGTCGGTATTCACATTTTTCATATACGAGGGTAAGTCAAAAATTATCCGCAATTTTGACATAACTCTTCTTACACTGTTCATACTGGCCTCCGTCCTCGTTCATTTTATTATTATGCTGTTGTGGTTGTGCTATAAAAGTTTGATCCTAATTCCTCCATCTATCTTCCTTTTATAGCAGATAGATCATGGCTGCTCCATTAGATTGGTTTGGTTTTACGTCGCACTAGTGCTGCGCAGATGGGCAATTGGCGACGGTCTGGGACACGCCCCCTAGAGGTGGTCCGGAGACATGCCATCACAATTTTGATCCTCCACGGAAGGGATGGCTCTCTCGCTTCGGTGACCCACAGAGATATAATTTTTGATGGGAACATGGAGGACATTGCGGCCACGACAGATTTTACGTGAACCAGCCACCATTAGTGTACACGACGGTCTTTGTCCGGCTCGAGTACCGAACCCGCAGTCTTCCAATTACGAGGCCAGAGCTCTACCGATTGGGCTACCGCGGCCCCCATATCACAGAAATTCACAGAAACAAGTGCATAATATTTTGTAGACATAGGACATCACAAACATACCTTTCTTCTTTTTCCTCGATCCCCTCCTTTGAGGGGATCGAGGGGGTCCGGCACGAGTACCGAACCCGCAGTCTTCCAATTACGAGGCCGGCGCTCTACCGACTGGGCTACAGCGGTCCGGTTGCTCCATTAGAAGTTTGCACCAAAGAGGAACAAGGAGCAGTGATCCGGTTTTGGTGGTCGGAAGGTGTATCAGGTTTCACAATCAACCAAAAAATTTCTGCACTATACGGGAAAAGTGTCTTACCGCAACGGAGTGTTGATTAAAAAATTCAAAAATGGTCGCACAATTGTTATGCACGGGGAAGGAGCCGGACGACAATCTACGGTCACAAATGATGACAACATTGAGCGTGCACGTGACATGGTTCTGTTAGACGAGTGACTATTGATGAAGTTGCACATCGTCTGTAAATAAATCAACTAATTGCGACCCCTGATACACTTTCCGATCACCAAAACGGGATCACTGCTCTTTGTTCCTCTTTGGTGCAAACTTCTAATGGAGCAGACATGATCTATCTACTATGAAAGGAAGACAGATGGAGGAATTAGGATCAAACTTTCATAGCATGACCACAACAGCATACTAATACAATGAACGAGGACAGAGGTCAGTATGAACAGTGTAAGAAGAGGTATGTCAAAATTGCTAATTTTTATCACCAACTTACTTTTTTATAAATGGCATAAGACTAAGATCATGATTCGACAAATATATACTTAACAAAATAGTTTTAGTACAGCGCCTAGAATATACAGTGCAGTGGGGCAAGCGCTTGTGACCGAGTGCTTAAAATACTTCTAAAAAAATAAGCTTCCAAGAGGGCGCTGTGATCGAATTTTTTGCTCAAATCGAAGAGCTGATTGGATTTTCCCAGTTTCGTTTGCTCAATCACGTGATCTAAGCACATAATTAACAAATAGGGAGTTTTTCAAGCAATAAACTCGATCGCACTGACCTCTGTGAGAGGCTTAATTTTTAAGACACTGATTTGCTGGTCGCTTTTCCCACTATTTATTCTAGGCGCTGTAAGTATTAAGTGCAAATCTTTTAAATAGGAATTATTGCTAGTGCTTCAACAATTTTGCTGCTGACTGTATGCAATGTTTACGGTTTGAGCAAGACTTTTGATTGCAGTGTTATTTGAGGAGGCTTAATTTTCCGAGCTGTATTTTAAGCATTAGTGTTCTAAGTGGTTGCCACACTCTATATTCTAGGCGTTGTAGTCTGAGACTCACCCTAAAATGTGGTCCGGAGACATGGCATCGCAATTTTGATCCTCAAAGGAGGGGATCGAGGAAAAAGAAGAAAGGTATGTTTGTGATATCCTATGTCTACAAAATATTATGCACTTGTTTCTGTGAATTTCTGTGATATGGGGGCCGCGGTAGCCCAATCGGTAGAGCGCTGGCCTCGTAATTGGAAGACTGCGGGTTCGGTACTCGAGCCGGACAAAGACCGTCGTGTACACTAATGGTGGCTGGTTCACGTAAAATCTGTCGTGGCCGCAATGTCCTCCATGTTCCCATCAAAAATTATATCTCTGTGGGTCACCGAAGCGAGAGAGCCATCCCTTCCGTGGAGGATCAAAATTGTGATGGCATGTCTCCGGACCACCTCTAGGGATGTGTCCCAGACCGTCGCCAATTGCCATCTGCATAGCACTAGTGCGACGTAGAACCTAACCAACCAACCAACCTGTGATATGGATCAATCGAGACAAAAGTCGTTCTAACTATAGAGATCTCAAAGCTGTCAAATAAATAAAGAAAAAAGGTGCAAGAATTTTTGTTTACGTTTTACAAATTGTTGCGTCAAAGGTGTTTTGATAATTATGTCATCATCTAGATCGTCATTTGCGCATTCTAACGGTGCCCTTATTTTTTTGTATATGTCATTTTTAAGCGATACAGTGCAAAAAAATATCTAGATTACTACAAAGCTGTTGTGTCAGGTCCTTTTCGCGATAGCTAAACGTCAAAATACTTTAACTGCATAGTACTGCGCCGGAGTACAGCATTCAGCTACCAAAGGAAATTATCCTGACGCTTAATCAATTGTGCCTAGCAATTTGAGTTATATATTGACCAAAATAAATAAAATAAAAGAGAGAGAGAGAGAGAGAGAGAGAGAGAGAAAGATATTCATTTATTTCTAAAATTTGAAAAATATCTATCATACACTATAAAATCTTAATAACAAACTTTTTATTAATTTACTAGCAGACTTTGCTTGCTTCGCTAGCCACTATAAAGAAATTTTCAATAAATATTAAATCACTTTATAAATTACAAAATAATTCGATTGAAATCGCTTAAAATCTCGCTACGAGTCCCGCTGCCTTCGACAGCATCTTCTCCGCCTGTACTGTTTCGGTTCCGAGTCCCCATTGCTTGCATTTGTATTTTAATCGGACATTAGATTTAGGTGAAAAATTAACGATGTGTGACATTATTCACGAACTACGCTTTCCGGACAGTTATCTCTCGGGTGGATTATCATCTTCCCTCGATGACAACAGATGATGGTACCAGATAATCTCCCCAGTTCCAAAAAGTTTAATTAATTAAAAAAAAAACTAATTGAAAATTTGAAAATCAGACTTCGAGATGCACCAGGACAGGTTAAAATGGACCTCCATGCAAAATTCTGTAGCTCTGCGATCAGCTGTTTGCCTACAATGCGACTGACACACCTTTAAGTTCAACTTTATTTTTTGCCACTTTATCGTCATCCATGCGGTTTAAGATACTATGAAAACACTGAAAGATTTTCTTTTATCAATTTACACCTTTTCTATTAATTATCTGTAAAAAAGTAACATATTTGCCCTTAGAGGATCGAACCCACGACCTTCGCATTATTAGCATGATTCTCTACCCAGTTGAGCTAAAGGGCCACGGAAAGACTTTTTAAATTTACGTTTTATCTCTAGAGACGATCATTTCAGAAATTTACATATTTTAAATTAATTTTAAGAAAACTAATCAAAAATTCAGGAATCGGGATTCGAAGTGCATTAACAGAGGTCAAAACGGACCTCCATGAAAACGGACGTTCATGTGCTCTGTGATCGGCTGTTAGCCTACAAAGCGACTGACATATACACACACATACACACATCTACACATCTTCTTTTATTATATGTAGATGTTATTGTATTATACCTTTTCCATATATTCTCCAATTGTTTCATGCTTAGGGCAAAACTAGTTTTTGTATTATTACGAAACAAAAATATTCATTTAGTTTTAAGAATAAAAGGAATATTTTTAAATAAATAAATAATAATAATAATAATAATAATAATAATAATAATCCAACAAAGAATTATTTTAAATGAATTTTTAGCTATAATACTCACTCATGATCTGCCTATAGGAAATTGTACGAAAAATATTTTTTGTTCTTGTATTTAAAAATTAAAATCAATATTAATCACTTCCATTTCGAAAATTCCATACAGATAGAAAAACAATTATTTTCCTTGGCTCCAGGCGTCTTAATTAATTATTTTCTTTGCCTTGCAAAAAATAGCAAACATTATTTTAATTAATAACCCGTTCATTGTTTTATTTATATATTGTTTGACTCAGTTTATTTCGGCGAACTTAACTTATTTGTGCTGAGTAATTTTTTTTTTCTTTCTTTAAGCTGTTTGTAAGTATTTATCAATACCATCTTATTTATGCAGTGGACTTTTTTTTTTTTTTTTTTTTTTTGTCTAAAAGAAAGAGCGTTTTTTCGCACGTTAAAAAGAGATTAATTTGTTTTAGGAAATAATCTTAGTTATGTAAAATTTATTTCAGTTTAGCAATAGAAATAATTAAAGAAATATTCGGTTCTGGCAAGATTATGTATATTGATATTTTAATAAGTGCAGTGCGTCTCAAAATTACGGGGACATGTGACTTTTTGATATAACAGTTCAAAAAAGGAAGCAATGATCGCGAAAAAGAAAATAATAATTAGTACATGGAATCAGAATATAAGTGTATTACAACAAAGAAATATACTATAAGTTTTACAGATCTTTTCTTAAAAAAAAAATAAAATAAAATAAAATAAAAAATGCTGTCTCAAAAATAAAGTCATAGACTTTTCTAATATTAGGTATTTAAATTCAATTTTTGAATCCATTTCTTTGAATTACCTAGAAAATTTTATAAGGCATGCTTAAAACTAGAGTTTGGAGAATATGTGGCTGTAATTAATACCAACTCTGCTCTACATATTGCTTTAATTTCTGAATAGTCAAAAATTGAAGATCACGGGCATACACACCTCTCATGCAAGTACTCTCCAAAGATTTTCAATTGGATCTCGTTCTGGACTGATGGCTAGCCAGTTTACAACAGTAAGTTGGTTCTGTATAAACCAAGCTTTTGTTGAGTAAGAGGTATTAATTGACGCCTCGCCCTGTTGGAATATCTAGCTCCCCCTCCCCCCTCCCCCACTCTCCCTCTGAGATATTTTCCAGTTGGAAGTAGATTGCTTTTGAGGACATTTTAATAATCTTCAGAGCAATGGCTTCATTTAAAAAAAAAGCAATATCTGCGATATCCGTTGTTCTGTTGAAACAGAACCGCCCCACACCATGAGAGAACCCCCTCCTTTTTGCCGACAAAAGAACTCATGAGGTTTTCATCGTAGATCATAGAAATAGTATGCCCAACCAAGAGCCAGCCAAATTGAATATTTTTTCGTCACTGAAGAAAACATTTAACCATCCATTCATCCAACGATGAGAACCTCATGCAGTGCTTTTGTCGACAAACAGGAGGGGGTTCTCTCATAGTGTGGGGCACTTTTTTTTTTTTTTTTTTTTTTTTTTTTTTTTAACGTAACAACGGATATTGCTTTTCTTAATTGGGGCATTGCTCTGAGAATTGTTAAAATGTCTCCAAGGCAATCTGATTCCAAATGGAGAGTATCTTAGGAGAAAAACTAGAAATTCCAACAGGACGATGCGTCGACTCAACAAAAGCTTGGTTTACGCAGAATCAACTTACTGTTATAGGCTGGCGAGCTGTCAGTCCAGACCGAAATCCAATTGAAAAACTTTGGGGAGTACTTGCACAAGAGGTTTATTCTTATTCCCATGGTCTTCAGTTTTCGACTATTCACAAATTGAGGAACCAAGTAAAGCAGAATTGGTACTCATTACAGACACATATTCTCCAAACTCTAGTTCTAAGCATGCCTCATAGAATTTTCGAGGTAATCCAAAAGAATGGATTCCAAATTTGAATTTAAATACCAAATACTCAAAGAGTCTATATTTTTGAGACAGCACTTTTTATTTATTATTTATTTATTTATTTTTAACAAAAATTCTGTAAAACATGTACTGTATTTCTTTGTTATAATACACTTATATTCTGATTCCATATGCTTATTATTTTTTTCGTGATTATTGCTTCATGTTTTCAACTGTTATTTCAGAAAATCACACGTCCTATAATTTTGGAAGGAAATTGTGTATGGTACTTAGTATTTTAGAAAACAATAATTTCCAGCGAAACGACATATTTCATTTCCATATATTTGGTATTAAAGTTATTTTGAACTTCTGACCAAAAAAAAAAAAAAAAAAAGAAAAGAAAAGAAAGAAAGAAGCGCGTTAATTTGTCTGTCTCTCTGTGGCATTGTAGTTCCAAACGAATCGACTTTATTACTATTATTATTATTATTATTATTATTATTATTATTATTATTATTATCATACTGAATTAATCAGGATGGTGTTGGTGTTTGGTATTAAAACCGATTCATCTTAGGTCTGGCTGGAGTGCCCACCGTAGGGATGTTTCTAAGAGGTCCTACCCCCTATTTACACGAGTTTCAGAAAAGAAAAATACGGAAAAAATCTCAACAGCTAGGCCGACGAGTGCGACATTGAACCCAGCCTCTCTCGTCACTTTAATCGGGATGGTTCCTAGCTAAGTCCAATGGAACACTTTGCATTTATATTTTATATTTTGCGAGTTCGAATTATTCCAACTTCCTTAAAATAAATTAATAACAACTTGCCAATCTTCCAATTTTCAAATCGTGTTAGGTTAAAAAGTTCCGCTTAAGGAAAAAAAAAAAAAAAAATCTCTAATTTTAAAACAATTTTGACAAAAGTTAAAAATTGGGTTAAAAAATAAATAAAAATATAAATAAAGAAATGAAGTGAATTAGGAGTTCACAGTCCAAATATTTTTTTATTAGAGATTTTAGTGATTTTTTTTTAATTAATTAAAATGTTATTTATTTTATTTATCTATTTATTTATTTATTTATTTATTTTTCCAAAACGACTTTATACTGATATTTTAAAATTTGCAAGCTGGCAAATTTCCAACTTTTTATGTTTTTCTTTCTTTCTGCCTTTACTTTTTTTTATATTAGGGTATATAAACCTTTTTAACACTTTCCAACAAGGTTGAAAAGTGTAATGACTTCGGTTTGTCTGTCTTTTCATCTGTCCGTCTGTCTATCTGTGTGCCCGCGCTCGAACTCCCGTAAATATTCATGGATTTTCTTGAAACTAATATATATTATTCAAGTTCACTATCGGATTTTTTCTAGGGAAAATAGAGTAAATACCACCTCTGATTTGTGTACAGGGACACCCAAAAGTATTTCAAAGCATTGCGTTCTATGAGAGGTATTTCTAGAAACCAAATTTTAATAACTTTACTTTGCAGAAATCTTAAGGAAATTGAAATATGTTATTTACATGAACAAAAGAATGATTTCTATAGAATGTAGTTTGATTAACATTAGATTTACAGGGCCACACAAAAGTATTCAGTCACATTAAAGGTTTTTATTGGAAGTTTGCTGGAATTGCATTTTCGTTTACATTATGTGTTTTTAACACTTTCTAACATTTTTTAAGTGTGAACAGGATTTCAATTTGTACATCTGTCTGTCAGACTGTCCATCTGACTATCTGACCGTGTACCTGCCTCCAGCGTCCGTAAACGTTTTCAGAATTTTTAAAAATGATGTATGTCATTCAACTTCACTATGGAATGTTCTCTATTTAAAATAGTAATAATAGATCCTGTAAAATTGGTGTGTATACACGGATATCCAAAAAAAATCAATGCATTGCGTTTTAATAAAAGCATTTTTATAAATCACATTTAAATAACTTTTATCTGCAAAAATCACAAAGAAAGTGAAATTTATTTTTAATATGCTAAAATAATGCTTTGTATAGAATATGATATGATTAACTTTCAGATTTACGGGGCTACACGAAAAATTCTGGTGCATTGAGGGCTGCAATTCGAATCTAAAGGCTGCATTTTCTTTTGCGTTAAACATTTTTAACGCTTCCCAATAATGTTTTAGCGTGATTGTGAATTATCTGTATGCCTTTCAGTCCTTCTCTCTGTCCGTTGTGTGATAACGTAGGCAAAGAACGTTGAAAGTTATACGATAAAATAAGTACGTACAGTTGGAAAATGTTAATAACCAAAGCACACCGCATGATTTTCCGTTCTTGTTTAAATTTGTCCAAAAACCGCAGTCCAAAAATCGATTGAAAGTTAGATATTTTAAAGAAGTTTTTAATTAAGTTTTTGGCCGAACCTTCGATGTAATTTTATAATTTGTTAGCTATCATTCTTCCAACAGAAAATTACAGATTTAATAGGAAAATAATAGTTAATTAAATTCAAGTCAAAGACTTTTTTAAACTTATCTTTACATTTGTTAGTTATCGATTCTGAAGATGCTACTGGCTTAAGCTGAAATATTTAAAATAGCATTTCCAAACATGTATGTAATATCTAACGATGACTGATACTGACGAATTTTAATTCGTTCTCCCCCCCCCCCCACACACACACACACACATTACCCAGACAGCGGAAGAAAAGTTTTTAAGATAAAATCGACCCGTTTCCTAATCAGATAAAATTCGTTTTTCAGACAGGTTGTAAATTTCCGAGAAAATTAGTTTACACTGGTAATGGATTGTGGCGGAGTAGGTTAAAGCTGATTGACTAGGATAGGAGTATAGGTGGAATACTCTCTGTTGAGGGGGTCTTTCTAAGAAGTCTTAGCCCGTAGTTTTGGAGAAAACTCCGAACTTCTAGGTCGACGAGCGTGACCTGGGATCGAACCCGGCACTTTTCGCCTTCCATCTTTGAGAGCAGATCTTCTCGGCTACTAGTAATGTAAATAAAGCAAAAAAGTAAAAATCATCAGATTTAGATAATTAAATGTGTGAAAAACATCTGTTATGTTACATGCATAAAATACCTCTGAAAAATACCGAAATAAAATTTGTCAAAGATAGATTTCTTATTTTATTTCTACATTTATTAGAGTTCATCAGAGGAGAATCCTGAAATTCAGTCAAACTAAACATAATTTTTTTGTACCTTTTATTTTAGTAATCTTGCTTCACTCTCTCCCTTCCAACCTTAGACGATTACACTTTTCCAAGGAAGTTATTCAATCGTTCTTGTTAATGGGCTTCCTTTTATATCCGATTCCAATAGAAAATGAATTACTTAAAGATACCGTACAAATATTCACATTCAGAGACATCGATAACATAATTCCCCATACCTTTTAATTTTCTAATCAACTTTTCTAATCTTATGTTTTACTTCTTATTTTTATGATCGACGAAATAAGAAAAATCCTTTTTATTTTCTTCTATGTTTTATGGAAGAAAGTATTGGATACGTAACAAATTTTTGACTTCTGCTTCTCGACGGATTTACCCGTTTTGAGATATTTTGAACAAGATTTGAGTATTTTCAAGAAAATGTCTGTATGTACGTGTTATCAAAAATTTTGAACGCTGTGTCTCACGAACTAATTAAAGGATTTCAATTCATAAGTTTATATTTGGTAGGATCATGACACAAGTTCTTATTGATAAGCTTTTGGTGCATATAATTCAACAGATGGCGCTGTCGTCCTGTTTTATTATAATTTTTAATATGGCAGCATTAGATAAAATTACATATAAATAAATGTACCAGAAGGAAGATAATTGCTAACCAATCTTTGTGAAATAATATAAAATTATATTTGTATTACTGTTATTCAATAAGGATAAAAAAAAATTGCCTATATGTAGGATCATCACTCCCCCTTCCCTAGCCCCCAGGAGGTGTAAATTTTCAATAAGAGTATATTTCAAAAGAACTCGCCAGTAACTTTGAAACGAATAATTGAAGCATGTGATAATTTAAAACAGAATTATCTTTTTTTTTTTTTTTTTTTTTTTTTTCCATTAAATAATATCTTGAGGGAAAAAAAATGCATTTTTTCAGATGGCATTTACATGGCATAAAACTGAGTTTCTATTCATAGTTAAGGTTATATATTTATCTGAGATGAAAATAGTCTGCACTCACCATGGAAAATAACATTAATAAGTAATAATTTTAATAAATAATTTACGTTGCGGGAAATTGTATATAAAAATGCAAAAGAAAGTACGATAATGTTTATAACAAACTAGCTTGATATAATATTTCAACTTTCAGAGATATATTTTTTATGTATTCTACTTAATGTTGTAGAATACTATGTAACTATTGTGTTTTGTATGTACTTATAAGTATCCCCTAAAAGACTTTTTCCTTATGATTTACCTTCGTTATTATGTAAGATGGAAAATCGCTATTTGAAAATTGTAAGTATACTTCATTCGAACTAAACTAATTATTCACTATTATACAATTGACGAAGATCTGGTATTCATCTCTAGGGGCTAGTCTGGAGACATGCCATTACAATTTTGATCCTCTGTGGAGGGGATGGCTCTTCCGCTTCAGTGACCCCCAGAGGTATTATTCTGGGTGTGAGCATAGAGGACATCGCCACCATGATGGATTTTACATGCACCAGCCACTATTAATGTACAAGATGTTCTTCAGACGACTCGAGTATCGAACTCGCAATCTTCCAATTACAAGCTTGGCGCTCTACCTACCAGGCTACAGCGGCCCCCATAATATAGTTAAAATGTCCATAAGAATAAATACAAAGAACTTTAGCAGTTCAGCCTGGTAACATTAATGTCCAACTTCAGATCAAAATACTGGATAATAAATAAGAGTTCCTTTGGATCGTTGAAGATAAGAATTATTCTTTCTGCGAATTTTTTAAAAATCCGTAAAATAGAAGTCAGTCCTCATTTTCAACATTCATTAATTGTTGACAAATGTCTTCAACATCAATTTCAAAGAAATATGCTGTCCTGTAAAAGCGCAGATCGGGGAATCATATATATTTTGAATGGTATCAGGCACTTTTGTTTGAAATTTAATTAGCAAAGAGCGTATCAATATCTAGTCTAAGCATGTAGAATGATCGATCATTTCTGACATTTGCTTCTTTTCCCGATTTCAATTACTCTATGTAAAGGTGAGCAGATTTCCCCGTAAACGTTTTACTGCAAAAGTTTAATATTTACAGTGCTAAAAAGGTAAGAAAATTATTGAACTCTCGTTATTATTTGAATTCTAAAAGTCCAAGAATGTTGTTACCTATCAAAAAGTTCATATATATTCAGTTATTTGCCAATAGTTACTAGTCTGGGGTGATAAGACATTAAGTTTTAACTTTGGTTTAAACTACAGACCTTTAGAGTTGCCGTTGTTACAGTCGGCAGCAAAAGTATTCGAGCACTAGCAATAATCCCTGTCTAGAAAAAGTACTCTTAATACTGCTTCGTTAAATAAATCCTTGTCGAGTCATTTTCTTAGCCAGTCTAAGAACATGATTCGACAAGGGTTTATTTAACAAAACAGTTTTAAGTGTACCTTTTTGACATCGGAATTATTGGCTAGTGCTTGGATACTTTTGCTGCCGACTGTACATTTTTGTCTATGACTCGACAACTAACGATCAGATTTTTTTTTCTGTGTGTGGGAGAGACACAGAGAAAGAAAGGGTGGGGTAAGCGATGATAATTATAATAAATGATGTTCAAAACAGGTTTATATTAAAAAAATGTAATGCCATAATTAGTAATTAATAACAAATGTTCCAAAATAAATTTATTCCTGAATGTACACAAACATGGTATTTGAAGCTATTATCCAAAACAGAAAACAATGAAAAATATAAATTATCCTTATGCTAAATAACAGGTTATTTCTTTAGATTGGCCCAACAATTTTTAATAATTTTTATTCTGTTATATTCAACTTTGATCAAAAATTGATAAAAATTAATAAATATTATTTTAAGTCTTTCTTCTTTCCTTTCTTTTCTTTATTTTTTACTTGCTTAGAGAACTATAAAAAAGAATTCATAGTTGGTTCACCTTTAGGACGTAGATGATCTCTTATGGCAAAATCTATCATATGAATTGATACAAAACCTTTTATGAATTAAAACGCTCTTTTGCTGCCGACTGTACATTTTTGTCTATGACTCGACAACTAACGATCAGATTTTTTTTTCTGTGTGTGGGAGAGACACAGAGAAAGAAAGGGTGGGGTAAGCGATGATAATTATAATAAATGATGTTCAAAACAGGTTTATATTAAAAAAATGTAATGCCATAATTAGTAATTAATAACAAATGTTCCAAAATAAATTTATTCCTGAATGTACACAAACATGGTATTTGAAGCTATTATCCAAAACAGAAAACAATGAAAAATATAAATTATCCTTATGCTAAATAACAGGTTATTTCTTTAGATTGGCCCAACAATTTTTAATAATTTTTATTCTGTTATATTCAACTTTGATCAAAAATTGATAAAAATTAATAAATATTATTTTAAGTCTTTCTTCTTTCCTTTCTTTTCTTTATTTTTTACTTGCTTAGAGAACTATAAAAAAGAATTCATAGTTGGTTCACCTTTAGGACGTAGATGATCTCTTATGGCAAAATCTATCATATGAATTGATACAAAACCTTTTATGAATTAAAACGGTCTTTTTTTTTTTTTTTTTTTTTACATTCCTTACCCGACTACCTTAGGTAATGGAAGTATTATATTCGATCAAAAATTCCAATAACGAGCTTTCACTTAATTTACACATTTTAAAGTCTCTTGAGTCCAAAAAAAAAGCTTTTTGGCAATCGGTCAGTTTGTACCTATGTGTATGTATGTAAAGAATCTTCTATCATATCTTCGAAACGAATAAATGTAGAATGACAAAACTTCAGAATTAAAACAGGTCCGGTGTACAGATGATTTTGTTGACTATTGGTGAAAATTGGGAAACCGAAAATAGGACATTGAAAATAGGATGTGGGACCGTAAATCCATACCTCAAAATGGCTCTAATAAATTTTCTTGAAAGCTGCTATATAAACTTCTTTTAAGATGTCCTTTCGTACGTATTGATTAGTTACTTTAGGAAAATTGAGAAACGTCCTGTATAAATAGGTCGATTTTAGGTACCACAAGAAGATTTCTTAAAAAATGGCTCTGTGGGTTTTCTTCAAACTCAACATATTAACTTCTTTTTCAATGCCCTTTTGTAAATAATTGTTGGTTTCCTGTGAACAAATGTGTTTGCCAAATTTTGGTGAAAATCGGAATTGGAGCAGAAAATCAGTATCTCCCATTTTTGTCAATGACTCGAGAACTAATGATCAGAATTTTTTTTTTCTATGTGTGTGTGAGACAGAGAAAAAGAATTTACAGCTTTAACGATTTTCTTCAAATTTGCTACATAAACCCCCTTTTTAGATGTCCTTTCATATATATTACTTGATTAGTACATAAAACTGACAGGCGTCCTGATTAGGTATATCAGTTTTAGATCTCGGAAATTGCTGTTTCAAAAACGACTCTATCGAAATATATGTATTTTTCTTTAACTCGCTATGCAAATTCTCTTTTACAGGTCTTTACAAAGTATGACTTGCAGAAAAATTGTCAGGTGTCTGATTTATTAGTGTGGTCAAAAGACATGAAATTTACCAATCTCCAAAAAGAGTTCATAATAGTGATTAATGAAGGTTGTGTGGTTGTTACACGCCAGATATTTTTTTTTCTTTTTACTTTAATTTAAATTAAAGCTAACGATATCTTTCCCACAGATACCTTATTTTGCGAAAAAACGATTCTTGTTGCGAAATCAATATCACTTCACCATTATTTGTTATACACTGGCATTTTTCTTTAAAGTGTATTTTTAAAAAACAAGCCATGCACTTATTATTATTAGTCAAAAGATTATTAGGAAATAGCAATTGCTCTTATGGCATGCATTCAATTCGTTACAGTACAATTTTTCAAGAATGATGTGTTCATTTTATTGCATTAAATATTCATGATTTACAATAATGAATATCAATTCATGTACGTGCCTTATTAATTGGGTCTCAGACAATAAAGGCGTGGTTTTAAAAGCATCAAATGTATTGTCATACATTTTTACACGAATCCTTTGATACTCGTACACTGTAAAATTTGCACCAATATTAAAGCTTTCCTCAATGTTTGCTATCCATTTTGATGTTTGATGAGCTGCAGTTAAACCGATTTCTTGGTTTATTTTATTTATTTTTTATTTTTTTATTTTTTTAACAGGAATTTCACTTATTCTTTACTAATTGTTTTTCATAACATAATTTATTATCATATTACAGAATTTTACATATTCCTTCTTAAACGATCCATGAATTTTTTAAGTGAGATTTCCAGGTGCTTCCAAATTAAACTAAAAAATAATTATTTAGTTGAATATACAATTTCAATCTCTTAAATGGAATTGGTTGGGTTAATTCAACTTTAATATTTTTTTCTTCTATATTCAATAGAAGAAAGTATTGGATTCTTAAAATTTTTCGACCTCGGGTTTTTGATGGATTTACACGTTTTCAGAGTTGTAGAACACGATTTAACCATTTTTAGAAAATGTCTGTCTGCCTGTCCGTCTGTATCTGTGTGTGTGTGTGACAAAATTTTGTGGTGACTGTATCTCAGGTACTACTGCACATAATTTCATACAAATTGGTATGTAGTTACACATTGACATAAATTAGTGCCTATCAACTTTTGGTAAAAATTGTCTAACAGCTTGTGCTGCCATCCCGCTTTTCTAAATTTTTAACATGGAGGTATAGGACAAAATTTTGTATAAATGTGCATAAAGAGAATTATTTTTTAATAATCATTTGAAATTTAAAAGAATTATTTGTAATAGAGATAGCCAACTGGAAAAAAAAATTGTGTATGTAGGAGCCTCGCCTCCCCCCCCCCTGGGATGGAAGACCCTCCACGAGGGGAGTAAGTTTCCGTGATGGGTATCTTTCAAAAGACCTCACCAATGCCTTTAAAACGAGTGGTTGAACCATCGATCTGCGATAACTTAAAATAAAATTATCGATTTTTTTTTTTTTTTTGCAATATTCAGAAAAAAAATGACTTTTTGGGGATACTTAGTGTTATACTACTTCTCTAATATGGAAATCGTCTGCATTATTATGGAAGATAATTTTTTTAAATAATAATTTTAATAAATTATTTTTACTGAGTGAATTTGTATAGGAAAATATAAAAGAAAGTCATGTGGTGACCACAACATACTAGTTTTAATTCGGTATTTAGTTGAGGACACAAAATTGTTTTCAACATAAGTTTTTATTATTATTATTATTATTATTATTATTATTATTATTATTAAAAGTCTTATAACAATTTCTAACGTAATGAGAGGTCAACATGTACAATTTAAAAATTATTATAAGCGTCAAATACGACTAACCGAATTTAGAGCACTGGAATTTATTTTTTCCTGCTTCAAAAGCAGTGCTCATTCAAAACGTGTTGTTAAAAAGAGGCACAATACAAATTACTTCTATGTTCCAAATATGTATATGTAGGGTGGTCAAATAATGAGGAGTGATTTATTGTTCTCATAAAGTCGAACATTATTTACAGTGGAACCTAGGATCGCATTCCATTCTGAATTGCCGAAAAATGTAAATTAATATAGCCAAGTTAAATCGCCAAAAATAATTTGCAATTAATTTAGAGGCACTTGGTTTAGGTGTAGCCATGGTAGGATAGCTTTAAAGGTGAAGCCTGGAAAATCGCTCAGGGTACTATTATCGTGCTTCACGTCCATGTTTATTTTCTTACAATTCATGTGTGTCTTACGATTTCTTGTATATATAATCAGCCTTAAACTCTACAAAGTAGTTATTATCACGGTATTAACCAACCATTTTGGTTATGACATGTCTAAAAAATACAGTGCTTTTTAACTGTCTTCCGACAGCCTTGATAAGCCGGTCAAATACAACTGTCGCTGCTGCTTCTTAACACTGGAAGTTTTTATATGCTTAATAATTCAGTAAGCTCAATGGCCTCTCTGACATGAAATATTTGTACGCCTTGGACATGTTTCAAAATCATACTCAGAATGAAAGTCTAAGTTCGATTGAAAATATTGTTCAGCTTAAAAATCGCATCTTCCACCGTCTTATTTTGTAAAAACTGTTTTTAAACACACTGTATAGTATATGAAATCAGTTCAATAAAAGCAGAGCTGCTGCTAACAGTAGCCCTTATTGAGATTCACGCATAACATTTCTGGTTTAATAAAGGTTATATATAGGGGAGAACCGTGTAGTATGGACCCCTTAAGCAAGAATGCTCATAAAACTAAAATTATTAAATAAAAAAGATTTAATTTGTTGGCTGCTCATTACAATGGTATAGTTGCATAGTTCAAGCTTTGTAAAGTACTCTGGGAACTATTAATAATTACAGGAAATTATTATTTTATTTGTGTATCGGTGGTTTATATTACACACACGTTCGTGTAATATGGTCCATAGTGGTCCTTCCCGTTCTCCAACAGTTGACACACTTGGAATTGTGAAACGAACTGTCCAGTAGAAGTCTGCACGGGCCGAAATTTTCCAGCCCGGGCCCGGCCCGTTGGGAAGGCTTGCTTACCCGGCCCAGCCTGGTATGAAATCGAAAAATTCGGCCCAGGCCCGGTCCGGCCCGTTTCTTTTTTACTAGTGTACGGCCCGGGCCGGACAAAAAGCGATAAAATCAGGCCCGACCCGATTCAAAAAAAAAAAAAAAAAAAAAACACGATTTTCTACGAGAAGGATTTTTAGTATGTGTTTTGCAGAGGTTTTATATGGCTAAGCAATAGAATGTTCTTTAACAAAACTGCTGAATGTTTACAAGATATTTATACATAAACGGTATTTCTTTATTACAGACGTACAGAAGGCACAAAGACAGACAGAAAGTCAACTCGAAAATATTAGCATTTCTCAAACAATATAGGAAGATATTTAAAATGGTTAATAGTACTAAAAATACACTTCAACCACTTCCTGTTATATACCATAATGTATCCAAATCTTTCATGTTATCCGGTAAACAAAACTTTAATGCTAATCCAACCATATTCAATAGAAAGGATGCTTTGCACATGCTAAAATTGATGCTACTTTCATCCAGTGCCCCGGAGAAAAGAAAAAGAAGCCTTAGAGGTTACAGCGGAAGGATTTTTATAGCCTTCATACCACCTAAACACTACAGCCATAGAAAACAAAGCCTTATATACAGTAACGTATCTAATTTCTTTTGTTTGTTACATGTACGCAAACTGGTAGTAACATGCATATTATTTTGAATTACAAACCATCTAATATTACTTTAAATAAAATATATTAATTTCGAGACATGTTTAAAATATTTGCGGAAAATCAGATCGCGAACAGTCAAGCTGATAGACAATTAAATTGTAGTTACAGACACCTTTTAACTAAATAAAATTTTATGTGACATACCAGACTGTAAAATTATGTAAAATAAATGACTGAAAAAGTATTTTATCATTTTCCTTTTTCGTTGATTAACGAGGAATGTAGAAAAAGATTCGGGCCGGGCCGGGCTCCAGCTTAAAATTTCCTCCAGGCCCGGCCCGAGTACACACAAAAAATATTGAGCTCGAGCCCAGCCCGGCCCGAGAGTAAATTGAAAAGTTCAGCCCGAACTCGGCCCTCGGGCCGGGTTCGGGCCCGTGCAGACCTCTACTGTCCAGCATGATCCCTCACACACTTGTACATCTCTTGGGAATAGTAGAAAGGGACGAAAAAAAAATAGTTAATGGACGAAAAAAAGGGGAAGTCTAAAGATTATATCCAATGAATAGTGTACGAAAGAAGTGATAATTTGATTACCCCTGCTTCCCTGGCCTATTCTATAGCCTCAAGTTTTTGAGTATGCGACATATGTACGCCGAGCATTAACAAAATATCTCTGTTTTTATTATGGACCACTGGTCCATATTACACAACACAGCATGGTTCATATTACACGCGTAAACAGAGCAACGTGGTTTCCAATCAAAAATTGCTACAGTCAGCTGCAAAATTATTCGAGCACTAGCAATAATCCTTGCCAAAAAAAAGTACACTTAATACAGCTTTGTTAAATAAATCCTTGTCGAGTCATGTTCTTAATCAGTCTAAGAACATGATTCGACAAGGATTTACTTAGCAAAACAGTCTTAAGTGTACTTTTTAAATATAGGAATTATTGGCTAGTGCTCGAATAATTTTGCAGCCGACTGTATGCAAATTGATGCCCATGAAATGCATGTCTAAATTGTTCATAAAATAAGTACATTTGCTACTATTATCGCGAAAATTATATTACAATTACCTTTCAGCAGAAATTAATACTTCCATTTTAACATACTTGTTACATCAATGATCATATAAACCGAAAACTCAATTTCATAATCGTCCAAATACAGGTATGCATGTACAAGTCACTCCATGGTTTGTGTAACAATAATATTCACTAAAGGCAATGAGATGATTTCACCATCTAGTGTTTAACATATAAATTTCCTCATGGTCCGTATTACACGATGGTCCATAATACACGGTTCGCCCCTATATATTATATAATGCAGTATAATTTCTATTAAAAATCATCCGTCAAAAAGTTTTAACTTATTTCTTTAGACATTTCAGTTATTCTTTATGTTAGTATTGCTTTAAAATTAATAAAAACAAATTACACAAAACTTAAATTCCATTTCATTTGCTACTTAACTTTCAACTTTCATTAAAAGTCTGAAAAGAGTAATGTAAATATGCATTTAATGAGTGCATTTGCATTCAGCAAATGCATTTTAAATTATCCAAGTTAATTGATTATTTCTGAGTAACTAAGTGACAAAGAATTACAGCTTCATTATCACAGGTAAACGGCAAAATGTAGATTTGAAAATGGAAATTGGACAGCGAAAGGAAAGAGTAAGATGATATTAATGAAGATGTATGGTTTCAAAATAATTATAAATATCCATTTTAATTTACCGAGTAATTTGCTGAATATCATACAAACTCCATATTCCAAAGTTTATTAATTCTGTTCTGAAACATTAACGTTAGAGAAACATGCTGTTTTGTTTATTTAAATACTATGTTGCAAACTGGTATTATTAAGTATTTTTAACATATTAATTCCATACATTAATTTATTTTAGATATCATTTTAATTATACATACTATATATATATACTCTGTTTGATAAACCTTGACTTTGGTTTTTACTACTTAAATATAGATTCCATGCAGTATAATTTGCAAAATTGTGTAAAAAAATAATAATAATTTTATAAAGTCAAGTACAAAACTTCAAGAGGTCCATTTACAAGAAAACCAAAATTTAATTTTTTATACGGCTACAATGCAAAACATTGTCTAGGGAGTAAAATGTACACTATACTCTAATTAGGTGATGTACAAAATTTCAGCATTGTGTCATAAAATGTCCCACAGATATGCAAGAAAAAACGTTGACTTAAACAACTTTTTAACATTTCAGTATAAGTCCTTAGATGACACAACCATAACATTAGATCACAACTTTGTTTAAACTTATTTCTGAGATATTTTATGACGCATTGCCGAAATTTTGCACATTACCCAATTAGTGCATATTTTATTCTCTGAGAGATTTTTATGGGTGTCGTATAAAAATTTTAATTTTGTAATTCTTGAAATTGAATCCTTTAAAACACTTGGTCTATTTTATAAAATTTTATAGTTTTTTTTTTTTCCCCTTTCTTTGTTTAACGCATTTTTGCAGTTTGTCATGTATGTCTAAGATTAATTTATAATGATTTAATTTATAACAATTTCATAAACTTTAACAACAATTTAAATTATTTATTCAGCATCCAAATGTTCAACCGAGGACAGTCAGGAGCTTCAACAAACACCGATGATCAGTATTTGCAATTATGTGAATGAAGGAATAAAACCGCAAACCCAATTCATCTTAGAGCCTCTCTTGCAAGTGCCACCGAAATTTGGTGTCAGCGTCTACCGTGCGTAGAAGACTTCACGAAGGTGATTTTTACACGACGCGACCTGCCAGTTGTGTACCACTTATATCTTGTTACAGAAGGGAATACTATTTGATATAGGCACATCAACGTACTGCACGGCTTATCAATTGGATCAATTGTTCTCCTTACGGATAAGTCCAGGTTTATCATCCAAAGGAATAACAGGCATTGTTTGATTTGGAGAAAACATGTAACATGTTATCCTCAATGAAACACCCGTGAATGAGATTGGTATGGAGGAAGAAGTGCCTGTATTTGTGGTGGTATCTTTTTAAGTGGACACACAGACCTTCATTTCTTCCCATGTAGAACAGTAAATGTCCATTTCTGTGGAGATAACATCCTTGACGCTTATGTGCGCTTTTATGCCAGTGCAATAGGTAACTTCCTGTTGCAGGATGACAATGCTAGACCGTGAAGAGCTTGCGGCTTTCAGACTATCTTTAACACCAAATAATTCAGCGAATGGAATGACCAACTCGATCATCGGACTTAATCCTATCAAGCATGTTTAGCATGCTTTAGGAAGACGTGTTGCTGCTCCGAATCCTCTTTCTCAGACTATTGCCATGCTTACAACTGTTTTGCAAGAGCAATGGCTCTCACTTCCCAGCGAACTCATTAATCACATAATTGACAGTATCATAAAACTCTGCATGCGTTGTATTACTTCTAAGGGTAATCAGGCTCCATATTAAAGACATTTTTCTTATACTGAATTGGCGCATTCAAATTGTTAATTTAATATATATACTAATTTCTTAAACACTATAAATGTCTGGTATTTTATTTTCTTGTTATTTTATACTTTACTGTGTGTCGTATGACGTGCCGCTCAGTTTCATTAAATTATAGATTCAATTTTTGAGTAATCGCTATTTTTATTTTTATTTTCTTTAATTTTTGGAAACTAGTGTACATATATATATGTGTGTAAACAAATTCATTCAAGGTAATTAGGCTTCATAAAATGTTCGATGAAATTTTTATGCTAGTTTAATTTATAAAGTGTTCATTTTAAGAAAACTTTTCTAGATTTTTCCCCCCTCCAAAATACAATGATATTTGTTCCCACCCATCAGCGAAATTAATGTTTTTTTTTATTCCGTACTTCTTCCATACTCACATGCCCTTCCATTTATTTATTTCTTTTTAAATGTTCGTAAGAGACTTCTTGATTAGTTCAAACATAAATTAAGGCCACAAACACAAGATAATTAACTTGACTTACATTTGTGTTATTTTTAAAATTCCCTGCAGCTTGTTTACCTTTTAATTGAAATAATTTAATAATTCAATGAAGTAAATACAGTTGCCTCTTGAGGCATGCATATAATTTTCAGCAGTTCATTGCTTCGAGAAAATCTCAATTTTGTCAGCAGAAAACTAATCATAAATTTTGAATTCTGAATTAGCTTATAATTAAGTTCTTGAGCAAAGGAGAGAGAGAGAAAAAAAAAAAACGGAATTTTTTTTTAAGACGAGATAATTTTGTAATAAGTGCTTGCATAACAAAAAAGCCCTCAAACTTACTGCTTTAGAAATTGAACTAAAACGGTTAATGTGAAGCTAGAAAATTTTCAAAAATAAATTTATTATTTTTTGATTAATTAAAAAATATATATAAATAATTCCTTTTGAAATTTATTATTTTAACGCAAACAAAATCTGTCTAAAATATTTTTAAAATTGAGATCATATATCATATAATTTTAAAAAATTATATCAGTATATAACAGCTATAACATTTAAGAGGCGGATACATGTGATAACTCACAAAATTGTTAGTACGAAATTTGAAACATCCAAATTTTATTTATTTATTTATTTATTATTTTTATTTTTTAAGCTGAAATAATCATTTTATCATTAGGTATCTGAAAAGAAACATCAGACATGGTTTGCTGACTTCTAAAAGCTTTAATGTGGTAATTATTTTTGGTATAACTATCACAAACAAAGAGTAAATTTTATAAGGGATTTTCTGTTTTAAACATATTTTCAGCGTTAATTATGAAATTATGATACTTATGATATTAATTATGAGAAGAAAGTTTAATCTCGAATTTTAGTTATCAATTTCAAACTCAAAAGAGTAAAATGTCACAAGATTTCGGTGGTCATCTTGCCAATGAACATTTCTCGTTTCACTCTCTTTTTGGAAAAAATTATAACATTACATACAAATTCGTAGAGTAATTCCCTAGTTTCAAACTTTTTTAGAGCTAATATTTTCAAATAATAATATTTTGAAATATTTCCCTCGAAAAAGTTAGACGAAGATTATATTTTAAAATAGAGGTGGTAGAAAGAAGATGTTTATCCTTCATGGTTAATCCATAAAAATTAGGTTGGGGGTTGGTTGAGTGAGTATTACGTCGCACTAATTCTACGCTGTGGGCAATTGGTGACGGTATGGAACTCACCCCTAAGGTGGTCCGAGACATGTCATCACAATTTTGATCCTTCACAGACAGAGAGAATAGTTCTTTCACTTCAGTGACCATACCTCTGGGGGTCATCGAAGCGGGAGAGCCATCCCTTCCGTGGAGGATCAAAATTGTGATGGCATGTCTCCGGACCACCTCTAGGGGGTGTGTCCCAGACCGTCGCCAATTGCCCATCTGCGCAGCACTAGTGCGACGTAAAACCCAACCAACCAACCACTTCAGTGACCCCCAAAGATATAATATGAGATGGAAACATGGAGGACATTGCGGCTACGATAGATTTTACGTACACCAACCACGATTAATGTGCACGACAGTCTTCGGTTGGTTTGAGTATCGAACCCGCAATCTTCCAATTACGAGCTTGGAAACTCTACCAACCAAACTACCATGGCTCATAAAAATTAGAAAATAGATTGATTTTTTTTTTTTTTTTTTTTCAAACAATGTAATTAAATTTGCTGCATTTTCGTCGACATGATTTCTTTTGAAACTTTTATGATTTGATATAGGTGTTTAACAATACGCAATAAAACGATATGCATTTGATATTAATCTAACTAGAATTGAAAATTTTGACTGCAATGACAAATTTTCTGAAAAATCATTTTGTTATTAACGATTACATTTCATTAATAATTTGCCACAAGACACTGAAATAGGCTCAATGTATTAGGCTCACTGTAATGGTCCGCCTATGTTGCAATCCTTTATCTAGGCACCCTAGTCCACCGCTACTGCATAATCGGCGACGATCTTACCTTTCAGCCGCGGAAATGCATTTAAATTGTGCTTTTGCACTTTCCATATCTGCTTTGATACTAAGTTTTTCGTATACAAAATAGAAATAATATGTATTCACCAGATAAATGTACCAATAGTTATACTGTTAAAAATTTCTGTAAATTTAATGTAAATATTTATCCAGAGTCTCTGTAAACTTACAGTAATTCTTAATTAAAAGTGAATAATCGAGATTCTCAATCTTTATTCTGTATTTTTATGCAATTTTATTATTTAATTTTTTAATTAAAATTAAAAATGGCTGTTTCTACTTTAGAAAAAAGCATTCCAAGTCCGAAATATATTCTCCCCAATAATTAATTAAATTAATATTAGTTATTAAAATGAATGTATAAATAAGTTTTTTAACATCTCCGTTTATTTTTCCCTGTAATTTTACGTAAGACTTAAGATAATAGATTACGCAGATTTTTCTGTAGAAATTTTTAACAGTGTACAGATTTTATCTGGTTAAAAATAAAATAAAATAATGTCTTTTGGCAGATTGAGCTGTAATTTTATAGTAAATTTCTATAGTTTTAGAAAACAGAAATCTTGTGTAAAAATGTTGCAGAAGTTTTCTGTTTTGTGACAGAAATTTTATACAGTGCATATATAAGGCCTACAATTCAGGTACTCCGAATTCGTTCGGCTTTAGATTAAAGTTTCATTTTGAAAATTTTACCTAAAAAAAATAATTTACAGGGTGACAAGAAATAACTTGGACACACATAATACGTTATAACTTTAATGCCAATGAAAATATTAAGACCAAACTTCTAAATAAATATGAATACACTATTTTGTCTAATATATTTACAAATTTTTAAAGTGGCTACCTTTAGCCTTAATACAGAGCTTTAAACGTGTCACAAAATTTTCGGCTATGACCCGCAACTCACTTACTGATATTTTGTCCCATTCCTTGCATAAGGATTTCTTTTTAGAGATGCCAAATTTTTATGTGGTTTAGCACACACCCTTGTCTACAAGATGGACCAAACAGAATAATCAATTGAGTTCAAATCTGTGGAATACGGTGGCCATTCTTGAATTCCAATGAAGTCAGGAAAATTTGTCTTGCACCAATCTTGAGTGCGTTTAGCTCTGTGTGCAGGTGAGGAATCCTGTTGGAAGGTCCATCTTTTGTTTCCAAAGAACTTTTGCGACCAAGGTAAGACAACATCTTCCAAAATGAGTTTGCGATATGTTTGTTGATTAATCTTTATCCCTTGATCAACAAAAACAAGTGGTGTTTTCCCACTAGCACATATCCCACTCCAAACCATTACAGATTGGGGTCGTTGACGCCATTCAACAATGCAAGAATGTCCAGGTTCTTCTGCTGACCAAACTCTATAATTATGGCTATTGTGAGTTTGTTCAATCGAGAACAGTTTCTCATCTGTGAAGACAAACGTTTGCCATCGATCACCTGCGGCCCGCTTCAACAGTTCTCTACACCTTTGAAGTCTTGTGCGCTTGTTCTCTGCTGTTATCTTTTCAGCCTCTTTCATTTTGTAAGGGCGAAGACCAAGCTCTACTCTTGCCATCAAACGTGCGGTTTCTCTGTTGATCTTCATCTCTCTAGCAACCTTTCTCATTGAAATCCTAGGATTTCGTTGAACTCGGTTTTTTATAACTTTCCTGATTCTTGATGTGTTAACTGTGCGCTTTCCTCCTCTTCCTGGCCTGTCACCATCAAGTCCGAGTTCTTTAAACCTTTTGATTGTGTATAAAACCGTCTGCTTAGACACTTTCAATAGTTGAACAATTTCACATTATTTCTTTCCTTGCTTATGTAATTCAAGTATGGCATAGTGTTTGTTAACCATAATGGTTATCACAACTAACTTACTTACACATGTTTAGCAGCTTTCTAGGATCAATACTTAATGAAATAAATTTATAACTTTAGTGGTAGTTACAAATATTTCGTTTGAAACTTCGTCCAAGTTATTTCTTGTCACCCTGTATAGAATGAAAATAATGAGCATCATTAAAGCTTGTTTAGTGATTCATTAAAATAATAATAATAATAATAATAATATGTTATTCATACTGTTATATTTTGATAAAAAATTAATATTAAAATTCAGCATCTCCTGTTAAAACTTATAATGGATAGTTTTTTCATTCCTGAATTCTATTTCAAGTACTTTATACACGCAAATTTCTTTTAAGTACACTTAAGTATATCTAATAATGATAATAATGCACATTTAGTATCAAAAATAATAAACTGCATAACAAAATTAAGAATCCAATTAAAATAAATTAAATAAGAAATTTTCATAATGCAATTCTTTCACAAATATTAAATTTCATTTCTCCCAATATATCTATTTCTCATAAACATATTCAGTTTGGGTAATTGCATTTTGTTTCTTATAATTCAAGATAATTGGGGCTTAGAAATTTACAGTTTTTGAATATTTCTTCTCTTCGTTTAACAATAATTAGAGAATCCATTCAAGAGTACCATGAATTTCATGCTAACAATTCATTAGAAAAATAAATTGTTGAACTAAAAAAAATTCAAGAAATCAAGAAATAAAAGATCTAATGAACCATGTAGAGATGTTCGTTTTACGTTAAATTATTAAACTTTTCTATAGAATGTAATTATTTTTCTGGTTTTCGATTCTTTTGTGATGGGTTTTATAGAGAAAAAGCAAACAAAAGGTCGTCATATATAAAGCAGCACTGGCTCTACAGTAGATACCTTTATGCGTTTTTAAATATTTTGGAAATAGTATTTATATTAAACTAATAGACTCAGCATAATAGAATTAAATTTGATATTTATTGATGTATTATGCTTAATTGCAGTCGAACCTCTGTTTAACGAATTCGATAAATCTAGTAAAAAAAAAAAAGTTCGTTTTATGGAAAATTTGTTAAATAGAGAAATATTTTTAATACTACTTTGAACTACACTCATTGACATAAAAATTTGCACACCAAGAAAGAATTGTCAGAATGTCAGAATGAAACGAAAGAGCACGTTGGTACAAGTACGTAAGAGCAACGTTGATACAAGTAAATGATTACCAAATCAAAGCGAAATTATTATTTATTACAGGAAAAATTATGAAAGAAGGGAGGTTTTAGTATCTTGTTGGGCCACCTCTAGCGTGAATGCACGATGCGATACAGGCGGACATTGAGGCATACAAGTCCCATATGATGTCTTGTGGCATCTCGTTCAACATTTGCAGTAAATGCGCCTCTAATTCGTCCTAAGTCGTAGGCTGCTCAACCTGCCGTCCCAAATGATCTCAGATATGCTCGATTGATGAGAAATCTGGGAATCGAGCAGGCCAGGGAAGGGTGGTATTGTGGCGGAGACAGTCCTGTGACAACCTTGCTTAGTGTGGCTGAGTATTGTCCTGTTGAAAAATGGCTGCTGGAGCTCTGCCATGAGTGGAAACACCTATGGCTGAAGGATGTCACGAACGTATAGCTGGGCTATCATGATGCCGTGGATCAATATTAGGAATGACCGTGTGTCATATGCACTGTCATTCCATACCATCACATCAGCTGTGAGTGCGGTGTGCAGTTGTAAAGCAAAGGTAGGATAGAGGATTTCACCACGGTGCCTCTTCACACGTACATGATTGTCTCCATTGCCCAAACTGAATCTGGATTCATCGCTGAAGACGTCCTGGTTTTATTCGGTTGCAATCTAACCACGTCGAGCGCGATACCATTCCAAACGGAGTAGAAGGGGTGGGTATTGTTGACAGCACACGTAATGGGCGCAGCGATAGCAAATGTCCTTCAACCAGGCGCCTTGTGGTGGTATGTACAGACACAGGGATAGGTCGTTATGGTGCTGCATATGCCCGTATGACGAACAACGAAACAGTTTGCGCTATGCCTATGTTTCGTATGATGTAGTGGTTTTTCAATTATTGCTCTATCGAGCGCGTCCTGAGCCTAGTCGCAGAGTAAGCGACTTCTCTCTTGTCCACTGGTTCCATCACCTCCTCACAGTAAAATCAGAACGGCCCAGGCAGCTGGTTACTCGCCAAGCTAATCCCCCGGATTCCATCATACCGATGATTCTTCCCCTCTCGGATTCTGACAGCTGCTCGTATTGTCTTCGATGGTGGCGTAACTGCATCTCTATTTAAAAAGCGTCCCTCTGCAACAGATATGTACACCGAACAAGCTCTGCTTACCTGTTTTATACTCCAAGCAGAACGACGTTCAACGCATCTGGTGGTATTACGCAATGCGCAATCACGCTGCATTTCTAGTCATTTGCATATCTGCCTGGCACGTACCTTCATGCCAAGTTTCATTAATGTCCGACAATGTACTTCTTGGTGCGCAAATTTTTATGGTAATGAGTGTACATAAACACAAATTTTATATTCATAAGTACTAAATGCTATGTAAAAAAGTATTAATTTATGCTTTTTTTAAGTACATAAATTATATATTCTTTTGTTACGATTACGCGATTTAAAAAAAAAATACTTTACTGGCTAGAAATGCATTAATTCTTAACTTTTAAAAATAAAATTATTATTTTTGTTAGTTAAAACTATAGTAAATATATGAAATTTAATTCTTTTAACATTTTCTGCTATTAATATTCATTATAGCTCAGTAATTTTAGAAAGACGTACAATATGCGTTCTTTATTTTAATTATTGGAACGATCTGATAATTCTACCTGGAGTTCTTTGTTTAGTAAGTGTTTTCTTTTGTAATATATCACACATTTTTTATTATTTAATAGCTTCTTCAGATGTGTTTTCGTCAAACTGTAATCTATGTCGAAAGATTTTAATATATAAGCATGTGAAAGTTCGTCGATTTTGGTATCATGATCGATTGAATTTTTCTCTTCATCATTCAAATTTCATTTTTTGCTGTACTATTTTTAATCTTCTAAAATATTCGATTCAATTAGTATTTCCGAGATCTTCCTTTAAAAATAATTCTTAGATGATACAGTTTTAGTAACTCGAGTGTCGTGAAATAAGTAGAAAAAAAGGAAAATTTTCAGAAATATAGAGAAAAAAAATTTAGGTTACGAGAAAAAAGTTTGATGAATAGAGAATGTATTTAGCTATTTATAGGTTATGCTTCACGGGAAAAGTTCGTAAAAGGGATAAATTCGCAAAATAGGTGTTCGTTAACTAGAGGTGCATTTGAAGGTTGTCGTTGTCTGAGCTACATACTTGGCCAGGGTAGAGTGTCTTCATGGGGTTTTCTAAGTGGTCCTTGCCCGTATTCACGTGAGTTTCAGAGAAAACCGACTGTATTAACACTTTCGCGACCGCTGACGTAGATTCACGTCATTTGAAAATCTGTAACTCCGCCAGTGGGCGTTTCTTTCGATGTTGGTATATTATTTATTTCTTAAGAACATACCCAATATTCATATTTTTACAATCAAACATACTATGGATACAAATACTTCGATAACACTCTCAGAAATGCATACGAAAATTTCACGAAAATTTCATCATTTTTGACGAAAGTGTTTCTAGGAATATGCTCCGAGCGAGCATTTCGTCAAATTGACGAAATTTGTTTCGTTACTTATTTGAGAATACAAATTTCGTGTCAAAAATAAAGAAACATTTTTTCATCCTAGTTTTGTCATACAGAATAAAATACAAATTATAGAATTATAAAATTACCTGCACTGTAAAAATTTTCTGTAGTCGATTACAGCAGAGTGTGCTGGTAAAATATTGCCTACTCACTGTGCTGTATTTTTACAACGTGCAGTAAAATAAATTTGCTGCGATTTTTACTCACGTGTGCTGTAATTTTCATTAATGCTTTAAAAATGTTTCCTGCAATTATTACACATGCGTGCAGGGAGTAATTCATAACACTAAGCTATTTATTCCTTTTTTTTTACACATATAATTTACTTTATTTATTTTTTCATGCGAAGCAAACAATCTTGGATAATTCGGGATTCGAGCTCACAATCTCTGGTTCTAGAGGCCATCACTTTGCCAATCACGCCATTGGACTCACAATGACTTTTCTTTACAATAACAGATAAGCTCAACATCAACATTAATTGGTTGATAAATCATGTCATACGCACCAAAAGACTTCTGGAAAAATTTGGATACCGATTTACAGCACAATGTGAAGTAACCAATCCTCAATTATTTTTATAGAACTAGCTGTAAATATATACAGCAACCTATACTGTATTTATGTTAAAAAAATGCTTTATTTTTACAGAATTTTTTTACAGTGCGGAAGTTGCTTTGGACGTTTAAATCCTATTTATATTTGATGAAAATATAAATAAAACAGAGCAAACAAATAAAAGTCATTTTAATATAACGTCGAAACAACACAGGAAAAAAATCAATATGGCGGTAAGGAAAGCTAGTACGTGCTATTGCGAAAAAACTGTTTCATCAAATATTTGAGAGTTCACGTTTCCTCAAAAATCACGTGATCGCTTGACCAAATGGTTGTCAAAAACAACGAAATTAAGCCCAAGGATGTCTGAACCGTCAAAATTCAGTATATTATTTCTGAGAGTGTAGAAAGAATACACTGTAAAAAACAGGTTCTTAAAAATAAGTATATATTGTCTCAAAATAGCCCCGAAACAATATATACTTAAATTTGAAAACCCATATGCTCATTTTTACTTTCTTCTATCTTCAATAGAAGAAAGTATTGGATTCGTAAAAATTTTCGATTTCGGGTTTTTGATGGATTTACACGTTTTGAGAGATATAGAACACGATTTTACCATTTTTAGAAAATGTCTGTCTGTCTGTCTGTCTGTCTGTCTGTCTGTGTGTGTGTGTGTGACAAAATTTTGTGGCAACTGTATCTCTGGAACTACTGCACAGAATTTCATACAAATTGGTATGTAGTTGCACCTTGACATAAATTAGTGCCTATCAACTTTTGGTAAAAATCGTCTTACAGGTTGCGTTGCCATCCCGCTTTTTCTAAATTTTCAACAGGGTGATAAAGGCAAAAATTTTCAAGATGGGTATCTTTCGAAAGGTCTCGTCAGTACCTTTAAAACGAATGGTTGAACTATAAATCTGTGATAATTTAAAACAAAGTTATCGATTTTTTTTACTTTTTACGAAAAAAAACTTAGAAAAAAAATCTTTTTTTTTTTTTTTTTCCTCTCTCCCCTTAATTTTAACAAACTCCCACGGTTTCCGTGTTCTGACAAACTTGAACTAATTTTTGCTTTTTTCCCCTAATTTTGTCAAAGTCCTACGGTTTCCGTGTCTTGACAAACTTTAACATATTTTTGCATTTTCCCCCTAATTTTGTCAAAGTCCCACGGTTTCCGTGTTTTGACAAACTTTGGGTAAAATGTGAAAATTATTCTAAATTTGTCAAAACACGGAAACCGTGGGACTTTGACAAAATTGGGAGGGAAATGCAAAAATTTTTTTAAGTTTGTCAGAACACGGAAACCGTGGGAGTTTGATAGAATTAAGGGGAGAAGAAAAAAAAAATGTGGGACTTTGATAAAATTTTGGGTAAAATGTGAAAATTTGTTAGAGTCCCACTTTTTTTTTTTTTTTTTTTTTAATTATTGTTGCTGAGTGAATTTGTATAGGAAAAGATAGAAGAAAGTCATGTGGTGGCCACAACATACTAGTTGAGTATACTGACATGCTCAAAAATGGGGTTGACCAATAAGAATCTCAATATCCCCATGTTTGACCTGTCAATGTACTCAAAAATGAGTACATGCGTTTTCAAATTTAAGTATATATTGTTTCGGGACTATTTTGATACAACATATACTTATTTTTAAGAACCTATTTTTTACAGTGTATAATTGTTGTGTATATCTATTTGTATTATAAATGTGAATACAGAAAATATTGTTCTGAAATACTGTAACTTGGGAGAATAACGCCCACAGGCGGACTTTACGGTCAAAAAGATAAAAACATGCGGTCGCAAAAGTGTTAAAAGAAAAAAATAGCCTTATCAATTAATACAGTGGTTTTAATAAAAATGCACATTAACAATTGAATCTAAGTAATGCAAAGAGCGTTGTTATGTTAAAATAGAAAGGAAAATATCCTGATTATTTAAAATATCTAATATATTAAAACACAAGGGTATTTCTTTAAGACCAAAATCGCCCGATCTGGGCATGCGCGAGAAAATTATGAACCAATTCGGAACGGGATTATTCCTTCCCCTTCATGCAGTGCAATATGAACATCGATGATAGAACTCGAGCAGACGACATTCATTTAATATTTCGCATGTCTATGGCAGACGCCTGATTAAAGCTCAATAATAAAAACAATTCACACGATTAATTCAGTGATTCATATTTTCCAAGGAAGTATATTAAAAACAAAGCAACTCGCGAATACTTATCGGCTATCGCCGTATGCATTTTCATTTCACCGAAAATTTTCCTATCCAGGACAATATTTTAAGAATTTTTGTGGCGCCATCTCTTATCATCTAAATATACCATACCATATTCCTAATATTATTTTTTTCAGTTTCTTAAAAGAAAAAAAAATCTTTTAAAATTAATAAATTATCGGTGTTTATTGTTCTTTAAAAGTTAACTTTTATCAATTGCAAACTTTGTTTAGAAAAAATGAAGGTAGATGTTTAAAATCAAAGGAAGTTTTATTTTATTTTATTTTTATTTATTTATTTATTTTTTAATCTAATTTTAAATTGATCTCTTATATTTCATTTCTGTACTATATTACAGAAAAAAATAATTTAAAAAGTATAACCTTAAAAATATTGATATTTTATACGAGTAAAAATATGCATAGAATAATTTATTATTAAAAATTTAATGAGCAAATTAACTATCTAAAGTATTAAATGCATTCTTATTTATTTGGACCCTGAGTAGCATATTCTATTTCTAAGGGCAAATAAATTGTAATTATAGAATGTAAAGAAAACACAAAACATTATTAAAATTTATTTTAAATTAAATTATTTTGTCTTATAAATTTATGTGATTTTAAAAGTATTTTTAGAAAAAAAAAAAATCTGAGATTTTTTTTTTATTGACAGATTACTGATGGCGCCACTGTCATATTGTAACTGAAATGGAATATTATAGAATATTATACATTATTAATCATTATATAAAACCTATTTTTTAATTCCGTTTTTAGATTCAGAAAATGCATTGCCATTAAATTATGTCTCGTTTTTCTTTTTCTTTCTTTCTTTCTTTCTTTTTTTTTTTTTTTTTTTTTTTTTCCGAAACTGGTTTTGAAGCTGAAAATGCAAAACTTCACTTAATAAAAATTCACATTTTACAGTTTCAAAATAAATATTAAAATTTCAATAAATCAATTTTTGAAAAAAGAAGAACTGATTTAACGATTTTAAATTTTCTTAATGCAATAACGAAATTGAAAAAAATATGTATATATCATATAATATATAATAACAGGACAAATTTCCCTATATTCAAACATTGGGTTTGAATGATCTTGACACTCACTGATACAATTTGGAATCTAGAAATAGATCCCAAAACACTACGAACGTCACGTCCATGCCTGTACCAGTATTTGAACTCAGCATCTGGCAAAAAGAAAAGGCAAAAAAGAAAACATTTTCTTGGGTAGAAAAAAAAAAAAAAAAACATTTTTTAGGTGGCACAAAAAAATCATTTGTATGGGAAAATAGTCAATGATAAGTGACTTTAATTTAAAGAAGAACATTTTAAAAATTATTAAAAATTGCTCATTAAAATAAAATGAAAACTAGCTTGATTTCTATACTTCCTATTATGTCTCATTTATCATGATATTTAACTAATTCTAATAATAACAATAATTATTTATTTTTAATTTCTTAAATAAGTATCTAATCCGACGTTTAATTTCGTTCTGCTTTTTATAATCAAACAGTTGGAATTTTCAAGCTATATTTTTTAACTTTCATTTAAGAAAGAAAATTTGTTTTTCTTGGACAGCATTACGGATACAGAAACTCACTTCTTCATAACGAAATAGTTTAATCAAGGAATTACTCTTACATAATTTCTGTTGATAATTAACTGTGATGTTTCAAAGGATTAGAAAAATACTATCATAATCTTACTTTTTAAGAAATGAGAGAAAGAAGATATTAGAAACTATTGTCCAATCAGCCTGCTCTCAGTCCAGTCTAAAACACCAATAAAATTTTTGACAAGTCGCTTACAGAAACAATTAGATGAAGTGCAACCTAAAGAACGAGCAGAATTTTGAAATAGTTTTAGTACCATCGACCATATTCATACAGTTAGAAAAATTATTGAAATTAAAAATGAATGCGAACTCCCTCTCTAGGTGGCTTTTGTTCCCTATGAAAAGCTTTTGATTCTGTATTATCACTAGCGATTATGGATGCATTAAGTAATACTAATTCAGGATATATTCACCTTATAGAAAATATTTATAAAGAAGCAACAACCAAATTAAACTTCACAAAACGCGTAATGCATACAAAATCAAAAAGGGTGTAAGACAAGGATTTCACCTAAAATGTTCAATGCAGTACTTCAAGAAGTTTTTAAGAAACTAAATTAGGAAGAGAAAGGCATGAAAATTGATGGAGAATGTATAAATAATTTGAGATTTGCGAATGACATTGTACTGCTTGCTTCATCGTTTAAGGATTGGTAAGAAATACTTTAAGAATTAAACAAAGAAAACAAGCTCGTTGGATTGAAAATGAATCTCAGTAAGACAAACATTATGTCCGATTCCATTGTTTCTCCACTGAAGATCACTGTTGATATGGATAAATTAGAAACGGTGTGCAGTTATACTTATCTGGGACGAGTCATTACGGTGAACGGAACAACATGGAAGAAATTAACAATCGAGTTAAACTTGCATGTGAGCATTTAGAAGAAACAGCGCTATTTTCACAAGCGATCTCCCAATTTGTTTAAAAAGATAAGTTTGTGATCAGTATATTTTACTATGTTAAGTTCTGCTTCAGAAACTTGGATATTAATATGTAATACTATGTAAAACTTCAAACAACCCAGAGAAGCATGGAGAGATATGCATGTTAGAATTTGCCCGAAGAGGCAAAAAGCGAAACACCTGGATTATGGAACAAACCAAAATTACTGATATCATTTGTAGAGTTAAGAAGTTAAAATAGAGCTGGGCTGGGCACCTTGCCAGAAGAAGCGATGATAGATGGATCACCAAAGTCCTATTTTGAATACCGAGAGATAAGAAAAGGCCATGGAAGAGACTACAGTGTTGTTTGAGAGATGAGATTGTGAAGTTTGAAAGAGCAGAATGGAGAAGAGTTGCGATCAATTTCTGTTAACAAAAATATCACTAATTTATTCTAGTTTATAGACGGAATGTGAAAATAGTTGTATTAAAGAAAATACAGTTCTTAAAAAAAAATTATTATTATTATTATTATTATTACTATAATTATTATTAATGTAAACCTGGTAACTCTTCTTTTTTGTGAAAAAATAAATGTTTAATATGATCCACTATATAAAGTAATATATAATTTCTAGCATCTTTCTTCTTTTACTTGTAATTTTTTTTTTTTTCTTTAAGATGCTATAGACATTTAGATTAATCAAAATATTTACATGTCAAGAAAGAGTTGTTTAATTCTATCATTCATTACATCCTTAATAAACAGTAAAGATGGACTAAACCACATCTATTTGTGTTATAAAATAACTAATAAGATTAATTCTAATTCATTTATTTAAGTATTAAAAAAGAGAGGGGAAAATATAAGCAAGATTCTTCTTTTATGAATTTATTGAGTCTGGAATAGATAAGAAATAAGTGAAAATATTTCCTGAAAGAGTCTACTAATGAAAGAGAGGAAATAATGTATTTCATTGATCTTACAGAATACCTTAATACAATTTATAACATTCCACTTATATTACAACAAAACAATTTACAGCGTTACATTTCCTCGCCATTATTTGTCGCAAGCATTTAGCAGATATTTCAGTTCTGCAATAAATGGATGCAGAAAACGTAACATATAAAAAGATTTTCTTTTAATACATTAAAAAAGATATAAGACAATATTTTATCCATTTATTTATTTATTAGTTTAATCTTCGGTAACTCGCTTTTATATATATATATGATCAGTACATTTCTTAAATTTGAGATGAATATTAAAAAGTTTCAACATTTTGGAATGTTAAAATTTTTGAAATTTTTATATCTGAAATAATTCGTTACGCTTCTAAGAGTTATTCTTTTAAAAAAAAAACATAATAATAATAATAACTTTAGAGCGGATAATTTTTATTTTGTTTATATTAAATGCTGATCTTAATTTGATTAAGTACAATTTTAAATAGCAACTTTTTAATTGACTGATCTGCTGAATCTGATAGTCAGATACCGCCTTCTATGCTTTTACTTGTTTTTTCATGTCATAATAATCAAAATAACGTAACATTAGATAATACATTAGCTTGAAATGTATTTAATCCTCTTATGGGAAGTTTACTCAGCTTATTTAATACTGAAAGTCACCAGGACGTACTTAGAAGAAAGGATATAAGATATATTTTTTTTTTAAATAAAGTTATACAAGTAAAATTTTGCTGAAAACTCTGGGTTGAATTCTTACAGTTGGGAATTAAAATTAGGTGGGGAGTAATAAGTCACACCGCCCTTGAAAGCATTAAAATACTTCAAACCATAATAATTTACTTACATATCAAATTTTCAATTAATTTAGCCAGTTTTTTAATTAAGTGTTCTTATTTCAATTTATTTTCCTTTTTGGGCTAGTTAAGAATGTTTTTATATGACTCATATAATAATTAAATTGATTTTTATGCAAATGCATAAGAGCTAAGAATTACAAAATTGCCTTGTTGAAATATGCAGACGAATTCCATCATGTTAAAATGATAAAAAAAATTTCAAGTATTTGTCAATGTGGGATTCGAGAATGTTTTATTCAACGATAAATAACACGATGATAATTATCTGACCAGAAATATTAGCAATTGAACTTTGAACATGGAATTCTTCGTGGTGGCTTGAAGTACATTCCGATATAAATTTTGGCTACCAAGATTTCCAGACATGAACACCATACACTGAGAAAAAATTCTGTAACTGACATCTAGAATCTAAATTGTGGCTCTAGAAAAAATTGTCCCATGTCACCCTTATAAATTCTAGTCCCCTTGGAAAGCGAGTTCTAGAAGCCCCTATTAGAATTCTAGAGCGTTTGCCTATATTTTTCTCGAGGGCAAAGTTATTTAAAAATCTCTGCAAATAAATGAGACTACAAGAAGCGGGTTTCTGCAACTATAATCTTGGTTTATTACCCAATTCTAAAAAATCAAGCAAGAATTTCTCGCAATATAAATGATTCAGAATATTTAGAGTATTCAGAATATAGTTTCACCATCTAGAAATGTGTACACTAAAAATTCTCGATAATTTCGTCTATTCAGTTTATTGGCGTACCTTATGCACATACCTCGGAAATCAATATTTCTAGTTAAGGGATTTAGAAAATGATCACTTATTCATTCTAGAGAAAGGCGGCTTTTTTTTTTTTTTTTTTTTTTTTTTTTTCTCAGTGTAAAGCCTATCTGGGATTGGATTAAAAAAGCCATTCCTGCAAGAAATTTAGCGCCTACCACATAAAAACCAACTCAACATGATTGAACATTTTCCTCAACTAGTTCCTTCACTGAGTTCATACAGGCGCCACGCAATATTACAGCGGAATCCATAGGCTTTCAGCACATCAGTATATATGTTCTGGAAGCTTTTGTGCTACAATATTTCAACAGAAAAAATGCAGTCGATTTTTTTTTTTTTTTTTTTTTTTTTAATGATACTGTAAAAGAAGATATTGATATCCTTGCCTAGATTTTAACCGTGCAACCGTATAATTCAGCAAAGATACAAAAGCAAATTATTTTAAAGTTTACGCATTTTAATGGACTGAACAATTTTTTCTTTCAGTAAAATTTCTTTGTTTAAAAAGAATGCTTATTTTGAAAATGTAAAACATTTTATATTGCAGTAAATTTAAAATTGCTGAAAAGCAAAAGTGCAAGGGAGATAGGTGAGATTTAATAAACGGGAAGGAAGAATTTGTATATCAACAATTTTTCTCAGCAGATGGCACAAACTTTCTTTCAAGTGCTAAATTATTTTATATGCAAAATCCATTATTAGATAGACTTAGTAGTGAAGAACTGACAACTTTAAGTTTTCTTTCATTCTGAAGATTACTCGAATATCAAAATAATTTTTTACAGTTGTAATTTTTATCTTGCACATTTCTTTATTTGTAAAGCATATTGTTATTATTATTTTATCTGGAAAATAAATTGCCATTTTGTAACTACAAACAAACAAAATAAATAAATAAAGCAGTACAGGATGAAAAATACATTAGTATTGGGGAAGAATGATACTCTTGTACATGTTTCAAAATCAATAGTTTTTCTAGCTCTTAATTAATAGAAGCTATAGCGTATGTTAATTTCTTTTTATAGGAAGGGATAATAGTATATGAATATTTAGTATCAAATATTTCTTGTAACTAAAATTAGATTTGCTTAGGACTGAAAGACCCAGGTTTCAAATGTGAATTTTTAATTATCAAAAAATAAAGATGTTAAATAAATAAAATGACTATTAACATTTATTTTTATTTAACCTGAAATATTTCTTAAAGCAAAAATTTGATTTAGTTAAGTTCCTCTCTACCTTTAAAAATTTTCCCGTCTTCGGTCACCAATTTCCCATGTAATTCGATGGGGAAATTTGTTACTTGAATTACTCATTACAAAATTCTTATTATTATTATTTCACAAGCAGGAAATTCATAACCGTTAAATATACTCATGTTTTTCAAAAATTTTAAATTTAAATTTTTAATATTTTATTTTGAATCTATAATATGCAAAAAAAAAAAAAAAATACATTTAGTTCTCTTATTTTTTATTTTATTTTATTTATTTATTTATTTATTTATTTTAGCTCAAAAATAAAATATACGAAAAAAAAAATGAAAGAGTCATTTTTCGGGAAAACAAACTTAACGGTTGTGAATTTTCTGTATACGAAAAAGGAATTAAAAAAAAAAAAAAAAAAAACTTTAGGTAATGAGTACTTCTAATAACAAATTTCCATAATAATATGGGCTTTGGCTTCCAGCGACTATAGGCATTATAAGCAATTAGTACAAAACTTTGAATAAACATCATAAAATGTAAGAATTCGCAACAATTGTTTAGGGTCGAATGAAAACACGACCTTTCGTCAGGCGAACAATGTAGGCACGAGTGCTGCAATGCAAACAAAGCGGCAATGATAGGCGAGACTGCAATGTCCCCCATATTCCTTAAAATAAAACCCCTGGGGGAGGGGGGGGGAATTACCAAGCGAGGAAACCATCACCTCTGATAGGTAGAGTTAGTCCCCTTCTTGAGAAAAGAGCAGCTTAAATAGGAATTATTTCTATACTCGTGTGACAATTGAAAAAATTTAATTGAAATTGCAAGGCTATTATATCATACTCATAACTCTTTCCACCCCCACCCCCACCCCCTCTCCCTCTTCAATCACAAAAATTAGAAAAACTAGTAAGCACAAAATAAAATCTCGAATACCGGCTGATAAACCTATTAAAATAATGTTTGATAAAGAATTTAAAATTAGAGATGAAAGATACAAAACCATACATCAAAAGACCATCAAAATTAGCAAATGTTAAGAATAAAAAAGTTGGCTATTTAGACAGTATAAATAGTGAAGAATAAGATATTTTATTAGAGATTTCTAATAAAGTTAATGACACTGATTTAAACAATCCATTTTTGCTAATTCATGACTATTTCCATTAAAATTGTTAATCGACATTATGGTCAAAATAATTGACCTATTACATTTTTTGTTCAAAAAAACGAAACTATTTTAAATTTATAGAAGGATTTTGCAAATAAGCAAAGTTTTCTCGATCAATTTTTTATTTTTATTTTTTTATTCCCTGCAAGATCTTTTTAACATTTTCTTTTCTAAAATTGTTAATATATTGTTTTTCTTTCGAAAAAAAGTGTTGCTCTGTTTTTGTTTGTATGATTGTTAAATGTCAAAAAATAATAATATGTCAAATGTACGCAAAAAATTTTATGGAAGGACATTAATTCACTGAATTATTTTCAAACAATGTTTTTAAAACGATTTGACGCATAAAAATGTATCAAATCTCCCATGCTTCCATAATCTCCCATGCCCTCATTACTACGTACCATTCGTCCGCAGTAATGAGAAGAAATGATATAGTATAGTTATTTTTTAAATGAATGGGATTATATATTTTATGTTTTTTTTTTTTTTTTTTACTCGTTATGCTTTAAAAAGTAAACAGAAGGTTATTTTATAAGAAAACATAAAAAAATGTCATTCAAAGAGAATTTTATAATGTTTAAAATAAATGACACTTTTAAAAAATGTATCATGCCATCCCTACTTTTCCTAACTGCTTGATCACGGGTAATTTAATAATTCACTTATTCATATAACTGACCTTTATAAAATGGCTACTTCCATTAAGTATATATATATATATATATATATATATATATATATATATATATATATATATATAGTTCAATTTTGTTACTTTTACTTCGGGCTGGGCCGGGCTCGGGCCTATATTTTTACTTTTACTTCAGGCCGGACAGGGCCAAGATTGTTAACGTACGGGACGGGACGGGCCGGGCCTGAAATTTCAGGCCCGTGCAGAACTCTAAGGGGAGCATATATTATTGTAACCCTTAAAGCAGTAAAGAAAGGACTGCAGAGAGAAAATCCAGAAGTGAGAGCAGAGTCGGCAGAGGAAGTTTCCTGTCGCTCTGGTTTCTGTTTGAAATGCACTAATTGTGAGTGCACAGTTTCATAATTCAATATTAAATGAATATTTTTCTTGTATAAATGGATGTAAGTAGATGATACACGTAATATCAAATTTTACGATATCCTGCGAAAAAGAAAGGACTGTTTCTTTGGAATTCCCCCAGACAATCTTCTCACGAACTCAAGACTTCATCTACTTTGATTCTTGAAGAAAATAGGATTCGTATTGTCAATACTTTAATATTAGCCCTAGGGTAAGTACACACTGTATCCTTTCACAAAATCCCACAAGAAAAAATCAATAAGGGTTATGTCTGGGGATCGAAATAACGATTGCAAAACTACGAAAAACGCTATATAAACATAGAGAAACGCTACATAAACAAAACATGATATACATCGCCATCTATGGGCAAAATTTGAACTTTTTTTTTTTTTTTAACTAAACTTATCACCGTAAGAAGCATTGTAGAGTAACTCGTACTCTGGTATGCCACTTATTTGATTTTATATTAAACTTTTCAGCGTGTCAGGCCAAATTGTATAATTGTCACACCAATACCAGAGTTGCCAACTTTTATAATTTATTCCGGAGAATTTTTAATCCTGCATTTATTTCACACCACTTTATTTGTAGAATATTTTTCTCCAATATATAACTACGACAAAATAAGAAAAAATGCACTTTAAAAAAAGTGGTTTGAAAAGAAGGCGGAACTAACAATGCTAGGGAATAAATTATAGAAGTTTGCCACTCTGCAATATTTGATGCACTTAATTACAGAACATTAACTGCTAAAATCAGCACCGTACTACGATAGTACTATACAATGAAAAATTACTCTATTTTATAGTTGGTGAGAAAATATATAAGCATCAAATTATTTCTAAAAAAATATTACTTACAAACTTTGAATAAACACCATAAAATGCAATAAACTCGCAACAATTGTTTCGGGTCGAAAAAACACACGACCCTTCATCAGGCGAATAAAGTAAGCACGAGTGCTGCAGTCAAAGCGGCAACGCACAAAATCTTTTAAAATGAAAAGAAAAACTTTATAAAGTAGAAAGTAAACATGACAACTGGTGTGAGTAGAAATGTACAAGAAAACAATAAAATAAATAAATGAGTGAGATTAACCATATAACAAGCTAAGGATATCAAAATTAAACGAAAATCTAAGTTACGTGAGTAATTTCCAAGCATCAGAGAAGAATGGAGTGGAAGAAATATCATTAACAAAATTTTTCGAATTTGAACCGGAACATTGAACCGGAGCATTTGTAAAATGTTCCGGCTGTTGTGTTCCGGTCCAAATGTTCCGGTTCAAGGTGCTCTGGTTTGTTTAGAGAGAAGACTACGTGAATTCCATTATTCTTCTATTGAAATTGAGGAGCTTGTGAATTTAGTTCATTTGTGTATCAGGCAAACTGCTTTCATTTTTAATGGTACTTATTATTTCCAAAATGATGGTATGGCCATGGGTAGTCCTCTCTCTCCCTTACTTTGCGACATTTATATGCACTATTTTGAAGAAAAACTCTTCAGTGTATATAAATGTCCTCACTGGTTTAGGTATGTGGATGACACTTTCGTTCTTGTCTCCCCTGATGTCGATTTGTCCAATTTACTTTCTTTGGTCAATTCGATTGACCCATGCATTCAATTCACTTTTGAGGTTGAACAGGATTGCTCTTTGCCTTTCCTTGACGTTCTTGTGATTAAAGAAAAGGATTGTTTCTCAACTACTGTCTTTAGAAAACCATTCTCAGTCTCTTTGCCGCCGCATGCTCTCTCTAACCACGCCCCTCAACAAAAAATGTCTGCTTTTTACACTTATGTTTATCGTGCCTTACACATTTGTTCTGATCCGTCTAATCTTTCGAAAGAAATTAATTATTTAAAATCTCTTGCTCTCTCTCGTGGTTATAACCCATCTATTATCGATAAAGCTCTATATAAATTTAAGAATCCTAAACGTTCTGCTCCCAAATTAAACGATCACAGTCTCATCCCAGTTGTTATACCTTTTTATTCTTCACTCTCTTTTAAAATCTCTAAAATTCTTTCACCGTTTGGTTTCAAAGTCATTTACAAACCCGTCAATAAAATTAAATTATCTTCTCTTAAGGATCCCATTCCCACCGAAAACCGTTCTGGAATTTATTTAATTCCGTGTTCGTCCTGCAACTTAGGCTATATTGGTCAAACTAGGAGGCGTTTGAAATACAGAATAAATGAGCACCGTCGGAATGTTCGTAATGAAGAGATTACCAAATCTTCTATTGCTTTCCACTGCTGGTCTCAAGGTCATCGTTTTGATTTTTCCAAAACTAACATAATTTCATCTCCGGTCTGTTCCTCCCATTTGGATATTCATGAAGCATTTTACATATTTAAAAATTCGAAAAATCTTGTTAATGATATTTCTTCCACTCCATTCTTCTCTGATGCTTGGAAATTACTCACGTAACTTAGATTTTCGTTTAATTTTGATATCCTTAGATTGTTATATGGTTAATCTCACTCATTTATTTATTTTATTGTTTTCTTGTACATTTCTACTCACACCAGTTGTCATGTTTACTTTCTACTTTATAAAGTTTTTCTTTTCATTTTAAACGATTTTGTGCGTTGCCGCTTTGACTGCAGCACTCGTGCTTACTTTATTCGCCTGATGAAGGGTCGTGTGTTTTTTCGACCCGAAACAATTGTTGCGAGTTTATTGCATTTTATGGTGTTTATTCAAAGTTTGTAAGTAATATTTTTTTACAGCGCCAGTTTTGTGGTGCTTTTTTATTAAAATTATTTCTAGTTGTATTTTCAACCATATCGACTATAGCGGCCAGGTTTTGCTATGTTTTAAATTTTAACATGAGTTGTATTTGAAATAAATCATTAAAACCGTAATGTTTTTGTTTCTTTAAGTTTTGTTTGAATTGGATACTATTATTCGTTAAAAATGTTTGCTGTCATTTTTACAGTTAAATAATTTGTTTATTTGTATACGTGCGCATAAAATTAGTACATGGTATAACTTTTGCTGTTACTTGGTAGCATTTTAGTACCATATCGCTTTACCTACAATAAACTTTAAAGATAACTAAACTTCCAAAGCAAATGTTTGAAACATATTTCAGCTCAGAGAATAATTTTTAATTTATTTGGTAATTTACTTATTACAGTCTTGACATAGATCATATTTAAAATTTCCCGCCATGTGATCTTTAAAACTTTTTCGATCAATTTTTCCTTTGTTCTCCCGGGCAGTAAACCTTAATAACAAAATTTTATTTTAACTTTGTGTGAGTCAAAGCTCATTAATAATGAATAGCGTAATTTCGAAAGTATAAATTCTTGTTTTTTTTTTTTTTTTTTTTTTTTTTTTTCTTTCTTTTTTTGCCATCAACTTTTAAATTTTCGTAAATTCTTTGAAATTAATGACGGAAAAAAAAAAAAAAAAAAAAAAAAAAAAAAACTATTTTGAAAACTTTCTTTTGCATTTAGAACAAGAAAGGAAAAACTTAATTATCTTTACACATCGATAAATTCTAAATGTTAAAAAAAAAAAAAAAAAAAAAAAAAAAAAAAAAAATCATTTGTTCGTTTAAAAGCGTTTTAGAAATACTAAAAAATAACTTTGAATATCAGGAAATACAATATTCCAGATCATTTAGGTAAAAAGAAAAAAAAAAAAGAAGAAAAGAAAAAATGGAAATTTCACATAGCTAATGGTCGAAAAAAAAAAGTTATAATTTTACCCTAATGTATTTGCATCAATTTTGGGTTTAACATAATAAATAACATTGGATCTAACGCGTTAATCCGCACTTAACTATTTTTCATGATTTATTACTTCTTTTCAAATGTTAATGAGCTTCTTTCACGTTTTAATCCAGATATCAAAGTATTTAAATACCGTATATAAATTAAGAAATTTGAAGATTACGATTCTCCATTTGTATAAGATAAAATACATTATTAGAACTTAATTTCTGAAAATGAATATGTTCAGATTAAGCGTCCATTTTTCTTTTAAAGATAAAAAGAAAAAGAGAAATAACGTGTTAAATTATAGTACATTACGGTTTAAAATGTACTTTTTCTTGCCGTTGGTAGATATTAAAAATTTAAAAGAGTTAGCTGTGTTAGTTTCATAGATTTTTGACTTATATTTTATGCTTAACCCTTTAACGGTCGCATTATTGCTAAGAAAACTGCCATAAAAAAGCCTTTCTTTTCCTTTTTTGCAAAATATTATTTTCTACTAACCTCTATTTTAAAATAAACTATCTTCTTTCACCATTAGAATGGTTCTATCATCGGGTATGTTTAAAAAAATAAATAAATAAATAAATAAACAGGGTATAAAGCTTATATTGATTGTACTTAATATTTTATTTTATTTATTTATTTATTTATTTATTTTTTCCAACACTGCAGTGTCATGGGTATGAGAAAATAGAGAATGAAATCTCATCCCATGATATTGATGGAAACGAAATGAAAGGGTTTAAGGATATTGTTTCTAATCCTTTCCTTCACTACTAATAGCAAAATAGAGGGTTGGGTGAACTATTTTAATTGTTAAACACAGCCTGAATTAAATAATTTAAATGGTATATAGTAACAATTTTATTTAACTAAAATACAATTACCTTAGTGTCTCCGACAGCATCTTTATTTGAATGCAAGACATTGTTATCACAGTCGAATCCCTTTATACACTCTCAGAAATAATATACTCAATTTTGACGATTCAGACATCCTCGGGCTTTATTTTGTTGTTTTTGACAACCATTTCGTCAAGCGATCACGTGATTTTTGAGGAAACGTGAACTCTCAAATATTTGACGAAACTGTTTACTCACAATAGCATGTGCTAGCTTTCATTACCACCATATTGTTTTTTTTTTTTTTTTTTTTTTTCCTGAGTTGTTTCGACTTTTCGTTACAATGACTATTTGCCGGCCTGGTGGCTCGGTCGGTAGGACGCTGCCTTCTGGATTCCCAGGTCTCGGTTTCGAATCCCGGTGCGGGCATGGAGGTTTGTGATGTCCTATGTCTACAAAATAATGCGTGGGCTTGTTTCTGTGAATTTCTGTAAAAATATGGATCAATTGAGACATAAGTCATTATAACTATAGGTATCAAAGCTGTCAAATAAATGTCCGAATGACTTTTATATGTTTGCTCTGTTTTATTTATATTTTCATTAAATATAATTAGGATTTAATGTCTAAAGCAACGAACTTGCAGATAATTTTATAATTCTATAATTTGTATTTTATTCTGTATCACGAAACTAGGATGAAAAAATGTATCTTTACTTTTGACGAAATTCGTATGTTCAAACAAGTGACGAAAGTAATTTTCTCAATTTGACAAAATATTCGCTCGGAGTATTTCCCTGGAAACGGTTTCGTGAAAATTAAAGAAAATTTCGTGAAATTTGAGTATCCATTTCTGAGAGTGTAGAAAACATTCAAAGGGCTGAATTTTTCGTTAATTGTTTCCAATGTATAGTATTGATAAAAGAAGCTTATAAAAAGAAAAAGAAAATTTTATGTACTATATCCATATTTTACGTCCTATACTTTTGCTTTTATTTTGTTTGGGCTAAATCAGTATTGTTATAATGCGTTCAGGTCTTAAATATCAGCCCCAGTCAGACCTCCACAATGCTCTAGTATCAAACTATTCCAGATAAATTCTAAGAAACCTGGAGTCGATCGGTAATTATCCGGGATAACTCATTAAACCTATAACAGCACATTAAGCCAAAGGTCCCACGTTCCTGAATTTTTTTCGCTTATGATTGAAGAAAAAATATTTTTAGTACTGTAAAAGGTGTTGCATTAAAAATAAAATATTGCATTAGTAAGTATTCTTTCCTTTTGATAATATTTAGCAAAAACTGTGAATTAATGTTCATTTAATCTTGGCAAAATATCAGCATAACATAAAAGAGGACTTGGCACTTGGCACCACAGAAGATTTCATATAAAAGCTTATATTTTCATTTAATATTTATAAATTGAACTATATTTGGTTTGTTCAATAAAATATATATTTAGGCAACATTTCTTATCCATCTCTAATTCTTTTAAATAGGTTCTATTAAGTATCCAAAAAAAATATCTGTAGGAGTTTTGGAGTTTTAGCATTTTGAAGATTATGAATTTATGAGAAAATGCAAACTGAGAAGACGCAATTTAAAGATTTCAAATCTGTAAAAAAATACATTAAAGAACCATAAGAATTGTTGCCTGAATATACATATATTATTATTATTATTATTATTAAACGAGCCTAATATAAACTAATTTATAAATATTAAATGGAAATATGCATTTATACGAAGCCTTCACTGGTGCCAAGTCCTCTTAAAATTAAAATTAAAGAATTTCTCACAAAACGCAAAAAAGAAAAAAAAAAAAAAAAAAATTAAATACAGATAAACACATAGTAGAATTCTAAATATGTGTCGCATTATTCACTAATTAATTAATCCAGTAATTTATCCAGCAGATACATTAAATAATCTGTTTTAGTTAAAAACTTTAAATGGGGCATTTTAAATAAAATAAAATAAATAAATACAGAAATTATTTGACATTGCAGCTGTTCAAAGCATGAAATATTTATTTAAATGTATATTTGAACATTTTAAAACCTTTTTATCATTATTATTACTAAAAAAGAAAGACACAAAAATGATAAAATAGTTATGAAATTTATCATATTTTCAAAAACTTAAGAATAAGTTTAGGAAAATTTATAATTTTATACACTGACATGCAGTGATTGAAATTATTTTTATGTAAAACCAAATCTTCATATAACAAGCTGAAACACCTGTAATATAGAAATAAATGCAATTTTATTTTCTATGAAATTATTATTTATTTTATTTTTACTTATTTAATTTAACATACGTATATAATTTATTTTTATTTAGACTGCATTTAAAACACTGCATCAACAAATACGAGTTTTCCCTCTTACATATTGATTGATTAAAATAAAATATTTAGATGTCTTTTCTTTATTTAATGCATTTAATACATGCGCAACTCAAAATCATGATTTTATATCGTGATTTAAATTATTAATTAAACATATTTATCACCCTGATAAATTTTGAAATGTTAAGCATTTTCAGAATTGTTATTATTTGTAATATTAATTCAACATTATAAATGCCACAATATTGCTACGAATCATATTTATCATTCTGATAAATTTTGAAATGTCAAGCATTTTCAGAAATGTAATTATTTGTACTATTAATTCAATGTTATAAATGCCACAACATTACTACGAGTCACTGCCAGTTATTTATATAATTTAACATAGTTTTAATACAACAGGAAAATATTTCTAGACTTTTCTGCAATTGATAATGATTCTTATGGTTCTAGAAACGGACGAAAATATTATTTTTATACATACATCTACTTGCATGCAATTCTCTCTCTTTTTTTTTTTTTTTCCCCTACCACAAATGGTAGTCTGCAGAGCAATTTGTTACTGATATGCGTCAAGGAACATTATAGAAACGGATATTGTGAGGATATAATAGCGCATTACATACAACCTGGACTCATTAACTGTAATAGAACGCATTCCTTGCTATCGAGATAGAATAAAATATGATACATGCAGTATATCCGTGATTCTATGCTATATTTCTGAGACTAGAAAGGCAAGCAATCTATTTTAAATATTATATATAGTAGACTTTCGAATATCTGAATTGATATATACGTAAAATAAGTATCAAGAAACGTGGAAATTAGCTAACGGATCGTTAATTAAATTACTATTTCACTAGAAAGCTTCAAAATTAATAAAATAAAAAAATGAGCTCTAAAGATGGTGTTAAACATTTTTGTAACGATTTAAGCAAGCTTTCACTATAAATAAATTTTATTTAAAAAAAAAAAAAAAAACTGACTAGTATAAATTCGGAATAGGTTTTATTACAGTCTGTATCATTAAAACTATTTTTACCGCGTACAATTTCTCTGAAAAATAAACAATAGATCGAAGGCTATATTTCTGCACGCATAGAAGGAAAATACTTTTCAGTTCAATTCAATTATTACAAAAAAGATGTGAAACCATGGTGGTTTCAATGACTGGTAAAAGGGTAAAAAGAAATGCATATCCAAGAAAGATGTTGAAAAAGTTCGACAAACATGTCCTTAAACGTGCACTTAAAAACTTGAAACAAAATAAATAGATTAAATTAAATACGGACAGATGACTTTATTTAAAATTCTCAGAATTTACCTTTTGGAAATCAACTTGAGGTGAAATATTCAACGCTCTCGCTTTCAGTCCCCAGGTGGCGGAATTAAGTCCCGTTTAGAGCATGGATGTTCATAGTGGTTCGGAATCTACTTTAAGCCAGCGGTCTAATGAGTCCTAATGTACATAATCTGGTGTGTCACACACACGACTTTCTCTTACCCAGCATTTAATATTATAAAAATTGATTGCGGATTAAGTCGTAAGATCAATTAGGTAAGATAATAAAGTTCAATCTATTTTAAAATTAATGTAATATAGGTTTAGTAAGAGTTTTATTTGACATATAATTTTGTGTAAGGGGGGCTACGGCCCCCCCTTAACTCCCCGTTTAATTATACACTATCTACCAATAAGTATTTGGACACTTTCGAATTTAGACGTTTTGTCAAATATTTAGAAAAAATCTTTATGAATCATCTTGAAACTTTGGTAGTGTAAAGAACATTTTATGCCTCGTATATTTCGGAAAAAGTTCTGTCCCGAAGAGAAAAGAGGGACCAGTAAAAAATTAAACAAATATCAAAATGATTTGGATCACCCTGTAAAAAGTAATGCTTTAAATACGTTTTGGCCGTAACATGTGATTATGAGGATTTTTCTAATTATCTGTACAAATTTTTATGAGGCTACCACATATATTCATGAAGATATAGCAATTTAAAAAAAAAAATTGAAAAAAAAAAAATTCCACTTTTTAAATTATAATACGTATGGTATTAGACCTAGTGCAAAGCCATTTTTAGTAAGTTTGGCATACTACATTAGACACAGCACACTGCAATCAGAATGCACAAATGATAAATATCTAACGAAATATAAGCATTTTTGCTAAATTTATTTACGCATGCGCTAGCTTTTAAAAAATTCATTTGCATAATTTAATAACCAAAAGCATTGAGTTACTTATATGAAACAAATATCGTGTAAATTCAATATATATATATATATATATATGAGAGATAGAATGAGCAGAATTTTAGTTCTTCTCAAAAAAAAAAAAAAAAAAAAAAAAAAAAGGAGATGGGGGAGTTATAAGGGTTTTATCAATATTTATTTACAATCAGCGAACACTCTATTACTATTGGGTATTGATTGAATCAAAATAAAACTATGAGTAAAACCCCTTATAGTTTAGCTTGTATTTTGAGAGAACTGAAATTCTTTTCATTCATTCTTTTATAACTTTTTGAATTTACATGATATTTGTTTGGGGTTTTCATATAATTTGCTCAATACTTTTCTCTATTAAATTATGTATTTTTTTTTTTTAAAGCTAGCGCATGCGTAGTTAAAAATTATTTAGTAAAAATGCGCATATTTTGTAAGATTTGAATATTTTTGCCTTCTGAGCGCAGTATGCTATGTTTAATGACGTACGCCAAATATTCTAAAAATGTCTTTGCACTGGGTCAAATACCCTACGTGTTACAATTAAAAAAGTGGATTTTTTTTTTCAGTTTTTTTAAAGAACCGTTATATCCACATGAATATAAATAGTAGCCTTCTAAAAAATTTACATAGATAATGAGAAAAATCTTCATAATCACGTGCCACCAAAATGCATTTATTACTTTTTACAAGGTGATCCAAAACATTTCGTTCATTTTTTACTGGTCTCCTTTACCTGTTCCGAGGACACAACTTTTACAGAAATTTATGAGGTATGACATGTTCTTCCCGTTGTCAAATTTTCAAGTTGATTTCTAAAGAACTTTCCTAGATATTTAACAAAACGTTTAAAATCGAAAGTGTCCAAATACTTTTTGGTAGATAGTGTAGTGTTTACATTTTTTTTTTTTTTTTTTTTTTTTAAATTTAAGTCTGTTATTAATCTGCCTTCATACTTGCCAATACTGATTAAAATTTTCAAGTGCTATTCTAATACGGACTTCAAAATACCAAATTTGAATTTCCTGTTGTTGTTTATTTTTAAGTTATGCTGATAACAGATATACATATAGATATAGATCAAACGCTAAAATTTGGACTTTCGTATTCAGGACACCTCATAACTTAATACCATACCAAAAAAAAAAAAAAAAAAAAAAAAAACAGAGTTTGAAAAATTTTTTCAAGAAATACTTTGTTTACAGTATGGGTATGAAAAATTAATTTTTCTCCCTGAGCATTGTTCTTCGACATAGTAAAATGTAGCAAAGCATTTCCATCAATTACACTTAATGGAAAAGAACGTTTAGCTTGATTTCTGATAGCCTTGTATATTGTCTATAAACTATATACACATCACATTATGCATGGAAAACCAAAATGAAATACACTTCCAACATTTTCCAAGTATAGCCCCAATATATCCAAATGTTTTGGGTAGCCCTGTAACTGAATAATGAATGATTGGCATATCATAATCTACACAAAACATGCTTTTATGCATATAAATACACTCTATAAAAAAAAAAAAAAAAAAAAAAAAAAAAAAAAAAAAACGCACCAAGAAGAAGTGGGGACAAAAATTGGTAGATGGGGTGGAATGGGTGGTCCGAATGGTACGAAAACTGGTAGATGTGATGTACATGTGGAGAAAAACAATTGATTACATTTTCAGAAAATTTGAATGATTTAATCAAGAGAAAGGGCATCACAAAGTAAACAAGTCAATAACGCGTTGGTCCACTTCTGGCCCTTATGTACGCAGTTATTCGGCTTGGTATTAATTGATAGAGTTGGCAGATGTGCTTCTGTGAAGTATCGTGCCAATCTGTCCAATTGTTGCGTTAGATTGGTAAAATCCTGAGCTGGTTGTAGGACCCTTTTAATGATGCTCCAAACGTCCTCAGTAGAAGAGAGATCCCGGGACTGAGCTCAACTCCACTGAGTCACCTATTAAGGGTATTTGAAGTCACTGAAGTACCAGTTGCACGTAGGATCGACGATAATGATGAACTGGTGCTTGATTACATCAAAACCTGTATGTATGTCAATTTGTGTCCAGTTTACATTACTCCTTCTTGGTGCGTCACTTTTTTTGTTATAGAGTATATAATCTGGTGTGTCACTCTGGTGTGTGACTTTCTCTTACCCTAAAATTTAATGCTATAAATACAGATTGGAGATTAAGGGGTAAGATAACGAGTAATGTTATGTAAACCTATGTTAAAATAATTCAAATTAAGCTTCGGAGCAGCTTTATTTGAAAAATAATTATGTATTATGGGGACTACCACCCCCCCTCAACCCCCCCCCCCCCCCGTTTCATTATTGTACATATATTTATATAGAAATCAAATCTCTTATTAAATTCAAAAGTTCATTTAAAATTATTCAGACAACTTTCACACGCAACATTGCTTGAAACTTATCTATCTTGATCAAACTTTTCTAATAACAAACGTATTAACTTCAATATACAACAATATTTGGATCGCTTGAAATTATTTGTTTTAAATTTATTCTAAGAGACACAGACAAAGATCAAACGATAAAAACTTGACTTTGGTATTCAGAAAATCTCAAAACGTGTAAATATACAGAAAACCAAGCGATGAATATTTAGATTTAAAAAAATATATTATTTACCATAGGGCTATGAGAAACTAATTTCAATTTCTGAGCAGCTTTCTTGGACATGGTAAAATATTATAATAAAGCACTTCCACTAACAATAAAAAAGAATGTTATGACTTAAATATTGGCAGCGTATCTTCTGAACGTTATGTACACACCACATGGTGCACATAAATATAATCATATATTAATAACACACCACACAACCTGAAATACACTTCCATCAATTTTCAAGTATTGTCGCACTATAATCTAGTTCGTTTGTGTAGCCCTATAAACGAACTGTGAAGAATTCTTATACCACTTTCTACATGAAACATGTTTTTACGCATATAAAAAATATATATTCGTTTCATTTGGTTTACTGCAGTCTATAGATGTTTAAACTCTACTTACCTACAATTTTCCCCATAGACGTAATGTATTTGAATTCTCTGGGGTGTCCCTGTACACGAACCATTTGCTTGATCTTGACGAAAAGTTTAGTGTAGCGCCCCTATATGATACAAATTTAGAATACCAAGTTTGGACTTTCTGCTATTATTTGTTCTTGAGATATGCTGATAATAGACACACACACACACACACACACAGAGAGAGAGAGAGAGAGAGAGACCAACCGCTAAAAACATAATTTTTGGATTCAGGGGTCCCCAAAACGTGTAAATATAACAAAAACTCAATTTCGAAAATTCTACCCAAAACCAATACTTTTTCTACCATATATATGGGTAAGAGAAAGTAAAAATGATCGTACAGCGACAGCCCCAACTCAACTCACTTTCTAGGAAAATCTCCACAGAAGGTGTTTTCTTGGAACAAAAACAAATGTCGCCCAGTCAGAATCGGAAGCATTTTTGATGAGGATGCAATCATGGGCCAAATGGGATCTGGAACATTACCCCCTTATTCACAACTTGAGTAATGATGATGCAATGCATAATAATAATAATAATAATAATATCATTGTCAGTACTGAGAGATGTTGTGAACAAATTTTCATTTCGGTTTCTGAAGTAACATTTTACTGAAGTTTTGTTTTCAGGAACATTTTTATATATTTTTAATCTATATAAACTTTGAAATTTTGCCCTTTGCAACCTTTAAAAAAAAAAATTGCTATATTGAATATAATAACAGGAGACTTGGCGTTGGAATATTAAAACCCGAATAAACTACTACGTCAGAAACGCCAAAGAAAAATATTGCAAATGCATACAGCTGTTTCGGTAGCCTAAAGCGTAAAAGGTCTTCAGTGCAAAAAGGATGACTTTTGCACTGAAATTTATTGCCTGTTGCCGAGGAATTTGGCGGAATTTTTTGGATGTTCCAACAGGACAATGCATTCATCCACATGGGAAATACCACTAGGGAATATTTCCTAAATTATGGTGTTCATACATTTCCATGATTATCTGTTTCTCCTGCTTTAAACCCGATAAAAAACGTTTTGAAAATACTAGTTAGAGCAATTTATGAAAATGGAAAGCAATATGCCACAATTTCAGAACTAAGAACTTTTATTATCTCCCATTGGAAAAAAAAATCGACCAAAATACATTAAAGGCTTGGTCCGTTCTATGCCTAATCGTGTTTTTCCATTGATTAGGAAATTTGGTGCATAGACTGGCTACTAATCTATATTTTTGGTCCATGTTCATATCATTATGCAACATCTCAAACAGAAAAAATGCAGTTTTGTTTGCATAAAAATGCCTGTTTGAGTTATATTTTGTTATAAGATAAAAATATTTGTTATATTTCTAACATCGATACATCTTAAGTTTATTTTGTAACATTGTTTATTTTTTTATGCGTGAAAAACTTGGTGTTCATATCATTTTGAAACCCAGTGTATGTACAGTCGGTAACAAAAGTGTCCGAACACTAGCAAAAATTCCTATGTAAAAAAGTACACTTCATACGGTTTTGTTAAATAAATCCTTGTCGAATCCAGTTCTTAGTCAGTGTAAGAACATGATTCGATAAGGATTTATTTAACAAAACCGTATGAAGTGCACTTTTTTTACATAGGAATTTTTGCTAGTGTTCCGACACTTTTGTTACCGACTGTACTATGTAGCCCATATATATATATATATATATATATAAAATCTTCATTACACTGAAAATTTACATTAAAAAAATTAGATCTATGTCCCCTTATGTATTTAAGTAGTTTTGCGAGATCCCATAAACCAATCACTTATGCTAATCATATATCATATTCAGCAAAATGCCTCACTTTGTGCATTTGAATAATGCATGTTAATTTCATTAATGAAGTATGTTTCACTATGAAGATATTAAAATATGCTTCAAAGAAATATCTCTCATAGACCATAATATATCAGAATTATTTTGTACTTCCTTTTCCATAAAACATCTGTGCTGTTCGCACTATTTTCGAAAAAGAACATTCTGTAATAAATCTAAATAATTTATATCATTTTCAAGACATAATAAGATATTTATGGAAATTAAGTGCTAACAGATGACCGATAAACGAAACGAAATCATAAATGCTTTTTAATTTTATTGGAAATTGTTAAAATCGTAATACAACTGAAAGTGTAGTTCGGGAAATTTTTACTTATATACATAAGTTATCTGAATACTTTTATATAACCCAATAAAATTCAATGCTAACCACACCATATGCTGTAAAAAATATACTTTTGCATATATAAATAATGTATGTTAATTTCTTTATGTTTTGTGTAGTATAAACATGTCAGAATATTTTGCAAAGAAATACCTCTCATAGACTATATCATATCGGAATGCTTTTGTGAATCACAGGTCATAAACCAACCAGTATTTTATTTATACCCTTTTCAATTGAGAATATGCCATAATGACAGAATAAAATTTATCGGTTTCAAGGCATTCAAAAAATGTTTACTAAGATTAGAGCGTGGACAAATCGATGTCATAAACATTCATTTCAGGAAAGTCTTAAAAGATCCAGCCTGATTTAAATGTAAAAATGTAGTTTTACGACTAAGCTTAGTTTTGAAAAATAATAATAATAATAATAATTAAAAATATATAAAAAATAATAATCATCCCTTCAGAACTCTGCCCAGCAAGCTCAAATTATAATTCATAACAATAGTCCTGGAAATAATGCATTATATATTGCATAATAATTTCCATGTTTAAAAAAAATTCGTTTTTGTTTTATATACAATTATCAGTTAAGTCTATTATATTATATAATAATAATAATAATAATAATGTTAGCTTTGTAGGTTAAAAAAAAATAAAAAATGCCTAATGCAAGATATTTATTTAAATATTTAATATCTATCAGTCTTAAAATATACCTGAGTAAAATAGCTGATCATATATTCTTGAATTTTATATACATTTTCACAGCGTCAATGTCACTTTAATGCTATTTTTAACATATGCAAAAAACATATCTAAGTATTTCTGTAAAAATCTTTAATTTCGTCAGTTGCTGCAGTATTATTTCCATTTGGAGTTTCATTTTAAGCTGAGTGTTAATATATGTGTAAAAGAGAATATTGAGGAAAACAAATGGTAAAGTTATCAATCTTGTTTCATTAATGAGAGTTAAATATAGCTTTTACAATGAGAAATTCATCTTCCAATGTTCCGATAGTAATTACTAAATGTACTCAGCATTAGAATGAATGAATGCGTTTAGGATATACCAAAGCAGAATCAAATAGACGTAGTGGTGTAATGGAGTATTATATGAAAAGACTATTGTTGTACGAAATACGAATCAATATTATAATAATATGTAAAGAGTCTTATATTTGCTTTCCAACATATTACAGATTATTAAAATATCTTTATAACTTCATCCAGTGAAATATAATTAAGTTTTCTCTGGGGAGGTTATTACCGTTCCAGAAAGAGATTCACACATTCCACGCATTGAAGTTTTCCCATTGTCAAAAGACTGCACATTAAATTTATGTGATTCTTTATTTAGAATAATTTAATTTGAAGTTTGCCTCCCATTTTATTTCTGTTGACCATCCTCTTCAAGATCTCGTTTTTCAATATATAATAAATTAAAAACCATCATCAAGAGACAGAAAAAAAGAGAGAGAGAAAGAAGAGGAAGCGATAGCATGTTATATAAAGAAGTAACAAATTCAAAAAATGCATTTGACATCTTTCATTAAACAGAATAAACAATTTTTGTTATAAGGAACTAAAAAAGATTTCACAGAGTATTAAGTTATTTAAAAATGATAGAGACATATAAGTAAATATAGTGTTGTTTTAAGAGGAGCATATAAGAGTAAAGAGATGAATATACACTGTAAAAAATAGGTTCTTAAAAATAAGTATATATTGTCTCAAAATAGCCCCGAAACAATATATACTTAAATTTCAAAACCCATGTACTCATTTTTGAGTATACTGACATGCTCAAAAATGGGGTTGACCAATAAAAATCCAAATATCCCCATGTTTAACATGTCAATGTACTCAAAAATGGGTACATGGGTTTTCAAATTTAAGTATATATTGTTTCGGGGCTATTATGAGACAATATATACTTATTTTCAGAACCTATTTTTTGCAATATAGATGCACAGAAAAAAAAAAAAAATCCGGAACTTTTCTAGGAAATTTTAGTCAATAATGTGCCCAATAGTTAACAGTTCCTTGAATATATCAGTAATCATCAAATATATCGCTAAAAATGATGCTAAATTCCTGAAATCAGGAACGTTTGAGAGACATAATCTTGTTATTATCAAGCACTTGCTCCAAACATATAAAAACTAGGCGTGTATCCGATATATAAGAGTAAAGTTAAAGAAAAAAAAAAGAAAAATTACAGTGTGTTATTCGTGAATGGACACATATTAAAGTCTTCAATGAGTTGAGTTGAGTGGGTTTTACGTAGCTCTAGTACTACACTTTGGGCTATTGGCGACAGTCTGGGACTCAACCATTAAAGGGTACTCTGGAGTTAAAGTCTTCAAATCAATGCTGATAAATCAATTAAAAGAAATAACTTTTATGACAGCAATTTGATAATTTTTAATAAACGAAAACTGATTTTTTTTTTTTTTTTTTTATTCTGATGAATGTTTCTTGAAAATTATTATAGTTTTAATTTAAAAAAATTAAATAAATAAATAAAAAATAATTATTATTTTTTTAATATATCCTCAATGTTAAAAAGAAAATTCACTTTACATAATCATATAAATAATAAGTTGCTTGAATTCTATTTATAAATCCAATCCAAGCTACTTCTTCAAGCTTTATTTTCTTTATCCGAACAGATCGAAAGACTATCAACAACTGAATAAGATAAATAACTCCTTCTCAGAGCTAAAATAGGACGAGAAAGAAGCAAATGTATATTGATCTAGATATTTTTTCTCTTATATCTTAGTAATGAGAAAAGTATTTTCACTTGTGTACTTTTCAGCTCATTTTCTTCAGCAATATATAAAATATCTGAAGAAAATTCCATGGTTCCTGTCAACATAAAATATAGTTTAACACTGGTCAGTGTCAAAATGTTTTCCAAAATTTCTTTCGTTATATATAGTAACAGTTCAAAATTCTATCACAAACAATAGCGTATACAGAAAATTTATAAGAAAGGAGTTACAGCGTGTATTTATTTATCTTCCAATATTTATACACTTTCTGTGAAAAAATTCTTTAAAGAAATAGAAAAATTCAGTAACTTCCCTGCAAAAAATGTATGTTTTCTAAAACTACAGAAATTTAGTTAAAAATTACATCTAAATCTATCAAAAGAAGTATTTTTTGAGTAACCGGATAAAATCTGTAACCATTCATACAGGTTTCATCTGGAGGTTACAAACTTTTTCTGTTTTACATACAGAGAATTGGTAGCAAAGCATGCTTGGGGAGAGCTAAGTAACAAAGCAAAATTGCTCTTCCGTGTCTGAGAGATAAAAGCGTCGCCCACTATGCGGTCGACTCTGGTTCGTTCCTAGCTGGTGAACTTTATTTAAAGCGAGATTTTTGCAACAAAGTACCGGAAAAACCTGTTGTATATAAATATTCTCCGCATTGCTTTGCTACATAAAAGTTTGTCAACTTTTTTTTCACACTGCATACGAATATTGTCCGAAAACGTTGCTGTCAGGAATTTTCTGTAATATAACAGGTTTTTTTTTTTTTTTTTTTTTTTTTTTTACAGTGCATTTTGTGTGCATGTGTAATTTATGTATGCATATAGAATATAATATGTTCAGTATAATGTGCAAGATATTTGATGAGTGTGAAAGAGAGAGAGAGAAATACCCGTTTTCGGATATGCACATTTACAATGGAATTGACGTCACACATGACATTGTAATAACGCAAATCGTCGGCCAGTCAAACTTGTGGATGCCTCACATATAAATGCATCGTGTCTCACAAAGTTAATCATCTCAAAAAAAAAAATATATATATCAGAGGACGTAACATGGAAAGCGAGAAGGAGCATATAAGACATTGTTTGTTATGCGAGTTCGATAAAAAGAGTACGGCAGCCGACACATGTCGCAATGTTTGTCAAGTTTATGGGGAGGATACAATAGACGGAAGCACATGCCGTCGATGGTTTCGTAAATTTAGGGAAGGAGACAGAAGTTGCCAAGATCAGGCTAGGAGTGGACGGCCATCACACGTTGGAGACGACGATATTGATCAAGCCATAAGGAACAACCCCAGCCCAACCGTGCAAGAATTAGCGGAGACCGTCAACGTACACCGGATAAAGGTCGAGAGACGGCTGGTTCAGTTGGGTTTTGCAAGAAAAATGGATCGTTGGGTTCCAGATAATCTTACAGCTAATCAACGGGATGACCGAATCGCCACCTGTGTTTCTTGCTTTCCCGGTACAAAAATGACCCATTCTTGACACGAATTGTGACAGGAGATGAGAAGTGGGTTATGTAACGTAACGTAAAAGCGTCGTAGGACTGTGTGTCGCCCTTCTGATCCGCCTGCATCGACTTCGAAAGCTGAACTTCAGCCCAATAAGGTGTTATTGAGTGTGTGGTGGGATGTGCAGGGAATAATTCACTGGCAGGGCCTGCCACTCAAACAATCCATCAATGGTGCCTTCTACTGTCTACAGTTAGACAGGCTGCATTCAAATTTGGTAGCAAAGTGGCCAGGTCTCATCAATCGTCGCGGTGTTATCCTTCATCACGATAACGCCAGGTCACATGCTGCTATCATAACTCGCCAAAAGTTACTGGGCTTTGGTTGGGAGGTTTTACCCCACCCTCCTTATTCTCCTGACTTGGCACCAACTGACTATCACCTATTTCGTGCGTTGAACAATTCCTTCAGTCAGAAAATCTTTGATGATCTTGATGCTGTGAAAACTGCCATCCAAGACTTTTTGACTCGAAACCGCCGGAATTTTACTGCCGTGGGATTCATCTACCAGAAAGATGATAAAATCTTTTTGTAAAAAAATAGATCCGACTCCAAAAAGCAACCACTGTTCAAAAAACTAAAAAAAAAAAAAAAGAGGGGGGGGGTATGAAATGAAATTGTAAATTGCGCCTAAAAGTATAAACTAATTTCCTTCGCCAAACAACCTATAACACTACAATTAATCATAAATTTTGATGTCGGCGCAAAATTAAATAAAATTTACTTAGTTTTTAAAGGTTTGTTTTTAGATCGGTAGCAACAAATGCTGTTGTCTCAAATGATCCATTTTCATGTTTCCTTTATTATTTTATCACTGTATACAATTGGTCCATTAGTAGCATCTACATAGAACAGCGAACGTTCGTCACAATGCGGTATTTATGTTTCTACGAAGTTAGAGTTTCCTTTGCAAATTTGGTATAACTTTGATAACTACTATCCTTGGTGGCTTTTGGATTTGGCGATCTCAACGTAATGCAAAAATATACACGCAAGATGTATATTTTCATAATATTTACGAAGTATTGTTTCATATTCTTGATTACTCTCTTAATGTACCTTATCAAAATATTCATGATATCCCAAAGAAATTAAATATGTTTGGCAGATAGTTTTGCGATTTTTCTTTGACCAAGGACATCAGATACCAGCAACTTCTCCAACTTTTGCTGCTTACGAAATGTTATGTGTTTTCTTGAATCAAAGTAGTTTTCGACTGCGTTTTGCAAGTGACAATGTGTGATGTGTATTTTGAATAGGATTTGATTTTTGTATTCAATAAAGGTATTAATTTTTATTTAATTTTGCGCCGATTTCAAAAGTTATGATTAATTGTAGTGTTATAGGTTGTTTGGCGAAGGAAATTATTTTATACTTTTAGGTGCAATTTACAATTTCATTTCATACCCCCCCCCCTTTTTTTTTTTTTTTTTTTTGAACAGTGGTTGCTTTTTGGAGTCTATTCTATTTTTTTACAAAAAGATTTTATTTTTCTTTTTTCAGTGAAAACTTATTCATATAGCAGAACACCAGAAGACGTTTTCCAGTGACATAACTCAAAAAATGGTTTATGTCACTGAAAAATACATGAAATGCACCAAATGTGAACAAAAAAGTTGCATCTCCATCTAGAAAGTTATCCACTCGAAAGACAGTTGTGCCAGTTTTATTCTAGTCAAGTTATTTTTAAGCTGATTTTTCTCAAATGCTGCATTTTTCAGTTGTGTCACTTTCCTTGCCTTTATCGGATCTGAGCAAAAAACTATCTATTGAATGAACATACGTTAAATTAAAAAATCTTTAGAAAGGCAAAGAACGGATACGCTGTATTCGTAACCAAAAATTCTGTTAGGCATATACATTGAACTTTACAGTGAATATGTGTCACCCGCTGCGCGCTGGAAATTGCGCAGCGCAAAGTTCAAACAAAGAGCAAAATATGCATTGCAGCTGACGGACAGAAGTTTCAACATCGATACTTACATACTGCTTTTACCAGTGTAGCTGCATGCGTTCAGTAGTTAGAGTGAAAATAGACTTTTGTGAGTATCCTGTAATTTGTTTGTACCTTAATGAAATCATAATGAAACCTATTTCTGGCCAAGATCATTACGACAACAAAAAAAGTATTAAAATTAAATCACCTCTTACGAAGTTATAATCTAACAAATTTCAACAACACCAACAATAAGAAACATGGTTTGTACTGAACCTCTTTCTTTATGAAGTCGGTTTAAAACGTGCATGCGTTAATCGATGTGACCGCTTACAATAACCATACATTGAATTTTACATAGCAAAAATGTCACCCGCTACGCTACAACATATGCAATGTCGTGCACAAAATAGGAAATTGTGAACAGACAAAAGCACGTTTTAAACGTTCTGTTTTTAGCATTAATATCTAAACTATCTTTTCGTACCCAATTGATGATGCTCTGCAATTTTATAATTCACATTTTCCCCCTGTCTTGAACCGTTTCCGAGATAGGAACGCTATCATGAATGTCTAAACTATCTTTTTGTACTAAATCGATGATACTCTTCAACTTTGTAATTTACTTTTTTCTCTAGAACCGTTTTCGAGATAGGAACACTAACTCCGCTATTTTCCACTAGGTGGCGCTGCAAGCGGTTTAACCTTGTACTGCATGGCCACTTTGCTATACTTATATACCATTTTTATCACTATAGCTGCAGCCGTTTAGCAGTTAAAAGAGTTGGTACTGAATTTTTCGGACACCCTGTATTTTCTTTAGATCGTAAAGATATTACAATGGGACCTATTGCAGACCAAGAACTTTTCAACAAAACAAAATGTATCAAAATCGGAGCATCCGTTCAGAAGTTATGAGCTAACAAACATAAAAAAAACATACGGTTTGAATTGAGAACCTTCCTTCTTTTTTGAAGTCGGTTAAAAAGAAGAGGCCATAGATAGCAATGGAGATTATGCACAATAATAGGTACTGTTCATTTTGCGTTTATTTGCTCTTCTTTATGGCTAATAAAAACGGGTAGAACTTTTGCACTCACCCAATACAAAACAGAAAACATGACGGAAATTCATCAATGCTCTAAAATATTTTTAATACTTTTATGTTTTTAATTTTAAAAGTATTGCGTACAAAATAATACAGTGAAAACATTAATCTAGATTTAAAAAAAAAAAAAAAAAAAAAAAAAAAAGCTATACTTCTGCATAAAGTGATATATTGGAATCCTGTTATTCTCAAACTGAGAGTGCTCTTTAAGATTTTTTTTTTTTTTTTTTTTTTTTTTTTTAGTATAAAAAGAGCCCATTTTTGTTGCATCCCATTAGATATTAAGGCCTTGACAAACATTTTGTTCTAGAACTGCAAATAACAGAAATGTGCCAGAAATAGAAATTCATAATTTTAAGCATCTGAATTTGAAACCTCAGACATCACTGACCTCTTATTTTCCAAGATACAAAAGCGGCATGATACAAATGAATTGAGTCAAGAGTCTGAATGATGATGTTATCTCTAAAATTAATATGCTTAAGAGTTTATAAATAGGGTATTCAAAGAAAAGTTACACTTGTTCCCTTACAGATGGCAGCATTGCGAAAAAAGTCGAAGCTTGCGTAGACGATAACAGAGTTCCACGGTTACAAGTGGTAGAAATTTAATTGGAATGCAATCGTTGTTGTGTAGTAGAAGAAAAATTGACGCGCCAGCTGGATCTAGAATCTAGCTCAAAGATTGCAAGTTATTATTTTGTACGCGGAACAAAATGGTTTTTGGTGGGCAAAACGTCGCACGAGTATAGAGATTTATCGTGAAATATCGGCAGTGTACATCGGCCTCAAGCATTATCACGTTCAGCCATTGTGAAATAATGGCAGCAGTTCGAAGACAGTCGCACAGACTTAACCGATACTGAAAGCATTGTTGCCAACCGTTCCGTATTTCAGCTACCGGTATTTATTTATAAAAATATTTATCTTATTTAATCATAGAAAACTGCTACAAAAGCTTATAAAAATTTTCATTAAAAAATACCAGTATCTAAAATACGGAATGGTTGGCAGCTTTTTGAAAGGCAAGGAAGGCCAACAACGCTGAGCACATCAGATAAGGTGCAGTGGGTGGAAGGCTGTTATATTCTCAGCAATCTCAGAGTGAACGTCGAACACATTGCGCAGGAGTTGAGAATATTTTTTGTGGTACTCATTTTATCGTCCGTCACTAGTTCAAGGTTGGGATTGCGGTGCCTCGTTCTTAAGTCTGATCTTAACCCCTTAACGCGCGCTGTCCTCGCTGCGAGGACGCAAAATTTAAGATCCAGCTGCAAAAATTCATCCCGGAAGTTTTTTAGCAAAAATTTATGTTTATAACATATCAGAAAAGGCCTTTTTTTTCAACCTTAAAATTTAAAATTTCTTTTAGTTTAATTTAGTTCATGAATTCCGGTGGTAATATAATTTAAATGATCCGAATTGTCTTGCGTCGCAAAGGGTTAAATGTTACGAACTTTCATAGAATGGGCGTGGTTAAGAACGATCTTAACTTGATATTGCAGTGCCTCAAGCATTAGTCCTCCGCGTGTCCTCGTAAGAGAAAGAAACCAGCCAATGGGAGACGCAGAGCGAGCTATGTTGTGATTGCGCGCGCATCCAGTTACGATTCGACTTAAGATAGCTCTGAGGTTGTGGTAAGATAGTGAGGTACTGCAATACGACTTGCGTTTTGATTACATCTTAAGACAGAGTTTGTACGTAAGATAGTGTTGAGCGAGGCACCGAAATCCCAGCCTTAAAATACCGCTCAAATTTGTTTAGTTCAGTCTTAGCTCCAGAACCAAGGAGCGAGTTTCTATCACCAGGACATCTAATACAGTCGGCTGCAAAATTATTCGAGCACTAGCCAATAATTCCTATATTTAAAAAGTACACTTAAGACTGTTTTGCTAAGTAAATCCTTGTCGAATCATGTTTTTAGACTGATTAAGAACATGACTCGACAAGGATTTATTTAACAAAGCTGTATTAAGTGTACTTTTTTTTGGCAAGGATTATTGCTAGTGCTCGAATAATTTTGCAGCCGACTGTAACACTGCTCGGCATGAAAATTGCTTCTGACACCATTTAGCATATTCTTATGTAAAATGACCTCCTGAATCCGAATATGATGCCCATTTTGCCCTATCACTTACCGTTTTTTAGGAACAGCCCCCTATTTTTTATCATCTTTCGGTGAATTTATGGCTATAAATTTGATTTTTAGGGGGGGGGTATTATTTTAACCGTTAAATATCTTCTGAGGGGCTACAGAGTTGGAAAATTGTAAAACATGGACATTAACAAGGGAAAAGTTTGGAGGGGATTTGCCAATGAAATTATATATTACATATCTTATATTTTTTTAATCTGTTATTAATGTTATATTTTAAACTTTAGGTTTTTTTTTTTTTTTTTTTTTTTTTAATGTGTTAAATTAATTCTTTTTCATTCATCAAATCAAATTCATGGTCATAAAATTATCGAACAGGGGAAAAAATTGAGGGAGGGGGTGCTGTTTCTAGAAAACAGTGGGTGACTGGGCAAAATGGGAGTCATATTCGGATTCAGGTGGTCATTTTACATAAGAATCAGCAAAAATGGTATCAGAACTCGATTTTTTTTTTTTTTTTTTTTTTTTTTTTTTCTTCAGAGCAGTGTAATTAGTGTTTTGACAAATGCCTGCTGCCAGCGACTCACAAATTGTGTAGAGAAATAGTGTGTTGTATGTGTGTCATATTGTACTGCAGCGCACTTCTAAGTATTTTTAACTTCCATTGCTGGAGTGTAACTTGCTTCTTGAATTCCCAAGTACATATAAAATTTCAAACACTTGTACAGTCGAACCTCGCTAACGTGAACACTGTTAACGTGAATTATTTTTAACATGAACTGCTTCCACAGTCCCCGTAAAATGAAAATTAGTTTAGTTATATGAAGATTAGTTACTGATAGCATGAACAATTTTTTTATCCCCCCTGAGATTCACGTTAACGAGGTTCGACTGTATTTCAGTATGCCAACAGCATCACGTGAAAATATTTTCAGATGCATACAAAGATTTAAAAAATGCATTTCCCAGACACAAAATTTGATATTTCTTCATATAATTAGTAATTTAACTAACTTTAGATTTACGAAATTTTATTGTAATCTGCACAGACCATTAAATCAGTTTTCTAAAAACAATTAACCCGTTAGTAGTCGCTAGTTGGTCGATTTGCCGCCCATCCTTCAGTATTGCCAGATTTTTTTATTCAATAGCCACCAAAAATTTTTAGAAGTAGCATTTGATATACAAAAAACGCGAATAAAATCAAAGGAACGTCGATCACATCATTTCTTAAAGTTATTGGTGAGAGTTAAATAAAAAGTACGCAATCTGTAATAGGTGGAGCTGTCTATAGCGACTACTAACGGGTTAAAAATGTGGTCAAATGTATTCTAATTTAATGACTTTTTTTTTTTTTTTTTTTGTAGTTTTTCAATAAAAAATTTATGCAGGAGATAAGAAGCCACTTTTTCTCCTCCAATATTTAGCTGTGTTCCTTATGTCAATATATCAAGTGAAAGATTGTTGCCACTTTTAGAAGAAGGCTTAGTTGGAAAATATTTCCCAATAATATGTATATTTTGAGTCCCAAAATATAATATGTGATATTCAAAATATTTCATCAAATAAATACTCAAAAACATGCAACAATTTCGAGTCGTTATAATTTAGCACTATCCTTCATCAAGTGATAAAAAGTAGTCACAAGTGCAGCATGAAAGCTGCAATGCACTAATGCATACTTTAATATTTTGAAAATTCGTAATTCAGTTTTGAGTAAGGGTACCGTAATTTTTCAAATTACTATTACTCAACCATGGCTATCAAGTGTTACAATTTTCGGATTGCGGTATTTTATTGAAAGTTTTTATATGTTTCGTAGCAGTTTTCTGTAATAAAATATGGTAAAAATTTCGATAAAAATATATCGGTAGCCATAAATCATAATACATACCCGGGGAAATGCGCTGTCTTAAAAAAACAATGTAAGTCGAATACCTACTCAAAAAGAATTTTATCACATCAAAATGTAGATTAATTTATTTACAATTTTTTTTTCCTGAAATTTATATTGAGTGTACATCACACAGCTTACATATTTTCGTTAACTTAGAAAAATGTTACCAGACTACAATTTTGAAAACGACTGACGCCATAAAACTCTAATTAAAAACACTTTACAAATATTCAATGAACATTGGGGTGCAATCAGCATATAATTCAACAGTAATTTATTGGTGTTTATTGATATCATAGCGTTCTAAAGATTTAATTTAACAGCAATTTATCCCAATTGGTACCAGAACCTTGAATGTAGAAAAAAAAAAATCTTCAAGTCGATCATTTAGCTATTAATGATATTTACCAAACAATAAAAAATTACAGTTAGAAGTTTGTTTTAAATGTTTTTTAAAAACCTGGATTTCGATTATTAAAAGGATTATTATTATTTTTTTTTTAACCGATATTTTATAAATACCAAAACATATTTGAAAAATAGGTTTATAAAAATGTTGTACGCAACAAATTTTTCGTTCATATATGTCATTTGGGTGACATTTGTTGGTAACTGGACAGTTGTCGCTTTGTCGCCATTTTGGCGTGAACCCTCGTGATGACCAAAATCAAAACAGCAGAGATGCAAGTACGAGATAAACAGATATTTCTTTAAGTAAATAAATAAAATAATTTATTTGATAGATCTCAAATTTAGTACCAAATGTCTACAATTCTCATATTACGATAAGAAGATTTTAAAATTCGAGAAAATATATTTTTCTGTGCGTGAATGTCAGCGTAGGGAAAAGATTCAATGCAAAATGATGTTTGAACTTTTTAAGAATTATGAAACAAGCGAAAACTTACTGAAGTCGAGTAAAGAGGTATTACTTATTTTGGTTTATTTGTGTTCAGTTATTTATAAGCTTCATTACTAATGAATATTAAAATTTAATAAACTTAAATCAATTAAAAATTGCGGAGCTTCCATAATTTGCAACTGATATATTTACCTTAAAAAAAATAATTTACTTGCAAACAATCTCATTTTTCTATTTTCTGTCGGGAACCCATAAATAAGTAACGCCCCCTTACCCCGCCCCGCGGATCTTGTGGGTCTCTTTAACGCCGACGATGTTCTATAGCGAATCTTCTTTTCTTAGTATATTATAATTTCATGGTTGGTTGGTTGGTTGTAGGATTTAAGGCCGATTGACTCCTGATGTGTCCTAGGCCTAGAGGGGGAATGCCCTCCGTGGGGGTCTTTCTAAGGGGTCCTAGCCCGTATTTACGCAAGTTTCGGAGGAAACCACGGAAAACTCCGAACGGCTAGGTCGATGAGCGCGACCTGGGATCGAACCCGGCACCTCCCATCTACCAGCTTTGAGCGCAGAACCGCTCGGCCGCATTATAATTTCATGAAAATTCAAGAGTACTCAGAGTTGTCGATATCTTTCTTACACCATTTTTTTTTACCTGTAGCAATCTTTTGTAATATGTTTATGCGATTGAAAAAAGCATAGATTTCTATACAAAAATAGTTTTGGTGAAAATAAATATGTGCAGCGGCCAGCGGCATCTCTCCATATTTGCAAACAAAAACCTGAGTGAAGGCAGTCAAATAAAATGAACGAATAAACATTTTTCACCTTTCTTGAGAAGTGTTAAAAATGAACTTTCATTCAACACAACATAAGAGTATATATAAATTGAAGAAAATTTTTGCGAAGTTTTATTTAGATAAATAAAAAAAGAAAGAATTTTTGGAGGAGGGAGGGGAGCAATCGTCCACCCCTTAAAATTTTCGGAGGGGACATGTGCTCCAGTGCCAATCCCCCCACCCCCTTTCTCGTAGTCGGCGCCTCTGGTGATATGACATAAGAAATAATAAAGCTTAACTATTGTTAAGAATAAAATAATGCATGGTTGGCACATTTTTCTTCTCTGTAATTTTATGATAGACATAATATTAAAATTAAACCGACTTTAAAATAGCAGAAAAGTAAAATCTTAATATATAAAATAGATATAGCTTATTGTATTGAAATGCTAATTTTACCCATAAGACTGTTTTGATTGGATTGTAGGCATGAAGATAGAGGGGAGATATTCCATTATCATGACTGTAGGATGATTTCCATTAATATATAGTTGGTATCGCCATCTATCGGTCATCGTACGTAACAAAAATAAAATAGGAGCTTATTAGATCGTATTTTTAATATTGAAACAGTAACTATCGACGTTTTAAACATTACATGTAATAAATTATCAAAATAAAAGGAAAGAACGGATGAAAAATTTAATACTTAAGAAGGAAGTAAAATATTAAGGAACAGATGGTTTTAATTTCAAAGAACTGTCAAAAACTTAAATCAATCACACGAGTAAACTGGAGAATATAAGCGGAAAATATGAATAGTAATCTATACATATAATATAATAAGACGTTTGTGTGTGTGTCATTGTGTATGTTTGTCCGGAGCATTTTAGGAAAATGGTTGATAGCAGAGCTACACAAATTTGCACGGAGGTTCGTAATGACCTCTCCTGATGCACCTCGAACATACTTGCCAAGATTCTAATTAATATTCCGTAATGTTGTTAGTCACACCCTTTTTTTCACACCAGAAAATTTTCAGAGTAATAGTCTCCAAATGCAATTACGGTTAAATACGAAGAAAAATATTCTAAAAACATACTGGTGTAAAAAAGAAGGCGGGGCTAACAATACCATGGAATATTAATTAGTATGTTGGCAAGTATGACCTCGAAGCCCGATTTTCGAATTTTTGATTAGTTTTCTTTTAATAAGTTCTTTTTTTTATTGAAATTGGGTTTTGCCATAGTGTGTCCGTGTCACGCAAAAAAACAAGGCGTTTTCATTTGAAAGCAAATGTGATGTATTTCTTGTTGGCTGAGTCGGTTAAAGCGTCAAGTTGTTAATTCGGTGGCGGATGAGTTACTTTTTTTTGCAAATAATAGATAAGATGTCAATTGTAAGAGAAAACATTTCATTGTCTACACAGTATCCAAAGCAATTCTGATTAGATTCTTTAAAAGCTTTCTTTTAGTTACTAAAACGCACAAAATAAAAATTTAAGTGAAAAAAAAAAAAACATTGGAGCCCTAAAAATCATAAAATAAATATTTATTCTTGAAGAGATATGACTATGAAAAAATCAACGTGTCATCAATTCATAAATTTTAAAGAAAACTATATATGTTTCACTTTTGCAAGAGATGAAATATTTTAACTAATCAAAATATTTAAAAAAGCATTCGAGAACAACATTCAAGATTCTTTTTATATTTGTTAGATTTTTTATTTTTTTTTTTTTAATTAATTAAAATATGAAAATTATTTCCTTATAATAGCTTGAAAATTAGCCATTTAAATATTAGTTTCAAATTTAATTGTTGCCAAAAAAGTTTTCCAGTTCCTTGTTTTCGACGAAAAAAGAAATGTATTTTCACGCGAATGAAATTTTGCTACTGAATAATGAAACTAAAACATTTAATAGATATTGAGATACAGTCATCTTTGAAATTGTAGTTCCTAAATAATAACAAATCTACCTTTCGCCGATAAATACCCAAATTGAAGTACAAGGAATAGACCTTTCTACAGGCAGTGGTAACATGAATCCGATGCAATGTAGGCGGAAAAAGAGCTGCATACCCGGAGCAAGGTTTAGGGCGATTTCAATGCAGGTTTTTTTTTTCTTTTAATATATATATATAATGTGATATAAAAAATAAAGTGATTCAATTCTTTTGAAAAATCATTTAAATATAATGACCAGTGAAGCGGGTGTAGCCTGCTAGTTATAAATAAAAGTGTACATTATTGAATGCAAAAATACTTTTCAGTACTTATTTTTTCTCAAATACTATGGAACAGCGGTATGTGTGTGTAGGCGTATGGGTTTGGGTCAATTGACTACACATGGGTTCTAGGCCTCTGGGTGAAACGCCCACCGTGGGGGGTGCTGCTACGGGGTCCTTGCCCATAATTACGGGAACTTCGAAGAAAACAAAACTCCAAACGGCATGATAGGCGATTGTGACTCGGGATCAAACCCGGCACATCCCGCCTACGATGAAATAGCAACAATTTTCATTAAAAATTTATATTATCAAATATCGGATTTAGTGTAAATTTGCTAATTTATTCCTTATGAATGACTAATTTATTTGTTTATAGCAAAAAATGCACTATAGCATTTATTATGTACAATCGGATATTTTGTGTCATTGATTAATTTTTTTCAGGAAGCTTAATAGGATTAAAAATAAAGACAATCATGTAGTGTGCTTATGCTCAAATTTGCTTTAAGCCAAAAAATCTGCTGTCTTTTTTTTTTTTTTTTTTTTTTAAATAATTCTAATTACGTTGATTTCATTTTTCACTTTGATTTATTTATGACCACATTTTTATGATAACAGTACAATGTTTATAATTTTGAAAAGCATTTTAAGATTATTAAAATTTCCATCTAAAAATAAAATTAACAGACATCAAATGTAAATTACAGTTCTAATAAACTAATCTTCAGCATTTTCAGTTTAATTTGTAATTTCAAATACATTTGAAACTGTATTTTAATTAAGTTTATTTATTTATTTATTAGCATTATTATGTTGTCTTATTAAGTCAAAACAATATTTGTATCTGTGTGTGTATAAATTAAGGCCAATCGACTGTATGTGGGTTCTAGGGGTGTATGGAATGCTCTCTGCGAGGATATTTTTGTAACGAAACATTACTTTTTTATTTCAGGAAGTTATAAACCATTTGCTACATTATTTTATACTTACACAGATTTTGAATTTCTATTTTTCTTTTTAATGATAGTTACAAACTAAAAAGCATATCTCATCTGATGTGTAAATAGTATTACACATTATAATCTAAAATACTTCATTAAAAATTAAAGAATGGAAATTCATGTGATTTGCATATATTATTAACACTTTCCAACCATATTTTAATAATGTATCTCGTAACTCGTTGCATCATTTAACCTTCAATATACTTTGAATATGTGATGACGCATTAATAAGAAAGCACCATAGAACTGGCGTTTTAAATTATTTCTTACAAAACATTGAATAAACACCATAAAATACTGCAGCATTCGTGCCTACTTTGTTCGCCTGATGAAGGGTCATGTGCTCTTTAAACCTGAAACAAGTGTTGCGTGCTGATTACATGAAAGTCCTAGGCTTGAATAGTCTGCTTTCCCTGGGAGGTCTTTCTAAGGTGTCCTAGCCCTTATTTTTGTGATTTTTGGAGAGAATCATGAAAATTCTGAATGGCTATAGGTTAACACCAACACTTCTCATCTACCAGCTTTGACAGCATAATCTCTGGACCACTGGTGGAACTGGCAATGAAAATGATTTCAAGTCTATAGGTATTTTATATACCTCTGTTGACTTAAAAAAAAAAAGAAGTTTTAATCATGCCTGTCAAAAATTTTTCAAGAGTATAACTAAATGTTTCAAGTTATTGATCAAGCTTTTTTTTTCCCTTAAAAGCTCAAAACTAAGTTTTTGTCTTTATTTATAAACTATAAAAATGAATATGCAGAAAATAGAGGAAAGCATCAATGTAAATTCCAAAATTTGTTCTAGTATTTTCCAACATTCAAATACAATCTGCTTTTATTTTTTTATTTTATCCCACTAACAAAAATTGTCTCAAACTTAGGATTATAAAAATATTTCTTTCAAATTTTTATATTTTTCATTCAATTTCAGTCTTTGACCATTAAGAAGGGGGGAAGGGTAAGGGTAGGGGAACAAATCTTTTAACTTTGCATCACGGTTTTTGTTCTCTAAAAAATGATCACAATTACTTTTGAAAATGATAAATTATAAATGCAGAAAGTTAATTGTGCTGTTGAATTTACAGAATTTGATAGAAGAAAATATGAAGTTACCATATTTTTTCATTCCGGTTTTCATTTTCATTAAGGTACAAACACTAACACCAAAAGAAGAGTCAGTACCTGTGCTTTACTCATCATGATGAGTAAACAAGATATATGCTACAGATGTTTATAGTATATATAAGTACAGTAAGTTAAGATGTAATTATAGTGCAAATTATGAATTAGTCTAGTTATTTAATAATTAAAATATATACATAATTAGCATAAATTTGTAGGTGATTATAATTTTTTTCTTAAAAAGTAATCCAAAATTAAGAAAATTTGTCCACACAATCCTCCACATCCCTTTTAAAAATTGTGCACACGGGTCTGTGAGGTAGAATTACTTCTAAAAATAAAATTGACGAATCATGACTGATTGTCATTATAATTTTTTGATGGCTGGTTGTCATAATACTCAAAACTGAAAATTATTTCCAAAATGTTAAAATTTTGTTTAAAAAAAAAATTGATTTTCTAAAGCATACTAGAAAAAAAAAAAAATGCTACATAAATAAAAAATATTAAAAACATGTTTTTATTCCAAAATGTACTAAAAACTGTGATTCAGTAGAACTGGATGTCTAAAGTTTGAGAAAAATTGGTTCAAACAGAATAGCATTAAAATCAACTTGCAAGATTTAATAGAGGCAGACAAACTTTTGTCCCTAGAACCTATCGCTGATATGATAGATCTCTGCAAATGCTTGCATATTGCATTGCCATCAGTTACAACTCATATAAATTTTTTTAGCGAAATCGGTTTGGCAGAAATGGGTTAAAATTCACTTCTATGATTTGACACCATTAGAATAAAAATGAAGTAAAATAAAAGCATGTAAATGTTCAAAACTTAAGATTCAAATGATTTTAAATGCTGATTTTTAAATTGTTAATTTTTAAGGAAAGTTTCATATAAAAGTAATGAATTTTCGATGTGCTAGTAAAAATTTCATAGTAATAACATATTTTTGATTATTTTTAATTACATTTATTGCATCTGTAGGCAAATATATTCAGTGGTGGACTGAGTCCAAAATTTTTGATTGCCAGGAGATAAAAAGAATGCCCACCAAAATTTGGAGCCCATTCACATCTATGCTTCCATTTAATTTTTATAATGATAATGAATAAAAGTAATTTTTGGCTAACTAAAAGGTTAAAAAAGTAGTTGAAATACACACATTAATCTAAGTACTTATTATAAGAGCTGTGCAGATTATTCAATCCCATTAATTCGATTAAAATTTTGCAAAATCCGATTAATTTTCAAACAACCAAGCTAAAACCCGAGTAATTTTAAAAATATTTCTGCCACAAAATTTTTTACTAACTTAAAGTTATTCTAAAAGCTTTTATTAAACGATATAGAAAAAAGACCTCTCAAAAGAAGTTATGTTGGTACACATTTATTTATGCAGAATGCATATAATTGAGAGACAACAAAACGAAATATCCCTATACTTTATAAATAAAAACCTTATTAAGCTCCATTACCTTTAAAGTTCATAGCGGCTTTCAAGGCAGATCCGCCTCTTCATCACTGACCTTGCTGTGGCTTATAGTTGTTTAAACTGAAGTTTTCCTTCTCTGTTGACACTCTTCCAGGAGGTGGTACCACGTTTTACTCGATCCTGCACTCGACTCATTCAACAAGCGTAATGGAGCTTAATAAGGTTTTTATTTATAAAGTATAATTTAAGATGCTCCATTTTTAAAAATTTAAATGAAATATCCCTAATCAGTATTTTTATGGTTAAACATAAGTTTAAATTGCAGTGTATTTCATAAAATAAAATAATATATGATTTAAAAATAATCAGTCACATTAGAATATTTGTAGTTGCTTTTCAGAGTGTAATATTATCTTCATATTTAAAATAGTTTTTCATTTACTAGGAAAAAAAAAAAAAAAAAAAAAAAAAAGAGGTTCTCTTTTTCTCTATCTATTTGTATTTTGTAATTATTTTATTTATTTATTGTTGAGGAAACTGGTGCAAACAGAATCAATATCATTTTTATAGTCTGTTGTGTATTGCCTGAAAATAAACATATAGGTGAGTTTCATTCATCATTCAAATAAAATCATATTAAAAGAAAATAGAAAAAAAAAATTTAAAAATTCAGTTCACTAATTAATGAACTGCAATTAACTCAGTTAAAATTTTAATTGGTCGATATTAATTCAATTAAATATATGTATATATGTGTGTTGTGTGTGTGAATTCGAATTTGATCAAAAATCAGGAATGAATGAAAGTACATATGATTACCATAACTAGGTCCTGTATGCTTTCTGCCAGAGCTTCATTAAGTCTGGAGCATACTCACACCATTACTTTTTAACAATTGCTTTTAGCTTATAATAAACAACAATTCTGTGCTAAAGTAAGGGAACAACTATTTAAAAAATATAATGGTGTCTATCTGGTGATGTGTAAACTTGATGTTGTCACACCACTAATTTTTTATTTAAATGATTTCCTAATGAAAGCACAGAATTTCTATCATAAATAAGTTCTTTCTTAATCTTACTTATGATAGAATCAAATCTTTCTATCATAAATAATAAGTTAAAATTGTTAAAAATTAGTGGTGTGAGTATGCTCTAGCCTTAATCAGGCTCTGCCGCTTAACAGTTAAGCAGGAGTAGAAAAGTCAATATAACTGACAACATACAGTTTACTCCCCCAAATCCGTATTATTACCATCACTATAACAGCACTCGATGTGTTTCATACTCATAAATCATTAATAAAGTTCTCATAACAAAAAGACTCTGCAAGCTTTTGGAATTCTTTTATCTTTCAATAAAAAAGCTTTTCATCCCCTGAAATAATTCTTAATGTCAGATCAATGATATGCATTCTGTTGCATAGAAAGAAACATAGCATAACCCTTTCGAAATACACTACCTTTTCATAAATGACCAGATACTTTTGATTTCAGATGTTTTGTCAAAAATCTCAAGAAGTACTTGACAAATTATCTTGAAACTTCAGGAGTCTAAAGAATATGTTATACATCATATATATTTTAGCAAAAGTTTTGTCCTGAAAGGAAAAGGGGGGCAATATATATATATTTAAAAAAATGGCCACCCTGTAAAAAGCAAGGCTTGAAATGCTTTCTAGCTGTAGAATGTGATTATGAAGCATCTTCTAGATATTGCAATTCATTTGTATGAGACTAGCACATATGTTCATGGAGATATAAAAGTTAATTTAAAAAATTGTAAAACATACAGGGTATTAAACCCAATACAAAGTTATTTAAAAAAAAAATATATATATATAGTATGTTAGACACAACAAACTACATTCAGAATATTAAAAAAAAATAATAATAAGCCTTTTTACTAAATATTTTTTAACTCTGAATATGCAGGGATTAACAAAATTTCATTTGCATAATTTATTAGTCAAATGTATTGAGAAATGTATTTGAAAACCTCAAGCAAATATCATGAAAATTCAAAAAATTGTCATCAACAGAATGAACTTAATTTCAGTTCCCCTTCAAAAAGACAAAACTAAAACGGGTTTTATCAAATTTTTATTTCAATTCAATTAGTGGTAATATAGTGTTCAATGATTGTAAATAAATATCGATAAAGCTTCCTCTCCGCCCCCGTTTGAGAGGAACTGAAATTCAGTTCCTTCTATCGTTAAGAATTTTTTAAATTATTATATTATTTATTTGGAGTTTTCATATAATTAGTTCAATATGCTTAGTTAATAAATTATATAAAAGAAATTTTGTTAACTTCTGTGCATGTAGGCTTCAAAATTTAGTAAAAATGCTTAAATTTTATTAGATATTTAATATTTTTATATTCTCATAGCAGTATGTTGTGTTTAATATAATATGTCAGATTTCCTAAAAATTGCTTTGTATTAGGCTTACCTGTATGTCAAAAGGCGATTTTTCTTTTTTAAGAAACCTTTATATTTCCATACATATACATGCTAGTCTCATACAAATGAATACAGATAAATAGAAAAAGCCTCATAATTATATGATACAGCCAGAACACATTTCAACCATTACTTTTTACAGGGTGATTCAAAATATTATTTTATCTATCATCTTTTATTGGTATCTTTTTTGCTGTTAGAACAAAACTTTTGCTGAATTAAACAGACTGCAAAAAGCCCCCCTTCCTATCCCTGAAATGCATTGAAATTTTGAAAAATGGTGAAACACATGTCCACTAAATTCAAGAGGACCTCTTTTGCCGAAAAAATTTTGGGCCCGGGGTGGCTAGGCAGGCAATTTTAAAATTTCAAAAAGGAAGGTACATTGTGTGATACATCCCTGGAAATGTCTCTTCAAGACAATGAATTTGATGTAAATCGTTTTGTCTTGTGATGATTATTAAAGAAGATACATACAGGAGTATAAAATCCACATTTCAAAACACAAAAAACTCATGTATCTTAATTTAATAATTATCACAAGACAAAAACTATTTATATCAAAATCATTGTCTTGAACAGACATTTCCAGGGATAAGTCACAAGAGACATACCTTCCCACATGAAATTTTAAAGGTACCCTCCCTAGCTGCCTCACTATACCTCCCCCTTCCCAGATCCAAAATTTTTTCACCAAAAGAGGTTCCCCTCGAATTCATTGAACACATTTCTCAAATTTTTAAATTCTGATGCATTTCCGAGATAGGAGTGTGTGTGTAGGGGTGGAGACTTTCTTTAAGTTTTGAATTGTAGATTTTATACTCATGTATCTTCTTTAATAATTATCACAGGACAAGACTATAATTTGAAATTTGCACTCTCTAGCCCTCCCCCTTCCAGATTAAAAAATTTTCACCAAAAGAGATCCCCCTTGAATTCATTGAACATGTGTTTCATATTTTTTTAAATTCCAATGCATTTCCAAGATGAAGGGGGGGAGGGGGGGGGGGTTTGAATTTTAGACTTTATACTGATGTATCTCCTTCAATATTCATCACAGAACAAAACTATATCAAATTCATTGTCCTCAAGAGATGCTCCCAGGGATATATCCTAAGACGTACCTTCCCATTTGAAATTTTAAAGTTGCCCTTCCTAGCCCCCCCCTCCCCCCCCCAAATCAAAAATTTTTCATCAACGCCTGTAATTCTTGGCAAATACACAGCTCTCGCATCTCCTCTTCTTCCGCTAATTTGCAAGAGGTGAGAGAGAAAGCGATTCTACTCAAACTTTTGGAGAAATTAGCTCATAGATGTGTATGGCATGTGATCTCTTTCTGCTGAAGAGCACTCGTAAACAGCTTTGGCTCTCATAAACAACATGGCGGATCTAATAGCTTTAGGCTGAGTTGGAAGGTTAGCAATAGAAATGCAATATGTGAAACATTATTATTTATTTATCCCATCTACTTTGGTTTTTTAGTGCCTCCCAAAATGCCTAATTATTATTATTATTTTTTTTTTTTTTTCGTTTAATTTAACGTAGCTTACATTTAATTTTTTTTGCAGTAGATAGTGACAAAACAACATGTCGATTTTCCTGCCACACTCATCCAATGTAAACATTATTTCAATTTTCTATTTCATTCAAAATGTAAAAAAGTGAAGCAAGTTTAATTTCAATTGAAGGAAAAACAATATTTGTTATTCAAATATTTTCCATCATAATTTTTTCTTAAGTAAAATACTTGATAGTTTTACCTGAAAGATGATTTATTTTTAAGATGTTACAGTTATTTTCACATTTTAAAATTACAATCAAGAAAAACAAAGTACTGTCTTACTGAAGATTATAAGCAATAAAATTAATAATTATAAATTCTTTAGTTAGCTTAGTAATGATAGAAAATATACAGATTAAGTTTTTCACAATTAATATGTTTAGATATATTTTATAATGCATGTTAAATTATACGCACAAATGTTTTATATATGAAAATATATTCATACATATGTAAAGTTTATTATTATTATTATTATTATTATGAAAGGTTTTTGTTTTAATGTAAAAATGCACATTAAAACAAAATTTTAATTAAAAATTCTGCTTGATAAAAGATTTCCTTTAAACATGATTTCCTTTCTTGGTTATTTTATATTTAAATTGAATATTATATTTTAACATTCTAATAAATATATTGATCTAGCTTTTGTTTAGATTTCAAGCTAAAATTTAAATAATTACAAATTCCTCCATCATTCAACATTATTCAATACATCAACAAAGTACGAGTAATAAATATATATATAATATTTTGATTTTGCATACCTACATTTCTATTGGGAATCCTTAATCTCTTGCTTAATTAAAAGAATTCTTAGTTAACTTACTCAATTTGCAAATATGCAAATCAGGCTTTGCACAATTATTCAAATATATTTTATAATTAAAAAAATATAAGTTTCACAGAGATGGGTTACTAATTAAAAAATGTTTGTTTGTTCTGCATTTGTCAGCTTTATAAATGATATGTTTGTCACATAATGAGCATAATAAATGGGGAAGGCGAGTACACTATAGCCAGATGTAGGGCTAGAAGCTCCCCCCCCCCCCACACACACACACATCAATGGGATATGTACTACTAAATGCTTCTGCAGGATTCTATCATGAAATCATGAATGCTTACACCCCCCCCCCCCCTCCTCATCTTGAATAATACTCAGGTTACAAAGAAATTAAATTTATAGGATTTAATCAAAATATAACTTTTCTCCAAATTTTATGAGATTCTGTAATTTTTCTGTGAGACAGTAATAAGAATTTTAATTTAATATTTTAATTATAGATTGAAGAATTTTAGAACAGTAATAATATTTGAATTTTAAATAAAACATATTTTTTCTCATCAACCTTTATCTATAATATTTATTTTAGCTACTTTGATTACTGTAGTTATAGATTTATGATTAGGTAGATATATTAACTGTTATAATTATTCAAACTAGAAGTTTGCACAGACCTTGATTTGAGGCCCAGCCTGGTCCTTGGGCAGGGTTTGGGCTGAATTTCTAAATTTGATCTCTGGCTTGATATTATTTTACATTCCTGGCCTGTGCCGGGCTCAGACTTAATCTTTTGTATATACTCAGGTTGGGCGAAGCCAGGTTTAATTTTTTTCCAGGCCAAGCATTCCTCCTTATTTAACGAAGAAGGTAAATGATAAAATGTGTCTTCAGTAATTTATTTTACATAATTTTATAGGTTATTATTATATAATATGATATTTTGCTTTGTTAAAAAATGTTCATAACTTTAACTTGATTTTCTTACTGTCTGCCTGTTCGTGCTCTGATTTCCGAAAATATTAGTAGCTTGTCTCGAAAAAGATACAGGTTATTTAAGGTCAAAATAGCAGGTTTCCTATTCAAAATCATATGCATTTTGCTACTAGTTTGCACACATGAACAAACAAAAAAAATCAGATATGTTATTGCCTATAAGGCTTTATGTCCTATGATCCATTGATTTAACTGCAGTAGTTGCTACTGTAATAATATTAAATTAAAAAAAAAAAAAAAAGTCTTATATTTTTTTAAATTTTAATTTAGAAATTTCTAAAATTTCTAAATTAAAATTCCGTGGTCTATTGGAGTTGTTCCATGATCAATATTGTCACTTGATATAGCTGTGTTTGCAGACTCGGTGACCTTGCCAACGTATATTATGTGAGAAATGCCGAGCTGGTTATCAGCCAGGGTAGCTCAGTGGTTAGAGCATCTGTGCATTAAGCGGAAGTCCCCGGTTCGATTTCCGGCTCTGATATTTTTCACATAGTTGGTATAAAAATCAGCCTACCACTCCAATCTATCAGAAATGAATTTTTTAACATATTTGATGAAATGTCTGAAATCAAGAGTGTCTGGACATTTATGAAAAAGTAGTGTACATAATGATTTTATGAAATTTATCACATAGTGTTTTATACATCAGTATTATTAAAAACTAAAAAATTAAAAAGTGTTTTTCTTTTTCCAGTAAAGACTTTTCTATAATTATTCTCAAGTCTATACTTTATGAAATATTTTACAAGTTATTTTTAATTTGTAAATGCAAAAAAACAACAGGTAGTTTTATTCATATACAAAAAATCAAATAGCATTTCTCTTTTTTTCTATGAAGACCCCAGAGATATTTTCAGAGAACAATTTTAAAATGTGTGTTTGAGCCAGTTAAACTGTTTAAATTCTCTACTTTCTAGAGTACTTTCTAGAAAGTAGGAAACTACTTTTTATTTTTATTCATGAACACAAGAAATTAGCCAGGATTTTAGTCAGAGGGCAGGCACAGGGTCAGTGGCGTCGCCAGAAAAAATTTCAGGGGGGGGGGGCACAACCTGAAAAAATACTTTTTTTTAATAAAATTCTGATAGCATAGTTTTAAAGTTAAAGAAAAAAATGCTTAGTATAATTTTCCAGGGGGGGGGGGGGGCAAGTGACCCCCTTGCCCCATTCTGCCGACGCCTATGCACAGGGTACAACTGCTCTGGATCGGTGACAAGAACAACACAGAGAGTAAGTGTCCTAGAACAAAGGAGATTCAGACTAAAAATAAGAAAGAAAGAATGTAAGAAAATCTTAAACTTCAAAACGATACCCTCCCTTCCTTTTGTTTGCCAAGGGGACCACTGATATCAAGCTGTGAAACTGCTCTTGGGTCTAAAAGTACAGGGAACCCAGACCAAACACATTAAGTGAGAAAAAAAAATTAAAGGAATGTAAATTTTAAAAGACAGTTGCACAAATACTTTGGTTTAAATAGGAACCCATAATTTCTGTCACCAAGCTTAATTTAGCATCTATTGACTAAAACACATAAAATATTACGCTTCTATTATGAGACTATGTAAATTCTACTTACTATTATAAGAATTAAGGAAATTTGAGAACAAAATGAAAGAAAAATTTTTTAAGAAAAGAATTTTTATGTTATATGTTACTGGTAAGCAGTACATATTAAGAAAAATGCTTAATTAATTAGTAAAAACTTTTAACTAAAAAAAATATATACAGTACCTGCCACTTATTAAAATCAAATTCGTTCTGAGCCAAAGTGAATTTATAAAGCGGCTGATTTTTATATACGGCGAACGTTCCTGCACTCAAGAAAGAGGTATTACTTCCCTGAATTTGGAAAGGAATTTCAAAAAGTATGAAATACTGGAATTAATATAAATAATATTAATTAACGTTTGACAGATAATTAATTACTACAATATAAGTAAATTAAACAAATCCTAAGTTTCGATATGCTTTCCTTTGAAGAAAATTATCATTACTTTGCAAAAATTCACAATTTTCTTTTAAATTTAAAATTTTTTTGTTTAAAACTCTTGCTTCTCAGTTATTTCAGAATAAGAACTAGAAATTATCTTTTAATCATTAACATTTAATACATATATATATATATATATATATATATATATATATATAAAAGCTCAAATATATATAAAGCTCAAATATATATAAAGAATATAAAGCTCAAATTAATCTTCCTTACAATTTTAAAGCAGAAAAATTTAAAACTCTTCTTAACTTTGTTATCCATAATAATTATATCTTCCACAACAACGCTATCTATTTGCAACAATTAGGCATCCCACAAGGAGGTTGTAGCTCCAGTATTTTGGCAGATCTCTATCTTTATTATTATGAAAAGCAAATTTGCAATGATGATGTTCGATTTTATCGTTACATCGATGATATTATTGTATTTTATCTCAACAAGAACTCACAAAATGGCTTTTCCTTCAATTATCCACCTAATTTAAAGCTAACTCAAAACACTCTGACTAATCAATCAATTAACTTTTTAGATCTCAAAATAATCATAGATGGTAATAAACTTTACACAGATATCTATGACAAACGGCAAGATTTTTGTTTTAATGTCAACTTATTTACACATTTTAATTCATGTCTGCATCTTTCGGTATTCAGAAACATCATCATTAATCATTTATTTCGAATTAATAATTTATGCTCTGCAAAGTTTAAAAACAAGAATATTAATAAACTGATCACAGCCACTGCTAAAATGGGTTTTCCTAAAAACTTTGTATTTTCTATTTTATATCCTTAACCATATCTCTGTCAGTACAAAAAAAAAAAAAAAAAAAAAAAAAAAAGCTGTGTACACTCTTGTGTATATCAACAAAAAAATCATAAAATAATAAAAGACAATAAAAAAGGTGGCGGTTGGGTGGGCAGATGTTTGATTACGGAGGTGGGGTGGTGTTGTAAGGCTGGTTGGGTGGGTTTGTGAAATTAAATTAAAAAAAAAAAAAAAAAAAAAATAGAAGGCTTGTTGCATTTGCTTTGTATTACTATGCAAACTTTCATTTTCCAATAAAATTTCAGATTTTTCCTTTTTGAGTTGTCAACTATATTTAATGTTCTAATTATACTGTTAAACACAATGTGATCAATCGGTGAATTTCATTGTGGCTTCGTGGTTTCAATGTTGTTCATTTGCTTTGAAATTTTGCATTTTTAAATCCATATGGTTCCTGTTCTGGTTGTGGCAGGCTGGGGGAGTGTTGCCGGCGTAAAACTAGTGTAACCCCACAGGCAAGTCACAAGTCTTGCCGCCTGCCTCCTTCTTCCTATCTTGTGTTTCTTGGGTTGTTTTTTCATTAATTTTGATAAGTTTATGGTTTTGGGTTAAGATTTGTTGTTTTGCTTTATTGATTCGTTTGTTTTGCAGGCTGTTAATTGGTGGATCTGCTTTCTTTACATTGGTGTATTTCATCCACTGATGATTTTTTTTTTTTTTTTTTTTTTTTTTTTAAATCTTATTGGTCATTGGTGTTTCAGTGATCTTGTATCTGTTGCTTGACTTCTACTATGCTTAATAGATCATCTTTATTATATATATATATATATATATATATATATATATTATGAGAACCAAATCAAATTTGTAGCTTATTACCGTGCTTTGAAGAATATATTCCTTGAAATTGTTGCTAAAACAAGTGATGGGACGTGTTAAGTATGCTTTAAATGTAAACTTTTCGACAAAGAGATATAACAGATTGCTGAATTTTATTTTAATTTTTATTTAACCCTTTAATGTTCATTGGTTTTGCAACAAAACCAAACATTCGACATAATTTAACAATTTTTTTGCAGCAGTTTTTTTAACATTTCCCTCTTGTTTTAATCAGGTTTTAAACTTTTGTTCCTTTTCTGTTCTGTAGATAGTTGCACTATTCCAAAATTTAACAAATAATGCTTCAAAGGAGTCACTTGAAGTTTCTTAGTGTGCGCGATTGCAAATTGCTGGTTTGATTATCCACTCACGTCTAGTTTTTTCCATTTAATGAAGAGCTGGACTATTATTTTCACCTGAAACAAATTTTACGAGTTTTTGTAGTTGATAATGTTTACTTACAAACTGTTTCATTTATTAAATTGAATATTATTTGAATTTAACAAGGTTAACTTATAGATGTTTCAAAGCAAAAATTTCTCGAAAAGGAACAATGCTATTTTTTTATTTTTAAATATTTATGATCAGGCTATGTGCCTAAAAGCCATTTTTAAAATTAGTTTAATAATTTTTAAAATAAATTAAGCAGTGAACGTTAAAGGGTTAAAAAATAAAAAAAATCAGAGTGTAAATAAAAATTTGCTTAGCGTGCATAAATGGCATTTTTGCTGTTGAAGAGTTTTTTTAGTTTATTAACGCTCGATGTTGATTTTATTAAGCTGTTGTTTTAAAAGTCGGTTGTATTGATTTGATTCCAATCGTGACAAATTGATTGATTAAGTGGCTGATTTTATTAACCAGTGAATTTATTAAGCAGCGGTTACTGTATATACATACCTGCCAACCAGCGAAAATTCCAAGGAGTAAATCAGCACACGAAGAAAAAAAATTGCAGAATCCCTCCCCCCACCCCATAAGATTTAAAAGTATTTTTTAAAAAAATTTACACTAATTTAATTTTTAAATGCATTAACATTTGATAACATTTGATTTGGCTATCATTCATAATTATTATATTAGTTATTATATTTACAAACAAACAAAAAAAAAAAAAAAAAAAAAAAAAAAAGGACAGGAAAGATAAATTTAAAAGCTTCATTTATTAAAATACAATGTAAAAACTACATTTGTTGAAAGATTTTTTTTTTTTTTTTTTACACTATCTCAGAATACAATTGAATATCTTCCTTGAAGTAGTTATGTATTTTACCCTTTTCGCTAATATTAGCTGATTTTGCATAATATAGACTTTTTTCTTTCCAATGTGTTTGGTTATATCATATTTGCTGCCATAAGAAATTGTAAAACTGGATCGACAATAAACACAATATGCAAACTTTTCACCCTGACTAGATGCTCTTATACATCGAAATTCAGTTGTATAGCTATCTTTAAACAGTTGATAATAAGATTTCTTTTCAGCCATCATCAAAATTTTCAAAAGTGTGCAACAATTGTAAGCACAAACATAATAACAAAACGAACATCATCCACGTTTCCCGTGATTCCGTTTCTACGAGAGGAGCAAGGGTTGGGGTGAACTGAGCATGTTTGGTGAGGAGGGAAACAACATGCCACACCTCTGAAGCGATGACGTTGAGATGGAGCATGCTTCAACCAATAAATTGGGACCAACGATAGTTGTAGAAGCATCAACTCAGAATCAATCAATCAATCAAATACATTGCAATCTTTGTTTACTAAGCATTAGCGGCAAAAATCGTACTTTTTGGATTTTTTTTTTTTAAGATGAGTTTTTTTTTACTTTTTTTTAATTAAATTTAATCGAATACCTAAACAAATAAATGGAAAAAAAAATCGGTAGAAAAATGTTGAAATAGTAGAAAAAGAGTGAAAATAGCGATCTAGGTGCAAAAGCGTAAAAAATGTCAAATAAGCGTAAATTTTACACCCGGGGCATAAAACTTGGCAGCTATGTATATATAAAATTTATATAAATATGGGTAATAAGCTAAACTACTTATGAATATAGGGCCTAGAGGTCTGCTTGGTTCCAAACCTAGTTCGGTTCAGGCCAAGCTGTATATAATGGAACACTCATGTTTTTGGTACCCGCTGGCACAGGAACATTGTTGGCAAGCATGCAATGTTACATACTGAATATGGCACTGTACTATCTCTACCTCAAATGTACAGTACACAACAACTCTATTCCGTTCCTGGGAGATGAGGGTGTTTAGCTATTATCTGATAAGTTGTAAGTGTAAGAGAAGATAATATGCTAGTTTCCATTTAATTTGTTGCTATAAAATGAAACAGTCTTTCCAGAAGATGAAGATTTAAATATTTAAACAACAATACATAAAAATCACTGAAATACAGGGTGTTTATAAAATTCTGGACCCATTTTGATGTTTAATAACTCATAAAATAATAAAGATAGATTAAAATTTATAACATAAATGGTTAGATAGACTCAAAAAGTTTCATGACCCTTGTCAATGAACTTCCACGTGTGCCCCCTTCGTCGCACGGAGAATATCAAGTCGATAGTCAATTTCACGCCAGGTAGCGGCAAGCATGTCGGCATCCACAGAGGCTATTGCGGTTGTAATTCTGACTTTTAGGTCATCAATGTTCGACACTCTTCTCCTGTAAACATTGTCCTTTACAAATCCCAAAAGGAAAAAGTCCAGCGGCGTTATAACATATAAACATAACATTGCAATAGTTGCCAAAAACAAAAGAGAGAAAAATGCAATTAATAAGCAGATGATATTTAGAAAAGTATAGGTATTTAGACTGGAAAATGAAATTATCTGAAATTAACCACATGCGCAGACGATATTTACAAAAATAAAGATATTCAAACCTGAAAAGAAAATATATGAGTTATTCAATCAATAAATGCCATAAGTTTGTTTATATCTTCATTATTTTATGAGTTATTAAACATCAAATTGGGTCCGGGACTTTATAAACACCCTGTATAAATGATTTCTTGCCTTTTCTAAGCTTAATGAAAATGAATTTTTAATAGAAACAAAACATAACATAACAGTTTTCTTATTTTAAGAAACATTATTATTCAAGGCTATTTGCATACTTGTACACTTATGTAGAAGTTAAAAATTAATGTTTAAATTATAATTTGGATAAACTGTTTTAAATAATATTTATCACACAATAATAAAAATAAAAATGGTACGTTTATTAGAGGAATATTGCTTTTAGACAAAATAGACCACTTGAAAATGATTTTTCTTTCCTTTCTTTTTTTCTTTTGAAAACAAGTTTAAAAAATAAAATTGAGAGAAAAAGGTTTTTTTTTTGCGAATCTTCTTTTTCTTTTTTTTCTGATAAGTTAAAAAAAAAAAAAAATCTCATCAAGTTAAAAAAAAAAAATTATATAAAAAGTAAAATTATAAAAAAATATGTGAAAGAAATTTTAAGATATGAATAGAGTAACTGTTGCTAAGGAACACAACACAGTTACTACATGCTTTTAGATGGAAGAATAGGCTAAAAAGAATGTCATGTCCTAAATTAAATTTTGTTTTGTATGAAATTTTATACTGATTACTTAGACAACAAAAATAGGGTTCAGTTTCTTTTTTTTTTTTTGCTTCTTGCTAGTCAAATGAAGCAAATTCTTGTATCAGAAAGTACAGTTATTTTTATACTTGAAAAACAAGATTGATTTTTTTTTTTTTTTTTCAGTTGTTTTCTATTGAATATTACATAAATTGTGCAATGGGTTAGTCATGTATATACATTTATTAAAGATTTACGATGCATTGCAGTTTGTGAAAGATATTTTAAAATTAATGTACATTATTAAGATACACAAAGCTACTTCTCCTGTAGAATAAGATGTGATTATCATAACTGATTAATTTATAGTGCACCATAAAGTTGTTCAGATATATTGTAGGACATAAATGAAAATTGTTTCAGATATATTGTGGAACATGAAAATTTTTCAAAGTAAATTATAAGTGTGAAGATTTTTTTTAAGAATTTTTTTCAGGGGTCCATCTTATTTCTTTTGGCTTATCGACGTAGAAAAATAATAACACACGGCGAAATTATTACGATTTTATTCACATCTTCTGAAGATGAAATTAACAAATGAAATGATAGCAGTGATAGTGATGAAAATTCATAGGAAATAAAATCTTATACGTTACTTCCAAACGCCAAAACTGTTTCTGATTTCGATTCAGATCTAGACGAAAATAATGGTAATTTTCAAATTACATTTACGTGGACTTCTGATATAAAGAACTTTAATAATCAGGTGAAATTTTCCGGATTTTCAGGCCCAGTACATAGTTTAAATCCAGAAGCAGAAACTCTAGATTATTTTAATTTAAAAAAGAAAAAAAATAGAAAGAAAGAAAGAAAAAAGGTGTCTGCAAGAAAATACAAGTTGAAAACAAAGAAAAAAACCTTCCTCACATTAATTGTTTTGGGCAGAAAAACAGTATGTATCACTTCTTCAGGTAGAAATTAGATATAAATGCTGCTTTGATGCTACGCTTGTGCCTAGTATTTTCGTCTGGTGAAAGGCTGTGCTATTATTTTGAATCAAAACAACTGTTGCAAATATTTAAATTACTTTTATTAATTTATGGCGTTTGCTTACTTTTCTTTTCTTTCTCTTCTTTTTTTTTTTTCAATTTATTACTTATTGCTTTTGAAAACTAGTCCTTCCGTACATATTAATTAATAAATATTTAAAATCAAAATTCTCATGAAATGGGGTTTTCAATGGTACTTATCAAATTTACTTAACTCTGAAAAAATGGGTAATTATTTTTTGAACAGTATAAATTAAGAATAAGATTTTGAAAAAAAAAAAAAATACCGTTAAAAAAAAACAAAAGAAAAAAAAGAAATCTCACAACAATTGTTTTGAGTCAAAATAATAGCAAACTCCTTCATGAAAAGTGCTGCTTTGATGCTGTGCTAGTGTCTAGCTTTTTCCTCTGGTGAAGCTTTGTGTTATTAAACCGACCCAAAAGAACTGCTAAGAATTTTTACTTTTTATTTATTTTTACTACACCATTAGTTATTAAAAAAAACTTATTAAACTGGCATATCTTTTGAATATATATATATATATATATAAATGATAGATAACGTAATAAAATTTAATCTTAAAATTTAGCAATTAATAGAACTAAAACAATAACAAAACACAAAAATATAGAACTGAACTTAACATAGAGGAAAGACTGACACAAAAAGTTGTGATATAGATTAAGAACCAATGAGTTACAATAATAACTTAAAATACTTATGCCGACCTGAATGATAATAAAAAAGGACCATTAAACTAATGTCAGAGAAAACAAATAATTAACCACAGAATTAATTGGATATATATATTGTAAAATATATTTAGATTAATAATTTAAGAAAAAGTGCTTCTCACATGATGACTTTAAAATGCTTACAAAACAATTTTCTTCATTGTAGTTGACTATATCTTGATATTTATATGTTTACACAAACAACAATATATATATATATATATATGTGTGTGTGTGTGTGTGTTTGCAAGAAAATACTGTAAGTTGAAAAAATTAAAAATAAACTTCCTCTCAACAATTGTTTTGGGTTGAAAAATAGTATATCACTTCTTTAGGTATAGAGTAGATATAAATGCTGCTTTGATGCCGTGCTTGTGCCTATCATTTTCGTCTGATGAAGAATTGTGCTTTTTGTTTGATGAAGGGCTGTGCTATTAAAAACAAAAACTGTGCTATTATTTCGAATCGAAAGAACTGTTGCGAATGGTGTTTGCTTACTTTTTTTTTTTTCAATTTATTATTTATTTACAATTAAAATTTTTATAAAAAGAGTTTTTCAATTGCACTTATGACACTTACTTAACTCTTCAAAAATAGATAATTAAAAGTAGTTAGAATGATAATTTAAAAAAAAAGTGTTTCTTGCACAGTGATTTTCTAAAATTTTTGCGAGGTACTTTCTTCATCATAGACGACTATTTCTTGAGCTCTATAAATTTAAAATAATAAATAAGTCTTTGGATAAAATACCATTAAAAAAAAAAAAAAGAAGAAGAGGAGGAAGAAAGAAAGAAAACCTCTTGCCAATTGCTTTTGCCAGAAATAATTGCACACCCCTTCATCATCTGTAAATGTAGATACAAGTGCAGCTTTCATGCTGTGATATTCATCTGATTCGACTAGTAAAGATTTGTGTTATTGTTTCGACTTAAAAGAATTTCTGAGAGTTTTTATTTAATTTAATTTTTTTAGGGTGTTTGATACTTTAATATTATTTTTATTTATTACTTTGAAACATCTATCCTTTAGAGCTTACTATCTGAAATTACAATTAAAAACTATTATAAAATATCGTTTTCCATTGCATTTATCAAGATTTCCAAGCTCTGAAAAAGTTAAAAATAATTAGATTAAATAAGAAAGAGCGATTCTTATGCAATGACTTAAAAAAAAAATATAAATAAATAAATAAAAAAAAAAAAAAAGCTATGAAAACAGATTTATTCATACAGTGATACATGCATTATTTATGCATGACAATGTTTTAATTAAATTTTAATTAAAAAAATTAAAATTAGTGTTGAATTTTAAGTATTCAAAATTTAAACATCTAAAATATTAATTTTATAGTTGAATGAATTGTTTCATAGAATGTAAAAAAAAAAAAAAAAAAAATGACAATTTATAATTTATAAATTAAAAAAAGAAAGAAATTTTTTTTTTTAATGTACTTAATTTTTAACGCATTGTTTTGCAAATTTCACCAGTAAAAAAAAAAAAAAAAAAAAAAAAAAAAAAGAAATTTAACAGAATGGGGATGATTCAAGAAATATATATATATATATATAATAAAGATGATCTATTAAGCATAGTAGAAGCCAAGCAACAGATACAAGATCACTGAAACACCAATGACCAATAAGATTTAAAAAAAAAAATTATCAGTGGATGAAATACAGTAATGTAAAGAAACCAGATCTATTAATTAACAGCCTGCAAAACAAACAAATCAATAAAGTAACACAACAAATCTTAATTTAAAACCATAAACTTATCAAAATTAATGAAAAAATAACCTAAGAAACACAAGATAGGAAGGAAGGAGACAGGTGGCAAGACTTGTGACTTGCCTGTGGAGTTAAACTGGTTTCACGCCGGCAACACTCACCCAGCCTGCCACGACCAGAACAGGAGCATATGGATTTAAAAAAGCAAAATTTCAAACCAGATGAATAACAATGAAACCATGAAGCAACAATGAAATTCACAGATTGATTACATTGTGTTTAATAGTATAATTAGAATTTTAAATATAGTTGACAACTCAAAAAGGAAGAAACTGAAATTTTATTGAAAAAAGAAAGTTTGCATAGTAATACAAAGTAAATGCAACAAGCCTTCTGCTTTTTTTTAAATTTAATTTCACAAACCCACCCAACCATCCCACAACACTGGACGAAATTGGCATTAATTATGTTATTCTTATATTAAATTTTACTATGATTTAAAATTATATACATATATATGTACAGTCGGGGAAAAAAAAAACGCAGCACTCGATGTAACTCCGTTGCTAATCAATGCACAAAAATGTAATAGGTATCATTCGACGGGGAATTGAGAGTAGATTCAGAAAATGAACGAAAATTTTGAATTGGGGGTCGTCTACATATTAAAACGCGCACCAACTTTGATTTTTAAAATGGTAATGCCCCATTTTTATTTTATATTTGAATTCCTGGGATCACGACAATGCGAAAAAGTATATTGGTTGTATATTTTGCTTATTTTTTCACAGAGTTATAAGCGTTCAAAGTTTGAAGGTGCTAATGTTAAATTCATATTTCAAACTTTTATTAATATCTTCACAAAAAATAACTTGATCGATATAATTCTTTTTTTACGAGATACAGTGAAGAAACCCAAACATAATCCATCATTAATTTTGATTCTGAAAAATATTTTTGATTCTGAAAAATATTAATAAATTCATCTTCATAAAAATTATGAATTATGACCTATATTCATTTTTACATAAAATGAATCCTAATGCTGAAAAATATGGGTGTGCAAATTTGCAGCTCATTCCAGTTATTAGTTTTAGAGATATAAATAAATCTTTCTTTTGGAGTGATTTAGGGGGTCGTCTCTTAAAAAAATTTGAATGAAATAACGAAGCAAATCTTAAAAAATAACGGAGAAAATTGAACAAAATATTTTTATTTTTTATTTAAGGGTCAAATTATATAACAACAACGTCAAATGCAAAGAAATGAAACAAAAATGTTGATTTTTAGACATTTGTGTTAGTATCAAGAATTCCTGTTTTCTAAGGCCCCGCCTTTTATCGTTCTTCAAAACAAAACCATACAGAAACGAAAAGTGAATGTGACTTTGAGTATTCGTGTTAAACCCCTTATTTTATATTGACAAAAATATACATAAGTGGTATTTACTTCATCGATTACTGGTGATAAATTTAGAATCCTTTAAACGAACACTAGAAGAAAAAAATTAACTAAATAGGCAGGGTTTACTGTTTGAAATACTCTCAAAATAAAATATTTCAAAACAAATTTTCTGTACCACAATTATTTTACAGATGGACATACATTATAACTATATTCTTTCTAATTAATATATTTCTAATTAATCCATAGTATATTTTATTGCAAAAATATGAACACTGGGTACATGCTTAAGAAATAAGTAACACACAAATTACGAAAGAAACGCCACTGGCATTGTTACAGATTTTCAAATGATGTGAATCTACGTCAGCAGTCGCGAAAGCGTTAATTAAGAAATTATATTTCATAGAAATTATAAAACAAATCGTACAGTTCCAAAGAGTTCAACTGACCCAAAACTGGTAAGTGCTATTAAAATTGTTTAATATTTACTTTATGAAACCTTGCAATAATTTATCCGAAAAGATTTAGTTTATGCGTTGTTGTATATATATATATATATAGCTATATTATTTCAGTTTGTATATTATGTTACACGTACGAAAGAAAATTTAAGCTTTATTGATGATCAGTATATCCATGATAGATACTTTTTAATTGAAAAATATTGCACTTTTATAAGAAATATTGTCTGACCAATCGTAAGTATAATGTATTTAAATATACCTAAAATTATCTAAAAAAGTACTAAAGTATATACATATCCAAAAAACTAAATTTATAATAATTAAGATACTGCAAAGGTGTTAATATTTTTATTTCATTTTATAACTCTTTTTTTTCTTGAAATATTTCCGGTGTGAAACAGTATAATTTTTTCTAGTTCTTGTAGGATCTTAATTGTATTTTTCTATATTTAGGGATAGCCCCCTAACACATTTTTGATCATAACTCTATGAATACTAAAGATAAAGTATATAAACAGTATACTTTTCCGCACTGCCAGACTCTCAGAAATTTGAATATGAAGTCAAAATTGGGTGTTACTATTGAAAAAATCAAAGTTGGCGCTCATTTTAATATTTAGATGACCCCTAATTCAAAATTCGACGACATTTTCAGAAAGTGCATTTCATTTCCTGTTGAATGGTGTCTATTAAATTTTTCTGCGTCAATTAATAACGAAATACCATCAAGTGCTGTGTTTTTTTTTCCTCCGACTGTACATATATTCATATATATGTGTGTGTGTGTCGTGTTCACAATTACACAAAGAGCAGCAGTCTGAATCAAAAATAAGACCCAGCTACTCAATTACACTCTATTTATGAAAGAATTTTTAATTTTACTGTTTTTTATTTGTTTTTCAGAAATTCACAGTTAGTCTTTTTCTTGTTAAGATTGAATATCAAATGAATATTTACATATTTTAAATTACATAATTCTGTTTCTATTAGCTGCTATATGTGCACATATATATATATTCAAAGCACTACATGCAAAGAATAAAAAAGAAATCACAGAAAGAAATTAATTGTTAATATATATATATATATATATAAATTAAGCATGCCTTCTTTTTAACACAGTAATTTAATAATTCTTTACACTTCAGTTAATTGTTATTTTTTGTAAAAATTAAAAAATTTTGGGCAAAAAAGAAATTTATAAAATGAACTTGTTAGAAACCCTGTATATGTCCTATCTCAAAATAAACAAAATAAAACACATCGAGTTTTAATCATCATTATTATAGACAATATAATAACAGCTTAATGGCATTGCATAAATACTATGTGAATTGAAATTCTTATATTTATTAAGTTTCAAAAGCAGAAGTATTCTTTTTGGTGATAGCACCAGGCATTTTGTGGAAAATATACTGCACACCCTACTACACTCTGCAGTGAAACCTGACCAGACAATAATCCATTTTTCCGCTAATCTTAAGACGTGGTGAACTGACACGCACATGAATAGAAATAGAAGCCGCTGTGTGCTTTCGTGGGGGGTAAAATCTCGGTCGTTTGTCTGGGATTCTGAGGTAGATGAAAATTTCATACTCGTGGGACCGAAAGAGTTAAATAATGTTAGCAGGCTTCATGTTTTTAAAAGTTTAAAGTTAATATATTTTTTATTTATAAAATGTAGAGTTTCTATAAAACTATCAATTTGATATAAATTGGAAAAGTACTCTGTAAATTATATACTGTAATTGAAATACAAATATGTTAAATATCTGACAATATATGGATATTTATGTGAAAATTTTTCAACTGTGCATACATGAATAACAAAAGATCTTTTTTTGCATAATTTCAGTCAAATATACAAGCTAACTTTTACTAAAAGCCATGTCAAGTACCATAAAAATTGAGAAAAATATATGCAAAATACAAAGGAGTTATTCAGTTATTGAATAAAATTGACTTTTTCTTAAGGGGTTATTCACAAATAACTGTTTTTTTTTTTTAATAAGTAAATGGATAATTCACTTGAATACATAAAAATATATTAATGCTTTAAAATTTAAATACATATTACAATACTAAATGTTTTGCAAGATTTCTTTAATTAATAATATTTATATAAATAAATGACAGTTATTTAATTTCACATACCTATTCATTAACTTATAATGAAAACAGTTATTTACGAGTGTTCCCTTAATAAAAAATAAATTTCATTCAATAAATAAAAACACCCAAGTTTTTTAATATGTATTTTTGAACTTTTACAATATTTGACAAAGATTTTAAGTATATATGGCTACCAAATTGTGCATGAAAAGCATTTTATCATTCCCAGATGTCTAGTTAACACTTTTCACACAAATATTCATATTTTGGAAGATATTTAATAATTTTGCATTCCATTTGCAGTATATAATAAGTGCTTCTTAATTTATTTAAAAGTGTCATTAAATTTCCTGAAAATGCTGCATGTTACAAATAAAAAACATGCTGAATTTTTTTAGGGTTATTAAATAAATGCTTATAAATTTTATTTGATATGTTATTATTACACAAATGTATTTAAATATAGTACAAGATTTATATTAACTTTTGCTAATAGGTTATTAACAGTTACAGTTCATTTCACTCTTTTAATGTTACTCTTTTAATGGAAGCTTGAAAATTTTTTTTTTTTTTAAGCTATTGCATAGCTTCTATCGCGGGCTTTGAGCGCGGCGACCGAATCAAGAAATTCCGTAACGAAAAAAAACCAAACCCAGTTCGGCAGACTTCTGCACTTCAAAACGTAATTTCACAAAATCCTTCATTTCTCAAACAAAAAAAAAACAGATATCCGTAAAATTTTTACTTTAAAATATAGCTAATAGAAATGTCTAAAAATCGGATTCTGTAATTTTTGAAATTCGGTCCCCAAGGGGGGCAGGGGGGGGCAAAACATGATTTTGCATAATCCTATATATCTCAAACAAAAAAAATAGATAAACATGAAATTTTTGCTCTAAAATATAGCTAACACAACTATCTAAAACCCAGTTTCTTGAATTTTAGAAATTCAGCCCCCAGGTGGGGCAGCAAGTGGGGGGGCTATGGAGCAAAAACAAATAGAAATACAGTTAGGCTGTTCAAAATTGGTACAGATAGGTTTTAAAGGCCTGCAAGTCGAATGGGGATATTTTCGATTGTGTAAAGTTATTAGGAGGGGCAAGAAGGGGGGAGGGGAGGGGGGGGGGGGGCAAAAAAATAATAATAGTGTCAGATCGTTCAAAATTGGTACATAGAGGCTTTCGATACTTACAAATCGATTGCGGATGATTTTGAATTTGTAAAATTATTAGGAAGGGCGTGTAGGGGGGTGGGGCGGTAAGGGGGGGGGCTATGGAGCAAAAAACAAATAGAAATACAGTTAGGCCGTTCAAAATTGGTACAGATAGGTTTAAGAGGCCTGCAAGTCGAATGGGGATATTTTCGATTGTGTAAAGTTATTAGGAGGGGCAAGAAGGGGGTAGGGGAGGGGGGCAAAAAAATAAAAATAGTGTCAGATCGTTCAAAATTGGTACATAGAGGTTTTCGATACTTACAAATCGATTGCGGATGATTTTGAATTTGTAAAATTATTAGGAGGGGCGTGTAGGGGGGTTGGGCTATAAGGGGCAAAAACAAATAGAAACATAGTTAGGCTGTTCAAAATTGGTACAGATAGGTTTAAGAGGCCTGCAAGTCGAATGGGGATATTTTCGATTGTGTAAAGTTATTAGGAGGGGCAAGAAGGGGGGAGGGGAGGGGGGGGGCAAAAAAATAATAATAGTGTCAGATCGTTCAAAATTGGTACATAGAGGTTTTCGATACTTACAAATCGATTGTGGATGATTTTGAATTTGTAAAATTATTAGAAGGGGCGGGTACGGGTAGGGCGGTAACGGGGGCTATGGGGCAAAAACAAATAGAAAAAAAAATACAGTTAGGCCGTTCAAAATTGGTACAGATAGGTTTAAGAGGCCTGCATTCGAATGGGGATATTTTCGAAAGTGTAAAGTTATTAGGAGGGGTGAGAAGGGGGGAGGGGAGAGGGGGGCAAAAAAATAAAAATAGTGTCAGATCGTTCAAAATTGGTACATAGAGGTTTTCGATACTTACAAATCGATTGCGGATGATTTTGAATTTGTAAAATTATTAGGAGGGGTGGGTAGGGGTGGGGCGGTAAGGGGGGCTATGGGGCAAAAACAAATAGAAATAAAGTTAGGCCATTCAAAATTGGTACAGATGGGTTTAAGAGGCCTGCAAGTCGAATGGGGATATTTTCGAAAGTGTAAAGTTATTAGGAGGGGCGAGAAGGGGGAGGGGAGAGGGGGGGGCAAAAAAATAAAAATACAGTTAGATCGTTCAAAATTGGTATATAGAGGTTTTCGATACTTACAAATCGATTGCGGATATTTTCGAATCTGTAAAATTATTAGGAGGGGCGGTAAGGGGGGGCTATGGGCAAAAAAAAAAAATAGAAATACAGTTAGGCCATTGAAAATTGGTACAGATAGGTTTTAGAGGCCTGCAAATCGAATGGGGATATTTTTGAAAGTGTAAAGTTATTAGAAGGGCCGGGGAGGGGGGGGGGGCAGAGGAAATAGAGTTAGATCATTCAAATTTGGTACATCGAGGTTTTTGATACATACAAATCGATGGCAGATATTTTTGAATTTTTAAAATTATTGGGAGGGGCGGGAAAGGGGGGAGAGAGCGGAAGGGTAAAAAATAAAATAAATAAATAATTATAATTGCATAAGTTGATAAAAAATGCTATGCAATAGCTTTACCGCGGCAGTCCCTGAGTGCCCCACGTATTTTTTTTTTTTTTTTTTACAGCATTTGTTGTTTACCAGTTATTTATTGTCATTAAACAAATGCTACAGAAAAACAGAATAATCCTATTCATTACATATTTGAAGTTTAAAAATAGTTCACAAGTGGGAGACTTAAGTTAAAGAAAGTTTGTTTTTAAATTTTGCTAAAATTTTGAGGAGTGTACTTATATAAAAACTCCAAGCAAAAATCATGAGATTTCAACATACCATTTCAATAATGAACTAAATTTTGAGATGATCCTCTCTCTTTTCTTTTTTTTTTTTTTTTTTTTTTTTTTTTGGGGGGGGGGGGGAGGGACTGGGAGTATTTTAATAAAATTTTTATTTTTTATCAAGGTACATTATACAGGGTTCATACTCAAATATGGGAAAAAAATTCCTTGATTTCCCAGACAATTTTCAAGAAAATATTAGCGACATATTACAAGAAACGCTCTTTTAGACAAGACAAAATACAGCTACTTCCACTGTATAATGTCATATTACTGCCGATCATGATAGAAATTCAGGTAGAAATCATTATTTACATGCGTATTTTCACAATAATTAATTATTTAAATTTTGATACGAAGCTAAACAAGAAAAACATAACTTGAGAAAAAAAAAATTTGTTTTTCCAGGTTTTAAACTGATTTTCCCTGACTTTTAATGAAAATTTTTATTTTCCCTGAGATTTCCCTGAGTTTTTTTAACAAATTCCAAATTCCCTGAGTATTCCCTGTTTTCCAGGTTTTCCCTGAGGAGTATGAACCCTATTATTTAACTCTTAATTGATTCAAAACCAAAATTTAGGGTAATTTTTCTTTTATTATTATGAGAATTTGAAATTTAATTCATTCTGCCGACAACATCGTTCTAAAATTTCACAATATTTGCTTCAGTTTTATACAAGAATAAATCAATACACATTTAACATTCCATTGATAAAGTTAGATTCATTAAAGGAAGGGCAACACATACCATAACTTCGGGTTCCTGGTTGTCAGACAGCAATCAGATGAGCATCCTATTGGCATCCTGGATGTCTAAACATGTCTTCACTGGTCATCAAAGGTGAATTTGTAACTGGATTCATCGATGAAAATAATTCTTCTCTTGATCAAATGTAGCCAGTTTTATTGCAAACATGCTAGCACTTTGCAAAGGTGAGGGATAGTCAACTCAATGGCCTCCATAAGCTTAGCCTCTTCCCCAAGGCCCTATTGTGTCAACTACTAAAGGTTATTTTACTTTCTAGTTCCCCATTATATTTTCTTAATAAGAAAGTCCTTTTTTTTTTTTTTTTTTTTTAAGTTTTCATTTATATGTGAAATTTTTTAACACTTAAAGAGTTGTGCAAATTATTAGACTCACTACAGAACATTAACATTTCCTTACTTTTGGCTTTTACTTTTCATTATTTCAGTTTCCAAATTTGGGAGGGGGGGTATAAAGAACCCATTATACTTCATATATTTCATTAAATTTTTGTCCTAAAGACTGAAAGGGAATCAGTAATAAAGTAAAGAAAAAAACAATGTTTCAAATCACCCTGTAAAAAATACTTCTTTTAATTATATATATATACATTTCTATATGAATAGAATGTACTGTAATTTTTAGCAATAATCCGCAGGTCAGATAAGTCAGTTTTGCAACAGAAATTTTATTTGACAAAGAAATTTACATTTGTACATGCTGTTTCTTTAAAAAATCATATTTTTTTCTGTTAAATAAAATTTCTGGTGGAGGAAGGACATACCTTACTTGCAGATTATATGCCAAAAATTACAGTACATTAATGGAGATATAAAGATTTCGTTAACAACAATGAAAAATTTACGAATGATTTTTGTTCATAACATGCAGGGCATTCACTTCTTAATTTGCATAATTTATTAGACGCATATATTGAGTTACTCTTTTTAAAAAATTCAGTCAAATATCATTAGAATTCAGAAATTCTATCAACGCTACTTTTCTGAATTTTCACAATATATGCTTGATTTTTTTTAGTAACCTTTACAGTACCTTTAGCTAATAAATCATGCAAAAGAAATTTTAACATCTGTGCACGGGCAGTTAAAATTTATGCTCATATTTCCTCAAATATTTAATATTTTAATAATCTGATCACAGTATGTTGTATCTACTGTAATACATCATGTTTTCAGGGATGGAACAGCTTGATCGTCACTTTGGAGCACTTAAAATACCTTTTTGGAGCAGCTAAATATCCATTGTAGAGCAGAATAATTATGGATTTGGAGCATATCTGAGCAAAATAATTATGGATTTGGAGCAAATTTATTATGTATCTGGAGCACATTGACCAGAATAATCTGTGGGTGCTTGTTTATTAGAAAAATTAAAAATTCTGCAAAATATTTTAACTATTTCCCACTTAATTAATGCATAAAAATGAACATCTCCACATCATATGTAAAATGAAATACACCTTAAAAATTTTCACAGGGGTAGTACAAGCATTGAGTGAAATTTCAGGACACAAACTTTTGAAAATTTCAGGACATTTTCAGGACAAAATTGGGATCCATTTCTCCATCGCAAACAATAAACTTGCCTTCTAAATTATTCTTTTATAACTCTTATTTATATATATATATATGAGATAAACAAAAAAACAAAAAACAAAAAAAAAAACACCTACATTTGAAAGACTAACATGTTTTATTGTATTATTAAACTTTATCGTCTATTTTATAGTTACATCCTTACTTATTCACTTTAAAGATATAAATTATAAATCACATGCAGACTTGCCAAGTTTCCAAAATGAAAAGGCCCGAGACATTTTGGAGGCTATTTTATCGACATACCGGCATTTTTATCTTCAGATTCGTAACTTAAGCATTAAAAATTGTGCTTTGCTAAAAGTTTAAGCCAAGCCATGTTTAATAATTTGAGGCTGAAACATTGCCAGAATACTACAATAAAATGGATTAGTTAAAAATATGGCATATTACATTTCAAATCTAGAAAACTGAAATTTTTATTTCAATAATTTCTAGGCATTTAAAAAATTTAATTACACGATACTTCGCAAATGATTGTTGAAACATGAGATCTTTTTTGTCTCTGGCAAAATTTCAGTTTATATTATTATTTTAAGCTAAATCCCTAATTATGTAATTATTAAATACATACACAAAGAAAAATATTTTTTGTATGTCATTGCCAAAAAAATATTTTTTGTATGTCATTTATTTTTTTTTAATTGATAAAATACCTACATGCAAACTCTTTATTGAATTGCTAAAATAACTTTTTTTTTTTTTTTTTTTTTTTTTTTTTTAAGAGATCAATAGAAGAAACACATGCTGTAATTTTGATTGCAACTAATTAGCAATTATTTCATTACCTAGCTTCAAATTTCATGCTTTTTTTTTTTAAAGCTGTTTTTCGATACATGTCATCACTTCACTACAAATTCTCAAAATTTCTTTGTATGTGTGCTTAACTGATTGAATGTGCCATATTCTGGAAGCTGATTGCTGAAATGCGGGATCATTATGCCAATGATTGACAAAAGCAAGGTTTCAATTGCGAAAATTCTTGGAGCAATTTTGGTGTAACAAAAGAGAAAAAAAAAACTCATTTTGGAGCATCAAATTGCTGTTTAAGAGCAGATTTCTTAGTTTGGAACAGCAAAACTATATTTTGTGACCAAAAATATCCGGTTTTTTAATAGCATACTTTTGCTTATTTCTAACAAAAATTAATGTCCCCATGGATATGTGTTTGCTCATGTACACATCATCATCAAATCTAATAGAAAATTGTCTAATCACATGCTCAAAGCACATAATTCTTGAAAGTTTTATATGATGTTGAATAACACACTAGATACAGAGTCCAGCTTTTTTCTTTTTTTTTTAATGCAGAGTATTATCTCATAGGGAAAAATGTATATATGGAATGAAACTGTTTAATTACTTTAGGGTAAGATCTTAAATATGCTAGAATGCTATTTTTTCAACAGTTTTTCACCGTTAACAATTTATACTGTTTTATCTTATTAGCTGATGATTATTTAAGAAGCTATTTGAAAAATTATAATAATAAGAGAAATATGTAACATTTTCGCAACTGATTGCCAAAATAAGTGACTATTTCGTCACTAACTGACAAAATTTGTATTTAATTGCAACTAGTTACTGAAAACAGGCAATTATTTTGTCCCTAATGCTTAATATTTGCTTCTTTTTTTTTTTTTTAAGCTAATCCTCAAAATATGCGATATTTTGCGATCGATCGACGAAATACGCGATCGTTTCAGCACTAACTTATAAAAATCGCTCTATTTTTCAAATTCCCAGAATAGCAAATAATTTTATAACTATTGTCGAAATAGGTGATAATTTCAGCACTAACTAATAAAATTCGCGATTTTTTTCAAAGCAGATTCCCGAAATACGTGATAGTATTGCGACTGATTGCCAAAATACGCGGTTATTTTTTAATGCTATCTTTTGTGCTTCACCCCCCCCCCCTTTTTTTATAAATTGGCTCTTAATAAAAATAATTATAAACTTTTTAAAAAGCAGTTTCCCTAAGTCAGCAATTTTGCGATCGATTGGCGAAATACGCGATCTGACCATTAATGGATAAAATTCCTTATTATGTTTGCTACTAACTGTTGAAATACGCAAATTATTTTACGGCAATCGACGAAACATTGAGTCATTTTACCACTGATTAATAAAATTCACCTTTTGATCAAAGCAATTCCCAAAATACACGGCATTTTTGCAACTGATCGCCGTACTGCGCGATCATTGAAAAGTGACTTAAAATCAATGCTATTTTTCAATGCAAATTCCCAAATTATGTAATTTTGCGACCTACTGTTGAATATGTGATTATTTGGCTGCTAACTGATAAAATTAGCGTATTTTTTCAAAGCAGATTCCTGAAATATGTGATAATTTTGCGACTGATCGCCGAAATAAACAATTCACCGAGAACTGATAAAATAGGCTTTTTTTTTTCAAAGCAGACTCCCAAAATAAATAATAATTGTGCAGCCGAGACTGCTAAAATACGCAATCATTTCACAATTGATAAAATTCACGCTTTTTACAAAGCAGATTCCTGAAATATAAAAAAAATTGCGACCAACTCTATACACGATCATTTCACCGTTTACTGATAAAATCCACACTTTTTATTTATATTTAAGCAAATTTCCGCAATAAAGGACCATTTCATTGTTAATTGTGAAAATTTGCGTTTTTCTAAGTCTATTGTTGAAATAAGCAATTATTTCGCTGTTTCTTTCTTTCTTTTTTTTTTATCCCCAGACTTATTTTTTTCCTTTAAATCATATTCCAATTCCAAAAATAAACAACTAATTAGCCACTAACCGCAGAAATTACAATCTTTTTTTTTTTTTTTCAAGCTAATATTATTTAATTTTCTTATACACAGATTTTTTAAATAAATAATTTTAAAACGTGTATTTTTAAAAGAAATTTATTTTAATTTCGCCGATTTTTGTGAAAGCTCATTTTAAGATCGTCGATCGTAGCTGAACGTATGTTTCCAAAACTAATTTTTCCTAATTTGATCCTTGCAATTATTTCATTTGTTCCATTAGTGTAAACTTCTACCGGATTTGAAAAAATATATATATAAACCTTTAAGTACGAAACAGTTTTGTACTGTGTATTATAATTTATTGTCCTTTTTTTCTTTTCTTGAGGGGGGGGGGGGGGGCAGAGGCTTACGTTCGCAGAATTTTTGTTGATGGATATTTTAAATTTGGATGCGAATCTCGTCATCTTGCGAGAACGAACTCGTGAATTTCGGCTCTGAGCAAATTCGATGACTATTCGCACGATAGAAATTATAGAAAGAGAGAAGAGAAAGGAAGGGGCAAAAGAGTAAAATCCGCAGTTTTGGAGAAAACTTTTAAAAAGACTGGCAGAATGTTCCAACCCCCGCATAGTATAAGATTTTAGTATATTGTCTTAAATCTATTTAAATTTGTTTCTATATAAAATGATCAGCTTAAAAAAGTTGGCTCTTGCTGTTAAAATGTTAACGATTTTCGGCATTTAACTGAGCATCGATTAAAATTTTATGGTCGGTTAATTGCCTGTAAAAACTGACTTCACGGACCAACTAGCGAAAAAACGGACATTTACGGACCAATTTCCCAATAACGGATTTATAGTGGGAGCCCTGCATAAACTCCTTTCCCATTCTAAAATGCTAAACAAAATCCATTCGGAACTACTTTAGCCTTTCACTAAACGAATTTATTTCCGGTTTTGAATGCACAGGAAAGATCGAGAAAGTCCGTTTCTCTCGCGGCATTTCACGTCAACAAGTGGGGCGGTTTTTCAAGGACATCATCACGCAGAGTGGCACTTCGATGACTCGTCTGCTACACAGGAATGGAAATGAAATTCTTGTATCACGATCGAAAAAAGCCGGAGATTTTCGTTAAGAATCCGGAGATGAAAATAAAGTAAAAAAATCCGGAGACTTGGTAAGTCAAAAATAAGGTAATCACTAAAAAAATCAGGAATTTTAGGACAACTTATAATATTTAAGGACATTTCAGAACATTTTTTTAAATTTTAAGGAATTTCAGGACATGTACGACCCCTGTTTTCAGCAGACATGAGTGAGGGAAATTTCTTAAACTTGCACCACCATATATATAAAAGAAAAGCTAAAATGTAGGTAAGCATCAAATTTTCAGTTACTATTCAGTATATTAAATATTCATTATTCAATAATATCAAACATTTAGTGGATGCCTATTCAAAAGAAACTTGTTTAATTACAAGAACACAACAATTGGATTTTTTTTAACAAAATCTTAAATTTTTGGAATGATAATAAAATCAAAACAATGGACAATTTCCTACAGTTTCCCACAGAGGACAATTCCTCCGTTAAAGTCTGATTTTATAGTGATTTTCTCCGAAACTCGCATGATTACGGCCTAAAATACTTCAGAAAATCTCCCACAGAGGATACTTCTTCATGGCCTAGAACCCTTGCAATGTAAATTGGCCTTAAAGTTGAAAAGCTTTGAATCCATTATTTATTTCAATAAATAATTAACTTTTTTTTTTTTTTTTTTTTCGTCAGAAAGTTTTATTTTTAAAAACATTTTAAACATTAAGATAACTGAAACATTGATATTGCTTAAATGAAAATCAAAATACTGCATAATCATATTCAGTTTCTTTCTCCCCCCCCCCTTTCAGCTTGTGGTTTTAATTAAACACTCTCTTAGCTAATGTAAACATATACTTGTTCCCGTTCTGAGTCACCAATAGCTCAATTCCGCAATGCCTTGCACTAGAATTTTTTTTTTCTTTACTATTTATTTATGTGTATTGTATGATGAAGCCTGTGGTTCTTCCATGGGTTCTTCAGCTAGATTGTAAAAGTAATTAGATTTGTTATTTTTTCAGGAGGCGTTGAGGCGATTTCATAGATAAAAAATAAAATTCAATGAATCATGTTTTATGCGGCAACTGTTGGAAATGCAAAATCTAAAGGGATTGGATCGCGATTTCCATCTAGATGTGTGAAAGAAAAAAGAAAAAAAAAATAGGAATTGTAGTAAGTTTTTGAAAAATGGAAAAAAAATAAGCTTAGTACACTCTGCTTAAACCCAGATTGCATCAATGTTTTGATGCAAAAAAGGTGTTCCAAACCTGTTTCAGCACGAAAATTAAATAGCGAAAGCCATCATTTGGCACAAAAAAGTTCTAAGCATTTTGGCACAGGCGGGCACAATTTTACAGAAAAATGACCGACCTTTTTGGAGCAGGTTTGTGCAGAGGTACTGAATTTGCACAGTCTGGCGCAATTGGTGCCGCTGTTTCATCCCTGTGTTTTCCAAAGATAATATTGCATTGTTTTGAAAAATTCTGTATAGTATAAATCTGTTCTGAATCTTTTTATTATTGTTTTAAAGAAAAAAAAAATAGTTTATATCTCCATGAATATACATGCTTTTCATATGGAAAAGGATAATAGATAATTAAAAGAAGTATCATAATCACATGCTGCAGTTATAAGAAATTTCAAGCAATATTTTATTTATTTATTTTGCAGTATGACTATATTGTTTTTTCTTTAATTAATTTGTAAATGGCTGCCTTTTAGTCTTTGAAACAAATTTTTCACTAATATATATGAGATACGTGTTCTTTACACCACACAAGTTTGGAAAGTGAAGGCAGGAATTAAGAGAATGTTAAAGTTCTGTGGTGAATCATAATTAAAATGCTTCTGTACAAGGAAACTAATTTCAAATTAGAAAAAGATTACTCCATTTAATTCTTTAAACTGATGAGTTGTGGAATGCAAAAAAAAAAAAAAAAGTTACATTTCATATTTTAAATGTGGAAAAGTTATAGCCAAATTACATTAAAACTGATTCATTTAATAGCAAGGATATTAAATACATACAGTAGTTTTAATTCTTGGTTTGCTATGTCATGCTCTCTATAAAAATTTTTCATTTATTTAATGTAATTTAGTATTACACATATTTATAATAATACAAATATAAATTTCAGATTTACTATTTACATTTACATTATGATAAACTTACTTAATATATCCATTTGCATTATAGTTTAAAGGTTTTATAAATAAAATGAAATCCTGTATAATTATTTAATTAATTGTTATTAAAACTGAAATAAATAAAATCTTAGCAACTATAAATGGAAATCTCAATTCTAGAATTGCCAAGGCAATAGGGTGCATTTATTTGAAGATATTGCAGACACAAACTCATTTTTAGTCTTTTTTTTTTTTTTTTCCTATCTTTCTGCAAATATTTCTGAAAAACATTATACTTTATTCATTCTTATGCTAGTAATTTTCTTAAGAAAATCAGTAATTAGCAATTGTAAGGTTCCTAGTATGATAACTGTGAAATAAAAAAAAGATATTTTGTATATAAAAATTCAAAGAAACAAGCAAAACATAAAAAAATGAAGATGCAAATTTATATTACATGGTAAAATGTAGATACATAATAAAATTTAAATGCATCACATAAAAATATCTAAAAAAATGCCTTAGCCATTTTACAATATAAACATCATATAGTTCATAAGTCGTTGAATATCCTGAATAACCTTCATAGATCCCCTGTTGTCTTTTCTTGTGACACCGAGTGAAACAGTTATTAAATTTGAGGCAACAGATGAACAGACTGTCTGTAGAGTCTTTATATATTTTCCACTCAAAACAGGTGATTTTTTTTTTTTTACATCTTCAATAATAAAGAAAATTCATTCCATCTGGTAAAGAAAAAAATATATATGAATTAGCACTTTCAGGATGCTTTGAAAATTCCATACAAGTTATAAAATTCTTTCATAGAGTCAAAATCGCATTGAAATCATGAGTATTACCTCTGAGTAACTAACTACATTTTGCTTTGTGATCCTTGATATTAAATAACTACAAAATGGTATCATTTTTTAACCTTTTAAGCATTAAACCCATCTCTTTCCGTTACGCATAGTTGAAATAAAAATCTGGTGTAATAAGTACAAAACTTTGAATAAACTCAATAAAATGCAATAAACTTGCAACAAGCTGCTTTGGCAGCAGCTTTGAGTGACGCTTTGACAGCAGCACTCATGCCTACTTTGTTCGTCTGATGAAGGGTCGTGTGTTCTTTCGACCTGAAACAATTGTTGCGAGTTTATAGCATTTTATGGTGTTTATTCAAAGTTTTGTACCTATTACTTTAAAATGACAGTTCTGTGGTGCTTTCTTATTATAAAAGGCTGATGTAACTAAATTTTGAAATAAATGTTGTTTTTTTCAGAAAAATAAGGTTAATATTAATGTATAATACACATTACAAATTCTCATATTTATACTGTGCATAGTATTAATTTTATGAATCATGAAACAGATATAATGAAAAACGGCTTATACTGAAAGGGTTAAAAGTAGGGATGCACCAAATATCTATTCGGTATTCAGCATATTCGGCCATACTACCGAATATTTGGTTTGGCCGAATATAAAACTATTCGGCTAGTTGAACACAAAAAAATTCAATTTTTAAAAATTTTTAATCATTTAAAAAATTTCTGAAATTTTTAATTATCATTAAATTAAGATTTTTCAGAGCAATTAAGAAATAGATTATATTTAAATGAAAACACTAGTTTTACTAGTTTCAAGTAATAATAAAGAAAATTATTAGTTATATTAATCAATTTGTCTTTATCTATAACAGTATAACGGTGCATATTTCTGAAGTTGAATTAAGAAAGAGCATACATAATTCACATGATGTTGCCATCTAGGAAACTTCAAGAGATCAAACAGAGATCACATTCAAATCTGGCAAGAAAGATGACACAAGTCATAAAATGGCAATTTTGAGTTTGTCATTTAAAAATGCATATGATGCACCCCAACAGGCACAAAAAGCATCATATCTCTATCCCACAATTTATCCATATCAGAGTGAGAGACATTTGCGTCAGTTTTAATATAGGTCAGCCAATATGTTGTTACTTTTAAATTGGTTTTCTCCAATACTACATTTCTGGGTTGCATTATTTTATTTTTATTTATTTATTTATTTATTGGAGTGGGCACAACAAGATATTATTATTTAAGAAATTTTATGTATTTGTTGAGGAGCCTAAGAGTTAATATATATTGTCACTGTGAATTCATTATTACACCACTGCTTATGTATAGTAATACTTCCTAATATTGTTATATATTTATATAAACCACTGTTTCTGAATAGTATTTTTATATATTTTTTCACAATAAAAAAAATATTACTAATTTGTAAATGGTATTACTGAAAAAGTTCTCAGAAAATTAGGTAATTGACACCTAAATATAAGAGTAAATCAGTCAACCAAATATTTGGTATTCAGCCAAATAGTTAGTATTCAGTTGGCTGAATATTCGGCATTCGGTATTTGGCCAAAACTGCTATTCGCTGCATCCCTAGTTAAAAGGCAAAGTTTTCAAAGTAAAACAATGCAAATCAATAGGGTTCTTGTCAGTATCATAAGTGTTATTTTAAAACTGGTCCAACCACTTTATGATCATTTGTTCTTGAGACATCGTCTATACATACACAGACTAACAAATTAACTAACAAACTAACCTAAAACAGGACCACACACTAAATTTGTGATTTCAGATATCTAAGACCTAAAAAAAAAAAAAAGTGTGTGAAGAAAAGAAAAGGGGGGGGGGGGGTGAAATTTTTTTTTTATTAACAAAGTTTCCTTTCCTATACATACAGGGGTTAATCCAGGTTTTTGAAAATGGTACCCCATTTGTGAATTTTGTAAATAATTTGTGAAATTTTTTTTTATTAATTTGTGAAAATTAAAAATGCCTAGTGAACAAATTAACCGAAGTGCACAAAGTAATTTATACAGTTTTAAAATACCAATAAAAATATAAAAGTTGTAAAATAGAGTTATATTTATGTTGATTGGGTAAATACCTAAATTGAAGCTGTTTATAATTTTTTTGTAAAATATTTGAGTATGCATATTACGTGACATTTCAAACCATCTAAGACATCACATATAACAGACTCGTTTCAAAAGTCACAAATTTTAAAGATCTCAACTAGCAATGGATAAATGCTTTATTCTCTAATAAGCAAATAATATTCATCATATCAAATGCTATAATATAAAGCTATTATATATACGTTCTCCCTCCTCTCATTTTGTGTCACTTTGACAATTTTTAAACAGTAATGAAGGAAAAGCTAAACGTCCAATTTCAGGGTATTTGGGAAAATCCTGGGTCCTCAGGACCCATGAGTTCCGAAGATCTGGGTCCTTCTTTCAAAAAAATGGGTCGTATATACTATAAAGATATAAATTAAAATTATCTTATTGTAGTTAAAAGATATTTTTTTATGAATTTTTCATCAGCTCTTTCTGAGATTTCCTTAAAACTATTATGTAGGCGGTTTTTGCTGTTTAAAAACAACTGGAAATATTTAGCCCAGTGTGTTCTGGAACCAGAAAGGAAAAATTAACAAAAGAAAGTACAGTATAATAGCTATACATGTATATATTTACTAAATACATTTTATTTTCAGTGATATAAAATGCCATTTAAAAAAAAAAAAAAGTCCTTGAAATTATCAGCATTAGGATAACAAAAAAAAAAAAAAAAAAAAAAAAAAAAAAAAGGGAAGGAAGGAAAAGAAAATTTTGAAATAAACTAATGTTTGATTACAAAGATTGTCAATATTTTGAATTTTTAAATAACATTTTTCACCACTTTTCTAAAATAAAACTGAAATTATTTTTATTATTATTATTTAACGATTAAATTAATTAAAAATTATTTTAAAAAATAGTCTGTTATGGCCTTCACAAAACTTTCTTCTGTATCATTCTATATTACAAGGCCACTTACTGTTTAACATGCACAAAAATTCAAACATAGCTTCTAACAGTAAATATTTTTATTTATCTGTGGAATTTGATGCAGATTTAATCAACAGATGCTGAAATGTAGCCACGTGGAAAATAACAAAAGGTGAGTAATAGCAGCGCCACCTGTAGGCCAATATACATCAAATTAAGTCAATAACTGTTTTGGCGCATTTATATGCCATAGAAGTTGAAAATTAGTCTTTCTATTTACGCGCGCAGCAGCGCCACCTGTCGGCCGATATGAACCCAAATTGAATCAGCATAGTATTTCACAGTAGTCCTTTCATATACCAAGTTTTGTGCAATAAATGGTAATAGAATATGAAATATAGTCTTCCCATTCAAGGGAAAAACTGCAGTATAACAGCGCCCCCTATCGGTCGGTATGCACCAAAATTGAATGAGCATAATTATTCATAATGGCCTTCTCACTTATCAAGTTTTGATCGAGTATATATGATACAACCTTAGATATAGTCTTCCCTTAAATGGAAAAAATCGTATCGTCACCTGTTGAGTGATTTGCACCAAAATTTGATAGACACTAATTTATGTCAAAGTGCAACTACATATAAATTCATATGAAATTGTGTTCTCTAGTTCTTGAAATATAATCGCCACAAATTCTTGTCCCACACAAATAGAATTTTCTAAAAATTATCAAATCTTGTTCAGGACCTATCAAAACGTATAAAACCATCGAAAACCGCAAGTAAAAAAAATATTTATGAAACCAATTTGTTTTTCTATTGAATACAAAATAAAGTAAAAATTGAAGTATGGCGTTTCCGGAAAAAACGGGAAAGTTGGTAGCTATGTTCATGCCTTTCATTTCACTGGAACAACCAGACGTTAACAGCGACCTGCGCGATTAATATGAAAAAATGTATATTATTTTCGTCCTTTTGTAAAAACTTATTAGATTATAATTACCGAAATAATTATTGAAGTAATAATTTATCATGGTCCTCTTAAATCCGGAATTGCAAGGATCGCGGCAATTTTGAATTTTACAGATTTGTGAAAACTGATTTTTGATAATAAAAGAAACATGCCACATGCTATTTTTACTCCTTAAAAGCAAATTAATTTGGCGAATTAAATAATAAAATAGGAGACATGCACTCCGGAATTTTATAAAAACCCGTATTTTTCAGTTTCTTGGGGGGTGGGGGGAATTATTAAAAGTATAAAGATAAATATTCTATGATTTTGTATAATGTCAATAAATTTTAATATTATCCCTTTTATAGTTAGTTCTTAGCTCTCAAAAGAAATAAAGATGTACAGATGAGAGTTACGCTAGTCTGCATGCGGCCTGCTTCAAGGTCAAAGAGCAACGTGTTATGTAGAAGTAGGTCAGCGATTCTGTTAGGATCTTGAAGGAGTGTGTTTATTATCATTTAGCCAAGTCAAGAGATAACGGAATATTGAGCGTTATTTATTTATTTTATTCAGTGATTTTATTATTAAATATAATAGATACTTTTACTATGATTAAATATTGGACAAATGAGCACGCGTTTCCGGAAGTCACCGTGGAATGTCCATGTCCAACTGTCTTGCAGAAATCATTTATAATCTAAGTAATTGTTATCGCAAAATCGAAACAACATAAAAAAAAAATCTGGAGTGACTCCACTCGACTTTCCGAACATTGAGTAACTAACAGTTTTGTAGATAAAATAAAGAAAGAGGAATTGCTAAACAAACAAAAGAGAGAAAACCATAATAGAGTGTTTTTTTCTCCATATATCACACGAGGTTTTATTTAACGCTACTGAACTTTGAGCCCTTAGATCATAATGATAAAGAATTTTTCGTTTTGTCCCTGTAAAAATCTATAGATGCTAGATTCACCAAAATGCTTATAGTTAGTGCAACAGTGATTTATAATATTCATACAAATTTTCAGCTCAATTGAATAAGGCGTTTAGATGCTATCGCACTTTTAAAAATTTGGTCTCATAGGCCATAATGATAAAGAATTTTTCTTTGTGTCCCTGTAAAAAAACTGTAGTGCTAGATTCACCAAAATCTATACAGTTGGTGCAAATGCGACCTATAACATGTGTACAATTTTTTTGCTCAGATTAATAAGGCGTTTAGACGCTATCACACTTTTAAAAATTTGGCCCCATTGGCCTTAATGATAAAGAATTTTTCTTTGTGTCCCTGTAAAAAAACTATAAGTGCTAGATTCTCCAAAATCTATACAGATTGAGTATCTGTGACCTATAATATGGGTATAAAATTTTTGCTCAATTGAATAAGGCGTTTAGATGCTATCGCACTTTTAAGATTTTGGTCCCATAGGCCATAATGATAAAGAATTTTTCTTTGTGTCCCTGTAAAAAAACTATAAGTGCTAGATTCACCAAAATCTATAGGGTTCGTACTATGGTGACTTACAATATACGTACCAACTTTCAGGTTAATCGAACAAAGCCTTTAGACGCTAGCGTGTTCACAAACATACACACATACACACACACATACATACATCATCGTAAAAATAGTGAAAACGGACTCAGGGGACCTCAAAACGTATAGAAACATCAAAATCTCGAATTCGGATTTTTGACATGATTACAATACTTTCCTCACTATAGTGTTCGGAAAGTAAAAATCAAAAGCTATTTTTAAACGCATGTGAACGATTTTACAGAACGCTCATCCCACACACACACACAAAAAAAATCTTTCTTTCGTTTGAGGATGAATTTTATTGCGCATCCCCTAGGCACCATATTAGTATATTTAGCTTCCCACCTGGCACCTTTGATATTTTTTGCGTAATTTACGCGCTATAGCGTATCTGTGGCATTAATTTACTCCATTTACTAACTTCTTTTATACCTCATTTCTCATTTGTAAAACTTCATTGCAGTAGAAAATTGAGAAATTGCATATATGTTGACAGGTTAACACCAAAAAATGTCAAGTCAAATTGTTAAAAGATAGAATAAATGTATAAATAAATTGCATTTAAAAAAAAAAAAGTAAAAACTTAAACACACACAAGATAGGACTGGTTAAAATTGTATTATAGACAGTTTTCCAACTTTTTTTAATCATCTGTAAAATTATATTTATTTAACCAAAAGAAAATGTGATAATTTATTTTAAATTTTATGTTTTCGCAAAGCAATAGAACAGTAAAATCTTACTGAAATTCTTTATGGAGTTAGACCCTTTATAAAAATTCTTGAATTGCATATACAGACTACTGTAATCACATTTGCTCAACCATTTTATTTCTTCCAATGAACTTAGAACGCAGCAGAAAAGACAGAGGCTAAGCTTTGAAACAGAGCTTCTGTTGGCGATTCATTACATGAGGATGCGATTCGGAGTATCGGCACTTTTTACTATAACCTTTTTGAATCGGAACTTTCTTTTCTCGTCTAGAAACAGTTTTTTTTTTTTTTTTTTTTTTTTTTTTGGGAGGGGGGGGGGCACTAGTTGCCTGTGTATGTTTATCATATTGCAGAGAAATACTTTTTTATTTTTTGAAAGAATGTGGTTTTTCGACCATTTTCCAAATTTCGGCTGAGCGCTGAGCTTCGATACAGGGCACGCATTGGCGATTCGTTTTGTAGTGATGTGATTCAATGATGAGATTCGGTTATGCGGCACTTTTTACTAGTAATCTTTTTGTATATGAATCGGAACTACGCTTTTGCGTCTCGGAACTGTTTTTGTTTTCGAGCCGACCGATCGTGTTCGAGTGTGTTTTTCGTACAGGATTGATTCTTTTTCTTTACAGCAGAAAAGGGTTACAAAGGATTTTTGTTGTTTCTTCTTCAGAGCGAGATGTTCCAAAAATATAAAGAAAATGTAAGTTTCAAGTGAGATTTTTTTTTTTTTTTTTTTTTTTTTTTTTTATCACTAAGAATGGACTTTTTGAAAGTGCCGTTTTGCCGAAAATTTATTTTGTGAAGGTACCGCATCGCTGAAAATTCATTTTGTGAAGGTACCGCATCGGCGAAAATTGACTTTGTGAAGGTACCGCATGGCCGAAAATTGAATTTGTGAAAGTGCCGCAAAGCGGCACTAAATTCGTTCTGGATTAACCCCTGACATATAAATAGAATAATAGGAAATTAAAAACCTAACGCATAATTCTGGATTACCACTTATGTATTAAAATAAAATTTCCAGAGTTTTCCAAATCCTTTACAGAGACAAATGATATCTACAGCCATTAACATACCTGCCAACTTCTCACTGGAAGAATCAAGAAGATTCTCCCTATATAGACATTGCAGTTTATTTATTATTGTTATTATTTTATTTATTTATTTATTTTATTTTATTTTTATTTATTTATTTATTTATTTATTTTTTTATCTCCTAACAAAGTTTTTTTTATACAGTGAAAGAAAAAAAAAGTTACCCTTGCCTACCCCTCATGTAACTTTCACTTTAGAAAGTTTTTGCCCTGAGAAGAAAGAGGGGAATAAAATTATATTTCTTAAAATAAGATCCAATTAATTTCAAACTGAAAAGTTACAAAAAGCCAATTCAAATTGATGATTGTGCAAAATTTTGATAAAAATACTCCAGGTTGGATTAGTAAAAATGATTCCTGATTTTGCTATAGACAAATAGAAAAACAGTAATAATAAATAATAATAATAATACTCTTATTATTTTTATTATATTATTTATTACTTTCTTCTATATTCAACAGAAAAAAGTATTGTTTTTCTAAAATATTTTACTTCGGGCTTTCGATGGATTTACACATTTTGAGAAATTCAGAACATGATTTGACCATTTTTAGAAAATGTCACCTGTGTTTGAAAAAATTTCATGGTAACTGTATCTTAGGAACTACTGCATAGAATTTCATACAAATTTTTATGCAGTTACACCTTGACATATATTTATGCCTATCAACTTTTAGTGAAAAGTCACCCATTAGATAGGGCTGCTATAATCCCCCCCCCCTTTTTTTTCAAAAATTTTAAAATGGGAGTCTAGGACAAAATTTCAAGCAAATATGTACAATGAGAATTATTTTTAAATAAAAATGAATTATTTACAATAGTAAAAGTCAACTAGGAAAATATTTTTGTACATGAACAAGAATCACTTCCTCCCCCCCCCCCCTTCCTGGGAGGCAATTTTTGAATATGGTATATTTCAAAAGAACTCATATGTACCTTTAAAATGAATGGTTGAACCATTGATCTGTGATAATTTAAAATACAGTTATCAACTTTTTTTTTTTTTTTTTTTTTTAAGAAAAGGAAAACATTTTTTATAGTATCATTTTGTTGAGCATAAAATTGACTTTCTTTGTATATTTAGCATGGTAATTTATTTTTATTAAACTGTTCTCATTAACAGAAACAATTTTTTTTTAGATATTATTAATTGTTATAATTAAAGTAATTAATAATTAAATTTCTTTAACATTACTTTAGAATATTTATAAAACATGCACTTTCATTTAAATGTAATATATTTCTTAACTATTCTAAATAATGTAAATTTAATGATAATTTAAAATAGCAGTTATGCAAAAAAATTTTCAAATTTAAAATTTGAAAAAAAAATAAATATATATATATATATATATATATATATATATATATATATATAAATTCAGCAAATCTAATAGTTTGATATTCAGCCACACAAAATACTCAATAGTATGGCTGACTAGGCTGAATACTGAATATATACCAAATATTTGATACATCCCTAATAAACACATGACACAACAACATAAATTTAAAAGAATCACTCTAAGATACAGATTTGACAGATCTTACAGCCAATCTCTGATGAAGCTCTCCCAGCTTTATCAGAGATTGGCTGGCACATAGTTAAAATGTGGAACTAGGTGAATGTTGCGTAACAATCTGCTTGGCAAAAGCCATTGCAAGATATGATTCCAATTTTAACAAATTTCATCATCTTCCTCTGACTGAAGATGAAAATGTATGCACATAAAATTTTTGTGGATAGTTTAAAATTAATTAACTACATATAAAGATTTTTTTCTTTATTTAGAAGGGAAAACTAGTATGCTGTGGCCACCACAAGACTTTCTTCTATATAATTTTACACAAATTCATGCAGTACAAATCATTTATTAAATTATTCTTTACAAAAATTATTTCCCATGACAAATGCAGATGATTTTTATCTGACAGAATTATAACACTAACACCAAAAGAAAGTCAATTTTGTGGCAACATCAGAAGAAAAAATTATTTTTTTGTTAAAAAATGAAACTTTTTTTAAAAATTACCACACATCTATGGTTCAATCATTCGTTTTAAAGGTATTGACGAGTTCTTTCGAAAGATACCCATATTGAAAACACACACATCCCGGGGCGGGGGTACTCCCCTCCCTGGGGACAGGAAGGAGCGATGCTCCTACATACATATACTTTTCCCCCCAAGTTTACTACTACTATTATCAATAATTCATATTAATTTTACAATCATGCATAAAAAATAACTTTGAATATGTACATTTCTACGAAACTTAGTCCTGTTAAAAGATTGGGGGGGGGGGGGAATGGAAACATAGCGCCATCTGTTGTCAGATTGATCCCCAAATGTAATCAGTACCAGTTTAGGTAAGGGTCCAACTAAATACCAACTTTGATCAAATTTCGTTCATTGGTTCGTGAGGTATGATGTCCAGAAAATTTGTGACACACACAGAGAGAGACATTTTCTAAAAACAGTCAAATCATGCTCAGGCCATCCCAAAATGTGTAAATCCATTGAAAATGGAGCTTGAAAATTTTCACAAATCCAATACAGTATATATATATATATATATATATATACCGAGTGATTCAAAATAGATGTTACAGCAATTATCTCATAAACTAAGAAAGATACAAAAATACTTCCAATTACAAAATTAGTGCAAATTAAGAGTAGATTTCAGATATGGCATTTTTTTTGTACAAGGGGCTGTTATACATATTAAATACGAAATTTAATTTTTATACGACCCCTCCTATCATGTGACTTATATTTAGAAATATATTCTCCTCACTCTAACAAGCAAAAATAAAAATAAAAATCATCTCTCTAAGTCAAAATCTCGCTGAGTTATTGTAATTTGAAAATGACTTGTTAAGGAGTAGGTTATTTGTATGGATGTGTGTTTTGCTAATTTTGTTATCGCCATAGGTTTCAATGAGTTTGGAGTTAATGATTTGGGTTATTTCAGGAATATTTATTGAGGGGTAAAGATCTTTAACATCGTAGCTGTTGAGTTTGTCTTTAAAATTATAATTGGTATTGCGCAAAGAATGAATAAACATCATGGTGGAATTTATAGAATAATTTGAAGTAGGAAGAACTCATAAAAATCCTCCATCTCTCAGACCTATTGTAAATAAATCAGAAGGTCTGACCTATTGCTTAGAATTATATATGAAAGATATTTACCGTTCAATTCTTCCTCCTTCAAATTATTCTATAAATTCCACCACGATGTTTATTCATTCTTTACGCAATACCAATTATAATTTTAAAGACAAACTCAACAGCTAAGCTACGATGTTAAAGATCTTTACCCCTCAATAAATATTCCTGAAATAACCCAAATCATTAACTCCAAACTCATTGAAACCTATGGTGACAACAAAATTAGCGAAACACTGATCCATACAAATAACCTACTTCTTAACGAGTCTTACTTCACATTTAATCAAACCATTTAAAAACAAACCCAAGGTGTCCCCATGGGATCTCCCATATCGGGGCTCATCGCCGAATTACAAAAAGCGAATATTTGAAAATCAAGCCTTGAAAATTATCAATCAATGTAAATTATGGACACGTTACGTTGATGACATTTTCACGATCATCCCCGCTCACATTAATCCTACCTCGCTCCTTGAAGATCTAAACAAATTTGATTGCAATTTAAAATTTACAAATGAAACCGAAAATAATAACTCTTTACCATTTTTAGATGTTTTAGTGACTAAAAAACCAGATAACACTTTTGAAACTACAGTTTATAGAAAACCCACTACCAATAATGAAATTATTAATAGTAAATGCCATACTCCCATCACGTACAAATTAGCCGCTATCCGTTCCTACATTAACCGCGTCATCCTAATTTGTTCCAACCAAACTCTTCTAAAAAAGCGAAATCAATCACATAAAAGATATTGCTAGCAAGGCGAACTATAGTAAACATTTAGTACAAAAATTATATAAAAAACATCTATAAACTCTTAATAAAATTCCTGATGCTCAAAAAACTAAAATTAAATTCACTACTGCTATTCCTTTCTGTAACGGGCCCGCCAACAAAATAAAATACGAAGCCGCCAAACATAATATAAATATCCCAATCAAACCCAACAAAAATGTTTTCCAACACCTCAGGAATGAAAAAGACCCTATACTGTTTAAAGACACTTCAGGCATCTACAAAATAGACTTTAATTTTGAGGACAAAACACAAGCTTGCTACATAGGTATGACTAAGAGACCCATAAAAGAACGCAAAAAAGAACATATATACGATCTTAAACTTAATAAATTTTCTACCGCGCTTTCTACCACCCATAACAGTAATCCCATTAATCTTAACACCATTAATACTCAAAAAATAGCCCACTATAACAATCATAAGTTTGCTTTAAAGCGCGAAGCCATAGAAATCCTAACCACTCCTTCTTCTGTTAACGACTGAGAACACAGCTTAATCCCTGAAGAATGGCAACAGATACTAAAGATCAAGAAGTGAAATGAAGTTAGAGCATCAGCGGGAGAGGATTGTTTACCTTGGAGCTACCGGCAATACAAAGTCAGAGGGCTGCGATAGCATGCCAAAATATATCTGTTGCTGTTAAAAGGATAAAATTTAAGGTATTTAGATTTTTAAATTATAACCCTTCAACTATGATCATATTAGTAAAATATTTTATTTCACTTTTTTAATACTAGTAATGTAAAAAATATGTAAATAATAAGTTTTAGTCTTGTAATTCTGAACAAAACCTATCTTTTAGCGACAATACTTTTCATGACAAGCTGCAAGTATAGGAATGAGTATGTTAGGCTTAAAGTTTTATTCTTCATGGTGATATTGCACAAATAAATAAAATATTAAATATGTTTAAGTAAATTAAATTTAAAATGTTTTTAAAATAATAGTATATGAAATCTGTTTATGTTTTATTGTTAAAAAAAAAAAAAAAAAAAAAAAAAAAAGAAATATACAAAAAACAAAACTAATGCCAGATATCCGCCAGATATCCAGTTTGGATATCAGTATCCGGCAGGCACAAGAGCTCCAGATATCCAATATCCGGCAAAATCACTATCTGTTTCATCCCTATTAATTATCATATAAAACTCTTCCAAAGCCTAATTTGAATTATTTTAACATAGGTTTACATAACAGTACTCTTCATGTTACCCATGGTTCGTGCTAGAGCGCAGGAATCGCGCAATATTAAAAAAAATCCCACTTAAAAAATTTTCATATGTGCACTTTTCCCGCACTTTTTTATTTTATTTTTATTTTAATCTAATTCATTGAACTCCGCGAATTTATTTTTTCCGTGTAAAAAAAAATTGCGGATATCAATCATTAAAAAATAAATAAATATATAAAAATGGAACAATTGGCAATCAAATGTTCTACAAAAGCTTCCGATTCCTAATCTTTCTCCACCCACAACATAAATATCAATACCCATTTCAAACTTGCTTTATGAAATTCTAGACCCTGTAAAGAAATACAATTGTTAAATATTTCTTGCTCATGTAATTATTTTTTGCCCACCTCCCCCTTTATTTATCTCCATCTAGCGATCAGCAATCAAATGTTCTGCAGAAGTCTTGTTTCCCAATCTTTACCCATCTGCAACATAAATTATATTTATAATATTCATTTTAAACTTACTTTATTAGATTCTAGAACTAGAATTGAAAGATTTTAATATTTCTTACTCTGTAATTATTTTTTTAATCCTCCCCCACCCCCCTCTTTCCCTATCTCCGGAATACAGATTGTGATCGATGATCAATTCTAGAAACAATACAGCAATATAAGTGCTCAATATTTCTGACATATGTAATTATTTTTAGAGCTTTAGTACTGAACATAATAAATCTATTTATTTTTTCTCAATTAAATGAAATCTTTATGGGGTGTCATATCTATACCAAATTTGTAAACATGGGGGAAATGAAGAATAGATTTTTCAGGTAAGAAAATTTTTTCCAAATCAATTTCAGAAAATTAATACTCAATTGGTTTTATGCACGTTTGAAACTAATAATTAGCTACTGCTACTTTTATATCAATGATTAATGTACATGCATAAAAATCATATTCTATATTTGTTTGAAAAATTTGTTTTTCTCTTGGTGTGAAATTTTAATAAGATTTTATGTGGATATAAAAGTTATTGCAGGTATATCGAAGAATTTTTTTTTACGCTAATGAAAAAATCCTGAAAATGCTTAATGCAGATAAAATCTATATATATAAATGTTTATGTCATCAGTTTATTGAAAGTGACATTATCAATATTCAACTAATCATTCAATCAATCATATTAGCGAAAAATTTTCAGCTAAATTCTAATTTCAGCAATCACATGTCTAATTTCAGCAATCACAAATACTTTTTTTCTGTAAAATGTAATTACTGACTTAAATTTCAAAAATCTCACTTAAATTTTGAAAATCCCACTTAATTTTTTTTGTTAGAGTGGGAAAATCCCATTCATTTTTTTTTTTTTTTTCCTTAGTGCCAACCCTGTTACCTCTTAATTTCCAACCTGTATTTATAGTATTAAATTTCAGGGTAAGAGAAAGTTGTGTGAGTGTCACACCAGATTATTTGTTGTTAAATTATGCCGATAATTCAAATATATACAGATCAACCACTAAAAATTTATCTTCCGTATTCAGAAGGCCTCAAAACATGATATTATACAGAAAAAAAATCGCTCTCCAAAAACTACTTTGTTTACACAGGGTGGCTAGCATTTAAACTTTTTCAAATTCCCTGACTGTTTTTCGAGATTTTTCCTCCATTTTTCCCTGACTTTCATGTTTATTTTCGATAAAAATTTCACGACACTAGCAAAAAATTTAGAGATTTAAAATTTCATTACTAATTTAATGATTAATATAGCTCATTTTCACAAAATTTGTTAAAATTCCCTGAGTTTAAAGGAAATTCCCTGACTATTCCCTGACTTTTCCAGATTTTCTAAATTCCCTGACTTTTCCCTGATTCTTTGATTTTCCCTGACTGCTAGCCACCCTGTTACAGTATGGGTATGAGAAATTAATTTTCCATTCTGTGTCAGCAGTGTTCTTCAAAATAAAAAAAAAATGCAGCAAAGCACTTACTCCAATTACATTTAACCCTGGAATGGAGGCGCCGCCGTACAGAGTACGCCAATGCAATCTTTTGGACTGTGATTTTTTCTGATATTCTCTTTATTATATCATTTTTACTATGACAAAATACTTTATTAATGTAATGTATAAGGTTAAATAGTTTCAAACATCATGAGGAGGCTCGAAAAATAACCTGGCGTACTTTATACACTGCTCCTCTAAAATTGTACCATACGCTCGCCCCTCCAACTGAGGGTTAATTTAAAAAAATATTTACCTTAATTTTGGGTAGCCCTATATATTGTCTATAAACTATATACACATGACTTTGTGTGCGTAAATTTAGTGTTATATATAAAACAAGTAACACAAAATGAAACACACTTCCAGCAATTCCCAAGTATAGCTCCAATATACCAAAATACTCTGGGTTGCCCTGTAAATGAATGATGAAAGATTGCTTGCCATCAAAATATTCCACAATTTTCTTTTTCCATTTTATTCATAATTTTAGGAAAAAGAAAATTGTGGAATATTTTGAAAGGGATTTCACATTTTATAGGAGTTACTTTGGAAAGAAAATTCAGGAAGATTACAATACAGACTTAAAAGAAAATATTGAAAATTTAAAGAAAAAATTTATTATAGCCACCGTTGATAAAGCTGGAAATAATTTTGCCATTTTTTGTAAAGATTTTTACAGGATGTTACTTACCAAAGAATATTCCGGTAATTGTTCTTACTCCCCCTCTATTATAAGAAAAAGGATATTGGCTTTTGATAAAAATCTCAATATAAATAGAAACAGTTTTAATTTTCCATACCTATTTATTTACGTTAAATTTCATAAAAATCCCATTAAATTTCGTTACGTTACATGTGTGTTTGCTTATAATTACAAGGCCAGTAAAAAACTTTTTTATTTACTCAATAATATCTTAAACACTTTAGAGTCAGACGATAATTGCAGTATCATTAAAAAATAATTGACCAATTTTAAAATATTTTAAATAAAATTCAGAAAATATTTTTACAATTAATACTTATGATTTTGACAATCATTTTGGTAGTATCCCACATTACTTGTTTCTAGAGATTTTTGAAAAAAATTACGAGGAATTTTGCCATGTAATAGACTGCGAAAAAGTTTACTGGATTAACCTTATTAAATTTTGCATCTTCAAAAATGTTTTGTTTATTATTTTTCACAAATTCACAGTATCCCGATGGGAACAAGTTACTCCAGTGTCTTCACCAACATTTTTTTGCTTATGTTTGAAAGAAAATTCAAAGATATTAAGTTTTATACATATATTGATGACGTTATAGCTATAAACTGTGTAGATTTTGTGAAATATGCAGCTGAAATCTATCCCTCTGATCTTACCTTAAACCGTACTGACTCTGAAGACCAAACTTCTTTCCTGGATTCAAAAATTTAAAAAATAGATAATAATAATTTATTGGGATTTATGATAAAAGGCAAGATTTTAACTTTAAAGTTTGTAATTTAATAAATTGGTTATACTGTATTAGTCTTAAAGTTTTAAAAAATATTATGTTCAACCAAATAAACAGAATTAAAATGATATGCAATAACAATTTACGCCTGAATCTGGCTATAAAAACTCTCAAAAACATACTAACTGTTAACCACTATCCTGTTTTTTTACTCATTAAACATTTCAGTATTCTTGATTTCAATCCTACTTAAGGTTTGTTGTTCCATATTGGGCGACATTCAAGTGCTGGTAAGTGACCCTACTAGCTGAAGTAGGTTCTATGTTTATAATGGGGGGTGGTTTTCAATTTTCCATATTCTAATGACTATTTGAGTTTGTCCTGGTTATGTATGTATATATTCTTGTATTATTTACATTCTTGTATTTTATATTGATGTATTATATTTTGTGCTTGATTTCCGAATCTAATTGCCTTTTATGCTTTGTATTAATTAAATTCTTTTGCTGTATGATCTTGCTTCTATATGTGAGAAGTTGGGGGCTAGAAATGTGTTTTTTGGTTAAATTACCAGCATTTCATCAGAAACTTCTCATATTCCTTTCCCTACATGGAGGAGCTTCCCTGATGAAGGCCCCCATGTGTTTTGGGATTAATTTTTCATCTGGCTTTAGTTATTTTGCTTATTTATTATAGTTTTATATTTCCTTTTCCTGCATTTGCGCATTGGTTTATAAAAACTCTGTTCTAGTTCTATATACTTAATAATTCAAGTTTTACTCCATCTTATATTTAAAATTTATCTTATATATATATATATATTATATATACATAAGTAAAAATGAAATACATGGAAAATCAGAAAGATTTTATTTTCTGGCTGGAAGCAGAATGATAACACAAAAATCCAGAAATCAAGACTTGGCAGCTATGCCTTAATGATGCAATACTGGGTTTAGTCCAATATTAACTTTCTGTCCACTACTTCCTTTTATATAAGATACCATACAGCAATAATTTAATTATTAGTATTTTTCCATTATACTTGAAAAAAAAACCATTACAGAATAAATATCCTGTAACAAACACTATATGATCACATTGTTGTCAATCATGTTAGAAATCTCAGAATGAATGCTTTTGCAATACTTTATCATTTGACATAAACATGAGATATGTAAATGGGGAGTTTTTTTTTTTTTTTTTTTTTTTTTTTTTCCCGCAAGAATTTTAATCAAAATTTTCATTTTTCATGAGTTTTCCGCTAAGATTTCGAATCAAAATCTTAATTATTTAAATATTCTATATTTTTCAGGTTTTTCCTCAGGGGTATGAACCCTGTAATTTGAAACTTAGTTAACAATGCAAATACCAGGGTTTTGGACCTGCTTACAATCCTAATAAAACTGACTGAAATTGGATTTATTAAATTTTTAACATTATCAAATTTTCACTATTTTTTAAAATCATTTATGTTTTACTTGACATTACTTTAACTACATAACATAGTGTATCATACTCGAGAAATATGTGCTAGTTTTATATAATTTTTTCAATTTCAACATTTAAAAAAAATCAATTTCACTTCAACCTAATAATACAAAACATATATAAAATTAGGAAGATATTTTTGCCAAAAATCATATTTTAAAAGATTCAAGACTAAAGAAGTTTCATTATTATTATTTAATTCTAGAAACATCAAATTTCTTCTCCTTTATTTAATGTACAGCTTAAATTACATTTACTGCATTAATTTATGCTAGAATTTTCCCTCATTCTATTTATTCATTATTTCATTCTCTTTCGGACAGTAACATATAAGCAAATTTTGAGAAGGTGATTGTTGAAATGAAATCTCTAGTTAAATAAAAAAGAAAACAAAAACATTTACCTTATTTACATATGCATCTAATTCTGCATCTAACTCTTCAGCAGTTGGTATTTTCCTTCTTCCACTAGAAGCAGCACCCCTCGATTGCTGACCTCTTCCTAGGCGATTTCTAAAAATTGCAATTTAAAAATATAATTAAACTTTAATGACAAATAAAATTATAAAAAATTAAAAATAAATAAATCTTTCTTGAAGTTAATTTAGGTTTTCACTTTTAGGGTAAATTTTTATGAAGAATATTTTGCAGGCCAAAAAAAAATGTTTCTAAGGAAATATGTAAAAGCTTTCAAATTTTAGCATTTATTACATTTTTAATATCAATTTCTTTTTTTTATTTTTGCAAAATATTTCATTAATTATTTTAATAGTGGACTTGTATAATAAAGTTTACAAATGAACCATATTTAAAAAAATGTTTTGCTTATTAAGTGGTTTAAAAAAACAAACCACTATGCATTAAATTCATTGATATAATTCATTTAGAATATAAATTACCATGCATGAAAAAGCAAAAAATTAAGCAAGTTTTATTATTTACAAAAAATAATAAATTGCATGGATGATATTTTATTACAACTTAAAATTATAGTAATAAAATGGCTATTAAGGGTTGTGTGTAAGATGTATTTTCTCAATATCTTAAATGTCATTTAATTCAGTAAGACTCACAATGGCCAAAACCACATTTCACGACTTTACCAGACTTTATTAGTAGTACTAAATTCCTAAATAAATAACAAACATGATATTATAGGTAATTTTAATAATAAATTAATTAATCTTATATAAATAAAGAGAAGTGTCTGTGTGTGTGTCTGTCTGTACTCTGGTGCTTACACTATTGATCACAGAGATTCCAAATTTGGCATATAGGTACCTGGGACCCTGCAGGTGTGCACCTCATCAAGATTTTTTCGAATTTCGAATTTGAATTTTTTAAATTAATGTTTTTTCGATTTTAAATATTGGCTTTAATGCTTCATTTTTCACAAATTTAATTCTTTGATTGTAATCATCTGTGTATCTTAGCAACAGTTATTTGACTATTTATTTTTAATTTAATACATTCATTTGAAGGCAAAATTCTTTTTTATTTATTTTTTTTTATTATTATATTTATTGAAAATCAAATGGTAATGCAATATAAATAAATTGTTATGTTTAAGTAAAATTTTTATAGTATAACAACTTTTTATTTTCCATTTCAAATTAATTCCTTTAAAATAAAAAATCCTTTTTTTTTTTTTTTTTCTAATAATATTTATTGGGGGGGGGAAATGGTAGTACATAGGGAAAAGGATTAAACTGATTAAAATTTATTTGTTTTTCATGTATTTAATTCCTTTTAAAAGAAAATCTACTTTTTATTTTATTTTGTTATACTGGTCGGAATCAAATCTTAATACAGTGTAAATAACGGGGACTACACATGGTTCAAAAACAAAAACATATAATAGATGTTGAGATATAGTCATCTTTAAAATCGTAGTTCTTAAATAACAGAAGATCCACATTATGTCGATAAATACCCAGATTGAAGTGTCCAGGAATTACCTTTTTGCAGACAGTGAGAACCTGGACCCCCCCCCCCCCCCCCGATGCAGCACGGGCGAAAAAAAAAAGAGCTGCCGTAGGCAGCGGGTACTCGAAGCAAGGTCTAGAGCAATTTCAATGTTTATTTATTTAGATATAATTTTTTTTTATTAAGTTTTTATTTATAATGTAATGTAAAAAATAAATACTGATCCAATTCTTTTGAAAATTCATAAAAATATAGTCACCAGCGAAGCGGGCGTAGCCTGCTAGTAAATAAATAAAGAGAGGAGGACAAATTTTTCTTCCCAATATGGTTCAGTAATTTTACACAGTTATTTGCTTTTCATAGTAATTAAAATTTTAGTCTACAAATCGAAAGTAGAAAATTGTAATTAGTACTCTGTTACTGATGTATGAACGAATGTTCATAACATATTTTCAGTTTGAAGGTTATTTTCAATAAAAGGCAGTAAGGGTGCAACTTTTTTAGATTAAGGGCAAGAAGGGTGCAATTTTTTTGGATGAAGGGGCAAGGGTGCTATTTCTTCAGTCATAGGGAAGGCAGTGTGCAGCACTCTCCTGAAATTGTCTGGGGGAAACTCTGATGTTTGGAATAGCAAATACAAAAAAGTCATAGCCAAATTACATTAACTCTCATTAATTAATGCCAAAGAGCTTAAATATATCACAAAGCCTTAATTCATATAATATAAAGACATAAGGTAACATTACCAGGGGTCTGTCCAGGTTTTTTTTCCAGGGTCCTATTTTTGTGAAAAATTTTCTTATTTTTGTGAATTTTTCTTATTTTTGTGAAATTTTTTTCTGACATAGTTATTATTTTTATTTTTGTGAAAATTTATTTCACAAATTTTATCTGCACACACACACATATGTATATATGTTTCATCTAGAGCAGGCAGGAGGGTGCTGTGCTGCCCTGCCTGCCCTTTGTCTGAAAAAATGACACCCTTCTTGCCCTTAATCTAAAAAAGTTGCACCTTTGCCTTTTATTGAAAATAACCTTCAAATTGAAGATATGTTATAAATATAAATAAATGTAATGTATTGTGCATAACAATCCACAGTCGTTCATATGTCTGTAACAAGCAAAATTAAGTTGTAAAGAAAGTTAATGTTTGAAAGTTTTTCTTTTATTTGTACTTAAAATCGAAATTTTAAAATAAATGTCTGGATTTTAAATATTAAATGACCTTAAGAATTCCAAACTTGCCCACATACATCTAGAAAACGCCTTTTCATTAGCTGCACATTGCCCTTTTTATAATCCCGGGGGAAAATCCTAATATATATGCTTATACTTTTAATGGATCATTATAACTCATAGGTAAAAAACCCCCCAAAAAACTAGTGTTTCAGAAAAAAAAAAAAAACACCTGAATTTCAAATGATACTCAAATTATTTAGACAGAAGCCCTAATCTTTCTGTACCTTGTTATCAGTCAATCAATAAAAGAAGAGCAACGTAATTTGAACGTATTTTTTTAACGTAATAGTCCGAATAACAGGAATTTACTCCCGTAACTGGCCGGCCTCGCTTTATCTTTACTAAATAGAAGCGATCAAATTATTGACAAAAATACAAAATCACACTTCTATAGCTATGCTACTCTACAAACCACATACTAAAGAATTACAAACTAAACAAAAACAAACACAACGCGGCAAAAGATCTTGCCAAAATATTTATGTAATTTTCCACAGAAAAATTTCGTCACATCAAGGAAAGGTACGCCACACCCATTATCGTGTTTGACGTCATTCCCTTACTAATCAGCGTGGACTGCGCGAGAAATGGAGGCGTGGTTTTATTGTCATGTAGTAACGATAGTGACTAGTACGAGAACATAAGAGAAAATTGATGGGATGCAATGTTTATATATTGCTGAGCAGATGTTTTTGCTCGGTATTATTTTATAAATGCTTTGTTTTTCCAAAAAATTTCGGGAAAAGTTTGTTTATCTCTGAATTGAATTTTGTGAAGGGTTCGTTTTATGAGTATGGAATTTTGTGAAGGGTCCGTTTTATGAATATGGAATTTTGTGAAGGGTCCGTTTTTTTAGCCTGGAATTTTGTGAAAGGTCCGTAAACGGACCCAGTTTTCCCCCTAGACAGACCCCTGATTACATCTAAAATTTTCATTTATTTTATGTAATTTTAATATTGCACAGATTTAAAATAATGCAAATAAATTGATGTACATTGTGATAAATTGACTCAACATGTACATCAGGGATGAGTGTGAGAAATGCACAAAAAGTCTGAAAATATGCATAAAACTGCATAACTGACAGATAATTTAATTTTTTCAATATAAGAAGAAACATATACATGAAATCATACTTTTCCTAAACAAATATGAGAATATATGAAAAAATACACAAGTCGCAACAAAGAAAATTAAACAAAAATAAAAATATTTAGAAATAAAAAATCTGAAAATTACTTTTAAAAATTTAAGAAAAGTCTGAAATTCCTACAAAAGTCTGGGGAATCTCATACTAGGTACATTTAAATTAATTTACAAACAATAAAAATAAAAAGGAATTGTATTAGAATATTTGATTAACTGAAACTAACATTGAAAATAAATAAATGAAAATAGATCTCCTAACAATCATAGATGAAAGTCCCAAACATAGAAGGGTACTTATTTCAAGATATTGCATACATGAATTATTTTTATTAAATTTTTTTATAGTTTTCTACAGCGACTCATCATTTAATATTTCATGAAAACACTATTTTTGACTAAATATCATGCCAGTAATTAAAAAAAAAAAAACTCGGCAATTAGCACTTGAGTTTCCTAGTGGGAGGAAAAAGCCATATGTTTTACAAATAAAAATCATGAGTAAACTTTACTTTGAAAGGGATGGGAGGGAGAGAGAAAGACTGACTTAAAGTTGCTAACTTGAAAAAGTAATTAAAAAAATAACAATTTTCTCTTATTTATACACTATTCCTTATAAAAAATCATTTCTTAACATGCAAATAAATTTTTCGGCTACATTCAAAGCCATCTTCAGTGCAAAGGTGGTTTCTGTTTACTTTCCTCGTTGACTTTTCCTCTCTCTCTTCTTTTTTTCAGTTCAAAAATGTATATACGTATATGAATCAAATACTCACTAACATATATGCACATATGCATATGTACAGTCATAAAATAATAATAATAATAATAATTTCCTTCTCTGACTAATTTAGCCGTAAATTATCATAGAAACTAGCAGCTGGTGCCTAACGATCGGCAATAACATCTAGTTTTTAATGCTAAATTTTGTTTAGTGTGTCATCTACATATTAAAACTTGAACAAACATCTTCTTCTTCTTCTTCTTTTTTTTTTTGAATAGTAACACCTATTTTTGACTACATATTCGAATTTCTGATTATTACTAAATATTTGAATTTCTGACGAATTTAAGGCGAAATTAGGGAAAAGAGGGAGGGGGGGGCTTTTTTATAACTGTACATACGGTGCGGCCCGAATGAATAAAATATATTTCCAATGTGGCCCACCAAGTGTTTTGGGTTGGACAAGCCTGTTTATAAAACTATCTTTTCAATAATTAAATAATAATTTTTCTTTTCTTAGATCAATCTAAAATTTTTAACAGTATTCATTATTCTTGTGATTGAGAATCTTTTATTATAGAAACTTAGTTTGAAAAAAAAAAAAAAAAAAAAGGAAAAATACTAAGCAATTATGGATATGTATTAACATTTTTTTTTTTTTTTTTTTTTTTTTTTTATGACCAGTAGCAGAAGCTGTGCAGCATGACAGCAAGCACTGCAGATTATTTTAGGCTCTGCAAATTAATTTAACAGCACAAAAAATAAATAAATAAATAAATAAAAATAAATCTAGGCTTAAAAATACTAATATAATTTGCATTGTGCCTCTATACTATTGTGTTTATTGTATGTAGCTTCTTAATCTACTTTGTAGATGTAAATTTTGCATATATTATGAATAGTTCTTGCAATATCAGACGCGGCCCAGTATCCCTGGATTGCAGATGAATTTTGTTTTCTAATAAATATTTGAAATTCTACTATCGGGCTTCAATTGCAAATTAAGGCCATGAGAATTTTATTTTACATAGATAATAACTACTGAGACTCTTTCAATAAACTTCTAAATTGCTTAAAGAAGATTATTATCTTACCTATTAAAGCTTCTACCACCACTAAATCCTGCACCGCCAACTCTACTTGTACTAGGTACTGTTGAAGAAGTTATTTGGATATTTAAAGGTCTACCTACATTGAAATAAATTATAAAATAGTTATAATTCTGTATTTTAGATTAATATTCTCTATATTCACACAATTAAAAGTAAAGGAATATATATATAATGCATTTTTCTTCCATACTGAATTTAAAATTTTCCTAATAGTCTCAATTTATATTTAAACTTCTTCACACACTATAAAATTAATGAAAACACTACCAGTTTAAAATAAAACATGGTGACAATATTGGAGGTGAAAGTGATGGTGTTTGCCTCGAAGATAGTAGCACATATTTTGCACCTAAAGAAGAAAAGCCACATTATTTTGAAACCAGTAGTGCTTTCATTAATTTTTATGGTGCATGAAGAAGTTTTTAAGTTTAAATATTGATTATACACCAGTTATTTAATTTAGTCTCAATTTCATTACTTATTCATTACACTGAATTTTCTTTCTATTTCAGAACTACTATTATTTATTTATTTATTTATTTTCTTCAGTAAATGACATGTAGTTTAATCTAACATTCATAGTCCGATTCCCTGTTTCCCCCCCCCCATGTAATCTTATTCTCTACTACATATTTTGACATGTTGAGTGCCATCTCAGCTATTGGTGGCTGACACTGAACTTTTCGTTTAGGCTGTGTCAACCACCAGTGGCTGATAGTGTAAAATATGATGTAAAACTAAAAAATTTACATTGACTTAAGTAACTACTGAAAATTTATTTAAAATTTGCTTAATTTTCCTTTATTACAGGATATCATTATGGTATTTTAATGGTTTTTATTGAAACACGGTAATCATAACGTGCTTCTAAGCAGCGTGCATGGCCTGACGGGGATTTCCTTAAGAATTGGCGTGGCGCTCAACGTGTTAAGGATATCTCGTTGAAAAAAAAAGTTTTTGAAATACTAATTTTTTTTATTTAATTCTTTGAACAGGTAATTTTCTTATTTTATTCAGAATACATATATACTACAGAGGTGCCAAGTTACTACTAATGAAAAATCAATTTCATATGCAAAATAATATCTTATTTAAACAATTAACATAGGAAAAATAAAATCATTTTTAGCAATCTGCTACAAATAAAATATAAATCTTTTCAGAGTGAAATGATCCTGCATTTCTATAAAAAATAAAACATTTTTTATAAGTAGAAAAACACACACAGACAAACACAAAATTAAATCCCAGGAATATTTTTATTTACAGCAAAATCACATGTTTCAACATTTAAAAATCATTTGGGTTATCATCAGACAGACTAGATTATTTTTATTTAGCTTTGGAGTCGAAGACAAAAAAGAATTTTGTCCGACAACTAAATAATTTTTTAGTTGGCCTATTCATAGTTTAAAATTTTTCATAAAAAAATAAAGGCAATATGGAAAAAAATTAATTGGATTAGTAATGACTCTATATTAATTTAGCAGTGTGCAGTACCTGACGGCTCCTTCCAATTTTTTAAATACCTTGATGTCTTCAGATATTTTTCTTCCTCATATGAAGCTTTCTGGGGATAGCTTTATGGCGTTTACAAGAGCAAATGCATATAACCAACATATAAACAAGAAAAAGCACTAACTTATTTTTATCATTTATAAAAATAGCAACAAGAAGGGCAACAAATTAAGTAAATAATGTCTTTTTTTTCTTTTTAAGTCAGCCCTACGGATGTCTGGGTAATTCAACTAGAGTGCTTTTATTGAGCTTTGGAGCAAAAAGCAAAATAAAATTCGCAAAAAGTCAAGTTGATAGACAAATTTAAGTGTGGACTTTAGAATGGAAAACAAAAATAAATTTGCCCACCAGCCAAGTAGTAGTAGACTTATTTGCTGTTTAAGAAAGTTTATCAGAAATAAAAACTGACTGAAAAAAAAAAAAAAAAAAAGCATATCTGTCAATAGGCCAACTGAAGTATTTTGTTCAAGTTTGGGAGGGCACTCTACCCCTGCTCACTATGCCCTGCAGACATACAACTTTTAACAGAAGCCACATAATTTTATAAATGCAAATTTGGGGCCTTGGGGAGGGGGGGGGGTTGAACCTATTACAAATTATTTTTTAACATATAACAAATTTATAAAACTAATAATATGTACAAAAAATCAATTACCATCTAAAAGGACGCCATTGTATTTTTTCATTGCTCTTACAGCATCACTTCGTCTCTCAAATATTACGTCTGCTGTTCCTAAAGATCGGCCTGATCTATCATAGTGTACTGCTGCTTTTCTAAGAGGACCAAATTCAGAAAAAAGTTCCTACATAAAAGGAAATAATTTCTTTCATAAGTTTATGAAATACACAAAGTTTTCTGACATACTTATTAATTATAAATCATTTGTGTATTAATTTTTTAATTAATGCTAGTTAATATCAATAGACATAAAAGCATATCTGCAAGAGTAAATAGTAATAGTAAAAGCCCTGTTACTCAGCCAAGAGAATAATTTTTTTTTTACTTCTTCCAGATAAATATTAAGCAGATTCCAGAAACATCTTTGGGATTAGCCCAAAGTCTATAATTGAGAAGATTTGGTTTGGCAAATACAACAAAATGCTATTTTTAAAAAAATTTACCAAATATAAACAAGTAGGAAACACATTTTTAATATGGCACCTGTTTTGAAAATGAATGAAGTCTATTTTTAAAATAGATAAAAGAAAATGTTAAGAATTTAAAAATAAGAAATTATTTTTAAAATTTAAAAGTATAAAGGTTTTTATAATACTTTAATATGGTGAGACCACCAAATTATATTAACAACATATTAAAAACCTATTTCCTAAGAAGTAATGTATAATACAATACATAATATAATAATAAATACATGATAAAAGCACATCTTTGTCATTTATTTATTTTTTTTAATGCATGGTTTCGTACCACAGCAATCCCCCTATTGCACATGCATATATGGCTAGTAATCTTTTCCGGGAAAAATCTCTCCTTCCTTGCCTCTTTTGCTCTTTTCAATAATAAATTCCCACTTTCCTATATTTACTTAAACTTACAAACATGAAGCACTAAACTTATGAAGCACCTTACTGCTTCTTGATGACAGCCGTAGCACTTTTGGCAGGGATCCTCGCCGTCATTGGTGGCTTCCTTAGTCAAGAAAACTGTAGTAAGTTTGGATGATGTTTTCTTCTCTAGCGGCTCCTTCTATCAGATAGCACCATATTTGGTCAATATGTGCAGTAATGTGGTGCTACCTGAGACTATCGCACAATATAATGTTAATATCCCAATAAAACCTAACCCCAACATTTACCAGCTCATCTGAAATGACAAAGATGTCATTTCAGATGTCGCCCTGTCTTGAAGCTGCTGGAATTTATAAAATACTGTATACTAATAGTGAAGGTTATAAAGGAGGTTACACTGGAATGTCAAAAAGGAAAATTAGGGTGACCCGGGGTAATTCCCGATCACTAGACCTCTGGGGTAAATATTGATCACTCAATTTTCAATTTTAAAATATTAATTTTTTTGAAATTTGAGATATGGCCAAGAATCCTTGGACATTTTACTTTAATGTAACAACATTCACACAATAATTACTTTTTGTTTTGTTCATCAAATTAATTAAATTTTGAACTGCACTCCAAACTTGCCATTTCAAAGATGGGATCCTGAACATGCATATTTTTACAAAGATCATCCTCCCTCATTTAATAATAAATATTTTGTTTTCCTGTCACTTCATTTTATCTACAAATAGTTCAAGGATTTGATTAGTTGTTTAACATCTTCTGTAAAAAAATTATATTATTAATTAATAGTATATCATAAGTTGCCCCCTGTAGCTGGGGTAATTACTGATCACTGGGGTAATTCCTGGTCACTTACTTTTTTTTTTCATAAATATAATAAAAACTTACTAAAACAATAATTTTAAGTTCTTTCCAATGACAGTTCATATATATTAACCATAATTACTATAAAAATGTTTTAACTGTGACCGCAAATTTTCTTAACTAACTGTGAAGTGTAAATAAAACATAAGAACATGTGTTCTGATATCCACTTCTAATTTAACATCATATTATCATAAAAACTTACTAAAACATAATTTTAAGTTATTTCCAATGACAGTTCATATATATTAACCATAATTACTATAAAAATGTTTTAACTGTGACCGCAAATTTTCTTAACTAACTGTGAAGTGTAAACAAAACATAAGAACATGTGTTCTGATATCCACTTCTAATTTGCCCACTTTTATTCAATGCTTGTTTTTTTTTCATGATTTTTTTAAAGTTCATTAAATTAATTGGATAAGTATGGTAAGAAATTACAAACGTAAGAAGGACACAAAGCTTTTAGAAACTAAGATTCTTCAAGCTGTTTATAAGATTGAGAATGAAAATTCTAGTGTTAGAGCTGCTGCCAAAGCTGTTGAGATTCCTTTCTCAACTTTGCATTCTCACTTGATAAAAATAAAAAAGCCATCAGCTGTAAGACATGTAGGAACTATTAGATATATACCTGAGGAACATGAAAATGAATTGGCTGCATGTTTGAAGAGTATGGCAAGATGGGGATTTCCTTTGACTCGCAAAGAAATCAAAATAACAGTGTCAGAATTTGTTGCTAAAAATAAAGAGGGCACAAGTGAATTGGCAGTGCATTTACAAAATCATTGTCGCTTTAAAGACAACATGCCTGGGGAAGACTGGATCAGTTCTTCTATGCACAGGCATAATTTATCAGCAAAAAAAAACCCAGCATTCTTGAAAGGTCAAGAATTGTGGCTACTTCTAATCCGTTCATCATATATGAATTCTACGACCTATTGGAAAATGAAATGTTCCTATTGAATCTAGAAGACAAGCCTTCCAACATCTATAATTTAGATGAAACTGCCATGTTCTTAGATCCTTCTAAAACAAAGGCTATTGGAGAAAAGGGTAAAAAGTTGGTTTGAGCGACAGCAACGCCTGGAAGGGAAGCGGTAACAGTTCTGGCATGTGTAAATGCTGCGGGAGAAAGACACCCTCCATTGATAGTTTTCAGCGGGAAAAAACTACAAAGTACTTGGAGATCCAGTAGTGTTAATAAAAATTTAACCTTGGCTGTCAGTGAAACTGGGTGGATGTCTACAGAAATCTTTGAGAACTGGTTCATGATCTTTTGTCAGCAAGTAAAATCGCGCCCTCTGCTACTTATATATGATGGTCACAAGACTCATATGTCCATGACTGTTATCGCCAAGGCACGAAGTGAGCAGATTTCAATCCTAAAACTCCCAGCTCACACTACTGATATTTTGCAACCACTGGACAAATGCTGTTTCAGACCACTTAAAATGAAATGGGATAAAAGACTAACTGATGTTCAACGCTTAACAGGTGCAACACGAATCAGTAAAAGTTGCTTCACCGAACTAGTTGATGAAATTTGGCCTGATACTCTTACTTCAGCAAATATCAAGTCTGGTTTTTCTTCAACTGGTATATTTCCAGTGGATAGAACAAAATATCCAACTAGCAAGTTTTGTAGCCAGATACTAAGTTCTTACACACTCCAAAATTCCCCGTCAAAGAGTCTTCCACAAGTAACTACTGATATCCAAACAAACCTGTCCGTATTTTCATTAGATAATACCATTGATGATTTACAAGATATTCCAAGTTCTTCTACATCCACAGCATTATCCCCCTCTCAATCATTTGAAGAACTATTAAGCATGCGTTTAAGAACACCACCAAAAATTGCATCATCTGAGACAAGAAGAAAGATAGAGACAAATGCAGCAGTGATAACAAGCAATGAATTTTTAGAGCTGGTGGAAAAAAGAGATCAAGAAAGGAAGAGAAAAAGAGAGAACCCAAAATTGAAGACCAATGAAAAGAAGAAACAAAAAGTAGAGCAAATTTCGAACGAGGAGGATACCGAAGCAGTTCCAGAAGTTTTACAGGTTGATCAAATCAACAAGAATACCCAAATAGATGATGCTAAAGTCTTGTTAGATGCCATGCACAGGAATCTGTTGCTACACAGCTATTATGCTGTATATTATGACAATGCCCCAATATACATTGGAAAAGCATTGAAAAAAGAAGGGGATTCTGTCGAAATGAAGTTTTTGGAAAAAGGTGCGGGCAATTATAAATGGCCAAAAAGGGACAAAATTGAAAGTGTAAATGTGAAATACATCTTTTATGGTCCTGTGACCTTAAATGGGGCAAACCCATTCACAGTTGATGATGCAGCCATCAACAGTGCATATAAATGCTACAAAAAGTTCTGTAAAGATTTTTGGAAAATTTAAGTTAAATTTAGATTTTTTTTTTTTTTTTTAATAAATCAACTTATGATGCGCTGAATTATGTCTGGTTTGCTTATTTATTTTTTCATGTATTTCTTACTAATTACTATCATATTATTGTATTAAAAATGCCTTCCTTAAAAGAAAAACTCAGTGATCAATAATTGCCCCAGAAGTGATCAGGAATTACCCCATTCTATGGGTAATTCCTGATCACTGAATATTTAAAATAGTTCATATTCTATTTTTATTTTCAAAGAAAAGAAGTTTGCAGAGGATTTATCTTATAAGCCACCAAATTTGCAGAAAAAATTAGAACTCTAGTGCAAATAGTTTTTTTACAATACAGATGTTTGCGTGTTTTGATCAGGAATTACCCCGGGTCACCCTAAAACATGTATTAAAGAACACAGTAATGATATAACATTCGGAAAAACAACCACCACATTAATTAAAACCTACCAAAATAACATTAAAATAGACTTTAATGTTATTTTGGTATAATAAAAAAAACCCATAAAAATCGTAAATTACAACAAACAACTATGCTTCGTTCAGGGAAACTATAGAAATTATAAATAATTTCCATTCTTGTAATGGCAACGAATCTGCTGCAGGTATCGACCAAATCTGGTGCCACCTGATGAGAAGAACAGCTCAGTGAAGAAAACATCATTCACACTTGCTACAGATTTTGCCATCAAGAAAACCTGCCAAAAGTGCTACAGCCATCATCTAGAAGCAGTAAGGTTTTACTACTTAGTATTTCCCACTGTCATTTTTCCAGTAAAATTTGGCCTTGTTTGTATTTTACATTTGAAAATTCTTATCCTTTTTTTTTTTTCATTTTAGAATGTTGGCACTGTAAAAAAATTGGTGTATGAGTCACAACCCTTATGAAAAAATGAGCCATTTTTCTTGGTTGTGGCCCTTACATACAGTGTGACTGATATATTGTTGCTTTTTTTCTATCTTCATCATAATCGCAAAAAAATGAACTTTTTTTTTTCTTCTTCTTCTACTTTTTTATGCCCATTCTATTTTCATTTCTATTTGTTATTCCATTTTGTTCTTAAAATTGAAGATTTGTTAAAAGTATAATTGTTGTTTCAATGATGTCAAAATCACGTGCATTCACATAAATAATATATATATATGCAGCAATAAGTTAGTTGAAGTAATCAAGGGGGAAAATCTCTGGCTGTAGCAAGATAGCAAGCAGATTTCACTGAACATTTTTATTCCTTGATCAAGATTCTGACATGCATATTCTAGGAAGAGAGGGCAGCAAAGAGAGAGAAAAGCACATAGCCTCATTATTTCTCAACACTCTGATGCTTATTATCATATATTTTCCCAGTTTGGTTTGAGTTTAATTGAGATGTCTTGTCTGATGTCACTAGTATGTACATATTGCAAGATAATAAAATAAAAAGGACTAGTGTTCATGTTATGCATTTTTCAAAGGGTGCCGCGCCCTGCCCTATTTTGTTTTAGCGCCGATGCACCCTGCCCTTTTTTTTCAAGTGAAAATGTGGGCTGTGCTTTTCCATCTACTACACTGTTATTTTCTAAAAGATATTTTGCCATTTTTGCTGAAGAACATATATTTATAATAAGTTTCATCTCATGCAAAATTGGACTTTACAAACCTTTCCACAAACGTGACCGGAAAATTCCGTAAAAAGTCACTTCCGTCAGACTGTTTCTTCATGTGGCCGGCGAAAAAAGATCATTACCGTGATTTCTCCAATGTCTTTTGTTTGCGACATTCCTCACATCCTGCATACTTCTTTTTTGTGTATTCAAGAGTAAAATTGCCTGTTACAGAAATAATATAAAAATAAAGGATCACAGAAATTATGTGAAAGTACTGAAATTGCCACCCGATTCTCATGCGTAGGATTCCAAGTATTATGCATATTTTCTATTTTGTGCTGAAGCACGGTAGCTTTTGCGTAAAAGCGGCATTTTATAATTATTTTAGCGTAAATTTGAGAAAATAATAACTTAAAAAGAAATCAACGAACATAAAATAAACCTTTGACAATCCTTTTTTTTTCTTTCTAAAAATATTCGGACGAAAAAATTGCATATATTTTGGTAATCAGACACAAAATTTACACATATTTCAGCAAATATACAATAAAAAAAAAAGGCAGGAATCTCGCTGGTAGGGTAGATAGGATAGACGAGACAGATAGGGTGTTCTCTTTTTATTTTTATTTATTTATTTTATGGAATGTACATTTAATAAACCATTTAGTGAGTGGTTAAGAAAGTGCCCTATCGTCTATAAATATGTGCTCTTTTACTGACAAAAAAGAGCCTGTGTGATAAATCCACCCTGCCCTTTTTTTTAAAAAAATGTGAACACTAGAAAGGACCATTGTTTATTTTCAGTCACATTATACATAAAGTTGACCCCTAGACTGCATTTGACATACAAGAATGTTGTGCATTTTGTTGGGCAAAGTGGCACATGATGTTCTGTTATGTCATTGAAATTGAGACTATACTTATACTTAACATCTTCATTTTTGTTCATTTGAAAGTAATTTGTATCAGCTGCAATGGGAAAAACAATTTCAGTATTTTATTATAATGTCAAATACAGGGTGTCCAGAAAAGGACTTACTGATTTCAAAATTAAATATCTCAAAAACAAAGTACAATAGAGGGATGAGACAAACTGTATATTTATTACGAAAGCTGTAAAAATTGGATACAGGAATTATGAAAATAGAAACAAAAGTTGCCAAAAGATGGCTCTGCAAACAATCCCAAGACACTGGATGAGCTTGAAGAGGTCTGTGCAGCATGTGAGTCCATTTCTATTGACACACTACAGGGAGGGATGGCAAATTTTGTTGTTCATTTACGCCACCTTTGCACGGCTAGCAGTGAACATTTTGAACATATTTTGTGTTGATTCTATGGACTACTTGCAGAAGAACTGCTTTTATTTTATTTTCCATAATCCTGTACAGTGCCATCTGCTGGCAACTTTTGTTACTATTTTCAAAATTCCTGTATCAAATTTTTACAGCTTTCATAGTAAATATACAGTTTGTCTCATCCCTCTATTGGCCTTTGTTTTCGAGATATTTAATTTTGAAATCAGTAAGTCCTTTTCTGGACACCCTGTATAAGCAATATATTTTTTGAAAGTGAAAACGAAAGTTTTATTTAAAAAAGTGATTGTGGTCAATCTGAGGAAATAATTTTTAGTGATTAAGTAATTACAGTGAATTACAAAATTAAAATGATGAAGACAACAGCGAATTAAACAATGAAAATGATAGTGAGATAATACCAAGAAGTAAAAGATGTAACAAATACTTATCAAACAGTTTGTTTTGATTTTTTCTTTTAATTTCTTCTTTTTGTTTTTTTGTGTGTGTTATACTAATTACTTAGTTATCTAAATATCTTACCTACCATATATTTCCGAATATAAGCCGAGAGCACGTTTTTCCTTTCAGAAATTTGCCCAAAATTGCAAACCCGTGTATAAGCCGAATTGAAAAAATACTCTTTTAAAGTTCGAGTATATCGCCAAAATGGTGAAAATATTGCCAATCTATAAACTTTCAGGATAATCTGTCCAATGAAATTGCGCAAAATGCGTGCTTATCCAACAGAATTCCTTACCTTGCTTAGCTATGATGTAAACGATCGTGTGTTCACCAATGGCAATAGAAAAAAAAACCATGTTTCTCACTTTAAGAGCTTAATTTTAAATAATTTAAATTAACTTTCAATAAATAAAGAAATAAAACAGGCTATCATCTTTAAAAAAAAAATCCTTTAATAATAATAATAAATCACACTTTTATGCAGCTATTTAATCCATTTATCTATGTAAATCAATTAATTATTTATCTACAAATTTTACAATTTATTTAAATAAAAGTTTTAATACACTATTCTGAATAAAAATTTAAAAAAAAAAAAAAAAAAAAAAAAAAAAAATTGCATTTTATTTTTATTTCCCCCCTCATTTAAATTCAAAACACTTTAGTTAAAGAAGTCTTAAATTCTTACACAAGCTTTTATCGCAAAGGCTAGTCTAGAAAATATTTTTGACTATTACCAGATTTCTTTTTTTAAACACTAAAATATTAAACTGTCATATATAACTCTAAAAAATTCACCGAAATATCAATGAGGAAAAAAAAAAATGCAATGCAGAAGTCGCCAAATTTTATCCGTGAATTGCATGGTTAACAGATAGTTTTTTTTCCCTATAGTTTTGTTCCAAAGGGCAGGACTCTGCTGGCCCATCAACAAGAAAATTACAGTGTGCTTACACTGATAAAGCAATTCGTCGCCAAATCTGTTAGCCCGATCTTCTAGAAGAATAAACTGTACAAATAAACACGCCAATTTCGGGCCGGCTGAAAACCACCCTATTCTCTTAGATAAGGAAGGGAAGTAGCAGTCGGTCAGTCATTAGTGATTTGTGACAACTGAAAAAATATATTGACAAATAAATGGTAATAAACAGAAGATTAAGAAAAAGTTAGATAGATGTAGTTATCTTGTATATATGTTTTTGAACAGTTATAAAAAAAATTATTATTATTATTACTATTTTAATCGAGAAAAAATTTAGGTGAGGCCGTGCCCGCTGGCCCGTAATGTAGAACCGTCACTGCACGCAGTGAAGGACAAGTGCCAGCAGCTGAAAACGATAGTCACCGTAATACTGGGAGGCCTAACATTGATGCTGCAGCCGCTGGGTGTTTGCATAAATAGCCATTTAAAGACCGATTGCATCGTTTTTTTTTTTTAATGACGTATCTAAATTATTTTGTATATTTCTATTTTTGAGTATTTTTATCAGTGCCTCAAGGCAATCTTCAACAAAAAAAATGAAGATTTGCCACTTCTTTTGATAGTGTAAGCCTAGGAACGTTTTAAACAGAGATGATTTAATTGTATAAATTAAAAATATGATCGAGTGTCCTGTTTTTTCAAGTTTTTCATATACTATTTCCGAATCAGACAGAGAAGTTACTCCGTTCGTGCAATCTGCCGAAGACATCAGCTATCGGCAGGTTAAGAAAAAGAAAACGTGACTACATCGAGCTGCTCTAGAAATAAATTTAAAATTGCTAATTTAAGAGTTTTTATATGTGATAAATTATTTTAAAATAAGGTTTAATATCCATATTTTACTTTACATATAGTTTTTAAGCATAAAATATATGCATTCAATCATTGTTTCTAATGTATGTTTTTTACTAGAATTTGTGAACTCGTATATAAGCCAACCCCCGTACTTCAGCTTCTGAAAAATTTCCAAAAATTCTCGACTTATACACGGAAATATACGGTATATAATCAAAATCATAAAATAAATTAATTCTTGCATAAAATGTTCTGCTCTTAAAAATTACTCCATGCCCCAAAAAATTAAATGGGATCCAAATGTAAATAGTCTTTCAAATAAATGTGCACCCAAAGGGTTGTTTATATATATATATATATATATATATATATATTAAAAAATATTAAATAATTTATTAAACATAGTAAAATAAAGAAAAACAGAAGAGACAATGCCACTGGAAACCAAAATAACCAATAAGAATTAATATGTAACTAAATTATAAATATCATGTGAAAACAATAGTATTTTAATGAAAAGAGATAAAACAAATAACTTTATTAATTATACTATTAAATTAATTTACAAAAAACTTACTGTAACACTATTCCACAATAAATTTTCTACAAATTATTATGCAATACGTGATGTGTAAATGAAAGTGAACCAAGATAAAAAATAAAAACAAGCAATGAGAAAGTAATAACAAAAGGACAAATTAATATATATATCTATATATTGTGTGTGTGTCTTATTTAAATGTTGAATGAGATCATGAGAACCTTCAAGCACACTAAAAATCATTTTCATCTAACAGAAACACGAGTGTTCATATCTACTGCATCATCTTATAAATTAAAACATGTTATTTGATTATGGCTTGAAAGTAAAAATTAGCTAAAAGTTCAATTCAAATTTAAAATAAGTAAAAATGTGAAAAAAGTTGCTGATTTTTTTCAAAATAAGTTGTAATTATTTTTGTTCATATTAAGAAATTGTTGATTAAAAGTGTTGGTAGGTCCAGTAGATTAACGAGAGTTTGCGATGTTGTTATTATTTACAAATGTATTTGATTTTAACGACGAATATTTTTACAAATTTGTAAATAATACTTATTACCATGTTTTTATTAACTCGCTTTCTTGTTTGTCCAGTACAAATATTGCAATCAATTTTTAACTAACTTCCCGACTGGCTAGACATTTGAAAATTTTAGAATAGCTCATAACATGATGACAATGCATTTTTTTAATACTTTTATTGAATTAATATAAACATAGAATCATCAAGTTTATGATTCAACAGAAAATGAAAAAACATGGTATGTAAAAAGCTTTTTTTTTTTTTTTTTTTTTTTTTTTTTTTAATCTTGCAATTATTTTTATATAAATTTATTCAAAATTTCAGATCTCGGAAGTTTAGGAGTCATTTTCAAAGTGCAGTTCTTTTGGGGATGTGGCATTTCTGAGAAATTCTTTTTTTTTACTTTTTTCTATATACAGTCGGTAACAAAAGTATCTGAACACTAGCAAAAATTCCTATGTAAAAAAAAGTACACTTCATACGGTTTTGTTAAATAAATCCTTGTCAAATCCTGTTCTTAAGTCAGTGTAAGAACATGATTCGATAAGGATTTATTTAACAAAACCGTATGAAGTATACTTTTTTTACAAAAAATTTTTGCTAGTGTTCGGACACTTTTGTTACCGACTGTACATATAAAAAAAGTATTGGTTTCATGAAATTTTTTTTAACTCTGGATTTCGACAATGGATTAATACATTTTGAGATGTCCTGAACATGATTTAACCATTTTTAGAATTTGTAGGTCAGTCAGTCAATCTGCGTGCATAAAAAATTTTGTTGACACTGTATCTCACGAACCAATATACGGAATTTAACCAAATTTCATATTTAATTAGATTTTGACTTAAGCTGATGCTAATTATATTTGTGGAACAATCACTCAACAGGGAGTGCTGGCATCCCATTTTTGTAAAAAAAAAAAAAAAAAAAAAAAATACGGCAGTACAGGACAAAATTCATGTATTTTTATATAAATGTATGCTTATTAAATGTATTTTTATTAGTAAGAACCATAAACTCCTTTCAAAATAAGTTTCCAATATCACTGTTTTTATTTTAGGTTTAAGAAAAACACTTTTCTACATTACAAATATTTTAAAGGAAAATAAAGTAATCCCAGAAGCAGAATTTTTTTAAACAGTCTGCAATGCAAGAAAAAAAATTGAAAAATAGTCTGCAAAGTAAATCGACAAATTAGCAACAAAATTTATATCATATCAACACCAACATCAAACAATGTTGTAAACTATGATATTCAACTTAAAAATAAGAAGTAAGACACAATATATTTCAAGATACAATGATAAACTTTAATTAATAGATTTTTTTTTTTTAAACATGGCAAACAATCAGCTGAATTGTCCAGAATTCGAGCAATAACTTTTGAAGTAATGTATTTCTGGTTAACAGAAGAAGTTGATAAGAACTTGAAATGTTTATAATATGATATTCCATATTGTTTTATTAAAGCTACTTTTAAAAATTTTCGAATGTTTCTATAGCCTGGTGGGGGACCATTAAGCATGATATACACTCTCATGTCTGAAATACCAATTTCATCGTAATTTTTATCACTAGCCATTGGTCTTCTTCTCATTACATCATTAATAATAGAGCCCCAACTTTCGCAAATTGCTTCCGAGACTGGTATGGATAATACATATATGAGAAATTTTATAATGTTGGGATACTTATTCTTCAGTTCCAGAACTGCCAACTTTATTAGAGCTTTGCTGTCACAAATGGATTTTTCAGCTCTGTTTGCGTCAATATTGTTATAAAACCAGTCACATAGCTGCTGGAATTCAAACCAAAGTGTTTGTTGGTTACAATTGAACAAACTATAAAAAGGAAAAGCACTAATATAGTCATGAAAGGACTCACAAGTAAAGCCTTTGTTTTCTGCTGACTGTTCAGTAGAAACATCTGCCTTTGGAAATTTCAAAAAATCAAAATTGAACAGATAGCCTGCTCTCTTGAGTATCACATCTACATTTTGTTTTTCATCACAGATGAACACATGAAATTGTTCTCTAAGAGATTTCACAAACTTAACAAAAGAGTTCATATCATTCTTGTAATTTTTGCCAAGTTTATTACTTTCATTAAGTACTGTGTTAACTGTATGCAAAATTTTAGAACTCACTGGCAAGTCTGGAAGAAGAACACACTGGTAAGTGCATGATTCAAACATTTCTGTGGAGGTTTCTGTGTTATTAAAGAAATATGATGGGAAATTCTTGATGCTTTCACATAATTCTTCTGTGTCACTGAGCTGAGCAATAGTTTCAATATACTGCAAGAATATGTCTAAATCCGAGTCAAGATTATTCATAAGTTGCAAATACTCCCATGGTAGATTGTCAACTAATTGTACACATTTAGAACATTTTGATAACACATTATAAATATCTGCTAGAAGTAATATATGAAATAAAGTTGATTTGCATAACAATTTGTCACAAAGTGCAAACAGGCCAGGACTTTGCTCACATGCTGATACCAGGGATTTGTAATCTGCAATAAAGGCTCTAAATACTTCTTTAGAATGAGACGCAAACTTCATTGTTTTGAAATTTTTGGGCTTATAAAAAAAATTAGTAAACTTTTCAGAAGATTTTAAAAGTTGTTCATATTTCAATCCATGCATGAACTCCTTCATTGACTCATTTATGAGATTGTGAGCTTTTATAATAATATCAGGCATTTCAGAGTGTTTATGAATAAGCTCTATCCGATGCATTAAATCCCATGAAGCAAGAACATCATTTAAAATCAATTTACTTTTTATGTGACTTGCAACCCCTAATTTAATGTATTGGCCATTTACAGCCAAACCAACTAAATTTTTTCTAAGAAATGCTAAATCAAAACCAAATTTATCCAAAGTGTTAAAAATACTGGATGCCAGTCCTTGCCCAGTAAAGTCATTAACAAAGTTATGCTCTAAATACACTGAATGAAACAAATTATTTCTGTTTATATCAAAAATAGGAATTCGCAGGCCAACAATATGTCTGCTTCTATGGTTAACAGTGATTTTATCAGTAACAACACCCAAGGGAAGATCATTGCTAATAATAAAAGAGGCTATCTCTTTTTGAAGAACAGAATGTACTACAGGTAAAAAAAGGCGCGGGAACTCTTGAATGATTCTTCACCCCAACTGCACAACCACTGTTATGCACAACCAATACGCAAATCACATTCTCATAAGACTCATAAGATAAGTTATGTTAAATATGTAGTCCAGTCAAAATAGGAAAAATAGAAGAAAAAAATCGTGTAGTTTTGAAATTTTGCATACTCATAAACGAGGGGGTCCTGAACAACATACTAAAAGTCCCCGCCCGTGGGAGGTGAGCGGGGGGCAGGGGGGGCAATTTTCAGTTTTTATTAAATATCTTAAAAACTATCGCATTTAGAGAAAAAATGTCAATTACAAAATTAATCTACGTAAAATTTCCTACAAAAATGTATGTTACATTTTGTTTGTACGATCATTAGTTTAGAAGATATAGAGAGCTGAAATAACACATTTTCTTGAAAAATTCTTTTTTGCAATAGTAAAATCAACTAAAGTGTGCAATTAAAAGGGTTCTTGTCAAATATTTTCTAATGTAAAAAACAAATATATACATAGGGAATATGCAAGGATAATACAGCATGTTTTGTAAGTTTTAAATAATTTTAAGGCTAGTAGGCGCAAGTGGCGGTTTGAGTAAAAATCTGGATAAGTCCAGACAAAATAGGAAAAATAGAAAAAAAAAAATCGTGTAGTTTTGAAGTTTTGCACACTCATAGCCGAGAGGGTCCTGAACAACATACTAAAAGTCCCCGCCCGTGGGGGGTGAGCGGGGGGCAGGGGGCATTTAAGGGGGGCAATTTTCAGTTTTTATTACATATCTTAAAAACTATTGCATTTAGAGAAAACATGTCAATTACAAAATTAATCTACGCAAAATTTCCTACAAAAATGTATATTACATTTTGTTTTTACGATCATTAGTTTAGAAGATATAGGGAGATGAAATATCACATTTTCTTGAAAAATTCTTTTTTGCAATAGTAAAATCAACTAAAGTGTGCAATTAAAAGGGTTCTTGTCAAATATTTTCTAATGTAAAAAACAAATATATACATAGGGAATATGCAAGGATTATACAGCATGTTTTGTAAGTTTTAAATAATTTTAAGGCTAGCAGCCGCAAGTGGCGATTTGAGTAAAAATCTAGATAACGAAGACCCAAAACGGATCAACATTAAAAAAAAAAAAAAAAATCGTGTAGCTTAGAAATTGAGCACAGTTATAAAGTTAAGTGCTCTGAATAACATACTAAAAGTCCCTAACCATGGGGGGGGGGGGTCATTTAAAGGGGGCACATTTCAGTTTTTATTAAGTACATTTAGAGAAAAAAAATCTCAATTGCAAAATTAATCTACGTGGAATTTCCTAAAAAAATTGTATATTCTATTTTGTTTGTATGATCAATAGTTTAGAAGATATAGGGGAACGAAATAACACATTTTCTTGAAAAATTCTCTTTTTTTTTTTTGCAATAGTAAAATCAACTAAATTGTGGAATTAAAAGGGTTCTGATAAAATATTTTCTAATGTACAAAACAAATATATGCATAGGGAATATGTAAGGATAATACAGCATGTTTTGTACGTTTTAAATAATTTTAAGGTTAGTAGGCGCAAATGGTTTTGGTAAAAATCCAGATAACGAAGACCCAAAACTGATCAACATTAAAAAAAATCTTATATCTTTGAGACTTTTTTTCTCTAAATGCGATAGTTTTCAAGATACTTAATATAAACTGAAATGTGCCCCCTTTAAATGCCCCCCCCCATGGTTAGGGACTTTTAGTATGTTATTCAGGGCACTTAACTTTATAACTGTGCTCAATTTCTAAGCTACACGATTTTTTTTTTTTTTTATGTTGATCGGTTTTGGGTCTTCGTTATCTAGATTTTTACTCAAACCGCCACTTGTGCCTACTAGCCTTAAAATTATTTAAAACTTACAAAACATGCTGTATTATCCTTGCATATTCCCTATGTATATATTTGTTTTTTGCATTAGAAAATATTTGACAAGAACCCTTTTAATTGCACACTTTAGTTGATTTTACTATTGCAAAAAAAGAATTTTTCAAGAAAATGTGTTATTTCATCTCCCTATATCTTCTAAACTAATGATCGTACAAACAAAATGTAATATACATTTTTGTAGGAAATTTTATGTAGATTAATTTTGTAATTGACATTTTTTCTCTAAATGCGATAGTTTTTAAGATATTTAATAAAAACTGAAATTTACCCCCCTTAAATGCCCCCCTTGCCCCCCGCTCACACCCCACGGGCGGGGACTTTTAGTATGTTGTTCAGGACCCTCTCGGCTATGAGTATGTAAAATTTCAAAACTACACGATTTTTTTCCTCTATTTGTCAAATTTTGGCCTTCGTTGCCTGGACTAATGCAGCATTTGCACAATTCAGAGCATTATCTTTACCTGCAATTTCCAGTAGTGTAGATTTTTCTTGTTCAATTAAGTAATTCTTAGAGTTAATTAAATGCTTGTCAGATTTTAAGTGTCTTTTTACATCATACTTAAGATGCCGGAAAGCATTTGGAAGATTACAATCTGTGAAAGAATCACCTACACTGAAATCATACAATAAACTTGAACCACAATACTTGCACAGAAGACCAATATCAGATCTAAGGAAACAACCAGACCATTTGATAAGTCTGTCAATTGAGCGGGCATTAATTAATAAATCATCTTTTTCCTCATCAGTTAATATCTCATCTTTTGCAACATTTAAAGCATCTTCTTTTAAAATTTTAGTTGTGCTTTGTAAAGAACAGGATGTTGAAAAAACAGAACTTTTCAATTCAGCCATTTGATTATCCAAACCTAAAACAGAAGGAAAAGTGCACATTTAGATATTTTTATTTTTCCTTGTTTTCAACATTTCAAGCTATTTTGGAAATATTTTCATTTAAATATAGTTTTGCTAATCAAATAGTTTAATATTAAAAAATCATAATTAAAAAACAAATTCTGTTCATTTAATTTCTGTTCCCCCTTCCCCACCAAAAATAAAAAATAAATAAAAACACAAAAATGTTTTTTTTCCCCACCAAAATAAGCCTTAAAAAACACTTGATCGAACCCTGTACAAGTACCCTTACAAGTAAAGTATGTAAAAAAAAAAAAAAAAAATCATACTAAATACATTTATCTCTGAGAAAATAGAAGCTAAATTTTTATGATAATAGTCAGGGATTTCTTTCATGGTATGTTTACAGAAGTTTCAAAGGTAGAATAACAGTAAATAAATTAATAAGAGCAAAGCGAATTTCCACAAATTAAAAAAAATAATAATTGGTTTGGGTCAGGCCGAGCCGGTTATATGGGCCAAATTTTAAAATTTTCTTTCAGGTCGGGCCTAAAAATTTCGTCACATACGGATTTCTAGAGAAAAAGAAAAATCTTTGAGAACTAACAAACAGGATTTTTCACATCCTTCAAAGCAAAGCATGAAAATCCCTCAATAACAAGATGTTAAAAATTTGCATTTACCAAAATTTTGCATATTTATTAAATAAAGAACTAAAATGATTATTTACAAGGATCACAATTAGAGATAAATTTATTTCACTTACCGTTTACTTTTTTCAGCAACTCTTGCAGTATTTCCATCGTAGACTCCGTGGAACTTATTTGACTCTGTTTATTACTCTGTTGAACATTACTTGATAATTCTGATTCTGGAGGCGATTGAATCATATGGACTTTGAAGTCGTTTCTTTCACTTTGTGCATCTTCGAGCTCCTTTGATAGTTTATTATTTTTAAATAGTTCTGAAATTTCAGCGCATTTTAATGGTTTGAATTTTACTGGCATATCCCCATGATTACGCTGATAATGAGTTTTTAGATTTTTACGTAATAATGTTTCGCTACAATCGAAACAATGCACTTTATTTACGTATTTCGCCATCTTTGAATAACATAATGCAGAGCACTCACAGAGAAAGAGGAAAACATCAAACGTGTTTTCTTGCTTCGCAAGACGCGAGGCTGTTATCTCTGTGTAGGGGGAGAAGGGAGAGGGAACTGAATGAACAAGCAAGCATTCTGCTATGAATCATGTGGTCATCCTGCCCTTCAATAGAGTGTGCGTTTCCTTATCTTATCATTCTGAATTGAAAGAAATTCCTTATAATTTTGACAAATTTGCATATGCAGAAATCGAGATTTCTTTCTTTCTTCTTTGTTATTTAATTGTTAAAAAAAAAGAAAGAAAAAAAATCTGCAGACTTTTCTAAATATATTTTTTCTTCAACTAAAAAATAGTCTGCAGACCCTCTGATGAATCTGCGGCGTACTTCGCCGCGTTGTGCAGTTTCTGCTTCTGGGAAAGTAATATGATCTTACTTTTAACTTTCACTTCAGCACTGGCAATTATTTTTAATTGATAAAAAACATTCCTAAATTTTAACATGCTGGTGTTTTGTTACCATAAATACACTCAAACGTTAATCAATCACAGCTTTCTTGAACGACCACTAAACATAAAGAAACACTGAAAATTACAGTTGATAGTCATTTTCAACAAGGTTGGGTTTCTTCTGGAAGAAACTAATTTCTACCAAGGTCAGTGGAAGAAAGTAGGGAAAAATGCACGAAACTGGAAGAAATGGAAAAATAATGGAACAAATGGAAGAAACAAACAAGAAAACAAAGCAGACGCTTTTTAAATATATTAACTATATAAACTCAACACATAATATAGTATCAAATCTTAACTATAATACAATTAATATTAAAAATATTATTTTGGGATTGCCAGACACAAGTTGATGGATTAACTGATGTCATGTTTATATTTTATATTTCTACTTTCCTTTTTATATCTGTTGCCCTGTAACTTGTGATTTGAAATTTTAAAAAATTGGGAAAAAATAAGTTATTATTTATTAACAAACTTCAAATATATACAGATAATGGGTTTTTACTATTTTAAGGGCAGGTGTTTTTTTTTTTTTTTTTTTTTTTTTTTTTTTACTATTTCTAACATTTCTATGAAAAAAATCCCTGTTATTTCCTTAAATATAAAAATATATAATTTTATATGTAAAGATTATTGTACAACATATTAAAATAAAATAAAAATTTAATTATTTATATATTAGCTACTATTTTTTATATGTACTAGCATTCATATATTTCAATGCTAATTTTAAAACACTAATATTTTTAAAACTTTTTCTTTTTCTGTAGATACTATCTCATATTATTATCAAATGTTCAAATAATATAAGTGATAATAGTAACATAATTTTTAGCCAAAATATTTGTTTACTTTTTTCTTTTAAGAGTATAGTCCTTTGTATGCAGCTGGTACCCAATAAACTGTATGAATGTATCAAAATATTTTTAAATTCCCTTTCAAGTTCTGCAGGTTTTTTTTTTTTTTTTTTTAAAGGGAAAAAAAAAAGGAAAGAAAGAAAAAAAAAAAAAAAGTTTCCATATTTTGCATTAATCTATTCAAAGTTGAGAAACTCACTGCAGTACTTAACAATTGCTAGGAAAATGGAGATTTTGGTGACATTTTGCAATACAGTAGTAATTATTGAATACTCAGTCCGTCAATTAACTGGATGTTAATTAAAAGCTCTTATCAGAAATTAGACAAATGATCCATACTATTTACTATCAGTTAAAGAAATAAAATTGTTTAAATAAAAAAACTCTATACTAGTTAAATTGAAATTGATTTCTTTAATGGATTTTAAGTATTTTGGTATTTGATCTGATCTTGGCTAAAATTCTCATGTAATTATTAACAGTGGGTCTGTCCAGACTTTTCAGATGGGGTCCTGTTCTGTTGTGAAAAATCTACACAAATAATTTTGTGAATCAAAATTAGTGTGAAAATCCTATTTTTCTGAACTTTTCAGCTAAGGGCCTCTTTTTGGGAAATTGTGAAATATGCAATTTTGCAAAATAAAATTACCATTAAATTCGTTTTATTTTAGACATTGAAAGTTCACTTTTATAGAAAAAAACTCGCACATATGCCTAGAAACCTTTTAGAAATTAGATATTAGCTTTTTAAGGAAGTACAGCAAAGCATGTCCGATTATTCACGTGGTCTACTCGCTCCATGGCAGATTAGTTTCCAAAATAAAAGATATTTATCAAAAGTAGGGATGAAACGGATATCCGGTAACTATCCGGTATCCAGCCTATCCGGCTGAGTTTTAAGTATCCGATGGGGTACCGGATATCAGCACTCCGGATACGGATATCTGAAGCAGGAATTTCAAGCTTAAACTCCCCTCAAATAAAAATTTTGCGACAATTATTTTATTTTTTTAGATCCGTTGTAGCATAAAGGTTTAAAGAAAAAAAAAAAGAAGAAGAAGAAGAAGAAAGAAAGAAAAAAAAGTAAGTGTTTGTGAAATTTGAAATTAGCCTCTTTAGCAAACAAATTTAGTCAAAAGTAGCTTCAGGTCTAAGAAATATAGAAGTCCTATTTTAATTTTATACGGAGTTAGCTAGGTTTTTCCAGAGTGATCTATATCATTCCCCCTAATCTTCCCCATAACAATAAAGAGAGCTGTTCCTAAACAAATAATATTCATTCTGTGCAGTGCATATAACTCTGTTTTTATGACTTTTGTTTAATATGTTGTTAGATTGTTTCGAAAATTAGTCAAATAATGTGCATTTATTGACTAGAACCTGCTTGTTTATTTACAATCCACTTTTCAATACATAAGAAAGTTCTTGTTTTTGTGACTGCATATTTATACTAGCAGAGCATCTACATTGCCTGCGCCATTACCTATTTGATTTGTATTTTAAAAAAATAAATAAAAATTATATAAATTTACGCTTTTAATAGACTATCTTGCTAAACACCTGAATTAAGAATTCCCATAACATTGCATAGATATATTCCCCAAAATTAAAATTACTTCAAATAAAATTACATATTTAAAATTTTCAGAGAAAGTCTGCACTTTGACTTTCAGATTGTTAAAGGAGAAGAAAAAAATATTTTTTTTAATGTTCAATTATTTAAAGTTTTTGATTTTGTACATTAGAAAAACTTAATTTTTAATTAAAGAATTTTAATAAATAATCTAAACTTTTCTTTCTTATCTGTACAGAATATAAAAATATAAAATAAGTAAAATTTATACAAAGAAAAAAAACAAATTCATTTTGAATTATTACTTCCTTCTATGTTAAATAGAAGGAAGTATTAGATTCGTAAAAATTTTCAACTTCCAGTTTTCATAGTCGATTTACGCATTTTGGGGGAACCAGAACACAATTTGACCATTTATAGAAAATGTCTGTATGACAAAAATTTTGTGTAGCAGCTCTAGCTCAAGAGTTAATGCACAGAATTTCATATAAATTTATACATAGTTACACCTTAACAAAAAAAAGTGTCCATGAACTTTTGGTGCAAATCACTCAACAGGTGGCGCTGATATACTGTGATTTCTCCTATTTAAAGGAAGACTATATCTCAGCTTCTACTGTGTATAATTTTTAAAAAAAACTGTCACAGAGCTATTATGAAACACGTTTATTTAATTTCTGTGCATATCGGCCAATAGGTGGTGCTGCTATGCTGAAGTTTCCCATGATTGGGTAAGTTATATCTCAGATTCATTTGTGTATAATTGCACAAAATTTGGTATGTGATATGTGAGAGGGGCATTTTTATAAAACATCACGTTCATTCAATTTTGGTGCATACTGGTCAATAGGTGGCTATACTAAGCTGCAATTTACTCTGTGAATAGGAAGGCTAAATGTCAACATTTATAACATTTAACTGCACTTAACTTGATATGCAAGATAAATAATACGAGAGCGAAAGCTGGCTTAATTTTGGTGTATATCGACCAACAGGTGACGCAGCTATTCCTCACCTTCTATGATTCTCCACAGGGCTACATCTCAAAATCTTTTGATCAAAATCGCACTAAACTCTATATCTAAAGTCTTTATTGTGAGAAGCTATGATTAAGTTTCTTCTGTGCATGTTAAACAGCATGTAGCGTTGTTATATAGAGTGATATAGAAGAAAGTTTTGTGATGGCCATAACATACTAGTTTAAAGCTTTATTTTTTTTTTCCTTTCTTTTATGTTTTCATATAAATGTCTCAAAAGAAAGTATTGAATTCATAAAAATTTTCAACTTCTGGTTTTCGATGGATTTACACATTTTAAGAAGTCCAGAACATGGTTTGATCAATTAAAAAAAAATATCTGTTTGTGCATATGTGACAAAAATTTTGTCCAACTGTACCTCTGAAATTACTGTGTACGAATTTATATGTAATTGAACCATGACATAAATCAGTGCCTATCAACTTTTGGTGCATATGGCTCAACAGGTGATGCTAACGTACTGCGATTTATGCTGCAACTTAAAGAAAGGCTATATCTTAGGAACTACTGCACAGAATTTCATAGAAATATATATGTACATCTGTGGCGTATTCTCTGGGTATGCTAGGCATGCGCCGCATACCCACTAAAAACAATCTAAACTTTGAACAGAATTTATTTAAAAATAAATTATTTCAACTAATTTTGTTAAATACTCGCTTCCATTTATACATTATCCGTCATTCAGTTTTGAAAAATTATAGTGAAAGGAAATTTCTTTTGTTAAATTATTCCTGGATAAATCCGAGTGTTTTTTTTTCTTTCTTACTATTGTCGTTAGTACCCTCCAGCTTTGTTTAGGCGTCATCTGCTGACCAATATCATCCCAGAGATACCGTCACCCTCTTCTCCTGCTGACCGGTTATTGCTTAGGTCATGCTGCCTTTGTAAAGCATGCCCTGGTATAGGGATTTTTTGCTATTTGAGGGAATATTCAACGTCCCTCTAATTTTCTCTCGTACTAAGTACAAGGGGAATTCCGCTGTGCAAACGATTCAAGGCATGCGATCCTTGGAGAGCATATTCTGGAGTTTTAGGTATTTTTACAGCGTTATTAGGGATTTTGTTACCTTCGGTAGAGATGTTCGCATAGAGAGTTGGTTTCTCCAACTGATTGATAAATTAAAACTTATACTTCATTTTACAATAATGTAATAAAAAAACTTAAAAAAAAAAAAAAAAAAAAGTTGATTTGAAAATGATGATTAAATTGCAAAATAAAATTTTGATAAATTTCCAAAAATTGTTTTATGTGCCAGAAAAAGTTTTTTTTTTTTTTCCCTAAAGTCTTTTTTATGTGTGCCTGTATGCGCTATGATGGTCACTGATCGAAGATTTATAAAAAATTGGCAGATGCGTAGCTTTGATCTTGCAGGTGTGCATAGATTTTTTTTTCCTTTTCTTTTTTTGCTTCTTTTCTTTTCTTAATTTTCGAATCTGAATTTCTTAAATTAATTATTTTATTTGTTTATTTATTTATTTATTTTGGAATGTTCCATTAATTTTTCTGCTTTATTTTATTAAATTTTATCTAATTTGTGCGTTTTTCTTTTCATCTGCATTCCTTAGTAAAGATCGCTATTCTATTTATTTTTCATTCTTTCACATTAAGCCATGCCATTAAATAGTTTTTATATAATAAAATTTTAATACTGCTTCTTCTTCTTCTTTTTTTTTTTTTTTTAAACGTTAGTTTTGAACAAGAAACACTTTCTTAATTTGGTTATATCTTTTCCTGAGCGAAACTTTCTTTTTTCTTTCTTAAAAAAAAATACACATAATAGTTGCGTTTTCAAAAATATTTGTTTATGTAAAGGCGCCATACATCCTTTTGAAGAGTAACGCTTATTATTTTTAATGCATTGTTTTTCTCGAAATCAAATGGTAATATAATAGAAAGAATTAAACTTATAAAATATTTAACTTTATTAAAAATTGTAACGATTTACTTCTTGTATAAGAACTATCAGAGGTCAGATAAGCACCTACATTCAAGCGCTCCCTTAAGGCTCTGCTACTAGCAGTGGGGTCTTCAGTCCGACATTGTGCGGTTGTGGAAGACACAGCAGAACGCAGCGAGAGCCTAAAGCCAAGTTTTCTGCAATTTTAATTGATTTTTTCTTTCCGGTTCCCACTATTCCTTTTGTCTTTCTTTTCTTTTAATTTCTAAAGTGATATAAAAAATTGTGATTAAATTTTTTTGAAAATTCATTTAAATACAGCTATTAATGAAGCGGCCTTCAATAAGTTAATATAAGAGTCCTTTAGATGTATGATTTAAAGTTAAAGGGACAAAATTTGTATGTAAAATTTTATATAAGATTCCGAGAAATTGAAGCCCACCAGCGGGTTTGCGCTCAAAGTTGGTAGATGGGAAGTGTCGGGATCAATCCAAGGTCGCACTCATCAACCGAGCCGTTCATAGATTTCCGTGGTTTTCTACGAAACTCGCGTAAAACTGGCTAGAACCTCTTACAAAGACTCCCACGGACGGCATTCCACCCATTGGCCTGGGATCCAAGTACAGTCAATTGGACTTGAATCCTACAATCAACCAACCAAGAAAATGGAAAAATCCGAGCTTAAATTTGATGAAATGATATCGCCTTGATGAGTAGTGTTCTTTCCATAGTTGACTTCAGAGCATGCCCAGATTCAAATGTCACGCTACGCCACTGATGTACATGCACCTTGGGATATATTAGTGCCTATCGAATTTTGGTGCCAATCATTCAGCAGGTGGTGCTGTTATACAGCACTTTTTGCAATTTCAGGGAAGGCCATATCTTAGGTTCTATTGCATATAATTACATGAAACTTTATGTTAGAAGGGCATTATGAGAAATTATGCTGATTCAATCTGGGTGCATGTTGGCCAATAGGTAATGCTGCTATATGGAAATTTCCCCCAAAAAACGAGAAGGCTATACCTCAGATTCTATTGTGTGCACAAAACTTGGTATGTGAGTGAGACAGCCATTATGAAACACTATTGTGATTTATTTTAGGTGTATATCGGTCAGCAGGTGGCAATACTACACTGCAATTTACCTAATAAATGGGCTGTCTCAACTTCTATGACAAAAATGCATAAAACTTGATATGTAAGACAACCATTATGAAAACGAATGTCAACCTTATTTAGGTGTATATCAGCCGATAGGTGGAGCTGCTATTATGATTTTTCACAAGCCTATATCTCAGCATCTGTTTATTAAAATTGCACAGAACTCCATATGCAAAATATTTATTATGAGAAGCTATGGTTGAACTTTTGTACAACATAAACAGTAAGTGGCACTGTTATATAGAATGATATAACAGAAAGTTTTGTGATTGCCACAACATATTAGTTTTCCTATGAAAATAACCCTTCAATTATGATTATACTAGGAAAATATTTTATTTCACTTTTTTAATACTAGTAATGTAAAAAATATGTAAATAATAAGTTTTAGTCTTGTAATTCTGAACAAAACCTATCTTTTTGTGATAATACTTTTCATGACAAGCTTCAAGTATAGGAATGAGTATATTAGGCTTAAAATTTTATTCTTCATGGTGATATTGCACAAATAAATAAAATATTAAATATGTTTAAGTAAATTATATTTAAAATGTTTTTAAAAGAATAGTATATGAAATCTGTTAATATTTTATTGTTAAAAAAAAAAAGAAAAGAAAAGAAATATACAAAAAACAAAGCTAATGCCGGATATCCGTATCCGGCAGGCACAAGAGCTCTGGATATCCGATATCCGGCAAAATCACTATGGGTTTCATCCCTAATCAAAAGTCTATTTTTAAGAGGAAAAAATTTGTGAAGGGCCCTATAATAGACGCAGCTTTACCTCTGGACAATCCACTGATTAATTTAGCATACATATAATAATAATTATATATTTATAGGTATAGTGAAATTTGCTTAAGGTTGTTTATAAGAAATATGCATCCATTGTATCTTAGTAAGTTACAACTTAATGATAATTCTTTAAAGAAAATCGGTTTCTTCCATTTCTTCCACTTGGAAGTTAAAACCTATTTCTTCTAGCTAGTTTCTTCCATGTTTTTTTTTCACTCTGGAAGAAATTTGCCAACCCTGATTTTCAAGAAATGATTCCAGCAAAGAAATATGTAACAACTTCCAAAAGTTACATATTGAAATTGAAACCACTACATGACCAGACCATGTGGATATTGCAGCTCACAGCATTACAATCAATAAAGTTAAAATCAAACAAGCTAAATTAATCGTGTTCGGGAAATTTAAGTGAGCTCACAGGGAAAAAAGCCCCTAAGGATTGAATAATAAATAAAAAAAAAAAAAAAAATTGCCACATTTAGCACAAAATTGTCTATGGCTTGACAAGAAAATGCTGTGCAGTGCAGTGGATTACACTACATATGAGCCATTTTTATGCCCAATTTTCCAGTTGACTAGCAACCAGTGCTGACTCTAGGCTAATTTGGCAGGGTGTTCCACCCGGCGACCCTTTCAAACACATTTTAGCACACAGCAGCCCTTTTTCAATGTGTTTTAGCACCTTGTGGCCCTTTTAAAAATATTTTAGTACCAAGTGGCCTTTTCTAACATTTTAAATGTTCAGAGTCCTTTAGGCACTTTCCTTTCTGACATGTAACTTTCTAGTAATAGTTTTACGGCATTCCTGGAAAAACAAATACGTAGAACCTAGATATATATACATAAAATTATAAATCACAACATAGAAGACTGCAAATGATGCCCTTTTTATTGAATCCCCCCGGTGGTACTTTTATTCTAGAGTCAGCACTACTAGCAATCCTAAACAGAAACAAAGGTTATCCCTATCATATCAGACGACATTAAAACAATACATAATACTTATAGAAAAATTAAAAATTATTTACTTTTATGTCACTATCAGAAACTCCATAATCTAAATTAGACACAAGTAGTTTTGTCTGTCCTACACTTGTCCTCATCCTGGTTGCAGATCCATCAAACAAATCATGCTGCCATTTTTCTGGTGACTCTCGAGGCTAAAAAGAAATAGCTTCACTGAGTCATCCCATGCCAAATTAATCAAAAAATTTTAATTTTTCAACTGATCACTTCGGATTTCAATGAAAGTTTCAGGAATCATTCTCCTTGATGATTTAATGAGAATATACTTTTAGAATTTTTTTTTATTTCATTGGATTTTCATTTTATGATTTTTTTTAATTTCGATAGATCAGCATTTTTTTTTTTTTAGCTTACATGAATACATTCAATCTCAAATTTCACAAGTTCTATTAAGGGATAGAAAAGTTTCTGAGCCCTAATTTTAAGGAGAATTTTACAACATAACAATCAACATATATTAGTAACAAGGAAAATGAAGGTGTAAAAGAAAAAAATTTAAATTTAAAACTTTTTCTTCTATTTATACTTAAAATTGAAATTTTAAAATAAATGTCTGGATTTTAAATGTTAAATGAGCCCTTAAGAATCGAAAACTGCCCTCATGAATCGAGAAAATGCCTTTTTTTTTTATAAGCAGTGCCCTACCTTTCTTTAAAACCTGGGGAAAATTCTGGATATTGCTTGTAAGACAGCAAACCGGCTTTCTTTTGACATTTAGTATTATATCTTTCTGACATTAAAAATGCTATAAAAGATAATTCTGATAAATAATAATTTTAATAAACAAATTGTACTGACAATTTGTATAGAAAAATATAGAAGTTTTGTGTGGCCACAACATAATTTATTCAATTTGTCTGATTTACGTTCTTGCAGTCCTGTGACTCACGCTCAAATTACTTCAATTGGGTGAAGTATACTTTAAGCTGCCCATAACATTGGTGCATTTCATCAGTGTGCTACATCGCCAGATGTTATGGGCTGTATGTTGAGCTTTGCTTGTTTGCGTCATGGGTTACGTCAATATGCTGTATGATGTCAAAAGCATGAAAAATTGTCTACTCCGAACGAGTTTTATGAGAAAAATTATATTTCTAAATGAATATTTTTGGTAGGTAGGTAGGATTTAACGGGGCACTAGTACTGCGTACGAGTTTTATGAGAAAGTATTTTAATTTGAAATGAATATTTTTGGTTGGTAGGTAGATAGGATTTAACTTCGCACTAGTACTGCGTACAAGTTTTATGAGAAAGAAAGTATTTTGAAATGAATATTTTTGGTAGGTAGATAGGATTTAGCGCAGGGTTGTAATTTTGACCAGTCAAAACTGATTTTGACCAGGACGGTGGTCAAAAATGGTTTTAACCGTCCAAAAATGGTCAAAAGTGGTCAGCACTGTTAAAAATGGTTTTAAACAGCTTTAATTTTAATAATAATTGTTTTTGCAATTAAAAATAACTTAATAAGCAATAAAAACAACAATTCATTAAAAATAATAATACTAATATAATAATAATGTTAGAAATTTAAAAATGGACCATGCAATATAAAAATATAAACCCCAACTTCCAGGGGAAACACGTTGGAACAGTCAGATCGAATGTTTGACAACTTTTCTTAAAAACAGAGATTTTTACATAAAAATTGTAGATGAGCATGAAGATGATATTGATGATAACATTGTTAAAATCATGCACAATGTAGCCATATATAAAGAGGTAAAACATCTACAAAGTCAACTTATGCCTATTTCCCTTGCATTAGACAAACTTCAAAAAGAAGATGCCACTATATCTGACGCATGTGATGAATGGATAAGACTATTAAAAGTAAAAGAACTTGAAACTTATTCTGACGTGCCGTAGTCTCGATTTAAAGAAAGTGTTACTCCAGTTCATATTCTTGCACATATGCTGAATCCTGTTTATATGGGTAAAGGTATTGATGAAGACAAGCAAGAAATAGCAAGACAATGGTTACACGATAACATTGATCCTACATTTTGCTACTTGTGATTGCATTTCAAGGGGAGTCTTTACCATATCCGAAATCCTTTTTTTCTGAAAGCGTAAAAAATACACTTGGACCTGATGTCTGATGGGCAGCAATGAAGAAGATAAAAGGCATTGATGTAAAATTTGTTGATTTTGCATTACATTTAATGAACTGTTGTGCCAGCTCGTCTTCAATAGAAAGACTGTTTTCAAAGTTTGGACTTATTCAAAACAATTTACGAAACTGTCTAAGTTTAGAGACAACTGCAAAACTTGTGACTTGTAACCATTTTTTAAATTCAATATAATTCCAAAAAAGAGTTTGTGTAAAAATTAATTAAAACAATTGTGTTGTTTCTTGGTGATATTATTTGTGTTACGACATTCCCATGTTATGACATTTTTAACAAATGTTTACTTAGTTTTAACATATGATACTAAGATATATTTCATTGGTAGCAGATTCTAATTTCTGACCTTGATTGGTAGTAAATAAATACAATAACGAATTTCAGTGGTCAAAACTGATATCGACCAGGACGGTTAAAACCACTGGTTAAAACCCCTATGGTTAAAACCAATACAACCCTGATTTAACGTCGCACTAGTACTGCATGCAAGTTTTATGAGAAAGAAAGTATTTTAATTTGAAATGAATATTTTTGGTAGGTAGATAGGATTTAACTTTGCACTCAATTTTTATGAGAAAGAAAGTATTTTGAAATGAATATTTTTCGTAGGTAGATAGGATTTAACGTCGCACTAGTACTGCGTACGAGTTTTATGACAAAGAAAGTATTTTAATTTGAAATGAATATTTTTGGTAGGTAGATAGGATTTAACATCACACTAGTACTGTGTACGAGTTTTATGGGAAGGAATTTTATTTCGAAATGAATATTTTCATAGGTAGGTAAGATTTAACGTCGCACAAGTAATCTGCCTTGAATATTTCTGATGGATACATTAGTGTTGTTTGACTGGTTGAAAAGAATTGGAATTTAAGATTTTTTTACATTTTAAAGGGCATATATTTTATGTATTTTCAGATAAGGTATTTTGTGATTTTGTTTTTATATATGGGAGCGTACAAATGTGTATAATACTGGTTACTGCAGTACAAAATTTTGCATATTTTTCAGATTCATGCATTTTCTGATAGGGGTATCTAGTGATGTTTTTTTTCTTTTTTGTTTTCACGTACGCGGAGCATACAAACGTGTGTGTTACTGGTTGCTGCAGTACAAAATTTTACATATTTTTCAGATTCATGCATTTTCTGATAGGGTATCCAGTGATGTTATTATTTTTTCTTTTTTTTTTTAGCATGTGTTATAGTGATTGCCGTGGAGCCAAGTTACGTGCATTTTCGGATTCTTGCACAGTGAGGTAGGGGTGTCCAGTAATGTTATTTTGGTTTTAACATGCGTGATAGTGATTGCCGCGGAACTGAGTTACGTGCGTTTTCGGATACCCAGCGATGTATTTTGGTTTTAACATGCGTGATAGTGATTGCAACGGAGCCGAGTTACGTGGGTTTTCGGATTCATGCACAGTAAGGTAGGGGTGTCCAGTGATTTTTAACATGCATGATAGTGATTGCCATGGAGCCTAGTTACATGCATTTTCGGATTCATGCACAACAATGTAGGGGTGTCCAGTGATGTTTTTTTGGTTTTAACATGCATGATAGTGATTACTGCGGAACCGAGTTACGTACGTTTTCAGATTCATGCACAATGAGATAGGGGTGTCTGATGATTTATTTATTTTTTTTTTTTTTTTAACATGTGTGATAGTGACTGCCACGGAGCCAAGTTACGTGCGTTTTCAGATTCATACACAGCGAGGTAGGGTTGTCCAGTGATGTTTTTTCTTTTTTGTTTTTGTTTTAACATGTGTGATAGTTATTGCCGTGGAGCCGAGTTACGTGCATTTTCGGATTCATGCACAGCGAGGCAGGGGTGTCCAATGATGTTTTTTTTTTTTTTTGTATTAACATGCGTGTTAGTGATTGCTGCGGAGCGAGTTACATGCGTTTTCGGATTTATGCACAGCGAGGTAGGGGTGTCCAGTGATTTTTTTTTTTTTTATTTCATGTATGCAAAGCATACAGACACATGTGATACTGGTTGCTGCAGTACAAGATTTTGCATAGTTTTCAGATTCATGCATTTTCTGATAGGGGTATCCAGTGACTTTTTTTTGGGGTTTTCATGTATGCGGAGCATACAAATGTGCTTGATACAGGTAGCTGCAGTATAAAATTTTTATATTTTTCAGATTCATGTATTTTCTAATAGGAGTATTTAGTGATTTTTTTTTTGTTTTTATCTACGTGAAGCTTTCAGACATGTGATTAAGATTTTTGACTATTTATAGTATGAAATTTAGATTTTTTTTTTTTTTTTTATTATCTGTTAACGAAAAAAAAAAAATAAATAATAATAAAAATCTCATTTCTTTTGATTTGCAAAAAATTGACAACTTTTGCTATTTAGTGATAATATTATACTGTCAGATAAAAATCATCTGCATTTATAATGGAAAATAATTTGATAATTTAATAAATAATTTGTATTGAATTAATTTAGTGTAAAATTTTATTGAAGAAAGTCATGTGGTTGCCACATCAGACTAGTTTACTTATCATTGGTTATTTTAGTGTAGTTATTCAATAATGCAGTGTCGATTCGATCACATCGATTAATCGTGTTGTTGTTTACGTTTCAGCTTAAGTTTGTCACGACTGTGTGGCAACAGTAGAACTTTTAGAACAATGAAAGTAATGTTGATACTTTGTTTAAGATTTAAAAAAAATAAAATGTTATGTTTAAACGCTGTAAAATTACTGTAAATAGCAAAATGAGAGAATAGTTATTACCATTCACTAGAAGAATACCACGCTTCATGTAATTATTATTTTCTTAAATTTTATTTTACGATTATTTTTTTTGTGTTGTATGTATTGATTCTGATCAAATTGCTTTTTTTTTTTTTTGAGTGATTTCGTTGTTTGGTTAGATCGCCGAAACGCTCGCTTTCGTAGGCCGTTCGCAGCAGTAGTGTAACATTAAACCGAACAAACATTGAACGTCGCAATCCAAAACACTATGCGGAACGGTGCCATCTTGGCGATTTTCAGGAATTTCGCCAAGGGGCAGCTTAAAGTTTACTCTATTCCCACAATTTTTTTTTCGTTGAGCAAAATTAAAGCATTGATTAAAAATAACACTGAAAGCATGAAAACATTATAAAAGGTTTTTTTATAAAACAAAATTTTATGAAGGAGTTCATTTCATAAATTTAAATTTTGTGAAGGGTACCTTTTTATGATGTGGAAGCAAAAGGGAACCAAATTTTACCTAGATCGACTGCTGCTAAAAATAAGCACACTATGAATATTACTCTATCCTTTGAGAAGTAGTTATAATTCTCTACAATTTATGTGCAAGTAGCATTATGGAGTTTGAATAATTATGAGAAAAGCAGTGACAAATTTCATATGCGAATATTTTTCAAATGAAACTGTGAATACTTTTTAAATGAATCGTGCCAAATGGTGGATTGCAAACCACTTCTCTCAATCACAGTTAACACTAAAAGGCAAAAAGAAAAGAAACATCTCGTGTAAGTTATTAAATTAACTAAACTAAGCTGAAAATATACATGAATATAATAACAACTGGAATAAATTAACAGCTTCTTGATTGTTAATAAAAATAAAGACATCACTATGCTGATTTCAGAAATTTCAAATCTAAAAAACTTCTTCAAAAGATGGATTGACATTTATTTAATTTCATAAAGCTCATCTATTAAAGAAAAAAAAATTGCTAATCTTACCGTTGAATAAGGTAACAAACGTGAACGACCACCACCTCTAGATCGCATTCCATAGCCGGCAAAATTTCCACGCATTCTCCCACGATTTCCTCGGCCTCTTCCTCTACCGCGAGCAGGAAGTCTGTATTGACTCCTATTTTGGTTTATTATGTCATCTAACGACATATCTAATTTATCTGTCATTTTAAAATGTTTATTGATCAAATGATCAAATCTACGTGACTTGTTGTTGTTGTGGGTTGTCTTTGAGACCTATAGCCACAGCCAGTGTTGCCAGATAGAAATTTCCATTTTTCTCCAAAACACAGTTGATTTTTCCCCAAAATGGCGCAATTTTCAAAATTTTTCCCCAAAGGAAATTTTGCAAAGGGGAAGTTGCACACAGGAGGAAAACACCAACCACCCAACCTTTCTTTTTATTGTAATCGATAAATTAAATCTTGTGAATCCCAAAAATCCAATTAAAATCGCAAAATTAATTCAAATGAATTTTTAATTAACGTTTTAAAATCGATAAAAGCCAAAACAAAACCCCGTGATCTAAAAACGCTCCGTGATTGGTTTGACGTCACATTTCACGAAGTGCAAAAACTAAGGCTTTGCCTCGTTCTTAAGGCTGGGATTGCGGTGCCTCGCTCAACACTATCTTACGCACAAACTCTGTCTTAAGATGTAAACAAAACGCAAGTCGTATTGCAGTGCTTCACTATCTTACGACAACCTGAGAGCTATCTTAAGTCAAATCGTAACTGGATGCGCGCGCAATCACAACATAGCTCGCTCTGCGTCTCTCATTGGCTGGCTGGCTTTCTCTTATGAGGACACGCGGAGGACTTACGCTTGAGGCACCGCAATACCAAGTTAAGATCGTTCTTAACCACGCCCATCTACGAAAGTTCGTAACATTTAAAATAAGACTTAAGAACGAGGCACCGCAATCCCAGCCTAAGTCTTATCTTAAATGTTACGAACTTTCGTAGATGGGCGTGGTTAAAAACGATCTTAACTTGTTATTGCGGTGCCTCAAGCGTAAGTCCTCCGCGTGTCCTCGTAAGAGAAAGCTAAGACTACTATATAACAGGCTGAATCATTCGCCGCCATTTGTCCGTCAAGTCCGTCATTGCTAAAACTAAGACAATTGTATATGACTATTATATGAGATTATCTAAGACTATTATATAGTAGTATTAGGTTTGGCAGTGACGAACTACAATATAAGATTATTATATGAGACTATATAAGACTATTATATAGTAATCTTAAGTTTAGCAAATGACGGACTGGGATTGCGGTGCCTCGTTCTTAAGTCTTATCTTAAATGTTACGAACTTTCGTAGATGGGCGTGGTTAAGAACGATCTTAACTTGGTATTGCGGTGCCTCAAGCGTAAGTCCTCCGCGTGTCCTCGTAAGAGAAAGCCAACCAGCCAATGGGAGACGCAGAGCGAGCTATGTTGTGATTGCGCGCGCATCCAGTTACGATTCGACTTAAGATAGCTCTGAGGTTGTCGTAAGATAGTGAGGCACTTCAATACGACTTGCGTTTTGTTTACATCTTAAGACTGAGTTTGTGCGTAAGATAATGTTGAGCGAGGCACCGCAATCCCAGCCTTGACGTACAAATGGTGGCGAATGATTCAGCCTGTTATATAGTAGTCTTAGAGAAAGCCAGCCAGACAATGGGAGACGCAGAGCGAGTTATGTTGTGATTGCGCGCGCATCCAGTTACGATTCGACGTAAGATAGCTCTGAGGTTGTCGTAAGATAGTGAGGCATTGCAATACGACTTCCGTTTTGTTTACATCTTAAGACAGAGTTCGTGCGTAAGACAATGTTGAGCGAGGCACCGCAATCCCAGCCTAAGACTACTATATAAGTAGTCTTACCTAGAGCCCCTAAATAAAATAATAGGCCGGCGCATCACCGCCATTTTTTTGCCTCCGAAGAAGACAGCATTCCCGCTTGGCGTCCTTATCGCTTCCTTAATGATTTTAAGAAATCTTAATCTGAAGCTGCTAATCCGGTCAAGATAAGAGCAATGATCAACAATAATATTCCTAAAACAAACTTTTTTTACAGTACATTCTCAGGATATCATTTCATTCTGAGGATATCCTATGGATGTACTGGGGTAAGATGTGTTGTTAGGGTGGTTTCTGTTTCTTTCACAAAATGTCGCCAAAACTCAAATACACAGTAATAGAAGGTCTGTGAATATTTTATATTCACTTCTTGAATGATTATAGCAGTTTATTGTTAAACAAACTTCCATATCATAGTTTACTTAGCTAAAATTATGAAATGTAATAAAACAAGTTCCACAAAAGTAACGTAAGACGATAAAAAAAAAAAGTTTGTCGTTTGTTTATCTGAGAAACGCGATGGGTACTTGTGGCAACCCTAAGGCAACAAAATGCCTGATGCGCCAGCTCGTATGTATAGGAGCCTTAGTCTTACCATTAACTATAGAATAATAGATGGGATGGTTGGGTTTTACGTCGCACTAGTGCTGCGTAGATAGGCAATTGGCGACGGTCTGGGACACACCCCTAGAGGTGGTCCGGAGACATGCCATCACAATTTTGATCCTTCATGGAAGGGATGGACCTCCACGGGTTCCATGTAATTCTATTTTATCTATATTTTGCATGCTTTTACTTTTTTGTGAATTTGTCATTAATTTATTTTTGCATGCTTTTACTTTTTTGTCAATTTGTGGTTTTATTATTTTGTTTTGTATCTATTGTAACTATTTTAACATTATTTTTGTGTTACCATGTTTAACTCCCATTTCAACAGATTTTGTAAACTTAGACGTAAACGTTTAAAATTTCTTAACCATCTGAGATTACTTCAAAAATGTAAATATAACAAAATTATTCCTAATTTTATTAAATTGCAGTCTTCTGTTCCTGTAATGGTAGAGTATCTAAAGCCTTATTTCACTCCAAATTTATTCTCTTAAATGCTTGTATTCAAGATTTTCGTCAACGTATCGCCAAAATTAAGGAAGAGCTTTATGAGCTTCATCTCTTCCTTGGAAAACCTCAATGATTTTGCTGTTTTGGGAAATGATAATTATTTATGATTACATTCACTTAATTCTGCTCATCAACGTAATTTAGATTCTAAGTTTTCTGTTTTGTGTAAAAACCAAAAAACCTCTCGTGAAATTAACAAAGTTCCTGAAGAAAATTACATTGTTAATCTGTCTTCACATAACTTAACTGCCCAACAAAATAAAGTGTTAGAACTCGGTTTGAATTTTTCCCAATCTTGTAAACCTTCCATTTCTAAATTAATTGCTCTTGCGGTGAATCATGCCAAGTGTGAACTGTACAGCCAACTCTGGCACAAAGAACTATGAACAATCGTCGATTTGGCGACCGCGTTATGGCATGGCAACTCAGAAGAGAGAACATTTCTCCCTCTCTCAGCTAGAATCACTTGCACTCGGGAACTTGCCATAGCTAGCCACCTGTATCGGTCATGTGCGATGTGCCTGTTAGGTTCGCACACCACGCGCGCTAATAATATTCTTTCTCAAAGCAATAATTATTTGTTAATAAAATTTGTTAGTTTTCATGTTAAACAGACAATCATTATTAAGTTTATCTCACTGGTGACCCGGCAAGAAAAAATGCGCCCTTCTGCCACGATGTTCCAGGTATGTAATTTTGATTGATTCCTCTGTGATTTGGTCAGTATATTATTCCATTTTCCATTTTTTGCACTTTCCTTCAAACCCTTGTATGTTATTATAAAAAAATGCCGTCTGACGACGAAACAAAAGTTCCCGAACACCACGTGTACGGAGTTGGCGTCAAGCTCCCGCCATTGTGGAAAAATAACATCAAACTTTGGTTCGTACGCGTTGAAAGTAACTTTGCACTCTCCAGAATTACGGCAGATGAAACTAAATATAATAATGTTATCGCTGCAATCGATCCGGAAACTTTAACGGCAGTCTCCGATATCCTTTTAAGCCCTCCCGCGACTGAGAAATATAAAGCCCTTAAGGGCCCTCTTCACTCAGCATTTCCTTTTCTAAAATCCAATGTTATCCTATGGAAAACTTTCTTTGCACTTAAAACAGTGACATATTAATTGATTGAGATGCGGTTTTTTTTATTGGATCACTCTCATTTCGTAAACTGACGCAGCTTTTGTAGATTTTATGAAAAAATAACAGTTGTTTTTTAAGAAAGCTGTTTTATTGCAATATTTGGGTTGATGCATTAAATGGCTTATAAAAAACTCTTTCAATTTTTTAAAACAGAATTTAAAAAGCTGCGTCAATCTCAAAGAGTTTAATTCAATGCGGAAAAAAATCCTGTATTTTAATAAAATTTTAAATCAATTAAATTTGCAAAGAAAGTTCAAAAATTTTACAAATTTGTGCCTATTTTCCTCTTTGACACACCCTTTATCTGGCTACGCCTCTCGTTCGTGGTTTCGAAGAAAAGATGTTTACATTTCTCTGGTGAAGATACGTCTAGGCGTTGTGGTTTTTTATTCAGTTATTTTTTTTTTTAATATTATTATTATAGATTTCACCTGTATTACGGATGTGAGTAACATAACAATTTAGAAGACAATCGTTCAGAGACTTATTTATAGGACAGATATGATCACATTTTATTTTAAATAGTTTTTCATTGCGCGTAATACTAATATTATATGAATACTCTGTACATAAATCTGATATTTTACTGATAATGCCACGATTGACAGTATAAAAAAAAATTTTTAACAAGTTATATAAAACTTTTTACTAAATTAAGCAGATTTTCAATAATAAATTTTACTTTAAAGTATATAATCTGGTGTGGCACCCACACGACTTTTTATTACCCTACATTTAAATTTTATAAAGAGAAATTCAGATTGAGGAATAAAATATCAAGTACTGTATAAAATTCTATAGTAAAAAGAATTTAAGCTAGCTTTACGAATAATTTAATTTGACAAATAATTTTCTGTGGGAAGGGCGGAGGGGAGTACCACCCTTCTCAACCCACATTTGAAACTAATATCTACATTTCTATAGAATTCACGACTAATATTAAATTTAAAATTATGTTCAACAATAACTTTCAATCACATTTATTGACAACTTTAATCCGTATCACTCGTTGAAACTTATCAATATTGATCAAACTGTTCAAGTATGAATTTCATATGAACGCTTGAGTTCCCTGCTGGTATTTAGTTTTTAAAGTTACACTGATAACAGACTCACAAAGAACAACTGTTAAAAACTTTGTTTAATTATTCACGAAATCTCAAAATACGTAGTTATTTAAAATAATCTGGTGCGTCACTCACACGACTTTCTCTTACCCTGAAATTTAATACTATAAATACAGGTTGCAGATTAATAGGTAAGATAACGAGTACTGTTATGTAAACCTATGTTAAACAATTCATATTAAGCTTCTGAAGAGTTTTATATGATAATTAGTTCTTTGTGAGAGGGGCGGTAGCCCCCCTCAACCCCCCGTTTCATTAATGCATCTACATTTATATAGAATTTTATTTGGTTATTAAAAAATAATTTATTAAAATTATTATTTAAAAAAATTGTCTTTTATGATAAGGCAGACGATTTCCATATTAGAGAAGTAGTATAACACCAAATATCCAAAAAAGTCCATTTTATTATCAAAAAAAAAAAAAAAAAAAAAAAAAAAAAGCTTTTTTTTTTTCGTTAAAAGTAAAAAAATCGATAACTTTGTTTTAAATTATCGCAGATCGATGGTTCAACCATTCGTTTTAAAGGTATTGGCGAGCTCTTTTGAAAGATACCCATCATGAAAATTTACTCCCCTCGAGGGGGGACTTCCCCCCCAGGGGGGGAGGCGAGGCTCCTACATACACAATTTTTTTCCCCAGTTAACTGTCTCTATTACAAAATACATATATTTGTTTCATTTGGTTTAGTGCAGCCTATAGACGTTAAACTCTATTTTCCTGCAATTTCCCCCATAGACGTAATGTATTAGAATTATCTTGATTGTCCCTGTACACGAACCATTTGCTTGATATTAACGAAAAGCTTAGTGTAGCATCCCTATATGATACACATTTAGAATACCAAGTTTGAACTTTCTGCCATAATTTGTTTTTGAGATATGCTCATGACAGACAGACACACAGACCATTTGCTAAAAACATGATTTTCGTATTCAGGGGACCTCAAAACGTGTAAATATAACAAAATCTCGAGTTCGAAAATTTGACCCAAAAACAATACTTTCTCTACCTTATGGGTAAGAGAAAGTAAAAAAAAAAAAAAAAAAGACTTCAAATTAAACTAAATATTTTATTTACTCTTAGGTATGAAGAATTAATTTACATTCCTGAGCAAAATAAGTTGTATTAATATTGAAGTCTAGGAATTGAGTGAAACAAATATTTTTAAGGACATAAGCAAGTTGATTTTATAACTGAAGAAACTAAAACTAATTAAAGTTTGCAAGAAATGGGAGTCAAGTGTTTATGAAATTATTTATAAACGACGAAATCACACTATTATTTTCAAAGATTTTGCGCTCTTATTTTCACGCCTAACATAAAAGCACAGCTGAAATTTTAAGTATGGTACCTGAACATGAACGCTGTTTCTATGCGTTCTTTTAGAATTACAGTAACTGGATATCAAGCTGTGTATCGATATTAATAAAATCAGACTTTTCTCTGTAAATTTATCAGAAAAAAAAAAAAAAAAAAGCGATATCTTCACTTTCCACACACCATAAAATTCGAAAATTACTTCAGAAAATTTTGACTGTGTGTGTGTCATCGTGTCTGTAACGCTATTATTGTCCAGGTATCACGTGAGAATGGCTGGATGGAATTCAACGGCGCTTGGCAGAAATTTAGGTCTTTACGCAACTAAAATCTGCCAACTTTTTCGAAATTTCCTCCCCAGTTATCGCCGGGATGGGGGGAACAAAAGTTAAAAACATGTTTGTAAGCATAACACCGCTCCAAATTACTTCACTGTAAAGAAATTGAACATATAAAGAATAGACATGAGTATAAATAAAACGTTATCTGCAATTTAGAAATTTTCGATTATTAACCCTTTCAGCCGCAGTGTTCCCGCTGATGGAACACCTAATTTTAATTCTCAAGTGCAAAAACTCATCCCGTAAATTTTTTAGCAAAAATTTACGTTTATAACATATTAGAAAAGGCCCTTTTTTTTAACCTGAAAATTTAAAATTTCTTTTATTTAAATTTTGTTCGTAAATTCCGGTGGCGAGAAATTTCGCAATTTTCGAATTTTTTAAAGAACTCTACAAAAAAATGGAACAAAGATGTTAAAAAAAGCTACGAGACTTCCTTAGAAAATTTCCAAAAACACATTTTTTTTTTCCTAATTTCCGATGTTTTTGTGAGGAGGGGGTTACGAAGGGTCAAAATCGAGACAACCCTTTTAGCGCTAAATTTTTCCTGAGAAATCTATGGAAGCTGCGGTCACGAATTTCGGTGCTCGGATTATATGTATCTATCCGACACCTAAAGTAATGGGATTTATTGGAATAAATAAAACATTGCGATTTAGGAAATTTCGATTTTTAAGGGAAAGGAAGAGGGAAATCAACTTTTGGCGGAAAATTGTTCAAATTCCATATTTTTAGTAAAATTTTAACAAAAATGGAAAAAAGATGTTGTAAACAGCCATGGGTCTTCTTTAAGACATTTTCAAAACACATTTTTTTTTTGACAGTGTGATTTCAAGTGGCTGCAACTTGAAAATAAGATGTTGGAATAAGTTGCCCAGTGACCTCATCCAAGATAATTATATGATAAGATCACTGTCCAACTTTGGTTCGAATTGAATCAAAATTTAAAAAGTTATGCTTGTAAAAAGTTCATTAATAAAGTTCATCGAGACCCTTATGTTATGTATATTTACATTAAAATACAAACAAATCTGGCTTTAAATACACTTTTCACAATGTGGGTTTGAAATTTTCAAGTGGCCGTCACTTGAAAACAAAATGTCAGAGCAACTAGGTTACCCTACTCATCCAAGATATTTATAAGATCAGTTAGCAATGCAAATTTGGTTCGATTTGGAGTATTATTTCGGGAGTTATCGTAATGAAAAATTTCATTATAAATAGACAGATAAATATATAGATAAACGAAGTGGTTGCAATAGGACGATTTAAAAAAAAATCATCCTAAAAAGTTTTTTTTTTTTTTTCCCTAAAAAAAAATCTGTTTTTTTGCCTACCCTTCGAAAAAAAGCATTTGGATGATATTGTGATCACTGACATACATACACATACATCATCATCATCATGAAAATAGTAAAAATGAACTCATGGGACCTCAAAACATGTAGATACGCCAACATCGCAAAGCCAGAATTTTGTCACGATTACAATGATTTCCTTACGTATGTATTTTCGGAAAGCAAAAAACTGCATGAAAGGTATGTGAATCATTTAATTTCATCATGCTTAATAACTAATTTTTAAAAGGTATATGTGTCTATGAGAGAGGAAATGACAATGCAGTTGTAAACATTGGAGGGAAAAGGTGGAGGATTGAAATTCAAGATATAAAATATACCTTTACATCCACCCTTAGAAAAATACAAATATTTCATTTATTAAATATTGTAAATTTTGCTTATTCCATGTCTATTTTGAAAAATTCAAATTGATTATACAAACATATTAATAAAATATCTGGTGTGAAACAACCACACGACTTCCATTACAAACTATTACACATATTATATGCATTTTTTGGAGATAATGTGATCACAAGATATAAAAGTGACCTAAAGAAGTAGAAACCTAACATTTTTCTGGTAAGATAAACTTTATACACATGTAAAGACATATAAAACGAAGCGTACATAAAGCGAGGTAAAATATATATATATATATATATATATATATATGTAGTAGAGTTATTTTTTTGAAACACCAATTTTCGAGATCTACCTAAACTTCTGACCTACCTAAACAGGGTAGCAGTTAATTTTCCTCTAATAATTACGTGATACATAAGAAAGAAATGGATTTATATAACAATTTTCAAGAAAATCGTTAAAGCCGTTTTTGAGATACCAAATTTTACCAAAACTCAATCATTGACAGGAAAACAATAATTACATACAAAAGCATATTTAAAAGTGAGTTAATATGGCGAGTTTGAAAAAAAATCCGTTCAGCTGGTTTTAAAGGAACGCACTTCCGAGACCTGAAATTGAGCTATTTATACAGACCGCCTGTCAATTTTTCTGAACTAACCAGCTATATCATTCGAAAGGACATCTAATAGAGTGTTTATGTAACAAATTTGAAGAAAATCGTTAGAGCCGTTTTTGAGATACGGACTTACGGTCCCACTTACGGTTTCTGATGTCCCACTTCCGGTTTTTCAATTTTCTCCAAAATATGGAAAATTCATTTGTACACCAGACTTGTTTCAATTCTAAAGTTTCGTAGTTCTATCTTTATTAGTTTCCGATACATAATAGCCAGAAGATCCTCTCCGCCCCCCCCCCCCCATACACACACTGACCAATTGCCAAAAACCACTTTTTTGGACTCAGAGGACCTTAAAACGTGTAAATCAGGTGAAATCTCGATATCGAATTTTCAGACCGAATACAAATACTTCCATTACATACTGTAGTAGGGTAATGGAAGGTTTTTGTTTTTTTAATATAAATTGAAAGAATAAAGATAACTTTTAATTTACTACTCACAAATAATTAATAGTGAATAAAAGTGGACGAAATTGTATTTTATCTGGGACGGTTTTAACCAGGTTTTTTCGATTATGGAAAAAAACCGAACAACCCTGTATCAACATAACTTAAATAACTTCAGGAAATTCAAATTTGGTATTTTGAAATTGATATGTGGCTGCTACTTGTAAAGTTGATCAAAACTGGCAAGTTTCAAGACACTAAGAGTCTTGTATTTGATTTATTTTTACTTCCATTACCCGACTACCATAGGTAATGGAAGTATTGTATTTGGTCCAAAAATTCGATATCGAGATTTCACCTGATTTACATGTTTTAAGGTCTCCTGAGTTCAAAAAAGTGGTTTTTAGCAATTGGTCTCTGTGTGTATGTATGTATGTGGAAAATATTCTAGCTATTATATGTCGGAAACTAATAAAGACAGAACTACGAAACTTTAGAATTGAAACTGTTCTGTGTACAGATAAACTTTTCAAATTTTGGTGAAAATTGGAAAACCAAAAGTGGGACATCTGAAACCGGAAGTGAGGCCATAAGTCCATATCTCAAAAACGGCTCTAACGATTTTCTTTAAAATTGCTGTATAAACACTCTATTATATATCCTTTCGAAGGATATAGTTGGTTAGTTCAGGAAAATTGATAGGCGCCCTGTACAAATAGCTGAATTTCAGGTCCTGCAAATGCTTTCCTGTCAAAACGGCTGTATGTTTTTTTTTTCAAACTTGCCATATTGACCCTCTTTTAAATATCCTTTTACACATAATTGCTGTTTTCTGGCCAACAATTAATTTTGTCAAGCTTTGGTAAAAATCGGTATCTCAAAAACGGCTCTAACGATTTTCTTGAAAATTGTTACATAAACCCATTTTAGATATCCTTTTTCATGCTTTAATTGGTTATCACAGGAAAATTAATAGTCATCCTGATCAGACAGATCAGTTTTACATCTCGAAACTTGGTGTTTCAAATAAATAAATAAACTCTGCCAATTTTCTTCCCCTTTCTTTAAAAAAAAAAAAATCGCTGTGCAAACTCTGTTTTATGTTTTTACACGTGTATTAACTTTCCCTTACCGGAAAATTTTTAGGTGTCTATTTCATTAGGACAATTCCATGTCTTCTGTTAACATTATCTTCAAAAATTGCATATAATACGTGTAATAGTGGGTAATGGAAGTCGTGTGGTTGTTTCACACCAGATTTTTAAATAAATGTAGGCACTATAATTCAACACTATTTATATATTATACTACTTATAAAAAATTTGACTTGTATAAAGAAACACGTATAAATAACAACACAAGTACACTTTCTTTAGAAAACAGAGCTGGAGGACTTGTGCGACCGCACCTGTCCGTGATCTTCGAAATACGATCCCGAAGGTCACGACCTGTCGCACACCCCGTCCAGCTCTGCGTTCAGTAGTCTGAGCTCCAGAGTGCAGAAAACCCATCTCTATATATCAGTAATGTTATAATGTTATATATCTTCGTTATTTTTTAGTTAAATTAATTATATCAAACCGCAAGTTTAATCATAAAAATATTTTCTTTTGTTAAATTTCATTGTTACAGAATTCGCCGATATAACTACTGAAAGCCTAAAACGGGCTGAATATAGAATAAAATACTTCGTCGGGTCGGGCTACGTTATTAAAATACATATAAATAGACTAGCAGGCTACGCCCGCTTCGCTGGTCACTATTTTTAAATGAATCATTATAATTAATGAATTCTCAAAATTGCATTAATTTTTATCATGTGGAAAAAAAAAAAAAACTCTGATCGGGAAAAATGTCGCACCGGGTCCCCACTGCCGTCGGCAGCGTAGACCCGTGCGCGATTGCATATATATGAGCGCCCTAATAATTTTACAAATTCGAAAATATCCGCAATCGATTTGAAAGTATCAAAAACCTCTATGCACCAGTTTTGAACGATCTATCTCTATTTTCATTTTTTTTTGCCCCTCCGCTTCCTCCTCCCTTCCCGCCCCTCCCAATAATTTTAAAAATTCAAAAATATCCGCAATCGATTTGTCGGTATCGAAAACCTCGATGTACCAATTTTGAATGATCTTGATTGATATATTTTTTTTTTTGCCCCTCTGCCCCCCACCCTTCCCGGCCCTTCTAATAATTTACACTTTCGAAAGTATCCCCATTCGATTTGCAGGCCTCTAAAACCTATCTGTACCAATTTTGAATGGCCTAACTGTATTTCTATTTGTTTTTGCCCATAGCCCCCCCTTTACACCCCCCACCCCCTTACCGCCCCTGCTAATAATTTTACAAATTCGAAAATATCCGCAATTGATTTGTAAGTATCGAAAACCTCAATGTACCAATTTTGAACGATCTGACACTATTTTTATTTTTTTGCCCCCCTCCCCTCCTTCCCAAGTAGCACAGGAACGTTCTGTGAACGTCTAATAACGGTTTCAATAGTTCAAACACCGTGTTTCGTGTCAAAAGAACGTTCTAAAACACGTTCAGAAATAGTATTATTTAGAACGTTCTGAAAATGTTTGATTTGTACCATCTATAAAACGTACAATTCTAGTTCTATATAGAACGTTCAAGTGTGACACCGTCATAACACGTTCTGTAACAGTGTAATTATAACGAATATGACAAAATGACTTTTTAGTACTATTGGTTGGAAAACTAGGTTAATCATGAAAATTTTTGACTTCAGTTTTTGATTTTTTTACACGTTTTGTGGCGTGAGGAATCCGGAAGTCAAAAGGTTGGTATGGTATCTGTTAATGTGTATCAGCACCTATTAGTGTGATAGCCCGTTAGTTCATGTACACGATATTAATATCTCAAGAACAAATGATTGGAGAGAGATCGGAGCAGTTTTAAAATATCACTTTTGATATTGATAAGAATCTTATTGAGAGATTTGCAACATTCTAATTCAAAAACTTCGTAAGTTATTCGAAATTTATAATTTTTAGCATGATAGAGAATAGAGCATTTTTTACATTTTCAGTTTAACGTTTTGTTAGCACGTCAGTAAAGAATGCTTCTCAATAATCAGTAGCGATGAGGTGAAAAAAAATTACAAAATTTTAAACTCATGGAAAAATTTTGTGGATTTTGTATTTCAGGAATCAATGTATGGAATTCAACCAAACTTGTTACAATATTAGATCTTGCCCTAAATTGGAGTTTATTTGAATTTCATTTGGGATATATCGTCCGATAGATTGCGGTGCTATGCAATGAAACCCTCCATTTATGGGACAGCTATATCTCTTCTATAGTGTACAAATGCATTAAACTTGATATATTGGCATATATCATCATAACCTCTGCTAATACAATTTGGATGTATACATTGTCCAACTGGTGGCGTTGCTAATCTGCAATTTAATCATTTTAACGGAAAGGCAATATTTTAACACTTGTGATTTAACAATAAATTTTGTGATACACTGAAGTTATAAGTGAAATCGATTTTATGTAAAGCTTTACTGGTCCATTTTGGATGCACATCGGCTAACAGGTGTTGTGGCTATTTTGCAATTTAATCTCATAACGGAAACGAAATATCTCAACTTCTGTGATTTATAAATATTGTAAATTTGGTAAGTGAAATTAATATTACGTAAAACTCTACAGATTGCCTTTGGGTGCATATCGGACGACAGGTGGCACTGCCACGTTCCAATATTTTCCATTCACAGAAAGGCTATCTATCAGCTTCTGTAATATATATACTCACCAAACCTTCTGCGTGACATACATTTGATATATATTATTGATTCAATTTGGCTGTATAACGAGTAATAGTTAAACAGTTTTTTTTATTATTATTATTCATAGGACATTGTTTTTTCCCCTAGGAATAAGTATACATCATCCCAGGAGGATGGGGGAGGGGTGGATAAAATTTTTCACTATGATTATCTTTCAAAAGAATTCGATATCACCTTTAAAACGAATAATTGAAACATCGTTTTCTGATGATTTAAAACAAATTTACCGTTTTTTTTTTTTTTCATTTGTAATAATAATAATAATAAACCCTTAGAAAAATACATTTTCTAAGATCTTCTATACAGCATAAAAATGATTGTCTTCTGTCATGAAAATCTATGCATTCCCCAGACCCAGAGTTTAGATACAAAAAACTAATCACGGATGTTATTGAATACGTAATATAGTGCTTTACCCGAGTTTCAAAGAAAATCACGGGAAAACTCCGAAAACCTAAGTCGACGAGCGTGACCAGGAATCGAAACCAACACTTCCCGTCTGTAAGGTTCGAGAGTAGAACCTCGCGGTCTCTAATACTCATCGGGAAGTTACAGAAATGAGTTTTTTTCTTCTTTTCTTTAAGCATAATTTTTAACTTTTATTATATTTTATTTATGATTCTATTTAAGTTTAAATGTTACTGATAAATTATCAATATTGATAATGTTGTTAAATCATTACTCTGTTTGATTGTTCTTATTTTATTTTATTTATTTTCACTGAATATTTTGTTCAATACTGAAATATACACTAAAACAAAATATGCTTTTCCGTTTAATTCTAGATTTTAAAATGGAAAAATAAAGTGATCTCATAAGTTTTTAAAATACTTTATAAAAATTTAAATAATTATTTAACTCCATTCCATTTTTCCTTAAAATATTGACTATATGTTTCCTACATCTATAAATGCTTAATAAATTTCTGTTTCATATGTTGAACTTTGAAACATGATTATTGCGGATGCAAGAAGGGAGAGCAGATGTTAACATCGACATCTGTGGATTGCATTTATTTAATTTTTGCTGACCGTGCAACTGCAAAGTCAAACGCCAGGCGCCAGGTCTTGGGAAAGTCGTGTCGTTATGTGAGGCGGTAATTTTAAAACATGTAATCTGATTTATTCAGTTTTAGCGTTATAATGACTAGGATAAGCTTTAGAAAAGGTAAAAATGTAATATTTTTAACCTGTAATATTCTCTATGTTCTATTTATTAAAGTCTTATTTTAATATCAATTAAACAATCATTTTCATATCTGCGTAAGTTCTTAAGCCTAACTTTCGATACTAGAAAGCAGCGTTGAATCGCAGAAAAACCTGCTTCTGTTACAGAAAACCGCTTAGAAATTATGGATTCATTTTATTAATTTAGTCTTCTGAGATGGAATTTGTTAAAATAACTATTTTCGTTATTATGTTTCTGGAATGAAGTATGAAGAAATCATAAAAATTTTACAAGATAAATGCTAATTTTAAGTGAATGCCCTTCCGACTGGTCATTGTGTATTTTAAAATGCTAGTTGGAAGGGTATTTTCTCGAAGAAAATTCTTATCAACAAAATTAAGAAGGTTCGTAATTCTTTTTTTCTTTTCTTTTTAAATTCTGAAGTATTTATTTAATGTTTATATGATAATATATATACAATCTAGGTTATGCAAATTACGTATTTTTAAAATAATATCCTTAGGTTCACCAACTTACAATTTTAAATATCTCTTTACTGTTATTTATTAAATAAAATGTATGAAATTGTTTAACTGCATAAAAAAACAATTCAATTTTATTCCACATCTTTATAAAAAAAGATATTCTGCTTAAAAAAAAAAAAAAAAAAAAAAAAAAAAAAAGGACGATTTACTATATTATTTATTAATACTAATAATATTTACACTTATCAATTATTTTATATGCCATGATAGCATAATTACATCAAATGAGGTAAAAATTGCGTTGACTCAATTTAAAGAAATTTAAACATTTAAAAAATACCAATTACATTGCCATGTGGAATAAATTTAAATACCTGCAAACATCATTTTTGTAAACTGCTGCTGTAAACTGAAAATATGTATACACACATGCACTGAAATTTAAAAATATGAAGTATGTTATATATTTTAGAAAAATATTTTGATTAAATATATATATATGTATTTAAGTATTTGGAAATTTTTAAAATTTCCTCCTTCTAACTAATTTTTAATTTTTTGTTTCAATTTCTTATTATTATAAATTAACAATATATTCTAAACTCAATTATATATTATTTTAGCGGTGTATTGGTACATTCAATTTGAAATTATTTTTTATGTTGAAATATTAAAACTTTCTATAAACTTCAGCATTCAAATATATTTATAAACTATCCATGGACTTACAAAGTAGTACCCAGAAATGTTTAGAATATACAGGGTGCAAAGTCGAGAGCAGGCCTTTATTTGCGCAACAATTGGTTGACATGTTGTTCATTGTATGACATGTTTAAATTTAAAAAATCAATTTACTAAAAATCACAATAACTGATAATTTTTATACAATTTTCATGACACTAATAGTGAAAGTTGAGTTCCAACCTAAAAAATACAACACAAAAAGTTTCACTTTTGTGCACCCAAAATTGTCTGTTAGAAAGACCCCCACGGAGGGCATTCTCCCTCTAGGCCTAGGACACATCAGGAGTCAATCGGCCTTAAATCCTACAACCAACCAACCCAAAATTGTCTGAGATAGTTAGTTCCAAAATTTAGGATTATTTCGCATTTTCTCGGGCTTTATTAAAAAGTCAATGAAAAATTCTTTAATAAACCCAGAGAAAATGCAAACAAAGTCCAATTAGGATTTTTAAACCGATCCCTTATTGAAGGCCGAAATATGTTAGAAAATCCAAACTTTAAATATCTTGTTCCATTTTGGGAGAATAGAAATGAAACATTTTGTTAGGATGAGTGCCAGTTTTCTAAATATGACTATAGGGATCTGGGACTATGTAAAAAGCTAGTTTTTGCAATTTTGAAAAAATAGATATTTTAAATTTAAACATGTTATACCACAAATGCTCATATTCTTTAAAACATTTTGTAACTGAAACTATATATTTGCGACCAATAGTTGCGGAGATAAAGGTATTCTCGTCACAATGCTTTGCACTCTGTATTAAAAAAAAATTAATATATATATATATATATATGTATGTATAAATGAATTTTTAATCTTAGTTAAAGCCAAGCAACAGATATAAGATCCCTGAAACCACATAGGTCAATGAGAAGGAAATTACAACAAATTTAAATAACCTGGGGAGACTGATTGTGATTTATTAAAACATTTATTTTTTATTTATTTATTTTTATTTTATTTAACTTAAGTCTAATCATAAATTTATTCCTATATTGTTAGTTGCAATTTTAATAATTTTGCCGGTGCGTAAAAACCACATGAAACTCAAATCAAAAGATACAAACAAGCAACGAGGAAATAAAAAATTAAGACAGCATTTTAAACATTTTTTTTAGGAAAAGCTTAGAATGGTAGAAAAAAAAAAAAAAAAACTCGTCAGGGGTGACCCTTTTCGTCGTTGAGCACCAATGTACGATTTCGTTCGTTAGCAGCTATAATAGCAAATTGCTAGCGTGCACCCTATCGTACAAGAAATTAATTGAAGTTAGAAATGAAGAATAAATTGGAATAAATTATTTACTTCAAGAAATCAGAGAATCAAACAGAAAACAACCATGAAAAACAAACATTAATCATAGGATGACGCATTTGGAATCACAAGGATTAAAACAAGCAAAATAAATCAAGAGTTTAGTTGTACATAGCAGATGAAGAATAATGATACAACACAGCAACAGGGATATAAATTACTTTTTTTTTAATTCAAATAATGTTTGAGAAATTTTAACATACTTACTATTCCTTTAATTTCAACGTATATGCATGAAAAATTCCATATTTTATGACAGTAATTCCCAAAAAGTGTCATAACGTGTCTATATCCCTTAAAAAATTCCTTAAATTTTTGCAATTTTAAAAAATTTCTTTTTTCCCCTAATCTGAAGATAATGACGTTATAGTATTAATTACGAAACTTTGAATAAACACCATAAAATGCAGGAACACGCAACTGCTACAAACAAAGCACGGCTTCTACAAACAAAGCGGCAACGCATTCAACACACTCAACGTGCTTGTTTGCAGCTCTCGTGCCTACAATGTTCGCCTGATGAAGGGTTGTGTCTTCTTTTGACCCGAAACAGTTGGTGCGAGTTCTTGCATTTTATGGTGTGTATTCAAAGTTTTGTAATTAATACTACAACTTCATTATCTTCAGATTAGGGGAAAAAAAGAAATTTTTAAAAAATGCAAAAATTTAAAAAAATTTTTAAGGTATAAAGAGACGTTATGACACTTTTTGGGAAAAACTGTCATAGAATATAGAATTTTTGATGCATATACGTTGAAATTAAAGGAATGGTAAGTATGTTAAAATTTCTCAAACATTATTTGAATTGAAAAAAAAAGTAATTCATATCCCTGTTCATGTTTTGTATCATTATTCGTCATCAGCTATGTAATTTTTACTTCTAAACGCTCGTACTGAGGTGATTTTTTATAATGACGTCATATATTTTTTTTTTTTTTTTTTTTTTTTTTACTACACTATTTTAGAACGTTTACAGTACGTTTTCTGGAACGTTCTGAAAATGTGTATAACGTTTTGAAAACGTTCTAAAAACGTTTAGAACGTTCTGAGACCGTATACATAGAACGTTCTCAGAACGCTTTTATAACACCGATGGTGATAGTTACACGTTCATTGAACGTTCTCTGAACCGTACTGTTGTACGTCTTCAAGATGGACAGATAGACGTCTATAACACGTTCAAAGTGAACGTTCTTAGAACGTGTTTGCAGAACAATTTTTGAACGTTCAGAGAACGTTTCGGTGCTGCTTGGGTTATTGACCCTCCTAATAACTTTACACAATCGAAAATATCTCCATTTGACTTGCAGGCCTCTTAAACCTATCTGTATATATTTTGAACGGCCTAACTGTATTTCTATTTGTTTTTGCCCCATAGCCCCCCCTTACCGCCCCACCCCCTACTCGCCCCTCCTAATAATTTTACAAATTCAAAAATATCCGCAATCGATTTGTAAGTATCGAAAACCTCTACGTACCAATTTTGAACGACCTGACACTATTTTTATTTTTTTGCACCCCCCCTCCCCTCCCCCTTCTTGCCCCTCCTAATAACTTTACACAATCGAAATTATCCCCATTCGACTTGCAGGCCTCTTAAACCTATCTGTACTAATTTTGAACGGCCTAACTGTATTTCTATTTGTTTTTGCCCCATAGCCCCCCCTTAACACCCCACCCCTACCCGCCCCTTCTAATAATTTTACAAATTCAAAAATATCCGCAATCGATTTGTAAGTATCGAAAACCTCTACGTACCAATTTTGAACGATCTGACACTATTTTTATTTTTTTTGCCCCCCCCGCCTCCCTCCCCCCCTTCTTGCCCCTCCTAATATCTTTACACAATCGAAAATATCCCCATTCGACTTGCAGGCCTCTTAAACCTATTTGTACCAATTTTGAATGGCCTAACTGTATTTCTATTTGTTTTTGCCCATAGCCCCCCCTTACCGCCCCACCCCCCTACCCGCCCTCCTAATAATTTTACAAATTCAAAAATATCCGCAATCGATTTGTAAGTATCGAAAACCTCTACTTACCAATTTTGAACGACCTGACACTATTTTTATTTTTTTTTGCCCCCCCCCCTCCCCTCCCCGCTTCTTGCCCCTCCTAATAATTTTATACAATCGAAAATATCCCAATTCGACTTGCAGGCCTTTAAAACCTATTTGTACCAATTTTGAACGGCCTAACTGTACTTCTATTTGTTTTTGCTCCATAGCCCCCCCCCCCTTGCTGCCCCACCTGGGGGCTGAATTTCTAAAATTGCAGAAATTGGTTTTTAGATAGTTGCATTAGCTATATTTTAGAGCAAAAATTTCACGTATATCTATTTTTTTTTTGTTTGAGATATATAGGATTATGCGAAATCACGTTTTACGCATGTGAAATCACGTTTTGCCCCCCCCCCCCTTGCCCCCTTTTTGGGACCGAATTTGAAAAATTCCAGAAACCGATTTTTAGACATTTGTATTAGCTATATTTAAAAGCAAAAATTTTAGGGATATCTGTTTTTTTTGCTTGAGATATGAAGGATTTTGTGAAATTACGTTTTGCCCCCCCTCCCCCCATATCAGAAAAGTAGTATAACAGTAAATATCCAAAAAAAAAAGTCTATTTTATTCTCAAAAAAAAAATAATAATAATAAATAATAATAATAATAATAATAATAATAATAATTACGATTTTTTTTTCAAAGTTTTTTTTTATTAAAAGTAAAAAAAAAAAAAAAAAAAAAAATATCAATAACTTTGTTTCACATTATCACAGATCTATAGTTCAACCATTCGTTTTAAAGGTATTGACGAGACCTTCCGAAAGATACCCATCTTGAAAATTTACTCCGCCCGGGGGAGGGCGACGCCCCCACATGCACAATTTTTTTTCCCTACTTAACAACTACTTTTATCAATAATTCATATTAGTTTTACAATCAAAAGTTAAAAATAACTCTCATTATGTACATTTATACGAAATTTTGTCCTATACTGCCATGTTAAAAATTTAGAAAAAATGCGATCACAGCGCCACCTATTGGGCGATTGATCCCTAAATCTAATCAGCACCAGTTTATGTCAGGGTCCAACTAAATACCAAGTTTGGTTAAATTTCGTTCATTGGTTCGTGAGATACAGCCTCCAAAAATTCGTGACACACACACACACAGAGCGAGAGACAGACATTTTCTAAAAACTATCAAATCATATTCAGCACATCCCAAAACGTGCAAATCCATCGAAAACCGGAGTTCGAAAATTTTCACGAATCCAATACTTTCTCTATATTACATAGAGAAGAAAGTCCCCCCCCCCCCCGGGAGGGATACATTTTCAAGATGGGTATCTTTCGAAAGATCTCCTTTAAAACGAATGGTTGAATTGTAGATCTATGATAATTTAAAACAAAGTTATCGGTTTTTTTTTTTTGTTGTTGTTGTTGTTACTTTTAACAAAAAAAAAACTTTTGAAAAAAAAAAAAATCGTAATTTTTTATTATTATTATTATTATTTTTTATTTATTTATTGAGAATAAATGGAACTACTTTTCTAATATGGAAATCGTCTGCATTATCATGGAAGACAATTTTTTTTTATAATAATTTTAATAAATTATTTTTACTGAGGGAATTTGTATAGGAAAATATAGAAGAAAGTCATGTGGTGGCCACAACATACTAGTTTAGTTAAATTAATTATATCAGACTTCAAGTATAATTATAAAGTATATATTTATATATATTTTAAATTTCACTGTTACGTAATTCGCCGGTATAACTAAAGAAAGCCTGAACCGGGCTGAAAATAGTATAAAGTACTTGGTCGGATCGAGTTACTCTATTAAAATACATATAAATAGATTAGAATAAATGAGGAAAGTTATTTGATGTCATGTGAAAATGGGGAAAAAAAATAAATAAATAAATAAATAAACACAAAAATAAAAAAAGAAAGAAAGAATCAAAACAAAACAAAACTTCGACGAAACCGCAAGATGGACGTGGCTGATTTTTGATTTATTCTTCCAAAAAGTCAATGATTCGTCAGTGAATCTGTCAATCTTCTCCACCTCCTGTCAAAACCACGTGGGACACTTTTTATCTGCTTTCAGCCGGCATTGGAATTTTTTTTCAGTGAAGAGGGCCGTTAAAGATCGCCTTATAGACGAATTTTCCGATTCCGCGACGCAGCAGATTCGGCGTCTAGTTTCAGAAATTCAACTCGGCGATGATAAACCGTCCCATTTATTGCGTAAAATGAAAGAATTAGCCAACGGTGCGTTGAACGACGATTTTTTACAAACATTATGGCTACAGCGCTTGCCATCGGACATTCAGGCTATCCTCTCTGAAAGCTCTGAGCCGTTGGAGAATTTAGCGAAGCTAGCCGATAAGATCGCGGATTGGCGCGGCGAAGCTGCCGCTTCTGGTGTTTGCGCCGTGAGTCACGATACGCACGCCGCGGAGGAGAGACGCTCTCGTAGTCAAGCGATCGCGGCTGCTGGTTTGTCCGCGGACGGTGAACGGAGCGAAATTACGGCCCTGCGGGCGGAAATCGCCGCTTTAACTCGCCAAGTATCGCGTTTATTAGCACGCGATCGCAGTAATTCTCGTGCATCACGTGGTAAATCGCCGCATCCCCGTAACAGGTCGCAATACAAACAAGGCATTTGTTATTATCATAAAAGATTCGGTAAGGACGCGCGCAAGTGTAATTCACCTTGCACTTTTTCTGAAAATGAGGATTCGGGAAACTAAATTCGGCTGTCGATGCTAGTATTTTCGCGACAGCTTCACCGATAGCCGCAAAATCATGTCGCTTATACGTGTACGACAAGCGCTCTCACCTAAAATTTCTGGTTGATTCTGGCTCTGATGTCAGTTGTATACCCCCTCCTAAAAATTCAAAAAAACTACATCCAACTGCTTTAAAATTATTTGCTGCTAATAATACAAGCATACTTACTTATGGCTCTAAATTAATGAACATAGATTTAGGCTTAAGGCGTAGTTTTGAATGGAAATTTTTAATTGCTAATGTGCCCATGCCTATTATTGGAGTTGATTTCTTAGAAAATTTTGGTCTTATAATTGATCTCAAGCATCGTAAAATTATTGATAGTATTACTAAACTTTCACAAATAGGAATATTTGCAAAACATGCCCAAAATAGCTCCATAAAACTTATCTCAGGTAATTCAGAATATCACAAAATCTTGTCCAAATTCCCAAATTTGACAAAAGTAAATCCAAAACGTGGTCCAGTTTCACACAATACGGTTCATTACATTGAAACATCTGGCCCACCGGTACATAGTAGGCCAAGGCGCTTGAACCCCAAGCTTTACGAAAGTGTACGGAAAGAATTTCAGTACATGTTAGATCAGGGCATCTGCAGACCGTCCAAATCACCATGGTCTTCCCCTATACATGTAGTCTCGAAGAGTTGTGGAAGTATCCGCCCAGTTGGCGACTATAGAAGACTTAACGCTTGCACAATACCAGATAGGTACCCAATTCCTCATATTTAGGATTTTTCAAATGCACTTTATGGCAATACTATATTTTCTAAAATTGATATTGTGCGAGCTTACTTTCACATTCCTGTACACCCAGATCATATCCCAAAAACTGCAGTCTGTACACAATTTGGCTTGTTCGAATTCCCATTTTTAAATTTTGGTCTCTGTGGAGCAGCACAAACATTTCAGAGATTTATGAATGAAATTTTAGGTGACCTTCCATTTTGTTATGTCTATATAGATGATGTGTTGATTTATAGTAAAAACTAGCTGTGAATACCCGCTTCGCTGGGTCATTTTTAATAGCACAGTTATTTGTTATTAATAATTCATCAATACTTACTTGACAATTTGTTATATAAAAGACACATTTTTTTTTAATTGATTAATTTATTGATTTTTTTTTTGTTTATACATAAATTATACATAAATATCTTATGACTAAGTATACATTAATATCTTAAATTATCTTAAATCAATTTATATACTAAACATTTCTACTGAAATACATTCTTATACACTACGTTTACTGTTTTGTGTTCTGGTGCATAAACAAATAAATTATCTTTCTGTCCCACGCGTGAAAAAGCTACATAGAGTTGGCCATGTGAAAAACAGGATTCTTTTAAATTAACCCCACAAAATCGGAACGTCTGACCTTGGGCCTTATTGATAGTTATACTATAAGCTAATCTTAGTGGAAATTGTAATCTTTTAAAACAAAATGGTAAGTCATTCGCAATTAATGGAATTCTAGGTATAAAAACCAAGTTTCCTTTTTCTTTGCCAGTTAGAATTTCTGCCTCAATGATGTTGTTCAAAATTTGTTTTACACATAATCTTGTACCATTGCATAATTTTGGCGCATTAAGATTTCGCATTAATATGACTGGTGATCCAACTTTTAGCTTCAATTCATGAGAAGGCATACCAGGTGGCTCTAATGAATTTAAGAACTCTATCGGAAAGTTCAAATTTTCATCTTGATTCATCATTGAATCTATTGATTTATAGATTTTTTCCTCTCCCGGTATCATATCCTGTACTCTTTCATTTATTTGTTTTACTACACTATTTTTTGTAGCCAAAATTGCTCGTTCATACAACCATGTTTTATTCAAGTAATTTTGTTCTATTGATGGATAATTTTTTTCTATAAGTTGTTCTTCGGTATCTACTACATGACACAACTCTTCTGATAAAATTATTTTACCAGACTGTAGATCTAGTGGGTAGGTGCCATTTCCAATTTTCAGAAGATTGTCGGAAAACTCTTGTGCTTTTGGATCTCCAGTTATTAGTGCTCGCATATTTTCGGTTAGTGATAACTTTTCAACATTATTCCAAAAAATTGATCGTTTTAAAGACGCATTTATTTCGTCAGCTGGTGTTGATTTTGGTATAACTGGTAATGTTTGTCGGAAATCTCCAGATAGTAGCAATAAAACTCCGCCCATTAGTTTTGTATTCTTCCGAAGATCTTGTAGTGTTCTATCCAGTGCTTCAAGTGATTTTCGATGAGCCATTGTGCACTCATCCCATATTATAATTTTGCACCGTATTAAAATTTGGCCACGTACAGAAGATTTTGTGACATTACAGACTGGGAATTCTTGATCAGCTACATTTAATGGCAAATTAAATGCAGAATGAGCTGTTTTTCCACCTTCCATTGATGTCGCGGCGATTCCAGAAGATGCCAATGCTAATGCGATTTCATTTTTTACTCGGATTGTAGCTAGGATTAAATTGATAAGGAAAGTTTTGCCTGTACCTCCTGGTGCATCTAAAAAGATAATCCCTCCTGTACTTGTGTCAATACGACTTATTATTGTGTTGTATACTATTCGTTGAGTTTGTGTTAATTTTGGTTTATTTTCATTGATATAACGTTGCAATTCTTCTACATTATAATTAAGTTCTTTTGTTAATTCTGAATTAAACACGCTTGATCCGCCTCTTTCAGGAGATTGCACCCCAAGAGCAACTAAATTTTGATTGCACATTGCGAAACATCGATCTTCTAAAATTATTAAAGCTTCATTATAAATATTATCGTTGAAACCAATATTCATATCTTGATTGTCTCTACGCACTCTTGCTAGAATATCATCACTCATACTATCACGATATTTCATCCATAGTCTATTCGGATTTGAAGGATTACATGTTGTTATAATTATAGCAAAGAGTTCACGTAATTGATTTGCTGTTGCTGTTTCTGCAGCCTCTTTCATTGCCTGTTCCCATTGATTGTCATTTTCTAATAAGCCACGACGCTGACAGGCTTCACGATATGTCTCGCAAATGTAACCATCTACCGTTCGAAGATCTTCAAAGGAAGTTGGTCCACGTACTTCATGGAGTAGTAAACGTAAATAAAAGAACTCAGCATTTTTTGGGTGTACCGTATATACTCGACCGATAGCATTATCTTTAAATACACCCTCAAATCCTTCAACCGGAACTCCTCTCTTTCGTCGATTAAATACTCTTCGTGATGAGTCCCACGTGTAATAACTGGGAATATCTCCATAAAAAAGAGTCTTAGCAAAGGGATCATTGAGACACAATTCGAAAAATGCCGTCAAGGTTGTATTAACAGGTTGGTTTGCAACTTTTTGTGCTGTTTGATTAGTAAAATATACTCGTTGTCCATTTTCAAGGTGAACTGCTAAGTGAAAAACAGCTGGATCTCTGTCATGAATCGAAAACCCTAATATACGCCAAACTGCTTCGTTACTATTTATATACCGTCCCATTTGATATCTTAAAATTTCATCGTTTCGATTTTCATCAGTAATTCCAAAAACAGCCATATCGCTTCCTTTGTTAATATATTTACACACATACTTAATTGACTTGACAGAACTGCAATATTCTACATTAATATGAGCATCAAACATTTTTGATAATAAAGGATTATAAGGGACAACCCATCGATTATCAATTTCAATTTCTTCGCCTCGTACTCTGATTTTTGCTGTAAATCCTCCTTCACTCAGTGGTCGACGTCGATATTTCGGGTATGCATCATCTTCTGTTTGCGTCTCACTCAAAAATGATCTTGGATATCGTTTTGAACATTTATTATCTTTCATACAGGGTGATTGCACATTAAGCGCTCCGCAAGGCCCATGTATCATGTCTTTCACGATTATTCTATACAGAACAGGATCTTCATCCGGATTTGGAAATTCTGCTTTGATAACGTCATCGATCTGATTTGAGTGAATTTTTTCTTTCAGCCAAATTAAATTGTGTGAGTGTGGCAATCCTCTTTTTTGCCACTCAATGGAGAACATCCAACTGATAACATTTCCAAAAATAGAACTCTTCACAATAGTATTAATAAATTTTACTTGTTTCTGTTTAAACACGCGCGCAATTATATCATGTCTGTCATGTGGCTTTTGTCCATACTGTAATTCATCTTGAATTTCTTTCCATGAAGAATTACACGTAAACGTTATAAATAAATCAGGACGGCCATATTTCCTTACATACGTCATTGCGTCTTGTGCATATTCAAGCATATGCCTAGGGCTACCAGTGAACGTAGAGGGCAAAATTACTAATCGTCCCAAATTTTCTATATCTCCATCATTGGCTACTGCATCCCGTAAATGAATATATTCATCCGATCGTAATTTATTTTGATTTTGGCGGATAAATAACAGTCTCTCTGCTTCAATTTTTGCTTGCATATCAACAATAAACTGTAAAAACAACTGCCGACAGTTGAGTATATGATTGTATTTATTTTCTCTCTCCATTATCCGATATGCATAAAATTCCTTAGAAGAAACTTTTTTGTTTGTTGGTCTATTTGTTTCTGGGTTAATATGATAAATATTAAAATGGTAACCATCTTCACCGTGACAAAATATTAATGGATACTGCAAGGCGTCATACATGTGATGAGTTTCAGCGATACGTTCCAACTTATTACTTCTTCGTTGTACCACAATGTCTCTATAGCTACTTTCACTGTCCACCATGACTACAGCTATTTCATTTACTTGAGGTGCATTAAATCGTCTTTCGTGCTCACCAATTGGCCTTTTATCTGCTCGAATGATTATTTTATAACTATCTGAAACCATTTTTTCCATTGCTGTTTTAAATATCTTTATTAATTCATTATTTTTATGAAGAAAGCGCTGTAAATAAAGAATTATATCTCGATGTAATCCTGTAAAAGTTGAAAGCCTTTGGTCCAGTTCGTGTTCTTCATTTCCTACAAAATAAACTTGTAAAAATTTCGGAGTATCATTTGGGAAAGACAATAATGATCCAATTTTATGATATACTTGTCCCTGTATTTTAAACACTGGATTGAATCCTGGTTCTTCGATTACTGCAGTTGCTCCAAATGAAGTCATTTGAAAGCATGCATTGTAACGCCTAATATTTTTTAAAAATTCTTTAGAATTATGTGTTTCTCCTTTCATAAATTCTAGGAATTCCGGTGGCAGAGATTTCAAGTCTGGTAATTTAATTTTACCATTCGAACAGCATGTACTCGGTGTTTCTCCTTTGAATTTTTTAGCTTTACAAAATTTACAAACTACATTCATTTTACCGATTACTACACTTGGATGTTGATTATAATTTCTAGTGGGATTATAATAAAACGCTTCATATTCAAGACTATATCCTCCCCGACGTTTTTCACGAATAGCATTTACGGTTGTTCCTGACGCTTGAGCTTCCATTTGATCATTTAGTCGAAGGTTACGCATTTTTATTGTATTTTGTATTCTTCTAGCATCTGTCTGTTCATTTGTTTCTCTTTTTCCTTGTAATCTTTTTCTGATTTTATCTGTCTCTCTAGAATCATTAAACTGCTCTTCAGTCTGGTTATTTCGCCTGAGATAATAATTTTCCCGAAGTAATGATAGACGCTGTTCTCTTTCTTCCGTGGTTTCATTTCTTCGCGACATCTTTTGCCTCTTCGATACAATTCGAGAACGCGAGAATACGCTCTTACGTTTTGGCATCGTTAGTGATATTTTTCACACTGCACTAAAAAAGAACACTAAACTTAATAAGATTTAATTCTTCACTGTAAAAATTATTACTCACTGTTATTTACAATCACACTACTTATAAGTTTTCTTTTGTTACGCAATTCTTGTAAAAAATCGACTAAAGCACGGGCTTGACTTTTCGTCTTATATAGTCGCGAAAATTATCCCCACTAATTACTAAATTTTCTGGATTCTTCTACAAATTTCAACTTTTGAATTTTTTAGAAAATTTGAAAAGTATCGAGAATGATCCAGAATAATTTCGACCAATTAAAATATTGACATACATTTTAGAGATTTCCAGAAATTTCTAAAATATTTTTGATCGTCTAAAACATTAGTATATACTTTGGAGCTTTTTCGATCATTTTAGAGTATTCTAGATCATTCCAGAGCTTTCTTAATCATTCTAGAATGTTCTAGATCAATTTAGAATTTTCTAGAACATTCTTGGTTGGCTCAAATTTTAAGACTTTCTAGATCATTCCAGAAATTTCTAGAACGATCCAGATCATTTCCGATCAATAAAAATATTTTTGATCGTCTACAACATTTGTATATACTTTAGAGCTTTTTTGATCATTTTAGAATGTTCTAGATCATTCTAGAACTTTCTTGATCATTCTAGAATGTTCTAGATCAATTTAGAATTTTCTAGAACATTCTTAGTTGGCTCAAATTTTAAGACTTTCTAGATCATTCCAGAAATTTCTAGAACGATCCAGATCATTTCCGACCAATGATAATCACACATTTTTAGAGTTCACATCTTTCAACCCCTGTATCTGCAACACCCTTAGAGGTATCGACTTGCAACCACCATAGTGCACGATGGGAGCCTTGTACCTATTGCTACATACAAACACTATTCGTCTACGATATGTAGTTTTAGCTGCAAAGTGAAATATAGGGACACACACCTCAATTTTTATATATATATACAGACAGATGAGGCGGAGCATAAAGAGCATTTGCGCATTATTTTCACAGACTTAATTCATATGGTTTAACAATTAATGTTTCAAAATGTGTGTTTGGTGTCCCAGACATTTCATTTTTAGGCCATTTAATTTCTGCTGAAGGAACAAAACCTTTGCCAGACAAGGTAGAGCCAATTTTAAACTATCCCCGCCCTAAAACAATCAAAGATCTTAGACGATGTCTTGGTCTGTTGAATTTCTTTCGTCGGTTTTTGCCGCATGCAGCACACAATCAAACCTCACTTAATGATTATTTAAAAAATTCAAAGAAAAATGACAATCGGGAGATACATTGGACAGACCAAGCTAATCAAGAATTCGACGCCTGTAAGACTTTAATCGCTAATGCAACCCTTTTAGCTCATCCAAAGCCTGATGCTAAATTAGTTCTGCGTGTAGATGCCTCTGACTTCGCAATTGGATCTGCATTATTTCAGGTAGCTGAAGATTCACTCCAACCGCTTGCATTCTTTTCCAGAAAGCTATCACTAACTGAAAAGAATTATAGCACATATGATAGAGAATTATTAGCGGCATACGCTTCAATTAAACATTTTAGACACATGGTGGAGGGTAGGGAATTCTCGTTATATACCGACCACAAACCCTTAGTTTACGCTTTTCGGCAAAATCTTGATAAATGCTCCCCTAGACAGCAAAGACACCTTGATTTCATATCGCAATTTACAACAGATATCATTCATCATATTAAAGGAACTCAAAATATTGCTGCTGATGCACTTTCGCGGATAAATTCAATAACTATGCCTAACCCTATTGATTATGACAGCATTGCTAAGGCACAAAAGCATGATTCTGAATTGCAACATTTAATAACTAATTCCCAAACATTGCAAATTAAGAAAATGACATTACCAGATTCTAGCACATCTTTGTTTTGCGACATTTCAACTGGCAATATAAGACCTTATATACCGCAACAGTATCGCAAACATGTTTTTGATACATTACATGCTGTTTCCCAACCAGGCATTCGCGCTAGTACAAAATTAGTTCGATCGCGTTTTATATGGCCATCAATCAATAAGGATTGCAATAACTGGGCAAGACAGTGTTTAGCATGTCAAAAATCAAAAATCACTCGGCATACAAAATCCCCTCTAGGTTCTTTCCCTGACCAATCACAGAGGTTCGATCATATACATCTTGACATCGTCGGCCCTTTACCGCCATCTGGTGGAAATTATTATGTACTAACGATGATTGACCGTTTCACGAGGTGGCCGGAAGCAGTTCCTATCCCTGATATGAGTGCCGAAACTGTCTCCACAGTTTTTTATAACACATGGATTACCCGCTTCGGGGTTCCATCAATGATCACCACCGACCAGGGACGACAGTTCGAAAGCTCTTTGTTTCGATCCTCAGCACAGCTACTCGGCATTCAGCGAATACGGTCGTCACCATACCACCCGCAGGCCAATGGGTTGGTTGAGGAATTCCATAGGCCACTGAAGCAAGCCCTGAAAGCCTATGATACCGGCCGGTGGGCTGCTGCTTTACCAACCATCCTTCTGGGGTTCCGGTCAGTTTTCAGAGAAGGCCTGCAAGCCACGACAGCTGATTTGGTGTATGGCACCAGCCTCCGACTCCCTGGAGAATTCTTCACCACTACTCCCACTGAAGCATCACCGAAGCAACTGGTAGAGGAGCTGAAACAGCATTTCCAGCACATTCGACCTGTTCCCACATCATCACATAGCAGTACACGGACATTCGTGCACCCTCACCTAAAGGACTGTTCCCATGTGTTTGTGCGCAACGATGCAGTCCGGAAACCACTACAACCACCATACAATGGGCCTTTTAAAGTGTTGAATCGCCACTCAAAAACTTTTGATGTGGAAATAAACAATAAAAAGTGTACCATTTCAATTGATCGGTTAAAACCCACATTCCTCCCCACTACTCCACATAGTCCTTCTTCAACTGTAATCCAGACACCTCCAAAAACTGTCACTACACGAACAGGTAGGAGAGTTCGCTTTCCTAAACGTTACACCACATAGGATGTAACTCCGGGGGGAGTGTGCGGTGAATCATGCCAAGTGTGAACTACACAGCCAACTCTGGCACAAAGAACTATGAACAATCGCCGATTTGGCGACCGCGTTATGGCATGGCAACCCAGAAGAGAGAACATTTCTTCCTCTCTCAGCTAGAATCACTTGCACTCGGGAACTTGCCATAGCTAGCCACCTGTATCGGTCATGTGCCTGTTAGGTTCGCACACCACGCGCGCTAATAATATTCTTTCTCAAAGCAATAATTATTTGTTAATATTTTGTTAATAAAATTTGTTAGTTTTCATGTTAAGCAGACAATCATTATTAAGTTTGTCTCACTCTCATTGAGGCTTCTTTAAAATATAGTAAAATATCTACCTCTCAAAAAGAATATCTGCACCATATTCTTGCTGATTGCATTTCTTCCAAAATTCCAATTATAAATCTAATCATTCTAAATCTGAGAGTGTTGCTCTTAAGGAACTTAAATCTAATCAAAATCTTGTCATTACTAAAGCAGATAAAGGTGGCCAGATTGTTCTCATGGACAAAACTGATTATGTTGATATAGTTAATTCTCTTTTATCTGAAGGACCTTACACTGAAATCAAAAAAGAACAAACTAAATCTCTTCTAAGCTCTGTTCAAAAAGCTGTTAAAAATTCCATTGTTCTTCATGACAATGCCAAATTCTCGGTTTCCCCTTCTTCAGCAATTTGTGCTTGTTTTTATGCTTTAGCTAAAGTTCATAAAAGTAATGTTCCCCTCAGACCTATTGTTTCGAATATTGGTACTGCTACTTATCCCCTCTCTAAATTTTTAGCTTCTATTTTTTCTGCTTTATGCAGCACTAATAGTCATACTATAAAAAATTCCTATGATTTTGTTAAGAAGTTAAATAATCTGAATCCTGTAAATTGCTCAATGTTATCTCTTGATGTGAAGTCTTTATTTACTAATGTCTCCACTGAAGGTGGGCTTAATTGTTTAGAAAAAAGGCAACGCAAATTTCATTATTCTGACATCGAAATCAAAGAATTTGTTAATCTAACTAAACTCTGTGTTTCCCAAACTACTTTTGAATTTAATAACAAATTTTATAAACAGTGTGATGGTTTAAGTATGGGTAATCCTTTATCTCCTATTCTTGCCGTTGTCTATATGCATTATTTTGAGGAAAAATGATTAAAGATGTTAAATTTAAAATGCTGGTTACGTTACGTAGATGACACTTTCATTTTTGTTGAAAATCCATTTGATGTTTCTGCCATTCTTAAAATTGCTAATGCTATTGATCCCCATATTCAGTTTACCTTCGAGTTAGAAAATTGTAATCAACTTCCCTTTCTTGATGTTTTAGTTACTAGGTTCGATTCCTCTTTTAAAACCTCTGTGTACAGGAAACCTTTCTCTGTTTCTAACCCTCCCCATGCTCTTTCTAATCATCCGGCTAAACAAAAAATTGGCACCTTTTACACTTACGTGTATCGTGCCCTTAAAATTTGTTCTGATACTTCTTCTCTTAAAGCAGGGGTGAAACTTTTCAGGAGCTACCCCTGAATTCAGGGTTTTTGAAATTTTTGCTGTTTCTGATTTTCATGTAAATTATTTTGTTTTTACAGAAATTTCTTATTTTGAATGTTTAATTTCCCTTATAATGTATTAAGAACTCTCCAAATATCATTTAATACAGGTAGCCATATGATATTTCATTATTAAATCTTCCCTATCTGCATGCAAATATCAGTTTTCAGGGTTTTTGCATGCTAGGTAGTTTCACCCCTGTCTTAAAGAAGAACTCAATTATTTAAAGTCTGCTACTATTAAGTACTAAAGAGGTTTTAGACTATACTGACCAAACGTCCCCATTTTCTGGGGACAAATGGGGACGCCCTTTTTTTTTTTTTAAGGCATTTTTCTAAGTTTTAAAAAATTGTAGAAACTAAATTATTAATCAGCGACACTTTATTTTTAGTCCTTATTTATTAGGAATGAAAAAATGCATCCATAATTTGATAATTGTAGCAATTTTTTATACTTCTCTATTATAAAGGTACTTTGATCTGGTCAGCCTATTTTAGACCCTCTATAATTGATAAAGCTCTCAAAAAGTTCAGTAGGCCAACTTATAATTCTACTCTTTCCATTGACGATAAAAATAAACCTGATAATCTTGTTGTCTTGCCTTTTTATCCCCCCTTATGTTTTAAATAAGCCAAAGTTTTGAAGCGTTTCAATTTTCACGTTATTTTTAAACCTGTCAATAAATTCCAATTCCCTTCAACTAAATCCCCTGTTCCCGAGCTTCATAAGTGGGGTATCTATAATGTCCCTTGTAATAATTGTGATTAATCTTATATTGGTCAAACAAAAAGAAATCTTGAATGCCGTTTACGTGAATATTCTCGGTATGTTGTTAATCAAGCAATTTCTAAATCTTCTATTGCAAAGCAGAGTTGAGAATTTGATCATTGTTTTAATTTTAAGAGTGCCAAAACTATCTTTCATGTCAAACGCGTTTCCGAACTGGATATTTTGGAAAATTTAGCTATTTACCTTAATCATGATAAAATTGTCAATGAAAAATCTGATTCCACTTTTCTGTCTACAGCCTGGAAAAATTTGTTTAATTCAATTAAATAATTTCCTTCATTATGTTTATAACATAATAATAGTTATAATTAAATAATTCTAATTAAAAAAAATTAGTAAATAAATAAATTTTATTAAATTTACTTATTAGTATAATATTAATTAAATAAATAAATAAAAATATAATAATAATAAAATAAATATATTAATTGATTATTCCTTCCCTCTCTCCTTTTGTTTTTGTGTGTGTATGTGTGTTCCTCTCTGATTGGTCCTGCATGTTGCTTCCTATTGGTTGTTTGTGTTGCTCCTCCCCCTCTGGATTTTGCCCTGCTTTCAGTCTTGCTTTTGCCTCCAAGGCGGTAGCACGTGTTTTTTGCACCTGATTAAGAAAGGCGACGTCCTTTCGAAACCGGTTGTGCTGGCTTAAAATTGATGGTGTGTGAAGAAGTCTTTTAATCTATTTATCGATTGTACACCAGTTTTGAATTTAGTTTTGGGGACTCAAAGGGTGTTCTTGATTCTCTCTCTTCTAAGTCTTGCACCCTCTCTTTTATATCAGTTTTAAAGGTGTAGTCAACATGCATATATGGTCATCTGAAAATCCGAAAATCCCAGCACTTTCTCGTTAAAAGTGCTACAGAGTTTCAATATCAAGCTCTGGACAGGGATTCTTGGAGATCATCTGTTGCAACCGTACCTTCTGTCCGAACTCTTTAATGGTGCAAAGTATGGTCCGGAGACATACCATCACAATTTTAATCCTCCACAGAGGGGATGGCTATCCTGCTTCGGTGACCCTTAGAGGTATAATTTCTATAAATGCCACATCATCGCTGAAGGGACACATCGTCGCTTATTGAGACACAAAGTTTTGCTATTTGTATATCTTTCCAATAATGACCAAATCTCGTGATTAATAGCCAGTAACTGAAAAAAATGTTTATTTAAAATTTAACTGTGTTCTTTTATCAAAATAATAGAATTCGAGTAATTAAATGTAATTTAAATTGAATTAGTTATGAAAGTTAACTTCAATGCAAATTCATAAAAATCGTCACTAGTTTATTCGTTTATTACATTTTTTGACTCAACCTGAATTTGATCCCAATAACAGGAAAGTACCATATTTTCTTTCAATTTGAGTTTATTATTATTTATATTGTTTTATTGAATTATTTATTATAATGATTTTAGCTGTTTTCATGTTTTCCTGTAATAATTAAGCTAAGTGTTTTGACCACAATTTAGCAGTTTATAGAGCAGGCCGAGAATAAAAACTGCCAAATTGGGATCGTTACATAGAATTATATATATTCTTTAAATTAGCTTTTATTTTTATTTATTTCTTTTAAATCTCGAGTATTTTTATTTTTTTTTTGGTCGGTACGTTGTTGCAATTATGTCTTTTTTTTCCTGCTAAATTATTCTTTCTGTATTATTTTATTTATTCTTACAAACCAAGAAAAAAATATTTTCTTTGTTTCAATATATTTTTGCAACTATGATGTTAGTTTTTAGCGTTATCTCCAGGAAACTTGGGCTTATGTTAACAGGGTTGCTACGGTACCTGGAAAACTCGGTGAATTTGAAAAGGAAAACTCACGGAATTTCAAAATTTATTGCAAATACTGGGAAAATTCAGGGAATTCTGAATTTTTTTGTAAAAACATTGGAATTTTTTTTTTTATAATCAAATCCTTTTTAAATTTTTAATGCTTTTATAATGAAGAATAAAAAGTTAATTATGTTTTTTTCCCCAACTATAGTAAGTTAATAAAATAATATGCCATAAATATGTTCAATTGACTTATAAACACGTTAGATTCTTATGCTGCATGACTGTGTGTTATCTATTTTACTTTTAAGAAAGACAGGGAAAACTCAGGGAATTTTTTCTCCTGATTTGTGTAGGAACCCTGGTTTTTATGAAGATATTAAACAGTCATCAATAACACTGCTCGGCATGAAAATTGCCTCTGACACCATTTCAGCATATTCTTATGTAAAATGACCACCTGAATCCGAATATGATGCCCATTTTGCCCTATCACCCACCGTTTTTTAGGAATGGCCCCCTATTTTTATCATTTTTTGGTAATTTTATGGCTATAAATTTGATTTTTAGGAGGGAGGAGGATTATTTTAACCGTTAAATATCTTCTGATGGGCTGCAGAGTTGGAAAATTCTAAAACATGGACATTTGTGGCAAAGGATTTTTTTTTTTTTGGGGGGGGGGAGGGGGATATGCCACTGAAATTATGCTTTACATATCTTATATTTTTTACTTTCTCTTACCCATAAGGTAGAGAAAGTATTGTTTTTGGGTCAAATTTTCGAACGCGAGATTTTGTTATATTTACACGTTTTGAGGTCCCCTGAATACGAAAATCATGTTTTTAGCAAATGGTCTGTGTGTGTGTCTGTCTGTTATCAGCATATCTCAAAAACAAATTATGGCAGAAAGTTCAAACTTGGTATTCTAAATGTGTATCATATAGGGATGCTACAGTAAACTTTTCGTTAAGATCAAGCAAATGGTTCGTGTACAGGGACAATCAAGAGAATTCTAATACATTACGTCTATGGGGAAATTGCAGGAAAATAGAGTTTAACATCTATAGGCTGCACTAAACCAAATGAAACAAATATATATATTTTGTAATAGAGACAGTTAACTGGGAAAAAATTTTTTTGTATGTAGGAGTCTCTCCTCCCCCCCTGGGGGGGGAAGTCCCCCCTCGAGGGGAGTAAATTTTCATGATGGGTATCTTTCAAAAGAGCTCGCCAGTACTTTTAAAACGAATAGTTGAACCATCGATCTGCGATAATTTAAAACAAAGTTATCGATTTTTTTTTACTTTTAACGAAAAAAAAACTTAGAAAAAAAATCGCACTTTTTCTTTTTCTTTTCTTTATATTGAGAATAAAATGGACTTTTTTGGATATTTGGTGTTATACTACTTCTCTAATATGGAAATCGTCTGCCTTATCATAAAAGACATTTTTTTTAAATAATAATTTTAATGACCAAATAAAATTCTATATAAATGTAGGTGCATTAATGAAACGGGGGGTTGAGGGGGGCGGCAGCCCCCCTCACACAGAACTAATTATCATATAAAACTCTTCAGAAGCCTAATATGAATTGTTTAACATAGGTTTACATAACAGTACTCGTTATCTTACCTATTAATCTGCAACCTGTATTTATAGTATTAAATTTCAGGGTAAGAGAAAGTCGTGTGAGTGACACACCAGATTATTTAATTTGTTATTAATGTTATTTTTTAAACTTTATATATTTTTGTTTTTAGGTGTTAAATTAATTATTTTTCATTCTTCAAATCAAAATCATTGTCATAAAATTATCGAACAGGGAAAGAAATTGAGGGAGGGGGTGTTGTATTTAGAAAACGGTGGGTGACTGGGCAAAATTGGAGTCATATTCGAATTCAGGAAGTCATTTTACATAAGAATCAGCAAAAATGGTATCAGATCTAAAAAAAAAAAAAAATTTTTCAGAGCAGTGTAATACTGTATAAATTTTCACGAACAGGTATGTGCCTGAAGTGTCTGCATGATAATCAAGCTCTAGCATAGTCATTTTACTATACTTAGACACCATGTTTTTGGCGATAAGTTCGCTAGTACCAAGATTGCCGTGTACGAACAGAACCATGTTTTGTTTCTCCGTCAAGTATTCAAAATCAATCACCTAACAGTGTGAAATCGCCAAATATGCTTAATTTTGATAATTTTTTGTGGTCGCTGTAATTAATTTCAGCCGATAATTTTTTCACTTTCTGGTGTTTTATGAAAAGTAGAATCACATATATTTTTTTCAATATTTTTTAAAGACAACACCTTTTGAATGTTTCCTTGTAAGAAGCCACAAATATTCTACGCATTATTTTAATAACTTTCTTCAAATGAGAATGTTAAGTGCTAGTGGGTTAATATAAAATGCCTTTAGAAACACCAGAATCTATTAACACAATGTAAGAAATAAGAAAAATTATTTTATATGTAATTTAAAAAGTTATAGAATCTATATTATTAACAGTTAAACATTTTAAGTACATACAAACATTGATCTTCAACAACATTGGTTGGTTGGATGGGTTTTAAATCGCACAAGTCAACAACATTGGATTCAACCAAAATGAGTAGATTTATCACTCTGTTTAACTGTAAGGTTTAAAAAATTTTGTTTACAAGATTGCTAATTTATAGCACCAAACATGATATTTGTTTGTTACCTTTCTTCCTACAGATCTGCATATGGCTTTCTTAAATTTGTTATATTTTACATATGTAAACCACCACAGCCAAAAAAATAAACTTTTCTTTTGAGTTATTTGTTTTCAAACTTTGTTTTTTTTATTGAAAATATATTGGAATTATTCTTTGAAGGTGAATTATAGGTTAAGCTTGCCTATCTGCAATTTCGAATACAATAGATTTTGAAACAACCTCACTGCAAATAAGAGTAGTTTCACCTAACAAACAATGTTGTAGATTTTCATTGTGTAATCTTACAAGCAATTAATTGTTTGTAAGAGAGAACTTTTATTCAGTGTGGTGATAAATTTACAATCAAGGTAATTCTATAATGCGCAATGAAATGTTGCCACCTAGATTTTATATCCTTTTTTGAAAACAAAAGTGCCTGTAAATTTTAGATTGTTGGGGCAACAAGAATTTTTATATATTTTTAACAAATCTTCAAAACATTTTTAGAGCAAAGTACTGGAACAATCAATGAGCAAACAACAAATATGGATATAGAACTAATTATTGCAAGCTTTTTTTTTTTTTTTTTTTTTTTGTCATCAGTAACATCATTAGCTTCCAGAAAAAGTTTTAATTGTTCCAAATAATTATTCCATAACATTGATTGTTTGACATTAAATTCTTTAATGCTACCAATCATAGCATTACTGATAAATTAAATGAAATCCAATAAAACCAAACAGTGAAAATAGAGCTTAGTTTGTAAACAACAAAACTAACATAAAATTAAAAAGTTGTTACCTTTTAAATCAGCATATATCCTGTCTTTGTTGCTCTCTCTCTCTCTTTTTTTTTTTTTTTTTTTTTTTTTTTTTTTTTGTTATGTTTATTTAAACATTTATTTATGCATGGTTTGTTATTAATAACTTGTAATAAAATTACTGGGGATACAAATTTAGAAAATAAACTTAAGTGTTGCTATTCCAACATAACAAATTACCTGTTGCCATATCTACAGTACAAATTTATATATGAATATACCCCCTTCCCCTAAGTAATCATGAAGTGAATTAAATAATAATAAATATCTAACTATTCTAGGTCTTTTTCTTTTTCTTTAATTTCTTGATACATTTTTTTATTTAAATTAATGTAATTACCAGCTCAGTAATATTCTTCAACCATCTGCATTATACTTTCAATATTTAATTTTGAACATTTGTATTTTGGAAAACTATTAAAGTATTTATATAGTCTAGAGATCTATTCTATTTTCTCTTCGTTATCTTTAGATATTTTGTTGCCATACTTATTTGATATTATCTTTTCTCTAGGACTTATCTGAATATGTTGAAAGAAGAAAAAGTAAAGATAACGCATTAAATAGAATATAGTCAAAAGAAATTTTAAAGCTTATAATATGTGTGTAACTTATTTATATTATAGCCTGAAAAACACATACAGTGTTAGTAGTTGTGGTAATAAAAATGTTTCTACAGATGATGAAATTCTGTAATGGTGGACATTCTATCATATAAAAGATAAACTATACACCATAAACAACTTTTTAATAGTTAGTTCAAAGTACAAGAGCATATTTTGTATTTGTTAATAAAAATTCTGGTTATTAAATTTGAATGTCATTAATTTGAAACCCTTTAGAAACACTACATGTATTGATAACTATTTTCATTATTTTGATAGACCTTTTTTATACAAAATATTTATATTTGAGATTTTTTTTTCTTTTAATATAGCTCATGTTTATTTTATTGATTTCTGCTTTTGTCTTCTGTTTTGCATCTTTTTCTCTTATTAGTTGATAGTTTTCAAACTAAAACCTGACTTCATGATCAGAATTGAATTCTATGATTTCTCACTAAAGAAGCAATCTTTTTATTTATTTCTAGTTTAAATTATTTATATAGTATATTTTTAACTTATGAAGTAATGGGAGAAAAATAGCCCAAAAATTCTGTGAGTAAGAAATGCATATATTTACTGTTTTTTAAGAAGGATTATAAATTGGAATTGTTGTAGGATTAAGTCGTCGGAAATATTTTTAATTACAAAACTGGAACAAATGAAAATAGAAGTTTAACTGTGTCTAATGTTTTGTAAAAGACTCAAACAAAATTTTTTAGTAGTATTTAATTTTATTTTTATGCAAAGTTATTGAAACCAGGTCTTAAAATGTAATAGCTCTGATGGTTTCTTTATTGTTCTAATTTTTGTATTGGCACCGAAAGTTATAGGCAAGGAAGAGAACATGGTCCCACCCCCCCTCTTCCCTAGATTTTGAAGTTTGATCTAAATTGCCTTTATCTTCCAAATTAATATTGAATTTAATAAATAAATAAAAAGTTAGTTTAAATATGAGATTTTCATGAAAGTATGATCTTGTCTCTCTCACCAAACCTCTAAAGCAAAATTGTTTAAAGACCAATTTAAAAATGTTTTGCCTCCAACACCACCTGAAATTTTTATTACTGCATCCATGAGTTTTTCTGTGCTTTTATTATAAAAGATTTAGAATAATTAAATCAGGAGTGATTGTGTGTAGGATTTTTTCTGATTTCAGGAACTTTTGCTTAATATATTTCTTAATTTCAGGATTTCTTTTTTCCCCCAATTATTTTTCATTGACTGTTTAAAGAAAGTTGTTGTTTTGTGGCAGTTTAGGAATATTCATTGTAATTTACTAATGTATTTTTCGATTTACAAAAACACCACATCAAATTTATTAGTTACAATATTAAAAAGTTATACTCATTGCCTGGCCCTTTTTTGTTTTCATGTAATTTCAGGATTTTTAAAGCAGGGTCACAGCCAATCCTGTTAAATAATACGCAGTGCTGTATACGTATTTTACAATTATAATCTTACAGTACAGTTTTTCATAGAAATTTGTTACTAGACTATTATTTGAGTTATTCTGCATCAAGTGAGAAAATAAGTAGAATTCTTCCAAAAGGAATTTCTTAATTAAGAGATACTAGCTGGAACCCGTCGACTTCGACGGTCACTTTATTGACCGTAATGTTTCAAAAATCGTCGCATCATTATTTAAATATATTTCAAGTGAAAACATCTAATATAATTTACAACATTTCACTTAAAAAAAAAAGAAATTCGGAAAAATGGTTATAAATTGAAATACTATATATGACATCACTTTCTACAAAGTACTGTCAATGTGACGTCAAACTGACTCCAAATAAAACAGTTGCTATCTTTTATTTTCTGTTTCTTTAAATACTAAGTCTAAATGTTAGCTGACCTGCCCGGCGTTGCCCGGACCCATGATAATAAACTTAATTGAACCTTAAATTTGTATGATTTTATATCTTTAACTCGATTTTGTTTGAATTTCTATTTTTAAATAAAGGCTCCGCGAAAAAAATAATCAGCTGTAACAAAAAAATTACCTTGAACCGAACGAAACTCAGTCTTGTGACACCGGTGTCTGCGGCAGAACATACGTGAGCCGCTAATAACATAAAAAAAATTCCAAAAATTAACCTGCAACCGAAAGAACCCGCCCGGTGTTGCCCGGGCCCATGATAATAACCTTAAATGCACCTTAAATTTGTATGGTTTTATATCTTTAACTCGATTTTGTTTGAATTTCTATTTTTAAATGAAAACATCACAAAAAAGAAAAAAATAATAATAATTATCTGTAACAAAAAAAAATTACTTCAAACAGAACGGAACTCGGGTTCGTATCCCAGTGCCTGTGGCACGTATATGCAGGCCGCTATTAACATGAAAAAATTCTCAAAAATTAACCTTGAACCGAACGAACCTCTGACTCGTGTTACCGCTACCTGTGCCTGCGGCACCGTATAGCAGGCATGCTACGCACGCACTGCAAAATCCACTTTCCTCCAACAGGGAGCGCAGTATGTTGTATACGAACATCACTAATCACCTTGAATTTCCAAGACCTTTCAAATAAGGTGTCACATGGTCGTGTCAACTGCAAAATCCTTTAGTTTCACTTTCCACCGCCAGGGAGCGCAGTTTGTTCTGTACGAACATCACCAACGGTGAGGAAATACCAAGACCTTTAAAATAAGATATAACATGATAGGGTCTACTATAAATTCACCTAGTTCCATTTTTCACCACCAGGGGCGCACTATATTGTATACAAACATCCCCAATCAACATGGAATTTCAAGACCTCTATCACCAATCGCCTTGGATTTCCAAGACCTTTTAAATAAGGTGTCACATGGTTTTGTCAACTGCCAAATCCTTTAGTTGCACTTTCCACCGCCAGGTGGCGCATTGTGTTCTGTACGAACATCACCAACGGTCAGGAAATACCAAGACCTTTAAAATAAGATGTAACAGGATAGTGTCTACAGCAAAATCACTTAGTTCCATTTTTCACCACCAGGGGTTGCACTATACTGTATACAAACATCCCCAATCGACATGAAATTTCAAAACCTTTAAAATGAGGTGCTACATGTGTGGGTCTAGAACGGATTTCCCTCTCAAACTAATTTCCCCCCTTTCCCCTCCCCTCCAAATCTACTTTCCCCCTTTAAAATCGAAAATTCCAAATCCGCAGAAAGTGATTTTTTAGTATTCGACTCTAGTCCCCATATGTACAATTTCTTCACCGTGAAGTAATTTGAAGCTTAGTTAAGCTCGTAAACGTGTTTTTAAACCGAAACGGGTGGTCCACCCGTTTCCGCCGGGGGAGAAACGGTTTCCGGGGAACCGTTCGACTTTTTTTATTTTTCTGTTCTCATAGCACATCTACAGACCAAGACCTTTCTTTAGACACCTCAACCAAATTTTTACACCGAGTAGTTCTCTCAATATAGTGGAGACAGGCAAAAACATGTTTCAAATTAATATATAGATTTTCCAAATTTTTCATGTGTGTGTAAAATCTTTTAAATTATTCTTTTGATTTTGAAGCAAAAATTACTAGTTTTAATCATTCAATAGCTATCCTTATATAAGGAAATACAAAAGGATCAGAAAGTTATGACACTGTCTATAGAAACAAAATCTAATTTTACAATATTCATGTTATTGAAATGTTCATAATTTGTAATTAATATAAATAATTAAATATTACTATCCTTAATTTTTAAATAATATTTCTGATACATGAAATTTTTCAAAATGTAATTGAAATTGGAGAGCATTAACCACTGGAAATATAAATGGAATTAAATACCGTTAAGGTCAGTGACTAGGTTCACGTTGGGCTTATTCTCATGCTGTTTGGTTGATGATTTGTTGTATTTACTCTTGCTTCTTGTTCTCTTTATATATGATGGATCACCAGCCTGTGTCAATGTTTAATTGCTCCAGGTTATTACCGCTTGCTTCGTCTACTAAGTTTCCACTGTCTCTCGATTCAATGCTTGGTCTGAAAATTAAACATGTGTAGAATATTTAGGTGAACTCTTGGAGGTACAAACACTTATATTTTCATCTGGTTCAACTTCTATTTGAGAATTGGACACAATAAATGCTGGTTTAAGGGCCCTCTTCACTCAGCATTTCCTTTTCTAAAAGCCAATGTTATCCTATGGAAAACTTTCTTTGCACTTAAAACAGTGACATATTAATTGATTGAGATGCGGTTTTTTTTATTGGATTACTCTCATTTCGTAAACTGACGCAGCTTTTGTAGATTTTATGAAAAAATAACAGTTGTTTTTTAAGAAAGCTGTTTTATTGCAATATTTGGGTTGATGCATTAAATGGCTTATAAAAAACTCTTTAAATTTTTTAAAACAGAATTTAAAAAGCTGCGTCAATCTCAAAGAGTTTAATTCAATGTGGAAAAAAATCCTGTATTTTAATAAAATTTTAAATCAATTAAATTTGCAAAGAAAGTCCAAAAATTTTACAAATTTGTGCCGATTTTCCTCTTTGACACACCCTTTATCTGGCTACGCCTCTCGTTCGTGGTTTCGAAGAAAAGATGTTTACATTTCTGTGGTGAAGATACGTCTAGGCGTTGTGGTTTTTTATTCAGTTATTTATTTATTTATTTTTTAATATTATTATTATTATTATAGATTTCACCTGTATTACGGATGTGAGTAACATAACAATTTAAAAGACAATCGTTCAGAGACTTATTTATAGGACATATATGATCACATTTTATTTTAAATAGTTTTTTATTGCGCGTAATACTAATATTATATGAATACTTTGTACATAAATCTGATATTTTACTGATAATGCCACGATTGACAATATACAAAAAAATTTTTTTAACAAGTTATATAAAACTTTTTACTAAATTAAGCAGATTTTCAATAATAAATTTTATTTTAAAGTATATAATCTGGTGTGGCACCCACACGACTTTTTATTACCCTACATTTAAATTTTATAAAGAGAAATTCAGATTGAGGAATAAAATATCAAGTACTGTATAAAATTCTATAGTAAAAAGAATTTAAGCTAGCTTTACGAATAATTTAATTTGACAAATAATTTTCTGTGGGAAGGGCGGAGGGGAGTACCACCCTTCTCAACCCACATTTGAAACTAATATCTACATTTCTATAGAATTCACGACTAATATTAAATTTAAAATTATGTTCAACAATAACTTTCAATCACATTCATTGACAACTTTAATCCGTATCACTCGTTGAAACTTATCAATATTGATCAAACTGTTCAAGTATGAATTTCATATGAACTTTAAAATATAACGCTTGAGTTCCCTGCCGGTATTTAGTTTTTAAAGTTACACTGATAACAGACTCACAAAGAACAACTGTTAAAAACTTTGTTTAATTATTCACGGAATCTCAAAATACGTAGTTATTTAAAATAATCTGGTGTGTCACTCACACGACTTTCTCTTACCCTGAAATTTAATACTATAAATACAGGTTGCAGATTAATAGGTAAGATAACGAGTACTGTTATGTAAACCTATGTTAAACAATTCATATTAAGCTTCTGAAGAGTTTTATATGATAATTAGTTCTGTGTGAGAGGGGCGGTAGCCCCCCTCAACCCCCCGTTTCATTAATGCACCTACATTTATATAGAATTTTATTTGGTTATTAAAAAATAATTTATTAAAATTATTATTTAAAAAAATTGTCTTTTATGATAAGGCAGACGATTTCCATATTAGAGAAGTAGTATAACACCAAATATCCAAAAAAGTCCATTTTATTCTCAAAAAAAAAAAAAAAAAAAAGCCTTTTTTTTTTTCGTTAAAAGTAAAAAAAATCGATAACTTTGTTTTAAATTATCGCAGATCGATGGTTCAACCATTCGTTTTAAAGGTATTGGTGAGCTCTTTTGAAAGATACCCATCATGAAAATTTACTCCCCTCGAGGGGGGACTTCCCCCCCAGGGGGGGAGGCGAGGCTCCTACATACACAATTTTTTCCCCCAGTTAACTGTCTCTATTACAATATATATATATTTGTTTCATTTGGTTTAGTGCAGTCTATAGACGTTAAACTCTATTTTCCTGCAATTTCCCCCATAGACGTAATGTATTAGAATTATCTTGATTGTCCCTGTACACGAACCATTTGCTTGATATTAACGAAAAGCTTAGTGTAGCATCCCTATATGATACACATTTAGAATACCAAGTTTGAACTTTCTGCCATAATTTGTTTTTGAGATATGCTGATGACAGACAGACACACAGACCATTTGCTAAAAACATGATTTTCGTATTCAGGGGACCTCAAAACGTGTAAATATAACAAAATCTCGCGTTCGAAAATTTGACCCAAAAACAATACTTTCTCTACCTTATGGGTAAGAGAAAGTAAAAAAAAAAAAAAAAAAAAAAAACAAGACTTCAAATTAAACTAAATATTTTATTTACTCTTAGGTATGAAGAATTAATTTACGTTCCTGAGCAAAATAAGTTGTATTAATATTGAAGTCTAGGAATTGAGTGAAACAAATATTTTTAAGGACATAAGCAAGTTGATTTTATAACAGAAGAAACTAAAACTAATTAAAGTTTGCAAGAAATGGGAGTCAAGTGTTTATGAAGTTATTTATAAACGACGAAATCACACTATTATTTTCAAAGATTTTGCGCTCTTATTTTCGCGCCTAACATAAAAGCACACCTGAAATTTTAAGTATGGTACCTGAACATGAACGCTGTTTCTATGCGTTCTTTTAGGATTACAGTAACTGGATATCAAGCTGTGTATCGATATTAATAAAATCAGACTTTTCTCTGTAAATTTATCAGGGGAAAAAAAAAAAAAAGCGATATCTTCACTTTCCACACACCATAAAATTCGAAAATTACTTCAGAAAATTTTGTCTGTGTGTGTGTGTCATCGTGTCTGTATGTCTGTAACGCTATTATTGTCCGGGTATCACGTGAGAATGGCTGGACGGAATTCAACGGCGCTTGGCAGAAATTTAGGTCTTTACGCAACTAAAATCTGACAACTTTTTCGAAATTCCCTCCCCAGTTATCGCTGGGATGGGGGGAACAAAAGTTAAAAACATGTTTGTAAGCATAACACCGCTCCAAATTACTTCACTGTAAAGAAATTGAACATATAAAGAATAGACATGAGTATAAATAAAACGTTATCTGCAATTTAGAAATTTTCGATTATTAACCCTTTCAGCCGCAGTGTTCCCGCTGATGGAACACCTAATTTTAATTCTCAAGTGCAAAAACTCATCCTGTAAATTTTTTAGCAAAAATTTACGTTTATAACATATTAGAAAAGGCCCTTTTTTTTAACCTGAAAATTTAAAATTTCTTTTATTTAAATTTTGTTCGTAAATTCCGGTGGCGAGAAATTTCGCAATTTCCGAATTTTTTAAAGAACTCTACAAAAAAATGGAACAAAGATGTGTATTTGATTTATTTTTACTTCCATTACCCGACTACCATAGGTAATGGAAGTATTGTATTTGGTCCAAAAATTCGATATCGAGATTTCACCTGATTTACATGTTTTAAGGTCTCCTGAGTTCAAAAAAGTGCTTTTTAGCAATTGGTCTCTGTGTGTATGTATGTATGTGGAAAATATTCAAGCTATTTTATGTCGGAAACTAATAAAGACAGAACTACGAAACTTTAGAATTGAAACTGTTCTGGTGTACAGATAAACTTTTCAAATTTTGGTGAAAATTGGAAAACCAGAAGTGGGACATCTGAAACCGGAAGTGAGGCCATAAGTCCATATCTCAAAAACGGCTCTAACGATTTTCTTTAAAATTGCTGTATAAACACTCTATTATATATCCTTTCGAAGGATATAGTTGGTTAGTTCAGGAAAATTGATAGGCGCCCTGTACAAATAGCTAAATTTCAGGTCCTGCAAATGCTTTCCTGTCAAAACGGCTGTATGTTTTTTTTTTTTTTTTTTAAACTTGCCATATTGACCCTCTTTTAAATATCCTTTTACATATAATTGTTGTTTTCTGGCCAACAATTAATTTTGTCAAGCTTTGGTAAAAATCGGTATCTCAAACTCGGCTCTAACGATTTTCTTGAAAATTGTTACATAAACCCATTTTAGATATCCTTTCTCCTGCTTTACTTGGTTATCACAGGAAAATTAATAGTTATCCTGATCAGACAGATCAGTTTTACATCTCGAAACTTGGTGTTTCAAATAAATAAATAAACTCTGCCAATTTTCTTCCCCTTTCTTTAAAAAAAAAAATCGCTGTGCAAACTCTGTTTTATGTTTTTACACGTGTATTAACTTTCCCTTACCGGAAAATTTTTAGGTGTCTATTTCATTAGGACAATTCCATGTCTTCTGTTAACATTATCTTCAAAAATTGCATATAATACGTGTAATAGTGGGTAATGGAAGTCGTGTGGTTGTTTCACACCAGATTTTTAAATAAATGTAGGCACTATAATTCAACACTATTTATATATTATACTACTTATAAAAAATTTGACTTGTATAAAGAAACACGTATAAATAACAACACAAGTACTCTTTCTTTAGAAAACAGAGCTGGAGGACTTGTGCGACCGCACCTGTCCGTGATCTTCGAAATACGATCCCGAAGGTCACGACCTGTCGCACACCCCGTCCAGCTCTGCGTTCAGTAGTCTGAGCTCCAGAGTGCAGATAACCCATCTCTAAATATCAGTAATGTTATAATGTTATATATCTTTGTTATTTTTTAGTTAAATTAATTATATCAAACCGCAAGTTTAATCATAAAAATATTTTCTTTTGTTAAATTTCATTGTTACAGAATTCGCCGATATAACTACTGAAAGCCTAAAACGGGCAGAATATAGAATAAAATACTTCGTCGGGTCGGGCTACGTTATTAAAATACATATAAATAGACTAGCAGGCTACGCCCGCTACGCTGGTCACTATTTTTAAATGAATCATTATAATTAATGAATTCTCAAAATTGCATTAATTTTTATCATGTGGAAAAAAAAAAAAAAAAAAAAAAAACTCTGATCGGGAAAAATGTCGCACCGGGTCCCAACTGCCTTCGGCAGCGTAGACCCGTGCGCGATTGCATATATATGAGCGCCCTAATAATTTTACAAATTCGAAAATATCCGCAATCGATTTGAAAGTATCAAAAACCTCTATGCACCAGTTTTGAACGATCTATCTCTATTTTTATTTTTTTGCCCCTCCGCTTCCTCCTCCCTTCCCGCCCCTCCCAATAATTTTTAAAATTCAAAAATATCCGCAATCGATTTGTAGGTATCGAAAACCTCGATGTACCAATTTTGAATGATCTTGATGGATATATTTTTTTTTGCCCCTCTGCCCCCCACCCTTCCCGGCCCTTCTAATAACTTTCGAAAATATCCCCATTCGAGTTGCAGGCCTCTAAAACCTATCTGTACCAATTTTGAATGGCCTAACTGTATTTCTATTTGTTTTTGCCCCATAGCCCCCCTTACCACCCCACCCGTACCCGTCAGTCCTAATAATTTTACAAATTCAAAAATATCCGCAATCGATTTGTAAGTATCGAAAACCTCTTCGTACCAATTTTGAACGACTTGCCACTATTTTTATTTTTTTGCACCCCCCCTCCCCTCCCCCTTCTTGCCCCTCCTAATAACTTTACACAATCGAAATTATCCCCATTCGACTTGCAGGCCTCTTAAACCTATCTGTACCAATTTTGAACGGCCTAACTGTATTTCTATTTGTTTTTGCCCCATAGCCCCCCTAACCACCCCACCCCTACCCGCCCCTCCTAATAATTTTACAAATTCAAAAATATCCGCAATCGATTTGTAAGTATCGAAAACCTCTACGTACCAATTTTCAACGATCTGACACTATTTTTATTTTTTTGCCCCCCCCGCCTCCCCTCCCCCCTTCTTGCCCCTCCTAATATCTTTACACAATCGAAAATATCCCCATTCGACTTGCAGGCCTCTTAAACTTATCTGTACCAATTTTGAACAGCCTAACTGTATTTCTATTTGTTTTTGCCCCATAGCCCCCCCTTACCGCCCCACCCCCTACCCGCCCCTCCTAATAATTTTACAAATTCAAAAATATCCGCAATCGATTTGTAAGTATCGAAAACCTCAACGTACCAATTTTGAACGATCTGACACTATTTTTATTTTTTTGCCCTCCCCCCCCCCCGCTTCCCCTCCCCCCTTCTTGCCCCTCCTAATATCTTTACACAATCGAAATTATCCCCATTCGACTTGCAGGCCTCTTAAACCTATCTGTACCAATTTTGAACGGCCTAACTGTATTTCTATTTGTTTTTGCCCCATAGCCCCCCCTTACCACCCCACCCCTACCCGCCCCTCCTAATAATTTTACAAATTCAAAAATATCCGCAATCGATTTGTAAGTATCGAAAACCTCTACGTACCAATTTTGAACGATCTGACACTATTTTTATTTTTTTGCCCCCCCCGCCTCCCCTCCCCCCCCTTCTTGCCCCTCCTAATATCTTTACACAATCGAAAATATCCCCATTCGACTTGCAGGCCTCTTAAACCTATCTGTACGAATTTTGAACGGCCTAACTGTATTTCTATTTGTTTTTGCCCCATAGCCCCCCTTACCGCCCCACCCCCCCTACCCGCCCTCCTAGTAATTTTACAAATTCAAAAATATCCGCAATCGATTTGTAAGTATCGAAAACCTCTACGTACCAATTTTGAACGACCTGACACAATTTTTATTTTTTTTGCCCCCCCCCTCTCCTCCCCGCTTCTTGCCCCTCCTAATAACTTTACACAATCGAAAATATCCCAATTCGACTTGCAGGCCTTTAAAACCTATTTGTACCAATTTTGAACGGCCTAACTGTACTTCTATTTGTTTTTGCCCCATAGCCCTCCCCCTTGCTGCCCCACCTGGGGGCTGAATTTCTAAAATTCCAGAAATTGATTTTTAGATAGTTGCATTAGCTATATTTTAGAGCAAAAATTTCACGTATATCTATTTTTTTTGTTTGAGATATATAGGATTATGCGAAATCACGTTTTACGCATGTGAAATCACGTTTTGCCCCCCCCCCTGCCCCCTTGGGGACCGAATTTAAAAAATTCCAGAAACCGATTTTTAGACATTTGTATTAGCTATATTTAAAAGCAAAAATTTTAGGGATATCTGTTTTTTTGCTTGAGATATGAAGGATTTTGTGAAATTACGTTTCCCCCCCCCCCTCCCCCCATATCAGAAATGTAGTATAACAGTAAATATCCAAAAAAAAAGTCTATTTTATTCTCAAAAAAAAAAATAATAATAATAATAATAATAATAATAATTACGATTTTTTTTTCAAATTTTTTTTTATTAAAAGTAAAAAAAAAAAAAAAAAAATATCAATAACTTTGTTTCACATTATCACAGATCTATAGTTCAACCATTCATTTTAAAGGTATTGACGAGACCTTCCGAAAGATACCCATCTTGAAAATTTACTCCGCCCGGGGGAGGGCGACAACCCCACAAGCACAATTTTTCCCCCCTAGTTAACAACTACTTTTATCAATAATTCATATTAGTTTTACAATCAAAAGTTAAAAATAACTCTCCTTATGTACATTTATACGAAATTTTGTCCTATACTGCCATGTTAAAAATTTAGAAAAAATGCTATCACAGCGCCACCTATTGGGCGATTGATCCCTAAATCTAATCAGCACCAGTTTATGTCAGGGTCCAACTAAATACCAAGTTTGGTTAAATTTCGTTCATTGGTTCGTTAGCCTCCAAAAATTCGTGACACACACACACACACCCACACCCACAGAGAGACAGACATTTTCTAAAAACTATCAAATCATGTTCAGCACATCCCGAAACGTGCAAATCCATCGAAAACCGGAGTTCGAAAATTTTCACGAATCCAATACTTTCTCTATATTACATATAGAAGAAAGTCCCCCCCCCCCCCGGGAGGGATAAATTTTCAAGATGGGTATCTTTCGAAAGATCTCGTCAATACCTTTAAAACGAATGGTTGAATTGTAGATCTATGATAATTTAAAACAAAGTTATCGGTTTTTTTTTTGTTGTTGTTACTTTTAACGAAAAAAAAAAAAAAAAAAAAAAAAAAAATCGTAATTTTTTATTATTATTATTATTATTATTATTATTATTTTTTTTTTTTGAGAATAAATGGAACTACTTCTCTAATATGGAAATCGTCTGCATTATCATGGAAGAAAATTTTTTTTTATAATAATTTTAATAAATTATTTTTACTGAGGGAATTTGTATAGGAAAATATAGAAGAAAGTCATGTGGTGGCCACAACATACTAGTTTAGTTAAATTAATTATATCAGACTTCAAGTATAATTATAAAGTATATATATATATATTTTAAATTTCACTGTTACGTAATTCGCCGGTATAACTAAAGAAAGCCTGAACCGGGCTGAAAATAGTATAAAGTACTTGGTCGGATCGAGCTACTCTATTAAAATACATATAAATAGATTAGAATAAATGAGGAAAGTTATTTGATGTCATGTGAAAATGGAAAAGAAAAAGAAAAGAAAAAAAGAAACACAAAAATAAAAAAAGAAAGAAAGAATTAAAACAAAACAAAGATCAGGCGAAACCGCAATAAAGGACGTGGCTGATTTTTGATTTATTCTTCCAAAAAGTCAATGATTCGTCAGTGAATCTGTCAATCTTCTCCACCTCCTGTCAAAACCACGTGGGACACTTTTTATCTGCTTTCAGCCGGCATCGGAATTTTTTTTGAGTGAAGAGGGCCGTTAAGACTATCAATATAAACAACTTGGATTCTTTCATCTATTAAAATATGGAAATACGATGATGTTCCATGAGCTATAATCCCTTTTCCTCTCTTGATACCACAGAGTCTGGTCCATCATATGGTGGCTGTAATCATATCTCACAAATACATGTGAACAATTTTTAATGTTTATGTACAATCACTGATTATTGTGATGTGCAGATGTAGGTTTTGGTTTAAGTAAACATATTTCTGCAACTTTTCAACATAAAGATGAGATGTAGATCTTTTATGTCTACAGTAGGATCATATAAGTCACCAGGAAACCTTAAAACACTTCAGTATAGTAAATCAGCAGGAGTTGCTTCACTCAGGGCTCATTTAATTTCATTTGAGCCCTTGGGTACACACTTTTGTGTTCCCCACCTCCACTGGTCGTAATGTGCATCAACAGCAAGGATACATATATACCTGTATATTGGATTAAAATGACAGAATTTTGAATTTTGACACCATTTTTGTCATTTTTAAAGGCAAAAAAGGGCAAAATATTTTCAGAATCAGTTTTAGGTCCCCCTGCTACTCAAGGCCCAGGGCGTGTGCCCCGTATGCTCCTCTGTGTTAATCAAGCTCTGGCATCACTATCTTCTTTCAGTGCACATTTAAAACAAAGAATATCTACTACGTAAAGAAGGAAAGCTTCAGTAAAACGTAAGTATCGCCATCTAACGGCGCCGGGCGAGTACGAAGGAAAAGAAAACATTCAAGGATACAGGATGATCTGGCCGAGATGCTGTAATTCCGCGAGCATGCGCTCTCTAATCGTAAACAACGAGGCGAGAGGCAAGTGGTAATCCCACAGATTAAAAGAGATCCTAAATCCGAGAGGCAAGTGGTAATCCCCTTGGTAACGTGTTTTCGCCGCCATTTTCGAATTCGGATTTCAAATCTTTTTCTTGTACAAGTATTTGCTTCGTAATTTATTCAAAAATACTAGGGTGCGTAGTATGTATTTCACGTGTATTAAATATTCATGGGGATTTAATCTTTTATTACTCACTTTTTCTGTAAAATACATTTTTTTTAAGCTGCATTATTTTATCGTGTTGGTTTTCGATTATTGCTCCTCAAGCCAAATTGATTAATTGGATTGATATGATAAATCGGAAGAAGATATTTTTCAACAATCAAGATTGTCATTTACGCTAGTTGATATAATTTTGGAAGGCATTAAATATTATTGCTTTTACGCCTTCCAAGATTACTATTTGCTGGCTTCAGAGACTAAAGAATATTTAAAAATTGATAGTGAAGATGGCTTTTAAAGATCTAAAAGGTATGTATTCTGCACCTTTAAATTAGGTAATTAATTATAAAAGTATGTCCACATGTTCTGAATTATTATTTTATTTTTATTATTCACATATCTATTAGCATATTTAAAAAATAACTTAGGTTTTGTATTAATTATTTTAACTCCCCCCCCCCCCCTCACACACACAAGATATAATCAGTATAGGAATTAATGTGGCTATTACTTATAGCTCTTATATGGAAAACATAAAAAAAATTATGAGGAATAATTGATATTTTGATTAACAATAATGCCTAAATTTTATAAAACCATAATTTGTGATTTTCTTTTTCCTTTAAATACAGTGGCTGTATTAAAGAAATGACATTAGTAAAAGAAAAAAATATCACAGTCTTAGTATTTTAGGTAGGGGGGGGGGGGAGCTATTTGTTGGAAAATGCAATTATCGTTAACTGGTTTACAGATAAATAGTTTTATACCGTATAAGTAGACAGGAAACATGATAAAAAATGATCTTTATTTTTTATTTAAGATGACAGGTATCAACACCCTTACTACATCTTAAAGTTATTTCATTTGGTGACTAATATTAAACACAAATCAACTAAAAAAAAAATGCATTGTAATAGTGGAAAATTTATGAATACATTTGTGATGTAGTAAAGACTGTATAAGTGGAGTTAATAAATTTTTAAGAACTGTTGATACCATCAAAGATTGGGAATAACATTAAGCACACTTCAATAATTATAAAATGGATTAAAAATAAATAATTAAATTAGAAGTATATATAAATTTAGATACAAAAGTATGGTATCCCATTAAAATAGAAATATATAAGACAGTAAAATTTTTTTTCATATGCCATCAATTCTTATTACACTGAATTTACTTTATTCCATCTTTACCTTATATCTGTACTTTTACATTAGATTATACAATTCTAGTTATAAATCACAGATGATTAAAAAAAAAAAAAAAAAGCAAAATATTTAAATTAATTAGAGAGAAAGTCTATATAGCTTTTATTAAATTTTTTTTTCATAATTCTAACTTAATATAAACGAGGTTTTAAATACATATTTTTTCTTAGGAAGCAGATTATAGTTTTAGTTTAAAAAACATTTTACTGAATGTAAGAGACAATAGTATAACTAAATTGGTTAATTACATTTTATAAACTTAAAATTGGAAAGATTTAACAAAAAATGCAGTATTTCATTTCCAATAATAACTGAAATACAAATAAAATTATGTTTTTTGAAAAAGGATTAGTAATTAATGAGACATAACATTAATTTTTTTTTAACTTATATTAAAAAAAAAAAAAAAAAACTTATTTCAAAAATTGTTGATATTGTTTACATTTAGGTATTCTACCATTTTTTCAAGCACTTATCTTTAAATATTTATTTATTTTTTATTTTTTTCTGTGAATTATTTGAAAAGGTTTTTCAATATATATTTCTCTATCAATCTATTGTTTCTACAAAATGATTTAAGTGGGTAGAGTTTAATATTTTTGACAATGATTCCTTTCATTAACAAGCAAAATAGCTTAAAAAAAAAGCATTTTTATTATCATTATTACTATTTATTTATTTATTTTGCAATGAACAATAAAACTAATGATCTAAAATTGGATGAGGCAATTTCAATACATTTTGTTTACAAAAACTTTCATTACTGCTCTCCTAATAACTTTTGGTATTTTAAGTTTTTTTTTTTTTTTTTTAATACATATACACAAACACATTTATACATTTTTGTGTTTTACGGAAATTAAGTTCTTTCCCCCTTCTATTTTTATACAATGTACACAAACACACCCATACATTTCTCTCAAATTATAATTTTTACAAAACGATTAAAGTTGGTAAAATTTAATATTTTGACATCCATTTTCATTCAATAAAAATGAAAAGTTTAATAAAAAAATCACTCATTAAAAACATTAATAAATGTATATATATTAATTTTCTTATGATAAAACCATATTTTAAAATCATTTTATTCCAAAAGAAAACATTCCTAAAGTAATTTTCTAATTTGGAATGTTTCATAAAACCCAACGAAACTGGATCAAAACTGAAAATTCTACGAGAATGCCGTCACGTCACTTCCCTGTAAAGTTTGCTATACAACAGTACCTACACGGCGCGCTTGCTCAGACGCTCCCAGTTTGCGTTTACATTATTTCTACTGGAGCTTTCCTTCTTTTCGTAGTAGATATTCTTTGTTTAAAACCCAAAAGAATTCTAGGGAAGATTTCAGACTAACTACTGGTTCCATGAACCATAATCACTGCTGTTAGTGGTCTGTGAAAATTTTCAATCAAACCATTTCTTTTCAGATTGTATGGTGACATTCTCCATTTTTCTATACCAAATAATTGAGCAAACTGCTCAAATAAATGAGATTCCAACCGTCTTCCTTGATCTGTCATAATTAGTGATGTGGGGTGGAAATTTTTCTGCAGAAAATTTTCTTTTTTGGAAAATTTTCTACTATGTTTTTCTGTAAAATTTTCCAACCAAAAAATCATTTTTTTTAGTAAATCTTTTGCATGATATATTTAAATTTTCTTTTATTAGTCATAGTAATGCTATATACAGTGTGAAAAGCGAAAAGTTTCTGATTAAAGTCATCATTTTAGAATGTTACCAGATATATGTTTTGAGCAACTTGCTCGAGAAAGAGGTTATTTATTATAATACAAGAGATCTATGGTTGCTAATCAGAATTTTAAATGTCCATTCAATAAGTTTGTAAGAACATAATTATAAAGCATTTGGCAGCATAACAAAAAAAGAATATATTGATTAATTAATGCCCTACTATACTGCTGAGCATGTGTATTTATTTTTCAAAATATTCATTTGATAAATGGTGATACGCCGATGTTTTTCAAATTCAGGCAGCAATTCTGACTTAGGTCACTTAATGGTCTCTGCTTCTGAGAGTGACTCAGAAAGTTATTGCCATAATCTTCCTTAAATATTCAATAAAAAAAAAAAATTGCTATAATTACAAAATTGGCATTGTTGAAAATTTTAGAGAAAAATCTTACATAAAAACATAATTATATTTTTTTAAATCACTTTTTAAAACTAATTTCTAATGTGGGAAAAAAGAAAAAGAAAAATACAAACAACAGGAAATACAATTAATTGCCTAAATAAATAAACAGCAAGATTTTGATCAAAATTTAAGGAAATCAAATAGATAAAATGAATCACATCATATCTTGTAACTGGAGGTTTAGTTGAAAGAACGCAACATTTCTTTATTTGCTTAAAAAATCCGAAATTGAATTGTACTTGAAAAATCTCACAAAGGTGTTACATTTAAAGTTAAATAATAGCAATAAAAAAATCTCAAATTTCCAGATTAATTTTTTTGAATAGAGGATTACATCCATTATCCAATACCACCAACTATTAAAAAATATGATTTTGTGTTCGTAAACTATGCTTAAAAATAGAACAAATCAAAAAAAGTAAAAATCAAAAGAATTTTGATGAAATGAACCTTTGCATGGTCTGAGCCATACCTTACTAATTACCTTGTACAGTCGGCAGCAAAATTATTGATGTGCTAGCAATAATTTCTATTTAAAAGATGTGCACCTAATACTAATTTGTTAAGTAAATATTTATCGAGTCATGATCATAGTCTTATACTGTTTATAAAAAAGTAAGTTCATGATAAAAATTAGCTATCAAACTAAAGAAAAGAAAGAAAAATATAGATGTGTGTTTCAATAATTTTACTGCCACTAACAGCCAAACCCCATATTATTCTAAACAGAAATTTGTTATGATAGTTACCTCTGTTTTTTATTTATTTATTTATTTATTTTTTAATTCTGGTTATTTTTAGAAAATTCACAACTATTAAATTTGTTCTTGTTTTTCAAAAGTTGGTTTTTTTTTTTTTTTTTTTAATGTTTTATTTTGAAACTAGCAGGCTACGCTCGCTTCGCTGATCACTATTTTTAAACGAATCACTACAGTTAATGAATTCTCAAAATTCCATTAATTTTTATCATGCGAAAAAAGAGAGAGAAAAAAAATATTATTGGAAAAAATGTCGCACTGGGTCTCCACTGCCTTCGGCAGCGCGCGCATTTATGTCCGACACCCTTAATGAATCACTGTATTATCTTAAGGGAAAAACATATAAAGAAAAAAAAAAATTCTCCCTTCAGTGAAATAATCGGTCCGAGTCCCCAATGCCTGCGGCAGAGTATACAGGCACGCATGTTCCTTCACCTACCGTTCCCGCCCCTCCTAATTATTTTAGACTTTAAAAAATACTCGCAATCGTTCTCTTGGTCTTTTAAACCTAATAATACTAATTTCCAACATTCTATCTCAATTTCTTTATTTTTAATCCTGCGTCTGCCACCCTTCCAACCCCTCGTACTGTACTTTCAAAAATATCCGTTATCGGGCCTCAAAACCTAACAACACTGATTTTCAGTGCTCTAACTCTTATTTATATATTTTTGCCCCTTTATGCCCCCTTCCTGTCTATCCTAATAATTTTACAAATTCGAAAATATTCGCAATCGATTTGTAGGTATCAAGCACCTCCATGTACCAATTTTGAGCGACCTAACTCAATTTTTATCTTTTTGCCCCTCCGCCCTCCTTCCCACCCCTCTTAATAACTCTACAAATTCGAAAATATCCTCATTCGACTTGCAGGCCTGTATAAAACCTATCTGTACCAATTTTGAATGCTCTAACTGTATTTCTATTTTTTTCCCCCATAGCCCACTTTCCCGCCCCACCTGGGACGAATTTCGAAAATTAAAAAATTAGTTTTTATGTATTTGTGGGAGCTATATTTTAGATCAAAAATCTCACATATATCTTTTTTCTGTTTGCGATATAAAGGATTATTTCAAATCATTTTGCCCCCTCTCCCTCCTCTTGGGGGCTGAATTTCTAAAATTCTAGAAATTGGTTTTTAGGTATTTGTATTAGCTATATATCAGAGCAAAAAATTCCCGTATATCTATTTTTTTGTTTGAGATATATAGAAGTATGTGAAACCACGTTTTGCACATGTGAAATCACGTTTGCCCTTGGTGACCGAAATTCTAAAATTCCACAAATTTGTTTTTAGATATTTGTGTTGGCTATATTTTAAAGCAAAAATTTTACGGATATCTGTTTTTTTCTTTGAGATATGAAGGTTTTTGTGAAATAACATTTTGCCCCCTACTCCCCCTTGGGGGGGGGCGAATTTCGCAAAATCGCTTCTTAGGGGGTGCTTACGCGAATTTGGAAAATGCCTACTCCTCAGAACCTTGGCGACAGATGCTTGGCGCGAGACGGCATTTTGTGACGATAAATATGAAATGTGGAAACTAATCTTTGATTGAATCAAACCTGTCAGAATGAATCAAGAATGAATGAATCATCGATTCACATCCACCGTACTTGCGTTCTTATCGTAGTATAAAAATAAAACATTTTGTTTTATAAAAAAAAAATAATTTTCTTCACATTTAATTGAATGAAAGGCGATTATTTTAAAGAAGACTTTTTTTCTTCTTTTATGTTTAAAATGTGCTAAATAAAAATACAAATTTATTACAGATAACTTGTTTTACCAATATGTAAACGTATCATAATAAATTTCTCCACAATTTATTAACTTTATCATTCAATAATTTTCTTTATTCAATATAAATTATTTTTATTCAAATAAATTAATTTATACTTTTACATATTTCTTCTGAAGTATTCTTTCTTTCTGTCTTGTTTTCGTTAAGGGAAAAAAAAATTAATCCTTGGTAAAGTAATGATGTACTTAAGTAATTACTGAGTAATTACAAACATAAGTAATTAAGTAAAATGTTTGTTAGGTAATGTTAATTTTGATTAATGCAGATTTTTTTTTCTTTGCCTAACTCTGAAATTAAGTATAGCATGCACAGTTTTATTTATTAAGCTCAATTAATTTTTAAAATAGCAACACATTGATTTTCTTCTATTTACTTATTTAGATTAATAAATAAATAAGGCTCACTTTCTAAATATTGAACTAATTCAAATGTTTGTGCAGGTATAGATTGATTACATTGATAATATAATTAATTGCATGTATTATAATCTCTTCCTTTGAATGAAATTTCTAATTATTTTTATGTAAATGATTTTTAACTCAATTTATTTCAGTAATAATCTTGCTTTAGTAAAAATGAACTATGTCCAAACATTTAAAAGTATTTATATAATCTTAATATTTTTTCTATATATATATAACCTTTCATTTTTAAATATTCATGCAAACAATTCTCCATTCAGAGGCCTTTTTTGTAGCCTGTTATATTGTTACAACTTGAATGGACTTTAATTTAGAAATATATGTTATTCATTAAAAGCTTAATCATAATTCACTGTAAGAAAAACATTGATATCTGTGATAATTTAGATAGATTCTTCAAAATAACTTCTAAAGGCTGCATTTTGCTATCTGAAAACATGAAATTAAAAAGTAAAATTTACAGTAATTAAGGATATCCACTTAATTTTCGAAGTATACCTGATATACTCTAATAAAAATGTTGATATAAGTATTTGAGATGTATCCACCAAAATAACTTATTTTAACAATAAATAATCTATATATATAAAAGAGTAAACTCACTGATTACTGACTCAACACAGTCGTGGCGATTCTATGGGAGATACAGGTGAAAATTTTGGTGAGCACGTTGGTTTTAGGACCTTGATGACCACTAGGACGGGATTTTGCAAAATCAGAGAGCAAAAACATTTTTATAAACATAACTCTGCTCCAAATTGCTTCACGGTGAAAAAATTTCAGAGGGAGAGACTAGACTTGAGTAAAAAAAAAAAAAAAAAAAAAAATTATTTTCTGCAATTTTGGAATTCCGGATTTTTAAGGGGGTAAAAATGATTTTTGGAGGCAAATTTAGAAAATACGCATTTTTTAATTAAGCCTCGCTTTCCCAACATCAAGGCGTTACTGCAGAAAAATTGCTTTCAGGTGCCGCTTGGCATGTTTGGCGAAAATCACCAGCACAGCACCTTTTTGTACAATTTAGAAGTTGCAACATTCCACTGGTTATGTTTGCTATCTCTGACAAATTAGTGCACTTCTTGAATGAGGCGGGCTTAACTAAATTTCACTTCAAAATGGGGTCAAAATGATCCCATCTTGGGAAAGCGAGGGTTAAACTCTACCAATAATAGCACAAAGATATAGAAAACCACTAAGAGTCAACTTGAGGATATTTCCAAAAAATCGTTAGTGGTTTTCTGCAATTTTCGATTTTGGGGAGGAGTTACGAGTGGGCAAATTCAAGTCCCCCTTTTAGCACTAAATTTGTCCGGGGAAATATATAGAATCACAAATTTTAGTGTGTGGCTTATTTATGTACGCCTGACACCTATTGTAACAGGATTTTGCAAAAGTTCCCAATTGGGAGGGGGGGGGGGCAATAAACCTATTTCCAAGCATAACTTTCCTTCAATTTATCTCAGCAAGATTAATTTTATGTGTCGATTGTTTATACCTTCCCAACACGCACTGTAAAGGTATTTTTACGCAATTTCTTCCTCCCTCCTTTGCAGGTGGATAGGGAGGCAAAAATATGTTTATAAGAGTAACTCCGCTCCAAATTATCTCAGGATAGTGATTTTTTAACATGTCGATTGGTTATGCTTTCTCAAGACATATACTACAAAGAGATTTTGTAAAATTCCACATTTTCCCCCTTGGGGGTTGGAGAGGAGAAAACATGTTTCCAAGTACAAATCTGCTCTGAACTATCTTAGGTGATTTTTTATGTGCGGGCTGGTTATGAGTTTCCAACACGCACAATGAAGGTATTTTGTGAAATTTCTCCTTTCCTCCCTTTAAGGGTGTTGAGTAGGGGGCAAAAGCACCTTTTAAAGTGTAACTGCTCCAAATTACATAGATACCAAGTCTACTGTTTTTGGCGGGGACTTAAACTGGAAAAATTTTATAGCTGATTTTAGTAATACGAATCGTCGAAAATATATATAACATATTCCATTCAAAAATACTAATGTGAATTTTGATTTAAAAGATTAAAAACAGCAGCTATGAATTATCTCATGAAAGTGATTTTTGATACGTCGATTGGTTATGTGTATTCAACACACACAAACTACAAAGGGATTATTTGAAATTCCGTGCCATCTCCCCTCTTGAGGGTTGGGGGGGGGATTAAAAAACATGTTTGCATGCGTAACTCTGTTCCAAATAATCTTAGAATGGCAATTTTTGATGTGTGGACTGCTTATGCATATTCCACACACACTACAAAGTGATTTTGTGAAATTCCACACTACCGCCCCTTAGGGGTGGGGGTAAACTCTGCAGTAAATTATCTTAAGAAGGAGATTTTCGATGTGTGGGTCAGTTATATATATCGAACTTATAATATAAAATTATTTAGCAAAATTCCCTCCTCCTTCTTCCATTTAAGAGCGGGGAGGGGGTAAAAACACGTTTTAAAATATAGCGCTGCTTCAAATAATCTCAGGATCCTGATTTTTAATGTGTTGGTTAGGTATATGTATGCAACATGTACTATAAAGGGATTTTGTGAAGTGTGGCAAGTGGAAAAACCTTTACCGAAGGTAGCGAGAACTTTAACTTAGATTTTGACTGATTTCAATGATTTTTTAAAATTATTAATGGTATAGCGTTTTGAAATTTCATTTCAATATAATGACCAGCGAAGCAGGCAAAGCCTGCTAGTACATTATAAAAGAGCATCAAAGAACTGGCGTTTAAAAGTAATAATTACAAAACTTTGAATAAACACCATAAAAGCAAGAACTTCCAACAGTTGTTTCGGGTCAAAAGAAAACCTAGCCCTTCGTCAAGTGAATAAAGTAGGCACGAGTGCTGTAACAAAGCGGCAACACAGTGCAACCTGCAACAGTGTGTTGTTGCTTCTTTTACAGCACTCGTGTGTACTTTTTTTGCCTGATGAAGGGTTTTTTTTTTTTTACCTGAAACAATTGTTGCGAGTGTTTGCTTCTATGGTGTTTACATTTTCTAATAATACATTTTCCTATTAAAAAAAAAATTAAAGAGTAAAATTTACTGTCATTCACTTAATTTTCAAAGTACACCTGATCATTTTTTTTCCCCATAGATTTGGTAAAATAGAAATTTTGGCCAATGACAGTCCTTCGTATGTTGTCATTCTTTTTAATCAAGGCACCCTAGTATAACTTACTTGTCAATATTGCAGCCATATTTATTTTAATAATTTAAACTTGAAAAAGAAAATCTTTATTAAATGACGAATTAATTGCCTTAACGATGTTACACGTACATACATTTTATTAAATTATAGCTATATTTTAATACAGTTGTACATATTTTTTATCAATACTTCCTTAATATGAGAGCCTATTTTTAAGATTAATAAAACAAATATTTAAAATTGAGCTATTTCACTATGCATAGAAATCTGTATAGTAGCGATCACTTCCATGCATGTGAACTCACTTTGCAACCATTAAAACCAAAAGAGAAAAAAACATCACTGGATACAACTTACACATTTTGCATGAAAATCTGTATAGCAGTGGTCAGGGTACCATACATGTATGCTTGCTTAGCTAGCATTAAAAAAAAGAATCTGACGTGGACACCACGACTTCCTTATACATCTATTGGAATATACATATGGTTATGGAAACATTGATATTTTTGTGTGAGGTAATTGATTTGTAACTAAACAAGCAGGTTCTAGTCCATGAACATTCCTGAAAACAAGCAAAAAAAAAAAAAAAAAAAAAAAAAAAAAAAAAAAAAAAAAAGATACTCCAACCCACAACGGTCCTGATGATAAAATTATATATACCGCCAATTGTAAATTTTTCAGGAATTTTCTATGGCTTATTACAGAAAATACCATTGGCAAATACTCAGCTTAGACAGTACAAAAATAAAAAAAAAACTGGTGTACAATGAATATTTAAATTAAAAAAACTTTTTCATACACCATAAAATTATGAAAGCATTACCAGTTTCAAAAAGACATGGCCTTTCTTCTTCAGGTACAAAAACCACCAGTCTTGCTTTTTTCTCCAAGGTAATAGCAAGTGCTTTGCACCTGAAAAAGAAAAACCATGTCCTTTTGAAACTAGTAGAGGTTTTATTAATTTTATGGTATGTGAACAAGTTTTTAAGTTTAAATATTAAACACAGCTTAGTGTTCAATGAAAATCATTTCAGTATAAATTGCCTACTTTTATTCTTGTAGGCAAAAATTAGTGGTGAGAAATGAGACATTTTACCAAAACAAATAATTCTGTTAAAATTGAGAAAAGGTTTACAAATTCTGGCTCTCCTGAAGCAATATTTGTCACCAAATTCGATTACTAATCTCGTCAGGCTGCCAAGTTTGTAGCCGACACAAATGTTGATCTTGGCATCAATTTTAGCGATTTGCTGAAAATTTTTGTAAAGAATAAAACCTTACATTACAGCTTTATGGAAGTCTGAATAGCTGCTTTTGTGAGGGGGTTTCCTCCTTCATCAGCTTACTTCCTCCTGGTCCATGCCATCGGTAGTGGATGTTTTCTTCTGTCTCTTGCTTTCTCTTTAATTAGATCGTGTCACTGTCGGTAAGCACAAATGCTGATATCAAAGCGGCAGCATGTGTTGCCACTTTGCTGCAGCACTCGTGCTTCCTTTGTTCGCCTGATGAAGGGTCATGTATACTTTCGATCCAAAACAATTATTGTGAATTTATAGCATTTTATGGTGTTTATTCAAAGTTGCGTACTTATTACTTTAAAACGCCAGTTCCTTCTTATATTCTCTTCTGTTTTCTTCCGTTTCATGATATTTGTGAAATATGCTAGCAGACCCATAGCTGCAGCCACAAATATTTCACTTTTTTCATTTTAGGATGCTATGCTTTTTCTTTCTTTCTCTCTTGGCGGTAATAATAAACTTATACTTAAATTGTAATTTTTAAATTTACTAGATGAGGCTAAGTCTTCAAAAACAATTTGTTAAAAATGATGTATAACTTAAAAATTTTCACGAAATTTGTAAAATTTTGGGTGTGTGGTGATTAAATCTCCAAGTCTCTCATGATTAAGATCTCAGCAGAAGAATTAAAAATTATTTTGCATGGAGCATTTTTAAAAATTTTATCTTATTAAATTTATATGTAATATGTAAAATTCTGAGACAAGGAGTGTAAGCGAAAAGTTGCCAATTAATGAAAAATGTGTTTTTTCTTTGGACTAAAGCTGAATTGTTGCTAATTGATCAAACTATGTTCGATTTGAATGAAACAATTGAATATTACCATAAAAATTAAGTAATAGCAAAATAAATAACACCATAAAATTAAAAAACATACAAAAGTTCAAATGGCGAACATTTCAAAAGATTGCAAGAAAATTAAATAAATGTTTACCTATTTTAAGAAAAGATTTATTTACTGCATGTCATGATGAACTTTCTTTCTTCAATAAGCTTTTCCTCCCTTTTCTTCCATCTGACATCAGTTTTAATGAAATGAGCTAGCAAGCCCACATCTACAGGCACGAAAACAATTTTGTGCACTATAGATATGTTCCAGCTGGCGTAGGATGCAAAGACTTCACAAATGGGGAACTTTCTGAGGAAAACTGCTCTTTCTTTTCTTCTTCAGTCTTTTTTAAACAGTAACTATATAAATACATATTTTAATATTTAAGGATAATGTGCAATTTTTTGGAACTATAGATTTATACACTGAAATTGCTTATTTCAAATTCGTCAGATAAAGCTATAGGGTAGGTGCTTCAGTGATTGGCATGCTCCACTAATTGACATCTATCCCGAAATAATTAATAAATAAGAAAAATAATAAAATCATATTTTACGTATAAGAATTTTAACATTTTTTGTCAAACACTGGAGCATAGGGTGCAAATAACTGATAAAATGAATAACTAGCAGTGTCAAACACTGAAACATAGGGTCCAATTACTGACAAAATGAAAAACTGGCAGTGTCAATTACTGGAACATTGAGTGGGTGTCAAATAAAAATTCATAAAAAAAAATAATTGTTATAAAATGTATATATTTTAACATATATGTGGTTCTGAATGTCTTTCATGCCATATGTACTAACTTAAGATTTCTGAAAAATTTTTCTGATGACTAGAACATTAAAAACATCAGAGATTGCTCTAAAAGTGTCAATCACTGGTGCACTTACCCTATCTACAAATAAAAAATAATAATAATAAATAAATAAATAAAATAAATGAACTATAACAAAATTTTTATAAACAAACACCATAAAATTAAAATAACATACAAAAGTTCGAATGGCAAACAACTGAAAAGGATACAAGAAAATCAAATGTCAAATTTCAATGCTGATCTATTTTTAGATTTATTTACAGCATGTCACAAGGAACCGTGTCTTCAATAAGCTTATCCTCCTCTTTCTTCTTCTATCTGATGTCGATATTAATAAAAATCACTAGCAAGCCCACGTCTACAGGCACAAAATCAATTTCGTGCACTGAAGCTATGGTCCAGCTGGCATAGGATAAACTTCATAACTAGAGAACTTTCCAAGAAACACTGTTCCTTCATTTCTCTTCGATCTTCTTTAAACTGTGATTATTTATAATTTTGAGATTTTCAACTGTTTTTTTTTTAATTGTACTTTATACATTTTTTGCATTTAATTTTTTTTTTAAATGTATTTTGATGCAATTTCATTTTCTGCCATTTTGAGTATGGCATTCTTTGATAAACTTTCCTTTCCTAACGGTTTGTAAATTCCAAGGATAATAGCAAAATTGTGCCAAATTATTGATTTATTAAAAAAAACGCTAAGTCATACCATAAACTGTATTATTATTCACAATTAACAAAAATTAATTCTTGTTTCTATAAATTCAAATTAACTTCACTCAGAATGTATGTGTACTACTTAATCAGCAGTCTACATAATGCAATCTATTCTATGTAAATATATCTCAGTATAATATTCAAAATGTAGTGTGTAATAAATATATTCATCGATATTATCATTATAAAAATGATTGAACTGATAATTACATGTTATCATCAGTTCGACCAATTTCATTTCAAACGGTGATATTTAACAAAATAAACATCTAACTAATATACTAATTAAAAGGCGAATGATCACAATTATATCATAATTTTAAGTCAAATTTGTTTTCAAATGTCTAAACAAATTACCTGATATAAGATGAGTCATCAGGATATAATATCAGATACTAATATTTCAATATGTTATAGTAATAATGTATAAAATATTATGTTTTAATTAAAAAAATAAAAGGAATGTTAATTCTAGGCACTTATACAACTTACAAACATTAAACTAATAATTATAAAACCATTGAATGTTGTGAACATACCTTGCAATAAGTCCTTCACACAAACACAAAATAAACATTTGGATTCCAGCATTATTAATTACTAATTCACTTAAATGCATACGTGAAATAATAACTCATACACAGGCAAAATATAAAATAAATATACGTCAATCTCTTTTCAAGTTTTTCTCGACATAATAAACATGACAATTTGTTTACATGTAGGATGTTTCCAATTAGCTATGAACGTTTAGAAACTTATTTAGAAAATAAAAATAGCTATTCAATTACAAAATGAATGTTTTAAATCATACTCCAAAGTATCTAATTCAGGAGACAAAAGCACCTAAAATTTATTTAAAATTATTGAACAAATTTCTATTGTTAGTGCTAATACGAATTCTGACGTCCGCTTGTCATCAGACATGCGAGCAACCCTACCGTCTATCATCAAGACTGGCGCTCGCCAAAGCCCGATTATGTTTTTTCGCCAAGGTTCTGTATCTCCTAATCCATGGTTCTGAGGAGTAGGCATTTTCCAAATTCGCATCCACGACCGGTCGAGATCGGTCCATTCCACTGAACGACGTGACTCTGGATCGGTCGACACCACTGAACGCTTTGGCTCGGAATCTTTCGACCGGTCGTGGATCGGGCGCTCTACTGAACACGCCCGATATGTTCCGTTTATATTGAAACTTTCCAACCGGAAGTGTTTCATTTGTATGTACCCCTATATTCTAGAAAAATTTTCATATAACTGTTGTCATGTGTCAGTTCTCTTTTAAATTAAAAAGAATAAATGTATTTAAAATAACTATGAACAGTTTTTTCTGAATTGCAAAATATTTTAACGTAATTAAATTTTAATTTTTGTAAAGTACTAATCCGTGGTAAAGTAACTCAATAAAAAAAAAAAAGAAGCTATTATTTGTGCAGAAAAGTTGGCAATAGCTCTTCCTGATGGTCACACTTCCGACAGATGGCGCGGCCTAGGACTATAAATACTTCAGCTCCACACATTTTCTCTAGAGCTTCAGCTTGTTCAATGTATGTCAAAGCTTTTTTCTTCTAGGGACGCTGAATACAGCGTTCAAAATAAAACATTAGAATCAAATAACATTTGGCGAAAAATCGCCAACACTGGTAACACTAACAGGATGTTTTTGCGGTTTGGGGTTACAGAATCGAGTTCCTTAGTGCACTAAATCCTGCCATGTACTATAATACGGTCTTTTGATTGGCTAATTTTCTGTAAGGGGTTGTGCTAGTATGCACTTAGTATATAGTCCCCCGGATTAATGTAATTTAGAGGGAAACCGTCGCCAATTTGGCTATTTAAAGTATGCCAAATGAGCAAAGAAACAAAATTTGATTATTTTATGAAATTTAAGCATTGTTCACCAGAAAAAAATGAACACAATTATTTATTGTTTATACAGAAAATATATATTATTGAAAATCACTTTAATTCGATTTTTTTACTTTACCATTACCGTGTATCGGTAAGTACGATAGGCCTAATATGAATTTTTTGATGCTTTTAATTTACATTCATATTAAATGTTTAGAACTTAATTAGACAGGTAATAAGCTCTATGCTGTTTCCAGTTTAATTATGATAAGTATTTCACAATGTAAGTATTTTTTTAAATATCAGTAGTCGGATAAAATTTTTGTGCAACGTGTACATTTTGCGTATGAATAAACAATCTGTTATCTGTTCTTAACAAAATTTCACAAACTTACATATTTGAAAAGTCCCCCCCCCCCCTTTTTAATGCTTATTTTGGATTATTTATTCATATATTTATTATTATTTTTTCATTAGTGCTTATTCATATTGATTGGCAACTGATTTTCTTTCATAATAAAGATTTAGATTAGCAGTGGAATTCGCGAATCTTATTTTAAAATTGATAAAATCGCCGCGTGTACCGTGTACTGCTTATTTTAAAACGATTTAAATCACTTGTAAATGCATATAAACTTCTATTTTCTAAATATGCATATATTTACATTTTTATTACTCCCTTCCGTTTACGATTTACGTAACAGTAACCAGCAATAAGTTTAGGTTTTTTAACGAATTCTCATTATTATCTTTAATAATGTACAATACAAGATATTCTAGAATGTGCTGATCTTCATTATTTTACACATATTTTTAATGCTTTGACTTGTAATTTTTTTTTTTTTTTTTTTTTAATTACTATCCCGGAATTTTTCATTTAAATCCCACAACATTTCCTCCTTTTTTACGAGAGTAGAAATATTGAGTGCATATGAGTTCATTTTATCTCTTATGTCTCAGTGACGTTACTCAAGCTAAACTATGCCCAATTTTATGTGCTTTGCTATTATTACAAATATATTTAATGTTTCTGAGTTTTAATGAAGCCTAAATTCAATAAACGATATTTTTGAGTTTTAGTAATTAACTGATTTTTTTTTTTTTTTTTTTTCAATGTTAAATTTAATAGTGGTGGTGTTTGTAATGAATCTTTTTGCAATTATATATGACTTCTTATGATTTATACAGGGCTCAAAGTGTTCCTATATATTTCAAAAAAATCATGAGAAATGTCCTATATTTTATAATTCTTTGCATTTTTCCTATATTCTACTTCTTACTTGTTTTGCACCCTATTTAAAATCTCGTATTTTTCGAAAATGCCATTCATAGTGAAAATGATTGCTTTTTCTTCTCAACATTCACTCTACTAATATGATTGGAAATCATAGGTTGCATAGTTTGTCATATGTAAATAATATAGTACACATAAGAAAAAAACAAAGAAAATTTATTTCCAATGTTTAATTTAAAAAATAATAAAAATAAAGCTTTTAAAACAATCGGATCGTTTTATTATATATATATATGTATATAAAGATTTCTCAATGTTCTTGTGGTTTTTAAATTATTTATTAATGATGTTCAAATATCAGGGTTGTCGATTTTTTTTTCTTTCTCCCTCTCTCTCTCTTTTCAATTTATATCTGTTATTTGTGGTTTAATATGTGCATATATAAATGCATAATATCCATCCACACTATCAATCATTTTTCTTCAATTTAAAAAATATAAATATTTCCATAAAAACAATAAACACAGGGCTGCCATTGGCGACTAAAAAGGCAACTAAAGAGACTATTTTGAAGGAAAGGCAACTATGGTGACTATTTTAGCCAAAATATAGGCAAAAGCAACTATTTTGATATCAGTTGAGAAAGTTAAGCAACAATTTTAAACATTTAGCAACGAAAAAGAACACCTTCTGGGGTTATATTCAAAAACAAATCCTAGTCCAAAATTAACCCTTCGCAAAATTTTATCTTAAAAGGAATCTTTTACAAAAAATGTTTACTTAAGTAATCATATGCAAATCATGACATATTTCCTCAGTCGGGCGCTAGAAAAGAAAAACATTTTTTATTTGGGGTTAAATAATATTTTGGAAATGAGCTATGAAAATGAATGCAAACTAGTATGCTGTGGCTACCACAAGACTTTCTTACATATTTTTCTGTACAAAATCACCCTGTAAAAATAATTTATTAAAAAAATAAATAAATAATACATAAGCAATGTTTAAGCACTTAGACTCAGTTCAGTGATCTAATTAAACAAATGACAGCATTTGTCTGATGATATTTTATAGAAAAATCTATTTTTAAAGTTGCATCTTTGCAAGCATCATTTTAAACCTAACAATATTTTAAATGAATGAACAATAATTATAAGGAAAAAATTTTTTATATACCATGTTTTTAAATTTTCTGTTGAATCATAGCTATAGAACTACATGAGCACTTTATCAATGCATATAAGATTTTTAAAGTGATAATGACGTCAATTTTTGTGAGATGCATAATTCAACTTTTTACAATTTTTTAATGTTCACGTTTAATTAGATGTATTTATTTTTATGTTGAAAGGAAATGAACTTGTAAATTTTTTTGGCAATAATTAAATTATAGCTAATATTTTAATGTCTGTTTTTAAAGCTATTAGGAGGTTATTATTTTCATATTTTAATTAAAAGAAAACTAACAAAAATTTGAAAATCGGGCTTCGAAGTATTGTGTTGTCATCGGGTTCTGAGCTATTCTGAAAGTTTCAAATGTCTAGCTAGTAGGGAAATTAGCTAAAAATCAATTGCAAGATTTGTACCGAACAACAAACAAGAATTGAAGTTAATAATTATAAGGTAAAAAAAACTTTTTATAAACCATGTTTTAAAATTTTTTGTTGAATCATAGCTATACGCAGGCGAAGTGTGACGTCACTAACCGTCAGTGGGGCCAAAAAAAAAAAAGATTTCCTATGTTAATTATCCATTGGATTTTTTGTAAAAAATTAAGAAAAATTATTTCCTGATTTTAATCCCCATATTTGGATATAGTTATATATAAGTTATTGTCTACATGTATTAGATTGAGTTACTTTTGCTGTAAAATTGATAAGCTTTTAATTTTAAATTTCAAAATTATATTGTCCTTGGCGATTTTTGTATTTGGCGATCAAAAACGTAATACGAAAATATACATACCAGATGTATATTTTCGTAATGTGCATTGTATGATATATTGTTAAATATTATTGATTGCTCTCTTAATATACATTGTTGAAATAACAATGATTTTTGAAAGGAACTAAATATGTTCGCCAAATAATTTGGCAATCTTTTTTTTTTTTCTGCCAAGGACGACAGATATCAAATATTCCACTACAATATATTAATATCTTACATCAGACACTTTTTATTTAGACATTTGAAAATAAATTTGACTTCAAATTATGATAGAATATTTATTATTTTCCTTTTAATTAGTATATTAGTTGGATATTTATTCTGTAAATATAACCCTTTGAAATAAAATGTTTATGCTTACATTCGAAAATGGAAGTTAGAGATTTTTTCTTTCTACAGTTTTGCAATTTAAAGTAAAAATTTTATCAATTTTACAGCAAATAAAATTTTTAAAGTGATAATGACGTCAATTTTCGTAAGATGCATAATTTAACTTTTTACAATTTTTTAACGTTCACGTTTAATTAAGTGTATTTATTTTTATATTGAAACAAAATGAACTCATTTTTCTTTGGAAACAATTAAATTATAGCTAATATTTTAATGGCTATTTATATGCTATTAGGAGGTTATTATTTTCATATTTTAATTAATTAAAAGAAAACTAATAAAAAATTTGAAAATCTGACTTCAAAGTATTGTGTTGTCACCAGGTTCTGAGCTGCTGTGAAAGTTTCAAATGTTTAACTAGAAGGGAAGTTAGTTAAAAATAGATTGCAAGATTTGTACCGGACAAACAAACAAACAAGAATTGAAGTTAATAAAAACATGGTAAAATAGGAACTTTTGTCATAACTTGACTAAAAAACGGAATAATTAAAAGCATAATCAAAATAGGTGCTAATATATTTTTTTTACAAAATATTATACCAGAATGAATAAATAGAAAAAATTAATTGAAAGGCATCACCAACATGGCGGCAAAAATTTAAAAATCACCAAAGGGGTCCTATCTGGGGAAATATGAAAACTGGGTTGTTAAACATGAATTTTATTTTGAAACTCTTCTTTAGATGATTTGGTTTAACTATCATTAGCGTTTCATCCTACAAAAACTAATAATAATTTGGCTTCTGATGGATTAAAATTTAATTTGGGTGATGAAATTGGTATAAGACTTATAAGTTTCAAATAATAAAGGTAAATAAAAAGAAATTGCGAAAATTTCCCTTGGATTTGCTAGTAATAATACATTTTGGGAATCAGCTTTGATGAATGCATAAATTTTATTAATTATCAAAAGAAATATTTGCATATTTCAGAATGTAATTGCAATTAAATATAAATTTTGTTAATTAGCAGTGAATTATTTCTGTTTCGACAACTTGCGGCAAAAATATAACTTTTCATCAAACATTTTTTTTTTTTTTTTTTTTTTTTTAAAGGCTAATTTCATAAATTAGATAGGCCTTTACATTAAGAAGGTTTTTCATTTTAGTGGTTGGTCAAACAAAATGATTTTTTTTCTCCTATTTACTTCTTTACCCACTCACAGTATATCATGAAAAGGTGAAACTTTTGTCATTGCAATGTTATTTTTCATAACATGTCTCCTTGTTTATGTTTGCATGTTTCTAAGAAGCAAAATACTGTGCTTAAGGGTAAAACCATTTGTCTATGTAAAAATAAAGTGACTTACTTTCATAGGGAAAAAAAAAAAAAAAAAAAAAAAAAACTACATTTGTTTATGATCAAAATAGTACCATGACCCTTCATCAGGCAAAGAGTAAAGTAAAGTGTAACAAATAAAGCAGCAATGCACAAAATAAAATAAGTAAGACTGAAAATCAGTATAAATACTGGTGTGAAAAGATAAAAAAAAAAAAAAAAATTATTATAAATAAATAAATAGATTGACCATAGGGGGGAAAATTTACAAAAAAAAAAAAAAAAGGGGGGGGGGGGAAACAAAAGAAACTTAGCAAGATAAAGTTATGTGAGTATTGAAGAAAAATTAACAAGATTTTTATTTATTTAATTTTTAAAGATCTGAAAAGCTTCGTAGAAACAGCAACAGATCAGCAATGGGAAGCAATAGATGATTTAGAAATCTCTTCATTAAGAACGTTCCGTTGGTGCTCTTTAATTCTAAATTTCAAATACCTTTTAGAATTAATGAGCTGAGAGAATTAAAGTTTTAATTTCCAACCCAGCAGAAATCTCATGGAAAATGTGAATTGTCTTTTAAAATTCAGAAAAATTTGATTGTAAATATCTGGAAAATTAAAATTTATCTTTCTCACACTTAAATATACCTTGTTTAGCTCAATTCAAATGATTCACATATATTCTAATTCTGTCACAATCAGTAGAAACTTAACCTCTTATGTTCTCTAATTTTTGAAATATTATATTAGAAAAGTACTAAAATTCAACTTATGTCAGAACGTTTCATTTTCTCAATTCTTTGAAAACAATTTTTTTTGCAAGTATTTAAAAATAATCTTTACAACAGTGGAATAAGACATGGTACATGTACCCTGACTGCTATATGTAAAGGGCAGGGCTATTCTAGTTAACAGCAGGAAGTAAACAGCGAAACGTTTATTAATACCCCCGATTTTCTAAAGGGTAGGTTTGGGTTGTGGGGATTAAAGGCCAGTTGACCGCACTAGGGTCCCAGGCCCGAGGGGCCTTTCTAAGTGGTCCTAGCCTGTATTTATGCAAGTTTTGGAGAAAACCACAGAAAAATCTGAACGCTAGGCCGACGAGTGCGATCTGGCTTTGAGCCCAGCACCTCATGTCTATCAGCTTTAAGCGTAGAACCGCTTGGCTGCTGGTGGGCCCTTTATATCTTTAAATTTTAAAATATTGTAATATTTCTTATTTTTTCTTACCCATGTATGGCAGAGAATGTCTTGCTTTTTGATCGAATTTCTGAAACGGCATTTTTAATATATTTTTTGAATGTTTTGAGATCTTCTGAATTCGAAAATCGGGTTTATAGTGGTTGTTCTGCAGGTGTCTGTATGTTATCAACATATTTGAGAAACAAAGCTAAAAGAAAATGTGCAAAATGTATGAGCTGTGCTCTAGAGTTACTGCACAAACTTACTTTTTATGGGCCAATGTATATCTTAATATATATAAATCTCGTGTCACAATGTTTGTCCTCAATGGACTCCTAAACCACTTAACCGATTATAATAAAATTCGCACACCATGTGCAGTTTGATCCAGCTTGAGAGATAGGATAGTTTTTATTACAAAAACTCGACCCCAAGGGGGGGAGGGTGGCAAAACAAGATTTCACAAAAAAAAAAAAAAAAATAGAAATGCAGTTAGACCGTTCAGAATTGGTACAAATACGTTTTAGAGGCCTACAAATCGAATGAGGATATTTTCGAAGTGTAAAGTTATTAGGAGTGGCGGGAAAGGGGGCGGAGGGGCAAAAAACAAAAAAATAGAGTTAGGTCTTTCAAAATTGGTACATAGCGGTTTTGGTACCTGCAAATTAATTGCCAATATTTTCGATTTTGTAAAATCATTAAGAGGGGTGGGAAGGGGGACAGAGGGGCAAAAAAAAATAAAAATAGAGTTAGACTGTTCAAAATTGGTACAGATAGGTTTTAGAGGCTTGGAAATCGAATGAGAATATTTTCGAAAGCGTAAAGGTATTAGGGGGAACGGGAAGGAGGGCGGAAGTAAAAAATATAAAAATAGAGTTAGATCGCTCAAAATTGGTACATAGAAGTTTTTGATACCTACAAATCGATTGCGGATATTTTCGAATTTGTCAAATTATTAGGAGGAGTGGAAAGGGGGGGGGGAGAGGGGCAGAGGAGCAATAAATAAAAACGGAGTTAGATCGTTCAAAATTGGTGCATAGAGTTTTTGATACCTACAAATCGATTGCGGATATTTTCGAATTTATAAATTTATTAGGAAGGGCGGAAAGGGGGGCAGAGGGGGAAAAATTAAAATAGAGTTAGATCGTTCAAATTTGTGCATAGAGGTTTTGGATACCTACAAATCAATTGCAAATATTTTCAAATTTGCAAAATTATTAGAATACACGGGAGGTGGATGGCAAAGGGGCAAAAAAATAGTAATAAGAGTTAGAGTGTTGAAAATTAGTATTATTAAGTTTTAAGGCCCGATAAATCGATTGCAGATATTTTCAAAAGTATAGAATTATTAAGAAGGGCGGGAACGGTGGGCGAAGGAACTCGCTTGCCGTGCGAACAGGTATAGGCTGCCGCAGGGAGTGTGGGTCCAGGCAGATTATTCCACCGATGAGAGAAGAATTTTTTCTATTTTATATCATTTCACTTTCGATAATATAGGGATTCATTATGAGTGTCGAACATAAATGCGTGCGCAGAGCACAATGGGATCTCGATGCGACATTTTTCTCGATCAGATTTTTTTTCTCTTTTCACATGATAAAAATTAATGCAATTTTGAGAATTCTTTAGTGAATCATTTAAAAATAGGGACCTGCGAAGCGGGCTAAGCCTTCTAGGATCAAGGATGTTATCAAGGACGGTCTTTATTCGTAAATAATAATTTGAATATATTGAATATTTTACTACAATATAAACCAACGTATAACATAGCCACAGCAACGCGTGGTCGGGTCTGCTAGTCCCATTATATATAGCTTACAAGCCCCGTGGCAGAAACACGGCGACATTGTCGCAGAACGGCACTGAGTCCTTGCAGAAAGGTTTTTCTTTCAGGAACAAAAAAATTTGAAAGATAAAAAATTTCAATGCAAATAACTTGGCTAAAACTGTTTTGCAGTATAAGTTTCGTTTTTGCAGAAGCTGCTCGTTTCTGCAGAAAGATACCAAAGGGTTACATTACTACAGCGATACAACAACGGCAGAAAAACATCGAACGCTGATGTGTGCTCTGCGCGCGCTAACATAATGGAGATACGTGTACGGGACAGCAGAAATATTCCCTCTACGCACAGATCTGTGACGACGCTCTATCTTGCTCGCTTTCGTTTGTTATCTGGTGCGATTTCTCTTCTGTTTCTGTTTCAAACTATCCGCAGGATCTTTGAAGGAAGCTGCCTTTCCTTTTTAAATAAATTTCTAATATTCCTTCCTGTAATTCACCCTTCCCCCCCCCCTGTTTCACACAATTAACGGCCCTCTTCACTTACCGGAAGCCCGAGCCAATGTTATTCTATGGGAAATTTTCTTTACTTATAACTCATTAAGTAATAAATATTTTTAAATTCTGTTTTCACATTCAGAAAATTCCCAATTGTTAAACTGATGCACCTTTTTTAAAAACGTATTTTATTTTATTTTTTATTATTATTATTATTATTATTATTATTATTTTTTTTTTTTTTTTTTTGAAACACCAAAATGAAAAATTTCATATAGTAAAAATTCGTATTTTACAGCTTCCAAAAAAAAAAAAAATTAAAAAATTACTTTTTTAAAAAGGGTGCGTCAATTTAACAGTTGAGAATTTTCTGAATGCGAAAATAGAATTAAAAAATATTTATTACTTAATGAGTAATAAGTAAAGAAAATTTCCCATAGAATAACATTAGCTTCGGCTTCTGGCAACGGTGAGTGAAGCGGGCCCTTAAAAGGATATCGCGGTCCGATCATTATGAACTTTTGATTTTATCTTTCTTACAGATGCTATGAAAAAAACATATTCCTGGATTTTTTTTTCTTATCTATAAAATTGCATCAACGTCTCTTGAAAGTAGGAAAAATAGCAGATCAATTAATTACTTTTATAATCTAACTGAAAACTACATGCAGTTTTTTGATTTACATTTAAAAAGAAATTGAAAGGTTCAGTTAAATAGCTGAAAAATCTTTAAAAAATAAATCTTAAAATAACTCTCTTTTAAATTGTTAGAAATAAATAATATATTCAAAGCTGTTGAATTTTAACGATAATGGCAAGGTGTACATGTTAAGGCCAATGATTGTGTTAGGGTTTCTAAGATTGGGAGCAGTATCCTGTGTGGGAGACTTTCTAAGGTGTCTTAATCCGTATTTACATGGGTTTCGAAGAAAATCACGGAAAAATCCGACTTAAACGAATGAAGTGTTCTCCGTGGGAAATTTACTAAGATGTTTCAGTCCGTATTCAGATGAGTTTCAGAGAAAATCACGGAAAACTCCGAACTTTAACAACGAAGTATTTGCCATTGGAGAAAGAAAAATAATATTTTCTGTAACATTTGTTGAGATAATTGAAAACATGATAACTCAGTTTTTACAATGCAGGGGGTAATTCTAAGAAAATTTTGGGTCTAAAAACTAGTTTTTCACAAAAATCGGCGGCTTTAAAAAATAATTCTTTACGAGAATTGCACGATAAAATTTTGTATTTTGAAGCCAGCCGCAGAAATATGATATATTTCAGTAATAATAATAATAAAAAAAGGATATTGCTGAATTATGAGGTCTAAATAATTTCATGTTTTTAGCAAAATAATACCTATTTTAGCAATTAATTTCAATTACGTAATTTTTTATAATTAGCAATAAAATAATTCATTATTTCAGTAAATGGCCACAAAATTCATTCCAATAAATGGCTATCTAAATGATAGACCAGATGTTTCTGCCTAAAAGGTTGTCTGAGTGAGTAATGCTGACCGGTTGTCGGCCTGGATAGCTCAATTGGTAGAGCCTTGACCTTGTAAGTCAAAGATCCGGGGTTCGACTCCCGGTCCAGGTATTATTTTCACTCAGTCGGAAAAATAAAATTTCATTAAAATATGATTTTCTTCCAATCAGTTGATTGTGATTTTAATAAAAATTGTTCCGTATGTCGCAAATCATCTTTGGAAAAAAACAAGAATTTCACTGATTAGCATCGAATTAAAGCTTATTTCAACAATTAAGTCTTATTAAATATAAATTTTGTTACTTAGCAGAGAATTGATTGCATATATCCATTCCCACTATCGACTACAAAAATATCGCAATTTACGAAAATCAGATTGTAAAAAATTGCAATCTTTATCGACATACATAAGCAGCTAAATAATAGCACATTAAACGTAAATGTTTTAACTATTAGTGGTGAAACGATCCCATATTTCCGAAATCTACTGTAAAATTGTTCTGTATTTCAAGATTCAGTTTTGAAAATAAAAGTGCAAATTTTGTTGCTTAGCGGCAAAATAATTGAGTATTCGGGATTCAGCTTTCAAAAGAATGCGAATTTCATTGATTTCTAGCTAAATATTAGCGTGTTTCTGCAATCGCCGCATAGTAAAAATGCGAATTCGAGAATCAGCTTTAAAAAAAGCATGATTATTATCGATTAGCTGGAAAATAGATTAGTTGCAATTTTACATAAATTTTTGACGATTAGCTGCGAAATGGTCCAGTATTTTTTGTTTCAATTGCAAGCGTATTGCATAATTTGGGACTATTCAGCTGTGAAAAAAGTTTGAATTTCATCGATTTTCAGTATTTAGGAATTCAGCTTTGAAAAGGGCACAGATTTCATTGATTAGTAGCCAAATAATTGCATATCTTGGTAATTGACTGAAAAAATATCGCGAATTTCAAGAATAAACTTTTGAAAAAAAAAAAAAAAAAAAAGTGAATTAATATAAATTACGTGCAAAATTATGGTGTATATTATCAATTATTCGCGATTAAATGTAGATTTTGTAAATTTGTAGCAAAATAATTACGTATTTCGGTAACTGTCTGTAAAAATTTTGCGAATTTCCATAATCAGTTTACTGATTAGCCAGTCGCAAAAATAACATATTTACGTAGTTAGTGGTAATTAAGAGTAAAATCTATCCATATTTCACCAATTGGCTGTAAAATTAACGCATATTTCATTAACCAACACCAACTTAAAAAAAAAATAAAAAAGTACAAGGCTGTGTAGATTGGCAGCTAAATAATAGCCTTTTACAGCAGTTAATTGCAATTGAACATACATTTTGTCAGTTAGTAGTGAAATTGTAGCTCTCAGGATCTATATTTTGTTTGGTTTTATTTATTTATTTTTTCATACATTTAAAAAAAAAAAAAAAAAAAAAATCCTGTTTTTTTTTTTTTTTTCCTTATATTTTTCCTTTTTTTTTTTTTTTTTTTTTTGTAACTTTTAGTTCCTATTTTCCTTTACCATTATTTTTTGCCTAAAGTTCCACTTAGTCCCCGAATTAATAAAACAAAATTCAACATTTATTTTTTCTTAAATGTTCCCTTTTAACTAATTTTTGATTTTTTCTTTCGATTTTATATTATTATAGTTTCACAATATATTCTAAAAAACTCATTTGGCTATTATTTTGTGGATTCATTGATAAGTTATTGTGTAAAAATATTTTTATGAATACTAAATATTTGTATTAAATTTGTAAGAACTATTTTTGTTAATTAAAACCTTTCATACCATAATACTCTTATTCTTATTTTTTTCTGTTTTTTTTTCTAGAACAATAATTAAAATAAGGTCAGGGTGTTTCATTAACTTTGTAAGTTAGTACATTAAAATATGATTTACTTTTCCATATTATTGTTTTATCTAGTTAAAACATTACAAATTTTAACAAAATTAAATAGAGCAAATAGCTCTTCATTGTTTCTTCAGAAATTCTAGCTGCAGGTAAGTAACATTTTCAAAAGTTAATGTTTTAATTTCTGTCTTCCTATGAATCATTTTGTTTATTCGGTTAATTTTAATTTTCTTACAGTTTTTTCGTAAAGATTATAATCCCTCTCCCCCCCCCTTTTTTTTTTATTGTTCTTAATTTAAAGAAAAAAAAATTGTACCCCAGAGGTACAGGACACCATGTTAATTCTGTGAAAAGAGCACCATGTCCTTTATGTGCACTTTTAGATTTATATAGAAGCATTAAGTACTAATATACAGTTACTATAAAGAAAAAAAAAAGACAGTGGAAAATAAAAATAAAAATGTTTTATTTTCTTTATTTATGACAAGTTTCCGTCATTGCAGCATATCAAAGACATTGTGCTAACTCTTTTCACAAAATGGACATGGTGTCCTTTACCTCCGCAGTACAGAATTACCTCTTACCAAAAATTAATATGACGTTATAAAAAGAAAAAAAAAAAAAACTCATAGATTTGATATTAATATAAACATTTTTAGAAACAAAAAAGCTAGTCTTATTGGTAGTTAGTATGCAGATATTTATTATTGAATAATATTGATCGTCTTGCAGAAAGAAATTATCTCTAGTGAGGTTTGTCGCAGAAAGCAAGAAAAAATTCTGCCACAGGGCTTACAAATATGTATAAATCCTTTAATGTATGCAAGTGCCTTGTGAAAAAAAATTTCTGTTATGAAAATAATTTAAAAGCCGATTGCGTTCTTAATTTGGACAAGAACACTTAAAAGATTTTTTTTTATTTTTGTACTTTGAAAGGTCTTCAATTTTTGGTTATGATAAAGTAATAGACAACCTAGCTTCAATTTCTAAATATTTAAGTTGGTGTTTAAAAAAAAAAAAAAAAAAAAAAAAAAACCTAAAAACAGTTCACAAACCATTAAAAAATTTTTTAATTGATTGTCAGTTTTTCATGGTGCATACGATTAAGATTATATATATTGGTTATAGCTGCCAATTTAATATGGAACATAAATAATTTTCATACCATTATTTACAAATAATAATCTTCATCTTATTTAATTCCATATAAATATTACAAAAGAGTACTATTAAAAGGTAATGATACAAAGAATGGACAATCCGTAATAAATTGACACCTATAATCTTTGTTGTACCTGAACTGCTTCCTTTATTGATACATAATTTATAATTAACTTACAGACATTATTTATTCAAAGGAAATTTCCTGTGGACTGTGGACCCATATAAAATGCTTCAAATTTTTGATTTATAAAAGTGTGTTTAAAAATTTAAAATTGTATTTATCTTATAATGTTCTTTAAATGACTTATAAGACTTACTTGATATGTTCTTTAAGACTTATGTTCAAAATTATAAAAGCTTTTATCAATTCAAATTATTCATAAAGCTCATCCATATGTGTTATTTTTATATTTATGAGATTAAAAGGATTCCAAATCGACGCGCTTATGTTTAAGTTAATTCAGTAAACAAATAGTAATAATGTTGACAACTAGAGATTTCAATGTGTCATCATAAGGTTAACTATACTGCTTCTGCACTTCAATTTAGAGTTTTTAGACCACCTTGTATAGAATGTAATTATTATATCACTATAGAGAAATTATTACCTAGTTCAAAATTTTACTCTGGGTGTTTCAAAACTCATGGGCAAAAATTTAACCCATTAGTAGTCGCTAGTTGGTCGATTCGCTGCCTATTTCTTCAGTGTTTATTCAACAGCTACCAAAAATTTTAAGAAGTGGCATTTGATATACATAATCGACGATTATTATTGCCTTTTATGCATATCAAATGCCACTTCTAAAAATTTTTGGTGGCTGTTGAATAGAAACTGAAGGGATGGGCAGCAAATCGACCATCTAGCGACTACTAACGGGTTAAGGAGTGGTAGAAAACAAGGCATTTTCACCATACAATGCATGTGCGGAGAGCAAGCGGTGACCGCTAGAGGACGCTGTAATGAAAAGTATAAAGCACGCCTTTTCTTATGCATCGTCATTTCTACTGTGGATTTCAGCAGGCATGGCGACATACAGTAATCAGGAAAAGGCAGACATGTATTTTATGTATGATTTGGCGAATGGGAATGCTCTGGAAGCCGCAAGACTGTTGTGGTATTTTTTGGTCTGGCATGTGTCTTCTCGGGAAACGCTACCTGTATAGTCTTGCGGCTTCCAGAGCATTCCCATTCGCCAAACCATACATAAAATGCATCTCCACCTTTTCCTGATTACTGTATGTCGCCATGGTTGTTGAAATCCACTGTAGAAATGACGATATGTAAGAAAACACGCGCTTTATACTTACAGCACCCTCTAGCGGTCACCACTTGCTCTCCGTCCATGCATTGTATGGTGAAAATGGCTTGTTTAGATGTTTTCTACCACCCCTTAAATTTTTGCCCATGAGTTTTGAAACACCCTCTGTATATGGCAAAGAAAGTACTGTTTTTAGGTCAAATTTTCGGAAGTGATTTTTTGTTATATTTAGGTATTTTAAGATCCCCTGAATACAAAAATCATGTTTTAAGTGGTTGGACTGTGTGTGTGTCTGTTATCAGCATACCTCAAGAACAAATAGCAGCAGGAATTCGAAGCGCTAATGGCTGAAAAATAACTCAGTCATTTTAAACTAGCAAAGTGTCAGTAGAAAACTCCTTAATATTGCCCTAAACATGTGTTGCATTTTTAATTAAAACAGAGAGTTTAAGTTAACAATAATAAATTTATTAAACATCATAACTTAAGAAGACAAATGTATTTTTTTTTTTTTTTTTTTAATTTTGAATTAAAAAAAAAAAAAAAAAAAAAAAAATCTATTCCTTTACATACGAAATTTGTCATCCATGTTTAAGATTTAAGTTTCAAAGACAGTGCTGAAAGGTTATCTACCAACTTTAGACTTTTTTGGTGTGCAATGGTTATATATTAAATTGACATATATCTGATGACAGCAAATACTTATAAAGTTTGTTTAAATATTTACTAGGGATGGACCGGATATGGATTTTACTGGATAACCGGATACAGATACCTAGCAGTCCCTTTTCCCAATACACATGAAAATTTCAGATTTTTAGAGCACACAAAACTAAACTAGTATGTTGTGGCCACCACAAGACTTTCTTCTATATTTTCCTATACAAATTTAATAAAGACAAATAATTTATTAAAACTATTATTTATTAAAATTATCTAACATGAAGAATGCAAATGATTTTTATCTTAGAGAAAACTAAAAGCAAATATCCCTATAAATAACATCTTACAAAATGTCTATTTATAATCGTTATCTCGCATATCAAGTTTCTAACAGTTATATGCCATACAAGTTGAGACATAGCCTTCCCATTAGCGAGGAAATTTCTAGTAGAGCAGCACCATCTGTTGGTCTATAAGCATCTTACTTGAATCAGCATAATGTCTCATAATGTCCTTCTCACATATCAAGTTTTGTTTGATTATACGCCATAGAACCTGAGATATAGCCTTTTCTTAAACTGCAGAAATCTCTGTGTGGCAGCGCCAGCTGTTGAGCAGCTGATACCAAAAGTTGACAAACTAATTTATGTGAAGATACAACTACAGATAAATTTGTATGAGATTTTGTGCAGCAGTTCCTGAGATATAGCCTTCCCTTAAATTGCAGAAATTGCTTATTTAGCAGCGCCACCTGTTGGCCTATAAGCATAATGTATTAAAATTACCTACCACGATGAATGCAGGTGATTTTCATCTTACAGCAATCTAAAAAACTGCACTATAGCAGCACAACCTATTGGTAGATATACATCCAAATTGAATTTGCATAATGTCTCATAATGGTCTTCTCACATATCAAGTTTGTTTAATTATACCCAATAGAACCTGAGATATAGCCTTTCCTTAAATTGCAGAAATTGCTGTGTGTGCATCACCTGTTGCGCGGTTGACACCAAAAGTTGGCAGATACTAATTTATGTTAAAGTAATCTACATATAAATTTATATGCAAATCTGTACAGTAATTCCTGAGATATAGCCTTCCTTTTATTGCAGAAATTGCTGTATAGCAACGCCATCTGTTAGACAATAAGCATTTAACTTGAATCAGCATGTCTCATAATGATCTTCTTACATATGAAGTTTTGTTTGATCATACACAATAAAACCTGTGATATAGCCTCCCCTCAAGTTGAGGAAATCGCTGTATAGCAGCGCCACCTGTTGAGTAGTGATACCAAAAGTTGATAGGCACTAATATAGGTCAAGGTGCATCTATATACGAATTTATATACAATTCTGAGTAGTAGTTTCGGAGATAAAGTTGCCACAAAATTTTTGTTTCTCGCTCTCTGTCTCTCATGCACACACACATTTTCTGAAAATGGTAAATTCATGTTCTAGACCTCTCAAAACGTCTAAATCCGTCGAAAACCAGAAGTCGAAAATTTTTACGAATCCAATACTTTCTTCTATTGCATATAGAAGAAAGTAAAAAAGGAATTTGCATTTCGTTTTTATACAACTGAATTCCATTCACATACATAAGTACTTAGTATGATGTGGCCACAACATGAATTTCTTCTATATAATTTTACACAAAATTCATTGAATACAAATAATTTATTCAATTATTGAATTATTTTCCATTATAAATGCAGATGATTTTTATCTGAAAGAATTATATCAGTACATGCCGAAAGAAAGTAAATATTTTTGCCAATATCAAAATAAGTAAGGTTTTTTTCGTTAAAAGATAAAAAAAAATCTATAACTTTGTTTTAAATTATCACATATCTATACTTATTTTAAAGGTAATGACAAAATCTTTCGAAAGACACCCATATTGAAAATTTACTTCCCCCCCAGGAGGTGAAGCGATGTTCCACATGCACATTTTTTTTTTCTTGTTAACTATTACTATTATAAATAATTCATATTAATTTTACTATCATACGTTTTAAATAACTCTCATTATGTACATTTATATTCAAAATTTTGTCCCATACTGCCTTGTTAAAAATTTAGAAAAAACGCGATCACAGAACCACCTGTTGAGCAGTTGTTACACAAATCTAATCAGTGCCAGTTAATACAAAGTTTGGTTAAATTTAGTTTATTGGTTCGTGAGTTACAGCATCCACAAAATTTGTGATACACACATACAGACAGACAGACATTTTCTACAAACAGTCAAATTGTGTTTAGGACATCCCAAAACGTGTAAATCTATTGAAAATTGGAGTTCAAAAATTCTCACGAATCCAATACTTTCTCTATATATACATATAGAATAAAGTAAAATTGTAAATACTATTGGGATAATAAGCCATAATAGTTTTATTTTGTTACGTTCTTCTGTATTCAATAGAAGAAAGTATTGGATTCATAAAAAATTTCGACTTCAGTTTTCGACGGATTTACACATTTTGAGAGGTCTAGAATATGATTTGATCATTTTTAGAAAATGGCTGTCTGTCCGTCTGTGTGTGTGACAAAAATTTTGTGGCAACTGTATCTCCAGAACTACTGCTCAACACTGCATATAAATTTTTATGCAGATGCATATAATTATGCAAGATGCATATAAATTGACCTACTTTAATGCCAATTAACACTTGGTGTCAACTGCTCAACAGGTGGTGCTGGTATTCAACAATTTCCGCAGTTTAAGATGAGGCTATATCTCAGTATCTATTTCGTATAAGCAAACAAAACTAATATGTAAGAAGGCCATTATAAGACATTATGCTGGTGCAATTTGAATGCTTATTGGCCAACAGGTGTCATTGCTGTTGAGCGATATCTGCAATTTAAGGGAAGACTATATCTCAAGAACTACTGCACAGAAATGCATATAATTTTATCTGTAGATGCAACTTGACTTAAATTAGTGCCTACCAGCTTTTGGTGTCAACCGCTCAACAGGTTGCGATGCTATACAGTGATTTCGACAATTTAAGGGGAAGGCTATTATCTCAGGTTCCATTGCGTACAATCAAAGAAAATTTAATATGTAGGCCATTATGAGACCTTATACCAGTTCAATTTGAATGCTTATCGGCCAACAGGTGGTGCTGCTATACAGCGATTTCCGCAATGTAAGGGAAGTTGTTGGAAATATTTTAATAGCTTCCTTTGTACCATGCAGTTTCAATTTGTGTGTTTGGTAAATTAATAAGTTTTATTATATTTATGGAGGCTACCCACATATGGGGAAAGTGTTAGATAAGTTCATTTTTAAAATATAGTAAAAAAAACATTTTTTTTTTAACTCTTTATATATATATATATATAATGTTTACTTACATTACTTCTTAGGATACTTGGCCTTTCATCTGTCATTAAAGAACTTTTATTTTATTTATCTTTAATTGGGGAAATTTCTTCTGTTTAATATTTATTTGCCGTGATGATGCTTTGTTTACATTTGAGTACGATGTTTTTCAGTCAACCGGAAGTGGGTCAATAGGCCAGGTGGAAACTGTATCAGCTGTCTGCATAATGACGTCATTTATTTATCGATTATTCGTTTATGATGTCTGGTGACTGATTTGACAGATGTGCATCAGTCATTGGCTGTAATTTGATCCACTGAGTGATTATAAATAGAAAGAAGAAACACCCATCTCTCTCTTCCCTTATATGTTTTTAGCATGATTGTATAATCAGTTGCTTAGCCTTTTGGGCTACTTATGTTTTTATCTTTAGTTATTTTTAAGTTATTTATGAATTGGTTTATTGTTTATGAAGCTGTGAAAAGGAGTTTTATCAAGATGGATTGAATTTATTGCAGGCCTGGATGTCAGAGAGGTTTTTTTGATAACTTTTTTTTTATCAGTAATTGCTGTTTAAAATACAGCTGTTAAAAATTTTTCTTAATGTTTATCTTTCTCCGGGTAGTACTCCAAGTTTAAACACATTAATTAGATTGCCTTGTTTTAATCAATTAAAAGTATAAGATAGTTGCCTTTCAATATAGATATTAGTTATGTTTATATTATAATGTTTAATACTTTTTTTACAAATATTGTTAAGTTTTTGTTGAATAAATTCATTGTTATTGTTTTGAAAAACGTTGTCAGTCTTTAATTATACAGTTTTCTTAACACATATTTAAGTTTTAAAACTGAATTAAAATAGACTTTCATTGTGTAATAAATCTCTGCTAAAATAAATCAAATTAAATTAAAGTAAAATTAAGTTTTTGCTAATAGAAGTCTGTAGCTGAGGAGCTACTGCACAGAATTGCATATAAATTTACATGTATATGCACCTTTACCTATATTAGCACCTATAAACTTTTAATGTCAACTTATCAACAGGTCGTGCTGCTACACACTGATTTCTGCAGTTTAAGGAAAGGCTATATCTCAAATTCTATTGCGTATCATCAAACAAAACTTGATATATGTGAAGGCCATAATGAGACGTTATGCTGATTCAAGTTGGATGCTTATAGGGCAATAGATGGCGCTGCTATACAGGAAATTTCCTTGATAACAGAAAGATTATATCTCAACTTGTGTGGCATATAACTGTGCAAAACTTGATGTGTGAGACAACCATTATAAAAACGCATTTTTAAAGATGTTGTTTATAGACAGTAAAATGGTCTTTCTTGGGATATTTAGAGATAGTTTTATTTAAGATGAAAATCATTTGCATTCGTCATGTTAGATAATTTTAGTAAATAATAGTTTTAATAAATTTTTTTCCCTTAGTGAAATTATATAGGAAAATACAGAAGAAAGTCTTGTGATGGCCACAACATGCTTGTTTTTAATTAAAAGAAATGAATTGCAGGAATCTACATATGTAAAGGCAGATATCCTGACTGACTTGCTTGCTCACTCAGCAATGCCGAGTCAAACTAATGGAGACACAAATGTGGAATTTCATGAGATTATTCCTTAGTGGCATGATTTAAGAAGCTGTTTTTTTAAGTTTCTCCTGAAACGGAGGGACAAAAGTTGTTTCTCGCATTTATCACCATATCTTAATGACAGAAAATAAGAAAAGAATTTTTTTTTAAACCGGATATCCGGCATATTAACCAGATATCCGGTCGGTGGTTTTGATTCGGATATTCGATGATATTTTGGATATTGAAAAATCAGCCGGATACGCCGGATATCCAGTCCATCCCTAATATTTACCGATATACACTCCTTCTCATATTTATAAGGACACTTTATATTTTGAAATAAGTAATGTAAAAATAATTGTAAACAAGATTATATTAAGTGCACTTAATATATCTAGTATTCTAAAAACCAAAACTGTTATAATTTTTTAAATATAAAACAAAACTAATAAAAAATAATGCAAAATGTGTTTTTCTCCACATTTTTAGATGTTTATAATTATAGGGACAATCCACATTTTTTCGTTTTATTTAACTTACTAGCGGATAAATTACAGTTGACATGCGAATTTGTTAACTACTGGGCTAGATTAATTAATATAAAAGCCTTCAATTTTTTATTTTGGACGGACATTACTGATAATTCTTCGAAAAAAAAAGAATGTTCAAGTAGTGAAGTATGATAAATGTGTTTTTTAAGTGGAAGGATAATTTCAATCCGCCGAATTTCTAATGAAATTCGAAGGTCTAAAATTGCTGAAGGAAATGTGATCAAACGTTGAACTCCTGGTTCGATAGGAGAGAGATCTGATGCAAAATCAGAGTTGTTTTACAGAGATCGAAGACTCATAATTCCTCTTACTGCTCTACTCATAATGACTGCTGCTGAATTTGCTCGTAATTTTTAACGAAAGGTTAGGGTCCACATTTATGCATGTTTAAAATAATTAATAATATGTTAAAATGAATAAAAAACCTGTAATAATCAATCAGCATTTAATGGGGGAAAGAACGTCTGTGTTAAAGTTGAATAAAGACAATATTAAATGGTAAAGTGTTGCATTTTCGGATGAAAAACATTTTATTCTTGATTAACCAAATGGTTTTAACAGTTACTGGCACGATCTGAAGATAGCGAAAAACAGAGCAGATTTTTTAAAGGCAGATATGAATCGGGCATTTTAAAGGTGGATCTATGGTGCTCTGTGGAGCTGCTTCTACTGAAGGCAGAATGAATTTAGTAATTTTTTCTATTATTATGAACAGCAAGAGAATATCCGCAAATTTTAAATGTGGAATTTTCAGATTGTTGTTAGATTTTGGGGGGTAATAATATTCTTTTCAACAAGACTTACATTTTTGCTCTACTTTTAGAGCTATAGGAAATAGTTTGAAGAAAGAAACTTCTGTATTACATTGCCTTTCCCATGGCCTAAAAATTGAAAAAACCTTAACTTATGATATTAGAAAAGTGCATGCAAGTAGAAAGCAATTTTAAATAGTTTAAATGTATTAAGATATCATATATGCTATACGAAATGGTATTGAAACTGAATATTAAAAACAAATGTGTATATATATATATACCAGAGAGAATGTCTGACTGTTTAACCCTAAAAAGAGACCCCATAAAATATTAATTTAAAGAATAACTGAAAAAAATTGCTAAAATTCGAGCTGTCCTTATAATTGTGAACACCTGAAAAATCATTTTACCCTATTTAAAGATTTTTAAGATAGAAAAATGATAAAACTTTTTAAATATAGTCTATTAATGAAATTCAAATTTATTAAAAATATATTTATTTAAATAATAGTGTTCAGTGTTTAGTTAACATAGAAAAGCGGGTGTCCTTTATAATTATGAGAAGGAGTGTATGTGGATTCTATATGCAGAAAAACATTTTTAAAGTTGATCGATAGACCTTTTATACACTGCCTTCAAAGGGCAATAATAGAAAATATCTGCAAATTTATGTCGGCTAGTGCAGCTTAGATTGGCAATAGATAGTTCACCAGCATAGATCAGCATTTGCCGATATTCAATTCTTAATATTGGGCAATACTGGAAAAAAGGTGTACATTAGACATTGGCCAATACAGATTTATCGTCATTGGCCGGTCTGGTTTTGATCGACATTGGCCGGTCCAGCTTAGATCGACATTGGCCAGTTGAGATTACATCGACATTGGACGGTCCAGTGAAAATAATGCCTGTTCCAGGCATTATTTTCACTCAGTTGGAAAAATAAATTTTCAATAAATGATTTTCTTCCCAATCTGTTGATTGTGTGATATTAATAAATGTATTTATTCCTTCCATTGTTCAATGGTGTTTTCCATTACCTGCGGCTTATTCCATCGAGCTATCTACATGATAGACCAGTTGCTCTGCCTAAGGGTTGTCTGAGTGAGTAATGCCCACTGGTTGTCGGTCTGGATAGCTCAATTGGTAGAGCCTTGACCTTGTAAGTAGTGTTGACTCTAGGCCAATTTAGCAGGGCGCAGTGCCCGGCGGCCCTTTACTAACACATTTTTGCACCCAGCGGCCCTTACTAACTTATTTCTAGTGCCCGGCGGCCATTACTAACTCCTTTTTAGCGCCCAGCGGCCCTTATTTGTATTTTTCATGCACCCATTAACCTTCAGAATAGTTCATTCACAAATACTCACAGCACCCAAGTCGATATATCCGCGTCGCTATTTGTTTACTGTTTATACTCCGTGGGATGCGATTGTCCGTGTCGTGAAGTAAGAACAAAAGACACCGCATGGTGAATCACTCCTTTCCATGGAGGACATCTGTGTAGATAATTGGCCTTGACCGATAACCTCCTCTCCCTCATAATCCCCAATTGCACAAAGAAAGTACAAACAGGGTTAGACTTTTTGTTATTTAGATTCTAGTCTTTTCTAAAATTGCAAATTACAGTCCCTTCAAATGCATTTCCAAGGAAGAAAAAAATTAAAAATAAATGATGACAAATATCTTATTTTTATATGCACTCAATCAAGTTTAATTTAATACTGTTAACTAAAAAACTGGAAAAAAGAAAGAAAGAGGAAGAGAAAAAAATGCTGCAAATAAATTTTTCTCTGCTCTGTGATTAAATTCAGTAAACCTGCAGACTGTTAATAAAAGTATAAGCATAAAAATAGGTTCAGTTACAAAAAAAAAAAAAAAAAAATCTTTCGTATGTTTATAAAATGCCACTTTAAAACTTATAAAAACTCGTTTTACTTAACCTTTTACAGGCCAATGTTCCCAATTGGGAACATCAAATTAAAACTTATTTAATAAAATAAATTGCTCTAATATTGACTTGAAAAAATTAGCGGACATACTTAAAAGATGACTTGATTTTTTAAAACAGAAGCAACATTCCTATCATTAGTTGGTAACTGTACAAAAAATCCCCAAAATGATCATTTTCATATTGTTTCCCACAGAGTACAAATAAAAAAAATGCATAAAAATTTGAAAGTATCCCATGACTCTGAATATCAGTTGGTTTATTTTAAACAGCTCTTATTGTCAAAAAGGACATCAAACTTGATAATATTAATCAGATTATATTAATAATCTATAATATTAATATTAATAATTTAAGAATATTAATAATTATTATTAATGGCAATTAATATTTATGTATGTATTTTTTTCCATTTAAATGATTAACATCCCATAACTAAAGTATTATAAAGTAAAATATGCAAATAATTAATGAAAAACATACCTGGATCTAAATTCGGCCTGTAAAAGGTTAATAAGGCTCAATCAGTGGCGTTGTCAGAAAAAATTTCAGGGGGGGGGGGGGCACAACCTAAAAAAATATTTTTAAAAATGAAGTTCTGATAGCATAGTTTTAAATTTAAAAAAATGCTTAGTAGAATTTTTTTTTTGGGGGGGGGGAAGGGGGGGGTTACATTTTGTAAGTGATATATTTCATTTAAAAATATAAAAATTTTCCAAAATTGTTTCTCATAAAAATGTATGATATTGTCTTGGTACATTCTATGATATACCGTATATTTCCGAATATAAGACGAGAGTACATTTTTCCCTGCAGAAATTTGTCCAAAATTGCAAACCCGTGTATAAGCCGAATTGAAAAAATACTCTTTTTAAAGTTCGAGTATATCGCCAAAATGGAGAAAATATTGCCAATCTATACAACATTCAGGATAATCTGTCAAATGAAATTGCGCGAAATGCGTGCTTATCCAATAGAATTCCTTACCTTGCTTAGCTACAACGTAAAACGTTGGCAGTGTGTTCGGCAACGGGGCAACGGCAATAGTTTTAACTCTGGCAACCCTATCAGAAGGGAGGCAAACACAGACGCGAACGCAAGTCCCAGCCCCGGCAGCTGAAAACGATGGTTACCGTAATGCCGGGCCGGCGCCGGAGACCTAACCCTAACGTGGATGATGCAATGCCGCCGCTGGATGTTTACATAAATAAGCCGTTTAAGGACCGATTGCATCGATTTTTTTTAATGACGTATCTAAATTATTTTGTATATTTCTACTTTTCAGTATTTTTATCAGTGCTGCAAGGCAATCTTCAAAAAAAAAAAAAAAAAAAAAAGAAGCTTTGCCGCTTTTGCTAGTGTATGCCTAGAAACATTTTAAACAGAGATGATTTAAATTTAATTGTATAAATTAAAAATATGATCGGGAGTCCTGTTTTTTAAAGTTTCTCTTATACTATTTCTGAATCAGACAGAGAATTTACTCCGTTCGTGCACTCTGCCGATGACTTCAGTTACCGGAGGTCAAAAAGAAATGTAAACACACGTGACTACATCAAGCGTTTTGTAAAATAAATTTAAAATTGCTAATTTAAGAGTTTTATATGTGATAATTATTTAAAAATAAGGTTTAATATCACTATTTTACTTTATATATGCTTTTTAAGCTTAAAATATATGTATTCAATCATTGTTTCTAAAGTACGTTTTTTGCTAGAAATGTAGATCCGTATATAAGCCGACCAGTATAATTCAGCTTCCGAAAAATTTCCAAAAATTCTCGGCTTATACACGGAAATATACGGTACTCTTATCTGTTTTGTTTTTGTCTTTTAATATTCATATTTTATTCATTTTATATATTCAAGTTTATTTCCAAAGTTATTAAATTACTGTATCATATGTAAGATATTAAAAATACGATTGTCAGGAAAACTTTCTAATTATAATTGTTATCGTTAGTTCAAACAAGTTTTGTTCCTATTACATAAAAAAAGTATAATGAATGAATATTACATTAACTTTTTCTCCTAAAAATTAATGTGAAATAATAAGTTCTATTCAAGTTGCATTAAATTTCCTCACTCTGTTTTTTTTTTTTTTGTTTGTTTGTTTGTTTTCCATAATCATTTTTAATTGCTGTATATGACATAATAAAATATCTTATTTTAAACTTGTTTTTTTATTAAGTCATGTAATCAGATTAAATAACCTAAATATTTTTAAACATGATTTATGCTGTATATTTATGATTTTCAAAATTGATGTAGTCTTGTATACTTATTTATTTGTTAAGAATAAGTTATCTTAAGAATAAGTTATCTTATCCAGAAGATTTATGTTGATAGAACATACTTTTCTGAATTACAGAAAATTTCTGGTAGCAAACAGGACTTTTTGTTGACAGTGTATATATGTACTTAGAAATTTTGATTCAAAAACAGGACTTAAGTACTAAACTAAATTCTGCTTAGTCCTTTTTTTTTTTTTTTCTTTCCTTTAATATATTATAATTATAATTTAATAGTTGTCTTTCCATTTAAATATAACAGCAACAGGGAATAATGATAAAAAATAAAAAAGCTTCTTTACTTTAAAATATGAAGTTAATTCCTTAGCATTAGTATATTAATTTAAATGAAAACTAAACTCACTGTATCTTAGAAAATACATATATATACACACATTCTGCTTTTATGATTTGTATATAGTTTTTCCATTATATCACATTACTTCATGAATAAAAATTCATAAAAACTGTAGATAAAAATATTGATAAACATTCTTCTGTAGTATTATGCTGGTTTGTTTCTGCATACAAAGCCTATTCTTAAAACATACTCAAAGCTAATTCACAGTTTGTTTTTTGAATAAGATGCAAGAGTATATTTTTTGAGAATAGCATAATTTTTTAATATATATAATTTTATTAATACAGTCGAACCTCGTTAACATGAATATCAAGGGAGATAAAAAAATTTGTTCATGTTATCAGTAGTTCATGCTATCAGTAGCCAATCTTCATATAACTAAACTAATCTTCCTTTTAACGGGGATTGTGGAAACAGTTCATGTTAAAAGTAATTCACGTTAATAGTGTTCACGTTAACGAGGTTAGATACTGCACTTCTTGAGTATATTATAGTATCTTTTATGCAAACATTATTAAGACTTTCTTTATGAAGATTTTATAGTGCCCTTTTTGAATTATTGCGAATATTATAGTGCCCCTTTTGAGAATATTAAAGTGCCCTTTTATCGAGTTCCTCTCAGCAGCCCTTTTTTTCTAGAGTCAACACTAGTAAGTCAAAGATCTGGGGTTCGACTCCCGGTCCAGGCATTATTTTCACTCAGTTGGAAAAATAAATTTTCAATAAATATCAGAGTACATATGTTACAAATTATGCATTTTTTATTTCTAATTGAATTTACAGCACCGACAATGTTCAAGCACATCTTCCACAAAGACCTCATATTTTCTTTGGAGTCAAGCACCTTTCTGAATACTTTGGACAGACAGGAAATGTCTCTAGTTTTTGAATGTTTCATATTATAAAAGAAATTATCTTCAGCCAGAGTAATCTTCAAACTCGCATTATTGGGTGCTAGAGTCAGAAACAATTTTTAACTCTGTGTTGAAGCTGCTACAGATTTTTTTTTTTTTTTTTTCCTTATATGAGTAGAAATATGATTTTTTAACCACTAGCAATAGAAAAATGTGACGAAACCTTACAAAATATCACAGGAAAAAGAAAAAAAGAAAATACAAAGTAACACTAGTTATGAAAGTTTCAGAATTATTTTGAAAATTGGGGACAGATGACAGAAAATGTGGTCCCCAATTCTTATTTTACTTTTCGGGACAGATCATCGAAATCAGGGACTGTCCCTGGAAAATGGGGATGTTTCCTCACCCTAACTTAGTATCATCCATCAAGCTTTATAATTTAGGTAGAGAGCGAAATGGCAACCCCCTTGTGTGGCTAACAGAGTCTCTGTCACGTGACAGTGACTTTTAGATTTCTCATTTCTCCTGTGCATGTGAACTACTACGGTATTGTGTTAAAGTGCCTTCACACTGGCCGTTCCGTTCCGCTGTCCGTTGCCCGCAGAGATTCTGTCAGTGAACTCCGTTATGTTCCGCGGGAGTTCACTGCATCAGAATAATCGAAAGGACACTGAGAGTAAAAATAAATGAACCAATCATGTTGTAGTGTAGTATCAAGAAGCAGCAACCAGCCCTTTAAAAAACATTTGTTTTGATTTTCTTTTCAAAGTAGCATAAGTATTCATTTTAAACAAAGTTGGGAAAGAGAAAAATAATGAATTTAAATATATATTTGAATTATAATATACTTATTTTATGAGCTCTCCGAAAACCCAAATAGGAATATAATATATAATATTTTCCAAAATAATTTTTTCTTTATTCCATTTCTTACTTTTTAAAATTTTCTAATATAATTTTCAATGCTATGGATAAATATCAGCTATTTTTTATACATTTTCTGATTTATAAATGCTTCCATATTTATTTTAAAGAATTTTATTCCTTTAGAATGTAAGATCTTTAAATCCATACAATGAAAATACCTTAGAAATATGCAAAATATATTAAATGCACCAAACTCATTTTTATTTTGAGACCTAGAATTAAAAGCTAATTGACTGCATTTAAGCCTTGGTGCACTGCCTCCATAGTGACAGTTTTAAAGTATCTTAGTCCGTATTTACGAGAGTTTCGAAGACAACCACAAGAATCTTCAAGCAGCTATCTTGACAATCGCGATTTTGGTTCAAACCCGACACTTCCCGTCAACCAGTTTATTATTTAGAAATAAATTTTAGTGATGAAATGTAAGCCTTGTATGCAGTATAAAAGTAACTTTAAAATTTTGTCTAAAACAAATTTGCAATATTTCTATTCTAAAACTAATTTTTTATAGTCATTCAAACTTTAATTCAAAAATTTCTACCATTAAATATCAAAAATGACAACAATTTTAATTAAATGGTAAAAAGCAGCATTTTAAATTTCTATTCCAAATTTTCTTTTTATCCAAAAAGAAAAGAAAGAAAAACTTATTTCAGCATTTAAAATGTTAAAAAAAGAAAGAAAGAAAAACTTTTTTTTTAGGTAAATAACTTTTTTAAATAATCTCTAAGTTTAAAATAAATAAATCAGTTTGTAAAAAATTTAAATCAATGAACTTAAAGCCTGAGAAAATAAAATATTTTATGTGTAATAAACTGAGCTAGGTGAAGATAAATTTCTCATAGCAAAATAATCAAGACATTTACTTCACTCCCTCTTCCATGCTACTAATGTTTTATGTGCACTTGGGCTCTAGACCTAGGTGGATTGCCTCTGTATAGATCTTTTCAAAGAGACCTAGCTTGCAACCATAGAAAAGTCTTAACGGCTGAGCTGATGAACATGACCATGACCTGGAATTGAACCAGGCACTTCCCATCTACTAATTTGAAGAGCAGAACCTCTCTGCCACTGCTGGAGCATGTTTTATTTGAGAGAAAAAAAAAATATATATATATATATTTGATGAAATGTATGCTTTGTATGTGATGTAAAAAGATTTAAAATTTTACCTAAAACAACTTTGCATTATTTCTGTACTAAAATTATTTTCTCTAGTTATTGCAACTTTAATTCAAAAATTTATACCATTATTCTTTTAAAATGTCAACAATTTTAATCAAATTATAAAAAATGGCTATTTAAATCACTATTCTAATATATATATATATATATATATTAATTCATTAATTAAAAAGATGTATCTTATCTTTTAGAATGGGAGAAAAAAGTAAATAAAAATTTCAAATAATCTCTATATATGTTTAAAATATTTAAACTCTGTTTTGTTTCTTTTTTTCATTTTCATCTTTTAACCAAAACAAAAATTATGTGGTACACATTGATTATTAACACTTTCCAACTGTACGTACTTGTTGTATCGTATAACTTTCTATGTTCTTTGCCTATTGTATCACATAACGGACAGACAGAAGGACTGAAAGGCATACGAATAGAATAATTGTATTCCTAATCGCTCTTCAACATTGAAATGCTGAATGCAAAAGAAGATACAGCCATGATATTCTAACTGTTGGCTTTAATGTATCTGAATATTTTAGTGTAGCCCTGTAAATCTGAAAGTTAGCCATATCACATTCAATACAAAACATTATTTTAGCATTTTAACAATAAATGTCAATTTCATTATAAATTTTAGTCGAAAGTTATTTACATATGATTTATAAAAATGCCTGTCCTAAAATGCAATGCATTGGAATTTTTTAGGGTGTCCCTGTTCCCAAACCTGTTGTACACAACCTATTAATTCCTTTTTAAATAAAAAACATTCTATATTAAACTTGAATAACATATATCAATTTTTAAAAATTCTGAAAATCGTTAAGGACATTCGGGGGCAGGCACACAGACAGATAGAATGATGGACAGTCAAATACACAAATTGCAATCGTATTCACAATTAAAATTTTTTTGTAAATGTTTAATATAAAGGGAAATGAATTTCCAGCAAATTTCCAATAATAGCCCTTAATGTAACTCAATATTTTTGTATAGTCCTATCTAATCCAATCTAATGCGAGTAATACTATGTTCTATAGAAAACATTCTGTTGTCCATATGAATAACATATTTCAATTTCATCGAGATTTGTGCAAAGTAAAGTTACTAAAATTTGGTTTATAGAATTAGAATACTTTCGGGTGTTCCTGTAGTACACAAACCAGTAATGGTATTTACTCCATTTTAAATTGGGAATATATTCGATAACAAACTTGAATATCATATTTTAATTTCATTAAGATTTGTGTAAAGTAAAGGTATTAAAATATAGTTCCTAAAAATAAAAATACCTCTCGTAGAATTCAATGCTGTAGAATACTTTCAGGTGTCCCTGTACACAAACCAGAAGAGGTATTCACACCATTTTTAATAGGGAACATCCGATAATGAATTTGCATAACATATCAGTTTCAAGAAATTCCATAAATATTTATGGGAGTTGGAGCATGAACAGACAGACAAACCGAAGTCATTAACACTTTTCAACCTTAATAAGAAAGCACCACAGAACTGGAGTTTAAAATTATTACTTACAAAACTTTGAATAAACACCATATAATGCAATAAACTTGCAACAATTGTTTTGGGTTGCCGCTTTGACTGCAGTATTCGGGCCTACTTTGTTTGCCTGATGAAGGGTCGTGTGCTGTTTCAACCCGAAACAATTGTTGCGAGTTTATTGCATTTTATGTGTTTATTCAAAGTTTTGTAACTAATACTTTTCAACCTTTGTTGAAAAGTGTTAAAAATGTATAATTTCAGATCATTTAGATTAATTGCAGCTATTTCTTATGCAACATTTTTGTATTTATAAATGCTTCTTCTTTTATTACTATTTATTTCAGATTGTGAGAAATTACAATCTATGAACTGAACATCGAAGAAATTTTTGAAATATATTAAAGTACAATGAACTCAGTGGGACAAAGAAAAAATTATCTTTACAAATTAATCAAGACATTTACTTCCCCCCCCCCATGCTAACGATGGTTTAGTTTGGAGATGGAATTGTAGTAGTTATTTGGCTTTTGAAGGAATTTTTGCAGCGTTTATGTGTGTTTTGAAGAAAACCATGGAAAACTCTGAATGGTCAGGTTGATGTGTGTTACTAGAGATTGAACCTGTCATATATGCTTTGTATGTGGAGTAAAAATGACTTCAAAATTTTCTACAACAAATTTGCATTATTTCCATGCTAAAACTGAGATTGAATTCTGCTCTTCCTGTCTACCAGCTTAGGTGTAGTGATATAGGTGTTTATAATGACATCTGGATAGAGTGCATTTTGTGGGGGTCTTTTTAAGCAATCCTAGCTAGTATTTATGCAAGATCCGAAGAAAACAATGGAAAACTCCGAGCAACTAGTCTGAAGAGTGTAATCTGGGTTCGAACACTGCACTTCCTGTCTACCGGCTTCAGTGTAATGGTGTAAAGGCCAACTGACTACATGAGGGTCCTAAGCTTGGATAAAGTGCCATGTGTGGGGTTCTTCATAAGAGATTCCAGCTGTTATTTAAGAGTTTTGAAAAAAACACAGAACTCCAAACTGTTAGGCTAACTAGCATGGTCTGAGTTCGAACCATTCATTTTCTATTTACGTGTCTACCAGCTTTGGTGTAGAGGTACAGGGGATAAAGCTTACTGACTACACTGCCTGGATGAAGTGCCCTCCAAGGGGCCATTCTAAGCTGTTTTAGACAGTATTTGCCTGGCTTTCGAAGAAAAACTACAGAAAACCTTGTAAGGCTAGGACAACGAGTGTGACATGCGATTGAACCTCGTACTTCCTGTCTATCAGCTTAGTGAGCCAGAACTTCTCGGCCACTGGTGAAGACCCAGTGGGCTGATTTATTTATTTATTATCAAAACATTTACCCTTTTATTCCTGATAATTATGTTTTATTTCACAGAAAGAAAAAGTTATTTGCATTATTTCCATGACAGAGATTTAAATCTTTATTCTAACTATACATATATATTTAATTCAATAATTAAAAAGAAAACACACTTTCCTTATCATTTAAAAAAATTCAGTAAATATAAGTTTCAAATAATTTTTTACAAGCTTAATTTTTCTAAACTTGGCTGTGCCTAAAAAGTACATGAAATTCCATATTTCCTTAGTCACTTATATGCATGTATGTATGATTTGTATGCATGAAAAAGAAAGGAAAAAAAATTACAATTTACCTTGAAACCTCGCCATGAGTATCCTTTCGCAGTCAAGCTCAACTCGCCTTCAGATGAATGTGTTGATCTGAGGTTATTACTTCTTCCTTTACATCTGATTTCAACATATCACACTATCTTTTTAGCGTCTAGACATATTTGAGTATGCTAGCAAGATTACATCAACAGACACAGTATAAACACTGTGCCTATCAATATAATCCAGCTGGCAATCAAAATTTAGATGTGGAGGACTTTCTCAGGAAAAGCCTGCCATTGATTTCTTTACGCTTCATCTTCAGTAAACTGAAAAAAAAAAAAAAAAAAAAAAAAAAATATATATATCCTGTTGAAAATTCAAATATGAAACACTAAATAATATAACATTTCTCTAAAAATTTTACATTGCCCAAACTCTCAATTTACTAGATTTCATTCGCTTTTGGGTAGTGCTGTATGTTACCTGAAAACTGCCTCTTAAAGTGCTGTACTAAAAATTGTATCATAACAATTTGAAATCAGAAGTAAAGTTTATTGTATAAAATAAATGATGTGTGTGCATAGAAAAAATGCATTTCAGTTTTAGATCATCCTGAATATATACATACATTCAACAGTTGTAAGCAACAAGAAAATTCTTCAAAACTTGTCTAAATCACATGCGAAAATTTATGACAATGAGAAATGTCCGATTGAAAGCAAAATAAAATGAATGTCTGTCCTGCTGTATCAATAAATGGAAACAATCTGATTATGTATACAGAGCTACACCAAATTTTTAATATTGTATACATCATAATAATGTAATTTAATGCACACCATTGAAATTCACATAAAAATATATTTTCTACAGAACATAGCAGAAAAAGCATTCATGATATTTTTTCTAGGCCTACAAGAAAATATTCATATATGACAAACATTCAGGCAAGAGGATATTAAAATTGAACATGGGCACCTTGTGATCCCATAATGTGTAATATAAATGTAAACTAAGAAGTTGGTGCCCCGCTTAAGGGAAAAAAAAATCTTACATACCCCAACCTTGCTTTTAACTAAAATAGCATCTCTGCTTTTATCAATAATCTTAGTGAAATTTCTATACTTCAGTTTCAACAACTGCATGGAATTAGTTTAAGGAAAAAAAATATCTGAGAAAATTTATTCACAATATTCATGCGCTTATATGAAATCTACATGTCATATTTCAGCAAAATTCAACTTTAAAAAATATTTACATAAATTTTGTATAAAAAATAATTAATTGAAAAGGATCACCACTACTTTAAAAAATTACAATAATAAATGCATGTTTCAAAGTACATTTGAAAAGAAATAAATAAAAAAATATGAATCCATGAAATTAAATTTTTAAAATATTCAACTAAGCAATGAAAACTTAAAAAATAATAAATATCCATTGGCATTTTCATAATTTTTTTAAAAAATAATATTGATTCAAAATCTTTTTGAAAATATAAAAAGAAAAAAAAAACATTCATTTTAATATTGTTTTGATTAACCTAGTTTTATCATTACTAAGTCACGTTGCCTCTCAAAATTCCAATGAAATATGAAGAGATCAATATTTGAAAAATTAGAGTTATTTCTCAGTGAGAAAAACATCTGCAGAAATTTGAGAAGGAAAATAGATAATTCTACATAGAAGCATAGTTTTTCTGTTACAAACAAAGTAAAATAAGTACATAATAATAGAAATTTAATATCATGTCTATTTGCCAGAGGCATTTTTCAGTATGAAGTATTATTTAATAAAATAAACAACTCGGACATGTCAAAAGAGTCTTTCAATGTGAACGAATTGTGAATATTTATCGAAAATAAATAAATTTTAAATGTTAAATAAATATTCAATTAACTACACAAATAAATTTATTTTAAAATTAAAATATGTTACCATGTTCCAGCATTTTGCTTTCTTGTATCATTATTATACTTTTTTCCCCCTATGTATGTAATCTATTGTTCAGTCATCGAACAAATATTCGTTTTCTTGACTCTTGAGTAATTTTTAAGACTGAAATAATCTATTTTCTTTTTCAAAAAACTGAACATATCACTTTCGACAACGTAAACAATTTACATGAGATGCATGAGGCTTGCAAGAAGAAAATGACTCTTTCAGGGCCGTTCCCACCATCTCCGGTTAAAGGGAAAAACTCAGATTAGCACTCACAGCTGAGATTTCTGTGTCCCACCATCGTCGGTTAGTGCTAACGAAGGTTTAATATTTAATCAGTCGAGATTCTGCAGGTTAGCTGTTTACCGAGAGTTTAAATATGGCAGAACTGTTTGAATGTTGTTGACTGTTAGTATTAGTTTATTATTATTTGCTTTTTCATTATGTTGGATGTTGTGCAAAAAATTTTGTTTGATGATGGTGACGAAGAAGATAGTTGTTTTGTTCCTGTGTCCAGAAACATATCGGAAAGGAATGAGTTTTTTTCTCTCTGATGAAAAAAATTTTAAATGTCGTTTGAGCCTTTCAAAAACTTGTGTATTAGATATCTTTTCAGAGATTGAGCATGATATTTCATACGAGAGTGATCGGTGAGTTAATTTTTACACTTCTCTTGTAGTATTCTGTAAAAAATGAATTTTTTGTTTGATATTTTGGATCTAAAGTATGTTTGAACGCCTTATCTAATGTAAACAAATGATGCACTGCACATACTGCAAAAGCCTCGTAAAAGTAGTTGTATTTTGCTGTTCTGGTTCTTACATAAAATAATTCTTTTTTCATATGTATAACGCATCTTAGTGTTTTTGTCTGAAGATATTTTCTGTCCTAATTTCTTCTCATAACTAATATTATGCTTATACTGAGGTATCTTGGGAATCTTTTTCAAAAAGTGAAATTATTTCTACAAACTTCTATACTGCTATAGAGTATTTTACATAAGATAATTGTACTAGATAATTGTACATAATCTCTTTATTACAATAAAATTATGTAAATTTGTCAGCAGTATAGTGTGATTTAATTAAGTATTATTGCTGTAGGGAAGTTTTCTTGTTTTTAAATCAAGAAATGCTTTACGAATTACCTACTGTTGTATATGTAACTTTTTAGAAATATTTTTTAATTTACAGCTTTTCAGTTTAATCTTTTTTTTACATTGCAATTTTTATTTTATTGTTAACAGCATTTAAACATTCATGTCAAAGGAACAAATACTAACTGTTCAGAGTGTTTTCTGATTTAACTATGCTCAGTTAATAGTTATATATTTTTATTATTAACATTGGTTTTTGTCTTCAAATTTATATATACTATATATACACTCCTTCTCATAATTATAACGACACCCGTTTTTCTATATACACTGAACACTATTATTTAAACAAATATATTTTTAATTAATTTGAATTCCATTAATAGACTATATTTAAAAAGTTTTATCATTTTTCTATCTTAAAAAACTTTAAATATGGTAAAAAGATGATTTTTTCAGGTGTTCACAATTATAAGGACAGCTCGAATTTTAGTAATTTTTTTCAGTTATTCCTTAAATTAATATTTTATGGGGTCTCTTTTTAGGGTTAAACAGTCAGACATTCTCTCTGGTATATATATATATATATACACATTTTTTTTTTTTTTTTTTAAATATTCAGTTTCAATACCATTTCATATAGCATATATGATATTCTTAATACATTTAAACCATCTAAAATTGCTTTCCACTTACATGCACTTTTCTAATATCATACGTTAAGGTTTTTTCAACTTTTAGGCCATGGGAAAGGCAATAATACTGAAGTTTCTTTCTTCAAACTATTTCCTATTGCTCTAAAGGTAGAGCAAAAATGTAAGTCTTGTTGAAAAAAATATTACCTCCCAAAATCTAACAAAAATCTGATAATTCCACGTTTAAAATTTGCGGATATTCTCTTGATGTTCATAATAATAGAAAAAATTACTAAATTCATTCTGCCTTCAGTAGAAGCAGCTCCACAGAGCACCATAGATCCACCTTTAAAATGCCCGATTCATATCTGCCTTTAAAAAATCTGCTCTGTTTTTCACTATCTTCAGATCGTGCCAGTAACTGTTAAAACCATTTGGTTAATCAAGAATAAAATCTTTTTCATCCGAAAATGCAACATTTTACCATTTAATATTGTCTTTATTCAACTTTAACATAGACGTTCTTTCCCCCATTAAATGTTGATTGATTATTACAGGTTTTTTATTAATTTTAACATATTAATTATTTTAAACATGCGTAAATGTAGACCCTAAACTTTCGTTAAAAATTACGAGCAAATTTGGCAGCAATCATTATGAGTAGAACAGTAAGAGGAATTATGAGTCTTCGATCTCTGTAAAACAACTCTGATTTTGCATCAGATCTCTCACCTATCGAACCAGCAGTTCAATGTTTGATCACATTTCCTTCAGCAATTTTAGACCTTCGAATTTTATTAGAAATTCGGCGGATTGAAATTATCCTTCCACTTAAAAAACACATTTATCATACTTCACTACTTGAACGTTCTTTTTTTCGAGGAATTATCAGTAATGTCCGTCCAAGAAAAATTGAAGGCTTATATATGAATTAATCTAGCCCAGTAGTTAACAAATTTGCATGTCAACTGTAATTTATCCGCTAGTAAGTTAAATAAAACGAAAAAATCTGGATTGTCCCTACAATTATGAACATCTAAAAACATGGAGAAAAACACATTTTGCATTAATTTTTATTAATTTTGTTTTATATTAAAAAATTATAACAGTTTTGGTTTTTAGAATACTAGATATATTAAGTGCACTTAGTATAATCTTGTTCACAATTATTTTTACATTAGTTATTTCAAAATATAAAGTGTCCTTATAAATGTGAGAAGGAGTGTGTATATATATATATATATTATTTTTTTAAGTATAATTTACACTATAATCATCATTTGGTATATCAGCTTATTCATTTAACACATAAAACATTTAAAAAAAAAAAGTAATAGTATGATTTATGTATTATAAAATTTGAAAAGTACATTTTCATATTAGCTATAATTAACATACTAATATCCTATCTTATTTGCTTAAGGCAAAGTTTCGAAATTCATTTAGAGCATGTTACAAAATTAAATGATTCCGCATATGATTAACGCTGACCTTCGATAATATTTTTGAAGATGATGCCCTGTTCGATGATTCTGATTACAGTCTCTTAAGTTTTGATAATGATTTCTTTACTCATAGCTCCTGAAAAATTTCAAAATTACTTTTGGTGAAAAACAAACAGGACGTTAAAATTTTGTTTTGATAAATATTAAATTAAAAAGCTTTAAAAATTGCCTCAATATAAATTATTTTTGGCTTGGAAATATAAAACAAATAAGGATATTATCATATTGATGCTTTTTAAAATTGATAAACGAATTATATATATAAAAAAAAAAAAACCTGCAACAAACTGCCATCGGGGGCAGTAAAGTTTATTACATGGTAAAACTTGATAAATTTTTATTCAAGATTGATACTGAATGCAGTGTGGCTTTTTCTAAACCATGCAAAAAGACTAGGACTGAAAAAAGAAAAAATGCATGAGCCGGGTTTGAACCCAGCACCTCTCTGAAACAAAGTCTGACAAAGATGTTTACTAGACAGGACACGATTTTACTGTAAATTTTATTTTACTTAATCATTTTTACTTTTAGTTGGATATTTATTTTTGTTTTGTTTATTTTCAATTTTAGATGGATGTTCAATACATGATAGCCAAGGTTCATCTCAATCTCCATCTTTTAGTGAGCCATCACCAACAGATGTCGAGGGCAAAAAAGAGCCAGAAAGAAGAGGAAAATGTCCACTTAAAAAATATGGAAGATCTCAAGGAGTACAACCTGAATGATCCCGATGTCTCCCCTCCCCCCAAAAGGCAAAAGCCGGGTGAGTGTCTCATATTGGGTGGTGTTTATTAAAAGGCTACCCGGTTGAGGCATCTTTCCCTGCAGTGCTGTGAAAATGATGAGTAGACATCACTAATACAGAGACATGGCTTGTTATACAGGTAATAATTATTTTATTATTTTCCTTTTTAACTTAAATAAAGTTCAAATTTAATTATTTTTTAACTTATTTTTATTAATAAAATAACACATTTTTATGACAATATTTATTTATTTAAATACTTTGATATATATGTAATGTTATATGAAAGACTAGAATTACTCATACATTTATGATACGATACAGTTTATAAGTTCGCATTTCATTGTTCAAGAACATCATTTAGAGGTATATCATTGATATAAATTTCAAAATGAATAGTGTTAGAATCATTCTTAAATTTGAAGTCATTTTTAACTTTCTTACAACTTGAACCATGAGATTTGGCCTCACAGATGACATCACTGATACAGATTATTCTTCGGGGAATTCTAATCCACGTTGCATTATCTTCATTACTTATTTTACACTGAATATTAACAGATAATTAACGGATTTAAATTGATAAATATCTGCATAAAACTGTTTATTATTATTAAAAGCTGATTTTTAAAAAATGATTTAATGCAGGCATCTGCATGATTTTTCTTTTACGATGATACTGTATTTTAATTTTCTTATTTTTAATTGTTTCTTATTTTCTTTAAAAGAAAATCTATTTTTGTTTTTATTTGCATTTAAAAGTCAATCTATAATTCTCATATTAAGCTGAATTTTCTCTACATGCATATTTTTAAAATTGTATGCATGAATATTCGAAATCTCTTAAGGATAAAAGCATTCAACTTATTAATTTGAAACATGTTTTGTCTGTATCCACTAAACTGAGAGAATGGCTAAGTGTAAAAATTTGGTTGAGGTGTCTAAAAAAAAGTCTTGGTCTTGTAGATGTGTCATCAAAGGAGAAAAATATAAAAAGTCGAACGGTTTGGGGGGGGGGGGCAGGTGTTAAAAACACATTTGCGAAAATTACTTCACGGTGAAGAAATTATACATGGGGGACTAGACTAAATAATCACTTTTTTGCGATTTTGGAATTTTCGATTTTAAAGGGGGAAAGTAGATTTAAAGGGAAAAGGGGGGAAATTAGTTTGAGAGGGAAATCTGTTCTAGACCCACACATGTAGCACTTCATTTTAACACTAGAATTACGGAAGGTGTCATTTTGACCCCAAGTAAACTTTTTTCTTAAATGGTTGTACTATTTTTCACAAATATCTTAGTCCTTTCTTGACTTTTTCTAAATCATTGTGCTTTTCAAAAAAAATAAAGTTTCCAAGAAAACCCTATTTAACTTTTAGTCTTAACAAAGGCTTATACCTAGAAATATGGGCAGGTGTCATTTTGACCCCTGTGATAAAGAAACATATCTGAATACTTTTTCTAGGCATTTTGTTTGTTACATATAACAACAATTTTTGATAAATAATTTTTTTATATTTATGTTATTTTATTTTATGCAATTGGCTCGTAGAAGAGGACTAACGCAAGAAGAAATAGTTAGATTGATGCAAGAACTATCTGACTGTGTTTTTGGTTCTGAAATGGATAAGAATTCTTCAAATAGAGATGAAAATAGAACCTCTAGTGATTCAGAATTTGTTATAATGAGAGATCATGTGATATCTTCTAGCTCACGTGAAAGGGAAAATGAATTAGCTCCCAATAATTCAAATTTTGACATAACTAAGAATACCAAAGCAGAAACTAGTACCATATGCTCAAAAGGGAATTATAAGAAATTCAACGTTATTCAGCTAGCTATTTGCTAATTAATTTTGATTTAGTTTATTGGACTTTCAAGAATTTTTATATAAGGAAATATGCAGATTTTTTTTTCCAGGGGTCAAAATGACCCCTTCCGTATTTCTAGGTATATGAAGATCACCGTAATTCTAGTATTAACTTATATTTCGATGTTAGGACTAAATATCACGTTTGTTTAAATTTCGTCCACTTATTTATAAGATAGAAAAAAAAAAAATTGAAAAAATTACAGAATACTCTTTTCGTGAGTTTATGTATGTCTATATATATAATAATAAAAAAAAAAAAAAAAAAAAAAAAATCGGCGGAATCACTATACATCACCCGTAAAAATATATTGAAAATGTCTGATTCTTGGCTATTTATCGCTCGTTGGTGACACAATGAAAACTGATGCTAAACTTTTTTTTTTTTTTGATTAATGCTCTTTATAGAAAAATGTTTTCCATACTCTTTATAATGAACTAGTTTAAGAAAGTTTATTTTAAACAAATGCACTTTTTTAACTGGTTATATACCTATTTTGTCATATATATCTATAATTAAATCTAACGATCAATTTATAGAGCTTTTAGTTTAACGTAAAATACATAAACTAAAGCTTAAGTTTTACTTGAATGTTAAATATCATGGCTTAAAGTAAAACCGTTTTAATTTATATTGCATAATAAATTAAAAAGAATGTATATTATAGTTTGAAAATGCATTTTTATAATGGTTGTCTCACACATCAAGTTTTGCACAGTTATATGCCACACAAGTTGAGATATAATCTTTCCATTATCGAGGGAATTTTCTGTATAGCAGCGTCATCTATTGCCCTATAAGCATCGAACTTGAATCAGCATAATGTCTCATAATGGCCTTCACATATGTCAAGTTTTGTTTGATGATACGCAATAGAACTTGAGACATAGCCTTTCCTTAAACTGCAGAAATCACTGTGTAGCAGCACCACCTGTTGATAAGTTGACATTAAAAGTTTATAGGCACTAATTTAGGTCAAGGTGCATATACAAGTAAATTTATATGCAATTCTGTTCAGTAGCTGCTTAGCTACAGCCTTCATTTAAATTGCGGAAATCGCTGTATAGCAGCACCACCTGTTGACCGATAAGCATTCAAACTGAACTGGTATAAGGTCTCATAATGGCCTTCTTACATATTAAATTTTCTTTGATTGTACGCAATAGAACCTGAGATTATAGCCTTCGCCTTAAATTGTGGAAATCACTGTATAGCATCGCAACTTGTTGAGCGGTTGACACCAAAAGCTGGTAGGCACTAATTTAAGTCAAGTTGCATCTACAGATAAAATTATATGCATTTCTGTGCTGTAGTTCTTGAGATATAGTCTTCCCTTAAATTGCAGATATCGCTCAACAGCAGCGACACCTGTTGGCCGATAAGCATTCAAATTGCACCAGCATAATGTCTTATAATGGCCTTCTTACATATTAGTTTTGTTTGCTTATACAAAATAGATACTGAGATATAGCCTCCCCATAAACTGCGGAAATTGTTGAACAGCAGCACCACCACCTGTTGAGCACTTGACACCAAGTGTTAATTGGCACTAAATTAGGTTAATTTATATGCATCTTGCATAATTATATGCATCTGCATATAAATTTATATGTAGTTCTGAGCAGTAATTCCGGAGATACAGTTGCCATAAAATTTTTGTCACACACACAGACTGACAGACATTTTCTAAAATTGGTCAAATCGTATTCTAGATCTCTCAAAATGTGTAAATCCGTCGAAAACTGAAGTAAAAAATTTTTACGAATCCAATACTTTCTTTTATTGAATACAGAAGAACATAATAAAGTAAAATAAAACTATTATGGCTTATTATCCCAATGGTATTTACAATTTTACTTTATTCTATATGTATATATAGAGAAAGTATTGGATTCGTGAAAATTTCATGAAAATATTCGTGAAAACTCCAATTTTCAATAGATTTACATGTTTTGGGATGTCCTGAACACGATTTGACTGTTTATAGAAAACGTCTGTCAGTTTGTGTGTGTGTATCACAAATTTTGTGGACGCTGTAACTCACAAATCAATAAACGAAATTTAACCAAACTTGGTATTTAGTGTAACCCTGGTATAAACTGGCGCTGGTTAGGTTTGTGTAACATCTGACCAACAGGTGGTGCTGTGATTGCATTTTTTCTAAATTTTTAACAAAGCAGTATGGGACAAAATTTTGTATATAAATGTACATAATGAGAGTTATTTAAAACGTGTGATAGTAAAATTAATATGAATTATTTATAATAGTAATAGTTAACAAGAAAAAAAAAATTGTGCATGTGGGAACATTGCTTCACCTCCTGGGGAACCCCCCCCCCCCCCGGGGGGGGGGAAGTAAATTTTCAATATGGGTGTCTTTTGAAAGATTTCGTCATTACCTTTAAATTAAGTGGTTTAAGTATAGATCTGTAATAATTTAATAGATTTTTTTTTATCTTTTATTTTTTTTTTATCTTTTATTTTTTTTTTTATCTTTTATCTGTAATAGATTTTTTTTATCTTTTAACGAAAAAAACCTTATTTATTTTGATATTGGAAAAAAAGTTTACTTTCTTTTGGCATATACTGATATAATTCTTTCAGATAAAAATCATCTGCATTTATAATGGAAAATAATTCAATAATTTAATAAATTATTTGTATTCAATGAATTTTGTGTAAAATTATATAGAAGAAATTTGTGTTGTGGCCACATCATACTACTTATGTATGTGAATGGAATTCAGTTGTATAAAAACGAAATGCAAATTCCTTTTTTACTTTCTTCTATATGGAATAGAAGAAAGTATTGGATTCGTAAAAATTTTCGACTTCTATTTAGACGTTTTGAGAGGTCTAGAACATGAATTTACCATTTTCAGAAAATGTGTGTGTGCATGAGAGACAGAGAGCGAGAAACAAAAATTTTGTGGCAACTTTATCTCCGAAACCACTACTCAGAATTGTATATAAATCCGTATATAGATGCACCTTCACGTAAATTAGTGCCTATCAACTTTTGGTGTCACTGCTCAACAGGTGGCGCTGCTAATACAGCGATTTCCTCAACTTAAGGGGAGGCTATATCACAGGTTTTATTGTGTATGATCAAACAAAACTTCATATGTAAGATCATTATGAGACATTATGCTCATTCAGACCAACAGATGGCACTGCTCTACTAGAAATTTCCTCGATAACGGGAAGGCTATGTCTCAACTTGTATGGCATATAACTTTTAGAAACTTGATATGTGAGATAACTATTATAAATACACATTTTTTAAGATGTTATTTATAGGGATATTTGCTTTTAGTTTTATCTAAGATAAAAATCATTTGCATTCTTCATGTTAGATAATTTAATAAATAATAGTTTTAATAAATTATTTGTCTTTATTAAATTTGTATAGGAAAATATAGAAGAAAGTCTTGTGGTGGCCACAACATACTAGTTTAGTTTTGTGTGCTCTAAAAATCTGAAATTTTCATATGTACTGGGAAAAGGGACTGCCGGATATCCGGATCCGGCAAAGTAAAAAAATATCTGGAATGCCAGATATCCGTATCCGGTTATACAGTAAAATCCATATCCGGTCCATCCCTAGTAAATATTTAAACAAATTTCATAAGTATTTGCTGTCATCAGCTATATGTCAATTTAATATATAACCATTGCTCACGAAAAAAGTCTAAAGTTGGTAGATAACCTTTCAGCACTGTCTTTGAAACAGTTAAATCTTAAATATGGATGACAAATTTCGTATGTAAAATATTAGAATACTTTTTTTTTTTTTTATTCAAAATTAAAAAAAAAATACATTTTGATATTTCTTAAAATTTAGTTAAATCCTTTGAAAAATTGAAATTCACATAACTGAAACAATCTTCTAACTTATCTTTTAAGAGCGAGCAATATCTAATCTCGGCAATAACCAAGGAGCATGTTATTTTATGGAAATTTTGTTTCCAAACTTATTCATTACCTAATGAATTCTGTTTTCACATTCAGAAACTTTACAATTGTTAAATTAATACTTGTTTCGAGAAAACGATTTTTTACAAGTTTAGTCTTTTATTATCTAGCTAAGGTAAAAATGTGAAAATGGCACTTAATTATTTTATTTAATTAATTTTTTTTTTTTTTCAAATGACTACTTACTTAATGGCTGTGAATTTTCTGAATGTATAATTAGAATAAAAACATATTAGGTAAGGAATAATCAGTTAAAAAAAATTTCTCAATAGAATAATTTTTCACATAGCCTTGGCTGTCAACGAGATTAGGCTGAGTCTGCTCTTAATTCGTTATCATTTATATCATGATATTTTATTAAACACTATTTTTCTTTAAATATTTGTCGCATATTTTACTTAACTAAAAAAATAACCATTTAGAAATTAGTAAAATGTTCTTCAGACTTTTCTCAAATAATCAGGATTGAAATTTTGTTTCTATTTTAATTTTCTTATATAACTGAAAGTACGTTCAAAGTGGAATTTGCTATGAAGGACAGAATATTGATTACCATGCAGTTTAAATATTTTTTCTATTCAGATTTCACTGTATTTTCTGATTTTTCAAATTTCTCAAAACAGAAAAATTCAAGAACCTTGATTTTGCCTACTTAAAAATCAAAGATTTTCAAGGACTGTGTGAACCCTGCCTCAACCTTGAGCTAATAAGCTGCCATCTATATAATTTAATAAAAAGCCAACTGTGTAAGACTGCATAGTTCATTCCTCACACTGAAATATTCTCTTTAAAAAAAAAAAAAAAAAAAAAAAGAGTCAAAATTATCCCCCCCCCCCCCATGAGCGATGTCGACTACCTTATTATTACATATTTTCAAATATGTAACAATATCAGGCAATAGCAAGTACTTGATAAACAAAGTAAATGTTAAAATACAAAGTATAAAGAAAAGAATTATTTTTAAAAACTGGAATTTTTTTAAACATCTAAAAAGTTCTTTCAACAAATTTTAAGTACTATAGAGCAATTTTAAATACAAAATATAAATGCATGCAATATAAAATTTAACAAAGTATTGTAACATGACATTCAATTTCAGGGTGCATACATGAGCTTAGCAAACAAATTTCTGACTTTCCAGGTCTATTTTTACGATATTCCAAATCAAAAAATTGTGTTTGTATATAAAAGATAGCTCGTGACATAAAAAATACATTTTAAATGGCATGCTCAAAAAAATATTTCCTATGTTTATGTCTTTTTTTTTTTTTTTTTTTTTTTTGTTCCAGTAATTTTAAACCCCCTGATTTCGGGATCTCTCTGGCCCGTGAGAACCAGGCTGTTAAAAAATCATGTTTTTTTAATTTATTTATTTAAATTATTTGACTAAAAATAAGAAATTAAGCATGAAAATTTTTTTTTACTTAAATGTGAATACATGTAAAACGCAATAAATATAAATAAATTAAAAAAAAAAAAAAAGGATATTTAAAAAAATAAAAGATTATATATAAAAGAAATTTATTAGTCAACATAGGTACAAACATTCTATCTCCCCCCCCCCCCCAAAAAAAAAAAAAAATAATAATAATAAATAAGATAAAATAAATAAAGTAAAATAATATAAAATAAATAAATGATTAAGTGTAAATATCTTAAAAGCATATAAGGTCTACGTATTCTTATTTTATTTTTAATGTTTTTATTAATATTGTCATTAAAATGTGCATATTAAAACATCTTGAATTATGAAATTTTTTAAAGATAAACTTTTTGGAGAATAACTATTCAATTAATATATGTACCATATAATATACCCATTAGTTGTGCAATTTATTACCAATAAAAGGTGAAAGGCATATAAACTCAAGATTTTTTCAAACATTAAATTTTAAAAAATTAAGAAAACTGCCATTACCATTTTTCTAATTTTATAAAAGCCTGCCTAAGTAAAAAACAATTGGAAAAATTGCTTAGGAATGCCTTGGCCAGTTAAAAAACACAGCGATTAGAATTAGAAATAAGAAAAGTTAAAAATGAAAACCAGACAAATGCTTCAGTTCAGATCATGCAATATTTTATTTTATATATATTTTTTTTTTTTTTTTGGGGGGGGGGGGGGTGATGTAAATAACAAGTAAATTCAAGTTTTTTTTTATTTTTAAGACTATATAAAACTACTCATTCCCCCAAAATTATAAAATTTTATTTCTGATTTAAATCGGCATACCCTGGTGAGAACCCTGCATAAAATCGTATGAAGTTACCTGACAGACATTTTTCAAAAAGCATGCATGAAAATAAGTCGAATAAAAAATTATAAAAAATATAGCATTGAATAAGAACTGTCCACAGTTTAGTAAATGTCCACAGTTTCATAGTATCTTCAAGTGTTTGTCTCTTCAGAATTGCTGATAGTAACTATTGAAGTAGAAACAGAAAATAACATTCTGTGTTCTAGACCGAAGTGACAAAGAAGAACTAAAATAAAAGAAACAAAATAAATTAAAAGACCTTACTCAGGCTTCATCATCTTCTGCAAAAAGCTTTTCGTGGGAGGATCCTCCCCCTTTTTCAATTGCAAACTGTTCATGTGGGCCTTGGCAATTTATAGCTTCACCTTGTCCTAACAGGTAGCGCCACTGTGGATCTATTTTGGCAGACTCGTGGTCATTAATGGCGACATTATCACTAATTATCTCTATACTCTCTCTGTAAAACACGTAGGTATGGTTATTGTTTCCAATTAAAAAAGGGGGAGGATCCTCCCACGAAATGCTTCTTGCAGAAGATTATGAAGCCTGAGTAAGGTCTTTTAAATTACTTTGTAATTATGTTGTGCTTCATTTTAGATAAGTTAAAATATAAGAATTTGAGATTTTTATGATAATGATATGGAATTTTGAGAATTCGTTTAAAAATAGTGACAAGAGAGATGGGCAAGGCCTGCAAATATAAACTAAAATACCGTATATTTCCGTGTATAAGCCGAGAATTTTTAGAAATTTTTCGGAAGCTGAAGTACGGGGGTCGACTTATATACGAGTTAACACTTTTAGCAAAAAACGTACATTAGAAAGAATGATTGAATACATATATTTTAAGCTTAAAAACTATATATAAAGTAGAATAGTGATATTAAACCTTATTTTTAAATAATTATCACATATAAAACTCTTAAATTAGCAATTTTAAATTTATTTCTAGAGCAGCTCGATGTAGTGACGTGTGTTTATTTCTTTTTTTTTTCACGATGAAGCTCTTTTCGCCAAAGGTCACATTTACGACCATTTTTGTTTTTCTGTTTTGCTCATAGATGGCAGCACCAAACAATTTTCTTTACGGCCATGAATAATTTCAATTCTGTTTTTTTTTTTTTTTTTTTAAGCTTATTTTAATATAGGATTTTTGTGAAATTTTTCTAGTTCTTTATTTTATTTTATGTTTCAGCATTAAGATTTCTAGCAACATTCCCAAAAGCATTCCAGAGTATTCCCAAATCGAAATGCATATAAGCTAATTGCTATAATTTCTGTTTTGCTTTTCTGCCGATAGATGGCTGTACCAATCAATTTTTACTTGAGCAATTCAGAAAAATGTAAATAATGAGAGTGATTTTGAAAATTAATCGTAAATTATTGAAAACGACAAAACTTCTACTGAAAATTTAATTGCTGCATTAGATAAAGAAATAAAAAGTTTGGAACAAAGAAACTTTATCACTGAACATGAATTAATGTCATTGCAATTGCACACAAACCTAAATTAAAACAAAAAACATTACTAGAAATGTTTAAAGATTTTTTGTAGCAAAAATATGAATTTATATTGTTTTAACTTTTATTATATTTTAAAAGTAAATTATTTGTGTAAATAGACTGTATGATATTATTAAACTAAATATAACAATATTTTACTCAAACTTAAAATATACTCTCTAAGGTAAGTAATAAGACATTTTATTTGTTTAAGCATGGCGATTTCTTTGCTGATTTTAGTTCAAAACATGCCTGCACTCCGTGTAACGAAACAAAAATGCTTTTTATTTACATTTAGATTATCTTGAAAGTTTTATAGATAAGCAATATTTTCGCCGTTTTGGCGATATACTCGAATTTTAAAAGAATATTTTTTCAATTCGGCTTATACACGGGTTTGCAATTTTGGGTAAATTTCTGCAGGGAAAAACGTACATTTGGCTTATATAGGGATCGGCTTATATTCGGAAATATACGGTATGTGTAAATTCATTTAATGCTTCTTTCAAAATGAATTGAAAAATTAATTTATTAATATATATATATTGAATAACTGAAAATATTCATATAAAATTAACACTTAAAGTCACCAATTATTACTCTGAAAATTGATTTAAATTTCAGTTATGAAACAGATATAATTGATTAGACAGAAATTTTTGAAAAAAAAAAAAAAAAAATCAGTCAAACTTATGAATAATATATATATATACATTAGGAGATATAATTCGCTAAGCGACAAAAAAAAAAAAAAAAAAAAAAAACACAATTGGATATTTTCCTTTTCATCTTCTACAACCGACAATTTTATTGTTTAAAAAGCAAATTTTCGAACGGATTTTATTATGCTGTCCTCCATATACACTTTAGCATTGAGTCTAGTGTTAAAAACAAAATATAATTGTCAGGAAATTGTAATTTTAGAAATTATTTGAAAAATGGTAAGAATATAACTGTTAATGATGCCACAAAAAGTATTAATTTTTGAATGAAAATCAAAAAATATTTTAATACGTGAGATGGCAAAATAATTAAATCTTAACGAAATATTGGTAAAATGGTTTTTAGCAAGATATAAAATTTTTTGGCCGTTTAAACTTGAAATTTTGCTTTAGGCAGCCATGTTGCTCATCAAAGTACGATGACCGTAAGTTAAAATGCCATTGCTTATAAAATCGGTTTGTATTACATTTAGAACATAAAAGACATTCAGAAAAAGTGTTTAGCAGCATAATTTCTTTAACTACAGTGCAGCAACTATTAAACAAAGCAGGTTTAAATGACAGAAAATTTGAAAAAATTCCATTCTTAGAGAAGAGCATTAGGAAAGCAAGACCTCAGATGGCTAAAAAAATTAAAAAATGATTAGTTAATTATTGGGCTGAACTTGTTCTCTCTGATCAGTTAAGTTTAAGTTATTTTGAGTTAAAGAAAAAAAGCAGATCTGACAATGAAAATATCACTGACTTAATGAAAATCACATTTTTAAAACAGTGACACATTCTCTGTACATTATGGTACGGAAATGAATAACTTTTCAAACAGTCGGGCAAATTTTTATGCTCAAGGGATCAGGGGCGGACCAAATGAAGTTTGGTACCCGTGCGAGTATCTATATAAGCGCCCCCCCCCTCCCCCCCCAAGAAATTACTTGTTTCGTCGACCCCCCCCCCCCAAAAAAAAAAAAGTAAGTGACTGCAATTTAATGGTCATAATTTGTGCGCATATATTTATACTACATTTTTCTCGAAAATCTTTTGTCTTCACAAAAAAATCTAAAAAAAATTATTCATTTTTGCAGAATATGATAAGACAACTTTTCAATCTCTGGTATCTACCTAGTAAAATTATTGAAGAAATGCATCTTAAAAGTTTCAAGTTTTTTTTTTTTTTTTTTTTTTAACAACATAAATCAGCTAAAAGCATCTATTTTGTTGTATTTTCTCAAAATACTATTAACTGTATAGTAAATTAAAAAATATATTCGCTTTTATTTTTTATGTGTAAAAGTACCAACAAAAAAACTTAGTGTACATATACGAAAGTTAAAGTTACTGCTAAAAAATCGGGTGATATCAAATTTCAAATCTTAAATTCAGATATTATTTTCAACATTTTCTATTAAACTAGTCGACCTTCGCCCCTCACCCTCTCCCTAGCGATCCATATTTCCAACTGAACCTATTTCCAAATTTACTTCTTGTATATTATCCTGTCAAGCCGTATTCGCCAAATAGAAAACAGGGGCCAAATGCCATGATAAATAGCCAGTAACCGACTCTCAGACAGATAGCTTTACTAATTCATATTAGCTTTACTAGTTCGCTAACTAAAGCTACTAGTTAGTAGTTTTACTAGCATTCATATCAGCTTTACTAGTTCATATTAACTCTTAAACATTGTCACAAAGTGTTAGAATGCTTAATAAAAATAAAATTGAAATTCCATCTGTTTCCTTATATAGCCCTCGATATATCTGATCTGAATGTTTTTAGATGGCTCTGTAAATATTTTCTATCTTAATACTAATTGTAAATCTTAATGTAATCTAATCTTCAATGTAAATCTTAATGCTAAACTATAAAAAGCATTCTTTCGTGCATATGAATAATATATTTCCATTTTATCCAAATTTGTGCAAAGTAAAGTCATTAAAATATGGTTTTTAGAAATAACTCTCTTAGAACACAATGCTTTGAAATACTCTTGGGTGTCTGTACACAATCCAGTGGTGGTTATTTAATACATTTTTAATTGGAAACATTCGATAATGAACTTGAATAACATATTTCAATTTCATAAAGATTTATGCAAAGTAATGGTATTAAAATGTAGTTTATAGAAATACCTCTCAGAGAATGCAATGCTTTGAGATACTTTCGAGTGTCCCTGTACACAAACAAATAATGGTATTTACTTCATTTTCGATAGAAAATTTGAATATCATATATCAGTTTCAAGAAATTTCATTAATATTAACGGGAGTTAGACAGCAGGCAGGCCGAAGTCATAGTCAGATACTCTTTCTTTCTCCTTCTCCGCGTAGTTTTTTTTTTTTTTTTTTTTTTTTTTTTAAATAATTTAAATATTTTATTTCATTAAGCAAACTTAAGGGCCTAATTTTCAATTTCAAAAAGAGATATTGAATTAATTATAATTTTTTTTTTTTTTTAATTGCTTACTAAGATATAAGATGAAATGTTCAAAGAGTGGAGTACAAAAAACATAATTCTAAAAACACTATTTTTGAAAGAGATATCTTAATACGAAGCAATAAAAATCTCATTGGATTACATGGGAAGAAGAAAGGATATATGCGTCGAGCCAACACACACTGAGTCAGAGTTCCCCCTAGGTTTGAAAAAGGGCAGGGTGCTGCTACCAAGGAAAAAGGGGCAGGAGGGTGCTATAAAAAGAGGGCACATTTGTGGAGAATGAAAAAGGGCACATTTTATAAAAAGGGCATATCGCTTCGCAAAAAATAGCCTCCAAAATTACAAACAATTTTATTATATTTATAAATGCAGTTGCTAAGCAATCAGCAATCCCCCCCCCCCCCCCAATAAATGTACAAATTAGTCAGCAAAAATTAAATAAATAAATTTATTTTTTCACATTCTTTTATCTTTAACTATAGTTCTATTAAACCTAATAAAAAGTATTAAAATTGCTTCCTGAAAAATATGTAAAAAGCTCTTGAAAATCTTATAAATGTTGAAATGAAAGTAAAGAACTATAATAAAAATTATCTTTAATAAGATTTTCGCAAATTTCTTAAAATGAAAACCAAAGACCTTTTTTAGTGATTATTAAAGAAAAATATTAAACATTCTAATCAAATAGTTTGATAAAAAGTTTGATTTAATTAATTAATGATATTTTTTTTTAATAGTTTCCAATTTTTTATGTATTATTGCTAATTTCTAATGTTACAATCAGTTAGTAAATTTAATATATCCTTGGAATTTACTCACTTTGTTTGCTGGATTTCAATAATGGTAAATGAAATATTCTTTTGAAATTTGATCTCTAAAAATGTAGTTCCTACAACTATTAGGGATGAAACTACCCAACATGCAAAATCCCTGGAAACTGTTACTACTTGGCTGTAGAATGAATAATGGAGAATGGATTACTTATATAGGTTATTATTAAAAGTACTTATTTGTACCTATAATGAGTTAAATTTATAAAGTTCTTATACATATAAGGCAAATTTAACACCCAAAATGAGAAGTTTCTATAAAAACAAAATAACTAGCATGAAAATCAGAGGTTGCTAAATTTTGAACTCTGCATTATCTAACCATCAAAGAGTATCACAGGTTAATATATTTATTTTGTGGGGGGGGGGGGGGGGGGTAGTATGTTGTGGTCACCACAAGACTTTCTTCTATATTTTCCTATACAAATTCACTAAGGACAAATAATTTATTAAAACTATTATTTATTAAAATTATCTAACATGATGAATGCAAATGATTTTCATCTTAGAGAAAGCTAACACTAAATATCCAGAGAAAGTTTTATTGTCTATAAATAACATCTTAAAAATATGCTTTTATAATGAGTATCTCACATATCACATTTTGTACAGTTATATGCCATACAAACTGAGATATAGCCTTCCCATTATCGAGGAAATTTCCAGTGTAGCAGCGCCATCTATTGGTTGAAAGCATCCAATTTGAATCAGCATAATGTCTCATAATGGCCCATAAATTGCAGAAATTGATGTATAGCAGCGCCACCTGTTGGCCGATAAACATTTACATTGAATCATCATAATGTCTCATAAAGACCTTAAAAATCAAGTTTTGTTCGATTATATGCAATAGAACCTGAGATATAGCCTCCTTTAAATTTCGGAAATCGCTGTAAAGCAGCGCCACCTGTTGAGCGATTTTCACCAAAAGTTGATAGGTACTAATTTTGGTCAAGGTGTATCGACATATAAATTTATATACAATTCTGAGCTGTAGTTCCAGAGATACAGTTGCCACAAAATTTTTATCACACATACACACACAGACAGACATTGTCTAAAAATGGTCAAATCATGTTCTAGACCTCTCAAAACGTGTAAATCCGTCGAAAACCGGAAGTCGAAAATTTTTACGAATCCAGTACTTTCTTCTATTAAATATAGAAGAAAGTAAAAAGGAAACTGTAAGAATCGAAATACTCTATTATTTTGCTGCTAAGATTAAAATCACATTGTTTTCAAAGCTAAATTTCCAAATAATTATCTATTCCGTCATTAATCGATAAAATTTGAGTTATTTTTATAGTTTAATCTCAAAATATGCAGTAATTTTGCAGCCGATTTCGGAAATACAGGATCATTTCGATTTCACCGCTAAATTTCGAAAATTTACGTTTAATTGCAACTATTTATGAAATACTTTATTATTCCGATGTTAATAAAATCCGTACTTTTATAAAAAGCTGACTTTCTAAATTCACAATATTTTTTTTAGCCGATAGCGGAAGTATTTAATCATTTTGCCGTTAATTATCAAAATTTATGTTTAACAGCAATACCTAAGATAGGCTATAATTTTACGCTAATCGATGTAATTAGTTTTTTTTTTTTTTTTTTTTTTAAATGATTTGTGATATTTGTAATAATTTTGTGACTAATTACCGAAATGCGAGAGCATTTTTACACAAATTTCAAAATATCATTAAAATAAATGAACTTTTGTTATTGTCACAGATAAAAAGAATATCCTTGTCTGTGGTTATTGTGTAAATAAAAATCAAAGCACTGCACAATCTAGATTTCCTTTTCATTCCCCCTTCTTTCAGCTTTTGATTCTAATTGATTGTGGTTTTTCATCTAATGTAAACAAACACTTCTCTTTCCTGAGTCATTTTTTGTTTTACTTATTTATGAGATTGAACTTAACGATGATTTTTGTGGTTCTTCAGCTAGATCATAAAAGTAATTAGATTTGCTATTTTTGTTAACGTGATTTTAAAGATTAAAAAAAAAAAAAAAAAAAACATGATTTATGATGCAAAAGGATTATTGGAATATAAGAAAAGAGCAATATCTTCCATATTTTCCCGTTCTTTTTTTGCTAACACCGGGGAGGCACTTATTTGTCTGTTCCCCACCCTTATAGCCTGCAGGCTGCAGGATCATTTAAAGAAGTTCGACGGCAACTATGTTTACGCTGATAAATAGTTTATACATCTGCTAAGCGTCAACTCGCTTTTGCAATAAGCAGAACACACAGAAAAGTGAAAAAGCTTCTAGAAAGAAAATTTGTATTAATAAAGCACTAAGAATATTTAAAAAGGAGAAAAAATGCGCTATTTTGGGTCGTGGTGGTTAAATTTGGGAGCAAGAAGGGCGCGATTTTCGGGCATAAAGGGTGCGTTTTTTGGGCAAGGAGGGCGCATTTTTGTACTTTAAAGGGCAGTCAGGGCGCTCATAAAAATTTAAAGGGCAGGCAGGGCGCGACGCCCTTCTCAAAGGCTCAAAGGGGAACCCTGCTGAGTGCTGATGTTGGCGTTTTAAATTAAGGCTACGTTTGGGACCTAGGTTTAAATTTGATGCCCTTCGATGGGTGTATGTGTGTGGTGAGGGGGATTCTAAGTTGCCCTAGGCCAGATTCATTCGAGTTTTAAAGAAAACAAAACTTCGTAAAACTAAGCCGACGAGCACGATCCGCGACCTGGAATCTGAAACGACAACCTCCCCGCTGCAGTCAGAGCCTCTAATTCATTACTTTAATGTTTCACGTTTGTGAATCGTAGAGTATTTAAATTAGAACTGGTATAAATCAACGTAATTTATTACTTTTTCTTCGGTATTTATTTTCACCGTTCTTTAAAGTTACAGTACTGTTCAATTTCTCGCGACTTGCACTGTTAGGGAAAAAAAAAAAAAAAAAAAAAAAAAAAACCTTTTTTAATATTTCACTTTTTTTTTTTTTTTTTTTGAGGGGGGGGGGGTTGCTCTTTTTTTCAGTTGTAATTTAAAAATTACAACAGAAATAGTTAATAATATTTAGTATTTACATCTATGATTTTTTGAATTTTATCATCAATTTGCAGAAATGTTCAGTTCTTTGTGACTTGCACTGCAAGAATTCTCTCTCTCTCTCTCTTTTTTTTTTTTTTTTTAATGCAGCATCTTGTTTTACATTTTCCCGATTTTCTTGCGCTTTTCTTTTACTCCAGTAAGCCCCCGATGTTTTCCGCTTATCTGTCATGTTTGTAAAATGATTTATAAAGTGAACGTAAATTATTTTTTAATACAAAAATTAAGAAAACACCATAAAATACTGTTCAAGCGCCCCTACATTCTTTATGGAAAATCTGAATGTATTAGTTGAGGCTTTAAAAATCGGCAAAAATATAGAAATTAACATGTATTTTCTGCTAAAATTAACTGATATAAAAAATAATTTTAAAACAAAAAATATATATATATTTAATGTTGCAGGGATTAAAATAAATAAATAAATAAATACAGTCAACTTTTGGTTCACCGCTATAAAAATGGAAAAATTCAGGAAATTCTTTTTCCTACTTCCAAAACATTATTTTTAAATTTTCCACTATTTTAGGAATCTTACGTTTTTCATTTTCAAATAATCAGTGTCCGATTTATCATAAAACAAATCAATGTTCATATTTATAAAGGCGAATCTTAAACAAAGAAATAAATGACCTAAAAACTGTCTCCTATTCCTATAGAGTCATTTGTTGGCTTCCTGCGAGGCTGAACAGTTGTTTAGAACAAGCTAAATTCAGGTGAAATTCAGAGGGGGCGTTAAATGGATTGAGGGGGGGGGGGGGGCGTTTTTGTGGTATTTTACAACATTCTCTTCTATGAAGAATCAGCACGACAATGAAAGGGATAGAAAGACCATAATCTGTGCCCTCCCAATGTCCCAATTGGTGGTCATCTCAGATACTTGGAAGAGATCGTAACTGTCAAAGAGAAAATCCATGTTTCGAAGAAAGAGAGAAAGATAAGGAATTGGGAGGGGGCGGTTCACTCTAGAGGTATTCCTGTTTCATCTTCTCTTTGCAGTGAAAATGAGAGAGAAAGCTCTCATTAAGATTCGTAGACAAACGTTTGGTACTGCTTTGAAAAAAAAAAGTTTCTTAAAATTATAAATAAAATCGTCCGAGAAAATTTTCGTCATTTGGCACCCTTTCATTTGCGTATCGAGTGAGCGCCCCGTGCGGCCGCACACTTCGCACACCCCTTGATCCGCCCCTGCAAGGGATCAATAAACTCGAAATAAAACAGTCTTTATAAAAGTGGTGCCTGACTGACTATTTTGGAGGTATCTTGGACATTTCTGCAAACAGCATTTCAAGGTTACAAATGCACCTTACTAGATGGCGTCTGTGGTAAGTTTATTCACTTCAGATTGTCAAAATTTCCTAACCATTCCCATGAGAACCTATAATTCTGTAAGTAATCATATCTTTTTTCACTTTAAGTTAAATCCCACAAAAGATATAGAAGAATTTCTTCTTTACCCGACAATAATCCTAATCGCAATCCGCTTGAAAATGTTTCTTCTATAAAAAGGCGGGGAGATAAAAATAGTAGGTACATATGGAGTTGCATAAAACCTAATAAAATTATACAACAAACACTAGGATAAGGTAAATGTATCAAAGTGGAGGAAGAAAGGATAGCCTAGTGAGCGAGGCATTTCATGCTGGGTTAATAATACATTTTGTTTCTTATAACATTAGTGTAATTTTTATGTTTAGCTTAGCATACTCTAAAAACTTTCATTCAAATTAATTTCAGTAAAATTTTATTAAGTAAATTGTGGCATACAATATTGATATGGAATACTATAGCAACGAAAATTTAAAAATTTTCAGGCATACGTTCGGAGGGCATAGTTTTCAGGCATAGTTGTAGTGAGAAGAGAAACATTAAATATTAGATTATAAGAGTCATTTAATCCATTTAATTTGATATACAAGTTATAAAATACTAAAATAAAGTAAAAATCATTTATAATGAATAAGTGAATGATCTTGCAATGTTAATTTTTAAATTCTAGTTTTGTGAAACATTAAACAGAATATTTACAGGGGTTGATCCAGATTTTAATTTTTGGGGCCCATTTTTGTGTAATTTTTATTTATTTTTGTGAAAAAAGAATTGTTGCTAGAAACCTTTCATTTTAGCAATTACTCTATCTAATGTTTAATATCAATTTAATAGCATTTTATTAAACAAGTATAAACACTCCTTAAAAGTAACACAGTAAACATGTAAAAACTTTACAAAAGTATTATTTTTATAAAACAATATTTTGTGAAAGGGCTGTTTTTATAAATCTGAATTTTGTGAAGGGACCCATTTCCTGAATTTGAATTTTGTGAAGGGGCCCATTTTAGAGATTTGAATTTTGTGAACAGGCAGCAAAATGGTCCTAATTTTTGCCTGGATCGACCCCTGAATTACATAATAATAACAATAGTAATAATAACTTATTACAGAGTATTTATAGGTATTATATATAATAATTTTTGATACTTTAAATACTGCACCACATTAGATTACATATTTTAAATTAGTAAATGAAAAAATTACTGAATTTTAATTAAAGATGTTACCCACTTTTAACATAAATCATAGAATGGCCTGCAATCGATGTCGCACTTAATAATGAAAAAAATATGCCAATGATGTAACCTCTATTATCATGAACAGCATTGTCTCGAGAAACGGCAGGCATTATATGGATCAAAATAATTCATAAGCAGTAAAAACAAATAATAATACTTACACGTGGAGCAGAAAACAAACTTTAACATTTCTGTCCTTGAGCTTTTCTCTTTTTTTTTTGTCGCTATCAAAACCTGTTTTACAACCAGGAACGAAGCATTTACTTGAACCCATCTCAATTAAGTAGTTTTAAGCACTTACAGAAATATTAAATTGCTCAAAATTCGAAAAGCACGTCAATGGAGTGAAACTGAAAACAATAGCAATTCACATTCACGCCGAAATAATAGGGTAATGGGAAAAGTGTCACCCCCAATAGCTGGTGAAAATTCACATCGCAGTTAAAACTGCGACCCTCCCATTGGACTTAAATAATACATTGGCTGTAAATAATACTCCAAACAAACCGCACATTCTTCTTTATGTACTATTTCTAATAAATTGCCATTAAATTAGTAACTTAATTTATACAGTGACCTAAACTCTGGTTAATACACAGGCTAATTCAATAACCTAGGCTTCTAATTAAAATATGTTACCTACTCATATCATACATTATAAATCATAACAAGTCACACATAATTGCAAAAAATTCATCACAAACACCACCACTATCAAATTTAACTTTTTTTTTTTTTTAATCAGTTAATTGCTGAAGCTAAAAAAAAAATCGTTTATCCATCATATTTAGGCTTCATTAAAACTCAGTATTAAAAAATATGTGTAAAATAATGAAGATGAGCACATTCTAGAATATCTTGTGCATTATTAAACATGAAAATGAAAATGAGAAACCGTTAAAAAACCTAAACTAGTTGCTGGTTACTGTTACGTAAATAGTAAACGGAAGGGAATAATAGAAATGTAAATATATGCATATTTACAAAATAGAAGTTAATATGCATTTACAAAAAAATTTAAAATGTTTTAAAATGAGCAGTACACTCGGCGATTAAAATAAGCAATGAAATTAAGTTGGCGAATTCCACTGCTAATCTAAATCTTTATTATGAAAAGAAATTAGTTGCCAATTAGTATGAATAAGCCCTAATGGAAATATATATATATATATGTAAATAAATAATGCAAAATAAGCATTAATAAGGAGGGGGTGGGGGACTTTTCAAATATGTAACTCTGTGAAATTTTGTTAAGAACAGGTAACAGATTGTTTACTCATACGCAAAATGTACACGTTGCACAAAAATTTTATCCAACTACTGATATTTAAAAAGATACTTACATTGTGAAATATTTATCATAATTGAACTGGAAACGGCATACAACTTTTTGCCTATCTAATTAAGTTCTAAATATTTAATATCAATGTAAATTAAAAGCATTAAAAAATTCATATTAGGCCTATTCTACTTATCGATACACGGTAATGGTAAAGTAAAAAAATCGAATAGTGATTTTCAATAATATATTTTTTCTGTATAAACAATAAATAATTGTGTTCATTTTTTTCTAGTCAATAATGCTTAAATTTCATAAAATAATCAAATTTTGTTTCTTTGCTCATTTGGCATACTTTAAATAGCCAAATTGGCGACGGTTTCCCTCTAAATTACATTAATCCGGGAGACTATATACAAAGTGCATACTAGCACAACCCCTTACAGAAAATTAGCCAATCAAAAGACCGTATTACAGTACATGGCAGGATTTAGTGCACAAAGCAACTCTAATCAACAGCCACAAGCCGCAGAAATATCCTGTTAGTGGTACCAGTGTTGGCGATTTTTCGCCAAATGTTATTTGATTATAATGTTTTATTTTGAACGCTGTATTCAGCGTCCCTAGAAAAGAAAATCTGTAAAGAACTCCTTAAAAAATGCTGTGGAGCTGAAGTATTTATAGTCCTGGGCCGCGCCATCTGTCGGAAGTGTGACCATCAGGAAGAGCTATTGCCAATTTTTCTGCACAAATAACAGCTTTTATTTTTATTGAGGTACAAAATTAAAATTTAATTATAAAAATATTTTGCAATTCAGAAAAAACTGTTATTCTAAATGAATTTATTCTTTTGAATTAAAAAAAAAACAGATACATGATAAAAGTATATAAAAAAATTTCTACAATTAATACTTACTTCTTTTTGTAAGTGTAGGTCATGATAATAGAATAACTATTTAGGCCGCGGCTACGGTGCCGGCTGGTCCGGATTTCCAGATCTCCGGTCTCCCTAGCCGGCCGACGCAGTAGGCTACTGCAGTTCGCTATGTTTTGGTTAGATTCTCTACTAGCCAATGAAAAGTGTACAATGGAGGAAAAAGAAAATATAAAGGAAAAAGTTGATTACGGTAACGGTAAGACTCCTATAATACGAGCTGGCTCACAGTCACAGCTGATCATTGTTGCCCAGTAGAAATATAGCTTGGCGACGTTTTGTTGCAGACGTATTACTCAGCGTCTTTATCGCCTAAAATGGCGAGTTTGTCTAATAAAGTAATATTTGGCGAAATTTTCTCATAACCCTTGTAAAAAGCAGACATCGCTGTTGCTGTTAAATTAGTCAATTTTAAATATTTATACAATTTGAAAAGTAGTGTAGGTTGTAAAATACAAAATTTAGATAATCAAACAGCAATAAAAACAAATAATTGATACAAAAAATGCAAGGAAACATATCATAATTACACTTCATATTTGTGATTGAAAGCTAAGCGTACAATTTTCTTTTGGACAATTAATAAGTAATTTCTTTCGCCTTTCTTCATCTGTTGGGAATCTAAACGTTCTAAAAGCAGTTCTGGTATGATTTGAGCAATTTTCGGCTGCAAAACCTCCATTTTATGTGATTTCATAACACTTGAAATTCGGACCGCGTGGGCGTGGGCAACAATCGGTGAGTGGGAAACAAAATGCCTGATGAGCCAGCCTGTATTGAAGGAGTTCTAGCCCACGGTTCTCCCGCTTCGGTGACCCCCCCCCCCCAGAGGTAACATGAAGGACATTGCGGCCACGACAGATTTTACGTGCACCGGCCACAATTAGTGTACACGACGGTCTTTGGCCGGCTCGAGTACCGAACCCGCAATCTTCCAATTACGAGGCCGGCGCTCTACCGACGGGGCTACCGCGGCCCCTATAGAATAATAATAAAGAAAGAAGGAGCACGCCAATACTCTATGTTTACAAACCCCTTCTAGTGAATTGCCAGCGACAGCTGCTCTTGCTGCTCAAAACCTTGAAGTAGGGCACCCATCCTCGACGTATTTGTCGCTGTTTGTTGTGGGTGCTGCCTCGCTGACTGATTGACAGAGAGACGAGACGATTCAAAAAATTCGCCAACCAATCAGATTGAAGCATTGTTACAACCCTATACCCGGCATTTCTGGATTTTACAAACCGAAACCTAAACATATATGCTCCTCCTTCCTTTATTATTATTCTATGCCCTTAACGTACATTCTTTTACCTATTGCTTTATTTGTTTGCGCTGTTCTAATCTGTATTTTATATTTTATTTTTAAAGTTTTTATCTTTTGTAAGAAATAACTTAAACCTTCCATAACTATACTACATTTTATGTAATTCTCTTCTATTTTTAACCGACTTCGAAAAAGGAAGGAAGGTTCTCAATTCAAACCGTATGTTTTTTTTTATGTTTGTTAGCTCATAACCTCTGAACGGATGCTCCGATTTTTATACTTTTTGTTATGTTGAAAAGGTCTTGGTCTGAAATAGGTCCCATTGTAATATCTTTACGATGTAAAGAAAATACAGGGTGTTCAAAAAAATCAGTCCCAACTCTTTTAACTGCTAAACGGATGCAGCTATTGTGATAAAAATGGTATGTAAGTATAGCAAAGTGGCCATGCAGTACAAGGATAAACCGCTTGGAGCGCCACCTGGTGGGAAATAGCGGAGTTAGTGTTCCTATCTCGAAAACGGTTCTAGAGAAAAAAGTGAATTACAAAGTTAAAGAGTATCACCGATTTAGTACAAAAAGATAGTTTAGACATTCATGCTAGCGTTCCTATCTCGGAAACGGTTCAAGACAGGGGGAAAAAGTGAATTATAAAATTGCAGAGCATCATCAATTTAGTACGAAAAAAAAGTTTTCATCGATTTAGTACGAAAAGATAGTTTAGACATTGATGCTAAAAATACAATTCTAAAATCGTGCATTTGTTTGTTCGCAATTTCTTACACTATACACACTTGAGCTACATTGCACACGTTGTAGCGAAGCTGGTGAGACATACGCTATATACTTCAAAATACGGTTACTTGATACTTTTTGTTTTGTTGTAAAGATCTTGGTATGAAGTAGGTTCCATTGTAATATCTTTACAATCTAAAGAAAATAAAGCGCCATCTGGTGAAAAACAGCGGAATTAGCGCTCCTATCTCAAAAACGGTTCAAGATGGGAGAAAAGTTAATTAAGAAGTAGTAGAGCATCATCGATTTACTACGAAAAGGCAGTTTTTAGACATTATTGCTGAAAATAGAATGCTTAAAACATGCAGTTGTTTGTTCGCAATTTCCTACACTGTGCACACTTGAACTACGTTGCACACTTTGCAGCGTAGCAGATGACAAGTATATTCTGTGGTTCAAAGTACTGTTACTGTAAGCGGTCACGTCGATTAGCGCAAAGTCGTTTTCAACCAACTTCAGAAAGGAGGGTGCTCTTAATTCGAGCTATGTGTTGTTGTTGGTGTTTGTAAGCTTATAACTTCGTAAGAGATGCTCTAATTAACCGACTAGGTTCTCAATTCAAAGCGTATGTTTTTTTTTTTTTTTTTTTTTTTTTTTATTAGCTCTTAATTTCTGAACGGATGATCCGATTTTCATACTTTTTGTTTTATTCTAAAGGTCTTGGTCTGAAATAGGTACCATTGTAATATCTTTACAATCAAAAGAAAATACAGGGTGCCCAAAAATGTCAGTCCCGACTCTTTTAACTGCTGAACAGCTGCAGCTATAGTCATAAAAGTTGTATGTAGGTATAGTAAAGTGGACATGTGCTACGCGATTCAACCGCCTTATGCGCCACCTGGTGGAAAACAGTTGAGTTAGCGTTCCTATCTCGGAAACGGTTCAAGACAGGAGAAAAAAGTGAATTATAAAATTGCAGAGCATCCTCTATTTAGTGAGATAGTTTAGACATTAATGCTAAAAACAGAACGCTTAAAACGTGCATTTGTTTGTTCACAATTTCCTATTTTGTGCACACTTGAACGACATTTCATAAGTTTTAGCGTAGCGGTGACATTTATGCTATGTAAAATTCAAAGTATGGTTATTGTAAGCGGTCACATCGATTAACGCATAGACGTTTTAAACCGACTTCATAAAGGAAGAGGTTCTCAATACAAACCATGTTTGTCATTGTTGTTGTTGAAATTTGTTAGCTTATAACTTCGTAAGAGATGATTTAATTTTAATACTTTTTTTGTTGTCGTAATGATCTTGGCCTGAAATAGGTTTCATTATGATTTCATTAAGATATAAACAAATTACAGGATAACAAAAGTCTGTTCTCACTCTAACTGCGGAACGCATACAGCTACACTGGTAAAAGCAGTATGTAAGTATCGATGTTGAAACTTCTGTCCGTCAGCTGCAATGCATATTTTGCTCTTTGTTTGAACTTTACGCTGCGCAATTTCCAGCGCAGCGGGTGACATGTATTCACTGTAAAGTTCAATATATATGCCCAACAGAATTTTTGGTTAGGAATACAGCGTATCCGTTCTTTATATTTTTAAAGACTTTTTAATTTAACGTATGTTCATTCAATAGATAGTTTTTTTGCTCATATCCTATAAAGGCAAGAAAAGTGACACAACTTAAAAATGCAGCATTTGAGAAAAATCAACTTAAAAATAACTTGACTAGAATAAAACTGGCAAAACTGTCTCTCGAGTGGATAACTTTCTAGATGGAGATGTGACATTTTTGTTCACATTGGGTGCATTTCATGTATTTTTCAGTGACATAAACCATTTTTTGAGTTATGTCACTTTTCTCGGAAGTTGTGGTTTGTGAAATTGCCGTTGAACCTCTTCTGATGTTCTGCTATATGAATAATTTTTCACTGAAAAGAGAAAAATAAAACCTTTTTGTAAAAAAATAGAACCGACTCCAAAAAGCAACTACTATTCAAACAACTAAAAAAAAAAAAAAAAAAAAAAAAAAAGGTACCAAATGAAACTAAATTGCGCCTAAAAGTATAAAATAATTTCCTTCGCCAAACAACCTATAACACTACAATTAATCGTAACTTTTGAAGTCGGCGCAAAATTAAATAAAAATTGATACCTTTATTCAATACAAAAATCAAATCCTATTCAAAAAACACATCTCGCATTGCCACCTGCAAAACGCAGCCGAAAACTACTTTGATTCAAGAAAACAAATAAGATTTCGTAAGCAGCAAAAGTTGGCGAAGATGCTGGTATCTGACGTATTTGGTGAAAGAAAAATTATCTGGCAAACATATTTAATTTTTTTAGGATATCATGATTATTTTCATAAGGTATATCAAGAATATGAAACAATACTTCGTACTATATATATTATGAAAATATACATCTTGCGTGTATATTTTTGCATTACGTTTTGATCGCCAAATCCAAAAGCCTCCAAGGATGATACTTATCAAAGTTATACCAGATTTGGAAAGGAAACTCTAACTTCGTAGAAACATAAATACAGCATTGTGAAGAATGTTCCCTGTTCTATGTAGATGCTACTAATGGACCAATTGTATAAAGTGATAAAATAATAAAGAAAACATGAAAATGGATCAGTCTAGACAACAGCATTTGTTGCTACCGATCTAAAAACAAACCTTTAAAAACTAATTAAATTTTATTTAATTTTGCGCCGACTTCAAAAGTTATGATTAATTGTAGTGTTATAGGTTGTTTGGCGAAGGAAATTATTTTATACTTTTAGGCGCAATTTAGTTTCATTTGGTACCATTTTTTTTTTTTTTTTTTTTTTTTTTTTTTACTTGTTTGAGTAGTAGTTCCTTTTTGGAGTCGGTTCTATTTTTTTACAAAAAGGTTTTATTATTTGTATGATGTCGATTTCGGATTTCCAAAAGGGCAATCGGATAATCTGCCGAAAATAGATGTTCTTTCCATATTCCCATTTTTAACACTTTCCAACAAGGTTGAAAAGTGTTTATGACTTCGGTTTGTCTGTCCGCGCTCTAACTCCCGTAAATATTTATGGAATTTCTTGAAACTGATATATGTTATTCAAGTTCACTATCGGACGTTCCCTATTGAAAATGGAGTTTATACCTCTACTGGTTTGTGTACAGGGACATCCGAAAGTATTTCAAAGCATTGTGTTCTATGAGAGGTATTTCTATAAACCATATTTTCATACCTTTACTGTAGACGTATCTCAATTAAATTGAAATATGTTATTCAAGTTCACTACTGGATGTTTCCTGTATAAAATGGAGGAAATACCACCGCCGATTTATGTACAGGGACACTTAAAAGTATTCCAAAGCATTGCGTTCTATGAGAGACATTTCTATAAATCAAATTTTAATAACTTTACTTTACACGAAGTTTTAGGAAATTGAAATATGTTATTTATATGCACAAAAAAATGCTTTGAATAGAATATAGCATGATTAGCATTAGATTTACAGGGTGACACAAAAATATCCATTTATATTAAGAACTATTAATAAAAAATTGCTAGAATTGTACTTTCGTTTACATTAAGCGTTTTTAACACTTTCTAACATTTTTAAGTATATATTTGATTTCAGTTTGTATATTTGTCTGTCTGTCTGCCCGCGCTCTAACTCCTGTAAATATTAATGAAATTTCTCGAAACTAATATATTTTATTGAAGTTCACTATCGGATGTTTCATATTGAAAATGGAGTGAATATTTCTTCTGGTTTGTGTACAGGGACACCCAAAAGCATTCGAAAGCATTATGTTCTATGAGTGTTATTTTTATATATATTTTCCCTATAGAATGTTCCCCATTCAAAATGACATTAATAGGTCCTGTACAACTAGTTTGTTTACAGGGACAACAACAACAACAAAAATGTCAATGCATTACGTTCTAGGACAGAATTTTTTGAAAGTTATATTTAAAAATCTTTCTACTGTAAAAATCATAAAAATATTGAAACGTATTGTTAATATTCTAAAATAATGTTTTGTATAGAATATGACATGATTAACTTTCTGATTTACAGGTCTACACTAAAATATTCAGAGAGATCAAAAGCTGTAATTATAATCTAATGGCTGCATCTTCTTTTGCGTTAAGCCTTTTGAACACTTCCCAAAATGCCTAAGAGTAATTTTAAAATCGATTAGTCTATCTGCATATTTTTCAGTCCTTCTGTCTTTTGTGTGATAACGTAGGCAAAGGATATTAAAAGTTATCTGATACAACAATTACGTACAGTTGAAAAGTGTTACTAATCAATGCGTACTGCATGATTTTTCTTTCTTGTTGAGAAGAAACCTCGATTTTATTGGCTCAGAAATGAGAGAAGCTAAAGCTAAAAGATATAGATTTGTTCCTTATTTATATTTAAAATATTATAAACGTCTTCATTATAGAATTCTAGCATTGTATTAATATAATAGTAGTATATTGTTTTTACATTTCTCTAATTTTTTAAACGCTTGTATGTGAGAATTTTTCTTTTTTCATAATGTATGCTTAAAGATTTAATTATAATTAAAATAGTCATTAAAATTTTACAGTGCATAAAACATATTTGATTGATTTTGCTTATATTATTATTATTATTATTACTGTTATTATAATTATTTATTTAACCAGAATTTTTAAATCTTGTTATTTTACAAAATATTTTTGATATTTTTAAACAGCAGTCATTAATTATTAATGACTATATTATGAGATCAGTATGTATTTTTTATTTATTTATTTTATTTTTATTGTATTTATTTTTTTATTTATTTATTTTGAAGACAGGAAGTTTAATTTTCATAATTTTTTCAGTAGTTTTTTAAATATATTTTTTTTTCAATTTTATCCATCTATTTTTCTTTTTAATTTTCTTAAATTTATTATTTCATTTCATTCGAATTATATTGTTCTACGTTGCTTACATTAGCAACATTTATTTATTTAATTAATTCATTTGAAACGGAAAATTTTTAATTTAATGTATTAATCGGGAAAATTTTAATATCGGAGAAAGGATTACTCTTGTTAAAATAAAATTTAAGTTTGATAAAAACTTATTTATTTATTATTTATTTAATTCCTTTGAAAGGAAAAACTTTTATTTATTTATTTATTGTATTGGTCGAAATCAAATGGTAATATAACAGAAAGAGCTAATGCAATAAAGTACATGGGACCAAAACTAAAATATATTTAATAGGTGCTGAGATTCAACTCTCCTCTTTCGCCGTCTGATAAGTACCTAAATTGAAGTGCCCATGAAAGACGTTGCTGCGGGCAATAAGAACCCAGACCCAAAAGAGCAGGGAACGCTGGCAGGAAGACCCTGACTGCTGTAACAAGGTTTCAAATCTTTTTTGAAAATTTATTTAAATTTAGCGACCAGCGAAGTGGGCGAAGACCGCCAGTTATAGTATATATTCTATACATATTTGAATTTTACATTAATATTGTCATATATTATAAGAAACATTTAAGTTTATAAGAGACTAAAAGCTTTCAAAGAACTCCATTTCCTCAACTGAAGATAGAAATTTAAAGAATTATATATAGAGTGCTAACTTTTAACCCCTTAACGCGCGGTGTCCTCGCCACGAGGACGCAAAATTTAAGATCCAGCTGCAAAAATTCATCCCGGAAATATTTTAGCAAAAATTCACGTTTATAACATATCAGAAAAGGCCGGTTTTTTAACCCTTAAAATTTAAAATTTCTTTTAGTTTAATTTAGTTCATGAATTCCGGTGGCAGTATAATTTATATGTTTCAAATTGTCTTGCACCGCAAAGTGTTAAATTGAATTAAAATTACTTATATTTGAATGCTGTTGGTATTAATCATGTATCTATTAATTGCTAAATTTTATAACGTTCTAAAATTCTTCATTTTATGTATATATATATATATATAATAAGTTTATGTAGTAAAATACGTGGAAATATTCGCGTTCCTTGTAAGCAATACCATAAATTGGAAAAAAAAAAGGAAGAAAGAAAGAAACGCTATCCTGTTCAGATTGTACTTTACTTTTATCATCAGATGAAGGATTGTTGTTAATTATTTTGATCCGAAACAACTTTAGCATGTTTTTTAATTTATGGTGTTTGCTAGCTAGATTTGACTGATCATTATTGAGTTATGTATGAAGTGCGAAGGAGGTTCACTATCATCCAGGAAATTGTATGAGCAGAATCATTCACATTTTTGCATTATTATTATTATTTTTTTTCTTTTCCTTTAGCTTTTTACTGTCGAAAGAAATTTAGCTCTGGCGTTTTTTTTATTGCATAAGAATGTCTACACATCATATGTGTCTTAAAAATTTCACTAATAAATTGTGTTTGCTAAAAGACTTTTCTAATATATGTACAGTCACCCCAAAAAAAAAACGCCCCCCCCCCCCACCTAATTTCGCCGTAAATTATCGTAGAAACATGCGACTGGTACCGATCAGTTTGTAATAACGTCTAGTTTATAATGTTATAGTTAGATTTTACTTAGGGGGTCGTCTACATATTAAAACTGACATCAACTTCATTTTTTTCAATGGTAACCCCCCTTTTTTATAATATTTTTGAATTCATTGGATCAAATCATCACGGAAAATGGTATAGTTTATATATTTCGCTCAATTTTTCATAGAGTTATAAGCTGTCAAAATTTGGGGATGCTAATGTTAAATGAATGTGACAAACATTAAATCATATCTTCCGAAATAATTATGATATTTAAATTCTGTTTTTTTTTATTCGTTAGAATGAAGTGATCCAAACATATTCCATGGAAATTTTTGCTAAAAAAACATTTTTTGAATTATGAAAATTTTTAATAAATTCATATTTGAAAAAATTATGAATTATGACCTATGTTAATTTTTACACGAATAGAACGGGCATCATCAAAAACATGTGTTTCCAAATTTACAGCTCGTTCCTAACATTATTTTTTGAGTTACAGTGATATTTCATTTTTTACTGCTGTTAGGGGGGCGTCACTTGTTATAATTTGTATCATCTGTGAGTCAATATTTCTATACATTTTGACGAAAAACTATTTTAATTTACCTTTATGTTATTATAATTGTTTTCTAAGGAACATTTCGATGTTTATTATACAAATTGGCTTATTTTTTTATAAAATTATCGCTATGCAGGCAAGAGATTGGGAAAGAATTCCAAAAGAAACGTAGCCCCGCCTCTATATTGCGGAAACAGTATTAAAAAACCTAGTTTGCATACACGTATATGACACTATATGTGACGCTGGTATGCATAAATGTCAATGGCATTTACTACATTGAATGCTGAAGACAAAATTTAAATGATTTAATTGAAAGTATGTAAAATAATTTTGTTTTATAATGTAAAGTTTTAGAAAAATTCTGTAAAGGCGTGGCTTTCGTTGCAGAAGGGAGTTTACTCGATTCTGAAATGTTAAGTCTTTGTTCTTAAATATTACATAACTTTTTCTAGCTTCTCACTGCTAAAATTCCATTTTATCCCTTTTGTCTTTTGTTTTTAACTTGAATATTCTAGGATTCGTGCACCTCAATTAAATATCATGACAGTAAAAAAACGCGGTAAGACGAGGAATATTATTTGAAAGAGCAATACGCAGTGAACAATACTTTTGTTTTTTCCTTTTTTAAAATTAATATAATTGATTTTTATTAATTTTTATCAGAATTTTTAAAACAAATTTTCTGTTTTAATCTTGTGAAATTTTCGCATTTGCTTACTCTACCGTTTATGCTATTTAAATTTTATCGCATGACGTAACATAATAAAATATAAAACTTCTATTAAATGTTTTTTTAATACTGAATAATAAAGTGGTATTTTTTTTTTCTTTAAGTTTTAAAATCTATTATTGAAACAAAGTGCAATATTATTTATTTTCTATTTTTCTAATCACGGCGTAAAACTGTCGTCACATTTATTATGGAAAAATAATTTAAAACAAAGTAATATGTCTTATTACTTTTAAAGATATAGATTTTACACATTTATAATTAAGAATTCAAGTACAGTAGACGATTGCAGAACGGGGAATATTCGTTCTAGGCAATAGGAAACCGTTTTTTCCATATCCATGTTTATTTTTATATGAATATACACAATAATATGAATATACACTCTTTCTAGTGAAAAAATTTGTTTCATACTATTTTGTTTATATAAATATGAATATAAGGAATATTCTTAAGAAATATCGTAACACAAATTGTGAAAGAAACGCCCACTGGAGGAGTTACAGATTTCCAAATGACGTGAAACTACATCAGCAGTCGCGAAAATATTAAATATCCTTTCTCAGATTTTAGTTTAAATCTTGTTATGTATATTTTTGTATATTATCTATTGTTGGTTTGTACGCCTAAAATTAAATGTAAAACTTTATAGTAACACTTTCATGCGAGGCTTACTGTACAAAATAAAAATATACCCAACAAGAAGTAGATAATAATTGTTAGTTAGTAGATTTTAATTGTTTTTATATATATTTTTTTGTTTTTTAAATGTATTTTAACTTAAATTTTTGTCTCTTAAATAAAACAGTTTTTGCTTTTAAGAAGTAGATAATTCTTTTTCTTAAATATTAAACACCTTTTTTTTAACTGCTATTAATATTATTATCATTATTACTACTGTTCTTTTACCTTGGTATTTAGATTTTTGTAATTCAATATTGTAGGGTTCATATCATTCAAGCTATTATTTTTCTTCGTACGAAGTGATGTATTTAATTTTCAATAATAATGTTTAATAAATTGAAACCAATAAAAATCTTTTAATTCATAAGCTAATAAAGAAAGTTCTGCGAATTTGAATCGTTTTTTATTTTATAATAAACATTCCTGAACTTTTTTTCCGGTGTAAAATTTTATAAATAATGAATATTGGGTAGTTGATCATGATTTATTTTTTCTAAATGTATAGACGGTCCCCTAACACATTTTCACGTGTAACTCTGTTTAAAATTGATTTAAAGTCTATAAATAGGTAAGTTTTCCGAACTGCCTTGATCTCAGAAATCTGAATATGAGGTCAAAAATAGGGGTCGTCATTGAAAAAAATGAAGTTTATACGTGTTTTAATATGTAGATGACCCCCCTTAAGCAAAATATAACTACACCATTAAAAACTAGACGTTATTACAGATCGATAGGTACAAGCCGCATGTTTCTACGATAATTTACGGTGAAATTGGGTGGGGGGGTGGCGTTTTTTTTTGGGGTGACTGTACATATATATTAATGAATAAATAAATTTATTTTATTTTATTTAATTAAAGTTTTTTTTATGTAATTAAAGTTTTAATTTTTAATTTTATCTCTTTTATTACTATATACTTTTTAGTTTATGAACATATACTGTGTATAAGAAAAGTACTGTAATCGTGATAAAATTCAATTTTTAGATTCAATTTTGCGCATTTATATATTTGTATTGTTTTTTAATTCCTTTTTGCTATTTTTATGGTAATCGGTGTGCATGAGTAAGTTAAAATTAACCCGATAACGACAAAACGCTTCATTCGAATGATTTTGAATTCTTAAAGTATGTTGTAGGTAACCGTCGCAATAATGGCATAGGTTTTCATGGGTTATGTCCATGTAAAATGTTTTTTTTTTTACAGAGTTATAAGAATGAATTGTTATACATTGAAAAATGTAGACTTAAATTTTCACAAATATTCTCACATCTAAACTCTTAACTATATTAATTCTTCTCTCTGCCTGAGTGTTTGTTATCAGTATAACTCAAAAACAAATACTAGCGGGAATTCCAACTATATGTTACTTGAAAATTCTCATTTAGATCAGTCAAATTGATCGTGCACTGGAACATGCGATATACGAAAGCTTTTGTATACATTATTTCTGTGGGGAAAATTTATGGTCGATACATATTAACATCTTCATATTGCCGTAAAAAAATATGATACTGACATACATTTTTTATTTCCAGTAAAGCATGTTTCACATACAATATACGATGGAAAATATTTGTCCTGCGTTTACAGGGCCACACAAAATATTGTTTTCTTTTACAAGAATCAAATTTATAGAAGTTTTACTTTTTTAAAAGCATTAATTCATATATATATATATATATATATGTATATATTATATATATGAGCTAATTTTTCTAAAAAGAAGCCCTTCTTTGTACATGTTTACGCATAGGTGTAACTTAAGCGAAAATTGTGTGTGTGTGAGGGACATTCCCTTAGACACTTTATCAAAATAAAAAAAAATCTACAGTGACTCCACTAGGCTTTCCGAACATTAACCACTTAACAGTTGTATAAATAAAATAAAGTAAGAAAAATCATTACATACACAAAAGAAAAAATTATAATATGGTGTATCAGTACTTTTCTTCATATAGTATGCTGTTTAATTCAACGCATGTTACGCTTCAAATAATTGAGTCCATAGATCATGATAGATTTTCGCTGTGTACATGAAAAAAAGAAAAAAAAAACAATAACTCCATAAATGACATATTACATATGACATTGTATTCAAAGATTACTACATTAACTATAGAAAGCTAAACTTAAATTAGTATTACTCTATCACTAATCATTTGACTGATTAAAATTGCTTAATGATTCATAATACTATATTAAAAAATAAAAAAGTAGGTTAATAGTGTGTGTGTATATATATATATATATATATATATATAGAGAGAGAGAGAGAGAGAGAGAGCTAGATAGATACACAGGGTTCCAACTAAAGTGCAAGAACCCTGCATGTTTTTTTATTTTCTCACATAAAATTTTTAACATTGAAACAAATTTGTGCAGCCTTGTGGAGCCAATTCATTAAAATTTTTGGTCCGAAAACAAACACTCATAAAAAAAAAAAAAAAAAAAAAAAAAATTGAAATGAAAAATCTTTCATCTTTCACAAAAATTAGCAAATTTCAACAAACCCTTCACAACAATGGAATGATTTAAAAGCGTTTTCGAAAAATTTTGATAACAAATTATGTATTTTGCTGATAAGCTTCAAAAATACATTATATTATATTTCTATGATAAACACCAGAAAACTTGGAATTAGATAAATAAACTTGTACATATATATATACAAAGTTTCATCAATTTGCAGTGCAATAACTATGTCAGTGATTGACAGTGAAAAAAAGACGTTTTTAAGCAATTAAATGTAATTAATCTGAAATTATACAAATGAGGTGTAAAATTATGCATCATTAGCAATTCACATTAATCCAGATTTTTTTTTTTTTTTTTTTTTTACTCTTCTGCTCTTGCATTCATTAATTGACACACAGTTTTTACCTTTGATGAAAAATTGACATTAAAAATTAGAAGCATTGGGCTCTAAAATGCTCTTAAAAAAAAAAAAAAAAAAATACAGTGATGGATACAAATTTTATCTCATAGCTCACACTCTCTTTCAAACTCAAATAATCAATTACATTAAATATTGGCACTGTTAAAAACAGGTCTAATGAAATAAACAGATCTTACTGCTATTTCATCATTCATAATGGTCAGCAGCCATTTTGAATCTTTCAATAATGACATGAGTAAAAATCAGGATTGAAAGATAAACCACGGGTAAGTTTTGTATTAATTTATATACTAAATGTTACATGTAAGAGAAAAAAATATACAGTATTGCTTAACAAATTAAAAAAGAATTAGTATTCTATAAACATTTAAATAAGAATAATCACAGGAAAAAATACTCACAGTTAGGCTTAGTAAATAAGGTGAAAGAAAAAAAACCAATGTATATAAAGACTTAAAAATGATCTTATCTTATTAATTATTTTAGATATTAGAATATTTTAATTGAAAAATAACTAGTATGATAATCAATACATATCTACTATAATGATTACACTGAATTTGCAATGATTTTTAATAATATCTAGTATAAAATGTCCTCCGTGTTCAAAATACTTTTCATACAACTTAAGTATATTGCATAATTCTATACATGAAACATATACTGTAAAAATGTTAAAATAAATTATGTGTTATACTCTAACAATACTTTCTATTAAGAGTTTAACTTAAGTACTTAAATTATCTAACTACCTAATTTCTTTCATGTACTGTTTAAAAACATATGACAAATGATGTAGAAATTTACTATGACCTTGTGTTTATTAACAGAGAGGGAAAAAGAAAATACAAAATACCTTAAAAAGAATAAATTGATATTTAAAGCTTACTTTAAAGTTATTTTTCTGTATTTTACAATGTAAGCTTAGCAGTTATTGTTTGTTTTAAACCTAACAGACAAATTTCTTTAAAGTTTAAGAACAATAATAACAAAAGATTGTAAAGAAAAAAATTAGGCCTTTGACGGTTGATTTTCAACCTGACACCTGGAGTCTCCTCCATAGCTGCATTGTGTAGGGGTTTAGTTGTTTTCCAGGTGCCGGCCCCTTCCCTACACTAGGCTATGGATTCTTCGACTTCATCTATAGTAAAATCCATATGTGTATTCATCTTTTATAGATTACTAATTTTAAAAATGAGGTCTTTTACCATGTAAGTAAAATTTATAATTATATTCTTACATGTACAGTAACTTATCATAATTCCTTATTAAAAAGTTTAAGTTATTTTTGTTAGTATTTTTTTTTTTTTTTTTTCAAAAAGTTTACAAAACACTATCTTTATAAATAAATAAAAATATTTTTTTAACTAACATAATCAAAGTAGACATCAAATTAAATCTTATGAAATTCTCTTTAAAATGAGGAGTCCGAAATTTCTTTATCTGTTATAAAACATAATGTGTTTATTTAAGCTAAAAAATGCCCAATTTTCAAAATCAAAAGATATAAAATATTTTTAAGAGCATTTTATCATTTATTTCAAAAAGAGGAATGATTCCTGAATGTTTAAAACTAAAACACACTTGGCATGGGTTGATTTTACAAACAAAAAAATTTGTAAAGCATGTGTGTAGCACAAAATAGCCTGCCTTTAACTAATTCAATAAATATTAGAGATTATATTTTAAACAGGGCTTTGCACAGTACTTTTAAACTTTTTAATGCATAATTTTCTGCAAATTAACCTTTATTTATAGATACTGCATTAAAAATTAATTTAAATACAAGTGGTAGATGATAAATTTGCGATTAAGCTTACTTTTATCTGTTTACACTGTATTTCAATAAAACAACGATAATTCATAATCTAAACGTAATCTGCTTCTTTTTTAATTTAATTTAACAGCATCCAGCTTCAAATATGTTAAGTAAATATGTAAAATTAATATTTACAAGAGGATTATTAAAGAGTAAACTTTTGACAAAATTGTTACATCATTCTTTTTTTTTTTCTTTTCCAAAATAAAAAGGCCTTAATTAAATCAAATACAAAACTAATCTGTCTTTCTTTCCTTTTTAATTAACAAAAGATATATACATAATTAAACAGTTAAATATTTAAAATTATACATGTACAAGTAACAAGCAATATACTTAAGCATTTTATGCAAGTCCGTTTCTTAAATATCCTAATCTGAAAACACATGGACGAACCCATTTTTACAAAACAATTTATATAATTCAAACTTCACGCTACTAAAATATATATTACAAGCTTTAAAAATATGCAAGTATCACACTCAAAATTTTGTTAAATTTGAAATATTGACGTTCAGGTTGACATTTCCGTGGAATTGCCTTACTACGAATCAACAGCTATATAATAAAATTAAATTAATGTCAGGCACACTGATAAGATTATATATGAAAGAAAAAGATATACATTATTCAAAAAATACTTCTATGTAGATTTTTCATTTTAAAATTTATAAGTTTAATATATGTTTACAATAAATTTTGGTGAGTATTTTATAATAAGACGATTAATATATATATATAGCGAATAAAAGTAGTCTTAAAGATACAATAATGAAGTTGCAGCAATCTTATAAACAATACACCCGCGAGATATTCATCAAACAAAATCTATTCAATTTCAAAGTATTCAAATCAAAAGAAAAGGAATAACTTGAAAAAATATAAATATATTTTAAATGAATAATAAAAATTTTTTCTCTCAAATCGCTCACACAAACAAAACAAACTATCCTCAAATACGTTTAGTTAAGCGAGTTAAGCGGAATTCGTATTTGTCAGCAAAGCTGATTGGTTCCGTGGTGTAAACATTCCATGACGTACGCAAACCACTGACGAGATGCGCAGAACAAATGTCAAGAAGATTTCTCGATCTCTGAGGCTCCAAGGTCTTGTGCAACCCTGCTCCCGCTCAGGCGAAATCATTCTCGCCAACATTTGGCTTGATTTGGTCGATTCGAGTACAATGCGTAAATTCGCATCCACGACCGGTCGAGATCGGTCCATTCCACTGAACGACGTGACTCTGGATCGGTCGACACCACTGAACGCTTTGGCTCGGAATCTTTCGACCGGTCGTGGATCGGGCGCTCTACTGAACACGCCCGATATGTTCCGTTTATATTGAAACTTTCCAACCGGAAGTGTTTCATTTGTATGTACCCCTATATTCTAGAAAAATTTTCATATAACTGTTGTCATGTGTCAGTTCTCTTTTAAATTAAAAAGAATAAATGTATTTAAAATAACTATGAACAGTTTTTTCTGAATTGCAAAATATTTTAACGTAATTAAATTTTAATTTTTGTAAAGTACTAAGGGAGGCATACTATTGTAACAATCGCAGCTATCGTAGATCACAAGTCGGATCGTAGTCGTAATTTTGATACAAATGTAACGCCATCGGCCATATTGGATCGTAAAGTTGTGATTGTTGACATAAAAATTTGCGACTGCCTGCGCTCTCCCGTAAGCTCTCACAAGCCTCTCACAAGTAAGATGGCGGAGAGTAGGGTTGATCAATGAAAAATAAAATATTTATTTATTTATTTATTTTTGTGTGTGGAGTGTTATTATTGATACAGAAAATGAAATTAAAACCTTTGTATAATTTTAAAATGACAAGATTTACTTCATTAAACGTGATATCGCACAAACACGAAAACGTCCAATATTGTTCATTTATGATTCATTATTTAAATAAATTGTATAATAATGTGAGATGAACAGCATATTTCTGATTTTTTATAATAATAATAATTATTATTACTATTATTATTAACTGTATGTATATTATTTTGTATCGTTTGTTCCTTGTTAAAAAAAAGTCATACTATATTTTTACACTAATGGTACTGAATGCGTTAAGTACTCCTTAAATATCATTCACAGGTATAAATGAATTCTTTTAGTAATACATATATGATATACTTATTAATAAGTCTTTCCTCGCCATTCTTTCTGCAGACAAGTAGGAAGTTTTAGTGATTTTGCATGTTAAGTAGTTTGACCCCTAATTTATCACAGAAGTCATTAAATAATATAAAGCAGCTTGATACAACTACAAACCTAAATTCTAAATTGATTTTCATCAAAATTATTTAAATTGTAGAGTTAAAATTCTTATTAGGAAAAAGAAAAACTCTATATGTGGGGAATTAATTTTGTATCTAAAAGTAGATTATGAGAGAGTTACTTTCTAGAATTTTTAAGCTATTGATGAAATGCTAAAATTCATTAATGTAATTTTTTTTTATTCACAAAATTTATATAGTCTCTTTTTTATAAGATTATTGTAACTCCTACATTCTTGAGATATTTTAACTCCTACAATATTTTAAGCATTAAAATTCAGAAATATTCTTTAAAGTTTCAACTTTCCAAATTTAGGTATATACTATACATTATGTTAACTTTAATTTTTTTTATTGAATTGAAACATTTATGTTTAATAGTTTTAATGTAAGTAATGATTTAAAAGCATGGGATAATTTGGGTACACATTGCATTTTATTAATTAGGGAATGAAAAATAATCATTTTATACTCCTGCATCATCGTTACTTTAAGGTTGTATATGCTGAAAATATGCTTGCAATACTGATATTGACAAAAGTTTTCTTTTCTAAAGATAGCAATGTAAACATATCCATATATTATTAATTTAAATTAAGGTATACTGATTCAAATTCATCATTTGTGATAAAAATGTTTCCACCACTTGTGCAAAGTAGCTTTTGAATTGGTTTTTATAATCATTTTCATTCAATTTTGTGTCCTCTAAAATGACCTCTTTTTCAAAATTGAATGTTTTCTATTTTCTTATAAAATAGAATTGCATATTTTCTCCTCTTTTACCAATAAAAAATTCTCATCACCTTATACGTAAAAAATAGAGTAAGATAATCATATTTTGTGGCGAGTAGTTTTTTTTTTTTTTTTTTTTTTTTTCAGTGAGTATAATATAAGTTGAAATTTTGGGCTCTGATACTGCTATCCCACTTAAATTTTAAAACACTTTATTATGAAAGGTGCTACACTGAGTAAGAAAATGTTACATATTTTTTTTTTTTCTAATTAAATCTTCATGTAATGCAGAGTTAAATAAATGCTTTGCTTAGTAGGGGATCTAATAATATCTTATGTGTTTAAATTTTGAGTTATTTTTGAAATATTTCTGGGTTATTCTTTTATAGATAAAATAATTTATTGTGCTTTAAGTTATATTGAAATTAAAAGGTTTGTAATACAGCTATCTCACTGTTTCAATTAATTAATAAATTGCTTAATTTAAGATTTCAAATAGTGTTTTTTTCATGATTTAAGGAAGGGGGGGATATGAATTTTCTTGCTGTTAATTTAGAATTTTTTTTTTTTTTTTTTTTTTTTTTTACGTGTTGCATTGGCATTTTAAAAGATAACTTGTTGTTACAATACACTTTTAAAGCAAAAAAAAAAAAAAAAGTCAAATAAATTTGGGTTTTGCTTTGTATAGAGGGCACGCATAATTTTGATTTACTTATTGGTGAATTGATTCACAAGAGTTGTTTTTCACTTTTAAGATTTTGAACTTTGTGTGTAAAATGATTTTTTTTTTTTTGGGGGGGGGGGGGGAACACTGCTCTGCAAAAAGAAAAAAAAAATTCGACATCTGATACCATTCTTGCTCAACTTATGTGAAATGACCTCCTGAATCCGAATGTGACTCCCATTTTGCCTAGTCACCCACCATTTTCTAGATACACCACCTCCTCTCTGATTTTTTTCCCTGTTTGATAATTTTATGACCATGAATTTTATTTGAAGAATTAAAAATAATTTAACACCTAAAAGCAAAAAATATATAAAGTTTAAAAAATAACATTAATAACAGATTAAAAAAATATAAGATATGTAATGCATAATTTCAGTTTCCTACCCAAAATTTTTCCCTTGTCGCAAATGTCAATGTTTTAGAATTTTCCAACTCTGTAACCCCTCAGAAGGCATTTAATGGTTAAAATAATCCTCTCCCCTCCTAGAAATCAAATTCATAGCCATAAAATCACTGAAAAATGATAAAAAATAGGGTGCCATTCCTAAAAAACGGTGGGTGATAGGGCAAAATGGGCATCATATTCGGATTCAGGAAGTCATGTTACATAAGAATATACTGAAATGGTGTCAGAGGCAACTTTCATGCCGATCAGTTTAATGGAACTAGCTGTTTTTGTTTAAAAATGCATCCAATTTTAAAAGAGTCTTTTTCTGCATCACAATCACATCTTTTGCACCATAATATTTGCATATTTTAGAATCCAAGTGGTTTCAAGAATGACACATAATCCTTTAATTTAAGTGTTATAATTGCCATTTGGTACTTTCATATTAATCGCATGCTGGCAATTTATACTTTAGTATTAACTTGGCTCATGAAATACAGTCGCCTGGTTACCATAGCCAACCAGTATATTTTAACTGGCAACATGGTTTTCAACTTTGAAACTTAATTTAAGAAAAAAAAAAAAATTGGTTCTAGATTCGGGCTCTGATTCCACTCACGATATAAGCAAACTCTCAGCGTTTTCATTCTCGCTTCTCTTACTACATTTTGAGACACTATGTTAAATCAATACACTATTAGGGAAGTTATACCACTTTTCTCCATATATATTTCACAACTTGATGTTAAACTGCTGCGTCATTTTAGGGAATTGGTCTAGACAGCTCCTCGTTTGCATGTGCTTTGCAACCAGGAGCTGAATCGTTGTGCTGGTGTAATGATATATTGATAGTGATAGTGTATTAATTTAGTGAAATTATTAAAACTGTTATTTGTATAACTTAAATAGTTATATTACTGTTATTAATAAACTCATTATTTAAATGTATTTCAAGTTAAAACGTCTAATAAAATTTATGACATTTCACTTAAAAAAATTTTTTTGGAAAAATGCTTACAAATAGAAATACTATATATGACATCACTTTCTACAATGTACTGTCAGTGTGACGTCAAACTGACTCCAAAAAAACAAGCTATCTTTATTTTCTATATCGTTTAATACTAAGACTACATGTTATGATAATAACCTTAAATTTGTATGATATCTTTAACTCTATTTTGTTTGAATTTCTATTTTTAAATAAAAGCATCACTAAAAAAATAATCATCTGTAACAAAAAAATTATCTCAAACCAAACAGAACAAGGGCTCGTAACCCCGATGCCTGCAGCAGCTTATATGTGGGCTGCTAATAACATGAAAAATTCTCAAAAATTAACCTTGAACCGAATGAGCCTCTGACTCGTGTTTCCGCTGCCTGTGGCTGTGGCACTGTATAGCAGGCATGCTACACACACGCTGCAAAATCCACTTTTCTCCACCAGGGGGCACAGTATGTTGTGTACAAACCACCAATTGCCTTGAATTTCTAAGACCTTTCAAATAAGGTGTCACATGGTGTTATCAACTGCAAAATCTTTTAGTTGCACTTTCCACCGCCAGGGGGCACAATCTGTTCTGTATGAACATCACCAACGGTCAGAAAATATAAAGACCTTTAAAATAAGGTGTAACATAATAGTCTACTACGAAATCACTTAGTTCCACTGTTCACCACCAGGGGGCACACTATATTGTATATAAACATCCCCAATCAACATGAAATTTCAAGACCTTTATCGCCAATCTCCTTCAATTTCCAAGACCTTTCAAATAAGATGTCACAGGGTGGTGTCAAGTACAAAATCCTTTAGTTGCACTTTCCACCGATAGAGGGCACAGTGTGTTCTCTATGAACATCACCAACAGTCAGGAAATACCAAGACCTTTAAAATAAGGTGTAACATGATAGGGCCTACTACAAAATCACCTAGTTCCATTTTTCACCACCAGGAGGCACACTATATTGTATTCAAACATATCCAATCAACATGAAATTTCAAGAGCTCTAAAATGAAGTGCTACAAGTGTGGGTCTAGACCGGATTTTCCTCTCAAACTAATCCCCCCTATGCACAATTTCTTCACCGTGAAGTAATTTGGAACTGAGTTAACTCACAAACATGCTTTTAACCTCTGCCCCCCCCCCCTCCAGGGGGTGACCACTCGGCTTTTTATATTTTTCTCTTTTGATGACACATCTACAGACCAAGACCTTTTTTTAGACTCCTCAACCAAATTTTTACACCTAGCCGTTCTCTCAATTTAGTGGATACAGATAAAACACGTTAAAAATTAATATATAGATAATTGAAATTTTATTTAGAAAGATTGGAGTGTAAGGCTGATTTTTTATACAAACTATGTGAAAAATACCAGAGCCGGGAATCAAGCCCGGGTTATCTGCTTCCAGTGAGCTACCCAGGCTGATAACCAGCTCGGCATTTCTCACATAATATCCATTGGCAAGGTCACCGAGTCTGCAAACACAGATATAACAAGTGAGAATATTTTTCGTAGCACAACTCCATTAGACCACAAATTTTCCAATTGGAAATTACTAGCTGGAACCCATGTAATGTTTCAAACATTGTTGCATCATTATTTTAATGATAAAAACATCTAATATAAGTTACGACATTTCACTTACAAAAAGAAATGCGGAAAAATTCTTATAAATAGAAATGAACCTTAAATATGTATGATTTCAAATCTTTAACTCGATTTTGTTCGAATTTCTGTTTTTAAATGAAAGCATCACTAAAAAATAATCAGCTGTAACAAAAAAATTACCTCGAAGCGAACAATACTCTGCCTTGTGACCCAGGTGCCTGCGGCAGTGCACACACGGCCCACTACTAACATCAAATTTCCCAAAAATTAACTTTGAACCGAACGAAACCACCCGGCGTTGACCAGGCCCATGATAATCTTATATTTCTATGATTTCATATCTTTAACTCGATTTTGTTTGAATTTCTATCTTTAAATGAAAGCATCGCGAAAAAAATAATCATCTGTAACAAAAAAATTACCTCAAACCGAACGGAACTTGGGACCATGGTGCCTGCGGCAGCGTATACGCAGGCCGCTAATAACATGAAAAAATTCTCAAAAATTAACCTTGAACTGAACGAACCTTTGACTCGTGTTTCCGCTAGCAGTGGCTGCAGAATGCTACACAAAATTCACTTTCTTCCACCAGGTGGCGTATGTTGTATACGAACATCACCAGTTGCCTTAAATTTCCAAGACCTTTCGAATAAGGTGTCACATGGTGGTGTCAACTGCAAAATCCTTTAGTTGAGCTTTCCACCGCCAGAGGGCACAGTGTGTTGTTCTGTACGAACATCACCAATGGTCAGGAAATACTAAGACCTTTAAAATAAGGTGTAATATGATGGGGTCTACTACAAAATCACCCAGTTCCATTTTTCCCCACCAGGGGGCACACTATATTGTATACAAACATCCCCAATCTACCCGAAATTTCAAGTCCTTTAAAATGTGGTGCTACATGTGTGTCTAAAAGAGATTTCCTTCTTAAACTAATTCCCCCCCCCCCAAAAAAAAAAAAAAAAAAATCTACTTTTCCTCTTTAAAATCGAAAATTCCAAAATCACAGAAATTGATTTTATAGTATTCGAGTCTAGTCCCCCCATGTTCAACTTCTTCACCGTGAAGTAATTTGGAGCTAAGTTAAGCTCGCAAACATGTTTTTATCTCCTGCCCTGACACCTCAGCCAAATTTTTACACCAAGCTGTTCTCTCGATTTAGTGGATACAGACAAAACACGTGTCAAATTAACCCCTTCCACTCCAGGGACGTACGTGCATACGTCCAAAGAAAGTATACGATACTATTTCAAAATTATAATCTGGTATTTCAGACATTTACACTACAGCTAGCCTGGAGCGGAAGGGGTTAATATATAGATATTCAATAATACATCAACCATGAAATTTCATTTAGAAATATTGTAGTGGAAGACTGATTTATTTTATTTTTTTTTATACCAACTACGTGAAAAATCAACCTCACACTCCAATCTTTCTAAATGAAGTTTCTAATTTTACAGCAAATTCAGAAAACTTTCTACGAATTATTTTCACACATTTATCTTGATTTATAGAAAACTGGCCTTTCAGAGAGGTGGCCTTTCAAAAAAGGTTTGTCCTATGGCACAATTTGCCAGTGTTCTAAAAATTACTACCAAATCAATATCTGACTTGCACTCGACTATAAATATGTAATCTGACAAATAAAACAAAGAGTTAAGTTGTAATGAAACTGTTCATTCTTATCCAGCAAACATTAAATAAAACCTAAGAGAAAGTACTAAATACTGTGTCTATATTTATCGAACAGGTCAAAAGGTTTCATCTTTCTACGAGTTAATATTTTAGATGTTTACCAGAAAACTTAGTTGGTATAGGGGATTAGAATCTGCGAATAATTCTGATTTAGAATCGATCAATAAAATAACTGATTTAAATAAATGTGTGATGAGTGAGAATAAAATTAAAAATTGTTAAATATTTTTTTATGTAAAATTTTGTAGTAAGGAAGAAAAAAAAAAAGCGAGAGGAGATGTGTTATTTTCTTCACTGGCAACAAAACAAAAAAAAAAGTTTTAAAAAGATAAATTACAATTTTTTAGCCATCTGTAAATGTAATATGGTTAAAAAGAAAAAAAAATGTAATACTGCATTTGTATTTACATAAAGAAAAGAAAAATCTATTTCATGCGAATGCTACAGTAAACTCAAATATTGAATGAGAAGATCCCTTTGCAGAACAAGTTGCACAGCAAACTTACTCCAAATATTTGAACTGTAAGTTTACTTTCCAACGTTGGTTTAAATCAGCCTAGTATTTCAAAAGTTATCATGATGGCATATTTTCAAGCGACTGCAACTTGAAAGCAAAATGGCAGAGCAAGTTGTCCAGTGAACTTATCATCAAAACATTTATATAAGTTCACTACCCAACTTTGGCTTGAATTGATTGATTAATTCAGTGTTTCAATAGTTATTGTAATAATAAATTTTCAATTAGCCCTAATTAATTTAATGTATCCGGGTTTTTTTTTGTAAGAAAAGAGCGGATGAATTTCATTAATAAACTTGGTTGAGACACTTATATGGCCTATGTATATATCAAAATTCAAGCAAATCCAACCTTAAATACACTTATCACAATGTGGATTTGTAATTTTCAAGTGAACTCTTGAAAATAAAATAGCACAGCAACCATCGTTAATGAACTCATCCTAGATATTTGTAAGATAAGTTCGCTGTCCAATTTTGGTTCGATTTGGAGTATTATTTTGGAAGTTACTGTGATGACAAATTTCTATTATATATAGATTTAAAAAAAAAAAAAAAGTGATTGTAGTAGGTTGATTTCTAAAGAAATCAACCTTGATTTCTAAAGAAATCAACCTAAAACTGATTTACGTACATGAGTGCTGGCAGAGAAGGAAATTTAAATATATTTAATACTATTTATTTAGTGTTTTGCAAAAAAAGAAAAAATCAAGTTTTTTTTTTCCCTTAGCTTAATTCAGGATAATTTTTTAAATATAAAGTTTTTAAATTATAATATTTAATATAAATAAAGCTTAAAGCTTTTAAATTTTCTTTTAGGCTCTTTCGGTAGATTTTACCAATTGCCCACTGCATAACTCTGCTAGATTAATATGTAATGTCACAGTGTAAAGTAAAAGAAAAGAAAATGAAAAACAGCACTCGCTGTTGATTTCATTCTGCCATCATCTATGTTTACATAAATCTTTAAATAATATAGATAATTTTTGGATGTAATTGTAATATGCACTAAAATGGACAGGTCTATATTATGTTCACATGTTTATTTATTTTGGCTTCAAGACACTTATTACATAAAAATACATTTCAATATAATATCTACAAGATCTGGTGAAAAATCTAAATCTAGCTGTAATATGGACATATCATATTATGTACTTTGACCTAATCTACATGAATTTGTGTTGACTGGGTTCTTTCTTTAATAATAATGTTCTATATACTTTTTAAAAACCAACTTCAAACTAAAAAATAACTTTTTGAAACACTAATCAGTAGAATAATAGTTGTAGGGATTATATAATTATATATATATATTAGATAACAGATGTATAAAGACATTAATTAGAATCAATTTTTCAAAAGATGCTTTTTGATGTTAGAAAATGAAATATTACAAGGAAATATTTTTAAATATCTTGCTTTTAAACAACTTCAAAATTACTTTTTGACACTTTGTTTATAATGAAAAAATTAGACTAACCCCTCTATTTCCCATTTTGTGTAGGACTTTTACAAAATACATAAATAAAAGAGAAAATATTTTATAAATAAAACACTCTTAAATGAACTTTTATTACGAAAATAGGAAAAGTACTATATGTGTAAGTTTAACTAGGATGTTAATATATAGTTTTATTTTATGTTTTTTTCTCTACTTATACATCACATAAAAGACACTTTTTACTGAAAAATGAAATTAAAATGAAATGTAATCAATCACTTCATTCGTATTTAAAAATTCGTAAATATATCATAATTTTTTTTTCAAATGTTTGTAAATATAAACATTGTATTGCACACGGCACACCGGACACACCTACATATCAGCCAATCAGTGAAGCCAATCGTTAAAATAATCGAAATGCCAGTTACCGGAAATCACAAATTTGCGATCGAAGGGTTGCCATTTGTGATAGTCACAAATGTTACAATAGTATCATAATTTGTGAGCCGATCGCAAATTCCAGGATTTGTGATCTACGATTACGATAGCTGCGACTGTTACAATAGTATGCCTCCCTAATCCGTGGTAAAGTAACTCAATAATAAAAAAAAAGAAGCTATTATTTGTGCAGAAAAGTTGGCAATAGCTCTTCCTGATGGTCACACTTCCGACAGATGGCGCGGCCTAGGACTATAAATACTTCAGCTCCACACATTTTCTCTAGAGCTTCAGCTTGTTCAATGTATGTCAAAGCTTTTTTCTTCTAGGGACGCTGAATACAGCGTTCAAAATAAAACATTAGAATCAAATAACATTTGACGAAAAATCGCCAACACTGGTAACACTAACAAGATGTTTTTGCGGTTTGAGGTTACAGAATCGAGTTCCTTAGTGCACTAAATCCTGCCATGTACTCTAATACGGTCTTTTGATTGGCTAAATTTCTGTAAGGGGTTGTGCTAGTATGCACTTAGTATATAGTCCCCCGGATTAATGTAATTTAGATGTAAACCGTCGCCAATTTGGCTATTTAAAGTATGCCAAATGAGCAAAGAAACAAAATTTGATTATTTTATGAAATTTAAGCATTGTTCACCAGAAAAAAATGAACACAATTATTTATTGTTTATACAGAAAATATATATTATTGAAAATCACTTTAATTCGATTTTTTTACTTTACCATTACCGTGTATCGGTAAGTACGATAGGCCTAATATGAATTTTTTGATGCTTTTAATTTACATTCATATTAAATGTTTAGAACTTAATTAGACAGGTAATAAGCTCTATGCTGTTTCCAGTTTAATTATGATAAGTATTTCACAATGTAAGTATTTTTTTTAACTATCAGTAGTCGGATAAAATTTTTGTGCAACGTGTACATTTTGCGTATGAATAAACAATCTGTTATCTGTTCTTAACAAAATTTCACAAACTTACATATTTGAAAATTCCCCCCCCCCCTTTTTAATGCTTATTTTGGATTATTTATTCATATATATATTTTTTTTTTTTCATTAGTGCTTATTCATATTGATTGGCAACTGATTTTCTTTCATAATAAAGATTTAGATTAGCAGTGGAATACTGGAATTCGCGAATCTTATTTTAAAATTGATAAAATCGCTGAGTGTACTGCTTATTTTAAAACATTTTAAATTTTTTTGTAAATGCATATAAACTTCTATTTTCTAAATATGCATATATTTACATTTTTATTACTCCCTTCCGTTTACGATTTACGTAACAGTAACCAGCAATAAGTTTAGGTTTTTTAACGAATTCTCATTATTATCTTTAATAATGTACAAGATATTCTAGAATGTGCTGATCTTCATTATTTTACACATATTTTTAATGCTTTGACTTGTAATTTTTTTTTTTTTTTTTTTTTAATTACTATCCCGGAATTTTTCATTTAAATCCCACAACATTTCCTCCTTTTTTACGAGAGTAGAAATATTGAGTGCATATGAGTTCATTTTATCTCTTATAGTGCTGTAAAAGTAACGAGATATTGGCTACCCGTATGTATTCGTTACTTTCGAATGTCCTACCCGTTACTAAGTATTCGGTACTTTCGTTACTGCATACAAGGCGGTAAGCGGAAGCGATCAGGCTGGGAGGGTCATTGTTATTGTACTCATCTCCCCATCTGTGCTGTTTCTGACAGCCATATCCTGAGGCTATTCAAGTTCTAGTGTGGTGTGGCTGTAATACTAAACGACACACTGTTAAAAATTTCAACAGAAAACTCTGTGTAATCTATTATCTTAAGTCTTACGTAAAATTACAGAGAAAAATAAACGGAGATGTTAAAAAACTTATTTTATACATTCATGTTAATGACTAATATTAATTTAATTAATTATTGGTGAGAATATATTTCGGACTTGGAATGCTTTTTCTAAAGTAGAAACAGTCATTTTTAATTTTAATTAAAAAACTAAATAATAAAATTCGGTAAAAGTACAGACTAAAGATTGAGAATCTCGATTATTCAATTTTAACTAAGAATCACTGTAAATTTACAGAGACTCTAGATAAGTATTTACATTAAATTTACAGAAATTTTTAACAGTGCAGAACAAAATGGTGTTTTAGAGAATTTTATTTTCTCTGTTACAATGAATAATTGGATACTATAAATAAGAAAAATGCATTAGACATATGTGTTTATATAAATAAAAAAATATAATAAATCGATGAATAATAATTATTATTCTATTTTTTAAGAATACTATTTAAAAATAAAAAAATAAAATTTCGAAAAAATAAAACCATTTGAAAAAATATATATATTCATAGACAGACCGTATTGTTATTTGTATTCATATTACGAATTAAAGTACTCAGTAACGAACATTTAAAAAAATATTTAAATATACTTTTTTAATGAAGAGGTTACATATAAAAAATATATAATAAATTAATCAAATCAATGTATGTGTTCAGCTAGACATTAGACTAGTTAACACATGATTCAATGTCAATGCTTTCTGAGAACTTACTTTTAAAAAGAAAGAGGAGAGGTTAAATATTTATCCAAATGTCATATATATGTATATATTATACATATATTATGGCGATTAAAATTATAATGAAAAGATCTCTCCTCATTTGTTCGCTGAAATGTTCTTAAATACAAAATTTGCACTAAGTGACTGTTATATAAATCCTTTTCTTGCGGAAATATTAATTCAATTTAATTTACATTGCCATATGAAAAATTAAAAATAAAGCTCTCAATCCACGCATAAGACAAATTTTGCTCAATTGAAGCGATATGCAGGAACGAAAAACACGTGGTTCGTACTCGTTGCATCGTTTAATTTCCAATGTACTTTGCCTACGTGATCCCACAAGAGACGGGAAGACAGAGAAATAGTTTAATTGAATTTAAAATTGCTTTTAAACACTGTAGGAAAATGTTCAAAGCGTTTAACACAAACGAAAATTCAGTTTGCCTGTAGCCTTTAATGTAGCTGAATATTTTAGTGTAGCTCTGTAAATCTTAACTATAAAACATACCATACTATTAAAAAAAAAAAAAACTCTCTCTCTCTCTCTTTATAAGATTTAAACAAAATAAAGATAATAAAACATGCTTTATAGAAATAGCTCTCACAGAAGGGAAAGCTTTAGATAATCCAGATGTCCTGTACACAAACCAGTTGAGGTATTAACTCCATTTTCAATAGGAAATAGCGATAGTAAATTAATTTTCTTTTCCTTTGCAGGTGGGAAAACTCGCGTATATACGGGCTAGGACCCCTCAGAAAGGTCCCCACGGAGGGCACCCATTCCTTCAGACCCAAGTTTAGACAGTTGTCTTTAACCTCAATACCAACACATCCCAATTCATTAAAGAACATTCTGGGACCATTATAAACCAACCATTTGCGTTAATCATAATTTATTTTGCAGAAAAAATGGTTTTGTGTATCTGAATAATATACATTGAAAATGTGCATGAATAGTTGGAATATTAAGATTAAAAAAAAAAAAAAAAAAAAAAAAAAACCTTTAATAACTTTAGGTAGGAATAATTGAAGTCTGTTATTAAAGTATCAAATAATTTAATTTAAAACAGTATTAATAAAACAATTAAGATATATAACCTTTTACTTATCTTCACGTTACATCCTTGGTATACTAGTTTCATCTGGGGCGCCCCAGCTTGATCACTACCTTGCTTTGGTGTTCGAAACTGTGGTCCTCTTGTTTTCTTGTTCTTTTCATGAAGCTACATAATTAGAGGAGGGGGAACGGTAATGGCGGTAAGCATTGAAAAACGGACCTAAAGAGAAAGTGGGTGATAGGGGGCGCTCCGAACATACTAGACTCATCGTTTACACGAGAAGTATGCGGGAAATTTAAGATTTTAATTGATATTAATTAATTTAAATTGCCCACAAAGTGATAATGGCGAAGAATTGTTTTGCTTATGTATGTAATTGCGGCTTTCGATCAGCTATCGCAAAAAATAAAGCTTTACGGAAGAAAAATCCAATTTAATTTTCTGCTCCTAAGGTTAGCTATTCCCACTTAATTTAGAGCTTTAATCTACTAATATTTAACAGATAATTTTCATTTCTAGTATTATAAGTAGTTACTCATTTAATATAAAATGCATATTTCCGTTTTTATGGACCAGTGTCGTTTCTTTTTTGTATTTGAAGGCCTTTAAAAATTCTCATTTTATGAATATTTGTCTTAAGAAATGTGAATATGAAAAAAATGTACAATAAGCATAACTTTATTCTTTGTGACATGTCATGCTATTTAATCAATTTCAGAAATGAAATTTGATTTGTTGATGAATAAAAAATTTTCAATGACTTACATGTTTCGTTTCTTTATTTAGATAAATAAACAGATAATACTATATGTATTAAGTATTTAAAAAAGAAAATAACTGACATCTAATGATAACTGTCTACAAAATAATATATATCTTTATATATATATATAAGATAATCAGATTTGCATGTTATTGGGAACTATAATTATATATATTGGTCAATAATACATGCACAAAATCTGAAATTCTTAGTGTGTGTGTGTGGAGGGGGGGGGGGGGGGGAGGGGCTGTTTGTTCAAAAATTTCAAAAAAATTAAAAAGAATAATAAATAAATAAAGGATTTTTTGAATTAAAAATAAAATAAATAAATAAAATAATACTTTAATGATTTTCATCTCTTAGTGAAAATAGCTTGCTTTTAATGTCTAATTAACCATTTTAATTAATAACGATTAGCTTGTAATAAAATCAAGACAAACCATACGTTATGTACGTGTATGTGTATATGAATATATATATATATGTATGAAATAGTATTTCAAAGTTTTGTGAAATTAAAATAAATTTGCTTTTCCCAGAATCCACCCATGCAAGATAACGGTAAAATTGTAAAGATTGATTTAAAAAAAAAAAAAAAAAAAAAGAAGAAGTTTTAACATTGAAATTGGAAATTTCTTAAGTAAATTTATTACAGTGAAAGAAGACAGTAATTTTATAAACCTTTTTGTAAATTACTGGTTTAGGGTTGGGAAAAAGAGTTGGGAACTGGTTTAGGGTTGTGTATATGAATATATATATATATGTATGAAATAGTATTTCAAAGTTTTGTGAAATTAAAATAAATTTGCTTTTCCCAGAATCCACCCATGCAAGATAACGGTAAAATTGTAAAGATTGATTAAAAAAAAAAAAAAAAAAAAAAAAAGAAGTTTTAACATTGAAATTGGAAATTTCTTAAGTAAATTTATTACAGTGAAAGAAGACAGTAATTTTATAAACCTTTTTGTAAATTACTGGTTTAGGGTTGGGAAAAAGAGTTGGGAACTGGTTTAGGGTTGTGTATATGAATATATATATATATGTATGAAATAGTATTTCAAAGTTTTGTGAAATTAAAATAAATTTGCTTTTCCCAGAATCCACCCATGCAAGATAACGGTAAAATTGTAAAGATTGATTTAAAAAAAAAAAAAAAAAAAAAGAAGTTTTAACATTGAAATTGGAAATTTCTTAAGTAAATTTATTACAGTGAAAGAAGACAGTAATTTTATAAACCTTTTTGTAAATTACTGGTTTAGGGTTGGGAAAATTTACGTACGCATTGAAATATAAAATATTAAGCATATTAAATATTCTCAAAAACTATTTAAAATTTTAAAACTGAAACTCTAAATGTCAGTTTTTTGGAAATACTTAAAATGATTACTAGTTTTTCATTTTTTTTCTCCTGGATTTCACAATATTATAGTTTAAGAGCATACCCTTAACGATATTCAGGTATTACTTTGTTGATTCCTCGTAAAATGAGTTTTTTTAAATATCTGAATGGTGAAATGTAATATAATTTTTGAGTATTCAAACTTAAAAATATTCAGGATGTGGTGTATGGTATTAAAACAAATTGTCTCTCTCTGTAATGAGGCTTTAAAATATAATTTGTATTTTCTTATACTGAGGAAGAAAATTTATTGATGAAAGATATCAATATTAAAAATTTGCCATTGTCCCTACATGTTCGTTTTTTTTTTTTTTTTTTTTTTTTTTTTTTTTTCTAGTTCCCTATTTGTATTATGAGTATGAGTAATATTTTTAATTTCATAAGGATTCAATTAAAACAATTTCAATTGTGTAGATTTATAAGAAATTTTGTCCTATACCGCCAAGTTAAAAGTTCAGAGAAAACGGGAGGGAAACAATACCTGCTGCACGATTTTCACCAAAAGTTGATAGACCCTAATTTATGTTAAGGTGCAACTACATATCAATTTGTATGAAATTCTCTGAAGTAGCTCTTGAGATACAGTTGAAATTATACAGACATTTTCTAAAAAAGATTAAATCCTGTTCTGGACCTCTAAAAACATGTAAATCTATCGACAACTGGAAATCGAAAATTTTTACGAATCTAATACTTTCTTCTATTGGATATAGAATAAAGTAAAGAATATCTTTATGGCTTTAATTTCAAACAAAAACTAAAAGACAGATTGTTTTTCTGTACTCCTTTATATTTTCGAAAAACAAGGCTGCAAAAATATATTTTATTTTTAGCAATAGAGGAAAAAAATCTCACAAAAGCTTCTTCACAGCTTTATGCCTAAAGAAAAAATTGAGAAAAATATTGCATTTGTATAGCCTATATATGGACTAAAACTTGTTTAGCCATCCTGTAGAGTATTATTGTATCATTTTCAGTAGAGAACTTGGCACTTAAATAACATATATTAATTTTAAGGTATTTTATTAATACCACCAGAAATTAAAGAACAGACACACCAATTAAAGTTATAATCATGCATTAGCAATGTTTTAAATTATTAAAAACGCTTAACACAATTAAAAATGTAGTTCTAACAATTTTCAACTACAGCCCATAATGCATCTGAATATTTTTGTGTATCCGTTAACAGTAAATCTTTGCTATTCATACCCTGTTTCACAGAAAACATATTTTTAACCATAATAAGGTCAATTTCCTTATGTGTTGTTTAGTACAAAGGTATTAAAATTTTTTTTTTCTTAATATTATCTATTATTGAACGAAATATATTGAAATTATTTTGAATATCTTTGTATATAAATTAGTTGCGCTCTGTAACTGGAAAATTTTTAGATAAATTTATTACGAAAGCGGGTGGTAAACTTACATAAAACGCTTTATAAATTACTATTTTATAATTATGAAAATGCACATACATATGCATTAAATTATGAGATTATTAAGTATATTATTTTTTCTCAAAAATTATTTAAAAATAAATAATTCAGAATTTCAGATTTTTTTTTCAAAATATTTAAAATGATTACTGCTCACTAATTTCTAATTTTTCACCTTGATTCTACCTTATTATAGTTTAACAGTATATTCAAGTATTACTTTATATATCTATATACATGTATTAAATCTATATTAAGGCCAGTTGTCTGCTCTAGAAACTTGGGCCAGGGTGGATTGCTTCCTTGGGTCTTTCTAAGGGACCCTAGCCCATATTTATGCAAGTTTTGTAGAAGATAAGAAACGTCTAGGAAGACAAATGACATGGACTTGAACCATGCTCCATGCAACTTTCCTCTATTGGCTTAAAGTTATTGGGGACTTAGTACTAGGGACTTGAGCCTAAAAAGGATGCCCTCTGTAGGGGTCTTTCTAAGTGATCCTAACCTGTATTCACGTGAGTTTCGGAGAAAACCACGTAACACTCTAAACGACTAGTTCGACAAGTGCTTCCTGGGATCTAATCCTGCACTTCTCGGCCACTACCTTTGAATGCAGAATCTCTCGGCTACTGGCGGGACCTATTAACTTAACCAAACCTCTAAAATGTTGGTATTCGGTTTAAGGTGAATTGTCTACACTAGGGACATTTACCTAAGAGGTACTAGCCCATATCATTCGCGAGTTTCGGAGAAAAACACGGAAAACTCCGAATGGCTAGGTCGACAAGCGTGACCTGAGACCGAACCCAGCACTTCCCATCGTCCAGCTTTAAGGGCAGAACTTCTCAGTTACTAGTGGAGCTGTAGGAAAGAAAATTATAATAATAATTAGTTTGCAGGGAGTATTTATTTAATAATTTTCAAGAAATGTAAATATAATAATTATTATAATATTTCATTGCACATGTGTGGAATATATATATATATATATATATATATATATATATATATATACATATATGTGTGTGTGTGTGTGTGTGTGTATAATTGAAAGAAAGTTTTAATTTATATAAAGGAAAAATGTTTAGTGCGAGTTCAAAATGTAGATATCTAAAAACAAAATATTTCAAATGCTAAATATTAAACATTGAAAATAATTTCAAGAACAATTGATAAATATTCCTTAAATATACAGTTCCTTGGTGGGTTTTTTCTTTTCTTTTTTTCCTACTTATTATTATTATTATTATAATTATTTGGAACATTTCAAATTGATTGTTCCATTCCATTATTATTATTTATTTATTTATTTAAACGAAATACAAGACTAATTTATTATTATTATTTATTTTAGATTTCTCAAAAAAGTTTTTGCAGAATGATTTTAAAATTATCGAACTTTCGGAATCTACAACAGTATACGTTGATGCGGATTTAATAAAAGTTTATTAACTTATTCCAAATGAAAATCCGCGATTTTTTGCGCAATCCTTCCTTATCTTTTCTTTTACCTTTCAATAATTCGAAAGACGGAATTTCTGATACCGCCGCGTGATGGCGCTGCAAAGACCCGAGATGTCTGGGGAGAAGCGAAGGGAGAAAATTGGGGTTATTCTTAAAACATCGCGATCGCCGTCCTCTTTATAGGTTCATGGTTCTTTTAAAGACTTTTCGCCATTGGCGGTTAAGGATAGCACCCTCGTTGCCATTACAACTGTCAGAATTAGCTAAAATTTCAATAGACTCCCTGATCGCTGCATATCCGTGGTTGTTGTAGTTGGCCAACTTTTTTACTTCATCAAATTTGATATTAATTTCTTCGTTTTTGTTTACTTGGGTTAAGGCTGTGGTTAATTTACCTGTTTTTATATCGTGTTTATGCTCTTTGATGCGAGTTTTTATTTTTCTCTTTGTTTTTCCTATATAACATTTTTCTTTATTTTGTTCGTTATTGTATGGTATTTTATAAATTCCTGCCGTTTCTAGAGGTTTAGTTTTATCTTTGTCACTTCTTATTAATTGAAAAATGTTAGGGTTAGGTTTTATGGGTATATTTATATTATGTTTTGCTGCAGTTTTCTTGATTTTACTAGATATTCCACGGTCATAAGGTATGGAGGTAGTATATTTAAGCTTTGGTTTTTGAAAATTATTGATTTCATTAAGAGTTTTTAATCTTTTTCTAAATAATTTATCTATTAATTTGTTAGAGTATCCTGCTTTTTGTGTGAATTGTTTTATATTTTTTATTTCATTTTTTAAAATTTTATTGTCTTTACAAATTACTATTGCACGGTTGATATGGGATTGTATAGCATTAATCTTATATTTAAAAGGGGGATTGTAATATTAATGCTATACAATCCCATATCAACCGTGCAATAGTAATTTGTAAAGACAATAAAATTTTAAAAAATGAAATAAAAAATATAAAACAATTCACACAAAAAGCAGGATACTCTAACAAATTAATAGATAAATTATTTAGAAAAATATTAAAAACTCTTAATGAAATCAATAATTTTCAAAAACCAAAGCTTAAATATACTACCTCCATACCTTATGACCGTGGAATATCTAGTAAAATCAAGAAAACTGCAGCAAAACATAATATAAATATACCCATAAAACCTAACCCTAACATTTTTCAATTAATAAGAAGTGACAAAGATAAAACTAAACCTCTAGAAACGGCAGGAATTTATAAAATACCATACAATAACGAACAAAATAAAGAAAAATGTTATATAGGAAAAACAAAGAGAAAAATAAAAACTCGCATCAAAGAGCATAAACACGATATAAAAACAGGTAAATTAACCACAGCCTTAACCCAAGTAAACAAAAACGAAGAAATTAATATCAAATTTGATGAAGTAAAAAAGTTGGCCAACTACAACAACCACGGATATGCAGCGATCAGGGAGTCTATTGAAATTTTAGCTAATTCTGACAGTTGTAATGGCAACGAGGGTGCTATCCTTAACCGCCAATGGCGAAAAGTCTTTAAAAGAACAAGAAAACAAGAGGACCACAGTTTCGAACACCAAAGCAAGGTAGTGACCAAGCTGGGGCGCCCCAGATGAAACTAGTATACCAAGGATGTAACGTGAAGATAAGTAAAAGGTTATATATCTTAATTGTTTTATTAATTTAATTGCTTCATGGATAAAATGTTTCAAGTATATTAAAACAGTATTTTTATTACTTTTGAAATTTAATTTATCAGGCCTAGAAGTGACATTCTTTTAAAATATTATAGGAAATATAGGAATTGGCTTTTCTAAATATAGGAATTTTATAGGAATTAATTTAGGAAGAAGATATGTATATGCACACAAAAATTATGTATGGAAATATTAAAATTGTGTATACAGTATCAGGGTTCTCACAAAGGAAAATTTTTATATTATTTTATATTTGAATATTTGTTGATAGCTATTTTAAAAATATTTCTATTTAAAAATAGTAGTATCTAAATTTCCCTCTGTGACAGCCATGTACAGTATGGAAATGCATAAATAAACATGTTAACACACTGTAAAATTTATTTTTTATACTTACATATTTAACTGGAAATCCTCAATTACGACCTTAGTACATTTAAATTGTAAAAGTATCTTTGATAAAAATTCTTAAATCAATCATATACTTTAAAATATAGAAATCTTATAAATATCAACATTCAGGTTATTTTAAAATGATCTTATTTAACCACTTCAAGAGGTTATTACTGAAGTCACTTCAAATAGTATCAAGTGATATGATTCTAACAAAACAAACTAATAGTAAAAACTGCAGCAAGACTTTATTTATATATATATAAGCAATTGTTTCAATAAAAGATAACTGGAATTATTATTATTATTATTTTTTGTACAAATAATGTTATAGTTTCATTATTCAGATATTACAGAGTTATTTTCATAATATCCACAAACAGTTTTTATAATTCAATCCTCTGGATAATTATTTAAACAATTAAGGAAGAATTTTTACAAACAAAACAATAATTGAAAACTCAAAGGCTAATTTCCCTATTTTATTTGACAATTTAACAGTAAATAAAATATTTCTTAGAAATATTTTCATTATCGAAGAACGAAATTACATTAATTTTGATTTTTTGCTTTCAGCCTCAGTTAGTTTTTCTGTCTGAAATTTTACTTTGGTAGTACCAGATTCAATCATTGATGAAGCTACACTCATTTCTTTAAAATCTTTATTTTTAATGGCTTTTTGAAGTCTTTCATTGCCTTCATTCAGTAATGTTTGTGCAGTATTCAAATCATCTTTTAATGATTCAATATATTTTTCCATTTCTGAAAGTTTTTCTTTATTTTCTATTTTTATTTTCTTTTTTATCTGTTCTGACTCTTGCTGGGCACGTTTTTCTGCTTGGACTTTTGCAGCTTCTTGCTCCTTTCTTTTATCTTCTTTATATACTGAATAAGCCCTGTTTACAGAATTCAACAGTTTTCCAGTAATTGAAACATTTGAAATATTTTCATAACGTCGAATAGTATCTTTTACTATTCTCAACCCAACAATTGTTTTTTCAGATAAGCTGGCTCTATCAGAAGAAAGAATTGCATTATTTACTGAGAATCCTCGTTCTACATCAGCATTACCATGCGATAATGACAAACATGATTTAATCAATAAAGAAAGATTTTCATATTTTGCTAAACCAGTATATTTGTCCACGAGTTTTAAAACTTTCACCCAATATGAATCAATTCTTTCATATTGCAAAGTTTCATCATCTTTACTTGTTTTAACTATCATAAAATTATCACACAATTTCTCTACCTCTTTATCAAGGCGATAAATTTGCCATTCTCTGACAATAACATCAATTTTTTTATCATTCAAGTTTAACGGCTTCATTTTTAAACAAAGCCGCATTACAGCATTATCTGAGGAATTTTCTCTCATCAATGGATGCAATATCTCCAGATCTTTAAGAAAACTGTTCGACACAGGCAGATTATCAACCAGATACTTAGTTAAACTAACCAGGCTCTTCCTCAGTTCCGTTCTTAAGTTAATTCTTTCACTTTCTTTTAATTTGGATATTGCTCTTCTTGCTCCAATACCTATGTCAATATCTTTTAAAGGTTTCAAATTTTCTGAACTACTTATATCTATATCAAGTAAAGCTTTGCCTTCATGTGTACCGACACAACTTTCTTTCAAAAATTTTCGCATCACATTACGCAGCAACTCATTCATTTTATTGTACAAAATATGAACTAATGGAGCTTCTCTTTGAAATAATACTAAATATGATTCTAAGATTGGACATAAATCTGAAATAAATTCCAAATACACTGGAGTTGACTGGTCTTTTAAGGCTGAAATAATTCTTTTATATCGAGGATTTTCTTGAATAGAAGATAAGCTTGACTTTTGTCGTGGCAGAAAATTTAAGAAATATTCTCTTAATGATGGATACACATCAATAATTCTATTAATGACAGACCCTAATGTAAGTCACCTTGAATTTACATGTCTTAATAGAAACTTTTGTTCACAATCAAGCAGCTTTTGAATCTCTTTCAAGTCTTCTCTTCTCGCTGCTCTTACTTTGAAAAAACCAAAAAGATCATTAGCAAACTGGTCAATATCAAAAGATAAAGACGCCATTGCTTTTGAAACACTGTTATGGATTTTGTGTAAAGAGCATGTCCCAATGTCTATAAGTTCAGGACAGTTTGCAATAGCAAGCTCTTCGTTTAGCTTTTTGGCCACACTCAAATTAACATTAGGCCCATCCATGCTCAGCATTAAAAGTTTACTCAGAGGCAATTTGTGTTCATTTAATGTACTAATTATGTTTGCACAGATCTTATCAGACTCTGCATGCCCCAAAAATACTGAGTAATGTAAATTAACTCACCTGGCAAAAATAAAAAGCAGAGAAATTCTTTTTTATATTTGAATCTCTTCAGTTCATTGTTGAACTTTGTTCTTCCTTTTCAAATGACTTATGGTTTTGGTCTTCATGCGTAATAGCGTAATCATATGCCTATATAGAAACAAAGAGAAGGGAAGGGAAATTGGATCTGGAAAATTCGCGCGATCCGCGATCGGCAAGACAACGACGTATCGCAAGGGGAAGAAGGGGGGGGGATGAACTGCTTTGCTGGCTAAATAATGAATACGGTTCATCCGCTGGTAGTGCCATCTCTTGGCCAGATTTAGAGTTAAAATTCATATACTGCGCATTCAATCGGACGTTCGGAAGTAGGTCGAAGCTAAAATATAGGAAATGTTGAGCAACAATTAAAAAAAAATAGGAAAAAAAGGAGGTTTCATAAATATATAGGAAATACAGGAAATATAGGAGCGCTGCGAGGCCTGATTTATATTTAACATTGGGCTAAGGCATTTTTGTTGGGGGGAGGGAGGGAGGGGAGCGAGTTTTGCTATTTTGCAGGCGAGAGCTCTGCAAGTTAGCTATGGTCTGCTGCCCATATAGCGTCATAACTGTAACACGCCGAGAGACAACTTTATAATTACGAGACGTTATGAAGCTCATTTGTAAATTATCTTCTTAAAAGTAAAAAGTATAAATTTTACTCTCGTGTGCATTAAAACATAAATAAATTATAATTTCTTCAAAACTATACAAATTTGAAAAATAAAATAAAAATTTTTATTAATTTATTAATTTAAAATTTTTAAAAGGCTCCAGCCTTAATAAGGTTTAATATTTTACCTCAATTTCACATTATCATATCATATATTAAATGCATTCTAAACATATTTGTGTATTATTTTGTGCATTGATTGACAAATTAATTAATAATTTTTTTTTTTTTTTTTTTTTTTTTTTTTTATGTTTGAATAGTGAAGATTCATGCCATTTTCTTCTTTTTCAAAATTTTAAATTACATGTTAAAGTATAAATTAAGACAGAAAATAAAACGGATGTTCATATATGTTTGAATGTTTATAAATTATCTTTATTGTAATTTTTATAAGATTTAGTTTAAAATAAGCTATATTAAATCATTAAAAGAAGCGTCTCTCTCTTTTATTTTAAATAGTTTTAAAGAATTTTTAATATGTTAAATAAACCTAATATTTTTATATTTTAATACATACTATCGAAATTAGAGGTCTGCACGGGCCGAAATTTTAAGACCCAGGCCCGGCCCGGCCCTTACGGAAGCATTGCTTACCCGGCCCGGCCCGGGATGAAGTAAAAAAATTCGGCCCGGCCCGTTTATTTTTTAACCGTGAATGGCCCGGCCCGGCCCGGACAAAAACCGATAAAATCAGGCCCGACCCGGCCCGATTCAAAAATATGTAAAATAACAAATAAATAAATAAATAAATAAATTCATGCTTTTGTATGAAAAAGATTTTTAGTATGTGTTTTGCAGATGTTTTATATAACCAAACAATAGTACGTTCTTTAACAAAACTGCTGAACTTTTGCCCGAGGGCCGGGCCGGGCTCGGGCCGTAAGCCCGGCCCGTGCAGACCTCTAATCGAAATTTCCTTAATTTTAAGACAGTATTTTACAAAAGAGATTTATAATGTTCTGTTAAACATCCTCTTTAGTACTTACACTATTATAGTTCAGAATTATAAGGAGATAAATATAATATATATATTATTTAAGGCTAGTACTTTTTTAATTGCAAAATTTAATATGAAATATAATGAGAAACTTTGTAAACAAATACCATAAAATGCAAACTCTAACACAATTGTTTCATGCCAAAAGAATTGCGTGCGTCAAGCGAAATAAACGAGGAACGAGTGTAACATTAAAGAGGTAAATATTCCGACCCAAAATAGTTTTTATGTGATGTTGGAATCTATGTTTTTTCTTTTGATTTATAACATTGCAATACTAGTTTTTACGATGCATTTTACTTTTAACGTCTAATAATGCATAATTTTTAGAAACCAGCAGTTAAAACTCGTCCTAACTGACCGCAGCGTATTTACAAAGTTTGGAAAAATTATCTGCAATTCATAGTATGTCTGAAATTTGTGCTTAAAATACCTGTTATTATTACAGAGTTGAAATATATGCTTATTAATAATTATTATTATTAAAAAAAAAAAAAAAAAAAAAAAAAAACCTTTTTATGAAAGTAAATGTAATAATAATTAATAGCGAAAATCTAACAGTAAATGTATTATCATGTAACTAACTTTTAATTCTCGAATACATGCTATTTAAAAAAAAGTATTGTTACCATGAAAAATCCGTTTTCTCAAATGGAAACAATAATATTGATACTAAGGTTAATATTAATAAGAATAATAGTAAAGAATTTGTATAAAGCAGACAAATCTTTATCATGTGGCTATCCCCCCCCCCCCAAATTTTAGACAGTTCTTAATTTAGTCAAAAACCGCAAGTCACTTCTTGTTAATCAATCACATTTTAAAGACAGGAATAGTAGACACTCCTTTTACTATAAAGCAACATTAACATTCACGTTTTCTTTGCTCTCCCATCTCCCAGTATGTTTCTCTAACGCAAAGAAATTTTCTCCCCTTCTCACCCCTTCATCTTATCATTGAGTCCCAACCCCAACACACAATAGTAGGTATACAACCATATAATATCATGAAAATATGCCCGTTCCCTTTCTCTTCCTTATAGACATTCACTCCCCAACAAACCGGGTTATCATATGTTTTTTATCACTTTCTCTTCCTTCCTCTCATCCCCAAAGTAAAAAGAAGCTTCATACCAGTTCGCGACATACCGATACACGACAGAGACATACGAAACCAACGACATACGAAATCAGCGACATACAAATACAAAATCATAGAAGGATTCGAGTACCCAGTAACGAAAAGATACAACATACTATACGGTATCCACGCATTGTCCAGATGAAGTAACGAGTAACGATTAAGATACGAAAGTAACGAATCGTTACTTCGAGTCCGAGGAAATACCCGTTACTCAGTAACGAATACATACGGTTTGCTACAGCTCTAATCTCTTATGTCTCAGTGACGTTTCTCAAGCTAAACTATGCCCAATTTTATGTGCTTTGCTATTATTACAAATATATTTAATGTTTCTGAGTTTTAATGAAGCCTAAATTCAATAAACGATATTTTTGAGTTTTAGTAATTAACTGATTTTTTTTTTTTTTTTTTTTTTTTTTTCAATGTTAAATTTAATAGTGGTGGTGTTTGTAATGAATCTTTTTGCAATTATATATGACTTCTTATGATTTATACAGGGCTCAAAGTGTTCCTATATATTTCAAAAAAATCATGAGAAATGTCCTATATTTTATAATTCTTTGCATTTTTCCTATATTCTACTTCTTACTTGTTTTGCACCCTATTTAAAATCTCGTATTTTTCGAAAATTACCATTCATAGTGAAAATAATTGCTTTTTCTTCTCAACATTCACTCTACTAATATGATTGGAAATCATAGGTTGCATAGTTTGTCATATGTAAATAATATAGTACACATAAGAAAAAAACAAAGAAAATTTATTTCCAATGTTTAATTTAAAAAATAATAAAAATAAAGCTTTTAAAACAATCGGATCGTTTTATTATATATATATATGTATATAAAGATTTCTCAATGTTCTTGTGGTTTTTAAATTATTTATTAATGATGTTTAAATATCAGGGTTGTCGATTTTTTTTTTTCTTTCTCTCTCTCTCTCTCTCTTTTCAATTTATATCTGTTATTTGTGGTTTAATATGTGCATATATAAATGCATAATATCCATCCACACTATCAATCATTTTTCTTCAATTTAAAAAATATAAATATTTCCATAAAAACAATAAACACAGGGCTGCCATTGGCGACTAAAAAGGCAACTAAAGAGACTATTTTGAAGGAAAGGCAACTATGGTGACTATTTTAGCCAAAATATAGGCAAAAGCAACTATTTTGATATCAGTTGAAAAAGTTAAGCAACAATTTTAAACATTTAGCAACGAAAAAGAACAACTTCTGGGGTTATATTCAAAAACAAATCCTAGTCCAAAATTAACCCTTCGCAAAATTTTATCTTAAAAGGATTCTTTTACAAAAAAGGTTTACTTAAGTAATCATATGCAAATCATGACATATTTCCTCAATCGGGCGCTAGAAAAGAAAAACATTTTTTATTTGGGGTTAAAAAATATTTTGGGAATGAGCTATGAAAATGAATGCAAACTAGTATGCTGTGGCTACCACAAGACTTTCTTACATATTTTTCTGTACAAAATAAGATGCAAGAGTATATTTTTTGAGAATAGCATAATTTTTTAATATATATAATTTTATTAATACAGTCGAACCTCGTTAACATGAATATCAAGGGAGATAAAAAAATTTGTTCATGTTATCAGTAGTTCATGCTATCAGTAGCCAATCTTCATATAACTAAACTAATCTTCCTTTTAACGGGGATTGTGGAAACAGTTCATGTTAAAAGTAATTCACGTTAATAGTGTTCACGTTAACGAGGTTAGATACTGCACTTCTTGAGTATATTATACAGTTGGTTCTCTGTTTAACGACGCTCTACTTAACGACGATTTCTATTTAAAGACGATATTTCACAGTCCCTACCCCCTTTGCTGCAAAAATTTTCTATTTAAAGACGACAATGTTTCTATTTAACGACGATTTTTTCTTTACTTTCCCCTTGAAACTCTTATTTGTAATAGAGAAATTTCCTGTAGAAGAAAAAAAAATAACTTTCAACAAACACAGAAAGTTTATTTCATACATGCAATGTTGCAATCATAAAAGTGTTGCAGGGTTTACAAGAAAAAGAGGTGGGGGTTACTGTTTCTTGGAAAATCGAATAATGGAGCTGTGCGGGAGTGCAATCACTCTATTGTCCCTAACCCCTTGTCATGTGACTTTCTGTAGCAGTTGCCTCCCATTCATTCCGATAAGGCGGTCTTTGCTTGTGCGTGTGTTTATGTTTAGAGACTTAGCGAGTGTGTTGTGTTGAAGTACGAAGTGAGCCGAACATTATGGCATCAAAGCGAAAGCATCTCAGTCTACACGAAAAGGTGAAAATTATTGAAGAATGGGAAAAAAACATTGGAATGACGAAAGTGGAAATTGAAAAAAAAATTTGAATTACCTGAGTCTACTCTCAAAGGCATTTTAGCAAGCAGAGAAAAAATTGTTGAATCAGCACAAAAATTCTGTTTCGGATACACACCCAAGCGTAAGAAAGAACCCAGCCATTAGACTTGGGTATCATTCGCAGCATGAAAATTAGAAAATTTACAATCTTGGAAGCAATGCACATGATAACTTTAGCTTGGAAAGAAGTTTCTTCATCCACAATAAAAAAAACTGCTTTCGCAATGCCGGCATTCACAAAGAACTTGACGTAGAGCTGCAATGTATGGATGTAGAAATCAATGAAGATGGCATTACCCATGATCATGAAGAATGGAGAAGTGTTGTTCAAGGTGAGGATATTTCAATTGAAGATTTCTTCCATTGTGATGAATCAGTTTTAACAACAGACTATAGAAATGTACAACAAATTTATGAGGATTTAGTAAACGAAACTATAGTGTCAGACGAAGAAAGTGAAGTTGAAGAAACGGAAAATGAGATACCGCCACCATCTTACAAAGAGGCAACTTCGGCTATAGATGTTCTCCGACGTTATATTGTCTCATCGAATGTGGAAGACGACACATTTAATATTTTAGACAATCTTGAAAAAATAATAATGAAAACCAGGCCAGAGTTGAAGCAATCAACACTTTTTGATTTTTTTTAAAAGTTAATTTATTGTATTTTTTGTACCCATTTTTAATGTAATTTAAAATGTAATTTTTGAAAATAAAGTACAGTAATTGTTAAAAAAAAACATAACATTTTTTAGCACGCCAATATATAGAGAAATATATTAACAGTCCTAAGCCTGTAAAGTGTGAAGGAAAATGTTATGCACATAATTTTTTCACATATTCTGTTTAAGGACGTTCTCTACTTAACGACGATTTTTTACGGTCCCTTGAAAGTTGTTAAACGGAGAACCAACTGTAGTATCTTTTATGCAAACATTATTAAGACTTTCTTTATGAAGATTTTATAGTGCCCTTTTTGAATTATTGCGAATATTATAGTGCCCCTTTTGAGAATATTAAAGTGCCCTTTTATTGAGTTCCTCTCAGCAGCCCTTTTTTTCTAGAGTCAACACTAGTAAGTCAAAGATCTGGGGTTCGACTCCCGGTCCAGGCATTATTTTCACTCAGTTGGAAAAATAAATTTTCAATAAATATCAGAGTACATATGTTACAAATTATGCATTTTTTATTTCTAATTGAATTTACAGCACCGACAATGTTCAAGCACATCTTCCACAAAGACCTCATATTTTCTTTGGAGTCGAGCACCTTTCTGAATACTTTGGACAGACAGGAAATGTCTCTAGTTTTTGAATGTTTCATATTATAAAAGAAATTATCTTCAGCCAGAGTAATCTTCAAACTCGCATTATTGGGTGCTAGAGTCAGAAACAATTTTTAACTCTGTGTTGAAGCTGCTACAGATTTTTTTTTTTTTTTTTTTTCCTTATATGAGTAGAAATATGATTTTTTAACCACTAGCAATAGAAAAATGTGACGAAACCTTACAAAATATCACAGGAAAAAGAAAAAAAGAAAATACAAAGTAACACTAGTTATGAAAGTTTCAGAATTATTTTGAAAATTGGGGACAGATGACAGAAAATGTGGTCCCCAATTCTTATTTTATTTTTCGGGACAGATCATCGAAATCAGGGACTGTCCCTGGAAAATGGGGATGTTTCCTCACCCTAACTTAGTATCATCCATCAAGCTTTATAATTTAGGTAGAGAGCGAAATGGCAACCCCCTTGTGTGGCTAACAGAGTCTCTGTCACGTGACAGTGACTTTTAGATTTCTCATTTCTCCTGTGCATGTGAACTACTGCGGTATTGTGTTAAAGTGCCTTCACACTGGCCATTCCGTTCCGCTGTCCGTTGCCCGCAGAGATTCTGTCAGTGAACTCTGTTATGTTCCGCGGGAGTTCACTGCATCAGAATAATCGAAAGGACACTGAGAGTAAAAATAAATGAACCAATCATGTTGTAGTGTAGTATCAAGAAGCAGCAACCAGCCCTTTAAAAAACATTTGTTTTGATTTTCTTTTCAAAGTAGCATAAGTATTCATTTTAAACAAAGTTGGGAAAGAGAAAAATAATGAATTTAAATATATATTTGAATTATAATATACTTATTTTATGAGCTCTCCGAAAACCCAAATAGGAATATAATATATAATATTTTCCAAAATAATTTTTTCTTTATTCCATTTCTTACTTTTTAAAATTTTCTAATATAATTTTCGATGCTATGGATAAATATCAGCTATTTTTTATACATTTTCTGATTTATAAATGCTTCCATATTTATTTTAAAGAATTTTATTCCTTTAGAATGTAAGATCTTTAAATCCATACAATGAAAATACCTTAGAAATATGCAAAATATATTAAATGCACCAAACTCATTTTTATTTTGAGACATAGAATTAAAAGCTAATTGACTGCATTTAAGCCTTGGTGCACTGCCTCCATAGTGACAGTTTTAAAGTATCTTAGTCCGTATTTACGAGAGTTTCGAAGACAACCACGAGAAACTTCAAGCAGCTATCTTGACAATCGCGATTTTGGTTCAAACCCGACACTTCCCGTCAACCAGTTTATTATTTAGAAATAAATTTTAGTGATGAAATGTAAGCCTTGTATGCAGTATAAAAGTAACTTTAAAATTTTGTCTAAAACAAATTTGCAATATTTCTATTCTAAAACTAATTTTTTATAGTCATTCAAACTTTAATTCAAAAATTTCTACCATTAAATATCAAAAATGACAACAATTTTAATTAAATGGTAAAAAGCAGCATTTTAAATTTCTATTCCAAATTTTCTTTTTATCCAAAAAGAAAAGAAAGAAAAACTTATTTCAGCATTTAAAATGTTAAAAAAAGAAAGAAAGAAAAACTTTTTTTTTAGGTAAATAACTTTTTTAAATAATCTCTAAGTTTAAAATAAATAAATCAGTTTGTAAAAAATTTAAATCAATGAACTTAAAGCCTGAGAAAATAAAATATTTTATGTGTAATAAACTGAGCTAGGTGAAGATAAATTTCTCATAGCAAAATAATCAAGACATTTACTTCACTCCCTCTTCCATGCTACTAATGTTTTATGTGCACTTGGGCTCTAGACCTAGGTGGATTGCCTCTGTATAGATCTTTTCAAAGAGACCTAGCTTGCAACCATAGAAAAGTCTTAACGGCTGAGCTGATGAACATGACCATGACCTGGAATTGAACCAGGCACTTCCCATCTACTAATTTCAAGAGCAGAACCTCTCTGCCACTGCTGGAGCATGTTTTATTTGAGAGAAAAAAAAAAATATATATATATATTTGATGAAATGTATGCTTTGTATGTGATGTAAAAAGATTTAAAATTTTACCTAAAACAACTTTGCATTATTTCTGTACTAAAATTATTTTCTCTAGTTATTGCAACTTTAATTCAAAAATTTATACCATTATTCTTTTAAAATGTCAACAATTTTAATCAAATTATAAAAAATGGCTATTTAAATCACTATTCTAATATATATATATATATATATATTAATTCATTAATTAAAAAGATGTATCTTATCTTTTAGAATGGGAGAAAAAAGTAAATAAAAATTTCAAATAATCTCTATATATGTTTAAAATATTTAAACTCTGTTTTGTTTCTTTTTTTCATTTTCATCTTTTAACCAAAACAAAAATTATGTGGTACACATTGATTATTAACACTTTCCAACTGTACGTACTTGTTGTATCGTATAACTTTCTATGTTCTTTGCCTATTGTATCACATAACGGACAGACAGAAGGACTGAAAGGCATACGAATAGAATAATTGTATTCCTAATCGCTCTTCAACATTGAAATGCTGAATGCAAAAGAAGATACAGCCATGATATTCTAACTGTTGGCTTTAATGTATCTGAATATTTTAGTGTAGCCCTGTAAATCTGAAAGTTAGCCATATCACATTCAATACAAAACATTATTTTAGCATTTTAACAATAAATGTCAATTTCATTATAAATTTTAGTCGAAAGTTATTTACATATGATTTATAAAAATGCCTGTCCTAAAATGCAATGCATTGGAATTTTTTAGGGTGTCCCTGTTCCCAAACCTGTTGTACACAACCTATTAATTCCTTTTTAAATAAAAAACATTCTATATTAAACTTGAATAACATATATCAATTTTTAAAAATTCTGAAAATCGTTAAGGACATTCGGGGGCAGGCACACAGACAGATAGAATGATGGACAGTCAAATACACAAATTGCAATCGTATTCACAATTAAAATTTTTTTGTAAATATTTAATATAAAGGGAAATGAATTTCCAGAAAATTTCCAATAATAGCCCTTAATGTAACTCAATATTTTTGTATAGTCCTATCTAATCCAATCTAATGCGAGTAATACTATGTTCTATAGAAAACATTCTGTTGTCCATATGAATAACATATTTCAATTTCATCGAGATTTGTGCAAAGTAAAGTTACTAAAATTTGGTTTATAGAATTAGAATACTTTCGGGTGTTCCTGTAGTACACAAACCAGTAATGGTATTTACTCCATTTTAAATTGGGAATATATTCGATAACAAACTTGAATATCATATTTTAATTTCATTAAGATTTGTGTAAAGTAAAGGTATTAAAATATAGTTCCTAAAAATAAAAATACCTCTCATAGAATTCAATGCTGTAGAATACTTTCAGGTGTCCCTGTACACAAACCAGAAGAGGTATTCACACCATTTTTAATAGGGAACATCCGATAATGAATTTGCATAACATATCAGTTTCAAGAAATTCCATAAATATTTATGGGAGTTGGAGCATGAACAGACAGCCAAACCGAAGTCATTAACACTTTTCAACCTTAATAAGAAAGCACCACAGAACTGGAGTTTAAAATTATTACTTACAAAACTTTGAATAAACACCATATAATGCAATAAACTTGCAACAATTGTTTTGGGTTGCCGCTTTGACTGCAGTATTCGGGCCTACTTTGTTTGCCTGATGAAGGGTCGTGTGCTGTTTCAACCCGAAACAATTGTTGCGAGTTTATTGCATTTTATGTGTTTATTCAAAGTTTTGTAACTAATACTTTTCAACCTTTGTTGAAAAGTGTTAAAAATGTATAATTTCAGATCATTTAGATTAATTGCAGCTATTTCTTATGCAACATTTTTGTATTTATAAATGCTTCTTCTTTTATTACTATTTATTTCAGATTGTGAGAAATTACAATCTATGAACTGAACATCGAAGAAATTTTTGAAATATATTAAAGTACAATGAACTCAGTGGGACAAAGAAAAAATTATTTTTACAAATTAATCAAGACATTTACTTCCCCCCCCCCCCCATGCTAACGATGGTTTAGTTTGGAGATGGAATTGTAGTAGTTATTTGGCTTTTGAAGGAATTTTTGCAGCATTTATGTGTGTTTTGAAGAAAACCATGGAAAACTCTGAATGGTCAGGTTGATGTGTGTTACTAGAGATTGAACCTGTCATATATGCTTTGTATGTGGAGTAAAAATGACTTCAAAATTTTCTACAACAAATTTGCATTATTTCCATGCTAAAACTGAGATTGAATTCTGCTCTTCCTGTCTACCAGCTTAGGTGTAGTGATATAGGTGTTTATAATGACATCTGGATAGAGTGCATTTTGTGGGGGTCTTTTTAAGCAATCCTAGCTAGTATTTATGCAAGATCCGAAGAAAACAATGGAAAACTCCGAGCAACTAGTCTGAAGAGTGTAATCTGGGTTCGAACACTGCACTTCCTGTCTACCGGCTTCAGTGTAATGGTGTAAAGGCCAACTGACTACATGAGGGTCCTAAGCTTGGATAAAGTGCCATGTGTGGGGTTCTTCATAAGAGATTCCAGCTGTTATTTAAGAGTTTTGAAAAAAACACAGAACTCCAAACTGTTAGGCTAACTAGCATGGTCTGAGTTCGAACCATTCATTTTCTATTTACGTGTCTACCAGCTTTGGTGTAGAGGTACAGGGGATAAAGCTTACTGACTACACTGCCTGGATGAAGTGCCCTCCAAGGGGCCATTCTAAGCTGTTTTAGACAGTATTTGCCTGGCTTTCGAAGAAAAACTACAGAAAACCTTGTAAGGCTAGGACAACGAGTGTGACATGCGATTGAACCTCGTACTTCCTGTCTATCAGCTTAGTGAGCCAGAACTTCTCGGCCACTGGTGAAGACCCAGTGGGCTGATTTATTTATTTATTATCAAAACATTTACCCTTTTATTCCTGATAATTATGTTTTATTTCACAGAAAGAAAAAGTTATTTGCATTATTTCCATGACAGAGATTTAAATCTTTATTCTAACTATACATATATATTTAATTCAATAATTAAAAAGAAAACACACTTTCCTTATCATTTAAAAAAATTCAGTAAATATAAGTTTCAAATAATTTTTTACAAGCTTAATTTTTCTAAACTTGGCTGTGCCTAAAAAGTACATGAAATTCCATATTTCCTTAGTCACTTATATGCATGTATGTATGATTTGTATGCATGAAAAAGAAAGGAAAAAAAATTACAATTTACCTTGAAACCTCGCCATGAGTATCCTTTCGCAGTCAAGCTCAACTCGCCTTCAGATGAATGTGTTGATCTGAGGTTATTACTTCTTCCTTTACATCTGATTTCAACATATCACACTATCTTTTTAGCGTCTAGACATATTTGAGTATGCTAGCAAGATTACATCAACAGACACAGTATAAACACTGTGCCTATCAATATAATCCAGCTGGCAATCAAAATTTAGATGTGGAGGACTTTCTCAGGAAAAGCCTGCCATTGATTTCTTTACGCTTCATCTTCAGTAAACTGAAAAAAAAAAAAAAAAAAAAAAAAAAAATATATATATCCTGTTGAAAATTCAAATATGAAACACTAAATAATATAACATTTCTCTAAAAATTTTACATTGCCCAAACTCTCAATTTACTAGATTTCATTCGCTTTTGGGTAGTGCTGTATGTTACCTGAAAACTGCCTCTTAAAGTGCTGTACTAAAAATTGTATCATAACAATTTGAAATCAGAAGTAAAGTTTATTGTATAAAATAAATGATGTGTGTGCATAGAAAAAATGCATTTCAGTTTTAGATCATCCTGAATATATACATACATTCAACAGTTGTAAGCAACAAGAAAATTCTTCAAAACTTGTCTAAATCACATGCGAAAATTTATGACAATGAGAAATGTCCGATTGAAAGCAAAATAAAATGAATGTCTGTCCTGCTGTATCAATAAATGGAAACAATCTGATTATGTATACAGAGCTACACCAAATTTTTAATATTGTATACATCATAATAATGTAATTTAATGCACACCATTGAAATTCACATAAAAATATATTTTCTACAGAACATAGCAGAAAAAGCATTCATGATATTTTTTCTAGGCCTACAAGAAAATATTCATATATGACAAACATTCAGGCAAGAGGATATTAAAATTGAACATGGGCACCTTGTGATCCCATAATGTGTAATATAAATGTAAACTAAGAAGTTGGTGCCCCGCTTAAGGGAAAAAAAAATCTTACATACCCCAACCTTGCTTTTAACTAAAATAGCATCTCTGCTTTTATCAATAATCTTAGTGAAATTTCTATACTTCAGTTTCAACAACTGCATGGAATTAGTTTAAGGAAAAAAAATATCTGAGAAAATTTATTCACAATATTCATGCGCTTATATGAAATCTACATGTCATATTTCAGCAAAATTCAACTTTAAAAAATATTTACATAAATTTTGTATAAAAAATAATTAATTGAAAAGGATCACCACTACTTTAAAAAATTACAATAATAAATGCATGTTTCAAAGTACATTTGAAAAGAAATAAATAAAAAAATATGAATCCATGAAATTAAATTTTTAAAATATTCAACTAAGCAATGAAAACTTAAAAAATAATAAATATCCATTGGCATTTTCATAATTTTTTTAAAAAATAATATTGATTCAAAATCTTTTTGAAAATATAAAAAGAAAAAAAAAACATTCATTTTAATATTGTTTTGATTAACCTAGTTTTATCATTACTAAGTCACGTTGCCTCTCAAAATTCCAATGAAATATGAAGAGATCAATATTTGAAAAATTAGAGTTATTTCTCAGTGAGAAAAACATCTGCAGAAATTTGAGAAGGAAAATAGATAATTCTACATAGAAGCATAGTTTTTCTGTTACAAACAAAGTAAAATAAGTACATAATAATAGAAATTTAATATCATGTCTATTTGCCAGAGGCATTTTTCAGTATGAAGTATTATTTAATAAAATAAACAACTCGGACATGTCAAAAGAGTCTTTCAATGTGAACGAATTGTGAATATTTATCGAAAATAAATAAATTTTAAATGTTAAATAAATATTCAATTAACTACACAAATAAATTTATTTTAAAATTAAAATATGTTACCATGTTCCAGCATTTTGCTTTCTTGTATCATTATTATACTTTTTTTCCCCTATGTATGTAATCTATTGTTCAGTCATCGAACAAATATTCGTTTTCTTGACTCTTGAGTAATTTTTAAGACTGAAATAATCTATTTTCTTTTTCAAAAAACTGAACATATCACTTTCGACAACGTAAACAATTTACATGAGATGCATGAGGCTTGCAAGAAGAAAATGACTCTTTCAGGGCCGTTCCCACCATCTCCGGTTAAAGGGAAAAACTCAGATTAGCACTCACAGCTGAGATTTCTGTGTCCCACCATCGTCGGTTAGTGCTAACGAAGGTTTAATATTTAATCAGTCGAGATTCTGCAGGTTAGCTGTTTACCGAGAGTTTAAATATGGCAGAACTGTTTGAATGTTGTTGACTGTTAGTGTTAGTTTATTATTATTTGCTTTTTCATTATGTTGGATGTTGTGCAAAAAATTTTGTTTGATGGTGACGAAGAAGATAGTTGTTTTGTTCCTGTGTCCAGAAACATATCGGAAAGGAATGAGTTTTTTTCTCTCTGATGAAAAAAATTTTAAATGTCGTTTGAGCCTTTCAAAAACTTGTGTATTAGATATCTTTTCAGAGATTGAGCATGATATTTCATACGAGAGTGATCGGTGAGTTAATTTTTACACTTCTCTTGTAGTATTCTGTAAAAAATGAATTTTTTGTTTGATATTTTGGATCTAAAGTATGTTTGAACGCCTTATCTAATGTAAACAAATGATGCACTGCACATACTGCAAAAGCCTCGTAAAAGTAGTTGTATTTTGCTGTTCTGGTTCTTACATAAAATAATTCTTTTTTCATATGTATAACGCATCTTAGTGTTTTTGTCTGAAGATATTTTCTGTCCTAATTTCTTCTCATAACTAATATTATGCTTATACTGAGGTATCTTGGGAATCTTTTTCAAAAAGTGAAATTATTTCTACAAACTTCTATACTGCTATAGAGTATTTTACATAAGATAATTGTACTAGATAATTGTACATAATCTCTTTATTACAATAAAATTATGTAAATTTGTCAGCAGTATAGTGTGATTTAATTAAGTATTATTGCTGTAGGGAAGTTTTCTTGTTTTTAAATCAAGAAATGCTTTACGAATTACCTACTGTTGTATATGTAACTTTTTAGAAATATTTTTTAATTTACAGCTTTTCAGTTTAATCTTTTTTTTACATTGCAATTTTTATTTTATTGTTAACAGCATTTAAACATTCATGTCATAGGAACAAATACTAACTGTTCAGAGTGTTTTCTGATTTAACTATGCTCAGTTAATAGTTATATATTTTTATTATTAACATTGGTTTTTGTCTTCAAATTTATATATACTATATATACACTCCTTCTCATAATTATAACGACACCCGTTTTTCTATATACACTGAACACTATTATTTAAACAAATATATTTTTAATTAATTTGAATTCCATTAATAGACTATATTTAAAAAGTTTTATCATTTTTCTATCTTAAAAAACTTTAAATATGGTAAAAAGATGATTTTTTCAGGTGTTCACAATTATAAGGACAGCTCGAATTTTAGTAATTTTTTTCAGTTATTCCTTAAATTAATATTTTATGGGGTCTCTTTTTAGGGTTAAACAGTCAGACATTCTCTCTGGTATATATATATATATATATATATATATATATATACAGATTTTTTTTTTTTTTTTTTAAATATTCAGTTTCAATACCATTTCATATAGCATATATGATATTCTTAATACATTTAAACCATCTAAAATTGCTTTCCACTTACATGCACTTTTCTAATATCATACGTTAAGGTTTTTTCAACTTTTAGGCCATGGGAAAGGCAATAATACTGAAGTTTCTTTCTTCAAACTATTTCCTATTGCTCTAAAGGTAGAGCAAAAATGTAAGTCTTGTTGAAAAAAATATTACCTCCCAAAATCTAACAAAAATCTGATAATTCCACGTTTAAAATTTGCGGATATTCTCTTGATGTTCATAATAATAGAAAAAATTACTAAATTCATTCTGCCTTCAGTAGAAGCAGCTCCACAGAGCACCATAGATCCACCTTTAAAATGCCCGATTCATATCTGCCTTTAAAAAATCTGCTCTGTTTTTCACTATCTTCAGATCGTGCCAGTAACTGTTAAAACCATTTGGTTAATCAAGAATAAAATCTTTTTCATCCGAAAATGCAACATTTTACCATTTAATATTGTCTTTATTCAACTTTAACATAGACGTTCTTTCCCCCATTAAATGTTGATTGATTATTACAGGTTTTTTATTAATTTTAACATATTAATTATTTTAAACATGCGTAAATGTAGACCCTAAACTTTCGTTAAAAATTACGAGCAAATTTGGCAGCAATCATTATGAGTAGAACAGTAAGAGGAATTATGAGTCTTCGATCTCTGTAAAACAACTCTGATTTTGCATCAGATCTCTCACCTATCGAACCAGCAGTTCAATGTTTGATCACATTTCCTTCAGCAATTTTAGACCTTCGAATTTTATTAGAAATTCGGCGGATTGAAATTATCCTTCCACTTAAAAAACACATTTATCATACTTCACTACTTGAACGTTCTTTTTTTCGAGGAATTATCAGTAATGTCCGTCCAAGAAAAATTGAAGGCTTATATATGAATTAATCTAGCCCAGTAGTTAACAAATTTGCATGTCAACTGTAATTTATCCGCTAGTAAGTTAAATAAAACGAAAAAATCTGGATTGTCCCTACAATTATGAACATCTAAAAACATGGAGAAAAACACATTTTGCATTAATTTTTATTAATTTTGTTTTATATTAAAAAATTATAACAGTTTTGGTTTTTAGAATACTAGATATATTAAGTGCACTTAGTATAATCTTGTTCACAATTATTTTTACATTAGTTATTTCAAAATATAAAGTGTCCTTATAAATGTGAGAAGGAGTGTGTATATATATATATATATTATTTTTTTAAGTATAATTTACACTATAATCATCATTTGGTATATCAGCTTATTCATTTAACACATAAAACATTTAAAAAAAAAAAGTAATAGTATGATTTATGTATTATAAAATTTGAAAAGTACATTTTCATATTAGCTATAATTAACATACTAATATCCTATCTTATTTGCTTAAGGCAAAGTTTCGAAATTCATTTAGAGCATGTTACAAAATTAAATGATTCCGCATATGATTAACGCTGACCTTCGATAATATTTTTGAAAATGATGCCCTGTTCGATGATTCTGATTACAGTCTCTTAAGTTTTGATAATGATTTCTTTACTCATAGCTCCTGAAAAATTTCAAAATTACTTTTGGTGAAAAACAAACAGGACGTTAAAATTTTGTTTTGATAAATATTAAATTAAAAAGCTTTAAAAATTGCCTCAATATAAATTATTTTTGGCTTGGAAATATAAAACAAATAAGGATATTATCATATTGATGCTTTTTAAAATTGATAAACGAATTATATATATAAAAAAAAAAAAAAACCTGAAACAAACTGCCATCGGGGGCAGTAAAGTTTATTACATGGTAAAACTTGATAAATTTTTATTCAAGATTGATACTGAATGCAGTGTGGCTTTTTCTAAACCATGCAAAAAGACTAGGACTGAAAAAAGAAAAAATGCATGAGCCGGGTTTGAACCCAGCACCTCTCTGAAACAAAGTCTGACAAAGATGTTTACTAGACAGGACACGATTTTACTGTAAATTTTATTTTACTTAATCATTTTTACTTTTAGTTGGATATTTATTTTTGTTTTGTTTATTTTCAATTTTAGATGGATGTTCAATACATGATAGCCAAGGTTCATCTCAATCTCCATCTTTTAGTGAGCCATCACCAACAGATGTCGAGGGCAAAAAAGAGCCAGAAAGAAGAGGAAAATGTCCACTTAAAAAATATGGAAGATCTCAAGGAGTACAACCTGAATGATCCCGATGTCTCCCCTCCCCCCAAAAGGCAAAAGCCGGGTGAGTGTCTCATATTGGGTGGTGTTTATTAAAAGGCTACCCGGTTGAGGCATCTTTCCCTGCAGTGCTGTGAAAATGATGAGTAGACATCACTAATACAGAGACATGGCTTGTTATACAGGTAATAATTATTTTATTATTTTCCTTTTTAACTTAAATAAAGTTCAAATTTAATTATTTTTTAACTTATTTTTATTAATAAAATAACACATTTTTATGACAATATTTATTTATTTAAATACTTTGATATATATGTAATGTTATATGAAAGACTAGAATTACTCATACATTTATGATACGATACAGTTTATAAGTTCGCATTTCATTGTTCAAGAACATCATTTAGAGGTATATCATTGATATAAATTTCAAAATGAATAGTGTTAGAATCATTCTTAAATTTGAAGTCATTTTTAACTTTCTTACAACTTTAACCATGAGATTTGGCCTCACAGATGACATCACTGATACAGATTATTCTTCGGGGAATTCTAATCCACGTTGCATTATCTTCATTACTTATTTTACACTGAATATTAACAGATAATTAACGGATTTAAATTGATAAATATCTGCATAAAACTGTTTATTATTATTAAAAGCTGATTTTTAAAAAATGATTTAATGCAGGCATCTGCATGATTTTTCTTTTACGATGATACTGTATTTTAATTTTCTTATTTTTAATTGTTTCTTATTTTCTTTAAAAGAAAATCTATTTTTGTTTTTATTTGCATTTAAAAGTCAATCTATAATTCTCATATTAAGCTGAATTTTCTCTACATGCATATTTTTAAAATTGTATGCATGAATATTCGAAATCTCTTAAGGATAAAAGCATTCAACTTATTAATTTGAAACATGTTTTGTCTGTATCCACTAAACTGAGAGAATGGCTAAGTGTAAAAATTTGGTTGAGGTGTCTAAAAAAAAGTCTTGGTCTTGTAGATGTGTCATCAAAGGAGAAAAATATAAAAAGTAGAACGGTTTGGGGGGGGGGGGGGGCAGGTGTTAAAAACACATTTGCGAAAATTACTTCACGGTGAAGAAATTATACATGGGGGACTAGACTAAATAATCACTTTTTTGCGATTTTGGAATTTTCGATTTTAAAGGGGGAAAGTAGATTTAAAGGGAAAAGGGGGGAAATTAGTTTGAGAGGGAAATCTGTTCTAGACCCACACATGTAGCACTTCATTTTAACACTAGAATTACGGAAGGTGTCATTTTGACCCCAAGTAAACTTTTTTCTTAAATGGTTGTACTATTTTTCACAAATATCTTAGTCCTTTCTTGACTTTTTCTAAATCATTGTGCTTTTCAAAAAAAATAAAGTTTCCAAGAAAACCCTATTTAACTTTTAGTCTTAACAAAGGCTTATACCTAGAAATATGGGCAGGTGTCATTTTGACCCCTGTGATAAAGAAACATATCTGAATACTTTTTCTAGGCATTTTGTTTGTTACATATAACAACAATTTTTGATAAATAATTTTTTTATATTTATGTTATTTTATTTTATGCAATTGGCTCGTAGAAGAGGACTAACGCAAGAAGAAATAGTTAGATTGATGCAAGAACTATCTGACTGTGTTTTTGGTTCTGAAATGGATAAGAATTCTTCAAATAGAGATGAAAATAGAACCTCTAGTGATTCAGAATTTGTTATAATGAGAGATCATGTGATATCTTCTAGCTCACGTGAAAGGGAAAATGAATTAGCTCCCAATAATTCAAATTTTGACATAACTAAGAATACCAAAGCAGAAACTAGTACCATATGCTCAAAAGGGAATTATAAGAAATTCAACGTTATTCAGCTAGCTATTTGCTAATTAATTTTGATTTAGTTTATTGGACTTTCAAGAATTTTTATATAAGGAAATATGCAGATTTTTTTTTCCAGGGGTCAAAATGACCCCCTCCGTATTTCTAGGTATATGAAGATCACCGTAATTCTAGTATTAACTTATATTTCGATGTTAGGACTAAATATCACGTTTGTTTAAATTTCGTCCACTTATTTATAAGATAGAAAAAAAAAAAATTGAAAAAATTACAGAATACTCTTTTCGTGAGTTTATGTATGTCTATATATAATAATAAAAAAAAAAAAATAAAAAAAAATCGGCGGAATCACTATACATCACCCGTAAAAATATATTGAAAATGTCTGATTCTTGGCTATTTATCGCTCGTTGGTGACACAATGAAAACTGATGCTAAACTTTTTTTTTTTTTGATAAATGCTCTTTATAGAAAAATGTTTTCCATACTCTTTATAATGAACTAGTTTAAGAAAGTTTATTTTAAACAAATGCACTTTTTTAACTGGTTATATACCTATTTTGTCATATATATCTATAATTAAATCTAACGATCAATTTATAGAGCTTTTAGTTTAACGTAAAATACATAAACTAAAGCTTAAGTTTTACTTGAATGTTAAATATCATGGCTTAAAGTAAAACCGTTTTAATTTATATTGCATAATAAATTAAAAAGAATGTATATTATAGTTTGAAAATGCATTTTTATAATGGTTGTCTCACACATCAAGTTTTGCACAGTTATATGCCACACAAGTTGAGATATAATCTTTCCATTATCGAGGGAATTTTCTGTATAGCAGCGTCATCTATTGCCCTATAAGCATCGAACTTGAATCAGCATAATGTCTCATAATGGCCTTCACATATGTCAAGTTTTGTTTGATGATACGCAATAGAACTTGAGACATAGCCTTTCCTTAAACTGCAGAAATCACTGTGTAGCAGCACCACCTGTTGATAAGTTGACATTAAAAGTTTATAGGCACTAATTTAGGTCAAGGTGCATATACAAGTAAATTTATATGCAATTTTGTTCAGTAGCTGCTTAGCTACAGCCTTCATTTAAATTGCGGAAATCGCTGTATAGCAGCACCACCTGTTGACCGATAAGCATTCAAACTGAACTGGTATAAGGTCTCATAATGGCCTTCTTACATATTAAATTTTCTTTGATTGTACGCAATAGAACCTGAGATTATAGCCTTCGCCTTAAATTGTGGAAATCACTGTATAGCATCGCAACTTGTTGAGCGGTTGCCACCAAAAGCTGGTAGGCACTAATTTAAGTCAAGTTGCATCTACAGATAAAATTATATGCATTTCTGTGCTGTAGTTCTTGAGATATAGTCTTCCCTTAAATTGCAGATATCGCTCAACAGCAGCGACACCTGTTGGCCGATAAGCATTCAAATTGCACCAGCATAATGTCTTATAATGGCCTTCTTACATATTAGTTTTGTTTGCTTATACGAAATAGATACTGAGATATAGCCTCCCCATAAACTGCGGAAATTGTTGAACAGCAGCACCACCACCTGTTGAGCACTTGACACCAAGTGTTAATTGGCACTAAATTAGGTTAATTTATATGCATCTTGCATAATTATATGCATCTGCATATAAATTTATATGTAGTTCTGAGCAGTAATTCCGGAGATACAGTTGCCATAAAATTTTTGTCACACACACAGACTGACAGACATTTTCTAAAATTGGTCAAATCGTATTCTAGATCTCTCAAAATGTGTAAATCCGTCAAAAACTGAAGTAAAAAATTTTTACGAATCCAATACTTTCTTTTATTGAATACAGAAGAACATAATAAAGTAAAATAAAACTATTATGGCTTATTATCCCAATGGTATTTACAATTTTACTTTATTCTATATGTATATATAGAGAAAGTATTGGATTCGTGAAAATTTCATGAAAATATTCGTGAAAACTCCAATTTTCAATAGATTTACATGTTTTGGGATGTCCTGAACACGATTTGACTGTTTATAGAAAACGTCTGTCAGTTTGTGTGTGTGTATCACAAATTTTGTGGACGCTGTAACTCACAAATCAATAAACGAAATTTAACCAAACTTGGTATTTAGTGTAACCCTGGTATAAACTGGCGCTGGTTAGATTTGTGTAACATCTGACCAACAGGTGGTGCTGTGATTGCATTTTTTCTAAATTTTTAACAAAGCAGTATGGGACAAAATTTTGTATATAAATGTACATAATGAGAGTTATTTAAAACGTGTGATAGTAAAATTAATATGAATTATTTATAATAGTAATAGTTAACAAGAAAAAAAAAATTGTGCATGTGGGAACATTGCTTTACCTCCTGGGGGACCCCCCCCCCCGGGGGGGGGGAAGTAAATTTTCAATATGGGTGTCTTTTGAAAGATTTCGTCATTACCTTTAAATTAAGTGGTTTAAGTATAGATCTGTAATAATTTAATAGATTTTTTTTTATCTTTTATTTTTTTTTTATCTTTTCTCTGTAATAGATTTTTTTTATCTTTTAACGAAAAAAACCTTATTTATTTTGATATTGGAAAAAAAGTTTACTTTCTTTTGGCATATACTGATATAATTCTTTCAGATAAAAATCATCTGCATTTATAATGGAAAATAATTCAATAATTTAATAAATTATTTGTATTCAATGAATTTTGTGTAAAATTATATAGAAGAAATTCATGTTGTGGCCACATCATACTACTTATGTATGTGAATGGAATTCAGTTGTATAAAAACGAAATGCAAATTCCTTTTTTACTTTCTTCTATATGGAATAGAAGAAAGTATTGGATTCGTAAAAATTTTCGACTTCTATTTAGACGTTTTGAGAGGTCTAGAACATGAATTTACCATTTTCAGAAAATGTGTGTGTGCATGAGAGACAGAGAGCGAGAAACAAAAATTTTGTGGCAACTTTATCTCCAAAACCACTACTCAGAATTGTATATAAATCCGTATATAGATGCACCTTCACGTAAATTAGTGCCTATCAACTTTTGGTGTCACTGCTCAACAGGTGGCGCTGCTAATACAGCGATTTCCTCAACTTAAGGGGAGGCTATATCACAGGTTTTATTGTGTATGATCAAACAAAACTTCATATGTAAGATCATTATGAGACATTATGCTCATTCAGACCAACAGATGGCACTGCTCTACTAGAAATTTCCTCGATAACGGGAAGGCTATGTCTCAACTTGTATGGCATATAACTTTTAGAAACTTGATATGTGAGATAACTATTATAAATACACATTTTTTAAGATGTTATTTATAGGGATATTTGCTTTTAGTTTTATCTAAGATAAAAATCATTTGCATTCTTCATGTTAGATAATTTAATAAATAATAGCTTTAATAAATTATTTGTCTTTATTAAATTTGTATAGGAAAATATAGAAGAAAGTCTTGTGGTGGCCACAACATACTAGTTTAGTTTTGTGTGCTCTAAAAATCTGAAATTTTCATATGTACTGGGAAAAGGGACTGCCGGATATCCGGATCCGGCAAAGTAAAAAAATATCTGGAATGCCAGATATCCGTATCCGGTTATACAGTAAAATCCATATCCGGTCCAAAGATCTTTCAATATGTGAAGATGGGAAGGCTCCGTAGACGTAATGTAAATCCACGGGAACCGGCGAAAGAGTGCAAAAAGCTATTCTGTAAAGTGAATATACAGGGGTAAATTGGCGAAAGGGCGCTTTTGGCAGTATCGACAAAAGCGATAATTATTATAATCTGGTAGATTATTGACAGCAGAAAACGTAGGAGGATTATCGCTCCAGGCAAAGTGGAAAGTGGGGAATTTTCGTCAAAGAACTTAGTGAGTATAATGATAAGAATCCATTATACTCGCTTTGGTACTGATTGGTCTGTGATTTTTATATATGCATTTTTGATAGCAATCGAGTTTTAGTGGGAGTTGCTTGTATTTTTAAATTTACCAATGTATCAATTATAAAAAAAATATTTTTCATGTTGAATAACACTGATAAATTTTAATGAAAAGTACTACCCAATATATATATGTATAAGGTATATATTGTCTTAAAATAGTGTTACGAACCTTTTTTATTATGTAAATTTCAGTTATTTTTAATTCACACAGTTTAATAATAAAGGTAAAAAAATCAAATGTTTAAAATTTTCCATAAACCAGCATTTAGATCCTTTGTGGTTGCCTATTTATTAGCTAAAAGTGCTATTAAAAGATAAATAAATTAAAAATAAACTCATGGAGTTAGTTTTACTTAAAAATTATCATTTTAAAATTAAACTGATTTAGGAAAAAACTTTGTAATGGATACAGCGTACTAGAATGATAAATTTCACATGTATTTCATAAGTCTTAAACAAAGAGAACATATTTTAAGGATTAAAATAATTTTAAGCACTGCTTAAAAAAAAAAAAAAAAAAAAAAAATTGCACATTCCCCTTTTACAATTCAGAACACATATTTACAATATTTTCAGGATTATAGTATAAATGCATATTTATCTAAATTGCCTAAATTGTTTTAATAGACATTGTACATTGACTATCTGTTTATCCAAAAATTTTGCTTCATCTCTTAAATGTGCTTCGTGCTTGATTATCATTATTATTATTTCCAATAAAACTGTTAATGCAGTTACGGATAGAAAATTTAATCAATGTAAACAAAAATTAAAATTTCCGATTAAAAGAAAGTTAAAAGGCAATAAATAAAATCTAAACTAAAATTGGGAGTGTTAGATTGTTCCCTTCACAAAATTTAAATTCATAAACAAGCATTTCAAAAACATTTTGGTTTAAGTAAATGATTATCTCAAAATTGTCTATGCCTAAAACCTGTTTTCAATATTGTATGAAATTACTGCATATGCACACACTTAGTTCTATAAAACATTGGTAGCTTAATATTGTATATGTATATTTTTATATTAAACAGGAAATCGGTTGACTGCTAATGTTAAAGTTTAAAGCTTTACTCGATATCTTTTTTTCTTTTTTACAAAAACAGTAGAAATTTCACAAGAGTATTTATTGATTTAAAAAAGTGTACCAAAATTTTAAACCTAGATCAACACCTAAAAATTAAAGACTCAAATACAAAATTAAAGAAGAAAAATAATAAATAAAACACTCACTTCATTACTAAGGCACATTTCCTTAAGTAAATTTACAGCTTCTTCAACTTGAAAATACTAGCAGGCACAAAACCCAAAGCCAAAGATTATTAAAACTTTGAACTTTTAAGGTTTGCGCCAGCTTGCAAGTGGTAAGCAAAATATCATTTACCTTTCAGGACTACAATGAAACTAAAAGTAGTTTCAGGCTGTGTTTAATCCATTGTGATTTCACAGAAAATTGACATATCACTTTTAACACGATAGAGGATAACGACAACGGTCAACGACAACTGACAACTACATTCAGTTTCAAAATGGTGCGCGCAGTGACGCTTTTGAGGTTTGCCACAGTATACTTGGCGATTTCGCAGATAGAGAGGGGGAAAACGTACTTTCCTTTAAGCATGCTTTCCGGCAAAGCTGTATGCACGCTTTCGTTAGTTACTGTTTCTCCAGCCTTCCCTTCTTATCTATTAGAAGTTCTTTGTCCGGTCCATCCCTAGTAAATATTTAAACAAATTTCATAAGTATTTGCTGTCATCAGCTATATGTCAATTTAATATATAACCATTGCTCACGAAAAAAGTCTAAAGTTGGTAGATAACCTTTCAGCACTGTCTTTGAAACAGTTAAATCTTAAATATGGATGACAAATTTCGTATGTAAAATATTAGAATACTTTTTTTTTTTTTTATTCAAAATTAAAAAAAAAATACATTTTGATATTTCTTAAAATTTAGTTAAATCCTTTGAAAAATTGAAATTCACATAACTGAAACAATCTTCTAACTTATCTTTTAAGAGCGAGCAATATCTAATCTCGGCAATAACCAAGGAGCATGTTATTTTATGGAAATTTTGTTTCCAAACTTATTCATTACCTAATGAATTCTGTTTTCACATTCAGAAACTTTACAATTGTTAAATTAATACTTGTTTCGAGAAAACGATTTTTTACAAGTTTAGTCTTTTATTATCTAGCTAAGGTAAAAATGTGAAAATGGCACTTAATTATTTTATTTAATTAATTTTTTTTTTTTTTCAAATGACTACTTACTTAATGGCTGTGAATTTTCTGAATGTATAATTAGAATAAAAACATATTAGGTAAGGAATAATCAGTTAAAAAAAATTTCTCAATAGAATAATTTTTCACATAGCCTTGGCTGTCAACGAGATTAGGCTGAGTCTGCTCTTAATTCGTTATCATTTATATCATGATATTTTATTAAACACTATTTTTCTTTAAATATTTGTCGCATATTTTACTTAACTAAAAAAATAACCATTTAGAAATTAGTAAAATGTTCTTCAGGCTTTTCTCAAATAATCAGGATTGAAATTTTGTTTCTATTTTAATTTTCTTATATAACTGAAAGTACGTTCAAAGTGGAATTTGCTATGAAGGACAGAATATTGATTACAATGCAGTTTAAATATTTTTTCTATTCAGATTTCACTGTATTTTCTGATTTTTCAAATTTCTCAAAACAGAAAAATTCAAGAACCTTGATTTTGCCTACTTAAAAATCAAAGATTTTCAAGGACTGTGTGAACCCTGCCTCAACCTTGAGCTAATAAGCTGCCATCTATATAATTTAATAAAAAGCCAACTGTGTAAGACTGCATAGTTCATTCCTCACACTGAAATATTCTCTTTTTAAAAAAAAAAAAAAAGAGTCAAAATTATCCCCCCCCCCTCCATGAGCGATGTCGACTACCTTATTATTACATATTTTCAAATATGTAACAATATCAGGCAATAGCAAGTACTTGATAAACAAAGTAAATGTTAAAATACAAAGTATAAAGAAAAGAATTATTTTTAAAAACTGGAATTTTTTTAAACATCTAAAAAGTTCTTTCAACAAATTTTAAGTACTATAGAGCAATTTTAAATACAAAATATAAATGCATGCAATATAAAATTTAACAAAGTATTGTAACATGACATTCAATTTCAGGGTGCATACATGAGCTTAGCAAACAAATTTCTGACTTTCCAGGTCTATTTTTACGATATTCCAAATCAAAAAATTGTGTTTGTATATAAAAGATAGCTCGTGACATAAAAAATACATTTTAAATGGCATGCTCAAAAAAATATTTCCTATGTTTATGTCATTATTTTTTTTTAGGGTAATAAATGCATTTTTTTTTTTTTTTTTTTTTTTTGTTCCAGTAATTTTAAACCCCCTGATTTCGGGATCTCTCTGGCCCGTGAGAACCAGGCTGTTAAAAAATCATGTTTTTTTAATTTATTTATTTAAATTATTTGACTAAAAATAAGAAATTAAGCATGAAAATTTTTTTTTACTTAAATGTGAATACATGTAAAACGCAATAAATATAAATAAATTTAAAAAAAAAAAAAAAGGATATTTAAAAAAATAAAAGATTATATATAAAAGAAATTTATTAGTCAACATAGGTACAAACATTCTATCTCCCCCCCCCCCCCAAAAAAAAAAAAATAATAATAATAATAATAAATAAGATAAAATAAATAAAGTAAAATAATATAAAATAAATAAATGATTAAGTGTAAATATCTTAAAAGCATATAAGGTCTACGTATTCTTATTTTATTTTTAATGTTTTTATTAATATTGTCATTAAAATGTGCATATTAAAACATCTTGAATTATGAAATTTTTTAAAGATAAACTTTTTGGAGAATAACTATTCAATTAATATATGTACCATATAATATACCCATTAGTTGTGCAATTTATTACCAATAAAAGGTGAAAGGCATATAAACTCAAGATTTTTTCAAACATTAAATTTTAAAAAATTAAGAAAACTGCCATTACCATTTTTCTAATTTTATAAAAGCCTGCCTAAGTAAAAAACAATTGGAAAAATTGCTTAGGAATGCCTTAGCCAGTTAAAAAACACAGCGATTAGAATTAGAAATAAGAAAAGTTAAAAATGAAAACCAGACAAATGCTTCAGTTCAGATCATGCAATATTTTATTTATTTTATTTTATTTTATTTTTTTGGGGGGGGGGTGATGTAAATAACAAGTAAATTCAAGTTTTTTTTTTATTTTTAAGACTATATAAAACTACTCATTCCCCCAAAATTATAAAATTTTATTTCTGATTTAAATCGGCATACCCTGGTGAGAACCCTGCATAAAATCGTATGAAGTTACCTGACAGACATTTTTCAAAAAGCATGCATGAAAATAAGTCGAATAAAAAATTATAAAAAATATAGCATTGAATAAGAACTGTCCACAGTTTAGTAAATGTCCACAGTTTCATAGTATCTTCAAGTGTTTGTCTCTTCAGAATTGCTGATAGTAACTATTGAAGTAGAAACAGAAAATAACATTCTGTGTTCTAGACCGAAGTGACAAAGAAGAACTAAAATAAAAGAAACAAAATAAATTAAAAGACCTTACTCAGGCTTCATCATCTTCTGCAAAAAGCTTTTCGTGGGAGGATCCTCCCCCTTTTTCAATTGCAAACTGTTCATGTGGGCCTTGGCAATTTATAGCTTCACCTTGTCCTAACAGGTAGCGCCACTGTGGATCTATTTTGGCAGACTCGTGGTCATTAATGGCGACATTATCACTAATTATCTCTATACTCTCTCTGTAAAACACGTAGGTATGGTTATTGTTTCCAATTAAAAAAGGGGGAGGATCCTCCCACGAAATGCTTCTTGCAGAAGATTATGAAGCCTGAGTAAGGTCTTTTAAATTACTTTGTAATTATGTTGTGCTTCATTTTAGATAAGTTAAAATATAAGAATTTGAGATTTTTATGATAATGATATGGAATTTTGAGAATTCGTTTAAAAATAGTGACAAGAGAGATGGGCAAGGCCTGCAAATATAAACTAAAATACCGTATATTTCCGTGTATAAGCCGAGAATTTTTAGAAATTTTTCGGAAGCTGAAGTACGGGGGTCGACTTATATACGAGTTAACACTTTTAGCAAAAAACGTACATTAGAAAGAATGATTGAATACATATATTTTAAGCTTAAAAACTATATATAAAGTAGAATAGTGATATTAAACCTTATTTTTAAATAATTATCACATATAAAACTCTTAAATTAGCAATTTTAAATTTATTTCTAGAGCAGCTCGATGTAGTGACGTGTGTTTATTTCTTTTTTTTTCACGATGAAGCTCTTTTCGCCAAAGGTCACATTTACGACCATTTTTGTTTTTCTGTTTTGCTCATAGATGGCAGCACCAAACAATTTTCTTTACGGCCATGAATAATTTCAATTCTTTTTTTTTTTTTTTTTTTAAGCTTATTTTAATATAGGATTTTTGTGAAATTTTTCTAGTTCTTTATTTTATTTTATGTTTCAGCATTAAGATTTCTAGCAACATTCCCAAAAGCATTCCAGAGTATTCCCAAATCGAAATGCATATAAGCTAATTGCTATAATTTCTGTTTTGCTTTTCTGCCGATAGATGGCTGTACCAATCAATTTTTACTTGAGCAATTCAGAAAAATGTAAATAATGAGAGTGATTTTGAAAATTAATCGTAAATTATTGAAAACGACAAAACTTCTACTGAAAATTTAATTGCTGCATTAGATAAAGAAATAAAAAGTTTGGAACAAAGAAACTTTATCACTGAACATGAATTAATGTCATTGCAATTGCACACAAACCTAAATTAAAACAAAAAACATTACTAGAAATGTTTAAAGATTTTTTGTAGCAAAAATATGAATTTATATTGTTTTAACTTTTATTATATTTTAAAAGTAAATTATTTGTGTAAATAGACTGTATGATATTATTAAACTAAATATAACAATATTTTACTCAAACTTAAAATATACTCTCTAAGGTAAGTAATAAGACATTTTATTTGTTTAAGCATGGCGATTTCTTTGCTGATTTTAGTTCAAAACATGCCTGCACTCCGTGTAACGAAACAAAAATGCTTTTTATTTACATTTAGATTATCTTGAAAGTTTTATAGATAAGCAATATTTTCGCCGTTTTGGCGATATACTCGAATTTTAAAAGAATATTTTTTCAATTCGGCTTATACACGGGTTTGCAATTTTGGGTAAATTTCTGCAGGGAAAAACGTACATTTGGCTTATATAGGGATCGGCTTATATTCGGAAATATACGGTATGTGTAAATTCATTTAATGCTTCTTTCAAAATGAATTGAAAAATTAATTTATTAATATATATATATTGAATAAGTGAAAATATTCATATAAAATTAACACTTAAAGTCACCAATTATTACTCTGAAAATTGATTTAAATTTCAGTTATGAAACAGATATAATTGATTAGACAGAAATTTTTGAAAAAAAAAAAAAAAAAAATCAGTCAAACTTATGAATAATACATATATATACATTAGGAGATATAATTCGCTAAGCGACAAAAAAAAAAAAAAAAAAAAAAAACACAATTGGATATTTTCCTTTTCATCTTCTACAACCGACAATTTTATTGTTTAAAAAGCAAATTTTCGAACGGATTTTATTATGCTGTCCTCCATATACACTTTAGCATTGAGTCTAGTGTTAAAAACAAAATATAATTGTCAGGAAATTGTAATTTTAGAAATTATTTGAAAAATGGTAAGAATATAACTGTTAATGATGCCACAAAAAGTATTAATTTTTGAATGAAAATCAAAAAATATTTTAATACGTGAGATGGCAAAATAATTAAATCTTAACGAAATATTGGTAAAATGGTTTTTAGCAAGATATAAAATTTTTTGGCCGTTTAAACTTGAAATTTTGCTTTAGGCAGCCATGTTGCTCATCAAAGTACGATGACCGTAAGTTAAAATGCCATTGCTTATAAAATCGGTTTGTATTACATTTAGAACATAAAAGACATTCAGAAAAAGTGTTTAGCAGCATAATTTCTTTAACTACAGTGCAGCAACTATTAAACAAAGCAGGTTTAAATGACAGAAAATTTGAAAAAATTCCATTCTTAGAGAAGAGCATTAGGAAAGCAAGACCTCAGATGGCTAAAAAAATTAAAAAATGATTAGTTAATTATTGGGCTGAACTTGTTCTCTCTGATCAGTTAAGTTTAAGTTATTTTGAGTTAAAGAAAAAAAGCAGATCTGACAATGAAAATATCACTGACTTAATGAAAATCACATTTTTAAAACAGTGACACATTCTCTGTACATTATGGTACGGAAATGAATAACTTTTCAAACAGTCGGGCAAATTTTTATGCTCAAGGGATCAGGGGCGGACCAAATGAAGTTTGGTACCCGTGCGAGTATCTATATAAGCGCCCCCCCCTCCCCCCCCCAAGAAATTACTTGTTTCGTCGACCCCCCCCCCAAAAAAAAAAAAAAAGTAAGTGACTGCAATTTAATGGTCATAATTTGTGCGCATATATTTATACTACATTTTTCTCGAAAATCTTTTGTCTTCACAAAAAAATCTAAAAAAAATTATTCATTTTTGCAGAATATGATAAGACAACTTTTCAATCTCTGGTATCTACCTAGTAAAATTATTGAAGAAATGCATCTTAAAAGTTTCAAGTTTTTTTTTTTTTTTTTTTTTTTTAACAACATAAATCAGCTAAAAGCGTCTATTTTGTTGTATTTTCTCAAAATACTATTAACTGTATAGTAAATTAAAAAATATATTCGCTTTTATTTTTTATGTGTAAAAGTACCAACAAAAAAACTTAGTGTACAAATACGAAAGTTAAAGTTACTGCTAAAAAATCGGGTGATATCAAATTTCAAATCTTAAATTCAGATATTATTTTCAACATTTTCTATTAAACTAGTCGACCTTCGCCCCTCACCCTCTCCCTAGCAATCCATATTTCCAACTGAACCTATTTCCAAATTTACTTCTTGTATATTATCCTGTCAAGCCGTATTCGCCAAATAGAAAACAGGGGCCAAATGCCATGATAAATAGCCAGTAACCGACTCTCAGACAGATAGCTTTACTAATTCATATTAGCTTTACTAGTTCGCTAACTAAAGCTACTAGTTAGTAGTTTTACTAGCATTCATATCAGCTTTACTAGTTCATATTAACTCTTAAACATTGTCACAAAGTGTTAGAATGCTTAATAAAAATAAAATTGAAATTCCATCTGTTTCCTTATATAGCCCTCGATATATCTGATCTGAATGTTTTTAGATGGCTCTGTAAATATTTTCTATCTTAATACTAATTGTAAATCTTAATGTAATCTAATCTTCAATGTAAATCTTAATGCTAAACTATAAAAAGCATTCTTTCGTGCATATGAATAATATATTTCCATTTTATCCAAATTTGTGCAAAGTAAAGTCATTAAAATATGGTTTTTAGAAATAACTCTCTTAGAACACAATGCTTTGAAATACTCTTGGGTGTCTGTACACAATCCAGTGGTGGTTATTTAATACATTTTTAATTGGAAACATTCGATAATGAACTTGAATAACATATTTCAATTTCATAAAGATTTATGCAAAGTAATGGTATTAAAATGTAGTTTATAGAAATACCTCTCAGAGAATGCAATGCTTTGAGATACTTTCGAGTGTCCCTGTACACAAACAAATAATGGTATTTACTTCATTTTCGATAGAAAATTTGAATATCATATATCAGTTTCAAGAAATTTCATTAATATTAACGGGAGTTAGACAGCAGGCAGGCCGAAGTCATAGTCAGATACTCTTTCTTTCTCCTTCTCCGCGTAGTTTTTTTTTTTTTTTTTTTTTTTTTTTTTTAAATAATTTAAATATTTTATTTCATTAAGCAAACTTAAGGGCCTAATTTTCAATTTCAAAAAGAGATATTGAATTAATTATAATTTTTTTTTTTTTTAATTGCTTACTAAGATATAAGATGAAATGTTCAAAGAGTGGAGTACAAAAAACATAATTCTAAAAACACTATTTTTGAAAGAGATATCTTAATACGAAGCAATAAAAATCTCATTGGATTACATGGGAAGAAGAAAGGATATATGCGTCGAGCCAACACACACTGAGTGCTGATGTTGGCGTTTTAAATTAAGGTTACGTTTGGGACCTAGGTTTAAATTTGATGCCCTTCGATGGGTCTATGTGTGTGGTGAGGGGGATTCTAAGTTGCCCTAGACCAGATTCATTCGAGTTTTGAAGAAAACAAAACTTCGTAAAACTAAGCCGACGAGCATGATCCGCGACCTGGAATCTGAAACGACAACCTCCCCGCTGCAGTCAGAGCCTCTAATTCATTACTTTAATGTTTCACGTTTGTGAATCGTAGAGTATTTAAATTAGAACTGGTATAAATCAACGTAATTTATTACTTTTTCTTCGGTATTTATTTTCACCGTTCTTTAAAGTTACAGTACTGTTCAATTTCTCGTGACTTGCACTGTTAGGGGAGAAAAAAAAAAAAAAAAAAAAAAAAAAACCTTTTTTAATATTTCACTTTTTTTTTTTTTTTTTTGAGGGGGGGGGGTTGCTCTTTTTTTCAGTTGTAATTTAAAAATTACAACAGAAATAGTTAATAATATTTAGTATTTACATCTATGATTTTTTGAATTTTATCATCAATTTGCAGAAATGTTCAGTTCTTTGTGACTTGCACTGCAAGAATTCTCTCTCTCTCTCTCTCTCTCTCTCTTTTTTTTTTTTTTTTTTTTTAATGCAGCATCTTGTTTTACATTTTCCCGATTTTCTTGCGCTTTTCTTTTACTCCAGTAAGCCCCCGATGTTTTCCACTTATCTGTCATGTTTGTAAAATGATTTATAAAGTGAACGTAAATTATTTTTTAATACAAAAATTAAGAAAACACCATAAAATACTGTTCAAGCGCCCCTACATTCTTTATGGAAAATCTGAATGTATTAGTTGAGGCTTTAAAAATCGGCAAAAATATAGAAATTAACATGTATTTTCTGCTAAAATTAACTGATATAAAAAATAATTTTAAAACAAAAAATATATATATATTTAATGTTGCAGGGATTAAAATAAATAAATAAATAAATACAGTCAACTTTTGGTTCACCGCTATAAAAATGGAAAAATTCAGGAAATTCTTTTTCCTACTTCCAAAACATTATTTTTAAATTTTCCACTATTTTAGGAATCTTACGTTTTTCATTTTCAAATAATCAGTGTCCGATTTATCATAAAACAAATCAATGTTCATATTTATAAAGGCGAATCTTAAACAAAGAAATAAATGACCTAAAAACTGTCTCCTATTCCTATAGAGTCATTTGTTGGCTTCCTGCGAGGCTGAACAGTTGTTTAGAACAAGCTAAATTCAGGTGAAATTCAGAGGGGGCGTTAAATGGATTGAGGGGGGGGGCGTTTTTGTGGTATTTTACAACATTCTCTTCTATGAAGAATCAGCACGACAATGAAAGGGATAGAAAGACCATAATCTGTGCCCTCCCAATGTCCCAATTGGTGGTCATCTCAGATACTTGGAAGAGATCGTAACTGTCAAAGAGAAAATCCATGTTTCGAAGAAAGAGAGAAAGATAAGGAATTGGGAGGGGGCGGTTCACTCTAGAGGTATTCCTGTTTCATCTTCTCTTTGCAGTGAAAATGAGAGAGAAAGCTCTCATTAAGATTCGTAGACAAACGTTTGGTACTGCTTTGAAAAAAAAAAGTTTCTTAAAATTGTAAATAAAATCGTCCGAGAAAATTTTCGTCATTTGGCGCCCTTTCATTTGCGTATCGAGTGAGCGCCCCGTGCGGCCGCACACTTCGCACACCCCTTGATCCGCCCCTGCAAGGGATCAATAAACTCGAAATAAAACAGTCTTTATAAAAGTGGTGCCTGACTGACTATTTTGGAGGTATCTTGGACATTTCTGCAAACAGCATTTCAAGGTTACAAATGCACCTTACTAGATGGCGTCTGTGGTAAGTTTATTCACTTCAGATTGTCAAATTTTCCTAACCATTCCCATGAGAACCTATAATTCTGTAAGTAATCATATCTTTTTTCACTTTAAGTTAAATCCCACAAAAGATATAGAAGAATTTCTTCTTTACCCGACAATAATCCTAATCGCAATCCGCTTGAAAATGTTTCTTCTATAAAAAGGCGGGGAGATAAAAATAGTAGGTACATATGGAGTTGCATAAAACCTAATAAAATTATACAACAAACACTAGGATAAGGTAAATGTATCAAAGTGGAGGAAGAAAGGATAGCCTAGTGAGCGAGGCATTTCATGCTGGGTTAATAATACATTTTGTTTCTTATAACATTAGTGTAATTTTTATGTTTAGCTTAGCATACTCTAAAAACTTTCATTCAAATTAATTTCAGTAAAATTTTATTAAGTAAATTGTGGCATACAATATTGATATGGAATACTATAGCAACGAAAATTTAAAAATTTTCAGGCATACGTTCGGAGGGCATAGTTTTCAGGCATAGTTGTAGTGAGAAGAGAAACATTAAATATTAGATTATAAGAGTCATTTAATCCATTTAATTTGATATACAAGTTATAAAATACTAAAATAAAGTAAAAATCATTTATAATGAATAAGTGAATGATCTTGCAATGTTAATTTTTAAATTCTAGTTTTGTGAAACATTAAACAGAATATTTACAGGGGTTGATCCAGATTTTAATTTTTGGGGCCCATTTTTGTGTAATTTTTATTTATTTTTGTGAAAAAAAGAATTGTTGCTAGAAACCTTTCATTTTAGCAATTACTCTATCTAATGTTTAATATCAATTTAATAGCATTTTATTAAACAAGTATAAACACTCCTTAAAAGTAACACAGTAAACATGTAAAAACTTTACAAAAGTATTATTTTTATAAAACAAAATTTTGTGAAAGGGCTGTTTTTATAAATCTGAATTTTGTGAAGGGACCCATTTCCTGAATTTGAATTTTGTGAAGGGGCCCATTTTAGAGATTTGAATTTTGTGAACAGGCAGCAAAATGGTCCTAATTTTTGCCTGGATCGACCCCTGAATTACATAATAATAACAATAGTAATAATAACTTATTACAGAGTATTTATAGGTATTATATATAATAATTTTTGATACTTTAAATACTGCACCACATTAGATTACATATTTTAAATTAGTAAATGAAAAAATTACTGAATTTTAATTAAAGATGTTACCCACTTTTAACATAAATCATAGAATGGCCTGCAATCGATGTCGCATTTAATAATGAAAAAAATATGCCAATGATGTAACCTCTATTATCATGAACAGCATTGTCTCGAGAAACGGCAGGCATTATATGGATCAAAATAATTCATAAGCAGTAAAAACAAATAATAATACTTACCCGTGGAGCAGAAAACAAACTTTAACATTTCTGTCCTTGAGCTTTTCTCTTTTTTTTTTTTGTCGCTATCAAAACCTGTTTTACAACCAGGAACGAAGCATTTACTTGAACCCATCTCAATTAAGTAGTTTTAAGCACTTACAGAAATATTAAATTGCTCAAAATTCGAAAAGCACGTCAATGGAGTGAAACTGAAAATGAAAACAATAGCAATTCACATTCACGCCGAAATAATAGGGTAATGGGAAAAGTGTCACCCCCAATAGCTGGTGAAAATTCACATCGCAGTTAAAACTGCGACCCTCCCATTGGACTTAAATAATACATTGGCTGTAAATAATACTCCAAACAAACCGCACATTCTTCTTTATGTACTATTTCTAATAAATTGCCATTAAATTAGTAACTTAATTTATACAGTGACCTAAACTCTGGTTAATACACAGGCTAATTCAATAACCTAGGCTTCTAATTAAAATATGTTACCTACTCATATCATACATTATAAATCATAACAAGTCACACATAATTGCAAAAAATTCATCACAAACACCACCACTATCAAATTTAACTTTTTTTTTTTTTTAATCAGTTAATTGCTGAAGCTAAAAAAAAAATCGTTTATCCATCATATTTAGGCTTCATTAAAACTCAGCATTAAAAAATATGTGTAAAATAATGAAGATGAGCACATTCTAGAATATCTTGTGCATTATTAAACATGAAAATGAAAATGAGAAACCGTTAAAAAACCTAAACTAGTTGCTGGTTACTGTTACGTAAATAGTAAACGGAAGGGAATAATAGAAATGTAAATATATGCATATTTACAAAATAGAAGTTAATATGCATTTACAAAAAAATTTAAAATATTTTAAAATGAGCAGTACACTCGGCGATTAAAATAAGCAATGAAATTAAGTTGGCGAATTCCACTGCTAATCTAAATCTTTATTATGAAAAGAAATTAGTTGCCAATTAGTATGAATAAGCCCTAATGGAAATATATATATATATATGTAAATAAATAATGCAAAATAAGCATTAATAAGGAGGGGGTGGGGGACTTTTCAAATATGTAACTCTGTGAAATTTTGTTAAGAACAGGTAACAGATTGTTTACTCATACGCAAAATGTACACGTTGCACAAAAATTTTATCCAACTACTGATATTTAAAAAGATACTTACATTGTGAAATACTTATCATAATTGAACTGGAAACGGCATACAACTTTTTGCCTATCTAATTAAGTTCTAAATATTTAATATCAATGTAAATTAAAAGCATTAAAAAATTCATATTAGGCCTATTCTACTTATCGATACACGGTAATGGTAAAGTAAAAAAATCGAATAGTGATTTTCAATAATATATTTTTTCTGTATAAACAATAAATAATTGTGTTTATTTTTTTCTAGTCAATAATGCTTAAATTTCATAAAATAATCAAATTTTGTTTCTTTGCTCATTTGGCATACTTTAAATAGCCAAATTGGCGACGGTTTCCCTCTAAATTACAATAATCCGGGGGACTATATACAAAGTGCATACTAGCACAACCCCTTACAGAAAATTAGCCAATCAAAAGACCGTATTACAGTACATGGCAGGATTTAGTGCACAAAGCAACTCTAATCAACAGCCACAAGCCGCAGAAATATCCTGTTAGTGGTACCAGTGTTGGCGATTTTTCGCCAAATGTTATTTGATTCTAATGTTTTATTTTGAACGCTGTATTCAGCGTCCCTAGAAAAGAAAATCTGTAAAGAACTCCTTAAAAAATGCTGTGGAGCTGAAGTATTTATAGTCCTGGGCCGCGCCATCTGTCGGAAGTGTGACCATCAGGAAGAGCTATTGCCAATTTTTCTGCACAAATAACAGCTTTTATTTTTATTGAGGTACAAAATTAAAATTTAATTATAAAAATATTTTGAAATTCAGAAAAAACTGTTATTCTAAATGAATTTATTCTTTTGAATTAAAAAAAAAACAGATACATGATAAAAGTATATAAAAAAATTTCTACAATTAATACTTACTTCTTTTTGTAAGTGTAGGTCATGATAATAGAATAACTATTTAGGCCGCGGCTACGGTGCCGGCTGGTCCGGATTTCCAGATCTCCGGTCTCCCTAGCCGGCCGACGCAGTAGGCTACTGCAGTTCGCTATGTTTTGGTTAGATTCTCTACTAGCCAATGAAAAGTGTACAATGGAGGAAAAAGAAAATATAAAGGAAAAAGTTGATTACGGTAAGGGTAAGACTCCTATAATACGAGCTGGCTCACAGTCACAGCTGATCATTGTTGCCCAGTAGAAATATAGCTTGGCGACGTTTTGTTGCAGACGTATTACTCAGCGTCTTTATCGCCTAAAATGGCGAGTTTGTCTAATAAGGTAATATTTGGCGAAATTTTCTCATAACCCTTGTAAAAAGCAGCCATCGCTGTTGCTGTTAAATTAGTCAATTTTAAATATTTATACACTTTGAAAAGTAGTGTAGGTTGTAAAATACAAAATTTAGATAATCAAACAGCAATAAAAACAAATAATTGATACAAAAAATGCAAGGAAACATATCATAATTACACTTCATATTTGTGATTGAAAGCTAAGCGTACAACTTTCTTTTGGACAATTAATAACTAATTTCTTTCGCCTTTCTTCATCTGTTGGGAATCTAAACGTTCTAAAAGCAGTTCTGGCATGATTTGAGCAATTTTCGGCTGCAAAACCTCCATTTTATGTGATTTCATAACACTTGAAATTCGGACCGCGTGGGCGTGGGCCACAATCGGTGAGTGGGAAACAAAATGCCTGATGAGCCAGCCTGTATTGAAGGAGTTCTAGCCCACGGTTCTCCCGCTTCGGTGACCCCCCCCCAGAGGTATAATTTTTGATGGGAACATGGAGGACATTGCGGCCACGACAGATTTTACGTGCACCGGCCACAATTAGTGTACACGATGGTCTTTGGCCGGCTCGAGTACCGAACCCGCAATCTTCCAATTACGAGGCCGGCGCTCTACCGACGGGGCTACCGCGGCCCCTATAGAATAATAATAAAGAAAGAAGGAGCACGCCAATACTCTATGTTTACAAACCCCTTCTAGTGAATTGCCAGCGACAGCTGCTCTTGCTGCTCAAAACCTTGAAGTAGGGCACCCATCCTCGACGTATTTGTCGCTGTTTGTTGTGGGTGCTGCCTCGCTGACTGATTGACAGAGAGACGAGACGATTCAAAAAATTCGCCAACCAATCAGATTGAAGCATTGTTACAACCCTATACCCGGCATTTCTGGATTTTACAAACCGAAACCTAAACATATATGCTCCTCCTTCCTTTATTATTATTCTATGCCCTTAACGTACATTCTTTTACCTATTGCTTTATTTGTTTGCGCTGTTCTAATCTGTATTTTATATTTTATTTTTAAAGTTTTTATCTTTTGTAAGAAATAACTTAAACCTTCCATAACTATACTACATTTTATGTAATTTTCTTCTATTTTTAACCGACTTCGAAAAAGGAAGGAAGGTTCTCAATTCAAACCGTATGTTTTTTTTTATGTTTGTTAGCTCATAACCTCTGAACGGATGCTCCGATTTTTATACTTTTTGTTATGTTGAAAAGGTCTTGGTCTGAAATAGGTCCCATTGTAATATCTTTACGATCTAAAGAAAATACAAGGTGTTCAAAAAAATCAGTCCCAACTCTTTTAACTGCTAAACGGATGCAGCTATTGTGATAAAAATGGTATGTAAGTATAGCAAAGTGGCCATGCAGTACAAGGATAAACCGCTTGGAGCGCCACCTGGTGGGAAATAGCGGAGTTAGTGTTCCTATCTCGAAAACGGTTCTAGAGAAAAAAGTGAATTACAAAGTTAAAGAGTATCACCGATTTAGTACAAAAAGATAGTTTAGACATTCATGCTAGCGTTCCTATCTCGGAAACGGTTCAAGACAGGGGGAAAAAGTGAATTATAAAATTGCAGAGCATCATCAATTTAGTACGAAAAAAAAAGTTTTCATCGATTTAGTACGAAAAGATAGTTTAGACATTGATGCTAAAAATACAATTCTAAAATCGTGCATTTGTTTGTTCGCAATTTCTTACACTATACACACTTGAGCTACATTGCACACGTTGTAGCGAAGCTGGTGAGACATACGCTATATACTTCAAAATACGGTTACTTGATACTTTTGGTTTTGTTGTAAAGATCTTGGTATGAAGTAGGTTCCATTGTAATATCTTTACAATCTAAAGAAAATAAAGCGCCATCTGGTGAAAAACAGCGGAATTAGCGCTCCTATCTCAAAAACGGTTCAAGATGTGAGAAAAGTTAATTACGAAGTAGTAGAGCATCATCGATTTACTACGAAAAGGCAGTTTTTAGACATTATTGCTGAAAATAGAATGCTTAAAACATGCAGTTGTTTGTTCGCAATTTCCTACACTGTGCACACTTGAACTACGTTGCACACTTTGCAGCGTAGCAGATGACAAGTATATTCTGTGGTTCAAAGTACTGTTACTGTAAGCGGTCACGTCGATTAGCGCAAAGTCGTTTTCAACCAACTTCAGAAAGGAGGGTGCTCTTAATTCGAGCTATGTGTTGTTGTTGGTGTTTGTAAGCTTATAACTTCGTAAGAGATGCTCTAATTAAGCGACTAGGTTCTCAATTCAAAGCGTATGTTTTTTTTTTTTTTTTTATTAGCTCTTAATTTCTGAACGGATGATCCGATTTTCATACTTTTTGTTTTATTCTAAAGGTCTTGGTCTGAAATAGGTACCATTGTAATATCTTTACAATCAAAAGAAAATACAGGGTGCCCAAAAATGTCAGTCCCGACTCTTTTAACTGCTGAACAGCTGCAGCTATAGTCATAAAAGTGGTATGTAGGTATAGTAAAGTGGACATGTGCTACGCGATTCAACCGCCTTATGCGCCACCTGGTGGAAAACAGTTGAGTTAGCGTTCCTATCTCGGAAACGGTTCAAGACAGGAGAAAAAAGTGAATTATAAAATTGCAGAGCATCCTCTATTTAGTGAGATAGTTTAGACATTAATGCTAAAAACAGAACGCTTAAAACGTGCATTTGTTTGTTCACAATTTCCTATTTTGTGCACACTTGAACGACATTTCATAAGTTTTAGCGTAGCGGTGACATTTATGCTATGTAAAATTCAAAGTATGGTTATTGTAAGCGGTCACATCGATTAACGCATAGACGTTTTAAACCGACTTCATAAAGGAAGAGGTTCTCAATACAAACCATGTTTGTCATTGTTGTTGTTGAAATTTGTTAGCTTATAACTTCGTAAGAGATGATTTAATTTTAATACTTTTTTTGTTGTCGTAATGATCTTGGCCTGAAATAGGTTTCATTATGATTTCATTAAGATATAAACAAATTACAGGATAACAAAAGTCTGTTCTCACTCTAACTGCGGAACGCATACAGCTACACTGGTAAAAGCAGTATGTAAGTATCGATGTTGAAACTTCTGTCCGTCAGCTGCAATGCATATTTTGCTCTTTGTTTGAACTTTACGCTGCGCAATTTCCAGCGCAGCGGGTGACATGTATTCACTGTAAAGTTCAATATATATGCCCAACAGAATTTTTGGTTAGGAATACAGCGTATCCGTTCTTTATATTTTTAAAGACTTTTTAATTTAACGTATGTTCATTCAATAGATAGTTTTTTTGCTCATATCCTATAAAGGCAAGAAAAGTGACACAACTTAAAAATGCAGCATTTGAGAAAAATCAACTTAAAAATAACTTGACTAGAATAAAACTCGCAAAACTGTCTCTCGAGTGGATAACTTTCTAGATGGAGATGTGACATTTTTGTTCACATTGGGTGCATTTCATGTATTTTTCAGTGACATAAACCATTTTTTGAGTTATGTCACTTTTCTCGGAAGTTGTGGTTTGTGAAATTGCCGTTGAACCTCTTCTGATGTTCTGCTATATGAATAATTTTTCACTGAAAAGAGAAAAATAAAACCTTTTTGTAAAAAAATAGAACCGACTCCAAAAAGCAACTACTATTCAAACAACTAAAAAAAAAAAAAAAAAAAAAAAAAAAAATGGTACCAAATGAAACTAAATTGCGCCTAAAAGTATAAAATAATTTCCTTCGCCAAACAACCTATAACACTACAATTAATCGTAACTTTTGAAGTCGGCGCAAAATTAAATAAAAATTGATACCTTTATTCAATACAAAAATCAAATCCTATTCAAAAAACACATCTCGCATTGCCACCTGCAAAACGCAGCCGAAAACTACTTTGATTCAAGAAAACAAATAAGATTTCGTAAGCAGCAAAAGTTGGCGAAGATGCTGGTATCTGACGTATTTGGTGAAAGAAAAATTATCTGGCAAACATATTTAATTTTTTTAGGATATCATGATTATTTTCATAAGGTATATCAAGAATATGAAACAATACTTCGTACTATATATATTATGAAAATATACATCTTGCGTGTATATTTTTGCATTACGTTTTGATCGCCAAATCCAAAAGCCTCCAAGGATGATACTTATCAAAGTTATACCAGATTTGGAAAGGAAACTCTAACTTCGTAGAAACATAAATACAGCATTGTGAAGAATGTTCCCTGTTCTATGTAGATGCTACTAATGGACCAATTGTATAAAGTGATAAAATAATAAAGAAAACATGAAAATGGATCAGTCTAGACAACAGCATTTGTTGCTACCGATCTAAAAACAAACCTTTAAAAACTAATTAAATTTTATTTAATTTTGCGCCGACTTCAAAAGTTATGATTAATTGTAGTGTTATAGGTTGTTTGGCGAAGGAAATTATTTTATACTTTTAGGCGCAATTTAGTTTCATTTGGTACCATTTTTTTTTTTTTTTTTTTTTTTACTTGTTTGAGTAGTAGTTGCTTTTTGGAGTCGGTTCTATTTTTTTACAAAAAGGTTTTATTATTTGTATGATGTCGATTTCGGATTTCCAAAAGGGCAATCGGATAATCTGCCGAAAATAGATGTTCTTTCCATATTCCCATTTTTAACACTTTCCAACAAGGTTGAAAAGTGTTTATGACTTCGGTTTGTCTGTCCGCGCTCTAACTCCCGTAAATATTTATGGAATTTCTTGAAACTGATATATGTTATTCAAGTTCACTATCGGACGTTCCCTATTGAAAATGGAGTTTATACCTCTACTGGTTTGTGTACAGGGACATCCGAAAGTATTTCAAAGCATTGTGTTCTATGAGAGGTATTTCTATAAACCATATTTTCATACCTTTACTGTAGACGTATCTCAATTAAATTGAAATATGTTATTCAAGTTCACTACTGGATGTTTCCTGTATAAAATGGAGGAAATACCACCGCCGATTTATGTACAGGGACACTTAAAAGTATTCCAAAGCATTGCGTTCTATGAGAGACATTTCTATAAATCAAATTTTAATAACTTTACTTTACACGAAGTTTTAGGAAATTGAAATATGTTATTTATATGCACAAAAAAATGCTTTGAATAGAATATAGCATGATTAGCATTAGATTTACAGGGTGACACAAAAATATCCATTTATATTAAGAGCTATTAATAAAAAATTGCTAGAATTGTACTTTCGTTTACATTAAGCGTTTTTAACACTTTCTAACATTTTTAAGTATATATTTGATTTCAGTTTGTATATTTGTCTGTCTGTCTGCCCGCGCTCTAACTCCTGTAAATTTTAATGAAATTTCTCGAAACTAATATATTTTATTGAAGTTCACTATCGGATGTTTCATATTGAAAATGGAGTGAATATTTCTTCTGGTTTGTGTACAGGGACACCCAAAAGCATTCGAAAGCATTATGTTCTATGAGTGTTATTTTTATATATATTTTCCCTATAGAATGTTCCCCATTCAAAATGACATTAATAGGTCCTGTACAACTAGTTTGTTTACAGGGACAACAACAACAACAAAAATGTCAATGCATTACGTTCTAGGACAGAATTTTTTGAAAGTTATATTTAAAAATCTTTCTACTGTAAAAATCATAAAAATATTGAAACGTATTGTTAATATTCTAAAATAATGTTTTGTATAGAATATGACATGATTAACTTTCTGATTTACAGGTCTACACTAAAATATTCAGAGAGATCAAAAGCTGTAATTATAATCTAATGGCTGCATCTTCTTTTGAGTTAAGCCTTTTGAACACTTCCCAAAATGCCTAAGAGTAATTTTAAAATCGATTAGTCTATCTGCATATTTTTCAGTCCTTCTGTCTTTTGTGTGATAACGTAGGCAAAGGATATTAAAAGTTATCTGATACAACAATTACGTACAGTTGAAAAGTGTTACTAATCAATGCGTACTGCATGATTTTTCTTTCTTGTTGAGAAGAAACCTCGATTTTATTGGCTCAGAAATGAGAGAAGCTAAAGCTAAAAGATATAGATTTGTTCTTTATTTATATTTAAAATATTATAAACGTCTTCATTATAGAATTCTAGCATTGTATTAATATAATAGTAGTATTTTGTTTTTACATTTCTCTAATTTTTTAAACGCTTGTATGTGAGAATTTTTCTTTTTTCATAATGTATGCTTAAAGATTTAATTATAATTAAAATAGTCATTAAAATTTTACAGTGCATAAAACATATTTGATTGATTTTGCTTATATTATTATTATTATTATTACTGTTATTATAATTATTTATTTAACCAGAATTTTTAAATCTTGTTATTTTACAAAATATTTTTGATATTTTTAAAGAGCAGTCATTAATTATTAATGACTATATTATGAGATCAGTATGTATTTTTTATTTATTTATTTTATTTTTATTGTATTTATTTTTTTATTTATTTATTTTGAAGACAGGAAGTTTAATTTTCATAATTTTTTCAGTAGTTTTTTAAATATATTTTTTTTTCAATTTTATCCATCTATTTTTCTTTTTAATTTTCTTAAATTTATTATTTCATTTCATTCGAATTATATTGTTCTACGTTGCTTACATTAGCAACATTTATTTATTTAATTAATTCATTTGAAACGGAAAATTTTTAATTTAATGTATTAATCGGGAAAATTTTAATATCGGAGAAAGGATTACTCTTGTTAAAATAAAATTTAAGTTTGATAAAAACTTATTTATTTATTATTTATTTAATTCCTTTGAAAGGAAAAACTTTTATTTATTTATTTATTGTATTGGTCGAAATCAAATGGTAATATAACAGAAAGAGCTAATGCAATAAAGTACATGGGGCCAAAACTAAAATATATTTAATAGGTGCTGAGATTCAACTCTCCTCTTTCGCCGTCTGATAAGTACCTAAATTGAAGTGCCCATGAAAGACGTTGCTGCGGGCAATAAGAACCCAGACCCAAAAGAGCAGGGAACGCTGGCAGGAAGACCCTGACTGCTGTAACAAGGTTTCAAATCTTTTTTGAAAATTTATTTAAATTTAGCGACCAGCGAAGTGGGCGAAGACCGCCAGTTATAGTATATATTCTATACATATTTGAATTTTACATTAATATTATCATATATTATAAGAAACATTTAAGTTTATAAGAGACTAAAAGCTTTCAAAGAACTCCATTTCCTCAACTGAAGATAGAAATTTAAAGAATTATATATAGAGTGCTAACTTTTAACCCCTTAACGCGCGGTGTCCTCGCCACGAGGACGCAAAATTTAAGATCCAGCTGCAAAAATTCATCCCGGAAATATTTTAGCAAAAATTCACGTTTATAACATATCAGAAAAGGCCGGTTTTTTAACCCTTAAAATTTAAAATTTCTTTTAGTTTAATTTAGTTCATGAATTCCGGTGGCAGTATAATTTATATGTTTCAAATTGTCTTGCACCGCAAAGGGTTAAATTGAATTAAAATTACTTATATTTGAATGCTGTTGGTATTAATCATGTATCTATTAATTGCTAAATTTTATAACGTTCTAAAATTCTTCATTTTATGTATATATATATATATATAATAAGTTTATGTAGTAAAATACGTGGAAATATTCGCGTTCCTTGTAAGCAATACCATAAATTGGAAAAAAAAAAGGAAGAAAGAAAGAAACGCTATCCTGTTCAGATTGTACTTTACTTTTATCATCAGATGAAGGATTGTTGTTAATTATTTTGATCCGAAACAACTTTAGCATGTTTTTTAATTTATGGTGTTTGCTAGCTAGATTTGACTGATCATTATTGAGTTATGTATGAAGTGCGAAGGAGGTTCACTATCATCCAGGAAATTGTATGAGCAGAATCATTCACATTTTTGCATTATTATTATTATTTTTTCTTCTTTTCCTTTAGCTTTTTACTGTCGAAAGAAATTTAGCTCTGGCGTTTTTTTTATTGCATAAGAATGTCTATACATCATATGTGTCTTAAAAATTTCACTAATAAATTGTGTTTGCTAAAAGACTTTTCTAATATATGTACAGTCACCCCCCAAAAAAAACGCCACCCCCCCCCACCTAATTTCGCCGTAAATTATCGTAGAAACATGCGACTGGTACCGATCAGTTTGTAATAACGTCTAGTTTATAATGTTATAGTTAGATTTTACTTAGGGGGTCGTCTACATATTAAAACTGACATCAACTTCATTTTTTTCAATGGTAACCCCCCTTTTTTATAATATTTTTGAATTCATTGGATCAAATCATCACGGAAAATGGTATAGTTTATATATTTCGCTCAATTTTTCATAGAGTTATAAGCTGTCAAAATTTGGGGATGCTAATGTTAAATGAATGTGACAAACATTAAATCATATCTTCCGAAATAATTATGATATTTAAATTCTGTTTTTTTTTATTCGTTAGAATGAAGTGATCCAAACATATTCCATGGAAATTTTTGCTAAAAAAACATTTTTTGAATTATGAAAATTTTTAATAAATTCATATTTGAAAAAATTATGAATTATGACCTATGTTAATTTTTACACGAATAGAACGGGCATCATCAAAAACATGTGTTTCCAAATTTACAGCTCGTTCCTAACATTATTTTTTGAGTTACAGTGATATTTCATTTTTTACTGCTGTTAGGGGGGCGCCACTTGTTATAATTTGTATCATCTGTGAGTCAATATTTCTATACATTTTGACGAAAAACTATTTTAATTTACCTTTATGTTATTATAATTGTTTTCTAAGGAACATTTCGATGTTTATTATACAAATTGGCTTATTTTTTTATAAAATTATCGCTATGCAGGCAAGAGATTGGGAAAGAATTCCAAAAGAAACGTAGCCCCGCCTCTATATTGCGGAAACAGTATTAAAAAACCTAGTTTGCATACACGTATATGACACTATATGTGACGCTGGTATGCATAAATGTCAATGGCATTTACTACATTGAATGCTGAAGACAAAATTTAAATGATTTAATTGAAAGTATGTAAAATAATTTTGTTTTATAATGTAAAGTTTTAGAAAAATTCTGTAAAGCCGTGGCTTTCGTTGCAGAAGGGAGTTTACTCGATTCTGAAATGTTAAGTCTTTGTTCTTAAATATTACATAACTTTTTCTAGCTTCTCACTGCTAAAATTCCATTTTATCCCTTTTGTCTTTTGTTTTTAACTTGAATATTCTAGGATTCGTGCACCTCAATTAAATATCATGACAGTAAAAAAACGCGGTAAGACGAGGAATATTATTTGAAAGAGCAATACGCAGTGAACAATACTTTTGTTTTTTCCTTTTTTAAAATTAATATAATTGATTTTTATTAATTTTTATCAGAATTTTTAAAACAAATTTTCTGTTTTAATCTTGTGAAATTTTCGCATTTGCTTACTCTACCGTTTATGCTATTTAAATTTTATCGCATGACGTAACATAATAAAATATAAAACTTCTATTAAATGTTTTTTTAATACTGAATAATAAAGTGGTATTTTTTTTTTTCTTTAAGTTTTAAAATCTATTATTGAAAGAAAGTGCAATATTATTTATTTTCTATTTTTCTAATCACGGCGTAAAACTGTCGTCACATTTATTATGGAAAAAGAATTTAAAACAAAGTAATATGTCTTATTACTTTTAAAGATATAGATTTTACACATTTATAATTAAGAATTCAAGTACAGTAGACGATTGCAGAACGGGGAATATTCGTTCTAGGCAATAGGAAACCGTTTTTTCCATATCCATGTTTATTTTTATATGAATATACACAATAATATGAATATACACTCTTTCTAGTGAAAAAATTTGTTTCATACTATTTTGTTTATATAAATATGAATATAAGGAATATTCTTAAGAAATATCGTAACACAAATTGTGAAAGAAACGCCCACTGGAGGAGTTACAGATTTCCAAATGACGTGAAACTACATCAGCAGTCGCGAAAATATTAAATATCCTTTCTCAGATTTTAGTTTAAATCTTGTTATGTATATTTTTGTATATTATCTATTGTTGGTTTGTACGCCTAAAATTAAATGTAAAACTTTATAGTAACACTTTCATGCGAGGCTTACTGTACAAAATAAAAATATACCCAACAAGAAGTAGATAATAATTGTTAGTTAGTAGATTTTAATTGTTTTTATATATTTTTTTTTGTTTTTTAAATGTATTTTAACTTAAATTTTTGTCTCTTAAATAAAACAGTTTTTGCTTTTAAGAAGTAGATAATTCTTTTTCTTAAATATTAAACACCTTTTTTTTAACTGCTATTAATATTATTATCATTATTACTACTGTTCTTTTACCTTGGTATTTAGATTTTTGTAATTCAATATTGTAGGGTTCATATCATTCAAGCTATTATTTTTCTTCGTACGAAGTGATGTATTTAATTTTCAATAATAATGTTTAATAAATTGAAGGCTGTGGCTATTGCTACGGCATCCGTAACAATATTATTGTTACGGCAGTCTGACTGCGCTTGCGCAGTGAGACTGCCGGAGAATTTTTAAGAATGATTCTTTATTTGAATGATTCTTGTATCCGGCAGTCTATTTGTTTACTTTTTTCAGCCATGTTTTTTCTTCGATAGCCCAGAATAATGCTACCTGTGTTTGTCGCATTAATAATCTTGGACTATATTGATCCTTGTACAAATAAAAAAGCAATGAACGGTTATTGTTAATATTTAAATCTTTATCAAATACATTTTTATGAAATTTATCGAGTGTCAGTTAAAGACGATGAAAAAAATTGCACTTAAGATTAACAAGCCTTTTTTAATAAATTGTCTTTAGAAAGCTGTAGATATTTTACTTATGTACCTATGTGTATTTTAAATTATCTTTTTTTATACATGTAATTAAAATTAGAATTTACTGTCAGTTTTTTTCCCCTCAGGTACAATTTCCGTAATTACTTTCTGTTCAATTAAAATTAGTTTTAAGTTTATACTCACTTTGTCTTTCTGTCTCGTTACATAGTTTATCATGTCTTGTTTACTAGGTATTAAAAATTTATATTTTACCCGTATTGAAAACCAAAACTACCGTAACGGATCGTAAATCTTTATCAACATTAAATCTACAAAAATATAATAAATTATTCTGCTGTCAAATGTGTACTTCATTAATAACTATAAATTAGTAAGCTTTTCACATTCTTTTCTTTTTCAAGTTTGCAAACACAATCATATATGCTTATGTGTGCAAGCATTATTATTGAAAAGTTTTAAATCATTACAAAATTGATATTTATTAATAATGTAGATGATTTTAATGTTATACACACTATTAAAAATATATTTTTAATGAGCTAATGTTTAGTCTTCAGTAACATTAAGAACTTAAATCTGTTATGTCATATTCTTAATAAAAGAAAAATAGTTTTTGTATACTTCTCTTTTTCATCATCCCCATGGGATTACTAAAAATTTTCATAATAGCTTTATCATATTAGTACTAGTACCTTGACAGTACATTTTTTTATAACAGCCCTATAGTATCGTTATGAAAAAAGTACCCCCCCCCCTTTTTTTTTTTTTATTAAGTAAGCCTAAATTATATAATTTTTTTTGCCACGTAAAATCATTTATTTCTGCCAAAATAATTATTATGTATATATATTTAAAATATTAAATACGTGAGGTGAAAATATTCTTGGATAACAGGAATATCCTTATGAAACTAACATTTAGAAAATAAGTGAGAATATCCTTTTCTTTTTTAGATAAAATGAAAAACACGTTTAAACCTTGCATGTGAAATATAACTCATTCATTGTTCTCAAAAAGCGTATATTTAGCTTTATTCCCCATATTCTTTTTTCTTTGTAGGAAGAGGGGATATTTTCAATGAAATACAGTTTTAAGATATTTTATTCAAACAAAAAAGTACTTAAGTTTTTTATTTTCATTTTATTTGCTCAGTAACAAGAACATTTAAAACTCATAAACGGTTATTAAATGTTTTAGGAAAACCAGAATATAAAAGATTAAAGATATTAGGTTTAGAAATCAAGCTTAAAAGCTATCAAGCAAAAAACTTTGAATAAAACACTATAAATTGTGCATCATCGCTTTGTCGGCACTCATGCCAACTTAATTGTTTTGGGTTTTTTGCAGTTTATAGTGTTTATTCAGTTTTTCACTTATTACTTTTCAACAGTTCTCTGGTTGATTTTAGCGACAGATTTTGGCTTAGGCCAGTGCCTAGGGGCGCCTAAGTTTTAAAGATAATTAAAATTTGAACAGTAGTGGCAGTTCAATTTGAAGGACAACCAGTATTTAATAGGAATGAGAGACATTTTTAATTAATTGTTTTTATTTTTTGCCAATTATAAAACACTTTATCAATCCCTGTTTAACACATTAGATTTTTAGATAGTGGTTTGAAATATACGAATAGATAGTGTTATTGAAAATTGATTTTTCCAACTGAGTGAAAATTGCCCGGATCTTTGACTTACACGGTCTAAGATCTTTGACCATGTAAGTCAAAGATCTGGGGTTCGACTCCTGGTCCTGCCATTATTTTCACTGAGCTGGAAAAATGAATTTTCTCTATATATGATTTTCTTCCCAATCTGTTGATTGTGTGATATTAATAAAAAAAGATAGTGTTATATTTGAACGGTTGATCCTCTGGACTAAGCAGCGGCAATATGTAGCTAGGGATGCTGCTGTTTTCTTATGGCGATTAAACGTCCAGCAATGGATTATGCTTAGATCCAGGTAGAGTGTGGCAATTTTTTTTAAGCTTATTAAATTCTTAAAAATGATTTAATTTTGAACACAAATCCAAACATTAAGAGCAATCGAATAGATTTTCAGTCGATAATACAAATTTCAAAGCATGATCTGCTCTCTCTGTCATGAGTCAAACATGTTATGATTTGATGAGAGAAATTATTTTCTGAAAATAATTAAGTATGCAATGATTTAAATATAAAATATCGAACAAGAAGCTGTAAAGAAACTATTTTTAAACAAATTAACCTACACTGTAAAAAAATACTAACTATTACCAGCTGCAAGAAACTCTCTCTGATTGGAGAAAATAATTATTTTCTCCAATCACAGAGAGTTTCTTGCAGCTGGTAATAGTTATTTTTTTACAGTGTATTTACTTATGAATCAAAATAATTTCTATTTTGATTAATAAAAATATAAAAAGAAAGTTAGTCAGTTCTTAAGTGATTAAATAAAAAATTAAATTCTGCTTATTAACATTTTTTGTAGGAGAAACCAAATAAAGTAATTGATTTTTTTCATGATCAGATATGATTATTTATTTTTCACTTATGTAATGATTATTATATAAAGATTGCTTAGAGATTGATATATCTAAGAAAAATATTTCTCCTTTAGCTGTATCATATTTATTGCTATTATTACTATTACAAATGCATAATATACTTCAAAACATGGGAGGGGGAGGGTGCCATATCGAAACGGGTGTAGGGTACAATCTAACTCAAATCCGCCGCCTCTCATTGTATTGTTATTTATTGCTGCAATCATATTGTAAATAAGCTGCTATTGTTAGTATAAATATCAACAAATGCAGGGGTGAAACTTTTCAGGGGCTGCCCCTGAATGCAGGGTTTTTAAAATTTTTGCTGCTTCTGAATTTTATGTTAAATTATTTTGTTTTTATAGAAATTTGTAATTTTGATTGTTTGCCTTAAAATGCATTAAGAACTCTTTAAATATTATTTATTACAGGTAGATATATAATATACCATTATTAAATCCCCCCCCCCCATCTGCATGCAAATAGCAGATTTCAGGGTTTTTGCATATTAAGTAGTTTTACCCCTACAAATGTCCATTTTGACGCCCCCCCCCCCCTTCAACCTTTCAGCAGAAAGTTTTGAAAAAATAAAAACTGATATATAAATTGATCTCAAACATCTAAAATATTTTTTTTTTTTTAACAAAAGCAAATGATGGCATGTTAATAATCAATCATTCAAAAAATAAAAAGGTGTAACTTAATTTTTTTCTTTTTTTTTAAATCTTAGGACTCTAAAAAAAAAAATGTGAAAATGATAATATGTAAACATAGTTTATAATTCGGACGTCAAAATGTACATTTATGTGTATCAAACATTGCATACATTAAAATGTACAGGTACAATGTACATTAAAACTAATCACGGATGCATAAAGTATTCAAATTGTATAAGAAAAAACTAATTTTCTGATGTTCATACTAGTAATTGATATTTATACTAACAAAGAAAATTTATTTATTAATTTAAACATCAATAAGTTAAGTAACTAATATTTAATGAAAAATAAAAAATGATTTATAAAGCACGGGAAAATTTGTTTCCATAATTATGCATTACTTAATGTATTTTTTTTTTAATTCCGTTTTCACATTCAGAAAAAATCACAAACAATAAATTAGTACTTGTTTTGCAAAAATTTATTTTTTTAACTTTTAACATTTTATTTTGCAGTTAAAAAATGCAAATGATATACTTGGTTACTTTTTTATATTTAAACTCAAAATATTAAAAGAACCAATTTAACAGTTGAAAAATTTCTAAATGTCAAAACAAAAATATAATAAATTGTATAATCAATAATTCTGGAAACAAATTTCAAAGGTTAGGTAGTACTCTTAAGTATTAACCACTTCGCAGGCTGCAGTAATGTGTAGACGACAGCTATAGTGTGCCTCTGACTAGTTGGTCAAGTGGTTAAATGAAGCTTATTTTATTTTAACATGCAAACTTTAATATTGTCTTTCTACTAATTTATATTAATAAAATCAGACTTTACTTGTAAATTTCAGAATAAAAAAATTTGCAATTGTTGTGTCCGTAACTTTATTTTTGTCCAAGTATCACGCGAGAACGGCTAAACTGAATTGCAGAAATTTAGGTCTTAAAGCAACTTAAATTTATATATATCAACTTTTACAACATTTTTCTCCCCTTCCAAGGGGGCAGGAGGCAAAAACATGTTTGTAAGCATGACTTTGCTCCAAATTACTTCACGATGAGGAGATTGCACATGGAGAGACTAGATTTGAGGACAAAAAGGAAAAAAACTTTCTATGATTTTAAAATTTTTGATTTTTAGGGGGGGGGGGGGGGAGGAGAAAATAAATTTTTGGTGGAAAATTTCACAAATTCCCGATTTTTGAGAACTCTACCTAAAATGGTTAACAAAGATGTTGAAAAGAGCCATGTAATTTCCAAATACCCATTTTTGTTTTTTGTAGTTTTTTGGGGATTCGATTTGTGCACAATGCTAGTGCTTTAGTGCTGAATTTGTCTTGGAAAAACTGTAGGAGCTGAAGTCAAGAATTTCAGTGGGTGGATTATTTATATGTATCTGACATCTATAGTAATGGAATTTTATGACCCCCCCCCCCTTTCTCCCTGGAGAGCAGGAGGCAAAAACATGTCTGTAATTGTAAGCATAAGTCAATTTCACATTACTTCACGGTGAAGTAATTGCACATGTGAAGAGTATTGAGTATAGAGTCCTGCATCGGGTTGGGTAACCCAATTTTACCTGAACTTGACCCGACCCATGGGTCGGGTTGACAAATTTTTTTCTCTTGCGGGTCAGGTTTAGCTTTCTATGAGTCAGGTCGACTTGAGAACACCTTTCAAAAAAAAATTTACAGTTGAAAGCATAAATTTGTAGACATAATTATTGTTTCTTTAACTGATTTTAGACATGTGTCGGAGCTCCATATTCCTATACACGGATATTCACCCGAAAAAAAAAAAATCCTTATAAGTATGAGAAAAAAATATTCGTATATGTTTTCTTTTCTTAAACAAATCTAAAACTGATCATATGTAGAAATTGTATGAAAATTTTAAAGTACTGTATAAATTTTTATTGACTATTGTTAATATATATATATATATAAGAAATACAACATAACCTCACTTTTACATTTTGTAAATTTAAGTTATTTCTCAATTTACATTTTTTTTTTTTTTTTTTTAAAGATATCTTTATTTTCAATGAATTTTAATCCTCGCTTGTATGTTAACGAAATTTTGAATTTTCTTCCATTTACATTTGTATATACAGCAAATATAAAGGGAATACTTGTCGTGATTTAATTAAAAAAAGTAATTTAAATAAACACATAAAGGAAACGAATACCATCAAGGCAGATTATATTTTTATTGTCTTCTCTAGAACGAATAAATAATGCACCAGAAAACTGAAACGAGAAGCTAAGTTGCTGATTATGCGAATTTAAAATGATCAGTGATCCTTAAAAAGCAGATGTTTAACTGCGAATCACATACATGCTACACAAATTATTATAGTAAAATAAACATCTACATCGGACAAAAGCAATAAAGAATAATACATCTTTATTTTTTTTCCAGACTATAAGTAATAAAAATAAATTATGAACATTTAAATTGAAGTGCATTTTTTATTTTCTTCTATATTCAATAGAAGAAAGTGTTGGATTCATAAAATTTTTCGATAGATTTACATGTTTTGAGAGGTCTAGAACACGATTTTACCATTTATAGAAAATATCTGTCTGTGTGTGTGTGTGACAAAAAGTTTGTGACGACTGTATCTCCGGAACTACTGTTCAGAATTATATATGAATTTATATGTAGAGGTACCTTGACCTAAATTAGTGCCTATCAATTTTTGTCAACTGATCAACAGGTGGCGCTGCTATACAGGAATTTCTGAGATTTAAGAGAAGGCTATATCTCAGGTTCTATTGAGTGTAATCAAACAAAGCTTGATATGTAAAAAGGCTATTATGAGACATTATGATGATTCAATTTGAATTCTTATTGGCCAACAGGTGGCGCTGCTGCTCAACGGTTTCAGCAGTTTAGGCGAAGGCTATATCTCAGGAACTACTGCATAAAATTGCATATAAATTTATAAGTAGATGCACCTTGACCTAAATTAGTATCTCAACTGTTGGTGTCAACCGCTCAACAGGTGGTGCTGCTATACAGCAATATTTGCAATTTAATGGGAGGCTATATCTCAGGTTCTATTGTGTATAATCAAACAAAACTTGATATGTGACAAAGCCATAAGGAGACATTATGTGGAATCAATCTGTATGCTAATCAGCCAATAGGTGGAGCTGCTATGCTGCAATATCCCTCGATAATGGGAAGGCTATATCTCAACTTCTATGGCATATAACTCTACGAAACCTGATATGTGAGATAACCATTATAAAAACGTACTTTTTAAGATGCTACTTATAGGCAATAAAACTGTCACTTTGGATATTTAGTGTTAGTTGTCTCTAAGATGAAAATCGTTTGCATTCATCCTGTTAGATAATCTTAAAAAATAATATTTTTAATAAATTATTTGCACTTAGTAAAATATAGGAAAGTATAGAAGAAAGTCTTGTGGTGGCCAAAACATACTAGTTTACTCTTGAATTTCACAACTCACATAAATGGTTAAAAATTATTATTGATCCTTTTTTCAGTTTTAAATTAAACAATTAGTAATTACATTTCAAATTCTTTTGAAATAATTTACCAACTGTATGACAAGGAAAACTTACCTTATTTTATAATTTTAAAAAGTTTTGCATGATTTTTAGATGAAAAAGTAATTTTCATTTAGTTCTCAGGTGCGGGTTGATGAAAAATTTTTAGTCGGGTTCAGGTCGGTTTTCGGGTTGATGAAATTTTTTTTGTCGGGTTCGGGTCGGGTGACCCCCCCCCTCCCCTTTCAGCGGTACATTTGTCTTGGGAAATCTAGGTAAGTTGCAGTCATGTATTTTAATGCATAAATAGTTTATATGTATCCAATACCTATTGTAATGAGATTTCCCTCCCAGTCAGATTAATTTTAATGTGTGGGTTGGTTATGGATACCCAACATGCACTATAATAGGATTTTGTGAAATTTCCCCCCCTTCCCCCTTTTAAAGGTTAGAAGGAAATACATTTTCAAGACTAACTCTGTTCCAAATTATCTTAGGAAAGTGATTTTTTGATGTTGATTGGTTATGCATACCCAATACACACACCACAAAGAGATTTTGTGAAACTACTTTCTACCTCCTCCCATAGGAAGAGGGGGGGGGAAGTAAAAAGAAAGTTTTCAAGGTTAAATCTGCTTCAAATTATTGTAGAACAGTAATTGTTTATGTGTGGGTCAGTTATATGTATCCAATATGTAGTATAAAAAGATTTTCCAAAATTCTCCCCTTTTTCCACACTTTAGGATCAGGGTGTGTGCAAAGACACGTTTTTAGCATAACTCTGCTCAAAATTATCCGAGGAAAGAGATTCTTTTGATGCATCAATTGGTATGTGTATGCAACACATACTCTAAAGGGGTTGGGTTTCGCGAAATTACCCCCCCCCCCCACCTCCAATACACATACATACTACCACCGTCCGTTGGGGTAGGCTCAGCAAAAAATGCAGTTTCAAGTTTGAATATGCTTCAAATTTTCATGGAATGGCGAATTTTGGCATATGAGTCAGAGATGCTGTTTATGTGCTATAGTGCGTAAATTATGTGAAAAATTTATTGTGGCGGGTACCAGCGGACACGTAATTTCCATTCTTGAAAAAAATAATAAATAAATAAACGAAGAAAGAAAAAAATAAATCTTAAAATATATTTCTTGTTTAAAACTAATATTTTCTTTATATTTTTAAAGCATTCTGCTCTGAAGAAGGAAAAAAGATCTTTTCCTCCTACATAATATTAGTTTAAGACAATTTCAAAAAGAGCTGGTTAAAAATTCCTAAAAATCTGTTTTTCATTTACAAAAAAAAAAAAAAAAATTATATCTGTAATGTATAAATTCATTCATGTGGGGACCCATTTTTTGAAAAATTGACCCAGTTTTTTAAACTCATGGGTCCCAAGATTTTGAAAGACTAGCGGCATCACTGTGAGTATTGATTAAGAATATGCAATATTCTCTCTGATTCGATTTATTGAAAATTCTGATTTTTCCCGCCAGTGGTGGATCAAGAACTTAACTTTTTGGGGAGGGGGGCTAAGATTTGTCAAGATGTTATTCCAGATCAATGAAAATTTTACAATTGTAATATTCAAATGTGAAATGAATGCCAGTATTTTTTTATTTTTTTTTTGGGGGGGGGGTGCTTCCCCCCTTAGATCTGCCACTGTTTCCCGCTGTGGACAGGGGAGTAAATCAGTGCCGAAGGCAGTGGGAACCTGAACTCTTCATGCTGCAAGCGAGAAAATCTCTACTGAATGCGACATAAACTTTAACTTAGGTTTCAACTGATTTTAGTATTTTTATTTTTGAGATTTTATAATAATGATATGGAATTTTGAGAATTCATTTAAATATAGTGTCCAGTGAAGCAGGCAAAGCCTGCTAGTAAGTTATATAGTTCTTCAGAATTATAAAAAGAAATTTGTGATTAATTAGTATGAAAGAAATTAGCACAATTATTTCAATTAAAAATATTACTGTAATAAATTAAAATTTATTACAGTCATACTTAGTTTTTAAAGTTTTAGTTAATTACGGCTGAATCTGCAGCTGCACAAACTGTTCATAAATTGGAATTTTGTAACAATTGATCTGTATTTTTTATTTATAATCTTGCTGGAGATTACTGAAATATTCTACATAATATTCATACTAGAGATATACCAAATATTTGGCCATATTACTGATTATTCCATTTGGCCGAATCTGAAACTATTTGGCTAGATGAATATTCAGTTTGTCCAAATATCCAATTATTTGGTAAGCTATTCAATTAGCCAAATTTATAAAACTTCATTTATTACTTTCTTCTACATTTTAGCAGAAGAAAGTATTGTATTTGTAAAAATTTTTGACCTTTGGTTTTCAATAGATTTTGATTTACGCATTCTGAGAGGAGTAGAACACGATTTGACCAGTTTTAAAAAATATGTCTGTGTGTGATAAATTTTTGTGGCAATTGTATCTCAGGAACTACTGCATAGAATTTCATGCAAATTGGTATGTAGTTGCACCTTGACATAAATTAGTGTCTGTCAACTTTTGGTGAAAATAGTCTTAAAGGTGGCTTTGCCAACCTGCTTTTTCTAAAGTTTTAACATGGTGATATATCTCAAAATTTCGTGTAAATGTGCATAAAGATAATTATTTTTTAATAATTATGAAATTAAAAAGAATTGTTTATAACAGTGATAGTCAACTGAGGAAAATTTTTTGTATATGTAGGAGCATTGCATCTGTCTCCTGTAAATTTTCATTATGTACTCAAAGAGCTTTAACTATGTCCTTTAAAACGAATGATTGAACTATAGATCTGTGATAAAAGTTATTGATCTTTTTCATTAAAGGAAAGAAAAAAATGTATTTTTATAAAATGTTATTTGGAGAATAAAATTGATTTTCTTTGGATATTTGACGTTACGACTTCTCTAGAAATGTAAATCATCTGCATTTATAATGGAAAATAATTTTAATAAATTATTTTTACTGAGAGAATTTGTTTACGAAAATATAGGGTACAACTTCAATATACACCCACAGCTGAATTTGTCGATTTTTCTTTGGTCCTGTTTTGAACGATAACAATGTCGTTCTGGACTGTTTGCGATATAATATGGCAGCTTATATGTTGTTTATTTTAGATTTGTCATTTTATCATTTATGATTTAATCATAATCACCAAATATTGTTGTGGGTGTATACTGAAGTTGTTCCAAATACAGAAGAAAGTCATATAGTGGCCACAACATGATAGTTTTTTTTTTTTTTTTCTTTTTTTTAATTCCGTTTTCACATTCAGAAAACTGTTAATACTCATTTTACAAATTTGAGTTCAAAAATGCGAGTTTTCATTAAGTGCATTTTTCTCAATTATTAGCCATAAAATGAAATAGTACTAAAAATTTAAAAAATTAATTTTTGAAGAATAAGTACTAATTTAATGACTGCGAATTTTTTGAATGTGAAAATAGAATTTTAAAAAATACATTAAGTAATGAATAATTATGGAAACAAATTTTCCCATACAATAACTGTCAGTGAAATTAGGCATTATATGCTCGCAACATGCAAAAAACCCTGAAAACTGGTACTTGCATGCAGAATGAATGGCAAGACTTGTTAATGATATATAAAATGGCTATTATTAAAAATATTTATTTACACTAATCATAAATGATAATATGATATTTGCGAAGTTCTAAGAAAATTACAATGCAAATGAAATATTCAAAATGAAAAATTTCTATAAAAACAAAATAACATGAAATTCAGAGACACAACTGAAGCGAATCCTGCAGATAACATACTATTATTAAGTCTTCCTTCACTATTCATTCTGCATGCAAGTAGCAGTTTACAGTTTTTTGCTTTCTAAACGGTTTTACACCCATCATGTAAATTAAAGCAAATATTTTAAATCTTCCACAGCAATATTAAAAAAGATTAATTACATTTATTATAACAATTAATATTTGAATAAGTACAAATTCTACTATGATACAAAACAAATAAAAGATATCAGAAAAAACTAGTATGTTGCGGCCATGACAAAACTATGTTCATTTTCCTATAAGAATTCACACAATACAAATAATCTATAAAATATTATGCAAACGATTTTCATCCCAGAGAAGTATAACGCAGAATATACAAAAAAAAAAAAAAAAAAAAAGTAAATTTTATGTTTTGCAAAATAAATCGATTGTATTTTAAATTATCACAGATCGATGGTTCAATTATTTTCTGATCGAAATCCCGTTCCGAAATCATTATATGAGGGAAATAAATCTCCCACATTGATTTCAACATTTTTTCCCGAACACACTAGCTCAAAAAATAAATTAAAATGCCGCATTCAACAAAAAGCAAGGATAGTAAAGCGATCATTTAAAATAATAAATATAAAAATGGCGTCGTAAATGTCAACATGTGTGCTACGAGATTGATTCACAAAAGAGTCGTTCTTAGTGGGAGCGATAAAGATTCATTGGTGACTGCCGTAACAATAATATTGTTCCGGCTGCCGTAGCAATAGACACTTCGTAAATTGAAACCAATAAAAATCTTTTAATTCATAAGCTAATAAAGAAAGTTCTGCGAATTTGAATCGTTTTTTATTTTATAATAAACATTCCTGAACTTTTTTTCCGGTGTAAAATTTTATAAATAATGAATATTGGGTAGTTGATCATGATTTATTTTTTCTAAATGTATAGACGGTCCCCTAACACATTTTCACGTGTAACTCTGTTTAAAATTGATTTAAAGTCTATAAATAGGTAAGTTTTCCGAACTGCCTTGATCTCAGAAATCTGAATATGAGGTCAAAAATAGGGGTCGTCATTGAAAAAAATGAAGTTTATACGTGTTTTAATATGTAGATGACCCCTTAAGCAAAATATAACTACACCATTAAAAACTAGACGTTATTACAGATCGATAGGTACAAGCCGCATGTTTCTACGATAATTTACGGTGAAATTGGGTGGGGGGGTGGCGTTTTTTTTTGGGGTGACTGTACATATATATTAATGAATAAATAAATTTATTTTATTTTATTTAATTAAAGTTTTTTTATGTAATTAAAGTTTTAATTTTTAACTTTATCTCTTTTATTACTATATATTTTTTAGTTTATGAACATATACTGTGTATAAGAAAAGTACTGTAATCGTGATAAAATTCAATTTTTAGATTCAATTTTGCGCATTTATATATTTGTATTGTTTTTTAATTCCTTTTTGCTATTTTTATGGTAATCGATGTGCATGAGTAAGTTAAAATTAACCCGATAACGACAAAACGCTTCATTCGAATGATTTTGAATTCTTAAAGTATGTTGTAGGTAACCGTCGCAATAATGGCATAGGTTTTCATGGGTTATGTCCATGTAAAATGTTTTTTTTTACAGAGTTATAAGAATGAATTGTTATACATTGAAAAATGTAGACTTAAATTTTCACAAATATTCTCACATCTAAACTCTTAACTATATTAATTCTTCTCTCTGCCTGAGTGTTTGTTATCAGTATAACTCAAAAACAAATACTAGCGGGAATTCCAACTATATGTTACTTGAAAATTCTCATTTAGATCAGTCAAATTGATCGTGCACAGGAACATGCGATATACGAAAGCTTTTGTATACATTATTTCTGTGGGGAAAATTTATGGTCGATACATATTAACATCTTCATATTGCCGTAAAAAAATATGATACTGACATACATTTTTTATTTCCAGTAAAGCATGTTTCACATACAATATACGATGGAAAATATTTGTCCTGCGTTTACAGGGCCACACAAAATATTGTTTTCTTTTACAAGAATCAAATTTATAGAAGTTTTACTTTTTTAAAAGCATTAATTCATATATATATATATATATATGTATATATTATATATATGAGCTAATTTTTCTAAAAAGAAGCCCTTCTTTGTACATGTTTACGCATAGGTGTAACTTAAGCGAAAATTGTGTGTGTGTGAGGGACATTCCCTTAGACACTTTATCAAAATAAAAAAAAATCTACAGTGACTCCACTAGGCTTTCCGAACATTAACCACTTAACAGTTGTATAAATAAAATAAAGTAAGAAAAATCATTACATACACAAAAGAAAAAATTATAATATGGTGTATCAGTACTTTTCTTCATATAGTATGCTGTTTAATTCAACGCATGTTACGCTTCAAATAATTGAGTCCATAGATCATGATAGATTTTCGCTGTGTACATGAAAAAAAGAAAAAAAAAAAAACAATAACTCCATAAATGACATATTACATATGACATTGTATTCAAAGATTACTACATTAACTATAGAAAGCTAAACTTAAATTAGTATTACTCTATCACTAATCATTTGACTGATTAAAATTGCTTAATGATTCATAATACTATATTAAAAAATAAAAAAGTAGGTTAATAGTGTGTGTGTATATATATATATATATATATATAGAGAGAGAGAGAGAGAGCTAGATAGATACACAGGGTTCCAACTAAAGTGCAAGAACCCTGCATGTTTTTTTATTTTCTCACATAAAATTTTTAACATTGAAACAAATTTGTGCAGCCTTGTGGAGCCAATTCATTAAAATTTTTGGTCCGAAAACAAACACTCATAAAAAAAAAAAAAAAAAAAAAAAAAAAAAAAAATTGAAATGAAAAATTTTTCATCTTTCACAAAAATTAGCAAATTTCAACAAACCCTTCACAACAATGGAATGATTTAAAAGAGTTTTCGAAAAATTTTGATAACAAATTATGTATTTTGCTGATAAGCTTCAAAAATACATTATATTATATTTCTATGATAAACACCAGAAAACTTGGAATTAGATAAATAAACTTGTACATATATATATACAAAGTTTCATCAATTTGCAGTGCAATAACTATGTCAGTGATTGACAGTGAAAAAAAGACGTTTTTAAGCAATTAAATGTAATTAATCTGAAATTATACAAATGAGGTGTAAAATTATGCATCATTAGCAATTCACATTAATCCAGATTTTTTTTTTTTTTTTTTTTTTTTACTCTTCTGCTCTTGCATTCATTAATTGACACACAGTTTTTACCTTTGATGAAAAATTGACATTAAAAATTAGAAGCATTGGGCTCTAAAATGCTCTTAAAAAAAAAAAAAAAAAAAAAAATACAGTGATGGATACAAATTTTATCTCATAGCTCACACTCCCTTTCAAACTCAAATAATCAATTACATTAAATATTGGCACTGTTAAAAACAGGTCTAATGAAATAAACAGATCTTACTGCTATTTCATCATTCATAATGGTCAGCAGCCATTTTGAATCTTTCAATAATGACATGAGTAAAAATTTGATTGAAAGATAAACCACGGGTAAGTTTTGTATTAATTTATATACTAAATGTTACATGTAAGAGAAAAAAATATACAGTATTGCTTAACAAATTAAAAAAGAATTAGTATTCTATAAACATTTAAATAAGAATAATCACAGGAAAAAATACTCACAGTTAGGCTTAGTAAATAAGGTGAAAGAAAAAAAACCAATGTATATAAAGACTTAAAAATGATCTTATCTTATTAATTATTTTAGATATTAGAATATTTTAATTGAAAAATAACTAGTATGATAATCAATACATATCTACTATAATGATTACACTGAATTTGCAATGATTTTTAATAATATCTAGTATAAAATGTCCTCCGTGTTCAAAATACTTTTCATACAACTTAAGTATATTGCATAATTCTATACATGAAACATATACTGTAAAAATGTTAAAATAAATTATGTGTTATACTCTAACAATACTTTCTATTAAGAGTTTAACTTAAGTACTTAAATTATCTAACTACCTAATTTCTTTCATGTACTGTTTAAAAACATATGACAAATGATGTAGAAATTTACTATGACCTTGTGTTTATTAACAGAGAGGGAAAAAGAAAATACAAAATACCTTAAAAAGAATAAATTGATATTTAAAGCTTACTTTAAAGTTATATTTCTGTATTTTACAATGTAAGCTTAGCAGTTATTGTTTGTTTTAAACCTAACAGACAAATTTCTTTAAAGTTTAAGAACAATAATAACAAAAGATTGTAAAGAAAAAAATTAGGCCTTTGACGGTTGATTTTCAACCTGACACCTGGAGTCTCCTCCATAGCTGCATTGTGTAGGGGTTTAGTTGTTTTCCAGGTGCCGGCCCCTTCCCTACACTAGGCTATGGATTCTTCGACTTCATCTATAGTAAAATCCATATGTGTATTCATCTTTTATAGATTACTAATTTTAAAAATGAGGTCTTTTACCATGTAAGTAAAATTTATAATTATATTCTTACATGTACAGTAACTTATCATAATTCCTTATTAAAAAGTTTAAGTTATTTTTGTTAGTATTTTTTTTTTTTTTTTTTCAAAAAGTTTACAAAACACTATCTTTATAAATAAATAAAAATATTTTTTTAACTAACATAATCAAAGTAGACATCAAATTAAATCTTATGAAATTCTCTTTAAAATGAGGAGTCCGAAATTTCTTTATCTCTTATAAAACATAATGTGTTTATTTAAGCTAAAAAATGCCCAATTTTCAAAATCAAAAGATATAAAATATTTTTAAGAGCATTTTATCATTTATTTCAAAAAGAGGAATGATTCCTGAATGTTTAAAACTAAAACACACTTGGCATGGGTTGATTTTACAAACAAAAAAATTTGTAAAGCATGTGTGTAGCACAAAATAGCCTGCCTTTAACTAATTCAATAAATATTAGAGATTATATTTTAAACAGGGCTTTGCACAGTACTTTTAAACTTTTTAATGCATAATTTTCTGCAAATTAACCTTTATTTATAGATACTGCATTAAAAATTAATTTAAATACAAGTGGTAGATGATAAATTTGCGATTAAGCTTACTTTTATCTGTTTACACTGTATTTCAATAAAACAACGATAATTCATAATCTAAACGTAATCTGCTTCTTTTTTAATTTAATTTAACAGCATCCAGCTTCAAATATGTTAAGTAAATATGTAAAATTAATATTTACAAGAGGATTATTAAAGAGTAAACTTTTGACAAAATTGTTACATCATTCTTTTTTTTTTTCTTTTCCAAAATAAAAAAGCCTTAATTAAATCAAATACAAAACTAATCTGTCTTTCTTTCCTTTTTAATTAACAAAAGATATATACATAATTAAACAGTTAAATATTTAAAATTATACATGTACAAGTAACAAGCAACATACTTAAGCATTTTATGCAAGTCCGTTTCTTAAATATCCTAATCTGAAAACACATGGACGAACCCATTTTTACAAAACAATTTATATAATTCAAACTTCACGCTACTAAAATATATATTACAAGCTTTAAAAATATGCAAGTATCACACTCAAAATTTTGTTAAATTTGAAATATTGACGTTCAGGTTGACATTTCCGTGGAATTGCCTTACTACGAATCAACAGCTATATAATAAAATTAAATTAATGTCAGGCACACTGATAAGATTATATATGAAAGAAAAAGATATACATTATTCAAAAAATACTTCTATGTAGATTTTTCATTTTAAAATTTATAAGTTTAATATATGTTTACAATAAATTTTGGTGAGTATTTTATAATAAGACGATTAATATATATATATAGCGAATAAAAGTAGTCTTAAAGATACAATAATGAAGTTGCAGCAATCTTATAAACAATACACCCGCGAGATATTCATCAAACAAAATCTATTCAATTTCAAAGTATTCAAATCAAAAGAAAAGGAATAACTTGAAAAAATATAAATATATTTTAAATGAATAATAAAAATTTTTTCTCTCAAATCGCTCACACAAACAAAACAAACTATCCTCAAATACGTTTAGTTAAGCGGAATTCGTATTTGTCAGCAAAGCTGATTGGTTCCGTGGTGTAAACATTCCATGACGTACGCAAACCACTGACGAGATGCGCAGAACAAATGTCAAGAAGATTTCTCGATCTCTGAGGCTCCAAGGTCTTGTGCAACCCTGCTCCCGCTCAGGCGAAATCATTCTCGCCAACATTTGGCTTGATTTGGTCGATTCGAGTACAATGCGTAAATTCGCATCCACGACCGGTCGAGATCGGTCCATTCCACTGAACGACGTGACTCTGGATCGGTCGACACCACTGAACGCTTTGGCTCGGAATCTTTCGACCGGTCGTGGATCGGGCGCTCTACTGAACACGCCCGATATGTTCCGTTTATATTGAAACTTTCCAACCGGAAGTGTTTCATTTGTATGTACCCCTATATTCTAGAAAAATTTTCATATAACTGTTGTCATGTGTCAGTTCTCTTTTAAATTAAAAAGAATAAATGTATTTAAAATAACTATGAACAGTTTTTTCTGAATTGCAAAATATTTTAACGTAATTAAATTTTAATTTTTGTAAAGTACTAATCCGTGGTAAAGTAACTCAATAATAAAAAAAAAGAAGCTATTATTTGTGCAGAAAAGTTGGCAATAGCTCTTCCTGATGGTCACACTTCCGACAGATGGCGCGGCCTAGAACTATAAATACTTCAGCTCCACACATTTTCTCTAGAGCTTCAGCTTGTTCAATGTATGTCAAAGCTTTTTTCTTCTAGGGACGCTGAATACAGCGTTCAAAATAAAACATTAGAATCAAATAACATTTGACGAAAAATCGCCAACACTGGTAACACTAACAAGATGTTTTTGCGGTTTGAGGTTACAGAATCGATTTCTTTAGTGCACTAAATCCTGCCATGTACTCTAATACGGTCTTTTGATTGGCTAAATTTCTGTAAGGGGTTGTGCTAGTATGCACTTAGTATATAGTCCCCCGGATTAATGTAATTTAGATGTAAACCGTCGCCAATTTGGCTATTTAAAGTATGCCAAATGAGCAAAGAAACAAAATTTGATTATTTTATGAAATTTAAGCATTGTTCACCAGAAAAAAATGAACACAATTATTTATTGTTTATACAGAAAATATATATTATTGAAAATCACTTTAATTCGATTTTTTTACTTTACCATTACCGTGTATCGGTAAGTACGATAGGCCTAATATGAATTTTTTGATGCTTTTAATTTACATTCATATTAAATGTTTAGAACTTAATTAGACAGGTAATAAGCTCTATGCTGTTTCCAGTTTAATTATGATAAGTATTTCACAATGTAAGTATTTTTTTTAAATATCAGTAGTCGGATAAAATTTTTGTGCAACGTGTACATTTTGCGTATGAATAAACAATCTGTTATCTGTTCTTAACAAAATTTCACAAACTTACATATTTGAAAAGTCCCCCCCCCCCTTTTTAATGCTTATTTTGGATTATTTATTCATATATATATATATTTTTTTTTTTCATTAGTGCTTATTCATATTGATTGGCAACTGATTTTCTTTCATAATAAAGATTTAGATTAGCAGTGGAATACTGGAATTCGCGAATCTTATTTTAAAATTGATAAAATCGCCGAGTGTACTGCTTATTTTAAAACATTTTAAATTTTTTTGTAAATGCATATAAACTTCTATTTTCTAAATATGCATATATTTACATTTTTATTACTCCCTTCCGTTTACGATTTACGTAACAGTAACCAGCAATAAGTTTAGGTTTTTTAACGAATTCTCATTATTATCTTTAATAATGTACAAGATATTCTAGAATGTGCTGATCTTCATTATTTTACACATATTTTTAATGCTTTGACTTGTAATTTTTTTTTTTTTTTTTTTTTAATTACTATCCCGGAATTTTTCATTTAAATCCCACAACATTTCCTCCTTTTTTACGAGAGTAGAAATATTGAGTGCATATGAGTTCATTTTATCTCTTATGTCTCAGTGACGTTACTCAAGCTAAACTATGCCCAATTTTATGTGCTTTGCTATTATTACAAATATATTTAATGTTTCTGAGTTTTAATGAAGCCTAAATTCAATAAACGATATTTTTGAGTTTTAGTAATTAACTGATTTTTTTTTTTTTTTTTTTTTTTTTTTTTCAATGTTAAATTTAATAGTGGTGGTGTTTGTAATGAATCTTTTTGCAATTATATATGACTTCTTATGATTTATACAGGGCTCAAAGTGTTCCTATATATTTCAAAAAAATCATGAGAAATGTCCTATATTTTATAATTCTTTGCATTTTTCCTATATTCTACTTCTTACTTGTTTTGCACCCTATTTAAAATCTCGTATTTTTCGAAAATTACCATTCATAGTGAAAATAATTGCTTTTTCTTCTCAACATTCACTCTACTAATATGATTGGAAATCATAGGTTGCATAGTTTGTCATATGTAAATAATATAGTACACATAAGAAAAAAACAAAGAAAATTTATTTCCAATGTTTAATTTAAAAAATAATAAAAATAAAGCTTTTAAAACAATCGGATCGTTTTATTATATATATATATGTATATAAAGATTTCTCAATGTTCTTGTGGTTTTTAAATTATTTATTAATGATGTTTAAATATCAGGGTTGTCGATTTTTTTTTTCTTTCTCTCTCTCTCTCTCTCTTTTCAATTTATATCTGTTATTTGTGGTTTAATATGTGCATATATAAATGCATAATATCCATCCACACTATCAATCATTTTTCTTCAATTTAAAAAATATAAATATTTCCATAAAAACAATAAACACAGGGCTGCCATTGGCGACTAAAAAGGCAACTAAAGAGACTATTTTGAAGGAAAGGCAACTATGGTGACTATTTTAGCCAAAATATAGGCAAAAGCAACTATTTTGATATCAGTTGAAAAAGTTAAGCAACAATTTTAAACATTTAGCAACGAAAAAGAACAACTTCTGGGGTTATATTCAAAAACAAATCCTAGTCCAAAATTAACCCTTCGCAAAATTTTATCTTAAAAGGATTCTTTTACAAAAAAGGTTTACTTAAGTAATCATATGCAAATCATGACATATTTCCTCAATCGGGCGCTAGAAAAGAAAAACATTTTTTATTTGGGGTTAAAAAATATTTTGGGAATGAGCTATGAAAATGAATGCAAACTAGTATGCTGTGGCTACCACAAGACTTTCTTACATATTTTTCTGTACAAAATAAGATGCAAGAGTATATTTTTTGAGAATAGCATAATTTTTTAATATATATAATTTTATTAATACCGTCGAACCTCGTTAACATGAATATCAAGGGAGATAAAAAAATTTGTTCATGTTATCAGTAGTTCATGCTATCAGTAGCCAATCTTCATATAACTAAACTAATCTTCCTTTTAACGGGGATTGTGGAAACAGTTCATGTTAAAAGTAATTCACGTTAATAGTGTTCACGTTAACGAGGTTAGATACTGCACTTCTTGAGTATATTATACAGTTGGTTCTCTGTTTAACGACGCTCTACTTAACGACGATTTCTATTTAAAGACGATATTTCACAGTCCCTACCCCCTTTGCTGCAAAAATTTTCTATTTAAAGACGACAATGTTTCTATTTAACGACGATTTTTTCTTTACTTTCCCCTTGAAACTCTTATTTGTAATAGAGAAATTTCCTGTAGAAGAAAAAAAAATAACTTTCAACAAACACAGAAAGTTTATTTCATACATGCAATGTTGCAATCATAAAAGTGTTGCAGGGTTTACAAGAAAAAGAGGTGGGGGTTACTGTTTCTTGGAAAATCGAATAATGGAGCTGTGCGGGAGTGCAATCACTCTATTGTCCCTAACCCCTTGTCATGTGACTTTCTGTAGCAGTTGCCTCCCATTCATTCCGATAAGGCGGTCTTTGCTTGTGCGTGTGTTTATGTTTAGAGACTTAGCGAGTGTGTTGTGTTGAAGTACGAAGTGAGCCGAACATTATGGCATCAAAGCGAAAGCATCTCAGTCTACACGAAAAGGTGAAAATTATTGAAGAATGGGAAAAAAACATTGGAATGACGAAAGTGGAAATTGAAAAAAAAATTTGAATTACCTGAGTCTACTCTCAAAGGCATTTTAGCAAGCAGAGAAAAAATTGTTGAATCAGCACAAAAATTCTGTTTCGGATACACACCCAAGCGTAAGAAAGAACCCAGCCATTAGACTTGGGTATCATTCGCAGCATGAAAATTAGAAAATTTACAATCTTGGAAGCAATGCACATGATAACTTTAGCTTGGAAAGAAGTTTCTTCATCCACAATAAAAAAAACTGCTTTCGCAATGCCGGCATTCACAAAGAACTTGACGTAGAGCTGCAATGTATGGATGTAGAAATCAATGAAGATGGCATTACCCATGATCATGAAGAATGGAGAAGTGTTGTTCAAGGTGAGGATATTTCAATTGAAGATTTCTTCCATTGTGATGAATCAGTTTTAACAACAGACTATAGAAATGTACAACAAATTTATGAGGATTTAGTAAACGAAACTATAGTGTCAGACGAAGAAAGTGAAGTTGAAGAAACGGAAAATGAGATACCGCCACCATCTTACAAAGAGGCAACTTCGGCTATAGATGTTCTCCGACGTTATATTGTCTCATCGAATGTGGAAGACGACACATTTAATATTTTAGACAATCTTGAAAAAATAATAATGAAAACCAGGCCAGAGTTGAAGCAATCAACACTTTTTGATTTTTTTTAAAAGTTAATTTATTGTATTTTTTGTACCCATTTTTAATGTAATTTAAAATGTAATTTTTGAAAATAAAGTACAGTAATTGTTAAAAAAAAACATAACATTTTTAAGCACGCCAATATATAGAGAAATATATTAACAGTCCTAAGCCTGTAAAGTGTGAAGGAAAATGTTATGCACATAATTTTTTCACATATTCTGTTTAAGGACGTTCTCTACTTAACGACGATTTTTTACGGTCCCTTGAAAGTTGTTAAACGGAGAACCAACTGTAGTATCTTTTATGCAAACATTATTAAGACTTTCTTTATGAAGATTTTATAGTGCCCTTTTTGAATTATTGCGAATATTATAGTGCCCCTTTTGAGAATATTAAAGTGCCCTTTTATTGAGTTCCTCTCAGCAGCCCTTTTTTTCTAGAGTCAACACTAGTAAGTCAAAGATCTGGGGTTCGACTCCCGGTCCAGGCATTATTTTCACTCAGTTGGAAAAATAAATTTTCAATAAATATCAGAGTACATATGTTACAAATTATGCATTTTTTATTTCTAATTGAATTTACAGCACCGACAATGTTCAAGCACATCTTCCACAAAGACCTCATATTTTCTTTGGAGTCGAGCACCTTTCTGAATACTTTGGACAGACAGAAAATGTCTCTAGTTTTTGAATGTTTCATATTATAAAAGAAATTATCTTCAGCCAGAGTAATCTTCAAACTCGCATTATTGGGTGCTAGAGTCAGAAACAATTTTTAACTCTGTGTTGAAGCTGCTACAGATTTTTTTTTTTTTTTTTTCCTTATATGAGTAGAAATATGATTTTTTAACCACTAGCAATAGAAAAATGTGACGAAACCTTACAAAATATCACAGGAAAAAGAAAAAAAGAAAATACAAAGTAACACTAGTTATGAAAGTTTCAGAATTATTTTGAAAATTGGGGACAGATGACAGAAAATGTGGTCCCCAATTCTTATTTTATTTTTCGGGACAGATCATCGAAATCAGGGACTGTCCCTGGAAAATGGGGATGTTTCATCACCCTAACTTAGTATCATCCATCAAGCTTTATAATTTAGGTAGAGAGCGAAATGGCAACCCCCTTGTGTGGCTAACAGAGTCTCTGTCACGTGACAGTGACTTTTAGATTTCTCATTTCTCCTGTGCATGTGAACTACTGCGGTATTGTGTTAAAGTGCCTTCACACTGGCCATTCCGTTCCGCTGTCCGTTGCCCGCAGAGATTCTGTCAGTGAACTCTGTTATGTTCCGCGGGAGTTCACTGCATCAGAATAATCGAAAGGACACTGAGAGTAAAAATAAATGAACCAATCATGTTGTAGTGTAGTATCAAGAAGCAGCAACCAGCCCTTTAAAAAACATTTGTTTTGATTTTCTTTTCAAAGTAGCATAAGTATTCATTTTAAACAAAGTTGGGAAAGAGAAAAATAATGAATTTAAATATATATTTGAATTATAATATACTTATTTTATGAGCTCTCCGAAAACCCAAATAGGAATATAATATATAATATTTTCCAAAATAATTTTTTCTTTATTCCATTTCTTACTTTTTAAAATTTTCTAATATAATTTTCGATGCTATGGATAAATATCAGCTATTTTTTATACATTTTCTGATTTATAAATGCTTCCATATTTATTTTAAAGAATTTTATTCCTTTAGAATGTAAGATCTTTAAATCCATACAATGAAAATACCTTAGAAATATGCAAAATATATTAAATGCACCAAACTCATTTTTATTTTGAGACATAGAATTAAAAGCTAATTGACTGCATTTAAGCCTTGGTGCACTGCCTCCATAGTGACAGTTTTAAAGTATCTTAGTCCGTATTTACGAGAGTTTCGAAGACAACCACGAGAAACTTCAAGCAGCTATCTTGACAATCGCGATTTTGGTTCAAACCCGACACTTCCCGTCAACCAGTTTATTATTTAGAAATAAATTTTAGTGATGAAATGTAAGCCTTGTATGCAGTATAAAAGTAACTTTAAAATTTTGTCTAAAACAAATTTGCAATATTTCTATTCTAAAACTAATTTTTTATAGTCATTCAAACTTTAATTCAAAAATTTCTACCATTAAATATCAAAAATGACAACAATTTTAATTAAATGGTAAAAAGCAGCATTTTAAATTTCTATTCCAAATTTTCTTTTTATCCAAAAAGAAAAGAAAGAAAAACTTATTTCAGCATTTAAAATGTTAAAAAAAGAAAGAAAGAAAAACTTTTTTTTTAGGTAAATAACTTTTTTAAATAATCTCTAAGTTTAAAATAAATAAATCAGTTTGTAAAAAATTTAAATCAATGAACCTAAAGCCTGAGAAAATAAAATATTTTATGTGTAATAAACTGAGCTAGATGAAGATAAATTTCTCATAGCAAAATAATCAAGACATTTACTTCACTCCCTCTTCCATGCTACTAATGTTTTATGTGCACTTGGGCTCTAGACCTAGGTGCATTGCCTCTGTATAGATCTTTTCAAAGAGACCTAGCTTGCAACCATAGAAAAGTCTTAACGGCTGAGCTGATGAACATGACCATGACCTGGAATTGAACCAGGCACTTCCCATCTACTAATTTCAAGAGCAGAACCTCTCTGCCACTGCTGGAGCATGTTTTATTTGAGAGAAAAAAAAAAAATATATATATATATTTGATGAAATGTATGCTTTGTATGTGATGTAAAAAGATTTAAAATTTTACCTAAAACAACTTTGCATTATTTCTGTACTAAAATTATTTTCTCTAGTTATTGCAACTTTAATTCAAAAATTTATACCATTATTCTTTTAAAATGTCAACAATTTTAATCAAATTATAAAAAATGGCTATTTAAATCACTATTCTAATATATATATATATTAATTCATTAATTAAAAAGATGTATCTTATCTTTTAGAATGGGAGAAAAAAGTAAATAAAAATTTCAAATAATCTCTATATATGTTTAAAATATTTAAACTCTGTTTTGTTTCTTTTTTTCATTTTCATCTTTTAACCAAAACAAAAATTATGTGGTACACATTGATTATTAACACTTTCCAACTGTACGTACTTGTTGTATCGTATAACTTTCTATGTTCTTTGCCTATTGTATCACATAACGGACAGACAGAAGGACTGAAAGGCATACGAATAGAATAATTGTATTCCTAATCGCTCTTCAACATTGAAATGCTGAATGCAAAAGAAGATACAGCCATGATATTCTAACTGTTGGCTTTAATGTATCTGAATATTTTAGTGTAGCCCTGTAAATCTGAAAGTTAGCCATATCACATTCAATACAAAACATTATTTTAGCATTTTAACAATAAATGTCAATTTCATTATAAATTTTAGTCGAAAGTTATTTACATATGATTTATAAAAATGCCTGTCCTAAAATGCAATGCATTGGAATTTTTTAGGGTGTCCCTGTTCCCAAACCTGTTGTACACAACCTATTAATTCCTTTTTAAATAAAAAACATTCTATATTAAACTTGAATAACATATATCAATTTTTAAAAATTCTGAAAATCGTTAAGGACATTCGGGGGCAGGCACACAGACAGATAGAATGATGGACAGTCAAATACACAAATTGCAATCGTATTCACAATTAAAATTTTTTTGTAAATATTTAATATAAAGGGAAATGAATTTCCAGAAAATTTCCAATAATAGCCCTTAATGTAACTCAATATTTTTGTATAGTCCTATCTAATCCAATCTAATGCGAGTAATACTATGTTCTATAGAAAACATTCTGTTGTCCATATGAATAACATATTTCAATTTCATCGAGATTTGTGCAAAGTAAAGTTACTAAAATTTGGTTTATAGAATTAGAATACTTTCGGGTGTTCCTGTAGTACACAAACCAGTAATGGTATTTACTCCATTTTAAATTGGGAATATATTCGATAACAAACTTGAATATCATATTTTAATTTCATTAAGATTTGTGTAAAGTAAAGGTATTAAAATATAGTTCCTAAAAATAAAAATACCTCTCATAGAATTCAATGCTGTAGAATACTTTCAGGTGTCCCTGTACACAAACCAGAAGAGGTATTCACACCATTTTTAATAGGGAACATCCGATAATGAATTTGCATAACATATCAGTTTCAAGAAATTCCATAAATATTTATGGGAGTTGGAGCATGAACAGACAGACAAACCGAAGTCATTAACACTTTTCAACCTTAATAAGAAAGCACCACAGAACTGGAGTTTAAAATTATTACTTACAAAACTTTGAATAAACACCATATAATGCAATAAACTTGCAACAATTGTTTTGGGTTGCCGCTTTGACTGCAGTATTCGGGCCTACTTTGTTTGCCTGATGAAGGGTCGTGTGCTGTTTCAACCCGAAACAATTGTTGCGAGTTTATTGCATTTTATGTGTTTATTCAAAGTTTTGTAACTAATACTTTTCAACCTTTGTTGAAAAGTGTTAAAAATGTATAATTTCAGATCATTTAGATTAATTGCAGCTATTTCTTATGCAACATTTTTGTATTTATAAATGCTTCTTCTTTTATTACTATTTATTTCAGATTGTGAGAAATTACAATCTATGAACTGAACATCGAAGAAACTTTTGAAATATATTAAAGTACAATAAACTCAGTGGGACAAAGAAAAAATTATCTTTACAAATTAATCAAGACATTTACTTCCCCCCCCCATGCTAACGATGGTTTAGTTTGGAGATGGAATTGTAGTAGTTATTTGGCTTTTGAAGGAATTTTTGCAGCATTTATGTGTGTTTTGAAGAAAACCATGGAAAACTCTGAATGGTCAGGTTGATGTGTGTTACTAGAGATTGAACCTGTCATATATGCTTTGTATGTGGAGTAAAAATGACTTCAAAATTTTCTACAACAAATTTGCATTATTTCCATGCTAAAACTGAGATTGAATTCTGCTCTTCCTGTCTACCAGCTTAGGTGTAGTGATATAGGTGTTTATAATGACATCTGGATAGAGTGCATTTTGTGGGGGTCTTTTTAAGCAATCCTAGCTAGTATTTATGCAAGATCCGAAGAAAACAATGGAAAACTCCGAGCAACTAGTCTGAAGAGTGTAATCTGGGTTCGAACACTGCACTTCCTGTCTACCGGCTTCAGTGTAATGGTGTAAAGGCCAACTGACTACATGAGGGTCCTAAGCTTGGATAAAGTGCCATGTGTGGGGTTCTTCATAAGAGATTCCAGCTGTTATTTAAGAGTTTTGAAAAAAACACAGAACTCCAAACTGTTAGGCTAACTAGCATGGTCTGAGTTCGAACCATTCATTTTCTATTTACGTGTCTACCAGCTTTGGTGTAGAGGTACAGGGGATAAAGCTTACTGACTACACTGCCTGGATGAAGTGCCCTCCAAGGGGCCATTCTAAGCTGTTTTAGACAGTATTTGCCTGGCTTTCGAAGAAAAACTACAGAAAACCTTGTAAGGCTAGGACAACGAGTGTGACATGCGATTGAACCTCGTACTTCCTGTCTATCAGCTTAGTGAGCCAGAACTTCTCGGCCACTGGTGAAGACCCAGTGGGCTGATTTATTTATTTATTATCAAAACATTTACCCTTTTATTCCTGATAATTATGTTTTATTTCACAGAAAGAAAAAGTTATTTGCATTATTTCCATGACAGAGATTTAAATCTTTATTCTAACTATACATATATATTTAATTCAATAATTAAAAAGAAAACACACTTTCCTTATCATTTAAAAAATTTCAGTAAATATAAGTTTCAAATAATTTTTTACAAGCTTAATTTTTCTAAACTTGGCTGTGCCTAAAAAGTACATGAAATTCCATATTTCCTTAGTCACTTATATGCATGTATGTATGATTTGTATGCATGAAAAAGAAAGGAAAAAAAATTACAATTTACCTTGAAACCTCGCCATGAGTATCCTTTCGCAGTCAAGCTCAACTCGCCTTCAGATGAATGTGTTGATCTGAGGTTATTACTTCTTCCTTTACATCTGATTTCAACATATCACACTATCTTTTTAGCGTCTAGACATATTTGAGTATGCTAGCAAGATTACATCAACAGACACAGTATAAACACTGTGCCTATCAATATAATCCAGCTGGCAATCAAAATTTAGATGTGGAGAACTTTCTCAGGAAAAGCCTGCCATTGATTTCTTTACGCTTCATCTTCAGTAAACTGAAAAAAAAAATATATATATATATATATATATATCCTGTTGAAAATTCAAATATGAAACACTAAATAATATAACATTTCTCTAAAAATTTTACATTGCCCAAACTCTCAATTTACTAGATTTCATTCGCTTTTGGGTAGTGCTGTATGTTACCTGAAAACTGCCTCTTAAAGTGCTGTACTAAAAATTGTATCATAACAATTTGAAATCAGAAGTAAAGTTTATTGTATAAAATAAATGATGTGTGTGCATAGAAAAAATGCATTTCAGTTTTAGATCATCCTGAATATATACATACATTCAACAGTTGTAAGCAACAAGAAAATTCTTCAAAACTTGTCTAAATCACATGCGAAAATTTATGACAATGAGAAATGTCCGATTGAAAGCAAAATAAAATGAATGTCTGTCCTGCTGTATCAATAAATGGAAACAATCTGATTATGTATACAGAGCTACACCAAATTTTTAATATTGTATACATCATAATAATGTAATTTAATGCACACCATTGAAATTCACATAAAAATATATTTTCTACAGAACATAGCAGAAAAAGCATTCATGATATTTTTTCTAGGCCTACAAGAAAATATTCATATATGACAAACATTCAGGCAAGAGGATATTAAAATTGAACATGGGCACCTTGTGATCCCATAATGTGTAATATAAATGTAAACTAAGAAGTTGGTGCCCCGCTTAAGGGAAAAAAAAATCTTACATACCCCAACCTTGCTTTTAACTAAAATAGCATCTCTGCTTTTATCAATAATCTTAGTGAAATTTCTATACTTCAGTTTCAACAACTGCATGGAATTAGTTTAAGGAAAAAAAATATCTGAGAAAATTTATTCACAATATTCATGCGCTTATATGAAATCTACATGTCATATTTCAGCAAAATTCAACTTTAAAAAATATTTACATAAATTTTGTATAAAAAATAATTAATTGAAAAGGATCACCACTACTTTAAAAAATTACAATAATAAATGCATGTTTCAAAGTACATTTGAAAAGAAATAAATAAAAAAATATGAATCCATGAAATTAAATTTTTAAAATATTCAACTAAGCAATGAAAACTTAAAAAATAATAAATATCCATTGGCATTTTCATAATTTTTTTAAAAAATAATATTGATTCAAAATCTTTTTGAAAATATAAAAAGAAAAAAAAAACATTCATTTTAATATTGTTTTGATTAACCTAGTTTTATCATTACTAAGTCACGTTGCCTCTCAAAATTCCAATGAAATATGAAGAGATCAATATTTGAAAAATTAGAGTTATTTCTCAGTGAGAAAAACATCTGCAGAAATTTGAGAAGGAAAATAGATAATTCTACATAGAAGCATAGTTTTTCTGTTACAAACAAAGTAAAATAAGTACATAATAATAGAAATTTAATATCATGTCTATTTGCCAGAGGCATTTTTCAGTATGAAGTATTATTTAATAAAATAAACAACTCGGACATGTCAAAAGAGTCTTTCAATGTGAACGAATTGTGAATATTTATCGAAAATAAATAAATTTTAAATGTTAAATAAATATTCAATTAACTACACAAATAAATTTATTTTAAAATTAAAATATGTTACCATGTTCCAGCATTTTGCTTTCTTGTATCATTATTATACTTTTTTTCCCCTATGTATGTAATCTATTGTTCAGTCATCGAACAAATATTCGTTTTCTTGACTCTTGAGTAATTTTTAAGACTGAAATAATCTATTTTCTTTTTCAAAAAACTGAACATATCACTTTCGACAACGTAAACAATTTACATGAGATGCATGAGGCTTGCAAGAAGAAAATGACTCTTTCAGGGCCGTTCCCACCATCTCCGGTTAAAGGGAAAAACTCAGATTAGCACTCACAGCTGAGATTTCTGTGTCCCACCAGGGCCGGCTCTAACGTTTTTGCCGCCGTAGGCAAACCTCAAAAGTGCCGCTCCCCCCCCCCCCCCCCAAACTTTAAAAACTTTCAAATTAAAAAAATATATACATTTATATTTAAAAAAAAATCATATAAACGGTCTAATAGAATTGAGCTAAGTAAATAATACTCATATAATTTTTATTACTATTTCTTTTTCTTTCCTTTTTTTTTTTTTTTTTTTTTTTAGTTAAAAACACAAAATCCTTGGAACTAATACTAGTACAGACAATATTTTCTAAACAGCAAAGAATAAAGAATGCTAACACAATATACAAAATTTAAACCTGAATAAAATAATCTCTTTCGAACCTTTTTCTCTGAAAGTCTCAAATAACTTCTTGTATATCTAATTTGTTACTCAATTCGTGATCAATGTCCAACATTGCTAACCCATTGAGTCGATTTTTACTAGACATGGTTTTAAAATATTTTGTTATCATTTTTAGTTTAGAAAAAGATCTTTCTTCGTTAGCAAAAGTTATGGGCAAGGTTAACAAATTTTTTAAAGCAATGCTTAAATTCGGCCCAATGTTAAGGAAGGTAATGAATTTAAGGACATCAACTGGACATTCTTTTTTTTTTTTTTTTTTTTCAAAAGTGAAGAAGATAAAGTATATTTTTCCAGCCAATTTTAAAATGTTAAGATCAGAGGAATCGCCATCTGTTAAGTCGTTTCCCAGATCTTAACAGTGGGTCAAGTAATTCATTTTTACTTTCTTCTATATGTAATATAGAGAAAGTATTGGATTCGCGAAAATTTTCGACCTCCGTTTTTTGACGGATCTACACGTTTTGGGATGTCCTGAACACGAATTGATAGTTTTTAAAAAATGTCTGTCTGTCTGTCTGTCTGTGTGTCTGTGGTTTAGTGTTTTCACCATATCTCACGAACCAATGAATGAAATTAAACCAAACTTGGTATATATAGTTGGAACCTGACGGGGCATGGTGCTGATTAGATTTGGGGATCAATCGTCCAGCAGGTGGCGCTGTGATCGCAAAATTTCGTATTTTTCACCGTATCTCACGAACCGATGAATGAAATTGAACCAAACTTGGTGTATAGTTGGACCCTGACATGGAAAGGGTCTGATAAGATTTTGGGATCAATCACCCAGCAGATGGCGCTGTGATCACATTTTATGCAAAAATTTTTAACATGGCAGCATAGGACAAAATTCCGTATAAATGGGCATAATAAAAGTTATTTTAAACTTGTGATTGTAAAATTAATATGAATTATTGATAATAGTAGTAGTTAACTAAAAAAAAAAAATTGAGCATGTGGGGGCATCGGTTCCCCCCCCCCTTGGGGGGGGGAAGTACCCCCCGGGGAAGTAAATTTTCAAGATGGGTATCTTTCGAAAGGTCTCGTTGATAATAGTAATAGTTAACTGGGAAAAAATTTTTGTGCATGTGGGGGCATCGGTTCCCCCCCACCGGGGGGGGGGGGGGCAAAGTTTCAAGATGGGTATCTTTCGAAAGGTCTCGTCAATACCTTTAAAACGAATGGTTGAACCATAAATCTGTGATAATTTAAAACAAAGTTATCGATTTTTTTTACTTTTAACGTAAAAAAAAAAAAAAAAAAAATTTTTTTTTTTTTTTTAAACGAAATTTTACCAAATTTGATATTTAGTTGGTCCCCGACATAAACTGGTGCTGATTATGTTTGGGGATCAATAGCTCAACAGGTGGCGCTGTGATAGCATTTTATCTAAATTTTTAACATGGCAGCATAGGACAAAAATTCGTATAAATGTACATAATAAGAGTTGTTTTAAACTTGTGATTGTAAAATTAATATGAATTATTGATAATAGTTGTATGTAACTAGGAAAAAAATTTTGTGCATGGGGGGGCATCGCTTGCCCCCCTCGGGGGAAATACCCCCCAGGGGGGGGTAAATTTTCACAATGGGTATCTTTCGAAAGATCAGGTTGATAATAGTAGTAGTTAACTAGGAAAAAATTTTTGTGCATGGGGGGGCATCGGTTACCCCCCACCGGGGGGGGAGTACCCACCCGGGGGGGGGGGCAAAGTTTCAAGATGGGTATCTTTCGAAAGGTCTCGTCAATACCTTTAAAACGAATGGTTGAACCATAAATCTGTGATAATTTAAAACAAAGTTATCGATTTTTTTTACTTTTAAGGCAAAAAAAAAAAAAAATCGTATTTTTTTTTTTAAACGAAATTTTACCAAATTTGATATTTAGTTGGTCCCCGACATAAAGTGGTGCTGATTACATTTGGGGATCAATAGCTCAACAGGTGGCGCTGTGATCGTATTTTTTCTAACTTTTTAACATGGCAGTATAGGACAAAATTTCGTATAAATGTACATAATGAGAGTTATTTTTAACTTGTCATTGTAAAATTAATATGAGTTATTGAAAATAGTAATAGTTAACTAGGAAAAAATTTCTGTGCATGTGGGGGCATCGCTTTCCCCCCTGGGGGGGAAGTACCCCCCCGGAGGGGGGTAAATTTTGAAGATGGGTATCTTTTGAAAGATCTCGTCAATACCTTTAAAACGAATGGTTGAGCTATATATCTGTGATAATTTAAAACAAAGTTATCGATTTTTTTTTACTTTTAACAAAAAAAAAAAAAAACCTTCGAAAAAAAAAATCGTATTTTTTTTTTTTCTTTTTTTTTAAATATTGTTACTGATTGAATATGTATATAGGAAAATATAGAAGAAAGTCTTGTGGTGGCCACAACATACTAGTTGAACGTGTCTTTAAGTTTGTGGACATTGCATAAAAATTCAAAAGAATGATTATGATTATTCAATAAATTTAATCTCAGTTTCAGTGCATTGATCGCCTGATCGCTGAAAAGAAAAAAAAATCTATCTTATATTTCTCTTTTGAATTTTCTATACATTCGTCTACAATTTCATAAGAAAAATTTTATTTTTAAGATTGAACATCATAGCGTGGTGTAGTCAATTTAATGTTTTTTTTTCTTTTGTTTTCAAAGAATTCAACTGATCATAATTCCTTAAAATAATAATAATAATAATAAGCTATTTAATAAATTAGTTGCTTTAGTATAAATCAAAAACTTTTGTTTCACATAGCTTACTTAATCGGATTAATATAATTAAAAAGTTTGTGTCAAATGACGATCAAACATAAAAAACTTTTAATTGTTTTATTGTACAGTCGGAAGAGCACACATCCACATTTTTCATGTATATATATATATATATTTAGTTTGATCGCTTCTTTTTATCATGAACTTACTTTTTTATAAACAGTATAAGACTAAGATCATCACTCGACAAGTATTTACTTAATAAAACAGTATCTTATGTGCCCATCTTTTAAGTAGGAATTATTGCTAGTGCTGCAATAATTTTGCTGCCGACTGTAATCAATAAACAACTGCCTCATTTTGAATAATATTATCTATCTCTACATTTTTGTAAATGCTTAAAGCATCATGAATATTTTCTATTTTAAGAAATAAAGATATTAGGGAATCTATACAACTTTTCCAACTTCGCAGTCATTCATTAACTACTAAGCTTAATAAATGGCTGATGTAATGTACGTGAAATACTCTAGAATTTAAGGTTTTAATCTTTGATTGTACTCCGAATTTGTCGCCTCTCATATCTGAGCAATTTTCATCACCTAGACCTCTCATATTTTCTAGTTTTAATCCTTTTTTCCAACTCTTTTAATAAAACTTTAGGCAGTTCCTTACCAGTAGATCTTTCAACAGATTACTTAAAAAAAAAAAAAAAAAAAAAAAAAAAGGCTTTTTCCACTGGAAGAAAACCTTAAAAATGTCTATTGAACTTGCATTGAAATTCTGATTGGCCAATGAAAACATAACCTTCATCAAAAATTATCGCCTCCCCCGCTCCAATCAAATGAATCTGATGGACGTTATTGCATAAATAAAGCATTATTTTAAATCTGACATCACTGTTGCCAATTCAAACTCATATTTTGCCATGTTTTTACGGACAACTCAAAATCTCCCTATCTTATGGCTGAGGATGTTCTAGGACGTTCTTTCATACTTAGAATACACTGATAATGTCCTGGGGAGAAAGGGTACCTCCAAAAAGTTCCTACATGCTGAAGAACACTGTTAAAAGTCCCTACAATCGGCAAACTCTTGACTTTCTTTAATTAGAGGGCAAAAAGAGTTTGTTAAATCAGCGGCGAGTGTGCATTTCTCCCTTCTCGTCGCGGCTGCGCAAACAATACATACCGTACAGAACTTCAAGTTTATCTATTCTTGTCTGCATTTCAAATTATAGGAATGGGCAGAGAAGCCTGTAAATTTTTGTTGTGCTTATTTACTTGTTTATTTATTTACTTTTTTTTCTATTTTTTATTTCCTAAATTCAATAATCGAAGTATTTTATTTATTTATTTTTTGTATGTCAATTGGTTTTGCCGCCCCTAAATTTTGCCGCCGTAGGCAGTTGCCTACCTTGCCTACCGCCTAGAGCCGGCCCTGGTCCCACCATCGTCGGTTAGTGCTAACGAAGGTTTAATATTTAATCAGTCGAGATTCTGCAGGTTAGCTGTTTACCGAGAGTTTAAATGTTGTTGACTGTTAGTGTTAGTTTATTATTATTTGCTTTTTCATTATGTTGGATGTTGTGCAAAAAATTTTGTTTGATGATGGTGACGAAGAAGATAGTTGTTTTGTTCCTGTGTCCAGAAACATATCGGAAAGGAATGAGTTTTTTTCTCTCTGATGAAAAAAATTTTAAATGTCGTTTGAGCCTTTCAAAAACTTGTGTATTAGATATCTTTTCAGAGATTGAGCATGATATTTCATACGAGAGTGATCGGTGAGTTAATTTTTACACTTCTCTTGTAGTATTCTGTAAAAAATGAATTTTTTGTTTGATATTTTGGATCTAAAGTATGTTTGAACGCCTTATCTAATGTAAACAAATGATGCACTGCACATACTGCAAAAGCCTCGTAAAAGTAGTTGTATTTTGCTGTTCTGGTTCTTACATAAAATAATTCTTTTTTCATATGTATAACGCATCTTAGTGTTTTTGTCTGAAGATATTTTCTGTCCTAATTTCTTCTCATAACTAATATTATGCTTATACTGAGGTATCTTGGGAATCTTTTTCAAAAAGTGAAATTATTTCTACAAACTTCTATACTGCTATAGAGTATTTTACATAAGATAATTGTACTAGATAATTGTACATAATCTCTTTATTACAATAAAATTATGTAAATTTGTCAGCAGTATAGTGTGATTTAATTAAGTATTATTGCTGTAGGGAAGTTTTCTTGTTTTTAAATCAAGAAATGCTTTACGAATTACCTACTGTTGTATATGTAACTTTTTAGAAATATTTTTTAATTTACAGCTTTTCAGTTTAATCTTTTTTTTACATTGCAATTTTTATTTTATTGTTAACAGCATTTAAACATTCATGTCATAGGAACAAATACTAACTGTTCAGAGTGTTTTCTGATTTAACTATGCTCAGTTAATAGTTATATATTTTTATTATTAACATTGGTTTTTGTCTTCAAATTTATATATACTATATATACACTCCTTCTCATAATTATAACGACACCCGTTTTTCTATATACACTGAACACTATTATTTAAACAAATATATTTTTAATTAATTTGAATTCCATTAATAGACTATATTTAAAAAGTTTTATCATTTTTCTATCTTAAAAAACTTTAAATATGGTAAAAAGATGATTTTTTCAGGTGTTCACAATTATAAGGACAGCTCGAATTTTAGTAATTTTTTTCAGTTATTCCTTAAATTAATATTTTATGGGGTCTCTTTTTAGGGTTAAACAGTCAGACATTCTCTCTGGTATATATATATATATACACATTTTTTTTTTTTTTTTTAAATATTCAGTTTCAATACCATTTCATATAGCATATATGATATTCTTAATACATTTAAACCATCTAAAATTGCTTTCCACTTACATGCACTTTTCTAATATCATACGTTAAGGTTTTTTCAACTTTTAGGCCATGGGAAAGGCAATAATACTGAAGTTTCTTTCTTCAAACTATTTCCTATTGCTCTAAAGGTAGAGCAAAAATGTAAGTCTTGTTGAAAAAAATATTACCTCCCAAAATCTAACAAAAATCTGATAATTCCACGTTTAAAATTTGCGGATATTCTCTTGATGTTCATAATAATAGAAAAAATTACTAAATTCATTCTGCCTTCAGTAGAAGCAGCTCCACAGAGCACCATAGATCCACCTTTAAAATGCCCGATTCATATCTGCCTTTAAAAAATCTGCTCTGTTTTTCACTATCTTCAGATCGTGCCAGTAACTGTTAAAACCATTTGGTTAATCAAGAATAAAATCTTTTTCATCCGAAAATGCAACATTTTACCATTTAATATTGTCTTTATTCAACTTTAACATAGACGTTCTTTCCCCCATTAAATGTTGATTGATTATTACAGGTTTTTTATTAATTTTAACATATTAATTATTTTAAACATGCGTAAATGTAGACCCTAAACTTTCGTTAAAAATTACGAGCAAATTTGGCAGCAATCATTATGAGTAGAACAGTAAGAGGAATTATGAGTCTTCGATCTCTGTAAAACAACTCTGATTTTGCATCAGATCTCTCACCTATCGAACCAGCAGTTCAATGTTTGATCACATTTCCTTCAGCAATTTTAGACCTTCGAATTTTATTAGAAATTCGGCGGATTGAAATTATCCTTCCACTTAAAAAACACATTTATCATACTTCACTACTTGAACGTTCTTTTTTTCGAGGAATTATCAGTAATGTCCGTCCAAGAAAAATTGAAGGCTTATATATGAATTAATCTAGCCCAGTAGTTAACAAATTTGCATGTCAACTGTAATTTATCCGCTAGTAAGTTAAATAAAACGAAAAAATCTGGATTGTCCCTACAATTATGAACATCTAAAAACATGGAGAAAAACACATTTTGCATTAATTTTTATTAATTTTGTTTTATATTAAAAAATTATAACAGTTTTGGTTTTTAGAATACTAGATATATTAAGTGCACTTAGTATAATCTTGTTCACAATTATTTTTACATTAGTTATTTCAAAATATAAAGTGTCCTTATAAATGTGAGAAGGAGTGTGTATATATATATATATATTATTTTTTTAAGTATAATTTACACTATAATCATCATTTGGTATATCAGCTTATTCATTTAACACATAAAACATTAAAAAAAAAAAGTAATAGTATGATTTATGTATTATAAAATTTGAAAAGTACATTTTCATATTAGCTATAATTAACATACTAATATCCTATCTTATTTGCTTAAGGCAAAGTTTCGAAATTCATTTAGAGCATGTTACAAAATTAAATGATTCCGCATATGATTAACGCTGACCTTCGATAATATTTTTGAAAATGATGCCCTGTTCGATGATTCTGATTACAGTCTCTTAAGTTTTGATAATGATTTCTTTACTCATAGCTCCTGAAAAATTTCAAAATTACTTTTGGTGAAAAACAAACAGGACGTTAAAATTTTGTTTTGATAAATATTAAATTAAAAAGCTTTAAAAATTGCCTCAATATAAATTATTTTTGGCTTGGAAATATAAAACAAATAAGGATATTATCATATTGATGCTTTTTAAAATTGATAAACGAATTATATATATAAAAAAAAAAAAACCTGCAACAAACTGCCATCGGGGGCAGTAAAGTTTATTACATGGTAAAACTTGATAAATTTTTATTCAAGATTGATACTGAATGCAGTGTGGCTTTTTCTAAACCATGCAAAAAGACTAGGACTGAAAAAAGAAAAAATGCATGAGCCGGGTTTGAACCCAGCACCTCTCTGAAACAAAGTCTGACAAAGATGTTTACTAGACAGGACACGATTTTACTGTAAATTTTATTTTACTTAATCATTTTTACTTTTAGTTGGATATTTATTTTTGTTTTGTTTATTTTCAATTTTAGATGGATGTTCAATACATGATAGCCAAGGTTCATCTCAATCTCCATCTTTTAGTGAGCCATCACCAACAGATGTCGAGGGCAAAAAAGAGCCAGAAAGAAGAGGAAAATGTCCACTTAAAAAATATGGAAGATCTCAAGGAGTACAACCTGAATGATCCCGATGTCTCCCCTCCCCCCAAAAGGCAAAAGCCGGGTGAGTGTCTCATATTGGGTGGTGTTTATTAAAAGGCTACCCGGTTGAGGCATCTTTCCCTGCAGTGCTGTGAAAATGATGAGTAGACATCACTAATACAGAGACATGGCTTGTTATACAGGTAATAATTATTTTATTATTTTCCTTTTTAACTTAAATAAAGTTCAAATTTAATTATTTTTTAACTTATTTTTATTAATAAAATAACACATTTTTATGACAATATTTATTTATTTAAATACTTTGATATATATGTAATGTTATATGAAAGACTAGAATTACTCATACATTTATGATACGATACAGTTTATAAGTTCGCATTTCATTGTTCAAGAACATCATTTAGAGGTATATCATTGATATAAATTTCAAAATGAATAGTGTTAGAATCATTCTTAAATTTGAAGTCATTTTTAACTTTCTTACAACTTGAACCATGAGATTTGGCCTCACAGATGACATCACTGATACAGATTATTCTTCGGGGAATTCTAATCCACGTTGCATTATCTTCATTACTTATTTTACACTGAATATTAACAGATAATTAACGGATTTAAATTGATAAATATCTGCATAAAACTGTTTATTATTATTAAAAGCTGATTTTTAAAAAATGATTTAATGCAGGCATCTGCATGATTTTTCTTTTACGATGATACTGTATTTTAATTTTCTTATTTTTAATTGTTTCTTATTTTCTTTAAAAGAAAATCTATTTTTGTTTTTATTTGCATTTAAAAGTCAATCTATAATTCTCATATTAAGCTGAATTTTCTCTACATGCATATTTTTAAAATTGTATGCATGAATATTCGAAATCTCTTAAGGATAAAAGCATTCAACTTATTAATTTGAAACATGTTTTGTCTGTATCCACTAAACTGAGAGAATGGCTAAGTGTAAAAATTTGGTTGAGGTGTCTAAAAAAAGTCTTGGTCTTGTAGATGTGTCATCAAAGGAGAAAAATATAAAAAGTCGAACGGTTTGGGGGGGGGGGGGGCAGGTGTTAAAAACACATTTGCGAAAATTACTTCACGGTGAAGAAATTATACATGGGGGACTAGACTAAATAATCACTTTTTTGCGATTTTGGAATTTTCGATTTTAAAGGGGGAAAGTAGATTTAAAGGGAAAAGGGGGGAAATTAGTTTGAGAGGGAAATCTGTTCTAGACCCACACATGTAGCACTTCATTTTAACACTAGAATTACGGAAGGTGTCATTTTGACCCCAAGTAAACTTTTTTCTTAAATGGTTGTACTATTTTTCACAAATATCTTAGTCCTTTCTTGACTTTTTCTAAATCATTGTGCTTTTCAAAAAAAATAAAGTTTCCAAGAAAACCCTATTTAACTTTTAGTCTTAACAAAGGCTTATACCTAGAAATATGGGCAGGTGTCATTTTGACCCCTGTGATAAAGAAACATATCTGAATACTTTTTCTAGGCATTTTGTTTGTTACATATAACAACAATTTTTGATAAATAATTTTTTTATATTTATGTTATTTTATTTTATGCAATTGGCTCGTAGAAGAGGACTAACGCAAGAAGAAATAGTTAGATTGATGCAAGAACTATCTGACTGTGTTTTTGGTTCTGAAATGGATAAGAATTCTTCAAATAGAGATGAAAATAGAACCTCTAGTGATTCAGAATTTGTTATAATGAGAGATCATGTGATATCTTCTAGCTCACGTGAAAGGGAAAATGAATTAGCTCCCAATAATTCAAATTTTGACATAACTAAGAATACCAAAGCAGAAACTAGTACCATATGCTCAAAAGGGAATTATAAGAAATTCAACGTTATTCAGCTAGCTATTTGCTAATTAATTTTGATTTAGTTTATTGGACTTTCAAGAATTTTTATATAAGGAAATATGCAGATTTTTTTTTCCAGGGGTCAAAATGACCCCCTCCGTATTTCTAGGTATATGAAGATCACCGTAATTCTAGTATTAACTTATATTTCGATGTTAGGACTAAATATCACGTTTGTTTAAATTTCGTCCACTTATTTATAAGATAGAAAAAAAAAAAATTGAAAAAATTACAGAATACTCTTTTCGTGAGTTTATGTATGTCTATATATAATAATAATAATAAAAAAAAAAAAAAATCGGCGGAATCACTATACATCACCCGTAAAAATATATTGAAAATGTCTGATTCTTGGCTATTTATCGCTCGTTGGTGACACAATGAAAACTGATGCTAAACTTTTTTTTTTTTTGATAAATGCTCTTTATAGAAAAATGTTTTCCATACTCTTTATAATGAACTAGTTTAAGAAAGTTTATTTTAAACAAATGCACTTTTTTAACTGGTTATATACCTATTTTGTCATATATATCTATAATTAAATCTAACGAACAATTTATAGAGCTTTTAGTTTAACGTAAAATACATAAACTAAAGCTTAAGTTTTACTTGAATGTTAAATATCATGGCTTAAAGTAAAACCGTTTTAATTTATATTGCATAATAAATTAAAAAGAATGTATATTATAGTTTGAAAATGCATTTTTATAATGGTTGTCTCACACATCAAGTTTTGCACAGTTATATGCCACACAAGTTGAGATATAATCTTTCCATTATCGAGGGAATTTTCTGTATAGCAGCGTCATCTATTGCCCTATAAGCATCGAACTTGAATCAGCATAATGTCTCATAATGGCCTTCACATATGTCAAGTTTTGTTTGATGATACGCAATAGAACTTGAGACATAGCCTTTCCTTAAACTGCAGAAATCACTGTGTAGCAGCACCACCTGTTGATAAGTTGACATTAAAAGTTTATAGGCACTAATTTAGGTCAAGGTGCATATACAAGTAAATTTATATGCAATTTTGTTCAGTAGCTGCTTAGCTACAGCCTTCATTTAAATTGCGGAAATCGCTGTATAGCAGCACCACCTGTTGACCGATAAGCATTCAAACTGAACTGGTATAAGGTCTCATAATGGCCTTCTTACATATTAAATTTTCTTTGATTGTACGCAATAGAACCTGAGATTATAGCCTTCGCCTTAAATTGTGGAAATCACTGTATAGCATCGCAACTTGTTGAGCGGTTGACACCAAAAGCTGGTAGGCACTAATTTAAGTCAAGTTGCATCTACAGATAAAATTATATGCATTTCTGTGCTGTAGTTCTTGAGATATAGTCTTCCCTTAAATTGCAGATATCGCTCAACAGCAGCGACACCTGTTGGCCGATAAGCATTCAAATTGCACCAGCATAATGTCTTATAATGGCCTTCTTACATATTAGTTTTGTTTGCTTATACGAAATAGATACTGAGATATAGCCTCCCCATAAACTGCGGAAATTGTTGAACAGCAGCACCACCACCTGTTGAGCACTTGACACCAAGTGTTAATTGGCACTAAATTAGGTTAATTTATATGCATCTTGCATAATTATATGCATCTGCATATAAATTTATATGTAGTTCTGAGCAGTAATTCCGGAGATACAGTTGCCATAAAATTTTTGTCACACACACAGACTGACAGACATTTTCTAAAATTGGTCAAATCGTATTCTAGATCTCTCAAAATGTGTAAATCCGTCGAAAACTGAAGTAAAAAATTTTTACGAATCCAATACTTTCTTTTATTGAATACAGAAGAACATAATAAAGTAAAATAAAACTATTATGGCTTATTATCCCAATGGTATTTACAATTTTACTTTATTCTATATGTATATATAGAGAAAGTATTGGATTCGTGAAAATTTCATGAAAATATTCGTGAAAACTCCAATTTTCAATAGATTTACATGTTTTGGGATGTCCTGAACACGATTTGACTGTTTATAGAAAACGTCTGTCAGTTTGTGTGTGTATATCACAAATTTTGTGGACGCTGTAACTCACAAATCAATAAACGAAATTTAACCAAACTTGGTATTTAGTGTAACCCTGGTATAAACTGGCGCTGGTTAGATTTGTGTAACATCTGACCAACAGGTGGTGCTGTGATTGCATTTTTTCTAAATTTTTAACAAAGCAGTATGGGACAAAATTTTGTATATAAATGTACATAATGAGAGTTATTTAAAACGTGTGATAGTAAAATTAATATGAATTATTTATAATAGTAATAGTCAGGGTTGGCCAATTTTTGCCGAAGTGGAAAAAACCATGGTAAAAACCGCGGAAAAAACCACCCCGGCAAAAATAGTTTTTGCCATAATTTTTGCCAGTGGCAAAAATTACCAGCATTTCAAACAGGGTTTTAAGGATTTTAATTACACGATTTTAATGTTTAAATCATAATTTTAACAAATTAAAACCAGAAATTTAATTACACTCTTGATCAACTGATTCTTCTGTAAATCATTAAAATAATGCACTCTAAAATCTCTTTAAAATGAAATTTTTAACATCAACAATTAACATAATTTTTTTCATTTTGAAAAATATTTAAATTACCTATCTAAAAAATATTCTTCAATAATTAATTACTAGAATATTTGTGTTTTTCAATGTATTACATATTTTTGTTTACAGTGGGGAAAAGTCAAATATTGAGTCAATTATTGACTCAGCTGTTCTAAAATTTGACAGTCAGTCACTGATCATGCATTTTTTGGAATTGAAATGTAAATTGCAAGTAAACTCTCTCTCTCTGAAATATGGCTTACTTAAGACTTTTTTACTTCAATGAATAAATGAACTATTCAGTTAAAAACGTGAACTAAGGAATTTTTTAAGAAAACAACAATTTTTATTTATAAGGATAAAAACAAACTATTGGGGAAAAAAAAAATCCACAGAAATAAACATTATTTTTACGTTTAATATAATCATCAAATATATTGAGAGTGTTTAAGTTTTGGCTTTAAAATACTGTTTGTCTATTAATTTTTCAGGACAGAATTCCTTTAAAGAGAATCCATTTGATAAATATCATACTATTTAAATTTTCTCATTGTAAATTCGAACATAGTTTGCTTTAGATAGTGTTTATGATGCTTGAATCTTGTTTAACACAAAAATGTTGACATGGAAAGTACCAGTATAGTAGTACAAAGATTTATCAAATATGGGAATTTATCTTTCATGGAAAAACATCTTTCAAAAACATAAATAATTGTTAAATTTTTCAGAAAACATTAAACTTATACTATTTATTCAATACATCAGCAATGTCATCTTTTATACCAAGACAAGAAGGTAGGAAGAAAAACAAAAATATACATAAAAAATATTGTAAATGCATGACATTTTTTGTCATGGAAAAGTCAGCCGTAACTGGTCACCAATGGATATTTATAGGCACCCGGCATTTGTCGGACACTGGTTATATATTATTATTAATTATAATTACTTTTTAAATTAAAAAACCTTCAAACATTTTTTTCATTGAGGTGTCAAAGTGTAAAGAGTGAAAATTGAAATGGATTGTGTTGTTCTAATTTTATTTTTCCACTTTTCTTAATTTTTTCCGTTTTTGCCAATTTTTCCATTTTTGCCGCTTTTTGCCTGGTTTTTTCCACTTTTTGCCGCTGTCCTGGCAAAAATGCATTTTTGCCGGCAAAAACCCAACCCTGGTAATAGTTAACAAGAAAAAAAAAATTGTGCATGTGGGAACATTGCTTCACCTCCTGGGGGACCCCCCCCCCCCGGGGGGGGGGGGGGGGGGGAAGTAAATTTTCAATATGGGTGTCTTTTGAAAGATTTCGTCATTACCTTTAAATTAAGTGGTTTAAGTATAGATCTGTAATAATTTAATAGATTTTTTTTTTATCTTTTATTTTTTTTTTTATCTTTTATCTGTAATAGATTTTTTTTATCTTTTAACGAAAAAAACCTTATTTATTTTGATATTGGAAAAAAAGTTTACTTTCTTTTGGCATATACTGATATAATTCTTTCAGATAAAAATCATCTGCATTTATAATGGAAAATAATTCAATAATTTAATAAATTATTTGTATTCAATGAATTTTGTGTAAAATTATATAGAAGAAATTCATGTTGTGGCCACATCATACTACTTATGTATGTGAATGAAATTCAGTTGTATAAAAACGAAATGCAAATTCCTTTTTTACTTTCTTCTATATGGAATAGAAGAAAGTATTGGATTCGTAAAAATTTTCGACTTCTATTTAGACGTTTTGAGAGGTCTAGAACATGAATTTACCATTTTCAGAAAATGTGTGTGTGCATGAGAGACAGAGAGCGAGAAACAAAAATTTTGTGGCAACTTTATCTCCGAAACCACTACTCAGAATTGTATATAAATCCGTATATAGATGCACCTTCACGTAAATTAGTGCCTATCAACTTTTGGTGTCACTGCTCAACAGGTGGCGCTGCTAATACAGCGATTTCCTCAACTTAAGGGGAGGCTATATCACAGGTTTTATTGTGTATGATCAAACAAAACTTCATATGTAAGATCATTATGAGACATTATGCTCATTCAGACCAACAGATGGCACTGCTCTACTAGAAATTTCCTCGATAACGGGAAGGCTATGTCTCAACTTGTATGGCATATAACTTTTAGAAACTTGATATGTGAGATAACTATTATAAATACACATTTTTTAAGATGTTATTTATAGGGATATTTGCTTTTAGTTTTATCTAAGATAAAAATCATTTGCATTCTTCATGTTAGATAATTTAATAAATAATAGTTTTAATAAATTATTTGTCTTTATTAAATTTGTATAGGAAAATATAGAAGAAAGTCTTGTGGTGGCCACAACATACTAGTTTAGTTTTGTGTGCTCTAAAAATCTGAAATTTTCATATGTACTGGGAAAAGGGACTGCCGGATATCCGGATCCGGCAAAGTAAAAAAATATCTGGAATGCCAGATATCCGTATCCGGTTATACAGTAAAATCCATATCCGGTCCATCCCTAGTAAATATTTAAACAAATTTCATAAGTATTTGCTGTCATCAGCTATATGTCAATTTAATATATAACCATTGCTCACGAAAAAAGTCTAAAGTTGGTAGATAACCTTTCAGCACTGTCTTTGAAACAGTTAAATCTTAAATATGGATGACAAATTTCGTATGTAAAATATTAGAATACTTTTTTTTTTTTTATTCAAAATTAAAAAAAAAATACATTTTGATATTTCTTAAAATTTAGTTAAATCCTTTGAAAAATTGAAATTCACATAACTGAAACAATCTTCTAACTTATCTTTTAAGAGCGAGCAATATCTAATCTCGGCAATAACCAAGGAGCATGTTATTTTATGGAAATTTTGTTTCCAAACTTATTCATTACCTAATGAATTCTGTTTTCACATTCAGAAACTTTACAATTGTTAAATTAATACTTGTTTCGAGAAAACGATTTTTTACAAGTTTAGTCTTTTATTATCTAGCTAAGGTAAAAATGTGAAAATGGCACTTAATTATTTTATTTAATTAATTTTTTTTTTTTTCAAATGACTACTTACTTAATGGCTGTGAATTTTCTGAATGTATAATTAGAATAAAAACATATTAGGTAAGGAATAATCAGTTAAAAAAAATTTCTCAATAGAATAATTTTTCACATAGCCTTGGCTGTCAACGAGATTAGGCTGAGTCTGCTCTTAATTCGTTATCATTTATATCATGATATTTTATTAAACACTATTTTTCTTTAAATATTTGTCGCATATTTTACTTAACTAAAAAAATAACCATTTAGAAATTAGTAAAATGTTCTTCAGACTTTTCTCAAATAATCAGGATTGAAATTTTGTTTCTATTTTAATTTTCTTATATAACTGAAAGTACGTTCAAAGTGGAATTTGCTATGAAGAACAGAATATTGATTACCATGCAGTTTAAATATTTTTTCTATTCAGATTTCACTGTATTTTCTGATTTTTCAAATTTCTCAAAACAGAAAAATTCAAGAACCTTGATTATGCCTACTTAAAAATCAAAGATTTTCAAGGACTGTGTGAACCCTGCCTAAACCTTGAGCTAATAAGCTGCCATCTATATAATTTAATAAAAAGCCAACTGTGTAAGACTGCATAGTTCATTCCTCACACTGAAATATTCTCTTTTTTTAAAAAAAAAAAAAAAAAAAAAAAAAAAGAGTCAAAATTATCCCCCCCCCCCTCCATGAGCGATGTCGACTACCTTATTATTACATATTTTCAAATATGTAACAATATCAGGCAATAGCAAGTACTTGATAAACAAAGTAAATGTTAAAATACAAAGTATAAAGAAAAGAATTATTTTTAAAAACTGGAATTTTTTTAAACATCTAAAAAGTTTTTTCAACAAATTTTAAGTACTATAGAGCAATTTTAAATACAAAATATAAATGCATGCAATATAAAATTTAACAAAGTATTGTAACATGACATTCAATTTCAGGGTGCATACATGAGCTTAGCAAACAAATTTCTGACTTTCCAGGTCTATTTTTACGATATTCCAAATCAAAAAATTGTGTTTGTATATAAAAGATAGCTCGTGACATAAAAAATACATTTTAAATGGCATGCTCAAAAAAATATTTCCTATGTTTATGTCATTATTTTTTTTTAGGGTAATAAATGCATTTTTTTTTTTTTTTTTTTTTTTTTTTTTTGTTCCAGTAATTTTAAACCCCCTGATTTCGGGATCTCTCTGGCCCGTGAGAACCAGGCTGTTAAAAAATCATGTTTTTTTAATTTATTTATTTAAATTATTTGACTAAAAATAAGAAATTAAGCATGAAAATTTTTTTTTACTTAAATGTGAATACATGTAAAACGCAATAAATATAAATAAATTAAAAAAAAAAAAAAAAAGGATATTTAAAAAAATAAAAGATTATATATAAAAGAAATTTATTAGTCAACATAGGTACAAACATTCTATCTCCCCCCCCCCCCCCCCCAAAAAAAAAAAAAAATAATAATAATAAATAAGATAAAATAAATAAAGTAAAATAATATAAAATAAATAAATGATTAAGTGTAAATATCTTAAAAGCATATAAGGTCTACGTATTCTTATTTTATTTTTAATGTTTTTATTAATATTGTCATTAAAATGTGCATATTAAAACATCTTGAATTATGAAATTTTTTAAAGATAAACTTTTTGGAGAATAACTATTCAATTAATATATGTACCATATAATATACCCATTAGTTGTGCAATTTATTACCAATAAAAGGTGAAAGGCATATAAACTCAAGATTTTTTCAAACATTAAATTTTAAAAAATTAAGAAAACTGCCATTACAATTTTTCTAATTTTATAAAAGCCTGCCTAAGTAAAAAACAATTGGAAAAATTGCTTAGGAATGCCTTAGCCAGTTAAAAAACACAGCGATTAGAATTAGAAATAAGAAAAGTTAAAAATGAAAACCAGACAAATGCTTCAGTTCAGATCATGCAATATTTTATTTATTTTATTTTATTTTATTTTTTTGGGGGGGGGGGGGATGATGTAAATAACAAGTAAATTCAAGTTTTTTTTTTATTTTTAAGACTATATAAAACTACTCATTCCCCCAAAATTATAAAATTTTATTTCTGATTTAAATCGGCATACCCTGGTGAGAACCCTGCATAAAATCGTATGAAGTTACCTGACAGACATTTTTCAAAAAGCATGCATGAAAATAAGTCGAATAAAAAATTATAAAAAATATAGCATTGAATAAGAACTGTCCACAGTTTAGTAAATGTCCACAGTTTCATAGTATCTTCAAGTGTTTGTCTCTTCAGAATTGCTGATAGTAACTATTGAAGTAGAAACAGAAAATAACATTCTGTGTTCTAGACCGAAGTGACAAAGAAGAACTAAAATAAAAGAAACAAAATAAATTAAAAGACCTTACTCAGGCTTCATCATCTTCTGCAAAAAGCTTTTCGTGGGAGGATCCTCCCCCTTTTTCAATTGCAAACTGTTCATGTGGGCCTTGGCAATTTATAGCTTCACCTTGTCCTAACAGGTAGCGCCACTGTGGATCTATTTTGGCAGACTCGTGGTCATTAATGGCGACATTATCACTAATTATCTCTATACTATCTCTGTAAAACACGTAGGTATGGTTATTGTTTCCAATTAAAAAAGGGGGAGGATCCTCCCACGAAATGCTTCTTGCAGAAGATTATGAAGCCTGAGTAAGGTCTTTTAAATTACTTTGTAATTATGTTGTGCTTCATTTTAGATAAGTTAAAATATAAGAATTTGAGATTTTTATGATAATGATATGGAATTTTGAGAATTCGTTTAAAAATAGTGACAAGAGAGATGGGCAAGGCCTGCAAATATAAACTAAAATACCGTATATTTCCGTGTATAAGCCGAGAATTTTTAGAAATTTTTCGGAAGCTGAAGTACGGGGGTCGACTTATATACGAGTTAACACTTTTAGCAAAAAACGTACATTAGAAAGAATGATTGAATACATATATTTTAAGCTTAAAAACTATATATAAAGTAGAATAGTGATATTAAACCTTATTTTTAAATAATTATCACATATAAAACTCTTAAATTAGCAATTTTAAATTTATTTCTAGAGCAGCTCGATGTAGTGACGTGTGTTTATTTCTTTTTTTTTCACGATGAAGCTCTTTTCGCCAAAGGTCACATTTACGACCATTTTTGTTTTTCTGTTTTGCTCATAGATGGCAGCACCAAACAATTTTCTTTACAGCCATGAATAATTTCAATTCTTTTTTTTTTTTTTTTTTTTAAGCTTATTTTAATATAGGATTTTTGTGAAATTTTTCTAGTTCTTTATTTTATTTTATGTTTCAGCATTAAGATTTCTAGCAACATTCCCAAAAGCATTCCAGAGTATTCCCAAATCGAAATGCATATAAGCTAATTGCTATAATTTCTGTTTTGCTTTTCTGCCGATAGATGGCTGTACCAATCAATTTTTACTTGAGCAATTCAGAAAAATGTAAATAATGAGAGTGATTTTGAAAATTAATCGTAAATTATTGAAAACGACAAAACTTCTACTGAAAATTTAATTGCTGCATTAGATAAAGAAATAAAAAGTTTGGAACAAAGAAACTTTATCACTGAACATGAATTAATGTCATTGCAATTGCACACAAACCTAAATTAAAACAAAAAACATTACTAGAAATGTTTAAAGATTTTTTGTAGCAAAAATATGAATTTATATTGTTTTAACTTTTATTATATTTTAAAAGTAAATTATTTGTGTAAATAGACTGTATGATATTATTAAACTAAATATAACAATATTTTACTCAAACTTAAAATATACTCTCTAAGGTAAGTAATAAGACATTTTATTTGTTTAAGCATGGCGATTTCTTTGCTGATTTTAGTTCAAAACATGCCTGCACTCCGTGTAACGAAACAAAAATGCTTTTTATTTACATTTAGATTATCTTGAAAGTTTTATAGATAAGCAATATTTTCGCCGTTTTGGCGATATACTCGAATTTTAAAAGAATATTTTTTCAATTCGGCTTATACACGGGTTTGCAATTTTGGGTAAATTTCTGCAGGGAAAAACGTACATTTGGCTTATATAGGGATCGGCTTATATTCGGAAATATACGGTATGTGTAAATTCATTTAATGCTTCTTTCAAAATGAATTGAAAAATTAATTTATTAATATATATATATTGAATAAGTGAAAATATTCATATAAAATTAACACTTAAAGTCACCAATTATTACTCTGAAAATTGATTTAAATTTCAGTTATGAAACAGATATAATTGATTAGACAGAAATTTTTGAAAAAAAAAAAAAAAAAAAAAATCAGTCAAACTTATGAATAATATATATATATACATTAGGAGATATAATTCGCTAAGCGACAAAAAAAAAAAAAAAAAAAAACACAATTGGATATTTTCCTTTTCATCTTCTACAACCGACAATTTTATTGTTTAAAAAGCAAATTTTCGAACGGATTTTATTATGCTGTCCTCCATATACACTTTAGCATTGAGTCTAGTGTTAAAAACAAAATATAATTGTCAGGAAATTGTAATTTTAGAAATTATTTGAAAAATGGTAAGAATATAACTGTTAATGATGCCACAAAAAGTATTAATTTTTGAATGAAAATCAAAAAATATTTTAATACGTGAGATGGCAAAATAATTAAATCTTAACGAAATATTGGTAAAATGGTTTTTAGCAAGATATAAAATTTTTTGGCCGTTTAAACTTGAAATTTTGCTTTAGGCAGCCATGTTGCTCATCAAAGTACGATGACCGTAAGTTAAAATGCCATTGCTTATAAAATCGGTTTGTATTACATTTAGAACATAAAAGACATTCAGAAAAAGTGTTTAGCAGCATAATTTCTTTAACTACAGTGCAGCAACTATTAAACAAAGCAGGTTTAAATGACAGAAAATTTGAAAAAATTCCATTCTTAGAGAAGAGCATTAGGAAAGCAAGACCTCAGATGGCTAAAAAAATTAAAAAATGATTAGTTAATTATTGGGCTGAACTTGTTCTCTCTGATCAGTTAAGTTTAAGTTATTTTGAGTTAAAGAAAAAAAGCAGATCTGACAATGAAAATATCACTGACTTAATGAAAATCACATTTTTAAAACAGTGACACATTCTCTGTACATTATGGTACGGAAATGAATAACTTTTCAAACAGTCGGGCAAATTTTTATGCTCAAGGGATCAGGGGCGGACCAAATGAAGTTTGGTACCCGTGCGAGTATCTATATAAGCGCCCCCCCCTCCCCCCCCCAAGAAATTACTTGTTTCGTCGACCCCCCCCCCCCCAAAAAAAAAAAAAAAGTAAGTGACTGCAATTTAATGGTCATAATTTGTGCGCATATATTTATACTACATTTTTCTCGAAAATCTTTTGTCTTCACAAAAAAATCTAAAAAAAATTATTCATTTTTGCAGAATATGATAAGACAACTTTTCAATCTCTGGTATCTACCTAGTAAAATTATTGAAGAAATGCATCTTAAAAGTTTCAAGTTTTTTTTTTTTTTTTTTTTTTTTTTTAACAACATAAATCAGCTAAAAGCGTCTATTTTGTTGTATTTTCTCAAAATACTATTAACTGTATAGTAAATTAAAAAATATATTCGCTTTTATTTTTTATGTGTAAAAGTACCAACAAAAAAACTTAGTGTACAAATACGAAAGTTAAAGTTACTGCTAAAAAATCGGGTGATATCAAATTTCAAATCTTAAATTCAGATATTATTTTCAACATTTTCTATTAAACTAGTCGACCTTCGCCCCTCACCCTCTCCCTAGCAATCCATATTTCCAACTGAACCTATTTCCAAATTTACTTCTTGTATATTATCCTGTCAAGCCGTATTCGCCAAATAGAAAACAGGGGCCAAATGCCATGATAAATAGCCAGTAACCGACTCTCAGACAGATAGCTTTACTAATTCATATTAGCTTTACTAGTTCGCTAACTAAAGCTACTAGTTAGTAGTTTTACTAGCATTCATATCAGCTTTACTAGTTCATATTAACTCTTAAACATTGTCACAAAGTGTTAGAATGCTTAATAAAAATAAAATTGAAATTCCATCTGTTTCCTTATATAGCCCTCGATATATCTGATCTGAATGTTTTTAGATGGCTCTGTAAATATTTTCTATCTTAATACTAATTGTAAATCTTAATGTAATCTAATCTTCAATGTAAATCTTAATGCTAAACTATAAAAAGCATTCTTTCGTGCATATGAATAATATATTTCCATTTTATCCAAATTTGTGCAAAGTAAAGTCATTAAAATATGGTTTTTAGAAATAACTCTCTTAGAACACAATGCTTTGAAATACTCTTGGGTGTCTGTACACAATCCAGTGGTGGTTATTTAATACATTTTTAATTGGAAACATTCGATAATGAACTTGAATAACATATTTCAATTTCATAAAGATTTATGCAAAGTAATGGTATTAAAATGTAGTTTATAGAAATACCTCTCAGAGAATGCAATGCTTTGAGATACTTTCGAGTGTCCCTGTACACAAACAAATAATGGTATTTACTTCATTTTCGATAGAAAATTTGAATATCATATATCAGTTTCAAGAAATTTCATTAATATTAACGGGAGTTAGACAGCAGGCAGGCCGAAGTCATAGTCAGATACTCTTTCTTTCTCCTTCTCCGCGTAGTTTTTTTTTTTTTTTTTTTTTAAATAATTTAAATATTTTATTTCATTAAGCAAACTTAAGGGCCTAATTTTCAATTTCAAAAAGAGATATTGAATTAATTATAATTTTTTTTTTTTTTAATTGCTTACTAAGATATAAGATGAAATGTTCAAAGAGTGGAGTACAAAAAACATAATTCTAAAAACACTATTTTTGAAAGAGATATCTTAATACGAAGCAATAAAAATCTCATTGGATTACATGGGAAGAAGAAAGGATATATGCGTCGAGCCAACACACACTGAGTGCTGATGTTGGTGTTTTAAATTAAGGCTACGTTTGGGACCTAGGTTTAAATTTGATGCCCTTCGATGGGTCTATGTGTGTGGTGAGGGGGATTCTAAGTTGCCCTAGACCAGATTCATTCGAGTTTTGAAGAAAACAAAACTTCGTAAAACTAAGCCGACGAGCACGATCCGCGACCTGGAATCTGAAACGACAACCTCCCAGCTGCAGTCAGAGCCTCTAATTCATTACTTTAATGTTTCACGTTTGTGAATCGTAGAGTATTTAAATTAGAACTGGTATAAATCAACGTAATTTATTACTTTTTCTTCGGTATTTATTTTCACCGTTCTTTAAAGTTACAGTACTGTTCAATTTCTCGCGACTTGCACTGTTAGGGAAAAAAAAAAAAAAAAAAAAAAAAAACCTTTTTTAATATTTCACTTTTTTTTTTTTTTTTTTTTTTGAGGGGGGGGGGGGTTGCTCTTTTTTTCAGTTGTAATTTAAAAATTACAACAGAAATAGTTAATAATATTTAGTATTTACATCTATGATTTTTTGAATTTTATCATCAATTTGCAGAAATGTTCAGTTCTTTGTGACTTGCACTGCAAGAATTCTCTCTCTCTCTCTCTCTTTTTTTTTTTTTTTTTTTTTTTTAATGCAGCATCTTGTTTTACATTTTCCCGATTTTCTTGCGCTTTTCTTTTACTCCAGTAAGCCCCCGATGTTTTCCACTTATCTGTCATGTTTGTAAAATGATTTATAAAGTGAACGTAAATTATTTTTTAATACAAAAATTAAGAAAACACCATAAAATACTGTTCAAGCGCCCCTACATTCTTTATGGAAAATCTGAATGTATTAGTTGAGGCTTTAAAAATCGGCAAAAATATAGAAATTAACATGTATTTTCTGCTAAAATTAACTGATATAAAAAATAATTTTAAAACAAAAAATATATATATATTTAATGTTGCAGGGATTAAAATAAATAAATAAATAAATACAGTCAACTTTTGGTTCACCGCTATAAAAATGGAAAAATTCAGGAAATTCTTTTTCCTACTTCCAAAACATTATTTTTAAATTTTCCACTATTTTAGGAATCTTACGTTTTTCATTTTCAAATAATCAGTGTCCGATTTATCATAAAACAAATCAATGTTCATATTTATAAAGGCGAATCTTAAACAAAGAAATAAATGACCTAAAAACTGTCTCCTATTCCTATAGAGTCATTTGTTGGCTTCCTGCGAGGCTGAACAGTTGTTTAGAACAAGCTAAATTCAGGTGAAATTCAGAGGGGGCGTTAAATGGATTGAGGGGGGGGGGGCGTTTTTGTGGTATTTTACAACATTCTCTTCTATGAAGAATCAGCACGACAATGAAAGGGATAGAAAGACCATAATCTGTGCCCTCCCAATGTCCCAATTGGTGGTCATCTCAGATACTTGGAAGAGATCGTAACTGTCAAAGAGAAAATCCATGTTTCGAAGAAAGAGAGAAAGATAAGGAATTGGGAGGGGGCGGTTCACTCTAGAGGTATTCCTGTTTCATCTTCTCTTTGCAGTGAAAATGAGAGAGAAAGCTCTCATTAAGATTCGTAGACAAACGTTTGGTACTGCTTTGAAAAAAAAAAGTTTCTTAAAATTGTAAATAAAATCGTCCGAGAAAATTTTCGTCATTTGGCGCCCTTTCATTTGCGTATCAAGTGAGCGCCCCGTGCGGCCGCACACTTCGCACACCCCTTGATCCGCCCCTGCAAGGGATCAATAAACTCGAAATAAAACAGTCTTTATAAAAGTGGTGCCTGACTGACTATTTTGGAGGTATCTTGGACATTTCTGCAAACAGCATTTCAAGGTTACAAATGCACCTTACTAGATGGCGTCTGTGGTAAGTTTATTCACTTCAGATTGTCAAAATTTCCTAACCATTCCCATGAGAACCTATAATTCTGTAAGTAATCATATCTTTTTTCACTTTAAGTTAAATCCCACAAAAGATATAGAAGAATTTCTTCTTTACCCGACAATAATCCTAATCGCAATCCGCTTGAAAATGTTTCTTCTATAAAAAGGCGGGGAGATAAAAATAGTAGGTACATATGGAGTTGCATAAAACCTAATAAAATTATACAACAAACACTAGGATAAGGTAAATGTATCAAAGTGGAGGAAGAAAGGATAGCCTAGTGAGCGAGGCATTTCATGCTGGGTTAATAATACATTTTGTTTCTTATAACATTAGTGTAATTTTTATGTTTAGCTTAGCATACTCTAAAAACTTTCATTCAAATTAATTTCAGTAAAATTTTATTAAGTAAATTGTGGCATACAATATTGATATGGAATACTATAGCAACGAAAATTTAAAAATTTTCAGGCATACGTTCGGAGGGCATAGTTTTCAGGCATAGTTGTAGTGAGAAGAGAAACATTAAATATTAGATTATAAGAGTCATTTAATCCATTTAATTTGATATACAAGTTATAAAATACTAAAATAAAGTAAAAATCATTTATAATGAATAAGTGAATGATCTTGCAATGTTAATTTTTAAATTCTAGTTTTGTGAAACATTAAACAGAATATTTACAGGGGTTGATCCAGATTTTAATTTTTGGGGCCCATTTTTGTGTAATTTTTATTTATTTTTGTGAAAAAAAGAATTGTTGCTAGAAACCTTTCATTTTAGCAATTACTCTATCTAATGTTTAATATCAATTTAATAGCATTTTATTAAACAAGTATAAACACTCCTTAAAAGTAACACAGTAAACATGTAAAAACTTTACAAAAGTATTATTTTTATAAAACAAAATTTTGTGAAAGGGCTGTTTTTATAAATCTGAATTTTGTGAAGGGACCCATTTCCTGAATTTGAATTTTGTGAAGGGGCCCATTTTAGAGATTTGAATTTTGTGAACAGGCAGCAAAATGGTCCTAATTTTTGCCTGGATCGACCCCTGAATTACATAATAATAACAATAGTAATAATAACTTATTACAGAGTATTTATAGGTATTATATATAATAATTTTTGATACTTTAAATACTGCACCACATTAGATTACATATTTTAAATTAGTAAATGAAAAAATTACTGAATTTTAATTAAAGATGTTACCCACTTTTAACATAAATCATAGAATGGCCTGCAATCGATGTCGCACTTAATAATGAAAAAAATATGCCAATGATGTAACCTCTATTATCATGAACAGCATTGTCTCGAGAAACGGCAGGCATTATATGGATCAAAATAATTCATAAGCAGTAAAAACAAATAATAATACTTACCCGTGGAGCAGAAAACAAACTTTAACATTTCTGTCCTTGAGAGCTTTTCTCTTTTTTTTTTGTCGCTATCAAAACCTGTTTTACAACCAGGAACGAAGCATTTACTTGAACCCATCTCAATTAAGTAGTTTTAAGCACTTACAGAAATATTAAATTGCTCAAAATTCGAAAAGCACGTCAATGGAGTGAAACTGAAAACAATAGCAATTCACATTCACGCCGAAATAATAGGGTAATGGGAAAAGTGTCACCCCCAATAGCTGGTGAAAATTCATATCGCAGTTAAAACTGCGACCCTCCCATTGGACTTAAATAATACATTGGCTGTAAATAATACTCCAAACAAACCGCACATTCTTCTTTATGTACTATTTCTAATAAATTGCCATTAAATTAGTAACTTAATTTATACAGTGACCTAAACTCTGGTTAATACACAGGCTAATTCAATAACCTAGGCTTCTAATTAAAATATGTTACCTACTCATATCATACATTATAAATCATAACAAGTCACACATAATTGCAAAAAATTCATCACAAACACCACCACTATCAAATTTAACTTTTTTTTTTTTTTAATCAGTTAATTGCTGAAGCTAAAAAAAAAATCGTTTATCCATCATATTTAGGCTTCATTAAAACTCAGCATTAAAAAATATGTGTAAAATAATGAAGATGAGCACATTCTAGAATATCTTGTGCATTATTAAACATGAAAATGAAAATGAGAAACCGTTAAAAAACCTAAACTAGTTGCTGGTTACTGTTACGTAAATAGTAAACGGAAGGGAATAATAGAAATGTAAATATATGCATATTTACAAAATAGAAGTTAATATGCATTTACAAAAAAATTTAAAATGTTTTAAAATGAGCAGTACACTCGGCGATTAAAATAAGCAATGAAATTAAGTTGGCGAATTCCACTGCTAATCTAAATCTTTATTATGAAAAGAAATTAGTTGCCAATTAGTATGAATAAGCCCTAATGGAAATATATATATATATATGTAAATAAATAATGCAAAATAAGCATTAATAAGGAGGGGGTGGGGGACTTTTCAAATATGTAACTCTGTGAAATTTTGTTAAGAACAGGTAACAGATTGTTTACTCATACGCAAAATGTACACGTTGCACAAAAATTTTATCCAACTACTGATATTTAAAAAGATACTTACATTGTGAAATACTTATCATAATTGAACTGGAAACGGCATACAACTTTTTGCCTATCTAATTAAGTTCTAAATATTTAATATCAATGTAAATTAAAAGCATTAAAAAATTCATATTAGGCCTATTCTACTTATCGATACACGGTAATGGTAAAGTAAAAAAATCGAATAGTGATTTTCAATAATATATTTTTTCTGTATAAACAATAAATAATTGTGTTCATTTTTTTCTAGTCAATAATGCTTAAATTTCATAAAATAATCAAATTTTGTTTCTTTGCTCATTTGGCATACTTTAAATAGCCAAATTGGCGACGGTTTCCCTCTAAATTACAATAATCCGGGGGACTATATACAAAGTGCATACTAGCACAACCCCTTACAGAAAATTAGCCAATCAAAAGACCGTATTACAGTACATGGCAGGATTTAGTGCACAAAGCAACTCTAATCAACAGCCACAAGCCGCAGAAATATCCTGTTAGTGGTACCAGTGTTGGCGATTTTTTGCCAAATGTTATTTGATTCTAATGTTTTATTTTGAACGCTGTATTCAGCGTCCCTAGAAAAGAAAATCTGTAAAGAACTCCTTAAGGTTGAGTTCACGATACACAGCCTGGGCGAGCACGGGCTTGCCCAGGTTAACCCACACCGTTCACAGACGGCATCACGTGATCAATTTTGGGTTACCCATGCATGCCCAAGGCGTTCACAGCTGGTGAGTGGGTAGCCCGGGCTTTGCACACTTAACCCAGAAAAATTTTCTGGGGAAAGTGGTCACGTGATGGGTAAATGCATGTTGTTTGTCAACATCGTAATATCTGATGAGAATTACGATTTTTATTCGTTGTATTAGAATGTTAAACCTCACTTATATTAAGTTATTTTTTCTTACCAATTTTATCCCTTGAAAATTTCAGCAACACATGTGTATTTCAACAGACGTAGAAAAATTTATTTCATAAAATTTTAAATATAGAAATATTTTCATAATATACACCTTTACAGTAATTAATCTATATTTAATCATTTGTTTTAAAAAGAAAATATTTTTATAAACTAGATTTCATTTATATAAACTGTGCGTTAAATAATGATGAGCAGTTTGAGTTATTATTTCAAATTAATATTTATGTTTCTTTTTATACATTTTCACAAATTATTTTGATGATACAGGTATGAAACTTTTCAGGGGCTACCCCTGTATTCAGGGTTTTTGAAAAAAATGCTATCCTTGAACTTCATGTTGAATTATTGTTGTATTTTAGAAATTTCTCATTTCGGATATTTTATTTACCTTGTAATGTATTAAGAATCCTCTAAATATCACTTATGATAAGTACTACTTGTACTATTAATAATAGCCATATGATATCATTAAGTCTGCCATTGCCTTTCATTCTACATTCATGTAGCAGTTTTAGGAGGGTTTTGCATATCAAATAGTTTCACCCGCTGACTCTATTACAAATGGTTTAGATTGATAGCATAAATATTTTTTCATTTTTATGCTATTAAATTCATTTGATTTTAATCAGGGTTTATCACTCAATCTTAGCAGTTTTAGTTTTCTTCTGTTCCATTGTTTGTACTAATCTAAAAGATTTTGTAAAGTTGAAACATACTTATAAATGTTTACAATTTTCACTATATTTTGATAAAAAGTATTAATATATATTTAAGTCAAATACAAAGAAATGCTGATAAGTCATTTGATGTCAGCAATGATATTTTTCCTGAACATATTTCTTAAAATTTATTTGTGTTAAGTGAAACTGTATTCAATGTGCTTGTTATTATTCAATACTGCAATGATTGAAATGATATCTCTTTATATTTTAAAATAAAACGACATATCACGTCATTTTTTGAAGGCAATTTTAAAGCTTTGCAGCATTGAGTAATATTTTACACAAGGTTGTTATAGACTAAATCACTAAATGTCAAATTTGTTTCCTAGCATAGCAATTTTACTTTCGGATGTGTTTAGTTACTGACTATATGATACAATTTGCCAACTAGTAAACAGTCATATTTGGGAGATACAAGTGAATGGTTGCCGTAATCATAGGCCTGATGTATAGTGTGTTGTGCTAATGTATTTATGCTTAATTGTATGGTAACCTCTCAATAAAGAAAGTTATTTTCACTTTAGTAGAAAGAAGGCAGGGTTGGCTTGATTTTATCCGACCCAATAAAACCCGCCTGAAAAAACCCAAGTGTTTTTTTCAAAGTCCTTATTTAAAATTCCACTTTTATCTAACTTATAATAAACATATAAATATAAAACAAATATTATGTACATTAATAGAACATTGAACAAAGAATTTTCAGAAATATTGGAGGCTCTCAAACTGCTCTGTAGGAAAAAAAATCTCCCATGGAAAAAAATTATAATTATCTTATTAAAACATAATAAAAAATTACCTATACAAAAGCAAGAAAAACTAGTATGTTGTGGCCACCACATGACTTTCTTCTCTATTTTCATAAACAAATTCACTCAGTACAAATAATTTATTAAAATTATTATTTAAAAAAATTATCTTCCATGATAATGCAGACAATTTCCATATTAGAGAAGTATAACATAAAATATCCAAAAAATGTGAAATTTATTCTCAATATTACATAAAAAAAATCTTTTTTTGATTAAAAATAAAAAAAAATTATAACTTTATTTTAAATTATCGCAGATCGATGGTTCAACCATTCGTTTTAAAGGTATTGGCGAGCTCTTTTGAAAGATACCCATCACGAAAATTTACTCCCCTCGAGGGGAACCTCACCCACAGGAGGGGAAGCGAGGCTCCTACATACACAATTTTTTTTTCCAATTTTTACCGAAAGTTGATAGGCACTAATTTATGTCAATGTGTAACTACATACCAATTTGTATGAAATTCTGTGCAGTAGTACCTGAGATACAGTCACCACAAAATTCTGTCACACACACAGACAGACATTTTCTAAAAAGGGTCAAATCATGTTCTACAGCTCTCAAAACATGTAAATCCATCAAAAATCCGAAGTTGAAAATTTTTACGAATCCAACACTTTCTTCTATTGAATATAGAAGAAAGTAAAAAGTTGTTTATTAATATAAAGAAAATTGTGAGACTCGAGGAATAAAAAAAAAAAAAAAATTAAATTAAAACGTCTTGAAAACTGTTGTGCAACACTGTTAAGTAACGTAGAGGGGCAATAATTAAAAATATTTTATGAGAATTTAGTGACTATGAAAAATTTAATAAAGCAACACTAAATAATTATTAAAATCCAGTTTTTTGTTGTAAAGGGCAGATAAACAGAATTTTAGAATAACAATTATATAATTAAAAAAAATTTTACTTTATAACTTAATCATAATAAGACTTTAGAAATTTTGATTTTAATGTATAATTAATGTTTAATTTTTTGTAATTATCTTATTATGAACTAGCCGCCTACGGCGACCAGCTGGTTCACGATCCTTGAAAAATCATCCGACTTTCCGACTCTCGCTCAGTGGCACCTTTTCCCCATTTCAGGTCCTACAACAGCTTATTGATATACAGTGAAAGTAGCTTTATTAAAAAAGTTAATCTCAGTAAATTCGTGCTTGGTAGCACCCTCTTCTCGTTTCAATATCTGAAACAGCCTGTTCGCTCATCGTGTTATGATCTTTGAAATTTCTGACTTTAGCAATGTCCCATTTGAAGGTGCCTTATCTTCATTTTAGAACTTACAACAACTTCCTTGCTCATACTGCAAATAGCTTTGAAAATTTTAACTGTAGCAAATTTCTGCTCTGTGGCAACTAAGGCGCCGCTTTACGTTTCATGATTTGAAACTGCCTGTTCGCTCACCATGTAAAGGACCTTTGAAAATTGTGATTGTGGCAAATCTGCAACCTGGTTGGGCCTATGGTCTCCCAATCTTTTCCCTGTAAGTAATTCACTCATAATCAGAATTGGGGATATTGAATTATTAAAATGTCAAATCGTCCTCTGGCGACAAAGATTTGAAATATATTACTCTTCAATTTCAATTTAAATGACTTTTAAAATGATATTTTACCTATGAAATTATCTTAATTAGAAGCTGAGATACAAAGGTAATATAAGCATTGTTATAAAAAAAGTTGTATCTGATTTTTCTCTGAAACTTGCATCTGCGGGCTAAATAGTGTTAAAAATCCTCAATACAAAATGTGAGTCGAGTATCGGAATTCGAAAGCCTGCATCATAATTAAAATTAGAGGTACAGTAAGACCCCGCTTAACGCGGGGGATATGTTCCATCAAAGTAGAGCGTAATGCGAAACAGCGCTAAACAAGGCGTCTGTATAAAAATATAAATGTGTCCGTACAGCACCGCACTAAACAAGAAACACAACTACATTGTTTCGGATATGTTATTTGGAAACCTAGCGCTGCGTGCGCACAATTTCGGGGAATCCCCGGGTTGAAATAAAAGAGCACTAAACCGAAACAGCGTTAAGCAGGGTCTTACTGTATTGTAATAAAGGCGGTCTGGCTTTGAGTCCTTCTATACAAACTAATTTAATTTATGTTACATATTAGTTTTAACAGAAATCATCTTACGATTTCTCTGAAAACTGACTAACATATATATTTAATGGAATTCTAAAAATACATATATTATATATGGATATGAAAACATGTACAAACTGACAAAACCAAACTGATAAATACTTTTAAAATTTGTTAAAAATAACTAAATTATACTGTAATCTATTCTTAAGATATTAAGAATAAACAATTTACACATCAAAATTTGATTTTTTTTTTTTTCCTCCTTGAATTAGAAAATACATTAAAAAACAAGTCCTTCTGGTTCAATTGGAAGAATAGTTTTCTTTTTTTGGAATTGGTCACTATTTTTAAAGAAGGTGGTGATTAAACTTGATTAATGAACTCGGTTAAGATATATGTATGAGCTCGGCAAGGTCAATGAGTGTAGCCTGGAATTGAACGTGGCACTTCTTGTCTACCAGAGAGAAGAATCTCTCCATTTAGAAATGTTTTTGTAGAAGAATTAGTTCAAGTATGTTAATATAATAAGAAAAACAAAATCATTGCTAAAATGCTTTTAAAATTCGAATAAACTAATAATAGGCAATAATTATGAAATATATATTTATGTATATAGATGAATAAAGTAAATATGAATAGTTAAAATTATCCTGCACTCAAAGCTGGTTGACATGAGGTACCGGGTTCGAACCCAGGTCGGCCTAGTCGTTCTAAGTTTTTCATGGTTTTCTCCAAAACTTGCATAAATACGGACTAGGATCCCTTAAAAAGACCTCCATATAATGCCTTCCCTCTCACGCCTAGCACGCTTGTGCAGTCAATCTATATTATAATTTGAAACATGTTTTTGTCTGTCTCTACTATATTGAGAGAACGGCTAGGTGTAAAAATTCGGTTGAGGTGTCTAAAAAAAGGTCTTGGTCTGTAGATGTGCTATGAAAAGAGAAAAATAAAAAAAAGTCGAACGTCCCAATTAATATACGAAAAATGCAATTTTTTAGAATGAAGTCATTTTCGGAAATGTAACAATATAGCGAGTTAATCTGAATTTTTATTGCCTTATAAAAACAAAGTTCACATGTTATCATTTTATTTTTTAATTATTGTTCCTTTTTTACAGTGTGGCAACAGGAAAAAATATTTATTTATTTCGCCATTTTTTCTCTTATTTCTTTATTTCATTTTTGGAAATGCAAAAATACAGCGAGTTAATCTGAATTTTTATTGCCTTATAAAAGCAAAGTTCACGTGTTATCATTTTATTTTTTAATTATTGTGCCTTTTTTACAGTGTGGCAACAGGAAAGAATCTATATATTAATTTGAAACATGTTTTTGTCTGTCTCCACTATATTGAGAGAACTACTTGGTGTAAAAATTTGGTTGAGGTGTCTAAAAAAACGTCTTGGTCTGTAGATGTGCTATGAAAAGAGAAAAATTTAAAAAAAGCCGAACGGTTTCGGGGGGGAAACGGGTTAAAAACACGTTTACGAGCTTAACTAAGCTCCAAATTACTTCACGGTGAAGAAATTGTACCTTTTGGTACTAGAGTCGAACACTAAAAAATAACTTTCTGCGAATTTGGAATTTTCGATTTTAAAGGGGGAAAGTAGATTTGGAGGAAGGGGGGAAATTAGTTTGAGAGGGAAATCCGTTCTAGACTCACACATGTAGCACCTCATTTTAAAGGTTTTGAAAAATCATGTTGATTGGAGATGTTTGTATACAATATAGGGCGTCCCCTGGTGGTGAAAAATGGAACAAGGTGATTTTGCAGTAAGCCGTATCATGTTACACCTTTTTTTAAAGGTCTTGGTATTTCCTGACCGTTGGTGATGTTCGTACAGAACACACTGTGCCCCCTGGTGGTGGAAAGAGCAACTAAAGGATTTTGCAATTGACACCACCATGTGACACCTTATTTGAAAGGTCTTGGAAATTCAAGACAATTGGTGATAAAGGTCTTAAAATTTCATGTTGATTGGGAATGTTTGTATACAACAAGTGCGACCTTGGTGGTTAAAAATGGAACTAGGTGATTTTACAGTAGACCCTATCATGTTACATCTTATTTTAAAGGTCTTGGTAATTCCTGACCGTTGGTGTTGTTCGTATAGAACACGCATTGTCCCCTGGCGGTGAAAAGTGCAACTAAAGGATTTTGCAGTTGCCACCACCATGTGGCACTTTATATGAAAGGTCTAGGAAATTCAAGGCAATTGGTGATGTTCGTATACAACATAGTGCACCCTCTGGTGGAGGAAAGTGGATTTTGCAGCGCGTGCGTAGCATGTCTGCTATACAGTGCTGCAGCCACAGGTAGCGGTAACACAAGTCTAGAGGTTCGTTCGGTTCAAGATTAATTTTTGAGAATTTTTTCATGTTATTAGCGGGCTGCATATATGCTGCCGCAGGCACCGGGTCACGAGCCCGAGTTCCATTCTGTTTGAGGTAATTTTTTTTTTGTTACAGATGATTATTTTTTTTATGATGCTTTCTTTTAAAAATAGAAATTCAAACAAAATCGAGTTAAAGATATAAAACCATACACATTTAAGATTCATTTAAGGTTATTATCATGGGCTCGGGCATTGCCGGGCGGGTTCGTTCGGTTCCAGGTTATTTTTTTGGAATTCTTTTATGTTATTAGTGGCCCGTGTATGCGCTGCCACAGGTACCGCGATCACAAGGCAGAGTTTTGTTCGGTTCGAGGTAATTTTTTTTGTTACAGCTAATCATTTTTTTCGTGATGCTAATATTTAAAAACAGAAATTCAAACAAAATTGAGTTAAAGGTATAAAATCATACAAATTTAAGTTTCATTTAAGATATCATGGGCCCGGGCAACAGCGAGCGTTTTCGTTTGGTTCCAGATTAATTTTTGGGAATATTTTTATGTCATTAGCGACTGGCGTATGCGCTGCCGAAGGCACCGGGGTCACAAGGCAGAGTTTCGTTCGGTTCAAGGTAATGTTTTTTGTTACAGCTGATTATTTTTTTGCGATGCTTTTATTTAAAAATAGAAATTCAAACAAAATCGAGTTAAAGATGTAAAACCATACAAATTTGAGGTTATTACCATAGGCCCGAACAACGCCGGTCGGGTCAGCTAACATGTAGTATTTAACGGAATAGAAAATAAAAGATAGCAACTGTTTATTTGGGTCAGTTTGACGTCACATTGACAGTACTTAAGTGATGTCATATATAATATTTCTAAGTATTTTTCCGAATTTCTTCTTTTTAAGTGAAATGTCGTAAAATATATTACATATTTTAACTTGAAATACATTTATAATGATGCAATGATTTTTGAAACATTACAATCAATAAAGTGATCGTCGAATTTGACGGGTTTCAGCTAGTAGGCTTTATTCCCAAACACATCTTATTTATAAAATCATTTGCCTTAATTTTAAGAGGAGGGATAGGAGAAATCCGTTTTTGGCATGAAATTTTGGATTTTTGAATAAAACTCTGCAAAGAATGGAACAAAGATGTAAAAAACAGCCATGCGACTTCTTTAGGATATTTCCAAAACACGTTTTTAATTTTTTGGACCTGCCATTGTTTGTTTTTTTTTTGGCTGGGTGGGGGGTGGGGGGTGTATTGTATGTGTTACAAAGGGCAAATTTGAGACACCCTTTTTAGAGCTAAATTTGTCCTGGGAAATTTATGAGAGCTGCAGTCATGAAGTTTGGTGCTTGGATTTTTTATATGTATCTGACAACTAAAGAAACGGGATTTATCGAAATACCCCCACTTTCCCCCTGGAGGGCAGGAAGAAAAAAACGAATTGCTTCATGGTGAAGAAATTGTACATGGTGAGATTAGAATTGAGTATATATAAAACAAATACCATTTTTAATTATTGATTCTTAAAAAAAGAGAGGGGAAAATCGTTTTTTGGGGGGAAATTTCAGAAATTCCGGATTTTTTAGTAGCTTTATTAAAGATGTTACAAAGGTATTTCCAAAGATATTTTCTCTCTTGTGATTTTCGATTCATTTATTTATTTTTTGGGAAGGGGGGGGGGGGTTTAAAGTAGCAAATTCAAGACCCCCCCCCCTCTTTTAGCGGTAAATTTGTCTTTGGAAATCTATGGAATGTACAATAACGAAATTTGGTGTGTAAATTGTTTATATGTATCTGAGACTTATTGTAATGGGATTTTACAAAATCCCCCCCCCCCTTGAGGACGAGGGGGCTATAAACACGTGTAAAAACACATTTTTACATTTCAATTTACCTTAAATTATCTTAGAATTGGAAACTTTGGTGTGTGGATGTTTATTAGGTGTACGCAGTATGTACTTTGTCGAGATTTCGCAAAACTTCGAACTTAGCCACTAGGGAAGGGGAAGTAAGAATCGGATAAGTTGCTGCCGAAAGCAGTGGGAACATGGACTCCTCACTTTGCAAGCAAGAAAAATCTCTACCGAACACAACGGGAACTTTAACTCAGGTTAATTAATAACGATAAGGGATTGTGACAACTCATTTAAATATTGTGTCCGGCAAAGCTTGCTAGTCTATATATAAATAAATGGCTAAGAGATTTTTGACTCTGTCTGTGTGTTGAGGCAAGTTGCCACCAGATTTTCATACTTTAGTTAATTTTAAAAAATCTAATAGTCCGATCGATAAGTTAATTAAACCGACGGATTCAGAAAAAATGCCCCTTTCATTTGGTACCTTATTTGTAACAAAACTTTGATTAGATTTTTTTAAAATTAATTAAAATGTGAAAATAATAACCTGGTAAAAGCTTTAAAAATGGACATTTTACTTCAATTTTTTCAATACTGTCTGTTTCAAAACTGTCATCTGATAAGCACCCAAATAGAAGCCCATGGGTAAGCTATTGTCACAGGCAATAGGGACAGACACCCGAGAATGAGTGGGTCACTGCCAAAGGCAGCGGGAAACCAAAGCGGGCTTTAAAGTAATTTCATGATGTCTTTAAATTTTATTTTTGTTTGTAAAACGATATAGAAAAGAGTTTTCCTTCACACATTCACGCCGGCGTGAACCACCGGTGGGTCACAGCTACAGTCAGCAGAAAAATATCCGAGCACTAGCAATGATCTCTGTCCAAAAAAAGTACACTTAATAGTGCTTTGTTAAATAAATCCTTGACTAATCATGTTCTTAGTCAGTCTAAGAACATGATTCGATAAGGATTTATTGAACAAAACAGTTTTAAGTGTACTTTTTCGATATCAGAATTATTGGCTAGCGCTCGGAAACTTTTGAGTAGACTATGCAAACAAAATGTGCCGGCATGAATGTGTTAAATATAGTGATCAGCGAAGCAAGAAAAGCCTTCGTTGATTGACTACCTTCATTGATTTCATTAATTAAAAAATGGTTTCGTTAACAAACTTTGATCTATTGGCATGCAGGCCGAGTTTTGTACATATCGAGTTTGATTTTGAAATTTTTCCCGCATTCGGAAATCGGTACGTTTCTGAACCGGGGCTTTGCTAGTAGTCGATAAAGATTTATATCATTTTCTTTCTAATTGGTTGTTATAGTTTCATAATTTTTAATAAAATTATTAAAAATAGTATTGAAGATTATTTTTCTTGTTTTCTATGTTTGTTTCTGATCAAACTGCTTTTTTTCCCAACATGTTTTGTTGATTAGTTAGATCACTGAAAAGCTCACTATCTTATGCCGCCAATGGGCTATTATAACTGCGGACAATTGGATGCAGAATGGTAAAATATTAATAATTAAAAAAAAAAAAAAAAAGCACCAAGTGGACCAACAGACTAATTTTTCCCTTATAAATGTGAATTGCACTATTAAACACTATTTGAATGCATGCTTGCAGCCAATATTATAAAAGAATTGAAAGATTTATCATATTTCAGAAGACACTTTAGGCTCAGGAAATAGAAGCTCTTGTGAAAATATTAGTTTTTTTTTTATTTTTTCAATTGTATTTACAGTTGAACACATTTCTTTAGTTTCTATTAGTACTTTATACTGGAAGTGCTTAAGCAGATGAACGAAAAGTCACATTTTTCGGTTCACATTGGTATTTTATACATTTCTTCCTTTTTTTACATTAAAGTAAACTTGTTAATTGCAGTTGTATTAGCCAGACTTCACAATACATTTCAGATTTTATAGATTCTGTTGTTTTAAAAAAATGCAATTTGGATTTTTTTTTAGTTTAAAGTAGCATTTATTATTTTTTTTTATGGATGATCAAGTTTTCATTGGTGGTGTTTTAAGATTAAATGCAACTGAGTACTCGAGGATCCCAGGCCTGATAAAGTTTACATTATATAACTACATTTAAAGTTTAAATTGCAAAATTTTATAATGTGATAAATATGCTAAGAAAAAGATATAATATCTGTTGTCCTTAGTGAAAAAGAAGAGATCACCAATTTATTTAACAAACATATTTAATTCCTCTGAAGAATCCTGATTATCTTGATAATGAATATTAAGGAAGCAATCAGTAATATGAAACAATATTTTGCCCAATATATATCATGAAAATATACACATGTCATGTATGTTTTCGATTCCCAAGGACAACATATCAAATCTATGCCTATGCTAAAAGCAAAATATAAATGCATAAAGCATAAATCACTACGTTCTCTGGGACTTTTAAATATTTCTTTTATAAATATTTGAAAAGCTTTAGAAGGACGAATTAACTTTAAAGAACATTAAATACCTTTTACAACATCTGAGGACGACTACGAATGTAGTCGAAATATATAATAATTAAAGCTGCCAAAAATGAAGGATTGTAAAAGGTATTTAATGTTCTTTAAAGTTTTTCTTTTATTTTTGGTTTTATTCAATGATTGAAAAATTCTCTCCACACACAAAAATTTTTAAATGATAATTTATAATTAATAGTAACTCCACTACATACACAGCATCACTTAATAAGAATGTAATATATAGATTAATCAGGATACCATTTATTATATTTCATAAACCAAAGTAATTACTTACATAAAACAAAGAATGTTGAATACATTATAAAATAGATAACATTCTAAAAAATTGAACACAATTTTATTTTTTAAATAAGACGCAATAAAACATATACGTGATGAAAAGTATCCGGTTTTAATTCAATCTTTTCAATGTAAACTTGATCTGATCATCCATAAAATTTAGTACTTCTTTAAATTTCAACATTAAAACATTAGCATGTACATTTTATAGGAAATTACATTTTTCTCAAATGATAGTAATACATAAAACCAAATTAACACGCGAAGCATGAATCTGTTAAATCTGATATGCATTACGAAGTCACACTAGTACAACTGCACAATTAACAAGTGCTATTTAATCTAATGTAAAATACAAAAAAGAAACCTGTATAAATAATACCAACATAAACCGGAAAATGTGATTTAACCGCTCAAATACTTCTCAGTATAAAATAATTTAAACTAAAGAAAAGAATTCGTCTGAAAATACGATTTAAAAAACATACCATGCTTCCAACAACAGCTTCTGTTTCACGATTTAGTATGAAATATCTCCTGAAATTTGTTTAATCATCCATTTCTTTTATAATTTTCATATATCTTATTCTTGGAAGATAATTTCTTTTTATTAAGCTATTTATTTTTTGTGACTCTTGTTTTTGGAATCTTAAAATATACACAAACATCGACGAAATCCGCCATGTTTGTAATTGTCTGGTTGATTTGCTAGCGTCAACGTCAACAACAACAATGGGGAAATGGAGAGTGGGTAAAAGCGTTCACGAAAACGATTACCCAGGTTAAAGTTATGACGTCATTTTCGGGGGATGTGCATGCCCAAGCCCAAGCCCGGGCTGTGTATCGTGAACTCAACCTAAAAAATGCTGTGGAGCTGAAGTATTTATAGTCCTGGGCCGCGCCATCTGTCGGAAGTGTGACCATCAGGAAGAGCTATTGCCAATTTTTCTGCACAAATAACAGCTTTTATTTTTATTGAGGTACAAAATTAAAATTTAATTATAAAAATATTTTGAAATTCAGAAAAAACTGTTATTCTAAATGAATTTATTCTTTTGAATTAAAAAAAAAACAGATACATGATAAAAGTATATAAAAAAATTTCTACAATTAATACTTACTTCTTTTTGTAAGTGTAGGTCATGATAATAGAATAACTATTTAGGCCGCGGCTACGGTGCCGGCTGGTCCGGATTTCCAGATCTCCGGTCTCCCTAGCCGGCCGACGCAGTAGGCTACTGCAGTTCGCTATGTTTTGGTTAGATTCTCTACTAGCCAATGAAAAGTGTACAATGGAGGAAAACGAAAATATAAAGGAAAAAGTTGATTACGGTAACGGTAAGACTCCTATAATACGAGCTGGCTCACAGTCACAGCTGATCATTGTTGCCCAGTAGAAATATAGCTTGGCGACGTTTTGTTGCAGACGTATTACTCAGCGTCTTTATCGCCTAAAATGGCGAGTTTGTCTAATAAGGTAATATTTGGCGAAATTTTCTCATAACCCTTGTAAAAAGCAGCCATCGCTGTTGCTGTTAAATTAGTCAATTTTAAATATTTATACACTTTGAAAAGTAGTGTAGGTTGTAAAATACAAAATTTAGATAATCAAACAGCAATAAAAACAAATAATTGATACAAAAAATGCAAGGAAACATATCATAATTACACTTCATATTTGTGATTGAAAGCTAAGCGTACAATTTTCTTTTGGACAATTAATAACTAATTTCTTTCGCCTTTCTTCATCTGTTGGGAATCTAAACGTTCTAAAAGCAGTTCTGGCATGATTTGAGCAATTTTCGGCTGCAAAACCTCCATTTTATGTGATTTCATAACACTTGAAATTCGGACCGCGTGGGCGTGGGCCACAATCGGTGAGTGGGAAACAAAATGCCTGATGAGCCAGCCTGTATTGAAGGAGTTCTAGCCCACGGTTCTCCCGCTTCGGTGACCCCCCCCCCAGAGGTATAATTTTTGATGGGAACATGGAGGACATTGCGGCCACGACAGATTTTACGTGCACCGGCCACAATTAGTGTACACGATGGTCTTTGGCCGGCTCGAGTACCGAACCCGCAATCTTCCAATTACGAGGCCGGCGCTCTACCGACGGGGCTACCGCGGCCCCTATAGAATAATAATAAAGAAAGAAGGAGCACGCCAATACTCTATGTTTACAAACCCCTTCTAGTGAATTGCCAGCGACAGCTGCTCTTGCTGCTCAAAACCTTGAAGTAGGGCACCCATCCTCGACGTATTTGTCGCTGTTTGTTGTGGGTGCTGCCTCGCTGACTGATTGACAGAGAGACGAGACGATTCAAAAAATTCGCCAACCAATCAGATTGAAGCATTGTTACAACCCTATACCCGGCATTTCTGGATTTTACAAACCGAAACCTAAACATATATGCTCCTCCTTCCTTTATTATTATTCTATGCCCTTAACGTACATTCTTTTACCTATTGCTTTATTTGTTTGCGCTGTTCTAATCTGTATTTTATATTTTATTTTTAAAGTTTTTATCTTTTGTAAGAAATAACTTAAACCTTCCATAACTATACTACATTTTATGTAATTCTCTTCTATTTTTAACCGACTTCGAAAAAGGAAGGAAGGTTCTCAATTCAAACCGTATGTTTTTTTTTATGTTTGTTAGCTCATAACCTCTGAACGGATGCTCCGATTTTTATACTTTTTGTTATGTTGAAAAGGTCTTGGTCTGAAATAGGTCCCATTGTAATATCTTTACGATCTAAAGAAAATACAAGGTGTTCAAAAAAATCAGTCCCAACTCTTTTAACTGCTAAACGGATGCAGCTATTGTGATAAAAATGGTATGTAAGTATAGCAAAGTGGCCATGCAGTACAAGGATAAACCGCTTGGAGCGCCACCTGGTGGGAAATAGCGGAGTTAGTGTTCCTATCTCGAAAACGGTTCTAGAGAAAAAAGTGAATTACAAAGTTAAAGAGTATCACCGATTTAGTACAAAAAGATAGTTTAGACATTCATGCTAGCGTTCCTATCTCGGAAACGGTTCAAGACAGGGGGAAAAAGTGAATTATAAAATTGCAGAGCATCATCAATTTAGTACGAAAAAAAAAGTTTTCATCGATTTAGTACGAAAAGATAGTTTAGACATTGATGCTAAAAATACAATTCTAAAATCGTGCATTTGTTTGTTCGCAATTTCTTACACTATACACACTTGAGCTACATTGCACACGTTGTAGCGAAGCTGGTGAGACATACGCTATATACTTCAAAATACGGTTACTTGATACTTTTGGTTTTGTTGTAAAGATCTTGGTATGAAGTAGGTTCCATTGTAATATCTTTACAATCTAAAGAAAATAAAGCGCCATCTGGTGAAAAACAGCGGAATTAGCGCTCCTATCTCAAAAACGGTTCAAGATGTGAGAAAAGTTAATTACGAAGTAGTAGAGCATCATCGATTTACTACGAAAAGGCAGTTTTTAGACATTATTGCTGAAAATAGAATGCTTAAAACATGCAGTTGTTTGTTCGCAATTTCCTACACTGTGCACACTTGAACTACGTTGCACACTTTGCAGCGTAGCAGATGACAAGTATATTCTGTGGTTCAAAGTACTGTTACTGTAAGCGGTCACGTCGATTAGCGCAAAGTCGTTTTCAAACAACTTCAGAAAGGAGGGTGCTCTTAATTCGAGCTATGTGTTGTTGTTGGTGTTTATAAGCTTATAACTTCGTAAGAGATGCTCTAATTAAGCGACTAGGTTCTCAATTCAAAGCGTATGTTTTTTTTTTTTTTTTTATTAGCTCTTAATTTCTGAACGGATGATCCGATTTTCATACTTTTTGTTTTATTCTAAAGGTCTTGGTCTGAAATAGGTACCATTGTAATATCTTTACAATCAAAAGAAAATACAGGGTGCCCAAAAATGTCAGTCCCGACTCTTTTAACTGCTGAACAGCTGCAGCTATAGTCATAAAAGTGGTATGTAGGTATAGTAAAGTGGACATGTGCTACGCGATTCAACCGCCTTATGCGCCACCTGGTGGAAAACAGTTGAGTTAGCGTTCCTATCTCGGAAACGGTTCAAGACAGGAGAAAAAAGTGAATTATAAAATTGCAGAGCATCCTCTATTTAGTGAGATAGTTTAGACATTAATGCTAAAAACAGAACGCTTAAAACGTGCATTTGTTTGTTCACAATTTCCTATTTTGTGCACACTTGAACGACATTTCATAAGTTTTAGCGTAGCGGTGACATTTATGCTATGTAAAATTCAAAGTATGGTTATTGTAAGCGGTCACATCGATTAACGCATAGACGTTTTAAACCGACTTCATAAAGGAAGAGGTTCTCAATACAAACCATGTTTGTCATTGTTGTTGTTGAAATTTGTTAGCTTATAACTTCGTAAGAGATGATTTAATTTTAATACTTTTTTTGTTGTCGTAATGATCTTGGCCTGAAATAGGTTTCATTATGATTTCATTAAGATATAAACAAATTACAGGATAACAAAAGTCTGTTCTCACTCTAACTGCGGAACGCATACAGCTACACTGGTAAAAGCAGTATGTAAGTATCGATGTTGAAACTTCTGTCCGTCAGCTGCAATGCATATTTTGCTCTTTGTTTGAACTTTACGCTGCGCAATTTCCAGCGCAGCGGGTGACATGTATTCACTGTAAAGTTCAATATATATGCCCAACAGAATTTTTGGTTAGGAATACAGCGTATCCGTTCTTTATATTTTTAAAGACTTTTTAATTTAACGTATGTTCATTCAATAGATAGTTTTTTTGCTCATATCCTATAAAGGCAAGAAAAGTGACACAACTTAAAAATGCAGCATTTGAGAAAAATCAACTTAAAAATAACTTGACTAGAATAAAACTCGCAAAACTGTCTCTCGAGTGGATAACTTTCTAGATGGAGATGTGACATTTTTGTTCACATTGGGTGCATTTCATGTATTTTTCAGTGACATAAACCATTTTTTGAGTTATGTCACTTTTCTCGGAAGTTGTGGTTTGTGAAATTGCCGTTGAACCTCTTCTGATGTTCTGCTATATGAATAATTTTTCACTGAAAAGAGAAAAATAAAACCTTTTTGTAAAAAAATAGAACCGACTCCAAAAAGCAACTACTATTCAAACAACTAAAAAAAAAAAAAAAAAAAAAAAAAAAAATGGTACCAAATGAAACTAAATTGCGCCTAAAAGTATAAAATAATTTCCTTCGCCAAACAACCTATAACACTACAATTAATCGTAACTTTTGAAGTCGGCGCAAAATTAAATAAAAATTGATACCTTTATTCAATACAAAAATCAAATCCTATTCAAAAAACACATCTCGCATTGCCACCTGCAAAACGCAGCCGAAAACTACTTTGATTCAAGAAAACAAATAAGATTTCGTAAGCAGCAAAAGTTGGCGAAGATGCTGGTATCTGACGTATTTGGTGAAAGAAAAATTATCTGGCAAACATATTTAATTTTTTTAGGATATCATGATTATTTTCATAAGGTATATCAAGAATATGAAACAATACTTCGTACTATATATATTATGAAAATATACATCTTGCGTGTATATTTTTGCATTACGTTTTGATCGCCAAATCCAAAAGCCTCCAAGGATGATACTTATCAAAGTTATACCAGATTTGGAAAGGAAACTCTAACTTCGTAGAAACATAAATACAGCATTGTGAAGAATGTTCCCTGTTCTATGTAGATGCTACTAATGGACCAATTGTATAAAGTGATAAAATAATAAAGAAAACATGAAAATGGATCAGTCTAGACAACAGCATTTGTTGCTACCGATCTAAAAACAAACCTTTAAAAACTAATTAAATTTTATTTAATTTTGCGCCGACTTCAAAAGTTATGATTAATTGTAGTGTTATAGGTTGTTTGGCGAAGGAAATTATTTTATACTTTTAGGCGCAATTTAGTTTCATTTGGTACCATTTTTTTTTTTTTTTTTTTTTTTTTTACTTGTTTGAGTAGTAGTTGCTTTTTGGAGTCGGTTCTATTTTTTTACAAAAAGGTTTTATTATTTGTATGATGTCGATTTCGGATTTCCAAAAGGGCAATCGGATAATCTGCCGAAAATAGATGTTCTTTCCATATTCCCATTTTTAACACTTTCCAACAAGGTTGAAAAGTGTTTATGACTTCGGTTTGTCTGTCCGCGCTCTAACTCCCGTAAATATTTATGGAATTTCTTGAAACTGATATATGTTATTCAAGTACACTATCGGACGTTCCCTATTGAAAATGGAGTTTATACCTCTACTGGTTTGTGTACAGGGACATCCGAAAGTATTTCAAAGCATTGTGTTCTATGAGAGGTATTTCTATAAACCATATTTTCATACCTTTACTGTAGACGTATCTCAATTAAATTGAAATATGTTATTCAAGTTCACTACTGGATGTTTCCTGTATAAAATGGAGGAAATACCACCGCCGATTTATGTACAGGGACACTTAAAAGTATTCCAAAGCATTGCGTTCTATGAGAGACATTTCTATAAATCAAATTTTAATAACTTTACTTTACACGAAGTTTTAGGAAATTGAAATATGTTATTTATATGCACAAAAAAATGCTTTGAATAGAATATAGCATGATTAGCATTAGATTTACAGGGTGACACAAAAATATCCATTTATATTAAGAGCTATTAATAAAAAATTGCTAGAATTGTACTTTCGTTTACATTAAGCGTTTTTAACACTTTCTAACATTTTTAAGTATATATTTGATTTCAGTTTGTATATTTGTCTGTCTGTCTTCCCGCGCTCTAACTCCTGTAAATATTAATGAAATTTCTCGAAACTAATATATTTTATTGAAGTTCACTATCGGATGTTTCATATTGAAAATGGAGTGAATATTTCTTCTGGTTTGTGTACAGGGACACCCAAAAGCATTCGAAAGCATTATGTTCTATGAGTGTTATTTTTATATATATTTTCCCTATAGAATGTTCCCCATTCAAAATGACATTAATAGGTCCTGTACAACTAGTTTGTTTACAGGGACAACAACAACAACAAAAATGTCAATGCATTACGTTCTAGGACAGAATTTTTTGAAAGTTATATTTAAAAATCTTTCTACTGTAAAAATCATAAAAATATTGAAACGTATTGTTAATATTCTAAAATAATGTTTTGTATAGAATATGACATGATTAACTTTCTGATTTACAGGTCTACACTAAAATATTCAGAGAGATCAAAAGCTGTAATTATAATCTAATGGCTGCATCTTCTTTTGAGTTAAGCCTTTTGAACACTTCCCAAAATGCCTAAGAGTAATTTTAAAATCGATTAGTCTATCTGCATATTTTTCAGTCCTTCTGTCTTTTGTGTGATAACGTAGGCAAAGGATATTAAAAGTTATCTGATACAACAATTACGTACAGTTGAAAAGTGTTACTAATCAATGCGTACTGCATGATTTTTCTTTCTTGTTGAGAAGAAACCTCGATTTTATTGGCTCAGAAATGAGAGAAGCTAAAGCTAAAAGATATAGATTTGTTCTTTATTTATATTTAAAATATTATAAACGTCTTCATTATAGAATTCTAGCATTGTATTAATATAATAGTAGTATTTTGTTTTTACATTTCTCTAATTTTTTAAACGCTTGTATGTGAGAATTTTTCTTTTTTCATAATGTATGCTTAAAGATTTAATTATAATTAAAATAGTCATTAAAATTTTACAGTGCATAAAACATATTTGATTGATTTTGCTTATATTATTATTATTATTATTACTGTTATTATAATTATTTATTTAACCAGAATTTTTAAATCTTGTTATTTTACAAAATATTTTTGATATTTTTAAAGAGCAGTCATTAATTATTAATGACTATATTATGAGATCAGTATGTATTTTTTATTTATTTATTTTATTTTTATTGTATTTATTTTTTTATTTATTTATTTTGAAGACAGGAAGTTTAATTTTCATAATTTTTTCAGTAGTTTTTTAAATATATTTTTTTTTCAATTTTATCCATCTATTTTTCTTTTTAATTTTCTTAAATTTATTATTTCATTTCATTCGAATTATATTGTTCTACGTTGCTTACATTAGCAACATTTATTTATTTAATTAATTCATTTGAAACGGAAAATTTTTAATTTAATGTATTAATCGGGAAAATTTTAATATCGGAGAAAGGATTACTCTTGTTAAAATAAAATTTAAGTTTGATAAAAACTTATTTATTTATTATTTATTTAATTCCTTTGAAAGGAAAAACTTTTATTTATTTATTTATTGTATTGGTCGAAATCAAATGGTAATATAACAGAAAGAGCTAATGCAATAAAGTACATGGGGCCAAAACTAAAATATATTTAATAGGTGCTGAGATTCAACTCTCCTCTTTCGCCGTCTGATAAGTACCTAAATTGAAGTGCCCATGAAAGACGTTGCTGCGGGCAATAAGAACCCAGACCCAAAAGAGCAGGGAACGCTGGCAGGAAGACCCTGACTGCTGTAACAAGGTTTCAAATCTTTTTTGAAAATTTATTTAAATTTAGCGACCAGCGAAGTGGGCGAAGACCGCCAGTTATAGTATATATTCTATACATATTTGAATTTTACATTAATATTATCATATATTATAAGAAACATTTAAGTTTATAAGAGACTAAAAGCTTTCAAAGAACTCCATTTCCTCAACTGAAGATAGAAATTTAAAGAATTATATATAGAGTGCTAACGTTTAACCCCTTAACGCGCGGTGTCCTCGCCACGAGGACGCAAAATTTAAGATCCAGCTGCAAAAATTCATCCCGGAAATATTTTAGCAAAAATTCACGTTTATAACATATCAGAAAAGGCCGGTTTTTTAACCCTTAAAATTTAAAATTTCTTTTAGTTTAATTTAGTTCATGAATTCCGGTGGCAGTATAATTTAAATGTTTCAAATTGTCTTGCGCCGCAAAGGGTTAAATTGAATTAAAATTACTTATATTTGAATGCTGTTGGTATTAATCATGTATCTATTAATTGCTAAATTTTATAACGTTCTAAAATTCTTCATTTTATGTATATATATATATATATATATATATATATAATAAGTTTATGTAGTAAAATACGCGGAAATATTCGCGTTCTTTGTAAGCAATACCATAAATTGGAAAAAAAAAAAAGGAAGAAAAAAAGAAACGCTATCCTGTTCAGATTGTACTTTACTTTTATCATCAGATGAAGGATTGTTGTTAATTATTTTGATCCGAAACAATAAGTTATGTATGAAGTGCGAAGGAGGTTCACTATCATCCAGGAAATTGTATGAGCAGAATCATTCACATTTTTGCATTATTATTATTATTTTTTTTTTTTTCCTTTAGCTTTTTACTGTCGAAAGAAATTTAGCTCTGGCGTTTTTTTTATTGCATAAGAATGTCTATACATCATATGTGTCTTAAAAATTTCACTAATAAATTGTGTTTGCTAAAAGACTTTTCTAATATATGTACAGTCACCCAAAAAAAAAAACGCCACCGCCCCCACCTAATTTCGCCGTAAACTATCGTAGAAACATGCGACTGGTACCGATCAGTTTGTAATAACGTCTAGTTTATAATGTTATAGTTAGATTTTACTTAGGGGGTCGTCTACATATTAAAACTGACATCAACTTCATTTTTTTCAATGGTAACCCCCCTTTTTTATAATATTTTTGAATTCATTGGATCAAATCATCACGGAAAATGGTATAGTTTATATATTTCGCTCAATTTTTCATAGAGTTATAAGCTGTCAAAATTTGGGGATGCTAATGTTAAATGAATGTGACAAACATTAAATCATATCTTCCGAAATAATTATGATATTTAAATTCTGTTTTTTTTATTCGTTAGAATGAAGTGATCCAAACATATTCCATGGAAATTTTTGCTAAAAAAACATTTTTTGAATTATGAAAATTTTTAATAAATTCATATTTGAAAAAATTATGAATTATGACCTATGTTAATTTTTACACGAATAGAACGGGCATCATCAAAAACATGTGTTTCCAAATTTACAGCTCGTTCCTAACATTATTTTTTGAGTTACAGTGATATTTCATTTTTTACTGCTGTTAGGGGGGCGTCACTTGTTATAATTTGTATCATCTGTGAGTCAATATTTCTATACATTTTGACGAAAAACTATTTTAATTTACCTTTATGTTATTATAATTGTTTTCTAAGGAACATTTCGATGTTTATTATACAAATTGGCTTATTTTTTTATAAAATTAACGCTATGCAGGCAAGAGATTGGGAAAGAATTCCAAAAGAAACGTAGCTCCGCCTCTATATTGCGGAAACAGTATTAAAAAACCTAGTTTGCATACACGTATATGACACTATATGTGACGCTGGTATGCATAAATGTCAATGGCATTTACTACATTGAATGCTGAAGACAAAATTTAAATGATTTAATTGGAAGTATGTAAAATAATTTTGTTTTATAATGTAAAGTTTTAGAAAAATTCTGTAAAGGCGTGGCTTTCGTTGCAGAAGGGAGTTTACTCGATTCTGAAATGTTAAGTCTTTGTTCTTAAATATTACATAACTTTTTCTAGCTTCTCACTGCTAAAATTCTATTTTATCCCTTTTGTCTTTTGTTTTTAACTTGAATATTCTAGGATTCGTGCACCTCAATTAAATATCATGACAGTAAAAAAACGCGGTAAGACGAGGAATATTCTTTGAAAGAGCAATACGCAGTGAACAATACTTTTATTTTTTCCTTTTTTAAAATTAATATAATTGATTTTTATTAATTTTTATCAGAATTTTTAAAACAAATTTTCTGTTTTAATCTTGTGAAATTTTCGCATTTGCTTACTCTACCGTTTATGCTATTTAAATTTTATCGCATGACGTAACATAATAAAATATAAAACTTCTATTAAATGTTTTTTTAATACTGAATAATAAAGTGGTATTTTTTTTTTCTTTAAGTTTTAAAATCTATTATTGAAACAAAGTGCAATATTATTTATTTTCTATTTTTCTAATCACGGCGTAAAACTGTCGTCACATTTATTATGGAAAAAGAATTTAAAACAAAGTAATATGTCTTATTACTTTTAAAGATATAGATTTTACACATTTATAATTAAGAATTCAAGTACAGTAGACGATTGCAGAACGGGGAATATTCGTTCTAGGCAATAGGAAACCGTTTTTTCCATATCCATGTTTATTTTTATATGAATATACACAATAATATGAATATACACTCTTTCTAGTGAAAAAATTTGTTTCATACTATTTTGTTTATATAAATATGAATATAAGGAATATTCTTAAGAAATATCGTAACACAAATTGTGAAAGAAACGCCCACTGGAGGAGTTACAGATTTCCAAATGACGTGAAACTACATCAGCAGTCGCGAAAATATTAAATATCCTTTCTCAGATTTTAGTTTAAATCTTGTTATGTATATTTTTGTATATTATCTATTGTTGGTTTGTACGCCTAAAATTAAATGTAAAACTTTATAGTAACACTTTCATGCGAGGCTTACTGTACAAAATAAAAATATACCCAACAAGAAGTAGATAATAATTGTTAGTTAGTAGATTTTAATTGTTTTTATATATATTTTTTTGTTTTTTAAATGTATTTTAACTTAAATTTTTGTCTCTTAAATAAAACAGTTTTTGCTTTTAAGAAGTAGATAATTCTTTTTCTTAAATATTAAACACCTTTTTTTTAACTGCTATTAATATTATTATCATTATTACTACTGTTCTTTTACCTTGGTATTTAGATTTTTGTAATTCAATATTGTAGGGTTCATATCATTCAAGCTATTATTTTTCTTCGTACGAAGTGATGTATTTAATTTTCAATAATAATGTTTAATAAATTGAAACCAATAAAAATCTTTTAATTCATAAGCTAATAAAGAAAGTTCTGCGAATTTGAATCGTTTTTTATTTTATAATAAACATTCCTGAACTTTTTTTCCGGTGTAAAATTTTATAAATAATGAATATTGGGTAGTTGATCATGATTTATTTTTTCTAAATGTATAGACGGTCCCCTAACACATTTTCACGTGTAACTCTGTTTAAAATTGATTTAAAGTCTATAAATAGGTAAGTTTTCCGAACTGCCTTGATCTCAGAAATCTGAATATGAGGTCAAAAATAGGGGTCGTCATTGAAAGAATGAAGTTTATACGTGTTTTAATATGTAGATGACCCCCCTTAAGCAAAATATAACTACACCATTAAAAACTAGACGTTATTACAGATCGATAGGTACAAGCCGCATGTTTCTACGATAATTTACGGTGAAATTGGGTGGGGGGGTGGCGTTTTTTTTTGGGGTGACTGTACATATATATTAATGAATAAATAAATTTATTTTATTTTATTTAATTAAAGTTTTTTTATGTAATTAAAGTTTTAATTTTTAACTTTATCTCTTTTATTACTATATATTTTTTAGTTTATGAACATATACTGTGTATAAGAAAAGTACTGTAATCGTGATAAAATTCAATTTTTAGATTCAATTTTGCGCATTTATATATTTGTATTGTTTTTTAATTCCTTTTTGCTATTTTTATGATAATCGGTGTGCATGAGTAAGTTAAAATTAACCCGATAACGACAAAACGCTTCATTCGAATGATTTTGAATTCTTAAAGTATGTTGTAGGTAACCGTCGCAATAATGGCATAGGTTTTCATGGGTTATGTCCATGTAAAATGTTTTTTTTTACAGAGTTATAAGAATGAATTGTTATACATTGAAAAATGTAGACTTAAATTTTCACAAATATTCTCACATCTAAACTCTTAACTATATTAATTCTTCTCTCTGCTTGAGTGTTTGTTATCAGTATAACTCAAAAACAAATACTAGCGGGAATTCCAACTATATGTTACTTGAAAATTCTCATTTAGATCAGTCAAATTGATCGTGCACAGGAACATGCGATATACGAAAGCTTTTGTATACATTATTTCTGTGGGGAAAATTTATGGTCGATACATATTAACATCTTCATATTGCCGTAAAAAAATATGATACTGACATACATTTTTTATTTCCAGTAAAGCATGTTTCACATACAATATACGATGGAAAATATTTGTCCTGCGTTTACAGGGCCACACAAAATATTGTTTTCTTTTACAAGAATCAAATTTATAGAAGTTTTACTTTTTTAAAAGCATTAATTCATATATATATATATATATATATATGTATATATTATATATATGAGCTAATTTTTCTAAAAAGAAGCCCTTCTTTGTACATGTTTACGCATAGGTGTAACTTAAGCGAAAATTGTGTGTGTGTGAGGGACATTCCCTTAGACACTTTATCAAAATAAAAAAAAATCTACAGTGACTCCACTAGGCTTTCCGAACATTAACCACTTAACAGTTGTATAAATAAAATAAAGTAAGAAAAATCATTACATACACAAAAGAAAAAATTATAATATGGTGTATCAGTACTTTTCTTCATATAGTATGCTGTTTAATTCAACGCATGTTACGCTTCAAATAATTGAGTCCATAGATCATGATAGATTTTCGCTGTGTACATGAAAAAAAGAAAAAAAAAAACAATAACTCCATAAATGACATATTACATATGACATTGTATTCAAAGATTACTACATTAACTATAGAAAGCTAAACTTAAATTAGTATTACTCTATCACTAATCATTTGACTGATTAAAATTGCTTAATGATTCATACTATATTAAAAAATAAAAAAGTAGGTTAATAGTGTGTGTGTATATATATATATATATATATATATAGAGAGAGAGAGAGAGAGAGAGCTAGATAGATACACAGGGTTCCAACTAAAGTGCAAGAACCCTGCATGTTTTTTTATTTTCTCACATAAAATTTTTAACATTGAAACAAATTTGTGCAGCCTTGTGGAGCCAATTCATTAAAATTTTTGGTCCGAAAACAAACACTCATAAAAAAAAAAAAAAAAAAAAAAAAAATTTGAAATGAAAAATCTTTCATCTTTTACAAAAATTAGCAAATTTCAACAAACCCTTCACAACAATGGAATGATTTAAAAGAGTTTTCGAAAAATTTTGATAACAAATTATGTATTTTGCTGATAAGCTTCAAAAATACATTATATTATATTTCTATGATAAACACCAGAAAACTTGGAATTAGATAAATAAACTTGTACATATATATATACAAAGTTTCATCAATTTGCAGTGCAATAACTATGTCAGTGATTGACAGTGAAAAAAAGACGTTTTTAAGCAATTAAATGTAATTAATCTGAAATTATACAAATGAGGTGTAAAATTATGCATCATTAGCAATTCACATTAATCCAGATTTTTTTTTTTTTTTTTTTTTTACTCTTCTGCTCTTGCATTCATTAATTGACACACAGTTTTTACCTTTGATGAAAAATTGACATTAAAAATTAGAAGCATTGGGCTCTAAAATGCTCTTAAAAAAAAAAAAAAAAAAAAATACAGTGATGGATACAAATTTTATCTCATAGCTCACACTCCCTTTCAAACTCAAATAATCAATTACATTAAATATTGGCACTGTTAAAAACAAGTCTAATGAAATAAACAGATCTTACTGCTATTTCATCATTCATAATGGTCAGCAGCCATTTTGAATCTTTCAATAATGACATGAGTAAAAATCAGGATTGAAAGATAAACCACGGGTAAGTTTTGTATTAATTTATATACTAAATGTTACATGTAAGAGAAAAAAATATACAGTATTGCTTAACAAATTAAACTAGTATGTTGTGGCCACCACAAGACTTTCTTCTATATTTTCTTATACAAATTCACGCAGTAACAATATTAAAAAAAAAATATATATATGATTTTTTCCAAAGTTTTTTTTTCGTTAAAAGTAAAAAAAATCGATAACTTTGTTTTAAATTATCACATATTTATAGTTCAACCATTCGTTTTAAAGGTATTGACGAGACCTTTCGAAAGATACCGATCTGGAAAATTCCCCCCCCCCTCCCGGGGGGTACTTCCCCCTAGGGGGGGAAGCGATGCCCCAATTTTTTTTCCTAATTAACTACTACTATTATCAATAATTCATATTAATTTCACAATCACAGGTTAAGAATAACTCTCATTATGTACATTTATACGAAGTTTTGTACTACTTTTGTCCAAGTTAAAAATTTAGAAAAAATACGATCACAGCGCCACCTGTTGAGCGATTGATCCCCAAATCTAATCAGCCACAGTTTATGTCAGGGGCCAACTAAATACCAAGTCTGGTTAAATTTCGTTAAAAAAAAAAAAAAAAAAAAAAAAAAATTATTTCTGAGATTTTTTTTTCGTTAAAAGTAAAAAAAATCGATAACTTTGTTTTAAATTATCACAGATTTATAGTTCAACCATTCGTTTTAAAGGTATTGACGAGACCTTTCGAAAGATACCCATCTTGAAAATTTACTCCCCACGAGGGGTGACTTCCCCCCCAGGGGGGGTGGCGAGGCTCCTGCGCATACAAAAAATTTTTCCCAGTTGACTATCTCTATTATAAATAATTCTTGTAAATTTCATAATGATTACTAAAATATAATTCTCTTTATGCACATTTATACAAAATTTTGTCCTATATCACCATGTTAAAAATTTAGAAAAAGCGGGATGGCAACGCAACCTGTAAGACAATTTTTACCAAAAGTTGATAGGCACTAATTTATGTCAAGGTGCAACTACACACCAATTTGTATGAAATTCTGTATAGTAGTTCCTGAGATACAGTTGCCACAAAATTTTGTCACACACACACACACACACAGACAGACAGACAGACAGACAGACAGACATTTTCTAAAAAGGGTCAAATCGTGTTCTACAGCTCTCAAAACGTGTAAATCCATCAAAAACCCGAGGTCGAAAATTTTTACGAATCCAATACTTTCTCTATATTACATATAGAAGAAAGTAAAAAGAATTAGTATTCTATAAACATTTAAATAAGAATAATCACAGGAAAAAATACTCACAGTTAGGCTTAGTAAATAAGGTGAAAGAAAAAAAACCAATGTATATAAAGACTTAAAAATGATCTTATCTTATTAATTATTTTAGATATTAGAATATTTTAATTGAAAAATAACTAGTATGATAATCAATACATATCTACTATAATGATTACGCTGAATTTGCAATGATTTTTAATAATATCTAGTATAAAATGTCCTCCGTGTTCAAAATACTTTTCATACAACTTAAGTATATTGCATAATTCTATACATGAAACATATACTGTAAAAATGTTAAAATAAATTATGTGTTATACTCTAACAATACTTTCTATTAAGAGTTTAACTTAAGTACTTAAATTATCTAACTACCTAATTTCTTTCATGTACTGTTTAAAAACATATGACAAATGATGTAGAAATTTACTATGACCTTGTGTTTATTAACAGAGAGGGAAAAAGAAAATACAAAATACCTTAAAAAGAATAAATTGATATTTAAAGCTTACTTTAAAGTTATTTTTCTGTATTTTACAATGTAAGCTTAGCAGTTATTGTTTGTTTTAAACCTAACAGACAAATTTCTTTAAAGTTTAAGAACAATAATAACAAAAGATTGTAAAGAAAAAAATTAGGCCTTTGACGGTTGATTTTCAACCTGACACCTGGAGTCTCCTCCATAGCTGCATTGTGTAGGGGTTTAGTTGTTTTCCAGGTCCCGGCGCGATTTATGAAACAATTTCAGCGACGAAGATTAAGCAAATACAGAGCAACAATTGGTCAGACGTAAGTACTGTAGGAGGAACCAAAGCTGACAATTCAATGAATCGTTCTTTTCATGAATCTATCAACACAATGCCAACATGGCTAATCTGTGGCTCCGTCTTCGTAGAGTATCGCTAACACTTACAAATACAAAATAAAACGTTAATTTGAGTACAGCGGTTTTATTGTATTTACTTAAAAATTCTTATTTCTACAGCACAAAGTTGTTCAGATTTACTGTATTAAATTTTTAAAATATTTAGTGATTATTGCACTGTAATTATCACATATATTAGTTGAAACGGTATTTTCCATTAAACATAAATATACCATATTTTAATCCTGTATTTTGGTTGGCTTACTTATTTATTTACATTTACTTAGTCACTTACATAAATAAAATGATTCATTAATATCCAGATTAAAAAAGATTGTCAGAAAAATACTTTCATGCTTTTTATGATAACGTTAAAAAAGTCAGCCTTAGCCTCCTCTTTTTTTTAATGTGCATTAAAATATTTTATCTTGCCATATGTTTATAACTAAAAGGTAAAAAAAATCTTATCTGGTATCTCGTGGAAAAATATGTACACTGAATTTCATATTGAAAGTTCTATCTCAATTTCATTAGTAAATATTTATTTTTATGAAACATAGTGTATTGCATGTTACTTGTGACTTTTTTGAAATTCCTGTAAAAATTAAAAAATGTCCTAAAAGACCCTAATTATAAGTTGTCTTAAATTCCTAAAATTTTGTTGATGTTGTGCTACTTATTGTAATTTTAACAACCCAAATTAAGCAATGAATTCCAAACCCATTTTGTAATGCTGCACTGTGTTTGCTAGAAAAAAAAAAACTTATTTTATTTTTTACTGGCATACTTTGCCTATTTCACTGGTAACTATACTGAAAAGAATTTTCAAAATTCCATATTATTATTCATAAAATCTAAAAAAAAGAAAAAAAAAAACCAGTTAGACTTAAATTAACGTTTAGTAGTAAAATTTTCATGCTTAGAACATGAGGAGTCTCCACTGCCTTTGCATAGCTGCCAACTCCTGAAATGTGATTTTTCTGCAAATTCACAGAAATCCACATTTATTTTTATTTTATTTACTTTTTATTATTTTATTTATGTATTTATTTTTGTCTAATTTGCAGAATTCCAAGAATTTATTTCTTTAAAAAAGTCACGGATATCATTCATTTTAAAAATAGAAACTCCATAGAACGATCGGTGATCAAATGTTCTACGAAAGCTCCCAATTTCCAGTCTTGTACCATCTACAACATAAATGTCAATATTCGTTTGAAACATACTTTATGAGATTCTAGAACCTGTAAAGAAATAGTATTATCAAATATTTCTTGCTCATTTAATTATTTCCTCCCCTCACCTTCAAATTTATCTCCAACTACCGATCGGCAATCAAATGTTCAGCAGAAGTCTTTTATTTCCCAATCTTTATGTATCTGTAATATAAATGATAATATTAATTTAAAAGTTGTTTTATTAAATTCTAGAAGTAGAATTGAAAGAGTTTAATATTTCTTACTCTGTAATTATTTTTCTATCCCCCCTCCTTTTCCAATCTCTGGAAAGTGAGGAACTCTAAAATCTATAAAGCAATAAAAGTGAATATTACTCACATATGTAATTATTTTTAGACTTTATTGCTGATCTTAATCAATCTATTTATTTTTCCATAATTAAATATTTACATGTCATATCTATAGGATGTGTAAACATGTGGAAAAAATTAATAGGTTTTTCAGGTAAACATTTCGCCAAATCAGTGTATGCATGTATATAAATATTGTTTCAGTATGGTTAGAATTAAGTATAATCTAGCAGTATTTTAAATTTAGTATGTTTTATTTATTTATTATTATTATTTTATTCATATGTATTTGCAATAAGATGAAAGCCTCTAGATACTGTAAAATTTCCCTTTTATTTGCTCCTTCTATTTCCAACAATTACTATACTATTAATATTCTATTTATGGCATAAATTATGTCGCATACAAAATCTCTCTAATTTTGATTCTCAAAGGTTGGCAGCTATGCCTTTGGCAACGACTTATGCATTTTTTACTCCCCGCTTCCCAGTTGGATAAGTTTTGGCCAAATACCGAATATTCGGCCAACTAAATACTAACTTCAGCTTAATACCAAATATCCTTCAAACTAAATAGTAACTATTTAGAAATTTTTATTCGTGAATTCATCAACCGTGAATATTTATTTAAATCAAATTGGAGTGTAAAGGTTGATATTTTTATTTATTACCAACTATGCGAAAAATACCAGAGCCGGGAATCGAACCCGGGCACCTTCGCTTAACGCACGGATGCTCTACCACTGAGCTACCCTGGCTGACAACCAGCTAGGCACTTCTCGCATAATATTTGTTGGGAAAGTTACCGAGTCTGCAAACACAGATATATCAGGTCAGCCAGGGTAGCTTAGTGGTAGACCATCCGTGCATTAAGCGGAGGTGCCCAGGTTCGATTCCCGGCTCTGGTGTTTATCACATAGTTCCTAATAAATAAAAATATCAACCTTTACACTCAAATTTGATTTAAATAAATAGTAACTATTCCGTGGTTCATACACTTAGGAGTAAAAAAAATTCAAGGAGTTATCAAGTACTTTTCAAGCTCTTCCCAGGAAATTTTCAAGCACTTTCAACCAGGATTTTAAATTCGTCCACACTTTTGTTTTTTTTTGGGGGGGGGGGGAGATGATTACCTACATAAAAAAACCTAGTATCAAATGTGTTTATTATTTTTTTTAAACATAACTGTGCGGGGGTGGTGTCCCTGCCTCCTCACTCCACTCACCAATCCTTGACTCACTTTGCTTTATTAACACCTGTGGGGTTCTTCCTACCTCTTTGCTGCTTTTCCATGCAATAAATAAGAATATAAATAGTGCGTTTCATAAGACAAAAGCAGAAAAATATTATAGAAATCCCCATATCCAATGCTGGATAGAACAACATAACATTTAATAGCATTTAAAAAATAATAAGACAAAATAAAATGCGTTAAAAATCAGTAACTTATTTTTTAAGAATAGAAGAAAATTTTTTATATCTAGACCACTTTGTGCTACAGATTTAGTATGATTCCCTTTGGCGACATTTAAATTTTTTTCACTATTTGACGATGACTTTTTTGATAATTGTTAAAAAAAAAAAAAAATCTAGTACATACTTTTTCTAATGCTTATAACTTTCACTATTGAATTTTTTAGTTAATTTAGGGCAATATATAACACTCTATATGTATATTTCTAATATACAGTTAGGAAATAATTTCATTATTTTCATTTTAAGTTGCAAAAATGCCCCACAGCTTCAATTTTCAATTCTTTCCTGCTTATTTCTCAAAATAACGAAGGATACTCGAGGAACAGATTTCATATTTGTAGTCCTTGTTAAAAAAAAAAAAAAAAAAAAAAAAACAGGATATCTAACTCTGTAAAGTTAAAAAATTATCATTAGGATATTAAAAGATGCTTCATATGAGTTTGAATATGACTAAAATATTTTTATCCCAAAATATATTATCCGGAGTATATCCGAGGTAATTTAAAATATGTTTTTAAATAACAAGATACAATAAACGACATATGTATAATAATAAATGGAAAGGTTTGTTTGTCTGTCTGTTCTTTTATACATTCAGCCCCTACTGAACGCAGAAGTACAAGAATTGACATACTGATGCTCTGGAGCCTTTCCAAGGTCCTCCTGAAAACAGAATTTAAAATTTTTAAGTAGTTGTGGAGATATTAATTAAAATGTCGACTCATGTCTAATCTCAAAGCGATCTCAATGAATGAGAATTCACCGCCATTGCATAAAAAAAGGTATTTTAACGGAGTTAAAAGCAGAAAAAAAAAAAGAAAATAAATTAGAAATATTTGTTCGATCGTTACGATTTCTGTACCAAATGAAAGGGGAATTTTTTCTGAATCTAAGTGTACAAGCGGCTTATCGGTACATTAATTAAATTTTTTCAAATTAACTAAAGTATGAATTTTTTGTGGCAACATCATTTCAAATGCCAGACGACCGTCTGCCATGAAAAAGGAAATGATTGTAACAGATCAAGATGTCACGTGTTATAGTGGAGGGGAAAATTGCAATTTTCAAATTTTCATTCACGTTACATTTGAATTAATATTCGGCCTAGACAGCATATTATAAACCTAGTGTTCAATTTCCATGAAAATATGTGGACAAACAAAAAAAATTAGATTAAATTGTTTTATATTTTGCAGTACATATTTTAAATTGAGATATGCCGTTGAAATTTTGCAATATTTGGTTTTAATGCCCGATAATTCGATTCTGAATATTTTTGAAAGTGTAGAATTATTAGGAAGGGCTTGAGGGGGAGGGGGGGGGGCGAAAGGGAAAAAAAAGTTACAGCGTTTGAAATTGGTATTATTAGGTTTTAAGGAAAGATAAATCGATTGCGGATATTTTCAAGTGTAATATTATTATTAGGGACGTAAAGGGGAAAGAAGGGGCAAAAACATAGAAAAAGAACGGTTGTTTTGGAGAAAACAACGGAAAACTGAGAACGCCTTTATTCTTTTATATTTTGCAGAGTTTAGAATTCTGATACTCCTTTCACATTTCATACTATTGATTTTTAACAGTATTTAGCCCGGAATTACGCAAGTTTCGGAGAAAACCACGAAAAAGTCAGACATAAGTCATTTTATAATGGTGTTTATATCATTTTTGTATCTCAGCTTCTAATTAGCATAATTTCAAAAGTAATATGTCATTTTGAAACTTACTTGAGTTGAATTTCAAGAGTAGACGCCACAAATTTCTGTCACCTTCCGTTAACCGACTACTGTAAGTAATGGAATTCGAGATTTTACGTTATTTCCATGTTTTAAGGTTTCCTGATTAGTTTTTTTTTTTTTTTTTTGTATCTCAGCAACTAATTAAAATAATTTTATAAGTAATACATTATTTGAAAACTTTGTTGATTTGGAATTGAACAGTAGATCCTACAAACTTTTCTACTGCCAGATGGCGCTGTAATATATTAAAATTTCAATATTTCGAATTCTGAATATGATTAAATTATTTTTAATACATCATTCGAAAGATATTCTAAAGAGCTTTTATATTATCGAAAGTGGAATTCGAGATTTCACCAGATTTACACGTTTTAAGGTGACCTGATTAGGTTTTCTTTTGTGTCTCAGCTACTAATTAAAATAATTTCATAAGTAATGCATCATTTTAAAGCTTTGTTGATTTAAAACTGAACAGTAGATTACAGAAATTTCTACCACCAGATGGCAGGGGTGGCACCAGCAAGGGGGCCGGGGGGGCACAGGCCCCCCCATCGGGGCATACTCCTAAAATCTCTCGGGGGGGGGGAAATACAAAATTTTCAGTTTTTCTACTTTTGGCAGCATTTTTCTTTCCTTATACAAATTTGGAGCATTCCAGTTTTTCCATTCTGTATTCAATAGAAGAAGGTATTGGATTCGTAAAAATTTTCAGCTTCCAGTTTTCCATGAATATACACGTTTTGAGAGGTCCAGAACACGTTTTGACCACGATATTTTTAGAAAATGTCTGTCTGTGGCACGATGATCGACAAAACCACCAGGAGTACTAACAAATGGAATGGTACAAATGTTAACAGTATTGCAATCTTTGATAAATACTTATATAACAAACTCTCTTTATGTAGTGCCCCCCTGTCGGGGAAGTGGTGTCCCCCCGTCGGGGAATTTCTGGTGCCACTACTGCCAGATGGCGCTGCAATATTTTAAAATTTCAATATTTTGAATTATAAATATTAATTTTTTTTTAATACTTCATTCGAAAGTTATTTTAAAGTACTTTTATATTATCGAATAATCTACATTAAATTTATCCAATAGAGGGCACTAATCGCAATTATTCGAGATTTCACCTGATTTATATGTTTTAAGATGTCCTCAAGGGGGCCAATAAATTAGAAATTGAGTTAGACCGTTCGAAATTGGTATATATAGGTTTTGAGTGCCTATGAGTCGAATGAGGATATTTTCGAAAGTGTAAAATTAAGAAGGGACAGAAAGGGTGGTAAAGGAATACGCGTGCGCAGCGAGCATATATATGAATTCGTGAGCACTGCGCACACACGGGTCTACGCTGATGAAAGCAGAGGGGACCCGGTGTGACTTTTTACCCGATTAGAAATAATTTTTTTTTTTTTTTTTTTTATTCCTTTTCTTAAGAATAAAAGTTTATGAGTAATAACATGGAATTTTGAGAAATCCTAAGGGTGGTGAAGGAATATGCGCGCACAGCGCTCATATATATGCATTCATGCGTGCGCATCACGCATGGGTCTACGCTGCCGAAGGCAGTGGGAACCCGGTGTGACATTTTTCCCGATCAGAGTTTTTTTTTTTCTCTTTTTGTTTCACACGATAAAAATTAATGCAATTTTGAGGATTCATTAATTATAATGATTCATTTAAAAATAGTGACCAGCGAAGCAGGCATAGCCTGCTAGCCTTTAAATAAAAAGATACAATTAAAAAAAAACACAACATAAGAAATTGCCGTACCAATAGAAAGGTTGACATTTCATTTTTTTTTTGTATCATTGATCACATTTTAATTTTCCAGTGGAAAATGGAAAAACCATAAAAAATGTTGCCTGAATATATATTTTATTATACAAATCTAATATCCCTGTGACAGAATACTTTTATGCTTTCTGTTACAAGCATTGTTTGTGGAAACATTTTCATTCAGGGTTGGCAAGTTTATGTCGAGGTGGTAGAAACCGGCATGGCGAAAACCTCTTTCTGCCACATTTGTGGCAGAAACTCAGAAAATGACATAAAAGTAATTACTGATATACAATAGATAATGCATAGGAAAATCGATTAAATGTTAATCAAAATATAATTTATTCACAATGTTATCGCCATTGAAAATCGAAGTTTACATTGTTTACACTATTCAGTCTTCTATAACAAAAGACAAGTTTTGATGCGGTTTCTAAACCTTTCTAACAGGTTTCTAACAGGCATTGCCATCAAGGAACAAACAAGATTTGTGAAAGTTTCATCTATTACACATTTTTTAAAACTGGACCACCATGTAAATAGTAGCTGTGGTAGTTGCCAAAGTAGCTTAATTCAGTTATGTTAAGAGTTAAATGAATGAATTTTAGAATTTGAAATAATACAAAACTAAAATCTAGTATTTATGTTCATTATTTTATGTAAATATTTGATATACTCTTTATATTTAATACTAGCAGGCTACGCGCGCCTCGCTGGTCACTATTTTTGAATGAATCACTATAATTAATGTTTTCTCAAAATTGCACTAATTTTTATCATGTGAAAAAAAAAAAAAAATCTGATCAGGAAAAATGTCGCTCTGATTCCCTACTGCTATCGGCAGTGTAGACCCGTGTGCAGTTATTTTAATTAGTATCTGAGATACAAAATAAAACCTTATCAGGACACCTTAAAACAGGTGAAATCTCGAATTCCACTTTCGATAATATAAAAGTACTTTTAAGTATAAGTATCTTTCTTATGATGTATTAAAAATAATTTAGTCATAATTAAAATTTAAAAATCTATATGCAAAAAAAAAAAAAAAAATTCTCTCTTAAAAGATTTTGAGTTATGAAATGTTTTGTGAAAAAATCGATGTTTCATAATGTCTGACTTTTTCGTGGTTTTCTCTGAAACTTGCATAATTCCGGGCTAAATACTATTAAAAATCCATAGTATGAAATGTGAATGGAGTATCAGAATTCAAATCTCTGCAAAATATAAAAGAATAAAGGCGTTCTGGGTTTTCCGCCATTTTCTCCGAAACAACAGCTCCTTTTCTACATTTTTGCCCCTTCCCGTCCCTAATAATTATACACTTGAAAATATCCGCAATCGATTTATCTTGCCTTAAAAACTAACAATACCAATTTAAAACGCTGTAATTCTTTTTTTTTTTTTTTTATTGCCCCTACAAATCACCACAAAGCAGTTTTTAAAGAAAATTTGGTATTTACGTGTTAACTGCATGTCATCGGCAGGCTATTCATATGCATAAATACAAATATGTAAGAAAGTACAATATATTTTATAGGATTACTTCTATGATAATCATATGTAAATATATATATAAATATTTAAATACATATGTAATATATATTTTGTATTAACCACATGCCAGCAGTTAATCTCTGGCAGGCGGTTAATACATAAATACTGAAATTTTCATTTAACTAGTATGTTGTGGCCACCACAAGACTTTCTTCCATATTTTCCTATACAAATTCACTCAGTAACAATTAAAAAAAAAAAAAGGTATTGACGAGTCCTTTCGAAAGATACCCATCTTGAAAATTTACTCCCCTCGAGGGGAGACTTCTACACATACAAAATTTTTTCCCAGTTGACTATCTCTATTATAAATAATTCTTGTAAATTTCATAATGATTACTAAAAAAGAATTATCTTTATGCACATTTATACAAAATTTTATCCTATATCACCATGTTAAAAATTTAGAAAAAGCGGGATGGCAACGCAACCTGTAAGACAATTTTTACCAAAAGTTGATAGGCACTAATTTATGTCAAGGTGCAACTACATACCAATTAGTATGAAATTCTGTGCAGTAGTTCCTGAGATACAGTTGCCACTAAATTTTGTCACACACACACACAGACAGACATTTTCTAAAAATGGTCAAATCGTGTTCTACAGCTCTAAAAACGTGTAAATCCATCAAAAACCAGAGTCGAAAATTTCTACGAATCCTGTACTTTCTTCCATTGAATATAGAAGAAAGTAAAAATAACAAAATTATAACCAACTACAATTAAATAAAAAATTTAAATCATAATATATACGATTGAACAATTTAAATGCACAAAATTCCAGTATAAAGCAGTTGTTATTATGCATGTATCTACACTCCATGTACATTAAAAAGAAAAAATAACGTTGGTTACTTTACTGCTACCTCACTCTGCATGAAATGTTCATAAAATGCATCAAATAACATACTGCAGTAATTACTGTTACATATGTATTAGTGCTTTGTGCACATGAAAATCAAAGCGCCCATTACAAAAAAAGACAGATTATACAGATGTAAAAAATCACCTTTTAAATACAAAATACATGTACAATAATGTATGATAATTTAAATCAGCAGATAATTTCAATATTAATTTACATTTGTATATAATCTTCCCCTTTCAAAATACTCTTGTTCCAAACACACACATCTTTAAAATGCAAAATATCTGTTATTTACACAATATTTATTTAAACATTAATTTTAATTCACTGAATAGAATAATATTCGGCCATTCCGTGGTGACGGGTGTGACATTCTGACTCATTTTAAGGTGTTATAATAATTTTTTAAAGGTAGAATTTGTTAAGTGATCTTTTTCAAAAAAATCAGTATAATAAATTGGCTTCTTACTTTACATTTTAAAGCAGTACCAAAATAATTTTACTATTTAATTTTCTAAAATTAATTTTTTAAACTTTGTGACGGGTGTGACAGTTTCGTGACATGATTTTTCACTATCATCTATATTTGTTAAAATACCTGTGAATTTTACAATGATAAACACTTGATTTTTTTTTTTATAGTTAAAACAGATTCAATTAAGCAGAATAATACAATTTTCAAAATAAATTTCGCTTATTAAAACTGAAAAAAAATATAAATTGTTATGTGACAGGTGTGACAGAAATTGTGACGGGTGTGACATCATGCAAATTTTTTCATAATTAAACATTTAAACAGTGAAAATAAAATACAAGATTGATAAGTCAGTAATATTTTATCCAAAAAACTTTATTTGTAACTATGCAAAGATCTTCAAGTTTAAAATGTATAATAATATCCTCTATTATTAACAAGTGATGGTGGTGGAACTTTTTTGATCACTATAGATTGACTTTCAATAGAAATGTCGTCCTTTTCTGGCCAATACCAAAAAGTGCCACTTAAATGCATGTATTTTAAAGTAATTTCTTTTTTTTTGTCATTTATTGCCAGAACAGTGGCATAATACAATTTGCTACTTGATTGCTTTTTGCTACTGCAAGCAACAGCTAATGAAATTAAAACGAAATCCCCAATCGCAAGATCATTTTGTTCAATTTCTTTTTGAGAATCATTTAATTCTTCGACATATTCAGGAACTATGACTTTAATTTCTTCTAACATTGATCTTGAGGTTCTTCCCATCAAGAGATGATTATGATCAAATATTTCAAAATGGTGTTTTGACTGTAGCCCATTGATAGACAGACATTTATCCCATCTTTTGATTAACATTGATTTATGTTGGTTTATGTCTTCAGATGAGATATAAATGGATTTTATTCCACGGATATAATCCCTTGAATACTGAAAAAAATCATTTGCTGAATTCACTGTTACTTTTCGAGATTTAACAATAGTCCATACTTTTGATTTTACCATGCCACCTATTCCATCAACTGCACCTTTCCCGTGGGAGGTGGCAAAAAAATTCCACTCTCCAACTACGTCAAAATCAGTTTTAAAATAACACAAGTTGGAAAGTGTAAATTTATTTTTAAATTGTGCTGCACTGCCATCTGAGAAAATTTTTAGTTTTTCCAATGCTGGAAACTCCGCTTTAAGGCTGCCTACTACTGATTTAAGAAATGTCCAAACTGCAAATTTATCATGTGTGAGTTCATCACTAATAATAATGAATGAACGTATAACATTTCCATGCAAAACTGGTAAATAATGTAATTTGTTGGTGCGACCAATGGGCACTTTGAATTTCGTCTTGCGGTATAATACTATAATTTTCTGCAAAGTCTACTTGCAAAATAGCTTCATTCAGTGCAACAGAATTTTTACATCTTCAAAGTAGCTAGACTGTATTTTTTTTACAAAACAGTGAACCTTGTAGTAAGGCAACTGATGGTTCAATTCTTTTACTACATCTGCTACCGAACCATTTATTTCCAAAACCTTCAAAAAACCATCTACTTCATTCCATTGCTTATATGTTAAGTATTTGTCCATGTCTTCCTCGTCTATAAGCCTGTTAGCATCCTTATGACAGTCTGTACAAATTCCCGTCATGCATTTTTCATTCTGCACATTACAGCACAGGAGATCCAAAAGATTTCTTCCAGTGGAGGGGAATTCCTCAATCATGCTTAATGATTGTATTAAAAACTCGAAGTTTGCATGATACTTGCATACACAAACATTATGGGGCATTTGTGAACTCAGCATTACATGTTCAGGTCGTAGCTCATAAAATTTTGATTTTTCTATTAAAATATCTTTATTTTCCTTTTTGAATTCTCCAAAAGCTTCTCCAATTGTCATCAGCATATGTCGCTTTGGAATCAAAGTTCGTTTGCCAGAAGATAGATCTTTTACCGATTTCACATCTCTCTTTCCTGGAGCTTGCCTACTAATGTCATCACGATTGAAAAATTCTATTACTTTTTCCTTTATACCACATGATAATTTTGTTTGACGTGTTTTCTTTTCTGTTAAAGAATTAACAATGCTGGGAAAAACTTCCATTGCTAGTTTTTTAACAACAGCTGTTTTTTTAGTTGGACTTCTTGGTAATGTTTTTCTTGAACGAGATACTGCTTTTCCAAATGATTGTGAATTTTTGAAAGTGCCCATAGATGATGAACTTGAGCAATTTAAATCGTCATCAGTAGTTATTAACTTTTTTTTCTCTCTACACTTACGCTGTCTTGCTGCATCTTGATCTCGTTTTCTCTTCAGTTTGGATGAGCTAGCATTTAAATCTGCTTTTTTTCTTTCACGTCTCACTTTATCTCTTTCTCTTTCTTTTTGGAGATGTTCTTTCCATTTATCCGGATCATCTTTTAGTTTCTGTCGTGATTTTTGTTTCCTGGCAGCAGCTGACATTATCTAAATTAATATAAATATTATATTGTAATATGGATATGAATATAAACAAATTTAATACTAAGGTGATTTGAGCTAACTTAGAAATAACTGTGGTTAGAATCTTGAGAACATATTTATTCCAAGTTAATCCAATATATTAGGCATTTCAAAAGTAAATAAAACATGTGACATGAAAAATTAAAAAACTGAGCTACATATAAAATTTTTAATCTACACGACAAGTTAAATGATTAACCTAATTCCAAAATTAATTTGTTAAAATAAGATTTGAAGAACATATTTTTACTTTAAGAACAAATTTCATGCATTACTCTTTGTAAAGAAAACATGAGGCAAAATTATGCTTAAAATGGCAATAATGTATTATGCTAAGAAATAATATTTAAAAAAAAGAAAAGAAAAACTTACCTTTATACTTGGAATGACTTTGAAGTATTTTGAATACAAAATTTCAAAATTTTTAACTCATCATCAGTGTTAATAAAAAGCACATGTGGGAATGTTTACTCTAGTAACAGTTGAAATAAGGTTACAGTTAAGACATACAGGTTAACAGAACATTGTGATTACAGTTAATAAATAAAGATTAACAAAATATTTTATATTCTTATGAGTAAATACATAAATATTTTGTGCTGCATAAATATTCATTATCTTATAAAAAAACATTTTAAAATTTCTTAAAAACCTTTTTAACTGCAGCTTAAATATATACATATATTTTACAAAAACATCAGTTTTGAATATTTTAGATTTCTATTTAATCAAGAAATGCATTGTAATTGTTTGAAAACTCTAAATGATAATTTATTAATTTTGTCACACCCGTCACACACATTTTGTCACACCCGTCACAGGAATTGTGTTACACCCGTCACTTACAATTTTTGCCAATAAATAAATATTTTTTCCTATTTAACATTTTATACTTACTTTGCTTAACAATAAGCTCACCCATAGAAAATTTCAAGTTTCTTCAACTAAGGGTATGTTGTATATACTCTTATAAGCATATTTTATGTGACGGGTGTGACAGAAAGATTTATTTATTTTTAATTAATAATGCTTAGGTTTAACTTTAAATAAAAAACAAAATGAGACTACAAATGTTAGTTGGTATTAACTACATCCAATATTTACTCTCACAATTTAAAAAAAGTCTGTTTAAGTAGTATTTCAGAATGAATGTAAATACCATGTTTTTAAACCTTAATGATTACCAAATTTCTTCTATGTTAAAGGTCAAATTTCAAGAATTGTGTTATTATAACAAAGATTATTTTTTAAAATTCATATTCTACATAAAAGTAGCTTTAATTTGATGTATCACAAGTGATTATACAATGAATTTGAAAATCTAACCTCTTTGTCCACTTTTACACGGAATGGCCCTATTATTAAATAGGAATTAAAATTTATATAAAGAAATTACCTCTACAATATTCCATGTTCGCAGTTATTATGACTTTTCAAATTACTACTACAAAATTCCACAGTAACACAAACAAATATCTAAATAATTCAAATTTTCATTATATTTCTGTTATTTACCTCAAAATTCACATTTCAGTAAAAATATAAATCAAATCAATTTATGTGAAATGATTGTTCTCAAAATATTTTATTTACTTTTTACAAATATCCAAATGGGTAAAAATGTGCTTTACGGTCCTTCTTGGCGATTTTTTGGCGATTTTTTTCCGAACTCGCCGAGTCTGCGCGGTGTTTTTTTTCTCTCCCGTCCTTTCCAAAATGGCGGACAGGAAGCACGGTTTCCCAGTTTTTATAACCGTTCCAAGAAGGCCGATTTACGCAATTTAAAGCGATTATGTAAACATAAAGCGTCAGAAATATCTTACAAATACTTGAGTAAAGAAAAATAGCAATTTAGCGTCAGAAATATCTTACAAAAGCAATTATGTAAACATAAAGCGTCAGAATTATCTTACAAATACTTGAGTAAAGAAAAATAAAAATTTTTCATAATTGTTATCAACTAAAACTAAGAAATATTACAAAACAAAAACAGCACAAATAACTTAATATACATAAATAAGCAATTAAATAAAAAAGAGTTTTTTTACTTACCCGTTTCATAATTCCAGTAAAGAGTAGCACTTTCGTCAGAAATATCCCCTCTGCATATTACGATAAAATCATGTACACCAACGACATAAACATGACTCTAAACACTAATCCAAAGCTTTTTTTTCATCATAAACATTCAATTGTAAAAAGTAGCACTTTCGTCGAAAATAGAAGTATCCCCTCTGCATATTACGATATAATCATGTACAACAACTACATAAACATCACTCTAAACACTAATCCAAAGCTTTTTTTCAGCATAAACATTGAATTGTACAAAACCAATAAATGACAATTTTACATAAGAAAAACGACAACTGCGACACCAACCACATAATACACCACTTCAAACACTACTCAAAAGCTTTTTTTTTAAGATACTCAATCTAAATATTCAATTTTACAAAACCAACAAATTACAATTTTACATAAGAAAAGCGACACATTGAAACAACGTTACTCTTGGAAAAACGAAGAAAATAATCTCTGGAGATTTCGATTTTATCATGTACACCAACCACATCAACACAATTGCAAACCGTACTCAACGTATTTCTTATGATATTCAACACAAATAATCAATTTAAAATAAATCGCAATTTCACAGAAGAAAAACAAAAAACGTGTGCATCCATGCCTCACATTTGATGCAATGAAACGGCCTACTGTTGCCAAAATTCAAAAAACAAAAGAAACAAATCGAAATACCAGACTCTTTCTGAAAGGACCTAAGACTACTGTATAAGTAGTCTTAAAAGGACCAAAAAAAAAAAAAAAAACAGAGAATACAACAATAACCTTAAATATAACCCAGATAAGCACAGTGCATTTAACGCCACACTACTACTGCGTTATGGGCGATAATCTCGGAGATTCGCAAGTAATGTTGCATTTAACATCGCACTAGCACTACCCTTCGGCGACAATCTCGGAGATACGCCAGTAAGGTAAGGTGACCATATTTTCAAACACTGATTTGAGGACAAATTACCGTTTGTCCCCAAATCGAAGTAAATGTCGAGGACCTTGAAAACTGTATTTGGGGACTTTTTCGAGGACACGATAGACCAATATCTATATGCATTATTAATAAAAAGAACTCTGATTTATACATTACAAAATGCTTCGAATCACTTTTTTCTACGAAAAATTGCTGAGCCTAAGGTAAGTTTATGGAAATTAAACTATCCCAGCATTATTAAAATAATCAAGTCTATAGAACCCATTTACACTTTATTATGATCAGGCCCTGACTAACGGCAGGGCATACGGGGCAAATGGCCTGGGCCCCCCTTCTGGAAGGGGCCCCCCTACAGACGTATGCAGAAATTCTGCAACCTAAAAAGCTCTTTTGCCACTGCAAGGGGGGCCCCCAGAATAGGCTTGCCCCGGGGCTCCAGGTACCCTAAGTCGGGCCCTGATTATGATGATAGGAGAAAACACAAAATAGCACCATTTCATTTTAATCTTTAGAATCCCCACTCCCTGAAATGCAGAAGTTATTCCCGATTATATAACTAAAGAAATAATTTCATTAAGCAAATTTTATTTTTCACTTAACATAAATCGGGCAAGATAGAATTTATATACTGATTAGTAGTGCATGATTCTTTCTCTGCTCATGAAGTATGAGGGTCTTTATTTCAAAGTTCCGTTGATTTTCAAGATAATCCAATTATTAGAATGTGATTTTGATTGGATTGGAATAGATGGGTTTAACGTCTCATTAGTGCTGTACAATGGGCAATTGGCGACAGTCTAGCACTTACCCCCACAGGTAGTCCGGAGACATGCCATCACAATTTTGATCCTCCACGGAATGGACTGTGATTTTGAAAAAATACACGCAAATATTTAAATTTCGGGACATTTAGCGTCCCCGAGTAGTCAAAGAATTTTTGGGGACAAAAAATAGAAAAGGCCAAAATTCGAGGACAGTCCTCGAATTTCGCGGACGTATGGTCACCTTACAGTAAGGTAGCATTTAACTTCGCACTTGCACTGCGCTTCGGCGACAATCTCGGAGATACGCCAGTAAGGTAGCATTTAACTTCGCACTAGCATTGCGCTTCGGCGACAATCTCGGAGATACGCCAGTAAGGTAGCATTTAACTTCGCACTAGCACTGCGCTTCGGCGACAATCTCTGAGATACGCCAGTAAGGTAGCATTTAACTTCGCACTAGCACTGTGCTTCCGTGACTTTTCGCAGGAATGAGTAATATGCACGTTTGTACGGTCCGCGTATATGAAACCAAAAAAGAAAAAAACACTGGATACCACACCCGCATTGTGCATGAATGTATAAAACCTACGAAATTTTGTTTTGCAGCAATAGTCCACGACAAGCGGGAGGCACCGAGGACGCGGAGGGCCCTCCGGCGAAAAAGCTTTATGACATGAGTAACGAAGCAAAATAAAGGGATTTTTTTAATTTTACTGATTGCTGCAAAACAAAATTTACTGCTTCATAAAGCTTTTTCGCCGGAGGGCCCTCCGCGTCCTCGGTGCCTCCCGCTTGCAGTGGACTGCGTCCACTGCAAGCGGGAGGCACCGAGGACGCGGAGGGCCCTCCGGCGAAAAAGCTTTATGACATGAGTAACGAAGCATTCGTTTTGCAGGGAACAGTAATATGCACGTCTGTACGCTCCGCGTACATGAACCCCCCTCCCCCCCCAAAAAAGCACTGCCCCCCCACAAAAAAAAAACACTGCCCCCCCACAAAAAAACCACTGCCCCCCCACAAAAAAAAAAATCACAGCCCCCCCACAAAAAAACCCACTGCCCCCCCCACAAAAAAAAAAAAAAAAAATTCATTGCCCCCCCCACAAAAAAACCACTGCCCCCCCCCCACAAAAAAAAAAACATCACTGCCCCCTTCCCCCCCCCCCAAAAAAAAAAAAAAAATCACTGCCCCCTCCCCCCCCTCTCTCAACAAAAAAAAAAAAAAAAAAAAAAAAAAAAATCACTGCCCCCTCCCCCCCCCCTAAAAAAAAAAAAAAAAAAAAATATATATATATTCACCCCTCCCCCCTCAAAAAAAAAAAAAAAAAAAAAAAAAAAATTTACCCCCCCCCCCCCCCAAAAAAAAAAAAAAAAAATCACTGCCCCCTCCCCCCCCCTCTCTCAAAAAAATCACTGCCCCCCCCCCAAAAAAAAACACTGCCCCCCCCCCCAAAAAAAAAACACTGCCCCCCCACAAAAAAAAAAAAAAAAAATCACAGCCCCCCCACAAAAAAAACCCACTGCCCCCCCCCCCCACAAAAAAAAAACATCACTGCCCCCCCCCCCAAAAAAAAAAAAAAAATCACTGCCCCCTCCCCCCCCCCTAAAAAAAAATATATATATATTCACCCCTCCCCCCTCAAAAAAAAAAAAAAAAAAAAAAAATTTACTCCCCCCCCCCAAAAAAAAAAAAAAAAAAAAAAAAAAATCACTGCCCCCTTCCTTCCAAAAAAAAAAAAACACTGTCCCCTCCACACACAAAAAAAAAAAAAAAAAAAAAAAAAAAAAAATTCACCCCCCCCCCCCCCACACAAAAAAAACCTTGCCCCCCCCCCACAAAAAAAAAAAAAAATTCACTGCCCCCCCCCCACACACACACACACAAAAAAAAAAATTCACTCCCCCCTCCAGAAAAGAAAAAATAAATCACTGCCTCCCCCCCACACACACACAAAAAAAATCACTGCCTTAAAAGCACATTTTATCCAAATGATGTCCTCCGGACGAAATGTCGTTTTGCAGCGACCAGTAATATGCACGTATGTACGCGGAGCGTACATGAAAACCACAAACAAAACATCACTCTATACCTCACCCGCATTCTGCATGAATCTCTTAAACATACGAAATTTCGTTTCGCATCGATCAGTAAAGCGTACATAAAAACCAAAGAAATATCACTAAATACGTCTCACACAAACTCCATGAATCTTTAAAACGTAGGAAATTTCGTTTCGCATCGATCAGTAACACGTATATAAAAACCAAAAAAAAAAAAATATTACTAAATACGTCTCACACAAACTCCATGAGTCTTTAAAATGCACGAAATTCGTTTGGCAACAATAACGTACGCGAAAATCAGTTTCAAAACATCATGGGGAGGTTACCACATTTCAAACATCGATCGTTCAGCGGCGCATAAACACCGTGGTTACTAAGGTTGGCATCTTTATCCGCGAGTCGCCAAGAAGGACCGTAAAGCACATTCCAACCTCCAAATGAAATACATAATGAAAATCAAGATTTATATATTAATGCCATATATAATTAAGAGATAAAGTTGATAAGAAACAGATTATTTCTTCAATAATAAAAATATATACTAATTCAATAATAATTAAATTAATAAATCTCTTTAACTCACCATTGAAGGTTATGGTTAGCATCTATTTTTTTTCCCTTAGTGGCTGGAATTTCCCTCATAAGATGCAGGTGGATACTTTCATTCTAGATGAAGTCTTCAAGTTGTTGTTTTCTTAATAACCGAATCGATAATACCTTTGTACGTACATTTTTAATAATCACGTACATAAGGCAATATTAATTCAGTTGAAATAAATGTTTGGATTCTGTGAAATAAAAAATGAAGTTTATTTTCTTAGCTAAGCATAGATATATGTAATGATAAATAATTGTACACACATAGAAAGGAAATAAAAGTAATAAACTATAAAAATTTAAACAGACAGCCTGTATAAGTAACACTTTCAAACATTAACAGCAGCACAAATAAAAACTTTATATGCAGCAACTAATTACATTACATTAAAATTTTGATAACACAAAAGCAAATTATATCTCTTATTGCAAAGAAACACATGGATACTTTTTATCCCAATTTATCTATTCAGAATCTTTAAATCTGAAATAACGCTAAATTATTTTTAAAACATGAATATATTCGTAACAAAACAAATGTATATTTACATCAACGTTAATTTTATAAACGTGGCAAACAAATTTCGAACATGTTATTTATATCAGCAATGTTTTTCAGCAGGTAATGACATTGATATCTAATTGTATAACTAATTCATATCTATAAATCTCGAATGCAGTAAGTAATTTCTATTGTTTACCTTAGTTTTGCATTTACATTACACAATAGATTCGTCGATAGCAAGTCTCCATTAAATTAAGATGGACGTTCGCGCTTGTTTTCTATGTTCTATGTATATAAAACGAGTAGATTAAGAAATTTAATGTTTAAAAATAAGCTTACCAGGAAAAATAAGTGAAAATACCTTTTCTATCGAAGTGCCGATTATGCGATTATTGATTACATGAAATAATCTAGATTGGGGTCCATAGTTCGTGAATCGTGATTCATTCAACATAAACTCCTCCTTCAGTAGTGACGTCATCAAACCACACCTCAAATGGTCGTAGCCAGGAGTGTTTCATAAATCGCGGTGCCGGCCCCTTCCCTACACTAGGCTATGGATTCTTCGACTTCATCTATAGTAAAATCCATATGTGTATTCATCTTTTATAGATTACTAATTTTAAAAATGAGATCTTTTACCATGTAAGTAAAATTTATAATTATATTCTTACATGTACAGTAACTTATCATAATTCCTTATTAAAAAGTTTAAGTTATTTTTGTTAGTATTTTTTTTTTTTTTTTTTCAAAAAGTTTACAAAACACTATCTTTATAAATAAATAAAAATATTTTTTTAACTAACATAATCAAAGTAGACATCAAATTAAATCTTATGAAATTCTCTTTAAAATGAGGAGTCCGAAATTTCTTTATCTCTTATAAAACATAATGTGTTTATTTAAGCTAAAAAATGCCCAATTTTCAAAATCAAAAGATATAAAATATTTTTAAGAGCATTTTATCATTTATTTCAAAAAGAGGAATGATTCCTGAATGTTTAAAACTAAAACACACTTGGCATGGGTTGATTTTACAAACAAAAAAATTTGTAAAGCATGTGTGTAGCACAAAATAGCCTGCCTTTAACTAATTCAATAAATATTAGAGATTATATTTTAAACAGGGCTTTGCACAGTACTTTTAAACTTTTTAATGCATAATTTTCTGCAAATTAACCTTTATTTATAGATACTGCATTAAAAATTAATTTAAATACAAGTGGTAGATGATAAATTTGCGATTAAGCTTACTTTTATCTGTTTACACTGTATTTCAATAAAACAACGATAATTCATAATCTAAACGTAATCTGCTTCTTTTTTAATTTAATTTAACAGCATCCAGCTTCAAATATGTTAAGTAAATATGTAAAATTAATATTTACAAGAGGATTATTAAAGAGTAAACTTTTGACAAAATTGTTACATCATTCTTTTTTTTTTTTCTTTTCCAAAATAAAAAAGCCTTAATTAAATCAAATACAAAACTAATCTGTCTTTCTTTCCTTTTTAATTAACAAAAGATATATACATAATTAAACAGTTAAATATTTAAAATTATACATGTACAAGTAACAAGCAACATACTTAAGCATTTTATGCAAGTCCGTTTCTTAAATATCCTAATCTGAAAACACATGGACGAACCCATTTTTACAAAACAATTTATATAATTCAAACTTCACGCTACTAAAATATATATTACAAGCTTTAAAAATATGCAAGTATCACACTCAAAATTTTGTTAAATTTGAAATATTGACGTTCAGGTTGACATTTCCGTGGAATTGCCTTACTACGAATCAACAGCTATATAATAAAATTAAATTAATGTCAGGCACACTGATAAGATTATATATGAAAGAAAAAGATATACATTATTCAAAAAATACTTCTATGTAGATTTTTCATTTTAAAATTTATAAGTTTAATATATGTTTACAATAAATTTTGGTGAGTATTTTATAATAAGACGATTCGCTATATATATATATATATATAGCGAATAAAAGTAGTCTTAAAGATACAATAATGAAGTTGCAGCAATCTTATAAACAATACACCCGCGAGATATTCATCAAACAAAATCTATTCAATTTCAAAGTATTCAAATCAAAAGAAAAGGAATAACTTGAAAAAATATAAATATATTTTAAATGAATAATAAAAATTTTTTCTCTCAAATCGCTCACACAAACAAAACAAACTATCCTCAAATACGTTTAGTTAAGCGAGTTAAGCGGAATTCGTATTTGTCAGCAAAGCTGATTGGTTCCGTGGTGTAAACATTCCATGACGTACGCAAACCACTGACGAGATGCGCAGAACAAATGTCAAGAAGATTTCTCGATCTCTGAGGCTCCAAGGTCTTGTGCAACCCTGCTCCCGCTCAGGCGAAATCATTCTCGCCAACATTTGGCTTGATTTGGTCGATTCGAGTACAATGCGTAAATTCGCATCCACGACCGGTCGAGATCGGTCCATTCCACTGAACGACGTGACTCTGGATCGGTCGACACCACTGAACGCTTTGGCTCGGAATCTTTCGACCGGTCGTGGACACTGAGCTCCATCGTAACAGGAGAGCAAGCTTCCTATCTGGTATCATGTAATCTAGCGGTCAGAGCGGATGAATACAGTACCATGGTTTCGGAAGAGAAGGTTGGGAAAAACAGCGCGTGTGTCCTATTGGGTTACATGTATCCGTATATTTTGTTTTCAAATTTCTTTTAAATTTTAGGACATAATTCGTGAATAATCATGGTTATGAGCTGTGCAGCGTATGGTTGTAAAAATCGCTAGGATAAAAAAAGGAAATTTAGGTTCCATAGATAAAATATCTCATTTATTTTATCGAGTACAAATGCCCAACTTGTCCCTTTAATCTCGAATGCCCAATGTGTGTCTTTAAAATAGAAGTTCATAAACATGTTATATTATTGTATGAATAAACTAATCTATTCCTTTATATTTATTAAATTTCCGTAAGCAGTTATCTTATGTGTATTACAAGAAATAATGACATACTTTTTGAAAAAATATTTCGAAATTGATCCCACACTTTTTTACTTTCTTCTATATGTAATATAGAGAAAGTATTGGATTCGTAAAAATTTTCGACCTCGGGTTTTTGATGGATTTACACGTTTTGAGAGCTGTAGAACACGATTTGACCCTTTTTAGAAAATGTCTGTCTGTCTGTCTGTCTGTCTGTCTGTCTGTCTGTGTGTGTGTGTGTGTGTGTGTGTGTGACAAAATTTTGTGGCAACTGTATCTCAGGAACTACTGCACAGAATTTCATACAAATTAGTATGTAGTTGCACCTTGACATAAATTAGTGCCTATCAACTTTTGGTAAAAATTGTCATACAGGTTGCGTTGCCATCCCGCTTTTTCTAAATTTTTAACATGGTGATATAGGGCAAAATTTTGTATAAATGTGCATAAAGAGAATTATTTTTTAGTAATCATTATGAAATTTACAAGAATTATTTATATTAGAGGTAGTCAACTGGGGAAAAAATTTTGTATGCGTAGGAGCCTCGTGAACCCCCCTGGGGGGGAAGTCCCCCCTCGAGGGGAGTAAATTTTCAAGATGGGTATCTTTCGAAAGGTCTAGTCAATACCTTTAAAACGAATGGTTGAACTATAAATCTGTGATAATTTAAAACAAAGTTATCGATTTTTTTTACTTTTAACGAAAAAAAAAACTTAGAAAAAAAAATCGTTTTTTTTTTTTTAAACGAAATTTAACCAGACTTGGTATTTAGTTGGCCCCTGACATAAACTGTGGCTGATTAGATTTGGGGATCAATCGCTCAACAGGTGGCGCTGTGATCGTATTTTTTCTAAATTTTTAACATGGACAAAAGTAGTAAAAAATTTCGTATAAATGTACATAATGAGAGTTATTCTTAACCTGTGATTGTGAAATTAATATGAATTATTGATAATAGTAGTAGTTAATTAGGAAAAAAAATTGGGGCATCGCTTCCCCCCTAGGGGGAAGTAACCCCCGGGGGGGGGTAAATTTTCAAGATCGGTATCTTTCGAAAGGTCTCGTCAATACCTTTAAAACGAATGGTTGAACTATAAATATGTGATAATTTAAAACAAAGTTATCGATTTTTTTTACTTTTAACGAAAAAAAACTTTGGAAAAAAATCATATATATATTTTTTTTAAATATTGTTACTGCGTGAATTTGTATAAGAAAATATAGAAGAAAGTCTTGTGGTGGCCACAACATACTAGTTCACAAAGTATCTTAGTACTTCTCGATAAAATATGCACTTGACGATATGCATTCGAATAGTAAGAATAAAACCTCTCAAGTCTTAAATAGAATATTTGGAATTTTGTCTTAACATTGTTTGATAAACTCTGCCAAAAATTACTTTTTAGTTCAAACCACAGTTTTCACAAATCCAAAGTATCTGATATAAAATAGTACTCAAGCTTATTTTAATACGAAAAATTTTTATCTTTTTCACAAAAATCAAATTGTAGAAAAAGAAATGTGATAATATTTTTTTATATTATTGGTTTTACTAAAAAGACTGTACAAACACCACTTTTTAAATTTAAAAGTCATGGTAGAAAAAAAAAAAAAGTTTAAAAAATATTTTGTATAAAATCAAAGATACATTGTTATTACTTTCTTCTATATTCAATAGAAGAAAGTATTGGATTCGTAAAAATTTTCGACCTCGGGTTTTTGATGGATTTACACGTTTTGGAGAGCTGTAGAACACGATTTAACCATTTTTAGAAAATGACTGTCTGTCTGTGTGTGTGTGTGTGTGTGACCAAATTTTGTGGCAACTGTATCTCAAGAACTACAGCACAGAATTTCATACTAATTGGTATGTAGTTACACCTTGACATAAATTAGTGCCTATCAACTTTTGGTAAAAATTGTCCTAAAGGTTGCGTTGCCATTCCGCTTTTTCTAAATTTTTAACATGGCAGTATAGGACAAAATTTCGTATAAATGTACATAATGAGCGTTATTTTAAACTTGTGATTGTGAAAATAATATGAATTAGTGATAATAGTAGTAGTTAACTAGGAAAAAAAATTTGTGCGTGTGGGGGCATCGCTTCCCCCCCCCGGGGGGGGGGTAAATTTTCAATATGGGTATCTTTCGAAAGGTCTTGTCAATAACTTTAAAACGGATGGTTGAACTGTAATTCTGTAATAATTTAAAACAAAGTTATCAATTTTTTAAAATTTTCACGAAAAAAAAAAAAAATAGGAAAAAAAAAATCTTTTTTTTTTTTTTCTTTTTCTTTTTTTTTTTTTTTAATATTGAGAATAAAATGGACTTTTTTTTAAATTAATGTTATACTACTTTTCTAATATGGAAATCGTCTGCATTATCATAGAAGATATATTTTTTTTTAATAATAATTTTAATAAATTATTTTTACTGAGTGAATTTGTATAGGAAAATATAGAAGAAAGCCTTGTGGTGGCCACAACATACTAGTTTTAAGTTGTTGTAGGCCCCACCTTGCCGAGCAGTTCAGCGATAAAAGCTGGCAGATGGGAGGTGCAGGGTTCGATCCTAGGTTACGCTCGTCAACTTAGCCGTTCGGAGTTTTCCATGGTTTTCTCCGAAACTCACGTAATTACGGGCTAAGACCCTTTCGAAAGACAAGCCCCCCCCCCTACCCCAGAGCAATTGACCTTTATCACGCAACCAACCCAAGTTATTTTTATTTTAGGATTTCCAAGTCAACTTATTTTTTCTCTCTGACTTTATCACATTTTAAGGTTTCTAATAACCCTTATGCAATTTTTGATGTTATATTATTTTATCATGCATTTCGTCAGACATATATATTATTATTATTATTAAATTGGATTTCATTATTTTAATATATTAAAATTATTATATATATATTAAAATTATATTAATATATAAATTAAAATTATATTAATATATAAATTAAAATTATGCCAATGTGTGCAAAAACTATTTTTTTTTTTCCCTTTTCTAAAATATTTTTGTAAGGTGCTTATAGATGCATATTTTAAGAATTAAAATGCGGCTAATCACCCTCTAATAGTACTAGTCAACCAGAAAAAATATTTTTTATATAAATAAGCATCGCTCCTTTCCTGTAATTAAAAAAAAAAAAAAAAAAATCTCCGATACCTTAAAAACGAACATTTCTAGCGTAAGCTACGAAAGTCCGTCAATCAATGACACATTTCTAAATAATTTATTTGAAGAGAACAATTCAAATAAATACTTAGTACAGATTAATTAAATGTTCCCTGGCCTTAAATATTAAGTGTTTTGCACTGTTTTCACGGTTTAATCAAGTACGGAAATATAAACTACAACAAAAATAAATTAGAATTTAGCATGTTCTAGGCTAGAGAAAAGGAACTATATTTTCTCTTTTCCCAAGCTGCTTCATCGGGATGTAATTCGGCTAGCGGACGACTGACCGGGAACTTGACTCTCCTGTTACTAATGGAGCTCAATGGTCGTGGATCGGGCGCTCTACTGAACACGCCCGATATGTTCCGTTTATATTGAAACTTTCCAACCGGAAGTGTTTCATTTGTATGTACCCCTATATTCTAGAAAAATTTTCATATAACTGTTGTCATGTGTCAGTTCTCTTTTAAATTAAAAAGAATAAATGTATTTAAAATAACTATGAACAGTTTTTTCTGAATTGCAAAATATTTTAACGTAATTAAATTTTAATTTTTGTAAAGTACTAATCCGTGGTAAAGTAACTCAATAATAAAAAAAAAGAAGCTATTATTTGTGCAGAAAAGTTGGCAATAGCTCTTCCTGATGGTCACACTTCCGACAGATGGCGCGGCCTAGGACTATAAATACTTCAGCTCCACACATTTTCTCTAGAGCTTCAGCTTGTTCAATGTATGTCAAAGCTTTTTTCTTCTAGGGACGCTGAATACAGCGTTCAAAATAAAACATTAGAATCAAATAACATTTGACGAAAAATCGCCAACACTGGTAACACTAACAAGATGTTTTTGCGGTTTGAGGTTACAGAATCGAGTTCCTTAGTGCACTAAATCCTGCCATGTACTCTAATACGGTCTTTTGATTGGCTAAATTTCTGTAAGGGGTTGTGCTAGTATGCACTTAGTATATAGTCCCCCGGATTAATGTAATTTAGATGTAAACCGTCGCCAATTTGGCTATTTAAAGTATGCCAAATGAGCAAAGAAACAAAATTTGATTATTTTATGAAATTTAAGCATTGTTCACCAGAAAAAAATGAACACAATTATTTATTGTTTATACAGAAAATATATATTATTGAAAATCACTTTAATTCGATTTTTTTACTTTACCATTACCGTGTATCGGTAAGTACGATAGGCCTAATATGAATTTTTTGATGCTTTTAATTTACATTCATATTAAATGTTTAGAACTTAATTAGACAGGTAATAAGCTCTATGCTGTTTCCAGTTTAATTATGATAAGTATTTCACAATGTAAGTATTTTTTTAAATATCAGTAGTCGGATAAAATTTTTGTGCAACGTGTACATTTTGCGTATGAATAAACAATCTGTTACTGTTCTTAACAAAATTTCACAAACTTACATATTTGAAAAGTCCCCCCCCCCCCCTTTTTAATGCTTATTTTGGATTATTTATTCATATATATATATATTTTTTTTTTCATTAGTGCTTATTCATATTGATTGGCAACTGATTTTCTTTCATAATAAAGATTTAGATTAGCAGTGGAATACTGGAATTCGCGAATCTTATTTTAAAATTGATAAAATCGCCGAGTGTACTGCTTATTTTAAAACATTTTAAATTTTTTTGTAAATGCATATAAACTTCTATTTTCTAAATATGCATATATTTACATTTTTATTACTCCCTTCCGTTTACGATTTACGTAACAGTAACCAGCAATAAGTTTAGGTTTTTTAACGAATTCTCATTATTATCTTTAATAATGTACAAGATATTCTAGAATGTGCTGATCTTCATTATTTTACACATATTTTTAATGCTTTGACTTGTAATTTTTTTTTTTTTTTTTTTTAATTACTATCCCGGAATTTTTCATTTAAATCCCACAACATTTCCTCCTTTTTTACGAGAGTAGAAATATTGAGTGCATATGAGTTCATTTTATCTCTTATGTCTCAGTGACGTTACTCAAGCTAAACTATGCCCAATTTTATGTGCTTTGCTATTATTACAAATATATTTAATGTTTCTGAGTTTTAATGAAGCCTAAATTCAATAAACGATATTTTTGAGTTTTAGTAATTAACTGATTTTTTTTTTTTTTTTTTTTTTTTTCAATGTTAAATTTAATAGTGGTGGTGTTTGTAATGAATCTTTTTGCAATTATATATGACTTCTTATGATTTATACAGGGCTCAAAGTGTTCCTATATATTTCAAAAAAATCATGAGAAATGTCCTATATTTTATAATTCTTTGCATTTTTCCTATATTCTACTTCTTACTTGTTTTGCACCCTATTTAAAATCTCGTATTTTTCGAAAATTACCATTCATAGTGAAAATAATTGCTTTTTCTTCTCAACATTCACTCTACTAATATGATTGGAAATCATAGGTTGCATAGTTTGTCATATGTAAATAATATAGTACACATAAGAAAAAAACAAAGAAAATTTATTTCCAATGTTTAATTTAAAAAATAATAAAAATAAAGCTTTTAAAACAATCGGATCGTTTTATTATATATATATATGTATATAAAGATTTCTCAATGTTCTTGTGGTTTTTAAATTATTTATTAATGATGTTTAAATATCAGGGTTGTCGATTTTTTTTTTCTTTCTCTCTCTCTCTCTCTCTTTTCAATTTATATCTGTTATTTGTGGTTTAATATGTGCATATATAAATGCATAATATCCATCCACACTATCAATCATTTTTCTTCAATTTAAAAAATATAAATATTTCCATAAAAACAATAAACACAGGGCTGCCATTGGCGACTAAAAAAGCAACTAAAGAGACTATTTTGAAGGAAAGGCAACTATGGTGACTATTTTAGCCAAAATATAGGCAAAAGCAACTATTTTGATATCAGTTGAAAAAGTTAAGCAACAATTTTAAACATTTAGCAACGAAAAAGAACAACTTCTGGGGTTATATTCAAAAACAAATCCTAGTCCAAAATTAACCCTTCGCAAAATTTTATCTTAAAAGGATTCTTTTACAAAAAAGGTTTACTTAAGTAATCATATGCAAATCATGACATATTTCCTCAATCGGGCGCTAGAAAAGAAAAACATTTTTTATTTGGGGTTAAATAATATTTTGGGAATGAGCTATGAAAATGAATGCAAACTAGTATGCTGTGGCTACCACAAGACTTTCTTACATATTTTTCTGTACAAAATAAGATGCAAGAGTATATTTTTTGAGAATAGCATAATTTTTTAATATACAGTCAACTCTCAAAAATCTGCAACCCTAAAATCCGCAATTCTCTAAAATCCGCTTATCATTTGCAATGTAAACAAACATTGTCACAACTGATTTGTTGATTAGTGGATTGCAAAATTTCAACTGTATTAGGAGATAAATCAATTATTAACTGGTGCTGATGAATCACCAATCACTTATATTACAGAGGAGAAAATTATAAGTGTAATTATGTGTAATTTAATTATCAAAAAATAAATTATATTAATTTAGAGGAAGAAGGAGAGAGTTTCATGAAAGATTTTCTCACATGAAGATAAATATTCAAACTTTCTCATAGCACAAACTCATGTGATTGACCAAAAATTGCTGACTTTTTTCCAGGTTATAGGAAAATAAATATGTATGAATATTCTTACTTAAACTACTATTGATCAGACTATTAAAAAATCTAGATAATTTGTAACTATAATAAGTAGTATAAAAATGCTCCTTAAATTAAAATTTAATGAAATATTTGTACTTTTATTAGACACACTTCATTTCAGCACTTGTATGTATAACAGATAAATTGTTTCTTAAAGATTTTCTACTTAAATGAGGTTCTTAGGTGTAAATAAAAGAAATTACTCTAAAATCTGCAAAATTCAGAAATCCGCAAAACACTTCGTTTTAAGCTGTGCGGATTTTTGAGAGTGTACTTTATATAATTTTATTAATACAGTCGAACCTCGTTAACATGAATATCAAGGGAGATAAAAAAATTTGTTCATGTTATCAGTAGTTCATGCTATCAGTAGCCAATCTTCATATAACTAAACTAATCTTCCTTTTAACGGGGATTGTGGAAACAGTTCATGTTAAAAGTAATTCACGTTAATAGTGTTCACGTTAACGAGGTTAGATACTGCACTTCTTGAGTATATTATAGTATCTTTTATGCAAACATTATTAAGACTTTCTTTATGAAGATTTTATAGTGCCCTTTTTGAATTATTGCGAATATTATAGTGCCCCTTTTGAGAATATTAAAGTGCCCTTTTATCGAGTTCCTCTCAGCAGCCCTTTTTTTTCTAGAGTCAACACTAGTAAGTCAAAGATCTGGGGTTCGACTCCCGGTCCAGGCATTATTTTCACTCAGTTGGAAAAATACATTTTCAATAAATATCAGAGTACATATGTTACAAATTATGCATTTTTTATTTCTAATTGAATTTACAGCACCGACAATGTTCAAGCACATCTTCCACAAAGACCTCATATTTTCTTTGGAGTCGAGCACCTTTCTGAATACTTTGGACAGACAGGAAATGTCTCTAGTTTTTGAATGTTTCACATTATAAAAGAAATTATCTTCAGCCAGAGTAATCTTCAAACTCGCATTATTGGGTGCTAGAGTCAGAAACAATTTTTAACTCTGTGTTGAAGCTGCTACAGATTTTTTTTTTTTTTTTTTCCTTATATGAGTAGAAATATGATTTTTTAACCACTAGCAATAGAAAAATGTGACGAAACCTTACAAAATATCACAGGAAAAAGAAAAAAAGAAAATACAAAGTAACACTAGTTATGAAAGTTTCAGAATTATTTTGAAAATTGGGGACAGATGACAGAAAATGTGGTCCCCAATTCTTATTTTATTTTTCGGGACAGATCATCGAAATCAGGGACTGTCCCTGGAAAATGGGGATGTTTCCTCACCCTAACTTAGTATCATCCAGTGTTAGAAATAAGAATTTTGAAACTAGGCGTCAAAATGACGCATGGATTAAATTTTTTGGGTGTCAAAATGAAAAATCTAGGTGCCGTCTATAATTAAATATGATTATTAAAAAAATAATAAAGCATCAACTTGTAAATAATATATGCAAGATTATATAAAAATATTTATGTAAAGATTGTAATTACATTGACAATTAAAACGTACATATTTAAAATCACAAATTCATTCTTCGCCCAGAAGATACATCATTCCACCACAACTTAATAGCATTTTCTGGGCAGAAATCTTCCAATTTAGGGCCGTTTAATTTAATCATTAACAAAACTTTCATAGAGATACAATTTTTTTAATCAGTTTTTATTAGGTTCAATTGACTGAAATAGACTTGTTTACAGTCTGATGGGATTGGGAAAATATATGATGAGGAAAAAATCCAGGCGTCAAATATCGCACCTATGATTGGAATTCTAGGCGTCAAAATGAAAAAACTGGTCGCAAAATACGACTAACGACTGCTTATTTCTAACCCTGGTATCATCCATCAAGCTTTATAATTTAGGTAGAGAGCGAAATGGCAACCCCCTTGTGTGGCTAACAGAGTCTCTGTCACGTGACAGTGACTTTTAGATTTCTCATTTCTCCTGTGCATGTGAACTACTGCGGTATTGTGTTAAAGTGCCTTCACACTGGCCGTTCCGTTCCGCTGTCCGTTGCCCGCAGAGATTCTGTCAGTGAACTCCGTTATGTTCCGCGGGAGTTCACTGCATCAGAATAATCGAAAGGACACTGAGAGTAAAAATAAATGAACCAATCATGTTGTAGTGTAGTATCAAGAAGCAGCAACCAGCCCTTTAAAAAACATTTGTTTTGATTTTCTTTTCAAAGTAGCATAAGTATTCATTTTAAACAAAGTTGGGAAAGAGAAAAATAATGAATTTAAATATATATTTGAATTATAATATACTTATTTTATGAGCTCTCCGAAAACCCAAATAGGAATATAATATATAATATTTTCCAAAATAATTTTTTCTTTATTCCATTTCTTACTTTTTAAAATTTTCTAATATAATTTTCGATGCTATGGATAAATATCAGCTATTTTTTATACATTTTCTGATTTATAAATGCTTCCATATTTATTTTAAAGAATTTTATTCCTTTAGAATGTAAGATCTTTAAATCCATACAATGAAAATACCTTAGAAATATGCAAAATATATTAAATGCACCAAACTCATTTTTATTTTGAGACATAGAATTAAAAGCTAATTGACTGCATTTAAGCCTTGGTGCACTGCCTCCATAGTGACAGTTTTAAAGTATCTTAGTCCGTATTTACGAGAGTTTCGAAGACAACCACGAGAAACTTCAAGCAGCTATCTTGACAATCTCGATTTTGGTTCAAACCCGACACTTCCCGTCAACCAGTTTATTATTTAGAAATAAATTTTAGTGATGAAATGTAAGCCTTGTATGCAGTATAAAAGTAACTTTAAAATTTTGTCTAAAACAAATTTGCAATATTTCTATTCTAAAACTAATTTTTTATAGTCATTCAAACTTTAATTCAAAAATTTCTACCATTAAATATAAAAAATGACAACAATTTTAATTAAATGGTAAAAAGCAGCATTTTAAATTTCTATTCCAAATTTTCTTTTTATCCAAAAAGAAAAGAAAGAAAAACTTATTTCAGCATTTAAAATGTTAAAAAAAGAAAGAAAGAAAAACTTTTTTTTTAGGTAAATAACTTTTTTAAATAATCTCTAAGTTTAAAATAAATAAATCAGTTTGTAAAAAATTTAAATCAATGAACTTAAAGCCTGAGAAAATAAAATATTTTATGTGTAATAAACTGAGCTAGGTGAAGATAAATTTCTCATAGCAAAATAATCAAGACATTTACTTCACTCCCTCTTCCATGCTACTAATGTTTTATGTGCACTTGGGCTCTAGACCTAGGTGGATTGCCTCTGTATAGATCTTTTCAAAGAGACCTAGCTTGCAACCATAGAAAAGTCTTAACGGCTGAGCTGATGAACATGACCATGACCTGGAATTGAACCAGGCACTTCCCATCTACTAATTTCAAGAGCAGAACCTCTCTGCCACTGCTGGAGCATGTTTTATTTGAGAGAAAAAAAAAATATATATATATATTTGATGAAATGTATGCTTTGTATGTGATGTAAAAAGATTTAAAATTTTACCTAAAACAACTTTGCATTATTTCTGTACTAAAATTATTTTCTCTAGTTATTGCAACTTTAATTCAAAAATTTATACCATTATTCTTTTAAAATGTCAACAATTTTAATCAAATTATAAAAAATGGCTATTTAAATCACTATTCTAATATATATATATATATATATATATATTAATTCATTAATTAAAAAGATGTATCTTATCTTTTAGAATGGGAGAAAAAAGTAAATAAAAATTTCAAATAATCTCTATATATGTTTAAAATATTTAAACTCTGTTTTGTTTCTTTTTTTCATTTTCATCTTTTAACCAAAACAAAAATTATGTGGTACACATTGATTATTAACACTTTCCAACTGTACGTACTTGTTGTATCGTATAACTTTCTATGTTCTTTGCCTATTGTATCACATAACGGACAGACAGAAGGACTGAAAGGCATACGAATAGAATAATTGTATTCCTAATCGCTCTTCAACATTGAAATGCTGAATGCAAAAGAAGATACAGCCATGATATTCTAACTGTTGGCTTTAATGTATCTGAATATTTTAGTGTAGCCCTGTAAATCTGAAAGTTAGCCATATCACATTCAATACAAAACATTATTTTAGCATTTTAACAATAAATGTCAATTTCATTATAAATTTTAGTCGAAAGTTATTTACATATGATTTATAAAAATGCCTGTCCTAAAATGCAATGCATTGGAATTTTTTAGGGTGTCCCTGTTCCCAAACCTGTTGTACACAACCTATTAATTCCTTTTTAAATAAAAAACATTCTATATTAAACTTGAATAACATATATCAATTTTTAAAAATTCTGAAAATCGTTAAGGACATTCGGGGGCAGGCACACAGACAGATAGAATGATGGACAGTCAAATACACAAATTGCAATCGTATTCACAAGTAAAATTTTTTTGTAAATGTTTAATATAAAGGGAAATGAATTTCCAGCAAATTTCCAATAATAGCCCTTAATGTAACTCAATATTTTTGTATAGTCCTATCTAATCCAATCTAATGCGAGTAATACTATGTTCTATAGAAAACATTCTGTTGTCCATATGAATAACATATTTCAATTTCATCGAGATTCATCAATTTCATCAAAGTAAAGTTACTAAAATTTGGTTTATAGAATTAGAATACTTTCGGGTGTTCCTGTAGTACACAAACCAGTAATGGTATTTACTCCATTTTAAATTGGGAATATATTCGATAACAAACTTGAATATCATATTTTAATTTCATTAAGATTTGTGTAAAGTAAAGGTATTAAAATATAGTTCCTAAAAATAAAAATACCTCTCGTAGAATTCAATGCTGTAGAATACTTTCAGGTGTCCCTGTACACAAACCAGAAGAGGTATTCACACCATTTTTAATAGGGAACATCCGATAATGAATTTGCATAACATATCAGTTTCAAGAAATTCCATAAATATTTATGGTAGTTGGAGCATGAACAGACAGACAAACCGAAGTCATTAACACTTTTCAACCTTAATAAGAAAGCACCACAGAACTGGAGTTTAAAATTATTACTTACAAAACTTTGAATAAACACCATATAATGCAATAAACTTGCAACAATTGTTTTGGGTTGCCGCTTTGACTGCAGTATTCGGGCCTACTTTGTTTGCCTGATGAAGGGTCGTGTGCTGTTTCAACCCAAAACAATTGTTGCGAGTTTATTGCATTTTATGTGTTTATTCAAAGTTTTGTAACTAATACTTTTCAACCTTTGTTGAAAAGTGTTAAAAATGTATAATTTCAGATCATTTAGATTAATTGCAGCTATTTCTTATGCAACATTTTTGTATTTATAAATGCTTCTTCTTTTATTACTATTTATTTCAGATTGTGAGAAATTACAATCTATGAACTGAACATCGAAGAAATTTTTGAAATATATTAAAGTACAATAAACTCAGTGGGACAAAGAAAAAATTATCTTTACAAATTAATCAAGACATTTACTCCCCCCCCCCCCATGCTAACGATGGTTTAGTTTGGAGATGGAATTGTAGTAGTTATTTGGCTTTTGAAGGAATTTTTGCAGCATTTATGTGTGTTTTGAAGAAAACCATGGAAAACTCTGAATGGTCAGGTTGATGTGTGTTACTAGAGATTGAACCTGTCATATATGCTTTGTATGTGGAGTAAAAATGACTTCAAAATTTTCTACAACAAATTTGCATTATTTCCATGCTAAAACTGAGATTGAATTCTGCTCTTCCTGTCTACCAGCTTAGGTGTAGTGATATAGGTGTTTATAATGACATCTGGATAGAGTGCATTTTGTGGGGGTCTTTTTAAGCAATCCTAGCTAGTAATTATGCAAGATCCGAAGAAAACAATGGAAAACTCCGAGCAACTAGTCTGAAGAGTGTAATGTGGGTTCGAACACTGCACTTCCTGTCTACCGGCTTCAGTGTAATGGTGTAAAGGCCAACTGACTACATGAGGGTCCTAAGCTTGGATAAAGTACCATGTGTGGGGTTCTTCATAAGAGATTCCAGCTGTTATTTAAGAGTTTTGAAAAAAACACAGAACTCCAAACTGTTAGGCTAACTAGCATGGTCTGAGTTCGAACCATTCATTTTCTATTTACGTGTCTACCAGCTTTGGTGTAGAGGTACAGGGGATAAAGCTTACTGACTACACTGCCTGGATGAAGTGCCCTCCAAGGGGCCATTCTAAGCTGTTTTAGACAGTATTTGCCTGGCTTTCGAAGAAAAACTACAGAAAACCTTGTAAGGCTAGGACAACGAGTGTGACATGCGATTGAACCTCGTACTTCCTGTCTATCAGCTTAGTGAGCCAGAACTTCTCGGCCACTGGTGAAGACCCAGTGGGCTGATTTATTTATTTATTATCAAAACATTTACCCTTTTATTCCTGATAATTATGTTTTATTTCACAGAAAGAAAAAGTTATTTGCATTATTTCCATGACAGAGATTTAAATCTTTATTCTAACTATACATATATATTTAATTCAATAATTAAAAAGAAAACACACTTTCCTTATCATTTAAAAAATTTCAGTAAATATAAGTTTCAAATAATTTTTTACAAGCTTAATTTTTCTAAACTTGGCTGTGCCTAAAAAGTACATGAAATTCCATATTTCCTTAGTCACTTATATGCATGTATGTATGATTTGTATGCATGAAAAAGAAAGGAAAAAAAATTACAATTTACCTTGAAACCTCGCCATGAGTATCCTTTCGCAGTCAAGCTCAACTCGCCTTCAGATGAATGTGTTGATCTGAGGTTATTACTTCTTCCTTTACATCTGATTTCAACATATCACACTATCTTTTTAGCGTCTAGACATATTTGAGTATGCTAGCAAGATTACATCAACAGACACAGTATAAACACTGTGCCTATCAATATAATCCAGCTGGCAATCAAAATTTAGATGTGGAGGACTTTCTCAGGAAAAGCCTGCCATTGATTTCTTTACGCTTCATCTTCAGTAAACTGAAAAAAAAAAAAAATATATATATATATATATATCCTGTTGAAAATTCAAATATGAAACACTAAATAATATAACATTTCTCTAAAAATTTTACATTGCCCAAACTCTCAATTTACTAGATTTCATTCGCTTTTGGGTAGTGCTGTATGTTACCTGAAAACTGCCTCTTAAAGTGCTGTACTAAAAATTGTATCATAACAATTTGAAATCAGAAGTAAAGTTTATTGTATAAAATAAATGATGTGTGTGCATAGAAAAAATGCATTTCAGTTTTAGATCATCCTGAATATATACATACATTCAACAGTTGTAAGCAACAAGAAAATTCTTCAAAACTTGTCTAAATCACATGCGAAAATTTATGACAATGAGAAATGTCCGATTGAAAGCAAAATAAAATGAATGTCTGTCCTGCTGTATCAATAAATGGAAACAATCTGATTATGTATACAGAGCTACACCAAATTTTTAATATTGTATACATCATAATAATGTAATTTAATGCACACCATTGAAATTCACATAAAAATATATTTTCTACAGAACATAGCAGAAAAAGCATTCATGATATTTTTTCTAGGCCTACAAGAAAATATTCATATATGACAAACATTCAGGCAAGAGGATATTAAAATTGAACATGGGCACCTTGTGATCCCATAATGTGTAATATAAATGTAAACTAAGAAGTTGGTGCCCCGCTTAAGGGGAAAAAAAATCTTACATACCCCAACCTTGCTTTTAACTAAAATAGCATCTCTGCTTTTATCAATAATCTTAGTGAAATTTCTATACTTCAGTTTCAACAACTGCATGGAATTAGTTTAAGGAAAAAAAATATCTGAGAAAATTTATTCACAATATTCATGCGCTTATATGAAATCTACATGTCATATTTCAGCAAAATTCAACTTTAAAAAATATTTACATAAATTTTGTATAAAAAATAATTAATTGAAAAGGATCACCACTACTTTAAAAAATTACAATAATAAATGCATGTTTCAAAGTACATTTGAAAAGAAATAAATAAAAAAATATGAATCCATGAAATTAAATTTTTAAAATATTCAACTAAGCAATGAAAACTTAAAAAATAATAAATATCCATTGGCATTTTCATAATTTTTTTAAAAAATAATATTGATTCAAAATCTTTTTGAAAATATAAAAAGAAAAAAAAAACATTCATTTTAATATTGTTTTGATTAACTTAGTTTTATCATTACTAAGTCACGTTGCCTCTCAAAATTCCAATGAAATATGAAGAGATCAATATTTGAAAAATTAGAGTTATTTATCAGTGAGAAAAACATCTGCAGAAATTTGAGAAGGAAAATAGATAATTCTACATAGAAGCATAGTTTTTCTGTTACAAAGTAAAATAAGTACATAATAATAGAAATTTAATATCATGTCTATTTGCCAGAGGCATTTTTCAGTATGAAGTATTATTTAATAAAATAAACAACTCTGACATGTCAAAAGAGTCTTTCAATGTGAACGAATTGTGAATATTTATCGAAAATAAATAAATTTTAAATGTTAAATAAATATTCAATTAACTACACAAATAAATTTATTTTAAAATTAAAATATGTTACCATGTTCCAGCATTTTGCTTTCTTGTATCATTATTATACTTTTTTTCCCCTATGTATGTAATCTATTGTTCAGTCATCGAACAAATATTCGTTTTCTTGACTCTTGAGTAATTTTTAAGACTGAAATAATCTATTTTCTTTTTCAAAAAACTGAACATATCACTTTCGACAACGTAAACAATTTACATGAGATGCATGAGGCTTGCAAGAAGAAAATGACTCTTTCAGGGCCGTTCCCACCATCTCCGGTTAAAGGGAAAAACTCAGATTAGCACTCACAGCTGAGATTTCTGTGTCCCACCATCGTCGGTTAGTGCTAACGAAGGTTTAATATTTAATCAGTCGAGATTCTGCAGGTTAGCTGTTTACCGAGAGTTTAAATATGGCAGAACTGTTTGAATGTTGTTGACTGTTAGTGTTAGTTTATTATTATTTGCTTTTTCATTATGTTGGATGTTGTGCAAAAAATTTTGTTTGATGATGGTGACGAAGAAGATAGTTGTTTTGTTCCTGTGTCCAGAAACATATCGGAAAGGAATGAGTTTTTTTCTCTCTGATGAAAAAAATTTTAAATGTCGTTTGAGCCTTTCAAAAACTTGTGTATTAGATATCTTTTCAGAGATTGAGCATGATATTTCATACGAGAGTGATCGGTGAGTTAATTTTTACACTTCTCTTGTAGTATTCTGTAAAAAATGAATTTTTTGTTTGATATTTTGGATCTAAAGTATGTTTGAACGCCTTATCTAATGTAAACAAATGATGCACTGCACATACTGCAAAAGCCTCGTAAAAGTAGTTGTATTTTGCTGTTCTGGTTCTTACATAAAATAATTCTTTTTTCATATGTATAACGCATCTTAGTGTTTTTGTCTGAAGATATTTTCTGTCCTAATTTCTTCTCATAACTAATATTATGCTTATACTGAGGTATCTTGGGAATCTTTTTCAAAAAGTGAAATTATTTCTACAAACTTCTATACTGCTATAGAGTATAGAAGTTGTAATTTGCTAGTTTTTTTGTTTCATTAAATATAATATCTATTTTATTTTCCTTGTATATATTTGTCACTCATAATTATAACGACACCCGTTTTTCTATATACACTGAACACTATTATTTAAACAAATATATTTTTAATTAATTTGAATTCCATTAATAGACTATATTTAAAAAGTTTTATCATTTTTCTATCTTAAAAAACTTTAAATATGGTAAAAAGATGATTTTTTCAGGTGTTCACAATTATAAGGACAGCTCGAATTTTAGTAATTTTTTTCAGTTATTCCTTAAATTAATATTTTATGGGGTCTCTTTTTAGGGTTAAACAGTCAGACATTCTCTCTGGTATATATATATATATATACACATTTTTTTTTTTTTTTTAAATATTCAGTTTCAATACCATTTCATATAGCATATATGATATTCTTAATACATTTAAACCATCTAAAATTGCTTTCCACTTACATGCACTTTTCTAATATCATACGTTAAGGTTTTTTCAACTTTTAGGCCATGGGAAAGGCAATAATACTGAAGTTTCTTTCTTCAAACTATTTCCTATTGCTCTAAAGGTAGAGCAAAAATGTAAGTCTTGTTGAAAAAAATATTACCTCCCAAAATCTAACAAAAATCTGATAATTCCACGTTTAAAATTTGCGGATATTCTCTTGATGTTCATAATAATAGAAAAAATTACTAAATTCATTCTGCCTTCAGTAGAAGCAGCTCCACAGAGCACCATAGATCCACCTTTAAAATGCCCGATTCATATCTGCCTTTAAAAAATCTGCTCTGTTTTTCACTATCTTCAGATCGTGCCAGTAACTGTTAAAACCATTTGGTTAATCAAGAATAAAATCTTTTTCATCCGAAAATGCAACATTTTACCATTTAATATTGTCTTTATTCAACTTTAACATAGACGTTCTTTCCCCCATTAAATGTTGATTGATTATTACAGGTTTTTTATTAATTTTAACATATTAATTATTTTAAACATGCGTAAATGTAGACCCTAAACTTTCGTTAAAAATTACGAGCAAATTTGGCAGCAATCATTATGAGTAGAACAGTAAGAGGAATTATGAGTCTTCGATCTCTGTAAAACAACTCTGATTTTGCATCAGATCTCTCACCTATCGAACCAGCAGTTCAATGTTTGATCACATTTCCTTCAGCAATTTTAGACCTTCGAATTTTATTAGAAATTCGGCGGATTGAAATTATCCTTCCACTTAAAAAACACATTTATCATACTTCACTACTTGAACGTTCTTTTTTTCGAGGAATTATCAGTAATGTCCGTCCAAGAAAAATTGAAGGCTTATATATGAATTAATCTAGCCCAGTAGTTAACAAATTTGCATGTCAACTGTAATTTATCCGCTAGTAAGTTAAATAAAACGAAAAAATCTGGATTGTCCCTACAATTATGAACATCTAAAAACATGGAGAAAAACACATTTTGCATTAATTTTTATTAATTTTGTTTTATATTAAAAAATTATAACAGTTTTGGTTTTTAGAATACTAGATATATTAAGTGCACTTAGTATAATCTTGTTCACAATTATTTTTACATTAGTTATTTCAAAATATAAAGTGTCCTTATAAATGTGAGAAGGAGTGTGTATATATATATATATATTATTTTTTTAAGTATAATTTACACTATAATCATCATTTGGTATATCAGCTTATTCATTTAACACATAAAACATTTAAAAAAAAAAAGTAATAGTATGATTTATGTATTATAAAATTTGAAAAGTACATTTTCATATTAGCTATAATTAACATACTAATATCCTATCTTATTTGCTTAAGGCAAAGTTTCGAAATTCATTTAGAGCATGTTACAAAATTAAATGATTCCGTATATGATTAACGCTGACCTTCGATAATATTTTTGAAGATGATGCCCTGTTCGATGATTCTGATTACAGTCTCTTAAGTTTTGATAATGATTTCTTTACTCATAGCTCCTGAAAAATTTCAAAATTACTTTTGGTGAAAAACAAACAGGACGTTAAAATTTTGTTTTGATAAATATTAAATTAAAAAGCTTTAAAAATTGCCTCAATATAAATTATTTTTGGCTTGGAAATATAAAACAAATAAGGATATTATCATATTGATGCTTTTTAAAATTGATAAACGAATTATATATATAAAAAAAAAAAACCTGAAACAAACTGCCATCGGGGGCAGTAAAGTCTATTACATGGTAAAACTTGATAAATTTTTATTCAAGATTGATACTGAATGCAGTGTGGCTTTTTCTAAACCATGCAAAAAGACTAGGACTGAAAAAAGAAAAAATGCATGAGCCGGGTTTGAACCCAGCACCACTCTGAAACAAAGTCTGACAAAGATGTTTACTAGACAGGACACGATTTTACTGTAAATTTTATTTTACTTAATCATTTTTACTTTTAGTTGGATATTTATTTTTGTTTTGTTTATTTTCAATTTTAGATGGATGTTCAATACATGATAGCCAAGGTTCATCTCAATCTCCATCTTTTAGTGAGCCATCACCAACAGATGTCGAGGGCAAAAAAGAGCCAGAAAGAAGAGGAAAATGTCCACTTAAAAAATATGGAAGATCTCAAGGAGTACAACCTGAATGATCCCGATGTCTCCCCTCCCCCCAAAAGGCAAAAGCCGGGTGAGTGTCTCATATTGGGTGGTGTTTATTAAAAGGCTACCCGGTTGAGGCATCTTTCCCTGCAGTGCTGTGAAAATGATGAGTACACATCACTAATACAGAGACATGGCTTGTTATACAGGTAATAATTATTTTATTATTTTCCTTTTTAACTTAAATAAAGTTCAAATTTAATTATTTTTTAACTTATTTTTATTAATAAAATAACACATTTTTATGACAATATTTATTTATTTAAATACTTTGATATATATGTAATGTTATATGAAAGACTAGAATTACTCATACATTTATGATACGATACAGTTTATAAGTTCGCATTTCATTGTTCAAGAACATCATTTAGAGGTATATCATTGATATAAATTTCAAAATGAATAGTGTTAGAATCATTCTTAAATTTGAAGTCATTTTTAACTTTCTTACAACTTGAACCATGAGATTTGGCCTCACAGATGACATCACTGATACAGATTATTCTTCGGGGAATTCTAATCCACGTTGCATTATCTTCATTACTTATTTTACACTGAATATTAACAGATAATTAACGGATTTAAATTGATAAATATCTGCATAAAACTGTTTATTATTATTAAAAGCTGATTTTTAAAAAATGATTTAATGCAGGCATCTGCATGATTTTTCTTTTACGATGATACTGTATTTTAATTTTCTTATTTTTAATTGTTTCTTATTTTCTTTAAAAGAAAATCTATTTTTGTTTTTATTTGCATTTAAAAGTCAATCTATAATTCTCATATTAAGCTGAATTTTCTCTACATGCATATTTTTAAAATTGTATGCATGAATATTCGAAATCTCTTAAGGATAAAAGCATTCAACTTATTAATTTGAAACATGTTTTGTCTGTATCCACTAAACTGAGAGAATGGCTAAGTGTAAAAATTTGGTTGAGGTGTCTAAAAAAAGTCTTGGTCTTGTAGATGTGTCATCAAAGGAGAAAAATATAAAAAGTCGAACGGTTTGGGGGGGGGGGGGGGGGGCAGGTGTTAAAAACACATTTGCGAAAATTACTTCACGGTGAAGAAATTTTACATGGGGGACTAGACTAAATAATCACTTTTTTGCGATTTTGGAATTTTCGATTTTAAAGGGGGAAAGTAGATTTAAAGGGAAAAGGGGGGAAGTTAGTTTGAGAGGGAAATCTGTTCTAGACCCACTCATGTAGCACTTCATTTTAACACTAGAATTACGGAAGGTGTCATTTTGACCCCAAGTAAACTTTTTTCTTAAATGGTTGTACTATTTTTCACAAATATCTTAGTCCTTTCTTGACTTTTTCTAAATCATTGTGCTTTTCAAAAAAAAATAAAGTTTCCAAGAAAACCCTATTTAACTTTTAGTCTTAACAAAGGCTTATACCTAGAAATATGGGCAGGTGTCATTTTGACCCCTGTGATAAAGAAACATATCTGAATACTTTTTCTAGGCATTTTGTTTGTTACATATAACAACAATTTTTGATAAATAATTTTTTTATATTTATGTTATTTTATTTTATGCAATTGGCTCGTAGAAGAGGACTAACGCAAGAAGAAATAGTTAGATTGATGCAAGAACTATCTGACTGTGTTTTTGGTTCTGAAATGGATAAGAATTCTTCAAATAGAGATGAAAATAGAACCTCTAGTGATTCAGAATTTGTTATAATGAGAGATCATGTGATATCTTCTAGCTCACGTGAAAGGGAAAATGAATTAGCTCCCAATAATTCAAATTTTGACATAACTAAGAATACCAAAGCAGAAACTAGTACCATATGCTCAAAAGGGAATTATAAGAAATTCAACGTTATTCAGCTAGCTATTTGCTAATTAATTTTGATTTAGTTTATTGGACTTTCAAGAATTTTTATATAAGGAAATATGCAGATTTTTTTTTCCAGGGGTCAAAATGACCCCCTCCGTATTTCTAGGTATATGAAGATCGCCGTAATTCTAGTATTAACTTAATATTTCGATGTTAGGACTAAATATCACGTTTGTTTAAATTTCGTCCACTTATTTATAAGATAGAAAAAAAAAAAAATTGAAAAAATTGCAGAATACTCTTTTCGTGAGTTTATGTATGTCTATATATATAATTAAAAAAAAAAAAAAAAAAAAAAAAAAAAATCGGCGGAATCACTATACATTGTTGAACAGCAGCATGGGCGTCGGCACATAGGGGCAAGGGGGGGCACTTGCCCCCTCCTGGAAAAGTCTAATAAATAAATAATTATTTTAAAAAATTACAATTAAAGCTGTGTCATCAAAATTCGAATAAAATTTATGTCACAGAGCCAATTAGAGTCAAACCAACCAGACTTGCATTTATAGGTTGTCTCTAACTTTCCCCTGCAAACAGATTTTAAATCGACTCGACAGTACATTTTCCGGATTAGTGTTGGTTTAGAATTAGTTGTATAATTTCTGTATGTAAAATGTTGTAGCTTAAATTTCATGCATAAAAAATTGTTGTAGCAAATGCTTACACACTGGCTTACTTAATCACCTCAATCAACTAATCATTTGAATCTAATTGAATTTGTAAAAACATGCTGAAACTTTGCAATTTGAAGTTTGCCCCCTCCTGAAATTTTTTCTGGCGACGCCACTGAACAGCAGCACCACCACCTGTTGAGCACTTGACACCAAGTGTTAATTGGCACTAAATTAGGTTAATTTATATGCATCTTGCATAATTATATGCATCTGCATATAAATTTATATGCAGTTCTGAGCAGTAATTCTGGAGATACAGTTGCCATAAAATTTTTGTCTCACACACAGACTGACAGACATTTTCTAAAATTGGTCAAATTGTATTCTAGATCACTCAAAATGTGTAAATCCGTCGAAAACTGAAGTAAAAAATTTTTACGAATCCAATACTTTCTTTTATTGAATACAGAAGAACGTAATAAAGTAAAATAAAACTATTATGGCTTATTATCCCAATGGTATTTACAATTTTACTTTATTCTATATGTATATATAGAGAAAGTATTGGATTCGTGAAAATTTCATTAAAATATTCGTGAAAACTCCAATTTTCAATAGATTTACATGTTTTGGGATGTCCTGAACACGATTTGACTGTTTATAGAAAACGTCTGTCAGTTTGTGTGTGTGTATCACAAATTTTGTGGACGCTGTAACTCACAAATCAATAAACGAAATTTAACCAAACTTGGTATTTAGTGTAACCCTGGTATAAACTGGCGCTGGTTAGATTTGTGTAACATCTGACCAACAGGTGGTACTGTGATTGCATTTTTTCTAAATTTTTAACAAAGCAGTATGGGACAAAATTTTGTATATAAATGTACATAATGAGAGTTATTTAAAACGTGTGATAGTAAAATTAATATGAATTATTTATAATAGTAATAGTTAACAAGAAAAAAAAAATTGTGCATGTGGGAACATTGCTTCACCTCCTGGGGGACCCCCCCCCCGGGGGGGGGGAAGTAAATTTTCAATATGGGTGTCTTTTGAAAGATTTCGTCATTACCTTTAAATTAAGTGGTTTAAGTATAGATCTGTAATAATTTAATAGATTTTTTTTTATCTTTTATTTTTTTTTTTATCTTTTATCTGTAATAGATTTTTTTTATCTTTTAACGAAAAAAACCTTATTTATTTTGATATTGGAAAAAAAGTTTACTTTCTTTTGGCATATACTGATATAATTCTTTCAGATAAAAATCATCTGCATTTATAATGGAAAATAATTCAATAATTTAATAAATTATTTGTATTCAATGAATTTTGTGTAAAATTATATAGAAGAAATTCATGTTGTGGCCACATCATACTACTTATGTATGTGAATGAAATTCAGTTGTATAAAAACGAAATGCAAATTCCTTTTTTACTTTCTTCTATATGGAATAGAAGAAAGTATTGGATTCGTAAAAATTTTCGACTTCTATTTAGACGTTTTGAGAGGTCTAGAACATGAATTTACCATTTTCAGAAAATGTGTGTGTGCATGAGAGACAGAGAGCGAGAAACAAAAATTTTGTGGCAACTTTATCTCCGAAACCACTACTCAGAATTGTATATAAATCCGTATATAGATGCACCTTCACGTAAATTAGTGCCTATCAACTTTTGGTGTCACTGCTCAACAGGTGGCGCTGCTAATACAGCGATTTCCTCAACTTAAGGGGAGGCTATATCACAGGTTTTATTGTGTATGATCAAACAAAACTTCATATGTAAGATCATTATGAGACATTATGCTCATTCAGACCAACAGATGGCACTGCTCTACTAGAAATTTCCTCGATAACGGGAAGGCTATGTCTCAACTTGTATGGCATATAACTTTTAGAAACTTGATATGTGAGATAACTATTATAAATACACATTTTTTAAGATGTTATTTATAGGGATATTTGCTTTTAGTTTTATCTAAGATAAAAATCATTTGCATTCTTCATGTTAGATAATTTAATAAATAATAGTTTTAATAAATTATTTGTCTTTATTAAATTTGTATAGGAAAATATAGAAGAAAGTCTTGTGGTGGCCACAACATACTAGTTTAGTTTTGTGTGCTCTAAAAATCTGAAATTTTCATATGTACTGGGAAAAGGGACTGCCGGATATCCGGATCCGGCAAAGTAAAAAAATATCTGGAATGCCAGATATCCGTATCCGGTTATACAGTAAAATCCATATCCGGTCCATCCCTAGTAAATATTTAAACAAATTTCATAAGTATTTGCTGTCATCAGCTATATGTCAATTTAATATATAACCATTGCTCACGAAAAAAGTCTAAAGTTGGTAGATAACCTTTCAGCACTGTCTTTGAAACAGTTAAATCTTAAATATGGATGACAAATTTCGTATGTAAAATATTAGAATACTTTTTTTTTTTTTATTCAAAATTAAAAAAAAAATACATTTTGATATTTCTTAAAATTTAGTTAAATCCTTTGAAAAATTGAAATTCACATAACTGAAACAATCTTCTAACTTATCTTTTAAGAGCGAGCAATATCTAATCTCGGCAATAACCAAGGAGCATGTTATTTTATGGAAATTTTGTTTCCAAACTTATTCATTACCTAACGAATTCTGTTTTCACATTCAGAAACTTTACAATTGTTAAATTAATACTTGTTTCGAGAAAACGATTTTTTACAAGTTTAGTCTTTTATTATCTAGCTAAGGTAAAAATGTGAAAATGGCACTTAATTATTTTATTTAATTAATTTTTTTTTTTTTTTCAAATGACTACTTACTTAATGGCTGTGAATTTTCTGAATGTATAATTAGAATAAAAACATATTAGGTAAGGAATAATCAGTTAAAAAAAATTTCTCAATAGAATAATTTTTCACATAGCCTTGGCTGTCAACGAGATTAGGCTGAGTCTGCTCTTAATTCGTTATCATTTATATCATGATATTTTATTAAACACTATTTTTCTTTAAATATTTGTCGCATATTTTACTTAACTAAAAAAATAACCATTTAGAAATTAGTAAAATGTTCTTCAGACTTTTCTCAAATAATCAGGATTGAAATTTTGTTTCTATTTTAATTTTCTTATATAACTGAAAGTACGTTCAAAGTGGAATTTGCTATGAAGGACAGAATATTGATTACCATGCAGTTTAAATATTTTTTCTATTCAGATTTCACTGTATTTTCTGATTTTTCAAATTTCTCAAAACAGAAAAATTCAAGAACCTTGATTTTGCCTACTTAAAAATCAAAGATTTTCAAGGACTGTGTGAACCCTGCCTCAACCTTGAGCTAATAAGCTGCCATCTATATAATTTAATAAAAAGCCAACTGTGTAAGACTGCATAGTTCATTCCTCACACTGAAATATTCTCTTTAAAAAAAAAAAAAAAAAAAAAAAAAAAAAAAAAGAGTCAAAATTATCCCCCCCCCCCCCATGAGCGATGTCGACTACCTTATTATTACATATTTTCAAATATGTAACAATATCAGGCAATAGCAAGTACTTGATAAACAAAGTAAATGTTAAAATACAAAGTATAAAGAAAAGAATTATTTTTAAAAACTGGAATTTTTTTAAACATCTAAAAAGTTCTTTCAACAAATTTTAAGTACTATAGAGCAATTTTAAATACAAAATATAAATGCATGCAATATAAAATTTAACAAAGTATTGTAACATGACATTCAATTTCAGGGTGCATACATGAGCTTAGCAAACAAATTTCTGACTTTCCAGGTCTATTTTTACGATATTCCAAATAAAAAAATTGTGTTTGTATATAAAAGATAGCTCGTGACATAAAAAATACATTTTAAATGGCATGCTCAAAAAAATATTTCCTATGTTTATGTCATTATTTTTTTTTAGGGTAATAAATGCATTTTTTTTTTTTTTTTTTGTTCCAGTAATTTTAAACCCCTTGATTTCGGGATCTCTCTGGCCCGTGAGAACCAGGCTGTTAAAAAATAATGTTTTTTTAATTTATTTATTTAAATTATTTGACTAAAAATAAGAAATTAAGCATGAAATTTTTTTTTAACTTAAATGTGAATACATGTAAAAAGCAATAAATATAAATAAATTAAAAAAAAAAAAAAAAGGGATATTTAAAAAAATAAAAGATTATATATAAAAGAAATTTATTAGTCAACATAGGTACAAACATTCTATCTCCCCCCCCCCCCCCAAAAAAAAAAAAAAAAAAAAATAATAATAATAATAATAATAATAATAAATATGATAAAATAAATAAAGTAAAATAATATAAAATAAATAAATGATTAAGTGTAAATATCTTAAAAGCATATAAGGTCTACGTATTCTTATTTTATTTTTAATGTTTTTATTAATATTGTCATTAAAATGTGCATATTAAAACATCTTGAATTATGAAATTTTTTAAAGATAAACTTTTTGGAGAATAACTATTCAATTAATATATGTACCATATAATATACCCATTAGTTGTGCAATTTATTACCAATAAAAGGTGAAAGGCATATAAACTCAAGATTTTTTCAAACATTAAATTTTAAAAAATTAAGAAAACTGCCATTACCATTTTTCTAATTTTATAAAAGCCTGCCTAAGTAAAAAACAATTGAAAAAATTGCTTAGGAATGCCTTGGCCAGTTAAAAAACACAGCGATTAGAATTAGAAATAAGAAAAGTTAAAAATGAAAACCAGACAAATGCTTCAGTTCAGATCATGCAATATTTTATTTATTTTATTTTATTTTATTTATTTATTTTTTTTTTTTTTTTGGGGGGGGGATGATGTAAATAACAAGTAAATTCAAGTTTTTTTTTATTTTTAAGACTATATAAAACTACTCATTCCCCCAAAATTATAAAATTTTATTTCTGATTTAAATCGGCATACCCTGGTGAGAACCCTGCATAAAATCGTATGAAGTTACCTGACAGACATTTTTCAAAAAGCATGCATGAAAATAAGTCGAATAAAAAATTATAAAAAATATAGCATTGAATAAGAACTTTCTTACCTGAAATATAATTTGTAGGACTGTGCCGATTAATCGATCAATGCTTAGTCCTGATCAATTTTTTTAATCGAGCTAATCGGATCGATTAATTCAATTAAAAATTTTCAAAATTAGATCAAAAATTTCAAATTACGAATTAAAGTAAAAATGTTGTTCTGCCTACAAAATATTTTTTCACATATTTTGCTAACAAATATTCTAAGAAACACCCATAAAATAATGAAAAAGCAAAAAATAATAATAAATAAAACTTCTCAAAAGAAGTTGTTGCACTTTTGTTGATAGAGAAAAGGGGGAGGACAGTTATTGAACAAAATGCCGCTTCATGTGCATGCTGGAGCAATACCACCTGTCTGTAGCCTTCTACAGAAAATGTTGGCTAGGGTAATAGTATTCTCAGAAACAAAAAGTCTTCAAAACATAGAAATGCTAAAGATTTAAAAAAAAAAAAAAGGATTGAGATTTCCACTATCCCTCTGATGGGGGAAATGTCCACAGTTTCATAGTATCTTCAAGTGTTTGTCTCTTCAGAATTGCTGATAGTAACTATTGAAGTAGAAACAGAAAATAACATTCTGTGTTCTAGACCGAAGTGACAAAGAAGAACTAAAATAAAAGAAACAAAATAAATTAAAAGACCTTACTCAGGCTTCATCATCTTCTGCAAAAAGCTTTTCGTGGGAGGATCCTCCCCCTTTTTCAATTGCAAACTGTTCATGTGGGCCTTGGCAATTTATAGCTTCACCTTGTCCTAACAGGTAGCGCCACTGTGGATCTATTTTGGCAGACTCGTGGTCATTAATGGCGACATTATCACTAATTATCTCTATACTCTCTCTGTAAAACACGTAGGTATGGTTATTGTTTCCAATTAAAAAAGGGGGAGGATCCTCCCACGAAATGCTTCTTGCAGAAGATTATGAAGCCTGAGTAAGGTCTTTTAAATTACTTTGTAATTATGTTGTGCTTCATTTTAGATAAGTTAAAATATAAGAATTTGAGATTTTTATGATAATGATATGGAATTTTGAGAATTCGTTTAAAAATAGTGACAAGAGAGATGGGCAAGGCCTGCAAATATAAACTAAAATACCGTATATTTCCGTGTATAAGCCGAGAATTTTTAGAAATTTTTCGGAAGCTGAAGTACGGGGGTCGACTTATATACGAGTTAACACTTTTAGCAAAAAACGTACATTAGAAAGAATGATTGAATACATATATTTTAAGCTTAAAAACTATATATAAAGTAGAATAGTGATATTAAACCTTATTTTTAAATAATTATCACATATAAAACTCTTAAATTAGCAATTTTAAATTTATTTCTAGAGCAGCTCGATGTAGTGACGTGTGTTTATTTCTTTTTTTTTCACGATGAAGCTCTTTTCGCCAAAGGTCACATTTACGACCATTTTTGTTTTTCTGTTTTGCTCATAGATGGCAGCACCAAACAATTTTCTTTACGGCCATGAATAATATCAATTCTTTTTTTTTTTTTTTTTAAGCTTATTTTAATATAGGATTTTTGTGAAATTTTTCTAGTTCTTTATTTTATTTTATGTTTCAGCATTAAGATTTCTAGCAACATTCCCAAAAGCATTCCAGAGTATTCCCAAATCGAAATGCATATAAGCTAATTGCTATAATTTCTGTTTTGCTTTTCTGCCGATAGATGGCTGTACCAATCAATTTTTACTTGAGCAATTCAGAAAAATGTAAATAATGAGAGTGATTTTGAAAATTAATCGTAAATTATTGAAAACGACAAAACTTCTACTGAAAATTTAATTGCTGCATTAGATAAAGAAATAAAAAGTTTGGAACAAAGAAACTTTATCACTGAACATGAATTAATGTCATTGCAATTGCACACAAACCTAAATTAAAACAAAAAACATTACTAGAAATGTTTAAAGATTTTTTGTAGCAAAAATATGAATTTATATTGTTTTAACTTTTATTATATTTTAAAAGTAAATTATTTGTGTAAATAGACTGTATGATATTATTAAACTAAATATAACAATATTTTACTCAAACTTAAAATATACTCTCTAAGGTAAGTAATAAGACATTTTATTTGTTTAAGCATGGCGATTTCTTTGCTGATTTTAGTTCAAAACATGCCTGCACTCCGTGTAACGAAACAAAAATGCTTTTTATTTACATTTAGATTATCTTGAAAGTTTTATAGATAAGCAATATTTTCGCCGTTTTGGCGATATACTCGAATTTTAAAAGAATATTTTTTCAATTCGGCTTATACACGGGTTTGCAATTTTGGGTAAATTTCTGCAGGGAAAAACGTACATTTGGCTTATATAGGGATCGGCTTATATTCGGAAATATACGGTATGTGTAAATTCATTTAATGCTTCTTTCAAAATGAATTGAAAAATTAATTTATTAATATATATATATTGAATAAGTGAAAATATTCATATAAAATTAACACTTAAAGTCACCAATCATTACTCTGAAAATTGATTTAAATTTCAGTTATGAAACAGATATAATTGATTAGACAGAAATTTTTGAAAAAAAAAAAAAAAAATCAGTCAAACTTATGAATAATATATATATATACATTAGGAGATATAATTCGCTAAGCGACAAAAAAAAAAAAAAAAAAAACACAATTGGATATTTTCCTTTTCATCTTCTACAACCGACAATTTTATTGTTTAAAAAGCAAATTTTCGAACGGATTTTATTATGCTGTCCTCCATATACACTTTAGCATTGAGTCTAGTGTTAAAAACAAAATATAATTGTCAGGAAAATTGTAATTTTAGAAATTATTTGAAAAATGGTAAGAATATAACTGTTAATGATGCCACAAAAAGTATTAATTTTTAAATGAAAATCAAAAAATATTTTAATACGTGAGATGGCAAAATAATTAAATCTTAACGAAATATTGGTAAAATGGTTTTTAGCAAGATATAAAATTTTTTGGCCGTTTAAACTTGAAATTTTGCTTTAGGCAGCCATGTTGCTCATCAAAGTACGATGACCGTAAGTTAAAATGCCATTGCTTATAAAATCGGTTTGTATTACATTTAGAACATAAAAGACATTCAGAAAAAGTGTTTAGCAGCATAATTTCTTTAACTACAGTGCAGCAACTATTAAACAAAGCAGGTTTAAATGACAGAAAATTTGAAAAAATTCCATTCTTAGAGAAGAGCATTAGGAAAGCAAGACCTCAGATGGCTAAAAAAATTAAAAAATGATTAGTTAATTATTGGGCTGAACTTGTTCTCTCTGATCAGTTAAGTTTAACTTATTTTGAGTTAAAGAAAAAAAGCAGATCTGACAATGAAAATATCACTGACTTAATGAAAATCACTTTTTTAAAACAGTGACACATTCTCTGTACATTATGGTACGGAAATGAATAACTTTTCAAACAGTCGGGCAAATTTTTATGCTCAAGGGATCAATAAACTCGAAATAAAACAGTCTTTATAAAAGTGGTGCCTGACTGACTATTTTGGAGGTATCTTGGACATTTCTGCAAACAGCATTTCAAGGTTACAAATGCACCTTACTAGATGGCGTCTGTGGTAAGTTTATTCACTTCAGATTGTCAAAATTTCCTAACCATTCCCATGAGAGCCTATAATTCTGTAAGTAATCATATCTTTTTTCACTTTAAGTTAAATCCCACAAAAGATATAGAAGAATTTCTTCTTTACCCGACAATAATCCTAATCGCAATCCGCTTGAAAATGTTTCTTCTATAAAAAGGTGGGGAGATAAAAATAGTAGGTACATATGGAGTTGCATAAAACCTAATAAAATTATACAACAAACACTAGGATAAGGTAAATGTATCAAAGTGGAGGAAGAAAGGATAGCCTAGTGAGCGAGGCATTTCATGCTGGGTTAATAATACATTTTGTTTCTTATAACATTAGTGTAATTTTTATGTTTAGCTTAGCATACTCTAAAAACTTTCATTCAAATTAATTTCAGTAAAATTTTATTAAGTAAATTGTGGCATACAATATTGATATGGAATACTATAGCAACGAAAATTTAAAAATTTTCAGGCATACGTTCGGAGGGCATAGTTTTCAGGCATAGTTGTAGTGAGAAGAGAAACATTAAATATTAGATTATAAGAGTCATTTAATCCATTTAATTTGATATACAAGTTATAAAATACTAAAATAAAGTAAAAATCATTTATAATGAATAAGTGAATGATCTTGCAATGTTAATTTTTAAATTCTAGTTTTGTGAAACATTAAACAGAGTATTTACAGGGGTTGATCCAGATTTTAATTTTTGGGGCCCATTTTTGTGTAATTTTTATTTATTTTTGTGAAAAAAAGAATTGTTGCTAGAAACCTTTCATTTTAGCAATTACTCTATCTAATGTTTAATATCAATTTAATAGCATTTTATTAAACAAGTATAAACACTCCTTAAAAGTAACACAGTAAACATGTAAAAACTTTACAAAAGTATTATTTTTATAAAACAAAATTTTGTGAAAGGGCTGTTTTTATAAATCTGAATTTTGTGAAGGGACCCATTTCCTGAATTTGAATTTTGTGAAGGGGCCCATTTTAAGGATTTGAATTTTGTGAAGGGGCCCATTTTAGAGATTTGAATTTTGTGAACAGGCAGCAAAATGGTCCTAATTTTTGCCTGGATCGACCCCTGAATTACATAATAATAACAATAGTAATAATAACTTATTACAGAGTATTTATAGGTATTATATATAATAATTTTTGATACTTTAAATACTGCCCCACATTAGATTACATATTTTAAATTAGTAAATGAAAAAATTACTGAATTTTAATTAAAGATGTTACCCACTTTTAACATAAATCATAGAATGGCCTGCAATCGATGTCGCACTTAATAATGAAAAAAATATGCCAATGATGTAACCTCTATTATCATGAACAGCATTGTCTCGAGAAACGGCAGGCATTATATGGATCAAAATAATTCATAAGCAGTAAAAACAAATAATAATACTTACCCGTGGAGCAGAAAACAAACTTTAACATTTCTGTCCTTGAGCTTTTCTCTTTTTTTTTTGTCGCTATCAAAACCTGTTTTACAACCAGGAACGAAGCATTTACTTGAACCCATCTCAATTAAGTAGTTTTAAGCACTTACAGAAATATTAAATTGCTCAAAATTCGAAAAGCACGTCAATGGAGTGAAACTGAAAACAATAGCAATTCACATTCACGCCGAAATAATAGGGTAATGGGAAAAGTGTCACCCCCAATAGCTGGTGAAAATTCACATCGCAGTTAAAACTGCGACCCTCCCATTGGACTTAAATAATACATTGGCTGTAAATAATACTCCAAACAAACCGCACATTCTTCTTTATGTACTATTTCTAATAAATTGCCATTAAATTAGTAACTTAATTTATACAGTGACCTAAACTCTGGTTAATACACAGGCTAATTCAATAACCTAGGCTTCTAATTAAAATATGTTACCTACTCATATCATACATTATAAATCATAACAAGTCACACATAATTGCAAAAAATTCATCACAAACACCACCACTATCAAATTTAACTTTTTTTTTTTTTTAATCAGTTAATTGCTGAAGCTAAAAAAAAAATCGTTTATCCATCATATTTAGGCTTCATTAAAACTCAGCATTAAAAAATATGTGTAAAATAATGAAGATGAGCACATTCTAGAATATCTTGTGCATTATTAAACATGAAAATGAAAATGAGAAACCGTTAAAAAACCTAAACTAGTTGCTGGTTACTGTTACGTAAATAGTAAACGGAAGGGAATAATAGAAATGTAAATATATGCATATTTACAAAATAGAAGTTAATATGCATTTACAAAAAAATTTAAAATGTTTTAAAATGAGCAGTACACTCGGCGATTAAAATAAGCAATGAAATTAAGTTGGCGAATTCCACTGCTAATCTAAATCTTTATTATGAAAAGAAATTAGTTGCCAATTAGTATGAATAAGCCCTAATGGAAATATATATATATATATGTAAATAAATAATGCAAAATAAGCATTAATAAGGAGGGGGTGGGGGACTTTTCAAATATGTAACTCTGTGAAATTTTGTTAAGAACAGGTAACAGATTGTTTACTCATACGCAAAATGTACACGTTGCACAAAAATTTTATCCAACTACTGATATTTAAAAAGATACTTACATTGTGAAATACTTATCATAATTGAACTGGAAACGGCATACAACTTTTTGCCTATCTAATTAAGTTCTAAATATTTAATATCATATCAATGTAAATTAAAAGCATTAAAAAATTCATATTAGGCCTATTCTACTTATCGATACACGGTAATGGTAAAGTAAAAAAATCGAATAGTGATTTTCAATAATATATTTTTTCTGTATAAACAATAAATAATTGTGTTTATTTTTTTCTAGTCAATAATGCTTAAATTTCATAAAATAATCAAATTTTGTTTCTTTGCTCATTTGGCATACTTTAAATAGCCAAATTGGCGACGGTTTCCCTCTAAATTACAATAATCCGGGGGACTATATACAAAGTGCATACTAGCACAACCCCTTACAGAAAATTAGCCAATCAAAAGACCGTATTACAGTACATGGCAGGATTTAGTGCACAAAGCAACTCTAATCAACAGCCACAAGCCGCAGAAATATCCTGTTAGTGTGTTAGTGGTACCAGTGTTGGCGATTTTTCGCCAAATGTTATTTGATTCTAATGTTTTATTTTGAACGCTGTATTCAGCGTCCCTAGAAAAGAAAATCTGTAAAGAACTCCTTAAAAAATGCTGTGGAGCTGAAGTATTTATAGTCCTGGGCCGCGCCATCTGTCGGAAGTGTGACCATCAGGAAGAGCTATTGCCAATTTTTCTGCACAAATAACAGCTTTTATTTTTATTGAGGTACAAAATTAAAATTTAATTATAAAAATATTTTGAAATTCAGAAAAAACTGTTATTCTAAATGAATTTATTCTTTTGAATTAAAAAAAAAAACAGATACATGATAAAAGTATATAAAAAAATTTCTACAATTAATACTTACTTCTTTTTGTAAGTGTAGGTCATGATAATAGAATAACTATTTAGGCCGTGGCTACGGTGCCGGCTGGTCCGGATTTCCAGATCTCCGGTCTCCCTAGCCGGCCGACGCAGTAGGCTACTGCAGTTCGCTATGTTTTGGTTAGATTCTCTACTAGCCAATGAAAAGTGTACAATGGAGGAAAAAGAAAATATAAAGGAAAAAGTTGATTACGGTAACGGTAAGACTCCTATAATACGAGCTGGCTCACAGTCACAGCTGATCATTGTTGCCCAGTAGAAATATAGCTTGGCGACGTTTTGTTGCAGACGTATTACTCAGCGTCTTTATCGCCTAAAATGGCGAGTTTGTCTAATAAGGTAATATTTGGCGAAATTTTCTCATAACCCTTGTAAAAAGCAGCCATCGCTGTTGCTGTTAAATTAGTTAATTTTAAATATTTATACACTTTGAAAAGTAGTGTAGGTTGTAAAATACAAAATTTAGATAATCAAACAGCAATAAAAACAAATAATTGATACAAAAAATGCAAGGAAACATATCATAATTACACTTCATATTTGTGATTGAAAGCTAAGCGTACAATTTTCTTTTGGACAATTAATAACTAATTTCTTTCGCCTTTCTTCATCTGTTGTGAATCTAAACGTTCTAAAAGCAGTTCTGGTATGATTTGAGCAATTTTCGGCTGCAAAACCTCCATTTTATGTGATTTCATAACACTTGAAATTCGGACCGCGTGGGCGTGGGCAACAATCGGTGAGTGGGAAACAAAATGCCTGATGAGCCAGCCTGTATTGAAGGAGTTCTAGCCCACGGTTCTCCCGCTTCGGTGACCCCCCCCCCCAGAGGTATAATTTTTGATGGGAACATGGAGGACATTGCGGCCACGACAGATTTTACGTGCACCCGCCACAATTAGTGTACACGACGGTCTTTGGCCGGCTCGAGTACCGAACCCGCAATCTTCCAATTACGAGGCCGGCGCTCTACCGACGGGGCTACCGCGGCCCCTATAGAATAATAATAAAGAAAGAAGGAGCACGCCAATACTCTATGTTTACAAACCCCTTCTAGTGAATTGCCAGCGACAGCTGCTCTTGCTGCTCAAAACCTTGAAGTAGGGCACCCATCCTCGACGTATTTGTCGCTGTTTGTTGTGGGTGCTGCCTCGCTGACTGATTGACAGAGAGACGAGACGATTCAAAAAATTCGCCAACCAATCAGATTGAAGCATTGTTACAACCCTATACCCGGCATTTCTGGATTTTACAAACCGAAACCTAAACATATATGCTCCTCCTTCCTTTATTATTATTCTATGCCCTTAACGTACATTCTTTTACCTATTGCTTTATTTGTTTGCGCTGTTCTAATCTGTATTTTATATTTTATTTTTAAAGTTTTTATCTTTTGTAAGAAATAACTTAAACCTTCCATAACTATACTACATTTTATGTAATTCTCTTCTATTTTTAACCGACTTCGAAAAAGGAAGGAAGGTTCTCAATTCAAACCGTATGTTTTTTTTTTATGTTTGTTAGCTCATAACCTCTGAACGGATGCTCCGATTTTTATACTTTTTGTTATGTTGAAAAGGTCTTGGTCTGAAATAGGTCCCATTGTAATATCTTTACGATCTAAAGAAAATACAAGGTGTTCAAAAAAATCAGTCCCAACTCTTTTAACTGCTAAACGGATGCAGCTATTGTGGTAAAAATGGTATGTAAGTATAGCAAAGTGGCCATGCAGTACAAGGATAAACCGCTTGGAGCGCCACCTGGTGGGAAATAGCGGAGTTAGTGTTCCTATCTCGAAAACGGTTCTAGAGAAAAAAGTGAATTACAAAGTTAAAGAGTATCACCGATTTGTACAAAAAGATAGTTTAGACATTCATGCTAGCGTTCCTATCTCGGAAACGGTTCAAGACAGGGGGAAAAAGTGAATTATAAAATTGCAGAGCATCATCAATTTAGTACGAAAAAAAAGTTTTCATCGATTTAGTACGAAAAGATAGTTTAGACATTGATGCTAAAAATACAATTCTAAAATCGTGCATTTGTTTGTTCGCAATTTCTTACACTATACACACTTGAGCTACATTGCACACGCTGTAGCGAAGCTGGTGAGACATACGCTATATACTTCAAAATACGGTTACTTGTTACTTTTTGTTTTGTTGTAAAGATCTTGGTATGAAGTAGGTTCCATTGTAATATCTTTACAATCTAAAGAAAATAAAGCGCCATCTGGTGAAAAACAGCGGAATTAGCGCTCCTATCTCAAAAACGGTTCAAGATGGGAGAAAAGTTAATTAAGAAGTAGTAGAGCATCATCGATTTACTACGAAAAGGCAGTTTTTAGACATTATTGCTGAAAATAGAATGCTTAAAACATGCAGTTGTTTGTTCGCAATTTCCTACACTGTGCACACTTGAACTACGTTGCACACTTTACAGCGTAGCAGATGACAAGTATATTCTGTGGTTCAAAGTACTGTTACTCAGGGACGTATCCAGAGGGGGGGCTCTGGGGGCTCGAGCCCCCCCCGAAATTGTCTGAGACAATTTTTTTCATGTTCTACTGACCAGAAAAAAAAAATTTTCTCTACAATATCTTTTTTTGTTGTTGTTAGTTTGTTTGCTTGTGAAACCTTATTTATTAGCAATTTTCTGTCTTGTAAAGTCCAAATTACCGAAATGCATATTAGCTCTTTGTAAAAAACACTAAAAAGAGATCTTCATGGTACTTATTGTTGAACACTGTAATGTGTCTCCTTTCTTTTAAACACTTCTCTTGCCAGAAATAGCATTTTAATTCCATGTGAGACAAAAGATTCGTCATTAAGAAAGATCACAGTTGCATATGGAACTTCTAGTTTTGTTAGGTATGCACGTAGTATACCTACTTTCCATAGAGTATAAATTTTAACAAAAGAAAACAGCCAATATAAAGTTACTTTACAGAAAGGCGTGTGATTAGAGATGGTACTATCTAATCCTACTTAAAGCAAAAATGCCAGTAATCACATCATAGAGTATAGCATTCAGTATTCATATTTGCAGCGAGGCAGATTTTCAAACAAATGTCCAGATCCCAAACCGGACTGGGCATTGACTGGACCAGACTCTAGTGGGTACATGCAGTCAACAGGTTCTGTCAAAGAAATTCTATATCAGTTTTCCTTGTTTTCCAAAAGGAAACCGAAGTTTTAAACCCACATGCGAAAAAAGCCACCATATGGGGCTATTACATTTACAAAACATGGAGGACACAGCGGATTTTGTGTGCACCAGATACCATTAATCTACATGACAGTCTTTGGATGGCTCCAGCATCGATCGCTCAATCATTCAATTACGAGCTCGACTCCTTATTAACCGGACTACCGTGAGTCCAGTTTTTGGGGATTTTCTCCATCTGTCACTGATTAAAGAACTCTCTAGCAGAGACTTGTGCATTTTAAAAGACTAGTTCCATCAGTTTTTGCCCAAGGCACTTTTTAGAATTAATATTATTATTAAATCTTTTCTTGCCATTTCAGATTTTAGGAATATTAATTCCATTGTTTGCCGCCATGCGGCGTTGTAACCAATCTTATTTATTGCGCATAACCATTTTACTATGCCTAGATACGATTTTTAAGGCAATAACTTATATTTGTTTTAAAGTTAAGGTGATTGGGGAGAGGGGGGCAAACTTTACTGCACACGCTCTTGGTGTACACATGTGCGGATGCACGACCAACATCTGAGTGAAAGTTGGGCCCCCTCCGAAATTTTTTTCTGGATACGGCCTTGCTGTTACTGTAAGCGGTCACGTCGATTAGCGCAAAGTCGTTTTCAACCAACTTCAGAAAGGAGGGTGCTCTTAATTCGAGCTATGTGTTGTTGTTGGTGTTTGTAAGCTTATAACTTCGTAAGAGATGCTCTAATTAACCGACTAGGTTCTCAATTCAAAGCGTATGTTTTTTTTTTTTTTTTTTTTTTTTTTATTAGCTCTTAATTTCTGAACGGATGATCCGATTTTCATACTTTTTGTTTTATTCTAAAGGTCTTGGTCTGAAATAGGTACCATTGTAATATCTTTACAATCAAAAGAAAATACAGGGTGCCCAAAAATGTCAGTCCCGACTCTTTTAACTGCTGAACAGCTGCAGCTATAGTCATAAAAGTGGTATGTAGGTATAGTAAAGTGGACATGTGCTACGCGATTCAACCGCCTTATGCGCCACCTGGTGGAAAACAGTTGAGTTAGCGTTCCTATCTCGGAAACGGTTCAAGACAGGAGAAAAAAGTGAATTATAAAATTGCAGAGCATCCTCTATTTAGTGAGATAGTTTAGACATTAATGCTAAAAACAGAACGCTTAAAACGTGCATTTGTTTGTTCACAATTTCCTATTTTGTGCACACTTGAACGACATTTCATAAGTTTTAGCGTAGCGGTGACATTTATGCTATGTAAAATTCAAAGTATGGTTATTGTAAGCGGTCACATCGATTAACGCATAGACGTTTTAAACCGACTTCATAAAGGAAGAGGTTCTCAATACAAACCATGTTTGTCATTGTTGTTGTTGAAATTTGTTAGCTTATAACTTCGTAAGAGATGATTTAATTTTAATACTTTTTTTGTTGTCGTAATGATCTTGGCCTGAAATAGGTTTCATTATGATTTCATTAAGATATAAACAAATTACAGGATAACAAAAGTCTGTTCTCACTCTAACTGCGGAACGCATACAGCTACACTGGTAAAAGCAGTATGTAAGTATCGATGTTGAAACTTCTGTCCGTCAGCTGCAATGCATATTTTGCTCTTTGTTTGAACTTTACGCTGCGCAATTTCCAGCGCAGCGGGTGACATGTATTCACTGTAAAGTTCAATATATATGCCCAACAGAATTTTTGGTTAGGAATACAGCGTATCCGTTCTTTATATTTTTAAAGACTTTTTAATTTAACGTTATGTTCATTCAATAGATAGTTTTTTTGCTCATATCCTATAAAGGCAAGAAAAGTGACACAACTTAAAAATGCAGCATTTGAGAAAAATCAACTTAAAAATAACTTGACTAGAATAAAACTCGCAAAACTGTCGCTCGAGTGGATAACTTTCTAGATGGAGATGTGACATTTTTGTTCACATTGGGTGCATTTCATGTATTTTTCAGTGACATAAACCATTTTTTGAGTTATGTCACTTTTCTCGGAAGTTGTGGTTTGTGAAATTGCCGTTGAACCTCTTCTGATGTTCTGCTATATGAATAATTTTTCACTGAAAAGAGAAAAATAAAACCTTTTTGTAAAAAAATAGAACCGACTCCAAAAAGCAACTACTATTCAAACAACTAAAAAAAAAAAAAAAATGGTACCAAATGAAACTAAATTGCGCCTAAAAGTATAAAATAATTTCCTTCGCCAAACAACCTATAACACTACAATTAATCGTAACTTTTGAAGTCGGCGCAAAATTAAATAAAAATTGATACCTTTATTCAATACAAAAATCAAATCCTATTCAAAAAACACATCTCGCATTGCCACCTGCAAAACGCAGCCGAAAACTACTTTGATTCAAGAAAACAAATAAGATTTCGTAAGCAGCAAAAGTTGGCGAAGATGCTGGTATCTGACGTATTTGGTGAAAGAAAAATTATCTGGCAAACATATTTAATTTTTTTAGGATATCATGATTATTTTCATAAGGTATATCAAGAATATGAAACAATACTTCGTACTATATATATTATGAAAATATACATCTTGCGTGTATATTTTTGCATTACGTTTTGATCGGCAAATCCAAAAGCCTCCAAGGATGATACTTATCAAAGTTATACCAGATTTGGAAAGGAAACTCTAACTTCGTAGAAACATAAATACAGCATTGTGAAGAATGTTCCCTGTTCTATGTAGATGCTACTAATGGACCAATTGTATAAAGTGATAAAATAATAAAGAAAACATGAAAATGGATCAGTCTAGACAACAGCATTTGTTGCTACCGATCTAAAAACAAACCTTTAAAAACTATTAAATTTTATTTAATTTTGCGCCGACTTCAAAGGTTATGATTAATTGTAGTGTTATAGGTTGTTTGGCGAAGGAAATTATTTTATACTTTTAGGCGCAATTTAGTTTCATTTGGTACCATTTTTTTTTTTTTTTTTTTTTTTTTTTACTTGTTTGAGTAGTAGTTGCTTTTTGGAGTCGGTTCTATTTTTTTACAAAAAGGTTTTATTATTTGTATGATGTCGATTTCGGATTTCCAAAAGGGCAATCGGATAATCTGCCGAAAATAGATGTTCTTTCCATATTCCCATTTTTAACACTTTCCAACAAGGTTGAAAAGTGCTTATGACTTCGGTTTGTCTGTCCGCGCTCTAACTCCCGTAAATATTTATGGAATTTCTTGAAACTGATATATGTTATTCAAGTTCACTATCGGACGTTCCCTATTGAAAATGGAGTTTATACCTCTACTGGTTTGTGTACAGGGACATCCGAAAGTATTTCAAAGCATTGTGTTCTATGAGAGGTATTTCTATAAACCATATTTTCATACCTTTACTGTAGACATATCTCAATTAAATTGAAATATGTTATTCAAGTTCACTACTGGATGTTTCCTGTATAAAATGGAGGAAATACCACCGCCGATTTATGTACAGGGACACTTAAAAGTATTCCAAAGCATTGCGTTCTATGAGAGACATTTCTATAAATCAAATTTTAATAACTTTACTTTACACGAAGTTTTAGGAAATTGAAATATGTTATTTATATGCACAAAAAAATGCTTTGAATAGAATATAGCATGATTAGCATTAGATTTACAGGGTGACACAAAAATATCCATTTATATTAAGAACTATTAATAAAAAATTGCTAGAATTGTACTTTCGTGTACATTAAGCGTTTTTAACACTTTCTAACATTTTTAAGTATATATTTGATTTCAGTTTGTATATTTGTCTGTCTGTCTGCCCGCGCTCTAACTCCTGTAAATATTAATGAAATTTCTCGAAACTAATATATTTTATTGAAGTTCACTATCGGATGTTTCATATTGAAAATGGAGTGAATATTTCTTCTGGTTTGTGTACAGGGACACCCAAAAGCATTCGAAAGCATTATGTTCTATGAGTGTTATTTTTATATATATTTTCCCTATAGAATGTTCCCCATTCAAAATGACATTAATAGGTCCTGTACAACTAGTTTGTTTACAGGGACAACAACAACAACAAAAATGTCAATGCATTACTTTCTAGGACAGAATTTTTTGAAAGTTATATTTAAAAATCTTTCTACTGTAAAAATCATAAAAATATTGAAACGTATTGTTAATATTCTAAAATAATGTTTTGTATAGAATATGACATGATTAACTTTCTGATTTACAGGTCTACACTAAAATATTCAGAGAGATCAAAAGCTGTAATTATAATCTAATGGCTGCATCTTCTTTTGCGTTAAGCCTTTTGAACACTTCCCAAAATGCCTAAGAGTAATTTTAAAATCGATTAGTCTATCTGCATATTTTTCAGTCCTTCTGTCTTTTGTGTGATAACGTAGGCAAAGGATATTAAAAGTTATCTGATACAACAATTACGTACAGTTGAAAAGTGTTACTAATCAATGCGTACTGCATGATTTTTCTTTCTTGTTGAGAAGAAACCTCGATTTTATTGGCTCAGAAATGAGAGAAGCTAAAGCTAAAAGATATAGATTTGTTCTTTATTTATATTTAAAATATTATAAACGTCTTCATTATAGAATTCTAGCATTGTATTAATATAATAGTAGTATTTTGTTTTTACATTTCTCTAATTTTTTAAACGCTTGTATGTGAGAATTTTTCTTTTTTCATAATGTATGCTTAAAGATTTAATTATAATTAAAATAGTCATTAAAATTTTACAGTGCATAAAACATATTTGATTGATTTTGCTTATATTATTATTATTATTATTACTGTTATTATAATTATTTATTTAACCAGAATTTTTAAATCTTGTTATTTTACAAAATATTTTTGATATTTTTAAAGAGCAGTCATTAATTATTAATGACAATATTATGAGATCAGTATGTATTTTTTATTTATTTATTTTATTTTTATTGTATTTATTTTTTTATTTATTTATTTTGAAGACAGGAAGTTTAATTTTCATAATTTTTTCAGTAGTTTTTTAAATATATTTTTTTTTCAATTTTATCCATCTATTTTTCTTTTTAATTTTCTTAAATTTATTATTTCATTTCATTCGAATTATATTGTTCTACGTTGCTTACATTAGCAACATTTATTTATTTAATTAATTCATTTGAAACGGAAAATTTTTAATTTAATGTATTAATCGGGAAAATTTTAATATCGGAGAAAGGATTACTCTTGTTAAAATAAAATTTAAGTTTGATAAAAACTTATTTATTTATTATTTATTTAATTCCTTTGAAAGGAAAAACTTTTATTTATTTATTTATTGTATTGGTCGAAATCAAATGGTAATATAACAGAAAGAGCTAATGCAATAAAGTACATGGGGCCAAAACTAAAATATATTTAATAGGTGCTGAGATTCAACTCTCCTCTTTCGCCGTCTGATAAGTACCTAAATTGAAGTGCCCATGAAAGACGTTGCTGCGGGCAATAAGAACCCAGACCCAAAAGAGCAGGGAACGCTGGCAGGAAGACCCTGACTGCTGTAACAAGGTTTCAAATCTTTTTTGAAAATTTATTTAAATTTAGCGACCAGCGAAGTGGGCGAAGACCGCCAGTTATAGTATATATTCTATACATATTTGAATTTTACATTAATATTATCATATATTATAAGAAACATTTAAGTTTATAAGAGACTAAAAGCTTTCAAAGAACTCCATTTCCTCAACTGAAGATAGAAATTTAAAGAATTATATATAGAGTGCTAACTTTTAACCCCTTAACGCGCGGTGTCCTCGCCACGAGGACGCAAAATTTAAGATCCAGCTGCAAAAATTCATCCCGGAAATATTTTAGCAAAAATTCACGTTTATAACATATCAGAAAAGGCCGGTTTTTTAACCCTTAAAATTTAAAATTTCTTTTAGTTTAATTTAGTTCATGAATTCCGGTGGCAGTATAATTTAAATGTTTCAAATTGTCTTGCGCCGCAAAGGGTTAAATTGAATTAAAATTACTTATTTTTGAATGCTGTTGGTATTAATCATGTATCTATTAATTGCTAAATTTTATAACGTTCTAAAATTCTTCATTTTATGTATATATATATTTATATATATAATAAGTTTATGTAGTAAAATACGCGGAAATATTCGCGTTCCTTGTAAGCAATACCATAAATTGGAAAAAAAAAAGGAAGAAAGAAAGAAACGCTATCCTGTTCAGATTGTACTTTACTTTTATCATCAGATGAACGATTGTTGTTAATTATTTTGATCCGAAACAACTTTAGCATGTTTTTTAATTTATGGTGTTTGCTAGCTAGATTTGACTGATCATTATTGAGTTATGTATGAAGTGCGAAGGAGGTTCACTATCATCCAGGAAATTGTATGAGCTGAATCATTCACATTTTTGCATTATTATTATTATTATTTTTTTTTTTTCCTTTAGCTTTTTACTGTCGAAAGAAATTTAGCTCTGGCGTTTTTTTTATTGCATAAGAATGTCTATACATCATATGTCTCTTAAAAATTTCACTAATAAATTGTGTTTGCTAAAAGACTTTTCTAATATATGTACAGTCACCCAAAAAAAAAAAACGCCACCCCCTCCACCTAATTTCGCCGTAAACTATCGTAGAAACATGCGACTGGTACCGATCAGTTTGTAATAACGTCTAGTTTATAATGTTATAGTTAGATTTTACTTAGGGGGTCGTCTACATATTAAAACTGACATCAACTTCATTTTTTTCAATGGTAACCCCCCTTTTTTATAATATTTTTGAATTCATTGGATCAAATCATCACGGAAAATGGTATAGTTTATATATTTCGCTCAATTTTTCATAGAGTTATAAGCTGTCAAAATTTGGGGATGCTAATGTTAAATGAATGTGACAAACATTAAATCATATCTTCCGAAATAATTATGATATTTAAATTCTGTTTTTTTTATTCGTTAGAATGAAGTGATCCAAACATATTCCATGGAAATTTTTGCTAAAAAAACATTTTTTGAATTATGAAAATTTTTAATAAATTCATATTTGAAAAAATTATGAATTATGACCTATGTTAATTTTTACACGAATAGAACGGGCATCATCAAAAACATGTGTTTCCAAATTTACAGCTCGTTCCTAACATAATTTTTTGAGTTACAGTGATATTTCATTTTTTACTGCTGTTAGGGGGGCGTCACTTGTTATAATTTGTATCATCTGTGAGTCAATATTTCTATACATTTTGACGAAAAACTATTTTTATTTACCTTTATGTTATTATAATTGTTTTCTAAGGAACATTTCGATGTTTATTATACAAATTGGCTTATTTTTTATAAAATTATCGCAATGCAGGCAAGAGATTGGGAAAGAATTCCAAAAGAAACGTAGCCCGCCTCTATATTGCGGAAACAGTATTAAAAAACCTAGTTTGCATACACGTATATGACACTATATGTGACGCTAGTATGCATAAATGTCAATGGCATTTACTACATTGAATGCTGAAGACAAAATTTAAATGATTTAATTGGAAGTATGTAAAATAATTTTGTTTTATAATGTAAAGTTTTAGAAAAATTCTGTAAAGGCGTGGCTTTCGTTGCAGAAGGGAGTTTACTCGATTCTGAAATGTTAAGTCTTTATTCTTAAATATTACATAACTTTTTCTAGCTTCTCACTGCTAAAATTCTATTTTATCCCTTTTGTCTTTTGTTTTTAACTTGAATATTCTAGGATTCGTGCACCTCAATTAAATATCATGACAGTAAAAAAACGCGGTAAGACGAGGAATATTATTTGAAAGAGCAATACGCAGTGAACAATACTTTTGTTTTTTCCTTTTTTAAAATTAATATAATTGATTTTTATTAATTTTTATCAGAATTTTTAAAACAAATTTTCTGTTTTAATCTTGTGAAATTTTCGCATTTGCTTACTCTACCGTTTATGCTATTTAAATTTTATCGCATGACGTAACATAATAAAATATAAAACTTCTATTAAATGTTTTTTTAATACTGAATAATAAAGTGGTATTTTTTTTTTCTTTAAGTTTTAAAATCTATTATTGAAACAAAGTGCAATATTATTTATTTTCTATTTTTCTAATCACGGCGTAAAACTGTCGTCACATTTATTACGGAAAAAGAATTTAAAACAAAGTAATATGTCTTATTACTTTTAAAGATATAGATTTTACACATTTATAATTAAGAATTCAAGTACAGTAGACGATTGCAGAACGGGGAATATTCGTTCTAGGCAATAGGAAACCGTTTTTTCCATATCCATGTTTATTTTTATATGAATATACACAATAATATGAATATACACTCTTTCTAGTGAAAAAATTTGTTTCATACTATTTTGTTTATATAAATATGAATATAAGGAATATTCTTAAGAAATATCGTAACACAAATTGTGAAAGAAACGCCCACTGGAGGAGTTACAGATTTCCAAATGACGTGAAACTACATCAGCAGTCGCGAAAATATTAAATATCCTTTCTCAGATTTTAGTTTAAATCTTGTTATGTATATTTTTGTATATTATCTATTGTTGGTTTGTACGCCTAAAATTAAATGTAAAACTTTATAGTAACACTTTCATGCGAGGCTTACTGTACAAAATAAAAATATACCCAACAAGAAGTAGATAATAATTGTTAGTTAGTAGATTTTAATTGTTTTTATATATTTTTTTTTGTTTTTTAAATGTATTTTAACTTAAATTTTTGTCTCTTAAATAAAACAGTTTTTGCTTTTAAGAAGTAGATAATTCTTTTTCTTAAATATTAAACACCTTTTTTTTAACTGCTATTAATATTATTATCATTATTACTACTGTTCTTTAACCTTGGTATTTAGATTTTTGTAATTCAATATTGTAGGGTTCATATCATTCAAGCTATTATTTTTCTTCGTACGAAGTGATGTATTTAATTTTCAATAATAATGTTTAATAAATTGAAACCAATAAAAATCTTTTAATTCATAAGCTAATAAAGAAAGTTCTGCGAATTTGAATCGTTTTTTATTTTATAATAAACATTCCTGAACTTTTTTTCCGGTGTAAAATTTTATAAATAATGAATATTGGGTAGTTGATCATGATTTATTTTTTCTAAATGTATAGACGGTCCCCTAACACATTTTCACGTGTAACTCTGTTTAAAATTGATTTAAAGTCTATAAATAGGTAAGTTTTCCGAACTGCCTTGATCTCAGAAATCTGAATATGAGGTCAAAAATAGGGGTCGTCATTGAAAAAAATGAAGTTTATACGTGTTTTAATATGTAGATGACCCCTTAAGCAAAATATAACTACACCATTAAAAACTAGACGTTATTACAGATCGATAGGTACAAGCCGCATGTTTCTACGATAATTTACGGTGAAATTGGGTGGGGGGGTGGCGTTTTTTTTTGGGGTGACTGTACATATATATTAATGAATAAATAAATTTATTTTATTTTATTTAATTAAAGTTTTTTATGTAATTAAAGTTTTAATTTTTAACTTTATCTCTTTTATTACTATATATTTTTTAGTTTATGAACATATACTGTGTATAAGAAAAGTACTGTAATCGTGATAAAATTCAATTTTTAGATTCAATTTTGCGCATTTATATATTTGTATTGTTTTTTAATTCCTTTTTGCTATTTTTATGGTAATGGGTGTGCATGAGTAAGTTAAAATTAACCCGATAACGACAAAACGCTTCATTCGAATGATTTTGAATTCTTAAAGTATGTTGTAGGTAACCGTCGCAATAATGGCATAGGTTTTCATGGGTTATGTCCATGTAAAATGTTTTTTTTTACAGAGTTATAAGAATGAATTGTTATACATTGAAAAATGTAGACTTAAATTTTCACAAATATTCTCACATCTAAACTCTTAACTATATTAATTCTTCTCTCTGCCTGAGTGTTTGTTATCAGTATAACTCAAAAACAAATACTAGCGGGAATTCCAACTATATGTTACTTGAAAATTCTCATTTAGATCAGTCAAATTGATCGTGCACAGGAACATGCGATATACGAAAGCTTTTGTATACATTATTTCTGTGGGGAAAATTTATGGTCGATACATATTAACATCTTCATATTGCCGTAAAAAAATATGATACTGACATACATTTTTTATTTCCTGTAAAGCATGTTTCACATACAATATACGATGGAAAATATTTGTCCTGCATTTACAGGGCCACACAAAATATTGTTTTCTTTTACAAGAATCAAATTTATAGAAGTTTTACTTTTTTAAAAGCATTAATTCATATATATATATATATATATATATGTATATATTATATATATGAGCTAATTTTTCTAAAAAGAAGCCCTTCTTTCCCTCAAACTCCCTTCAAAACAAAATATTTTATGTAAGCTTTTACATAATTTATTACAATTTTACAAGATTATATGTGTATATATATATATATATATATCTTGGAATTTAAAAGACAAATTGAGAAAGAATCAAGAGTAATATTTAATTTTAAAAATTTTTATTTAATTTTAATTTAAAATATCATACAGAACTTTATATTAATATAATCATTAGAATTTTATTTGTTATCAATGTTTAAATGCAAATCTTTCCAGTTTCAAGTCAAAGAATAACCACAGATTTAGAATCAGATTGATGAATTTGCACATGATTGCAAACAATAATTTAATTACATGTAACTTATGACTTTCTCTTACCCAGTATTGTTTTTGGGTCAAATTTTCGAACGCGAGATTTTGTTATATTTACACGTTTTGAGGTTCCCTGAATACGAAAATCATGTTTTTAGCAAATGGTCTGTGTGTATGTCTGTATGTCTGTGTGCGTGTCTGTATGTCTGTGTGTGTGTCTGTCTGTTACCAGTATATCTCAAAAACAAATTATCGCAGAAAGTTCAAACTTGGTATTCTAAATGTATATCATATACGGATGCTACAGTAAGCTTTTCGTTAAGATCAAGCAAATGGTTCGTGTACAGGGACAATCAAGAGAATTCTAATACATTACGTCTATGGGGAAAATTGCAGGTAAGTAGAGTTTAACGTCTATAGACTGCACTAAACCAAATGAAACGAATATATGTTTTTTGTAATACAGATAGTTAACTGGGAATTTTTTTTTTGTGTATGTAGGAGCCTTGCCTCCCCCCTGGGGGGGCGGAAGTCCCCCCTCGAGGGGAGTAAATTTTCATGATGGGTATCGTTCAAAAGAGCTCGCTAATACCTTTAAAACGAATGGTTGAACGATCGATCTGCGATAATTTAAAACAAAGTTATGGATTTTTTTTTTTACTTTTAACGAAATAAAACTTAGAAAAAAAATCGTATTTTCTTTTTTTTTAAATATTGAGAATAAAATGGACTTTTTTTTTATATTTGGTGTTATACTAATTCTCTAAGATGGAAATAGTCTGCATTATCACAAAAGATAATTTTTTTAAATAATAATTTTAATAAATTATTTTTAAAAAACAGAATTATCTTTTAATAACCGAATTAAATTCTATATAAATGTAGGTGCATTAATGAAACGGGGGGTTGAGGGGGGCGGCAGCCCCCCTCATACAGAACTAATTATCATATAAAACTCTTCAGAAGCCTAATATGAATTGTTTAACACTGGTTTACATAACAGTACTCGATATCTTACCTTTTAATCTGCAACCTGTATTTATATTATTAAATTTCAGGGTAAGAGAAAGTCGTGTGAGTGACACACCAGATTATTTTTCAATTAACAAAATACTCAAAAATCCCCTCTTTTTTTTATTTATTTTGTTTCATTTTAACTTCTATTGTATAATATAAAATATTAAGCTAAAGCTTATCAAACTACTGAAGAATATATTTCTATATTTACTACCCTTCACTCTACAAAACATTTAAACTGATCTGATTAAAGGAGAGTTTCCTCTTTCTTTTCTCCTCTCTTAAAAAAAACAACTATTCCCCTATACAACCTAAAAACCTGTTTCTCCTCTCTTTACCCCAGTCCCCTTTTTCCAGTAATGGTTTAGCTCTAACTGATAAGGAATGTTTTTTACTGATAAGAAATTAGTTCTAACTGTTAAGGACAGGCATTTGACACTAGTTCAATAATTGCAGTTTTTTAGCAGGTTTTTCTGAGACAAAAGCAACATGCACTTTGTGCAATGTTGTATTATCAAGAGGAGGAATTGGAAGAAAGGCAACTACAACTTCATTAATCAGTGGCGGATCCAGAACTTGACTTTTTTTTTTTTTTTTTTTTTTTGGGGGGGGGGGGCTAAGATTTTTCAAAGTGTTAGTCTAGACCAATAAAAAAATTTACAATTGCAATATTCAATAGTGAATGTCAGTGTTTTGGGGGGGAGGGCTTCAGCCCCCTAGCCCCCCCCCCTTAAATCCGCCACTGTCATTAATAAATCATTTGCAAAAAAAAAAAAAAAAACACCCAGAAGAATATAATGAAAAGAATAAAAAAATCTGTACTAGTGCTCCTCAAATAAGTACTCCCAGTTCAAGTCAGGGAGTAAAAAGGAAGCAGGAAACCTTAAATGAAATTTTTGAAAAGAAAAAAATCTGGGACATAAACGATAAACGATCTGTAGACCTTCATAATGCTATTGCTGAAATGATAGCCTGTGACAATCAACCGTTTAGTTTCGTTGAGGATGAAGGTTTTATTAACTTAATGAAAATGGCTGAACCCAGGTATCACGTCCCTAGCAGAGAATATTTCAAGAACAATATAATTCCAACTTTATATGAAAATTGCGAAAAGAAAGTCTCATCCTTATTATCATCAGCAGAATTCGTATCCTTAACAACTGATATCTGGACAAGTACAATAAGCAATCACAGCTTTATTAGCTTTACTGCTCAATGGATTTCGGATAATTTTGTACTTCATCATGCTGCACTTGAGGCGAAACATTTTCCAGGGAGTCACACAGCAGAAGCCATCAGGGACATGTTCCAAATTCTTCTTGAAAAATGGAATTTAAATGACAGGATACACATTGTTTTGAGAGATGAAGGGTCAAATTTTGTGAAAGGCTTGAACATTACTAATTTGGAAAATGAATCATGTTTTCTGCATTCACTGAATTTAGTAATAAATGAAGGACTGAAATCACAAAGATCAATAAATGATCTGATTGCTTTGAGCAAAAAAATTGTAGCACATTTTAATCATTCAGCTTTAGGATGTTCAAGATTAAAAGACATTGAAGAGAACAAACTTAAAATTCAAAGTAAAAAGCTTATTCAAAGTGTACCAACGCGTTGGAACAGCACTTACTATATGTTAGAGAGGTTGCAAGAACAAAAAAGTGCGATTTCTATATACACAACAGAATTTGGTGAAATAAATAATTTAACTTTAAATCAGTGGGTTCTTGTGGAAAAATTGCTAAATATATTGAAACCATTTGAAGAAATAACTAGACAAACTAGTGCTACAAAACCACTAATTTCAGAAATTATCCCAATGGTTACAACATTAAAACTGTACTTATCTAAAGCACAATCGGAAGATTTTTTTGGAGTAAGTACAGCAAAAGATACCTTACTACAAAACTTGGATATGAGATTTTCATTAATCCAAGATAAAGAACACAATTCCTTGGCAACAATTTTGGATCCCCGATATAAGTTGTTTTTCTTTGATAAACAAGAAGGAAAGGATGTTGCTGTTAAATCAAAATTGATTAATATTGCAAAAAAGATCGCCAAGAGCCCAGTAACTCCATGCCCTCAAAGTGATTCTAGAATGCAATCATCTTCTCAAAATAAAACTTCTTTGTGGGAATGCTTTAATGAGATAACGAAAACAAGTAAGCCAAGCAACGAAAGGGAACAACTATAGTATTTCCCCTCAGCTAGATTTGGCGATTTTTCGTTGGCGATTATGGGTAAATTCTACTTTTGAAGTGATTGCCATGGATTTCTAACGTAAACAAAACTGAAATATGTTTTTCAGAATGGCATCATTAAAATAATTCATTGAACTTATTTCTAATAATAACAAAACAAATATGTATTTAAAATTGACTGACCTTCTTGATGTTTATGAATTTCGTTATGCTTTTACATTCCATACAGTTATTCAGTTTAAATGCTATTTTATATTTACCGGTAAAATATGATTATATAAATTAGAATTTCGTTTAACATTTTTAACAAAAGGAAAAAATTATTTTTAATGTACATATATGTACATTTATTTATATATATATATATATATATAAAAAGGAACAGCTTTACTATACGGCACCCATTGCTTATTGCCGTTGCCGATGTTTTGATCACGTGGTATGATGGTGTTTTGATTCAGTTTGTGAGTCGGTACTGCGAATAGTTTTACAACGTCGTGAATCGAATCAAAATGTTATGAAACAATACTTTTCATCACTATGAAACATTTTTTTTATGTTTCACTATGTTTTCTGCTGTTTGCTCGCTTCGCGAGCATTAAAACCGAAAAAAACATCACTGGATGCCCCTAATTCGTGGAGCATGAATCATTAAAAGCATGAAAGTTCATGGAGCAGCGGTCACTATGTTTTCTGCTGTTTGCTCGCTTCGCGAGCATTAAAACCAAAAAAAACATCACTGGACGCACCTAATTCGTGGAGCATGAATCAGTAAAAGCATGAAAATTCATGGAGCAGCGGTCACTATGTTTTCTGCTGTTTGCTCGCTTCGCGAGCATTAAAAGCATGAAAGTTCATGGAGCAGCGGTCACTATGTTTTCTGCTGTTTGCTCGCTTCGCGAGCGTTAAAACCAAAAAAAGCATCACTGGACGCACCTAATTCGTGGAGTGGAGCATGAATCAGTAAAAGCATGAAAATTCATGGAGCAGCGGTCACTATGTTTTCTGCTGTTTGCTCGCTTCGCGAGCATTAAAACCAATAAAAACATCACTGGACGCCCCTAATTCGTGGAGCATGAATCAGTAAACGCTTGAAAATTCATGGAGCAGCGGTCACTATGTTTTCTGCTGTTTGCTCGCTTCGCGAGCATTAAAACCAATAAAAACATCACTGGACGCCCCTAATTCGTGGAGCATGAATCAGTAAAAGCTTGAAAATTCATGGAGCCGCGGTCACTATGTTTTCTGCTGTTTGCTCGCTTCGCGAGCATTAAAACAAAAAAAAAACATCACTGGACGCACCTAATTCGTGGAGCATGAATCAGTAAAAGCATGAAGATTCATAGAGCCTCGGTCACTTTGTTTTCTGCTATTTGCTCGCTTCGCGAGCATTAAAGCAAAAAAAAAAAAAAAAAAAAAAAAACATCACTGTATACCCCTAATTAGCGATGCATGAATCAGTGAATGTTACGTTTCGATACAACAGAAAAAAGTATCGATACTCTGATTCGTTTCTCGAATCACCGTCATATCACGCGATCAAAACATCGGCAACGGCAGTAAACAGCATGCAGGTTGCCATATTGTATTGCAAACAATCCAGAACGACATCGTTATCGCTCAAACCGGCGCCAACGAAAAATCGCCAAATCTAGCTGAGGGGAAATACTATAGTTGTACCGAAAGGACACAGTGCCCATTAAATTGGTGGAAAGAGAATAAGAAAGACTTTCCTAACCTTTCTGGACTTGTAAAAAAATATTTATCTGCCTCAGGAAGCACTATATACAGTGAAAGACTGTTTTCTGAAGCAGGAAACATATATGAAAAAAAGAGAAATAGAATATCACCTAAACATGCAGAAAAGTTACTATTCTTGCATCACAATCTACGCTTATTTAAAAAAAATAACTTTATTATATTTTTAAGAACTTTATATTGTAATTGTTATATCTAGTCAAGATAAACGTTAAAATGCTTTGAATTAATCCAGAAAGTGTAATATTTTGCAATTAAAGAAAATTCACATCATATTCAGGTAGTATTCATTTAGGTATTTTTAATTTATTAATAAAGGGTAAAAATATTAAATATCTATATTGAACTTTATTTTCATTGCTATTTAAATGTGAGTCTTTAAGAAACTGCATATGTACAACCTACATATTAAAGTCCTTTTTAGATAAAAATGTCATTATGAAAAAATATATATCTATATAACAATACATAAATATTAAATTAAAAGTTTTTTTTTTTTTTTAATTTGCAATGTATTTTAATTGATTCCATTAATCATTTAAAAATTATTAATATGAATTTTTTGAAAAGTTATGTGTAAATTAATATTATATTTGTTTTTAATACTTACAATTATGAATTAAATTCTAATATTACTATTCGACCGAATACTAAGTTTAATATTCGGCCGAAGCCGAATATTCGGTCAAAGCGCCGAATACCGAATAGTGACTGAATATTCGTTGCATCACTATAAAGAATATATTAATTTCATATATTTCAGCAAAAAATTTTCCCAAAAAGCAACAAGGGGTGTGGTAAAAAATTAACGAAAAAACAAAATGTTTGGGATTATCCTGTAAAAAGTAATGCTTTAGATATGGTTTGGCTGTAGTATGTGATTAAGATACTGCCTGCTGGGCAATTTACTCCAAATATAATCAGCACCAATTCATATGAAAGTTTAAAGTTTTTCGGAATTTCGCCCATTATTTAATGAGATACAGCGCCTACAAATTTTTGATAAACCATGCACGACACACAGACAGGCATGCATTTTTAAAAATGGTCAAATCGTTTTCATGACATTTCAAAATGTGTAAATGCATCGAAAACCAGAAGTCAAAAATTTTCACGAATTTAATATTTTCTTATTGTGAATAGAAGAAAATAAAAATCACTGTTTTTATTATCTTCAGAATTTCAAATAAAAAACAATCGCCAATTTATTTTATATTTGTGATAATCTTAAAGAATATTTCTTATAATTTTTTTTTTTTTTTCAACTTTAAATAAGAAAATTATTCCTGGTCGTTATGTAATTTTGTGGAATAGAAAAAAAAAAGTGGAGGACTATTTAACGCTAAAATTCTTCTTTATTTTATGTCACTGCAGAGAAAATGCTTAAAAAACAAACAAAAGATCAATACGCTAAACAAAAAACATATCTCAACGTTTTTCAAAGATAAATCATGATTGTGGTAATTATTTCACTAAATAATTTACCATTTTTTTTTCTACATCTATAACTAACGGCAGTAGAATTTAAGCAAATGTTTTGGGTATGAATTAAAGGGACCTTACTTCAGTCTTTCCCCATTGAACTTTTTACTTACCCGTTTCAAAATTTTCTAATCCTCGAACATTTATAATACTTGAAAAAACAAAACTTTAATCTGGGCTACAAATTTCGAAGAAAGCATGTAGAGTTATGAAATTTCACTATTTAAAAGACTACTCCAAACATATTTTTAGTTTATATTATACATAAATACATATTTCTGTAAAACTAATATAATTTAGCACAAAAAAAAAAAAAAAAAAAATGAACACAACAATATACCAGCATATTTTTCAAATGAAGTTACCCTACTGTTGCCAAAATTGAAAAGTAAAACCAAACGAAACATGTCGGCAACAAAATTGTCCGAACGCGAGAGCAAAAAATCGTATGTAAAAAAAGTACACTTCGTACGGTTTTGTTAAATAAATCCTTGTCGAATCATGTTCCTACACTGACTAAGAACAGGATTCGACAAGGATTTATTTCACAAAACAGTATGAAGTGTACTTTTTTTACATAGGAATTTTTTCTAGTGTTACGACAGTTCTGTTGCTGACTGTAGTATAAGCAGAGTGGATTTAACGTCCCACTACTACAGTGTTATGGGCGACAATCTCAGAGATACGCAAGTAAGATTGCATTTAACTATTTAACATCGCACTAGCACTGCGATTGGACGACAATCTCGGAGAGACGCAAGTAAGGTTGCATTTAACATCGTACTAGGACTGCGATTGGGTGACAATCTCGGAGATACGCAAGTAAGGTTGCATTTAACATCGTACTAGCACTGCGCTTCGGCGTGTGTATGCTCCGCGTACATGAAAAAAAAAAAAAAAAAAAAAAAACTTAACTTGATACAGTCGACAGCAAAAGTATCCGAGCTCTAGCAAAAATTCCTACGTAAAAAAAGTACACTTAATAGAGTTTTATTAAATAAATCCTTATCGAATCCTGTTCTTAGTGAGTCTAAGAATGTGATTCAACAAGGATTCATTTAACAAAACAGTATTAAGTGTACATTTTTTACGTAGGAATTCTGTTAGTGCTCGGATACTTTTGCTACCGAGCTTCCCAGTGGCGCCAACTTTTAGAAAAGATTGGGTGGGCTCAAATATTTTCGGGTGAAAGGAACAGTGCTATAAAGATTTTTATTTTTCAAACATACTATGTAAAGAAAGTATTGTAATCATGACAAAAATTTTAATTTAAGATTTTGGTGTAGCTATAACGTTTTGAAGTCCCCTGAGCTCAATTTTGCTATTTTTACGGTGATGTATGAATATGTGTATGTGTATATGTTTCTGCGTGAACACGATAGCGTCTAAATGCTTTGTTCCAATGAGCTGATAATTAGTAAATATGTTGTAGGTTTGTAGATCATCGCAGCATGAACCCTATTGACTTTGGTGAATCTAGCACTTAGTTTTTTTTTTTTTTTTTTTTTTTTTTTTTTTTACAGGGACATAACGAAAAATTCTTTAACAGTATGGTCTATGGGTTTATATTTAAAGTGCGGTAATGTCTAAACACCTTATTCAAATAAACTCAAAATTTTTGCATAATATTATAGGTCACTCTCACACGAACTGTATAGATTTTGGTGAATCTAACACTTATAGATTTTTACAGGCACACAACAAAAATTCTTTATCATTATAGTTTATGGACTGAAATTATTTAATGTGCGATATTATCTAAACGCCTTACCCAATTGAGCTGAAAATTTATGTACATGTTATAAGCCACCAACGAACGAACTGTATAATTTTGAGGACTCTAGCACTTATAGATTTGTACGCAAGAAAAAATTCTTTATCTTTATGGCATATGGGTTTCAATTATTTAAAATGCGACAGCGTCTAAACACCTTATTTAAATGAACTGGGAATTTACACTACATGTTACAGGTCCCCGACACACGAACTGTATAAATTTTAGAGAATATAGCACTTATAGTTTTTTATAAATACACAACACAATTTTTTTTATTATTAGGTTTATGGACTCAAATTTTCAAGACTTAGACGATAGTGTTTTATCCAATTCACGTGAAAGTTTATATACATGTTATAGGTCAATGTCGCACGAAATGTATAGATTTTGGAGAATCTATAGATTTGTACAGGGACAGAACAATATACTCTATAATTATCATCTATGGGCTCAAATTATTTGAAGGGCAATGGCGTTAATTGAAACAACATACTATATAGAGAAAAGTACTCAAATACCCTATTATATATATACATTATTCAATGACTTGTTTTACTTTACTTTTTCTATGCAACCACTAATTACTCTATGTTCGGAAAAATCGAGTAGAGTCACTCCAGATTTTATTTTCGTGGAAGAGGTTTGAAGGTGGATAAGCATATATTAATTCAATACTAATTTAATGTATAAAGTTATGATGAAATTAAGAATGGATCTTCATCTGGTCAGGTTTCACTGCAGGGTGAAGGAGGGTGAACAATATGTTTTCCATGAAACGTCTGTTGCTCTCACCAAAATTTTTTATTTAGAAACCTAATACATATTATAAGAATTTACAGTTTACACTGATCATAATTCATTTGTAAAATATGAAGTTTTTAATTGATATACATTTAAATGTGAGTCCACCGAATTTCCTTTTATGGCTTGTATTCCTAACTTTTTTCAAAGAAAACGCTTTTTTAAGCTTCAAAAATATAAATAAATAATAAATAAGAATAATGAAAATTAGGTGGGCTGCGAGAGCAAATTATTGGGTGGGCTAGTGCCCCACGGGCCCATATAAGTTGGCGCCACTGGAGCTTCCTCCGGCGGAAAAGCTTTATGACATGAGTAACGACGCAAAATAAAGGGATTTATTTAATTAAGCATGAAATTTCGTTTTGCAGCGACCAGTAATATGCACGTCTGTACGCACCCCCCTCTCCCCCGAAAAAAAATCACTGCCTTAAAAGCACATTTTCTCCAAATGATATTCTCCGGATGTCTTATGGACGAAAGGACATCCTGTGGCAGCAGCGCCGACTTTGAAAATTTTCTGGGGGGGGGGGGCTCGAACCAAGGCCGTAGCCAGGATAATTTTTTGAGGGGGGATCACATTTCTAAAACAAGGTCATCAAATATGGTATAATAATGTACAGTCAGCCAAAAGAAAAACCCCACCCCCCCACCTAATTTCACCGTAAATTATCGTAGAAACATGCGGCTGGTACCTATCGATCTGTAATAACGTCTAGTTTTTAATGGTGTAGTTAGATTTTGCTTAAGGGGTCATCTACATATTAAAACACGTATAAATTCCATTTTTTTCAATGACGACCCCTATTTTTGACCTGATATTCAGATTTCTGAGATCAAGGCAGTTCGGAAAACATACCTATTTATATACTTTAAATCAATTCTAAAGAGAGTTACACGTGAAAATGTGTTAGGGGACCGTCTATACATTTAGAAAAAATAATTCGTGATCTACCACCCATCATACATTATTTATTAAATTTCACACCGGAAAAAAAGTTCAGAACTTTTAATTATAAAATAAAAAACGAATCGAATTCGCAGAACTTTCTATCTTAGCTTATGAATTCAAAGATTTTTATTGGTTTCAATAAATTAAAAATTGAATAGTTAAATACATCACTTCATACGAAAAAAATTGAATAGTTTGAATCATATGAACCCTACAATGTTGATTTACAAAAATCTAGATACCGAGGAAAAAGAACAATAGTAATAATATTAATAGCGGTTAAAAAAAAAAAAAAAGTGTTTAATATTTAAGAAAAAAAAATATCTACTTCTTAAAAGCAAAAACTGTTTTATTTAAGAGACAAAAATTTAAGTTAAAATGCATTTAAAAAACAAATATATATATATATAATTAAAATCTACTAACAATTATTATCTACTTCTTGTTGGGTATATTGTTATTTTATACAGTAAGCCTCGCATGAAAGTGTTACTATAAAGTTTTACATTTAATTTTAGGCGTACAAACCAACAATAGATAATATACAAAAATATAGATAACAAGATTTAAACTAAAATCTGAGAAAGGATATTTAACATTTTCGCGACCACTGACGTAGTTTCACGTCATTTTGAATTCTGTAACTCCTTCAGTGAGCGTTTCTTTCACAATTTGTGTGTTACGATATTTCTTAAGAATGTTCCTTATATTCATATTTATATAAACAAAATAGTATGAATACAAATACTTTCACTAGAAAGAGTATAATTATTATGTATATCCATATGAAAAGAAATATGGATATAGAAAGAACCGTTTCCTATTACCTAGAACGAATATTCCCTGTTCTGCAGTCGTCTACTGTACTTGAATTCTTAATTTTAAATATGTAAAATCTATATCTTTAAAAGTAATAAGACATATTACTTTGTTTTAAATTCTTTTTCCGTGATAAATGTGACGCCAGTTTTACGCCGTGATTAGAACAATAGAAAATAAATAATATTGCGCTTTGTTTCAATAATAAATTTTAAAAACTTACAAAAAAAAAAAAAAAACTCTTTATTAATCAGTATTAAAAAAACATTTAATAAAAATTTTATATTTTATTATGTTACGTCATGCGATAAAATTTAAATAGCATAAATGGTAGAGTAAGCGAATGCGAAAATTTTACAATAAGATTAAAACAGAAAATTTGTTTTACAAAATTAATAAAAATCAATTATATCAATTTAAAAAAAGGAAAAAACAAAAGTATTGTTCACTGCGTATTGCTCTTTCAAATAATAGTCCTCGCCTTACCGCGTTTTTTTACCGTCATGATACTTAACTTGAGGTGTACGAATCCCAGAATATTCAAGTTAAAAAAAAAGACAAAAGGGACAGAATAGAATTTTAGTAGCGAGAAACTAGGAAACGTTATGTAATATTTAAGAACAAAGACTTAACATTCCAGAATCGAGTATAAACCTTTTTGCAACAGAAGCCACGCCTTTACACAGCTTTTCTAAAACTTTACATTATAAAACAAAATTATTTTACATACTTCCAATTAAATCATTTAAATTTTGTCTTCAGCATTCGATGTAGTAAATGCCATTGACATTTATGCATACCAGCGTCACATAGAGAGTCATATACGAATAAAGAAACTAGTTTTTTTAATATTGTTTCCGCAATATGGAGGCGGGGCTTCCTTTCTTTTGGAATTTTTTCACAATCTCTCGCTTGCATTGCGATCATTTTATAAAAATGATCCAATTTGTATCATAAACATCGAAATGTTGCTTAGAAAACAATTAGAATAACATTAAGGCAAATTAAAATAGTTTTTCGTCAAAATATATGCAGATATTTACTCATAGAGGATACAAATTATTATAAGTGACAGCCCCCTAACAACAGTAAAAAATGAAATATCACTGTAACTCAAAAAATAATGTTAAAAACGAGCTGTAAATTTGGAAACCCATGTTTTTGATGATGCCATTTCTATTTATGTAAAAATTAACATAGGTCATAATTCATAATTTTTTCAAATATGAAATTATTAATAATTTTCATATTTCAAAAAAAAAAAAAAAAAAAAAAAATCAAAAATATGCATGGAATATGTTTGGGTCACTTTATTCTATCATATAAAAAAAAACAGAATTTGAATATCATAATTATTTTGGAAGATATGAATTAATGTTTGTCACATTCATTTAACATTAGCCTCCTCATAGTTTGACAGCTATAACTCTGTGAAGAATTGAACAAAATATATAAACTATACCATTTTCCGCGATGATTTTGTCCAAATTATTCAAATAAATTATAAAAAATGGGGGTTACCATTGAAAAAAATGAAGTTGATGCCAGTTTTAATATGTAGACGACCCCTTAAGCAAAATCTAACTATATCATTATAAACTAGACGTTATTACAAATCGATTGGTACAAACCACATGTTTCTACGATAATTTACGGCGAAATTAGGTGGGGGGGTGGCGTTTTTTTTTTTTTTGGCTGACTGTACTACACATGCTTGTCCAGACAAAATAAACAACAGAAATATAATAAATAATTTCTTTTTCAGGTCAAATTAGGTAGATGGCGCTGCTCCAATTACGTCAGAATTGTTCCAAATCGTTCAGTAGACGCCTGGCCCGATACAAGCCATTACCGTTCTGAGAGAGAATGCCTTTGGACGATCTTCGAGACTGCCCTTGACGTCACCCAATCTAGGCAAACCGGACCCTAGAAAACCAGTCTTCATCTTTATTGCAAAGAGCGTTTGAAACCATTTCTACTATAGTACTATTTCGCTGATATACGTTTCACGTGCTCCTTACAAATATAAGAAGAAACAATTATGTTGATTTATGGATATAATGCATTTGGATAACAATTAATAAAGGTAAGAATTTACAATTTTTCTATATATTAATTTAAGGCTGTACTTAATTTTACTTCATTACAGTAAAATTTATATTGTTAAAATACTGTGTACATAGATTGTTGTTAACCCTAGCTGTTATAGCTTAAAAAAGATATTTGTGTTATAAAAATTGTTTTTATAATGTATGTTTTAATAATATTAATTGAATTTTAAAGTGGAAGAAAACATATTAGTTTATAAATATTACATTTTCTAATAATATTTTATTACTTTTAAAATTTGAAAAAATATTTTTAAGCAAACAAAATCCCATGACATAGTATAAAAATTAGTACTATTGCTATTTAAATATTATTTTTATTACTATTAGGATATTACATTTTTGTTTTCAAGAAATTGAATCATAAATACTTTACATTTTAGAATAATTTTAAATACTTCTTCTGTAATAGGTGGAGTAATACAGCGTATAATATCTGAAATGTGGAAATATTTTCTATTATTTATTATTATATTCGGTTTGTAAACAATATGTTTATTTATGCATTAAACCAATTAGCAATGTTATTTTTATAGATTTTGTTCTTTGAAAAGTTATTTATAAACATGGGATAATGTTAAAAATAAATAAAATTAAAAATCAAAAGGGACATAAAGTACGAAAAAGATTATTTTGAATTTTAAAACAATTATATTAATAATTCATAAATATAATATGAATAAGAAATTAATATATTTTCAGTAATTTATATATATAAATATATGCTTGTTTGGCCTGAAAATGTCAAATCGAGGATATATAAATATTCATATTCTACAAATATTGTAATGTCACATAAATATATATTGGGCAATGATATTGATTTTATGTGATTTCACATGACTCAGAAAATCAACTAATTTTTTATTACCCTATTACTATAATTGCCTTTTATATATATATATATATATATATATATATATATATATTGTGGGGGGGGGGTAAAAATAATATCTGTATGAAGAAAAACAAGTAGGCAAAGAATATTCATCCCTGTTGGATCAATCTAGATTTCACACCTAATCACTACAACAAAAATAAAGAGATAAATATTTGACCAAAATAAATAATCACCTGACGATATTATCCATTAGCGTTCTGAGAGAGAAACAGTAATGTATTATCCAGGTATTTAACTAAATATTAAGCTCGAAAGCGGAATAAATACCAAACAATTTTTGATTTTCCGGAAAGCATATATTATTTTTATGATTAATAAATAATAATTATAATAAATAAATAAATAAATTTCAAGTTTATTTGCAGTTAAAGGTTTACTTAAAGGTTTTTTTTTTTTTTTTTTTTTTTTTTAAGCTAGTAGTCATAGCAATTAAAAACTGAAAAAAAGAAGAAAAAAAAAATTCAAGGAATTTTTCTGAACAAATATATTTAAATATTTATGTGTATATGTTCTATTAAACTTGATTATAAATAATTTTCTTAGTAACATAAGAGTATCATTACATATATTTTGAACATATATAAGAATTAATATTTTACATAGCAAGATACGAATTTTCGTTTTTTGCATTAATAAAGATGTTGTAGTAGTATAAGTATTCCTCCAAAGTTTTGAAACTTTATATTTTTACATCGCATATAAAAGCATCATTTTTATAAATAAAAACGAAATTTGAATTTGTCAAATAAACTGTAAGCATAAATATGGGCTTTTGGCAATAAAAGCACGTAAGTTGGATGTTCGCAATTTAAAAATGAAAAATTATTATACAAATTTAATATTTTAAATCATATTATTTAAATACTCATATAGCTAAACAAGAAGTGAAAGAGTATAGAGAACAAAAATTATAACTACCAATATAAGATATAATTCTTAATACAGAACAGAGTGTAAAAGGATTTAAGTAGTGAGAATTTTTGAAATTACTTTTTAAGTAATTTATTATTATTACTAGTAACAAATAAATTCATAGCAATAAAAATTATAACATATAAATTTATGCTAAATATTTCTAAAATTAATTTTCCTTTAAGAATTTAAGGGATTACTTTCCATTAATTTCTGAACAAGGAAATACTTTTAAATAAACAAATGTAAATAAGTTCATTTCAAAGGCAATTTCGGCGTGTATCTAAAAATAATTTTCGTACTTTATGTTCCTTTTGATTTTTAATTTTATTTATTTTTAACATTATCCCATGTTTATAAATAACTTTTCAAAGAACAAAATCTATAAAAATAACATTGCTAATTGGTTTAATGCATAAATAAACATATTGTTTACAAACCGAATATAATAATAAATAATAGAAAGTATTTCCACATTTTAGATATTATACGCTGTATTACTCCACCTATTACAGAAGAAGTATTTAAAATTATTCTAAAATGTAAAGTATTTATGATTCAATTTCTTGAAAACAAAAATGTAATATCCTGATAGTAATAAAAATAATATTTAAATAGAAATAGTATTTATTAGAATTTAGATAATTTCTAATTACCACCGCCACTTTAGAATGTAGAAAAAGAGAGGAAAAAAGGCTAAAAAACCCATAGAAATAGCATGGGAAGAAAAGCAAAAAAACTCACAATGTCAATCTAATTAGATTATAATTAGAATTTTTATAATATGTCATGGGATTTTGTTTGCTTAATTTTTTTTTTTTTTTTTTTTTTTCAGATTTTAAAAGTAATAACATATTATTAGAAAATGTAATATTTATAAACTAATGTGTTTTCTTCCACTTTAAAATTCAATTAATATTATTAAAACATAATTAAAAGTTACATTACAAAACCAATTTATTATAGATAATTATAATAAATAAAATTATATACATTTTTATGTTATATGTAATATATTACTATTAAAAGAGATTCATTGACCTTTGTGTTTAGAAGCAGGTATATTCTCCTTCAAAAAAAAAAAAAAAAAGAAAAAGAAAGAAAGAAAAGAAAACAGTGTAGTTTAAATTACACAACATAAAAATTGAATTAATATTATTAAAACATAATTAAAAGTTACATTTCAAAACCAATTTAGATAATTTTACTAAATACGTCAATTTTTTGAAAGTAAAATAATAGATAAAACTGATTTTAAATTGCTATTATTATTATTATTTTAATATTAATGCACATTATAAATACAATTTTTATAACACAAATACCTTTTTTAAGTTATAACAGCTAGGGTTAACAACAATCTATGTACACAGTATTTTAACAATATAAATTTTGCTGTAATGAAGTAAAATTAAGTACAGCCTTAAATTAATATATAGAAAAATTGTAAATTCTTACCTTTATTAATTGTTATCCAAAGGCATTATATCCATAAAACGCTAAAGAAAAAAGGATTAATTAAGCGCAAACTGAAATAGCTTTCAAAAGATTTTTAAGAAAAATAAATCAAGTAATGAAATAATAGTAAAAACAGAATCTAATTAGAACTCAACATGACTTTATTTGAGTTTATTCGCCCATAAAAAGACATGCAGTAACTAAGTTGTATTCCTCAGTAACGGTTATCATATTCATTTCTTAATTTTTATTTAATACGACTTCTCTCAATTTGATTATTATTGTTATTTTTTTTTAAATAATTCGGCAAGGAAAAGAGAAAAAAAAAGGAGGGGGGCACCCTTTAATTTATTTAAATATACAAAAAAACGTAAGAGGGAGAAAGGCGATATCTTACCTTAAATACGATGTTGCGTCCATTAGCAACGGTTCTTAAAATTTTCTGAACGCTTCTTTTCTCGATTTAAATTTAATATTTAATTTAACTTGTTTCCAATTATATATATATATATTAAAGTTCTATTTTGAAGAGAGCAGTTGTCCAACTGTCTTAATAAAAGCATTTATGTTTGCCTTTTTTGTCTCCTAGGGATATATTTAGTTGGCCATCTTTATATATTTATTTATTTATTTATGTAAGTTCTTTTGCCAGTTGTCTGCCAACAATGTATGTGCATTTTTTTTCTTTTCTTTTTCTTTTTTACAATTTCAAACTTTCTTTACCATTTATCTTTTAGTAACAGAAATAAATATATATATTATTTTATTCATTTTTATATATTCTTTCATCATTTATCAGGTAACGGAATTGAATTAATTTTTTTTTTCTCTCTCTCTCTCTCAAATTCTGGCATATTGTTTTGATATTGAGAGCGTTGTCTGCTGTTTAAATGCTTTTTTGTTGTCGCAAATAAATATATAAATTTACATATTTTTTTCTTTGTTTGTTTTTCCGTAAACTCACATGAATTTGAACCCTTTGAACGATACCACATTTTATCGCCTACTCTTATAATTTTCTGAAAAACGTATGATAAATTTCACATTTGCGTATTAATATATAGATTGGCAAATATATATATATAAAAAAATTCCTTTTTTATTTTTATTTATTATTATTGTTATTATTATTATTATTTAATTCAGACATTGTATTTGACTATCACATTTCTGTATGTCTAAATAACAATACAAGGGGAAAACTAAAGTTTAATAAAAATGACAATTTTTTATTGGAATCAACTTTACCGTTTGCTTGAATCAAAGAATTTTAATTTTCTTTATTAGCTTGATTTTGCGACAAATATTTTATTTTCTTCCGTTTTATTCAGATGCCGTTTCGATAAACGTACATATTGATCTTACCAAGAAAAATATATAATTATTTTGTTATAATAATAATTATAAGATCGTTTTATTTTTTTATGATTCAAACGAAAGGCAATTTTGAAAATAAAATTGCAAAATGACATTGTGAAATAAAATTTTCATATGTTTACTGTATGGACGTATAAAAAAGAATAAAATTATTCTCTTATTATATAATAAGTGTAAAAAGAAGCTGTCAATTCTTCCTTAACCAACAATCACATAGTTAAAGGTCCCAAGACTATACTGAGAGAACGGATTATAGGATCTTTCATAGTGCAACAAAAGAAGATCGTTCAAAGCTCCTCCTCACTCTTGAAGCATTTCTTTGCCTAGATACCGTGACGTCACCCAGCCGCCAGAAGGCATTCTCTCTCAGAACGGTAATGTACAAGCCCGATCCAGGATCAGTGACGTCATCGCCCGGTCGCATTGATCCATCTCGGGTAAGACTACGATGAGCCGTATTCTCCCCAAATCGGAAAACGGAACGTAATCGGAATGGACATCAACCGGAATCGAGTCTAGATCCCGATCCGAATGGAAACTGCTATTCTGCCGACCCTGAATTCCGTATGCGAAATCATTCCGAAGCATTCGAGAGGAAGTGACGTTTTTGAGACGCTCAAACCAATCAGCAGTCAGAGAAAAATCATGCTTGTTAGTAAACAATCACTCGATGGTTGTATTTTCTCATAGATATATAAAATCGCTCATATTTAGTTCTGCTTAAACAGATATTTCAAAGTGTGTTTGAAAAGAAAGATACATCTAAAAATTAAAAAAGTGATCGGCCAAAAAATCAGCGTTCCATAAATAATATGATTAATGTAGTAAAATTTTCATAAGATTTATTCACGACATCACATAATTTATTCCTAATACTTATGGGTTCGATTGCTTTATAAATAAAACATGTATATCATCCGAATACAGTATTTGCTGTATAGCATTGCATCTATCATATTACGAGGTTTTATCACACCTAACAATACTTTATCTAATTCTTCCTATTGTTGAATTATTCATTTATTATTGTGTATTTAATTTGTGATTTTTACCAATTATTTACCTTAAAATTTTAAAATTTAACGGGAAATTTTTATAATTTTAAAATTATTGTTTATTGATTTAATGGAGTTCTTTCTTTTTCTTTTTAATTAAAAATTAGTTAGTTAATTAGTTGATTAATTTGAAATTTATACTCGTTTAAACATGGTGACTGGTTAAATTATTAATATAACAGTTAGCTTATTTTTTATATAATTTTATATTCGAGTAATTTCTTCATCAGAGGTTTTAGTTAATTTGTCATGAAGAAATTTGAAAGAATTTTTTAAAACATAAGCTGAATTTTTTCAATGCCTTAATTATTCACAGAAAACAGAGTTATTGCTATAGTATGTCATGATTTGTGGAAAAATATTTTTAATTGTAATTTTTCCAGTCAAACCTTATACGTCCTAAATTTGAAATTTTTCTAGCAATTTTTACAAGAACCTATAAAAATATATGTAAGTCTATAAGAGGTATTCTTTTAAAACATATTTTTACTTTCTTCAATATTCATAAAAGAAAGTATTGGATTCGTAAAAATTTTAAACTTCTAGTCTTCGATGGATTTTACATGTTTAAAGATGCTTCACACATGATTTGACCATTCAGAAACTGGCTGTCTGTGTGTTAGACGTCTACTGAAACTTTGTATCTGTGAGAAGAAAAAAATATATCCCCCCCCCCCACACACACACACATACACTCTGTCTACCTCAATTTACTATTAATTTCACCTCTAATATATTACAAAATAACATTTATCTAGACTATAAAATTTTATGCAGTTAGGATTGCCAGAAAAAAATGTTAAATTGTCTTGTATTTTTAACTTAAAAGTAGCCCAGCCATTAGTTATTATTTTTTTTCTTTTTAAGGCTGTTAGTGAAATGTATTAATGTTTTTTAAAAGGTTCGAGATCAGCGGGTCATCAATATTTTAGACTATCTTTCAAAAAATTGATCATGCTGTGTTCAGTAAAAAAGCTGAACGAAATGTCTCTCACTTGATATGTTCATAAGAGAGAAGGTGCTGGGTTCAATCCTAGGTCAAATTCATCTGAGCAGTTTGGAGTTTTACATGGTTTTCTCTGAAACTTGCATAAATATGGCTTAGAACCCTTGCATAGTCAATCAGTTCCAACCCACACAACACAATCCAGTTTTGCCCTTTACCGTTATTGGATATTATACTGAATGTTCATATCAATTTAAACTTCACAATTTTCTGAATTACCTGTATTTGTACAATCGATTTCATTTAAGAAAATTCTGAAAAGATCCCTCCCCCCCCCCACAACATCACATATAATGGAGGGTGTTGTGTTGTTTAAGGTAAACTGACTATGCGAGGACCCTAGGCCTGGGTGGCGTTCCTTCTGTGGGTCTCTTTCTAAAGAGTCCTTGCTCAAATTCATGCAAGTTTCAGAAAAATCTCTGAACTGCTATGGCTGAAATGCTAGTGCTGAGTTTGAACCCCACATTTAATGGATTCAAAATTATTAACTACGATAGATCAAATTATGAATTACTTCCAAGTTATAATAGATCATGAATGAAAAACAAAAATTAACCAATATATTATTAAAAAACAATCTCAAATGCCATATTCTTCACTATAAGATTTATTTTTGGCTCTCTGTAATGTGTAAGCATCTGTTAAAGTAAAAATGAAAAATTCACAACTTGCAACAACATAAGTGCGATTTTTTTATAAGCAGCTACTTCATAATAAGCGAATCTTTTAAAAGCTTATTTTATTTATTTATTTATTTTTAAAAGCTGCTACTTGATAATAAGCTAATCTTTTAAAAGCTTATTTTCTTTATTAATAAGCCTAATAAACCAAACGTCCAATATTCTGAAAAGTAACAATGTAAACTGGTGCCATTACTAAAACAATTTATTGAAATAAAGAAAATGAAATTCATTTATTTGGAAGAATGAATAAAAATTGGGAAAAAAAAAAAGTCACAAATTTGGCCAAGGGAGTCCCATACTAAAGCTGTGCTGTATTTTCAGCAAATCAAAGCCATGGTTAAGTGCTATCATATACAGCTATTAAGAAAATATAAATGATATTCAATTATTTGAGGTTCATTATGTTGATTGGAAACGTGGTCATTTCAAAATAAACTAAAAATGCATTGGCATTAAGAAACAGCTTTAGTATAAGGTCTCTTGACGAAATTTGAAAACTGGCTCCTAAATAGCTTGAGCGATTTTCGCAAGTCTTTTATTATGTAATTGCAATAGCCATTTTAATTCATCACCAAAGTGGCAAAAAATAATAAAAGTCGCCAAGGGGATTCTATACTAAAACTGTGCTCATTTTAGTTTGTGGATGATAAAATAAAGGGGAAAAAACCTATAAGACAATTCGATAAATTTAAATAAACATTATAAAAAAAATTAAATCTAAATAAAATTTTAAATCATCTATGACATCTATTTTAGCGTAAACAGGAATAATTTTTAAATTTAACATTCATGTGTAAAAAGGTTTTTCTTTTTTATATTAAAAAAAATAAATGAAAAGTTGTAAACGTGTTATATTGTTGGTCTCAGCTTGAAATTACAGCTCAAAGAAGAATGTAGGGGAAAAACACAAAAAATCATATTTTTAAAAATATCGAAAATTTAAAGTATATTGTGAATCTGCACATATTCCTCAATCTAGAGTGCCCACCAGCAGCCGAGCGGTTTTGCGCTCAAAAGCTGGTAAACGTGAGGTGCCGGATTCGATCCCAGGTCGCGCTCGTCAGCCTAGCTGTTCAGAGTTTTCTGTAGTTTTCTCTGAAACTTGTGTAAATATGGGCTAGGACCCCTTAGAAAAACCCCCACGGATGCCATCCCCCCCTCAGACACAGGACCTACAGCAGTCAATCAGCCTTATTCCCAAATTCAATCCTCTATCTAGAAGGAAAAAAAATAATGTGCCATATATATATTTAATCTACATCGCACACAGGCAAAGATACAAATATCGTCTTTTATTAGTATAAAACCAGGCTTTGCCTGTCTCACGGGAAAAAAGAAAAGAAAGAACTTACAAGCCAACTTGATTGATTGAAATCAATATTTCAAAAATAAATAATTAATTCAAATAAAATATTATGATGTCAGTTTCAAATATATATATATATATATATATATTTTATTAAACAATTTAAACATTTAAATAAACGTTAATGATTATTGGCGACTATTTTCAGCACAGCTTTAATATGGAACACGCTTGGCAGTTTCAATCATTTTGTTTGCCATTTTAGCGGTAAATTGAAATGGTTATTGCAATTGCGTAAGTAAAGACCTTGACATCAATCATCACATAGCAAAAAAAAAAAAAAATAAATAAAAGTCACCAAAGAGGTTAAAGCTGTGTCGACATTACTTTTGTGAATAACAAAATCAAGGGGGAAAAATTGATTATTTGAAATTAATATTAAAAAAAAAAGCATTATGTCAGTTTTATCAGATATTTTTTTGTGATACAGATTTAAATAAAAATAAATTTATTATTATTTTTAATCACTAGGGGGCTCCGCCCCCTACTCGCTCCGCTCACCAACCCCCCGACTCACTTTACTTATTAACACATGCAGAGCTCTGCCTGCCTATTCGCTGCTTTCTTTCACTGAAAAGGAATATTAATAGTGCATATTACAAGATAAAAACAGAAAATCATTATGGAAATCCTCATAATAGAAAAGAATTCATAATATCTAGACCATTTTGCATTGCAGCTTTAATATATGACCCTTTTTATTTCTTTTTTACAACCTTAGATCCAGACCGCAGTACCCCTATCGGTAGAGCGCTGAGCTCGTAATTGGAAGATTACGGGTTCGGTTCTCGAGCCGGCCAAAGACCTTTGTATAATGGTGGCTGGTGCACGTAGAATATGTCGTGGCCGCTAGAGGTCTGCACGGGCCGAATTTTTCAATCCGTTCTTGGGCCGGGCCTAAATTTTTTTTGCAAGCTCGGACTGGGCCAGGCTCGGGCTCAGTTTTTTTGTGTATACTCGGGCCGGGCAGGGCCTGAATGAAATTTTTTCCGGGCTGTGTCAGCCCGAATCTTTTTCTGGTTTCATCGTTAATCAACGAAAAAGGAAAATGGTAAAATATTTCTTCAGTCATTTATTTCACATAATTTTACAGGCTACTATATCACATAAAATTTTATTTTGTTAAAAAATGTCTGTAACTTCAATTTAATTGCTTATCAGTCTGTCTGTTCGCAATCTGATTTCTCTCGAATATTTTAGCATGTCTCGAAATTAATATATTTTATTTCAAGTAATATTAAATGGTTTCCTATTCAAAATAGTATGCATGTCACTACTAGTTTGCGCACATGTTCAAACGAAAGAAATTAGATATGTTACTGTGTATAAGGCATTGTGTCTTATGGTCTGTAGAGTTTAGGTGGTATGAAGGCTATAAAAATCCTGCCGCTGTAACTTTTTCTCTAAATTCCCTTTTCTTTTCTCCAGTGCATTGAATGAAAGTAGCATAAATTTTAGCATGTACAAAAGCCTCTTTACTATAAAATATAATTGGATTACCATTAAAATTTTGTTTACCGGATCACATGAAAGATTCGTATACATTACGGTACATAAGAGAAAGTGGTTGAACGTGCATTTTTATTAGTAATAACCATTTTAAATACCGTCCTATAGTGTATGATGAGTGCTAATATTTTCGATTTGACTTTTTGTCTGTCTTTGTGCCTTCTGTACGTCTGTAATAATGAACTTTTGTTTATATATAATTATCTTGTAAAAGTTTAGCAATTTTGTTAAAGAAGATTCTATTGCTTCGCTATATAAAACCTCTGCAAAACACATACTAAAAATCTTTTTCATAGAAAGGCATGAATATTTTTAATCTTTCATATTTTTGAATTGGGCCGGGCCTGACTTTATTGTTTTTTGTCCGGGCTGGGCCGGGCCGGGCCAAATTGACACCGTTATAGAAACTTTTTACTAGCTACTTTTTGAAGCTTTTTACTTACTAGTTAACATCTATTTCCAGAAGGCTTAAATGCTTAAAAATGAAATTCTTATACCTACTCAGTATTCACAGAATACGTACAGTCGGTAACAAAAGTCTCCGAACACTAGTAAAAATTCCTATATAAAAAAAGAACACTTAATACAGTTTTGTGAAATAAATCCTTGTCGAATCCTGTTCTTAGTCAGTCTAAAAACAGAATTCGACAAGGATTTATTTAACAAAACTGTATTAAGTGTACTTTTTTTATATAGGAATTTTTGCTAGTGTTTGGAGACTTTTGTTACCGACTGTACTGAATTCTTGGTGCAGCCCTTCTAAAATATAAAATAATTCTGAAAAAAAAAAAAAAAAACAGTTGTTTCGGATAAAAATAATAGTACAACATTTCATCAGGCAAAAAACTATGATTTTTTTTTTTTTTTTCAATTTATGGTATTTGCTGACAAAGTTTATTTATTGAATTTGAACGACAGATCTTTAGCATATTGAACTGTTAGAATATGTAACCAGACTTGAACAGAAATATAAATTTAACAAATGCCAATGCATGTAGTGCAGTATGCTATACGGTACAAAAAAATGCAGTTTGCTCTCAATATTTTTTACATTGACATTTTTAACATCATGTAAATATTCATACATTGAACTGTTTTTTAAATTTATAATTAAAAGTAACATAAATTGAGAATCTAAGACTTTTTTTTTTCACTACTGTTCGGATACAATTTATTTATAGTCAAACTATCTAATTACAAGTACAGTTTTATTCAAATAGTAACGGAGAAAACAAAAAGATTGCTTTTACTTTGGTGTGTCTCTGTACTGTTGTAATATAATCATCATAACTGAGCTTTGCGAGTCATAACAAAACTATCTTTTAATCAGGGATGTGATTAGCAAAAAGATAAAGATGAAACTATTATATGCAAAGACAAGACATTGAAATTAAATATTAGAATTTTTATGACAAAATCTATTATATTTGAGCAATAAATATATTTTATAATCTTCAATTTATAAAAAAAAAAGAAATTATTTTATGCTTTAGTATTCAATTAAGTTTTATTTCATTTACCAATTGAACAAATTCACATTCGAAAGACAAAAAAGGTTAAATTTTAATCATCATAAAAGTATGTTATTTTCTTAATAGAAGTAATTTAAAGCAAGGACATAAAGTAAAAATTAATATCAGTAAATAAAATAAAAATTTAAACTTAAGTTGAAAAGAAAATATAAAATTATTACCTGTATAGCAATTCATACTTAGATGTGATGTCGACTTGTTTCCAAAGAATTACCAGGGAAATGTGCCTCAATCGTGCAGCTTTTTAATAAACACTGCACAATTCAGACACTCACCAGGCTTTCAGTTTTCAAGTTCTACATTGTCTTCTACAGGAGGGGTGCCTTAGAGGGTGGTCTGTCAGAGTTCTTCTGTAGGAGGGCTGTCTCAGCTCTCAGCATTCTCTTACTGAGCTCATTTAGGTTCCAAGAGAGAAATCTTTTCTTTTGCTCTATGAATATTAAAGAATTAAGAGATCTAGTACACATTGAAAAATGAGTAAACATTAAATATAAATAAGAAAGCAGGAGGAAAATAATAATAATAATAATAAATAGAAAAGTTGTGAGGAAATAAGATTGAGTCAATTGCAGGTCACCACAGGTCAGCTTCGGTAAAACATTGTGAGAAATCACTGGAAATTAATTATAATACTTTTATTTTTACTGCTAAAAGTGTTACTATTAAATGTGTTTTCATAATGTGGTGCTTTGTTAACTAAGAGTCAGCAACAAATCATTTGCACCCGACTAATGAAAAAGTACAACATTTTCTTTGCTTACTTAAGTTACCTATGAACTATTATAAAAAATAATAATAATAATCTACAAATTCTTGAATAGGTTTGCCATTACCAATCTGATTTTATAATAAATGAATTTGGATTGTCTTAAAAATATGAATTTATATATATATATATACAGAAGTTAATCCAGAACAAATTTAGTGCCGCAATGAGGTACTTTCACAAAGTCAACTTTTTGCAATGAGGTACCTTCACAAAATCAACTTTTAGCAAAGAGGCACCTTCACAAAGTCAGTTCTCTTCAATATATCTGCACACTAAAAAATTTTATAAGCTTTGTTACATTGAACTAAAGGGCAAAATTAACGGTCGCCACCGGCCACGTGGCGACTAAATAAAAAAAGATGGCGATTAAAAATTATGCATCAATCGCCACTAAAGTCGCCACTTTTTATGATCATTAAAATAATCTAAAAATCGAGCGACGATAGGCAATCGAAGCCTTGTGATTTCCAATCTTTTTGCATCCATGGCATAAATGTCAATGTTCATTTTAAACTTGCTTTATTATATTCTACAACCTATAAAGAAGTAGAATTGTTTAATATGTCTCACTCATATAATTTTTTGGACCCCCCCCCCCCTCCCTTTCCCTTCCCCTAACGATCTGTGATCACACAGCTTATAGAAAGCTTTATAATTTCTAATCATTCTCCATTTGCTGCAAAAATATAAATATATATTTTAAACTTACTTTATTAGATTCTAGAATCTGTAAAGAAGTAGAATTGTTTAATATCTCTTACTCATAATTCTTGTAATCCCCCCCACCCTCCTCCAACGATTAGCAATCACATGCTCCACTGAAGTCTTGTGGTTTACAATCTTTCTCTATCCATAACATAAATGTAAATATCATTTTAAACTTTCTTGATTAGATTCTAGAACATATAAAGAAGAATATAGATGTACCCTCCCCCCCCCCTCCCCACTCACACACATGTGAGCTCCATTTCCACAAGCAGTTAATGATCAAATGTCCTGCAAAGCACAATCTTTTTCCATTAATATCTCCATAGTATTTAGTGTATATTTAACCCATTTAAAATAGTTGACAAATGTGTGTATCAAAATTTGATTTGACTTAAATGTGTATTTTTCAAATATTTTTGTATTTGCTTTCTTTTGTGTAGAAATCTTCCTTTTCCCTTCCAATTTTAAAGTAGAAATCTCCCTATTTTTAAAGCTACAAATTTGGCAGCTAAGTTTCCATATCTATACTTTTTAAGAGGAAGTATTTTAACTCTATTGAAATAAAATCATTTAAAAAAGTGTGTCTTTAGAAATAAGAAAAAATAAATAAAACTGTTAACTGTATTTACACATGACCATGTAAAAGGTTGTGATGATGATGAATCAGCTGATTCATTTACTAGAAAATATCAATGTGAACTGTGAATGATAACAGCTTATTTCACTTAAATAAATTGAAAAAAAAAAGTACTACTGAATTATCTGAAAGATAATAACTTTTGCTGTTATTATTACAGTCCTAAGCAGATTTTAATTTAGGATGTGCAATTTAGGATTTTTTAAAAGAGTGTAATTACAAATTACAATTTCAGTGTCCCTGTGTTAATTTTATTATTATATGTATTTCCTATTTTCATATTTTTCTTGTGATAATTATACCGCAAAATGGTGACAATGCTTTTTGCAGTCTGAAAGAAATAGTCTTATCATGTGAAAAGTGGCCACTAACTTAAAAAAGTGGCTACTAATGAAACTGACAGTACCGGCCACTGGCCACTAATGAATTTTCCCAGTTTTGCCCTTTACATTGAACGAATACATAAAATACCTCAGTTTGTATATTTACTGGAGAAAATGGTAAATAAAGTAAACACCTTCTTATCTTACATATAAGAAATAACTCTGCCACATATATATTTATTTTACAACTGTTCCTAAATGTATTTTAAAATTTTAAAAACTGCTTTGCGCATTTCAGCTAATTATTCTGAAGCATTATTTGTTTTCACAAACTTATTTGATGTTTTCACAAATTATTTCATAAATTCACAAATGGGGTACCATTTTTAAAAAGCTGGATTAAACCCTGATATATCTATGTATATACACATACTATGTTAAATAATTTTACTTAATTTTTTGTCAGAAATCTGTAAGAATTTCCTCATACATTAACTATTAACACAAAAATGACATACAGTAGAAGATCTTTATAACGCAATTCTATATATGCAATTCTCTGTATAACGCAAAATTTCTTGGATAGAAACAATGAATTTTGGAGTTAAGAAATACTTTCTAAAAAACTGTTACTTTGTTGAGAAGTAAGTGTGATACATTTGTTTTTCTTTATCTGTTTAATTCAGAGATTTTTAATGAAAAAATTGCTATCAATTTTTTTTAAGTGAGCAATATAATGAATGATTTTGTACAGGCATGTATATGGACTATCTTTATAAAGTAAATTTTAGAATGAAAGTTATTACCCACCCAATTTATGTTCCAATAAATGTAACTTTAAAATGTCCTACTCTGTTTTGATATGTTTCAGACATATTTGGCCATGTTTACAAGGTAAGTTTGACGATGTGTGAAATGTGATCTATATAATGCAAAATTCTATATAACGCAAAACCTTGTGTTTTTAGCTTTGCGTTATAAAGATCTTCAACTGTATTTTTACTATGCAACTTTTCTTCATCCTTTTTTTTTTATTGCAAGAAATATTTTTAACACTAATTACTGCATAAATGACCAAAAGAAATATGGTTCTTGCGCATAATTTATTATTAATAATTTACTTTTTCTGATTAAAGAAAAAACAATTCATTACATGTTACTTTTATCACTCTAATTAACACAATATTTTATTTTTACACTTAGAAAAGGGTGTAAAACATTTAAAATAATAGAACTACTCAACGGGATAATTGAATTTTCAACTACAACTTATTATTTCATTAAATGTAATAAGTGAGTTGTTAAAAGCATAATTCATTTGGCATGTAAAAATAAATATATTAAATAAATTTACATTGTGTAGAGCACAAATAAAGTACACAACTAAATAATCAAAGTTATATTTAAAAGAAGGATTTCCAAAGCCTGTATTCAATTTAATACATATTGTTTAACAAATTAAGAAAAAGTTGTTTGTACTTAAAAGTGCTGGATATTTCAATCAATTTCTGCAAAGTTTGCATTAGTTTTTAAAGTACAAAAGTTTGTAATTATCAGTTCAAAAATCTTCAATATTTAGAATAAGTAATAACCATGAAATACATACATATTATTTAATAAGCAAGCTGAAAGTTCCTTAAATTACTTAAGCTTTCAAATATAATGAAGCATGACTTTAAAATGAATTATGTCATTTTAATGGAGAAAAGTGCCCAGATTAACATAATGAATGCAACACAAAAAGGTAATATGAAAACAGTGCATCACATAGAGTAAGTTATGTCTCAAAAATTATGGAATACAAGGTAAAAAATGAACGAAATTTTAACGAATGTATAAAGCACTTATTAAATCAAAAACACAAAAAATATTACTTAAATATTCAACCATATAAAACATGGGATATAAGTCGTATTATTGTACTTAACAACCACTGACTTAAACAACTTAATAATAGAAAATATAAAGAAGAAATTTCACTATTACCTTCATTCAGGAGAAAAAGCTTCATAAGACTTCGGTTGCAAAAACTCCGGCAAATTTTCAATTAAAAAGAAAGGTGCTTTTTTCGATAATCTAAAATGTTCAATTAAATTTATGAAATTACGAATGTTCGACTTCTAAAACCACCACAACAATTCTGTCACACACTTCTAATAACAACAAACCGTCCGCCATTTTATCTTTCCACGCACAATATTCCGTTTCGAATGCTATTCCGGCTGCTCTGAGCTGTCGGAACAAGATAGAAGCATATTCCGTATATTCGAAAAGCCTGGATCCCGGTTTTTGCTGGGAGAATAACTCTTCTTCGGAATCCCACTCGAAATCTCCCCATTCCGCATGAAATTCCGATTCCGAAGGAGGGGAGAATACGGCCCCATATAACGCCGGGCGCTCTACTGAACACGCTGTACGAGTCGTACAGCGTGTTCAGTACGAGTCGTACAGTACGACTCGAATTTTATTCCATTCGTTCCGGGTCGATTAGTTGTGAATGATGAATTGAATATGAATCATTGTCCTCGTTCTGTAAAAACACAATACATACAATATAGCGTTTAGCAGCGTCCAGATTTTCAAAAATTAAAGGTTAGTATTCCAATTCAAGCTATAAATTGAATTTTGATATGATTTATTTAAAAAAAAAAATTAATATCACTTCTTTTTCCTTTATAATCAATTTTGTCAAAATTTGCTTAACTTTTGAATGATATTTCAGTATATTGGATATATGAACTGAAGTATGCCCGTGTGTGCTGTTCCTACTTGTGCAACTACTCATAGATCTGTAGATAAAACCTTGTACAGATTTCCCAAAGACAGGCATTATGCTCGTATTTGGGTACGAGCTTGTTTGAAAAAAAATGCTTTTGACACGAAAACTGCTTTTATGTGCTCATTGCACTTTGCTGAAGAAGCTTATCAACGCGACCTTAAATATGATATATTGGGTTATTCGTCCAAGCGAAATCTACGAAAAGACGCGGTACCCACATTGCATTTACCAAAACGCTCTTCCAGTATATTTCGTATAAATGCGGATGAGCCCATGAAATCGGAAGATATGTCCGAAGATGGGTTCGTTAATTGGTCTAATAATTTGGATAATTCATGTCTAGTTCCAAATTTTCATGCAAATTTTTTTCATTCCAACCTGAAATACCGCACAAGTTCTTCCGAATATTGCTGTCATACATCATTTGATTCCTCTATACAGAAAGAGGATATCAGCTCTGAATATGCACCAACAAAAGAAGATTCTGATTCAACATCTAAAAATGCAGGTGCAGACTGTGAAAATTCTGATGAATTGATGAAACATTTTGATTAAAGTGTAACTGTAAGTAAATATTAAAAACTGTTCTTATATACAAAAGATTTTTCAATTATAATGTCCTTGTTCTGTTCATTTAGGAGCTGGTTAAATTAACGAATTCTAATTATCTAATGTTAGATCTATGTTGTATTTAATAATTAAATGTTTCTGTTATGTTTAATTGTATAGCGGTTGATATGTTTGTCTAGCTGGGGGAGAGTAATCTGCTGGACATATTCACCTATACCTATTTAAACTATTAACTTACTCTACTCTCTACACTGCTGTATTATCAGTAACTAAGTTTCACGTGTATTTTACTAATTACTTTTGAGCAGAGTAAATACATGCTACGTTTAATAGTTAATAAAATTATTTGGGAAAACGATGCATAGTTCAACAAATAGTTTTTTTTTTAATAGTGCAGTTTTACTCTCTCAACTGCATACTTTTATATTTATTGATGTTTATGCTTAAGAATAATTTCTTGTATTCTACAGGCATTAAAATCTGTAGATCTACTTTTGTACACTTTGAGGAGTTCTTTTTGGTGTAAGTGTTACGATGAATCTATTGAAAGAATTATTACCTCTTGGTCTAATAGTATTTTTTTATAGGTAGTTTATGTTTTGTATTTATTGCTTTATTTTGTTTTTGTTATTTAATTGATTTGAGATATATTTTAAATTTTCAAATATATAAAATATGCTACTAATATGTTTATAAATTAACAGAAAGTATAATACTTATATGTTTATATTGAAAATATGTATTAATCCCTTAGTCATTTGTTAATAATCATTTATTAAACAATTTTAGCTTTTTTTTTTCTTTTTTGCTTGTATCTGAAAATATTCCAATGCATTTTGGTAAAATTATATAGGTGAAAAATTGGCCTTTTTTTTTTCTCTTCTCTTCCAACATTGATGTTCCGGGGTATATCCTTACAAAATGACCCCATACCAAACTTAAGGATAAAATGCCAAGTATTTCAACCTTGTTTTTTTTTTTCTGACCTTGTGCTTGTATTAGTGACTTTTTTGTTCTTCAGCTTTCTTTGCACCACCATTTTATTTACACTTAAGTCTGATTGGCTTTTGCAGTGATTTGAACTGAGCGGAAATTCAAGAAATTTCTTTGCATTCCATCTTAATTGTGCGATGTTCACTCTGCTGATGCTCTTTGATTAAGAGGGGACAATACCTAATCTCGCCAGCAGCCTTCGCCCATGTTATTCTATGGGAAAATTTGTTGCTACAATTACACATTACCTAATGAATATGTTTAAATTCTGTTTTTGCAGTCAGAAAATTCATAACTGTTAAATGAGTACTCATTTTTGAAAAATTCATTTTTTTTTTAATTTTTACATTTTAATTTTGAGTTCAAAAATGAGATTTTTCACAAAATGCATTTTTCTCATTTTCTAATCGCAAAATGAAATACTAAAATTAAAAAAAAAAAAAGTCAATTTTTGGAAAACAAGTACTAATTTAACGCTTATGAATTTTCTAAATGTGAAAACAGAATTGAAAAATATTCATTTGGTAATGAGTTATTATGTAAACAAATTTTCCCATAGAATAACATAGGCGAAGGCTGCTGGCGAGATTAGGTATTGTCCGCTCTTAAGGCCATTGACACCAATTATTTTTTAATAGCTTGGAACTCATGGGGAAGAAAATGAACATTGTTTGGGTACTTATATCCTATCTGGGATTAATTGGTTATGAATATGTATTATTTAAATACATGTTTGTATATATTTTAAGTGATAAAGCAGGGTTCGCACTAAGGAAAAAAAATGAGTGGGATTCTCCCACTCTAACAAAAAAATTAAGTGGGATTTTGAAAATTTAAGTGAGATTTTTGAAATTTATGTCAGTAATTACATTTTACAGAAATAAAGTATTTTCAAGAAATATCCAAATTACAGACGTGATTGCTGAAATTAGAAATTAGCTAAAAATTTTTCGCTAATATGATTGATTGGATGATTAGTTGAATATTGATAACATCACTTTCAATAAACTGATGACATAAACAGTTATATGCATAGTTTTTATCTACATTAAGCATTTTAAGGATTTTTTCATTAGCGTAAAAAAATTCTTCAATATGCCTGCAATAACTTTTATATCAACATAAAATCTTATTAAAATTTCACACTATGAGTAAAACAAAATTTTCAAACAAATATAGAATATGATTTTTATGTATGTACATTAATCATTCATATAAAAGTAGCAGTAGCTAATTATTAGTTTCAAACGCGCATAAAACCAACTGAGTATTAATTTTCTTAAATTGATTTGGAAAAAATCTTCATTTCCCCCATGTTTATAAATTTGGTATAGATATGACATCCCATAAAGATTTAATTTAATTGAGAAAAAATAAATAGATTCATTAAGTTCAGCACTAAAGGTCTAAAATAATTACATATGTCAGAAATATTGCTTTATTGTTTCTAGAATTGATCATTAACAACAATCGTATTCTGGAGATGGGAAAGAGGAGGGGGGGGGGGAATTAAAAAAAATAATTACAGAGTAAGAAATATTAAACTCTTTCAATTCTACTCCTCGAATCTAATAAAGCAAGTTTAAAATGAATATTATAAATATAATTTGCGTTGCAGATGGGTAAAGATTGGGAAACAAGACTTCTGCAGAACATTTGATTACTGATCACTAGATGGAGATAAATAAAGGGGGAGGTGGGCAAAAAATAATTACATGAGCAAGAAATATTTAACAATTGTATTTCTTTACAGGTTCTAGAAACTCATAAAGCAAGTTTGAAATGGATATTGACATTTATGTTGTGGATGGAGAACGATTAGGAATCAGAAGCTTTTGTAGAACATTTGATCGGCAATTGTTTCCTTTTTATTTATTTATTTATTTATTAACGAACGTGATCCGCGATTTTTTTAAAAACGGAAAAAATAAATTCGCAGAGTTCAATGAATTAGATAAAAAAAAATAATAAATAAATAAATCGTGGGAAAATAAGTGCGGGAAAAGCGCGCAATTGAAAAATTTTTAAGTGGGATTTTTTTTAATATTGCGCGATCCCGCGCTCTAGCGCGAACCCTGTAAAGATGGAGGGAAAAAAAGTGAATTAAAGTAAGAATATATTTCTTTATTTTCCCTTAGCATGTGGTAATACGAGTGCTTTTTAGAATATAATTTATAGGGGATCATTCTCTCCTCCTCTTGACCAAAAGGAAAAAAAAAGTTTTTTTTATGAATGAAAATGACATAACAAAGAATGAATTTCAACAGACTATCTATTATCAGGTAGTATATTGATTGGTTCATAAGATAGCTATATATTAAAATATATATTATTAGATATATGTGTATACAGTCAACTGCCTCTAATCCACAGACCTATAATCTGCAACTGATTTTTTAATGTAAACAAAGAAATATTCAGCTGATATTAAAAAAAAAAAAAAAAAAAAAAAAAATCGAAACATTTCTCACATTTTCTTTTTTTTTTTAATCAAATTATTAGTAAGATTCTATTCCTGTAATTTGCACAACCTTTGGACAAAACTTCTGCAGATTAGAGGGAGTTGACTGTACTATTAAAAAAAGCTATATTTTGCTGTTTCCTCTAAACTTTCATACATGTATATGGTTGAAGCAAATTATTACCTATTTATGTACCAATGATTTCCTTACTCAAGAGGCAAGAGTTCCAAATTATTAAAAACATGGCTGCCATCTTTGCAGGTAGGTTGGGTGACATCAGCATCAACAGTGTCTTCTCTCCTACCCCCCCCCCCACCCCATCCTAAAAAAAAAAGCCCCTATTAATGGAAAAGGAAAGACATTTCTTGACCACACACCTTTGATAGATAATTTGATAGGCTGTCAGATAAAGGGCAAATCTAGAAAAATTCATTAATGGCCAATGGCATCAATTTCATTAGTTCTTGGCATTAGTTCTTTTTACACAAGACTATTTCTTTCAGACAGTAAGAAGTTTTGTCACCATCTTAGTGCACCACCACAAGAAAAATAAGAAAATTAACGCACGGGCAATGAAACTGTAATTTGTTAGTTATACACATTATTAAAATCTTAAATTACACATCCTAAATTGAAATTTATTTAGGATTGTAATAATAATAGTAAAAGTTTTTATCTTTTAGTTAATTCGGTTATATAGTACTTTTTAAAATTCCTTTAAATGAAATAAGCAATTATCATTCATAATTCACATCGATATTTTCTAGTAAATGAATTAGCTTGGCATAATCACTAACTTTTATATGGTCATGTGTAAACTGTTAACAATTTTATAATTTTTCCTTATTTCTAAAGACACACCTTTTAAATGATTTTATTTCAGTAGTAAATTAAAGTATTTTCTTTCAAAAAAGTATAGATACAGAAATTTTAAATGAACTATTTAGCTGCTAACTTTGCAGCTTTAAAAATAGAGATTTTTATATATGAAAATGGGAAGGATAAAATATTTCTATATCAAAGAAAGCAAATAGGAAAAAAAAATGCACATTTAAGCCAAATCAAGTTTTGATGCACACATTTGCCAAATAGCTGAAATAGGTAAAACATACAGTAAATACTTAGGAGAAAATAATAATAAAAGATTGTTTCTGGTACCACAGTCAAAACTGTGGTACCAGTGGCTGAGCGAAGGTACCAGTTGTTGAAGAAGAGTGATGTTCATATTTCAGTGTGTCTGGGCCATTAATGTTCAATATCGATCTTCATTGGGTGTTATTTCACATCTATTATGACATTGCCCTGGTTTTTGCTCTACATTTCCAGTTTGCAAAAAATGGTACCAGATCATGGAAATCACACTTTATGAAATTCTAATGGCTTTTGCTGTGCTTCTTCGATTTGTATTTGATCCCCTTCTAACTGACCAACAACTACCCTAGCTTCTAAATCGATTAAATGACTTCATTGAGACATCACACTCATCGAAACAACGCACTTACTTAATGTCGAGCATTTTTTCCTGCTTTGTCTTTCATTAGGTTGAAAGCCAAATTTCATTAGTATTGTTTTTAACGTCAAACTAAAAAGTTTACTCCTAAGTTTGAAAATGAGAAAATTTTTCATTTGTGGCTCTTTTCTTTCATTTTCTGGAGAAAAAAAATTCAGTTAGCTATATCATTATTTTATATAAGATTTGTAATATCCTTCAATTGTTTTGAGTAGTGCATATATATGTTTCACAAAGATGGATCTAAAATTAAAACCAAGAATGACCAACCAATCCCTAGCTAATGTATAAATAATAACTGTAAACATATTTGTAAATATGAATTTTTCTTCTATCAGACATTTTTTAATAGAACAATTTCCCTAATTTATGTTAAGTGTAAAAGAATTAAAATTTCATAATGAATATTTTCTTTACTTTTTTAAAGCTATAAAAGATAGTGATTTTTATATTTTTGAGTTTTTTATTTTTTTCTGCCTACTACCTATAAATTTTGTTGGCTACAAATTTGTTAGGTGTGTTCAAAGAAGTTATTATTATGAAACTTTTACTAAGTCCGTATAAAGTTATAGATGTGTATTGTACTGAATTTATTTAGTTTGTTGCTCATTTTGAAATCTCAAGTTCACTTTAAGCTTCTAAGCATAAAAAATGTTAGTCATCATATTAAATATATATTATTCATATGTCAATAATTTGTTAATAGAATACTTTGCTTCGTTAAAATCAAATTGTGAGAGAATGGTAGAATTAAGATCTGATTATGACTTGTTCGAATAACTTTTTTCTTTCTTTTAAAGCTGAAAGACAATGGATTGCATACTCTTATTTAGAAAAGACAATATGTGCTCAAAGAGGTTATTACTGTGAATTTTTTTAAAAATCTGTATAAAGTAATCTATTGTACAAAATCATATATAGTTGGTTGCTGATTTCAAAATCATATCGTGAAATGTTGAAACTATTTGTATTTCCATTTCGTGTACATTACACTAATAAAAGAAGCAAGTCTTCAAAGTTGATGCCTGCATTTATTTTGAGTTTTTCTTTTATTGATCAAAATTGCAATTAAAAAATAAGTAAATGAATAGGTAAAGATTATAGTTATTGACTGATTAATATCTTGAAACTATACCTATTAAATGTATCCATCTGATTTACAATGAGAAAATGTAGGTTTTAGGCTTCTACAGACAGCTGAAAAACTATCGTTTAGGTAAAAGTTTTTAACACTAAGATAATTTTGATTTTTTTTTTTTTTTAATCTCATGCAAGTTTTTTATATAAAATATCAGAAAATTCAGTTAAAAGGATTTTGGCAAAGGAATTACTTTTATATATTTTTTATATAACAACCCTAACAAAATATACAAGTTATTTTAATTAAATATTAAAATAGAGCTATCTTGAGTACTCTGCCAAATTTTGTTCGAGTACTCAGCCAATACTGAATAATCATAAGAATTTCATTATTTTTATACATTATTGAAGACAAATGTATTAATAACATGTTTATTAATAACTTAACTAAAAAATAATAAAAATAGAGAGTTTTTATAATTGTTGCTATAAACAGCTTTCTACAGTTGAAATCTAGGGGAATAGTTTGCCATCAAGTTTAATATAGGCATGATTTGAGTTTTTTTTTTTTTTGTCCATTTTAGCTATGAGGCTGTTTATAGCAGAAATTTAAATATAACAATCCTGTATATATGCAATAATTTATAAAAACTTAGTATATAAAATTTTATCTGTAAAATAGACTATATTAAAAAAAAAAAAAAAAAAAAAAAAAAAAAAAAAAAAAACCTAATGTAAAAGTAACATAAACAGAATTTAAGTTTTACATTCGTACAAATAAAAATAAGTCACTTTTATATTTTTAAGAAAAGATAGATTTTGAATTAAAATAATACTTGTGGGGAAAAAAAAATCTAGCATGTCATTAAAAATATATTTTAATAATCAAATCTGTTGTTTAGCAAATTACTGCCCACAACTGCCATTTTTTTTTTTTCTTTTTTCCTAGGACATGAAGATTAATAAAGCCTCTTATATTTAAATGATAAAATATTTATTTTAATGTTCTCATTTCATATGTATATTTTATGCTCTTAAATTAAGTCTCAGAATATAGGAACTTATATATTCTCTAAAAATTATCCAAAGATGATAATTTAGCATCTTAGAAAATTTTAAGAATAAAGTTATCAATTATTATGGTTTTAAATAATCTAAGCTGGAAGTACAAATATAGATATGAACTTAACTGTGTGTAATACACACACATATGACTTACTACATATATACGATTTACTACAAAAGTTCTGAAACATTTCATGAAAACATGCTTTTTGTGATAAGATATGCAAAATTCTTCACATGTGCATCAGTTATTCTTGCTTACAACTATTCTGTATTCAGCCAAAGTGCTACTTGGTACAGCACTGTTCTAAAATCAAGACTAGCTTATTATAAACTAGCAGGCTATGCCCGTTTCGCTGGTCACTATATTTAAATAAATTTTCAAAAGAATTGAATCACCATTTATTTTTTATATCACATTATAAATCAGGATTTTGGACCCACCCACAAATCCCAAAAAAAACCCGGGCGGGTTTTTTTTTGGTTTACTCAAAAAAGCCCAATAAAACCCACGCTCAAGTGGGTTTTCTTTTTTTTTTTTTTTTTTTTTTTTAAATCTAATAAAATTTTTCACTTTTAAAAAATTTATTATTTTTTTACTTATATTTTCTTATTTGACATTATTATATATAATAAATATTATGTAGGATAATAATTATATGTATAAGTATAATTATTATTATATCTACATATAACATAGCATATCATATTAGTGATATAATATATGCCAGTTTGAAATTATGTAACTATTTTTCAACTTTGTTAGAAAAATTCCTTTCATATCATTCATCTATCTACAATATCTCTTTTGAACAGAACAGTTTTAAAAAATGAAAGATGAGAAAAAATGAACAATATTGCAAGCCATTTTTGTATTTGTAAGTCATGATGAAAAAATAAAAGTAATACTTTGCCTAAAATTCTAAGGATTTAACAACAAATATTAAACATAACTAACAAATATAATATATTGACCCTGTAAGGTTCGATACAGGCAAAAAATAGTGTTCTTTTTTTTGCCCCTCGAAAACTTCAAATTCATTTAAAATGCCTTTTAAAAAGATTTAGTTTTATAAAAATGACCTTTCTATAAAAATTTTTCATGTTTCAGAATTATCTTTAATGTTTACCTATAACTTGGTTCAATGAAATGCAATTAACTTGATAATAAACATTTATATATAATGACTAATAAAATGGAAGGTGTTACACAATTTTTTTCTTGCAAAAAAAAAAAAAAAAAAAAAAGCATTCATTTTTCACAAAAATGAGCTTCAAAATTAAAAGCTGGGGGCACTCCTGACATGTAAGTGTAAAAAGTAGGCAGTGATAATTTTGTTTTGTATTCCTTTATTAAGTTTTCAAATATGAATCAAATGTCTGTTATCAATATTAACAAAAATTAAAAAAATATTTGCACATTTTTTTACTTTAACCAGGGCCCGAAATTTCAACTTAGATTACACTCGCTGAAAAGAAAAGTTACTCGCCACAAAATATGATTAACTTACTCTATTTTTTACGTATAAAGTGACCTGAATTTTTTATTGAAAAAAGAGGAAAATTTATGCAATATCTTTCATTTTATAAGAAAACAGAAGACATTCAATGGTGAAAAAGAGGTTATTTTAGAGGACACAAAATTGAATGAAAATTATTATAAAACTGATTCAAAAGCTACTTTACACAAATGGTGGAAACATTTTTATCTCAAATGATAAATTTGAATTGGTACACCTTAATTTAAATTAATAATATACGAATACGAGAGGAAAAATCCCTAATTTTTATAGGTGTCACTGGACAAAATAGATTTTTTTTTAAAATTAATTTTTGCTATAGACAAAAACTTTTTTTTTCTTTTTTGTGGTACTTTCATGTAGTTAAATAAAAAATTTTCGTAGACTTTTTTTTTTTAATTAAAATCATAATCATAAAACAAAAAAAATAAAAAATAAAAATGGCAAATAGAAAAATAAAATAATATTCGACCGACGAAACGATTTGTTTTAACAAACAGTTATTCTTTATCAACATTTTATAAAAGTTCTCACAAGTATAACCTAAATTATTTTTTTTTCACATGTCTGCATTTTTTTAGTTGAAGAAAACAGTCACTTTGTGGGAGCGCTTTTGCCAGAAGGACATAAAATGAATTCAACTAACTTTTGTATATTTTTGTGAGGTGGTGGTAGTGTTATCATTAAAACTAATTGCCTGCACTAGGGTTCTAGATCTTAATAAAAGAGTCCTCCGTGGGATCTTTCTAAGAGGTCCTAGCCCACATTTACGCTAGTTTTGGAGAAAAGTACGGAAAATTTCTAATGACTAAGCCAACGAGCGTGACCGGGTATCGAGCCCAGCGTCTTATATATATCAGCTTCTAGGACAGAACCTCTTGGTCACTGGTGGTCCTATTTTTATGATGAGGAATATTATTCATGTAAAAGTGAGAGCATACGTCAACCCATCGTGTACCAATCAAAGCATCACCTTTTTAATGATTTCATGACAATTTCAGTATTGGTTCCGTGTTCTGGATCAAAGAATCGTACAAATATAAGGAATGCTTTTATTTCTTTGTGATTCGAAGAATCTGAATAAGCATAAACCATAATATGCTTTGGCAAGTTTATTAGAAAGTTGTTCTTTTGCGAACCTAAAGCAGAAAAGTTAGTATTCATCGTTTGATACAGCTGATTGAGCTTCCCAGTTTTGTGAAATTTTTGACACTAAAGACTAAATCCTTTTCATTTGAAAAAGAGGACAGAAAATGAAAAACATAAAAAAGATATCTTTTTAGTTCTGTTTTTTTTTTTTTGTTTGTTTGTTTGTTTGTTTGTTTAAGAGGGCAGAATGTTGAAAAAGAAGCCTGTCTGTCCTCTTAAAAAAGGATGTCTTTTGTTTTCAAATGGCGATTTTTTTTTTTTTTTTTTTTTTTTTTTTGTAGCACCGTATACTCTAAGAATTCTATCTGTATTTAGACCGAAATTTTACTCGCCACAGTAAAATTTCCACTCGCCGCTGGCGAGCGGAAATTTCGCGCCCTGCTTTAACCATATAAAAATACATAATTATTTGTAATATGAAAATCGTACATGGTAGGTTTAAAATATTTTGCTTTTGTTACTAGATAACTTAATAAAAAAATACATTCAAAATTGTGATAAAATACTGAATAGAATAAAATAAGAATTCATTTTACAGTTTAGGCCAAACCAATATTAAGAATATGAAGGCTGTTTAATTTTTAATTAATTACTATTTTGTAATAAGTTTTCTTTTAGTCTAAAACTGTTCTGTTTTGAAATAAACTTAAAATTCAAACCCAACAGTGTTATTCTACATTTAATATAATAAAAAGCCCATAAAAACCTGCCCGGGCTGGGCTTAAAAAAAAAAAAAAAAAAAAAAAAAAAAAAAACAGGTTTTTTAAAACCTTGGTGTAAAGAATGAAAAAATTATATCTTCATGGGCTACTTGCTATGGTAACAGGCCCAATATCAACAACATTTTATGTATATTTTCTGCATGAAAACTTGTTGATTTTAGACTGTGGTAACATGCTCACACAAACATTGATAACTGGATGAAGCATACACAAATAGATTTTAACCACTGGTTCATATCTTAATACATCTGCATTTATATATGTTTAATATTATCTAATAATTCATTTTTTGATATCTGTGTATAAAAATTGTAAAGTCAATGAGATACTGTTGCATAATATATTGCAAATTGAATAAAATAAATAAACCAAGTAAAAAAAAAATAACCTCCAAAAATTTGCCCATGAATAAATCAGTATGAGAAAAATGGATTAGTAAACTAATATCTAGAAAGTGTATTTATTAATATTTAATTAACCAAATAGGTACAGTCGGTCAAAAAAAAATGAAACACCCCCACCTAACTCATCAGTAAATTGTTGCAGAAAGACACCGAAGGTACCATTCGTCAGGGAATTTTGTTCTCTTTTAAGCTAATTGGAAAAAAATAGCTTAAGGGGTCGTCTCCATATTGAAATCGTGTCAAACTTTAATTTTTTCAATGGTAACATATAATTTTGATTTCGGATATCGATTCTACAGTCAATTTCATCCCCAGATATAAATTTGGAAGTCATATGGTGTATAAGTTTAGGAGTTATACACGTCTAAACTTTCGAGCTTCTAATGTTAAAGTCTGATTACACATTTTTATTCATATCTCCTACATTTTTATTTTTTTTTACCTGGTTTTTTTTATGATGTTAATAACAGGTTTTCCAAACATAATTATGAGTTTCATTAAGATTTTAATGTTTTTTATCTATAGAATAAAAAATATTAAATTAATATTTTAAAAAATTATGTATTGTGACCTATAATTTTTCTAACAGATATCGATTTCTAGCACATTAAAATACGCGTATGCAAATTTGCAGCTCATTGGGCCAAATAGTTCTCGAGATATTCCAGAAAAACGATCGAAAATCAAGTTTGGGGGCCATATAACGATTACAAACTGTATTTACAAGTAGTATTCACAACAATCAGTTTTGAATTTTATTGCAGACGATATTAAGAAAAAAAAAGTTTTAATTCACTTTCGTATATTTTTAATTATTTCAACAATGTTTTTTTTTTTTTTTTTTTTTTTTTTTTTTTTTTCAACTGAAATAAATTGGAATTAATTCTGAAATAAATTGTATTATAATATTAGACATGCGATTTAAAAATGTAGTTTAACATTTATTTATTTTTATTTTTTATTTATCTCTTTCCTTACTATATTATATAATGTTTTCGTAATTTTCTTTAGAAGAATTGTGATTTCTAATTTATATAGTCGCTATTATTAATAGTGTTGGAAATATAAATTAACCAATTAAAATAATATAATATTATTGCAGAATAAATTATTTCTTTGAGTTGGACAGAACTTCATAGCTGAGAGATCAGATTTTTACTTTCCGAACTTACGTATGTAAAGGAAGTATTGTAATCGTGACAAAAAACCCGACCTTTGAGATTATGGGCTTTCTATACTTTTGAATTACACTGAATTCATTTTTACTAGTTTTCGATTATGAATGGGTGTATGTGTGTGAGTGAATACGACAGCGCCTAAATCCTCTGTTCAAATAAGTTGAAATATAGTAAGTTATTGTATGGCACCATAGCACGATCACTGTTGATTTTGGTGAATCTAGCACTTAAAAGTACTTTTTACAGGCACAAAAAAGAAATATTCTTTATCGTTATAGCCTATAGGGCCAGGTTTTTCAAACTGCGATAGCGTCTAGATACCATTTTTCTTTTGAGCTAATACGCGTGTTATAAATGTCCGTCGCACAAAGTGTATAGATTTTGATGTATCTAACATTAATAGTTTTTCACAGGGACACAACAAAACATTATTTATCATTATTGTCTATGGATCCAAATAAAATAAAATGCGATAGCATTTAAAAGCCTTATTCGTTTGAGTTAAAAACTTTTATACATGTTAATAATCACTCTCTCACAAAGTGTATAGATTTTGATAAATCTAGCATGTATAGTTTTTTTTTTCCTTTTTACAAGGACAGAAAGAAAAATTGTCATTATGGTCTATGGGCCCAATCGTTTTAAAATGCGATAGTATCTAAACACCTTACCCAGACAGCACATCGCTTCCCCAGGATATTATTAAACTGAAAATTTATGCACATGTTATACATTACCGTCGCACAAATTGTATAGATTTTGGTAAAGATAGCCTTTATAGATTTTTACAGGAACACGACAAAAAATTATATATCATTACGATTTATGGTTTAAAATTATATGAAGTGCAACAGCGTAAAATTAAGCAAGGGGAGAAAATACTTGAACTCCCTGTAATATTTTACCATATTACCATGTTTTTATTAACTTTGATTCTTGTTTGTTTGTTTGTTTATTTGTATGTTTTTTTTTTTTTTTTTTTTTTTTTTTTTTTTTTGTCCAGTACAAATCTTGCAATCGATTTTTAACTAACTTCCCGACTAGCCAGATATTTGAAATTTTCAGGACAGCTCACAACACGGTGACAATACATTTTTCTAATAATTTTAGTCAACTATTTCAGGTCCCACTGCCTTCGGCAACGCTTATATGATTCGACAGAAAATTTATTTAACAAAACTTCCCGACTAGCTAGACATTTGAAACTTTCAGAATAGTTCAGAACACGGTAAAAATGAATTTTTTAAAATACCTTTAGCCAATTGTTTAGGGTATCTGCTGCCTTCGGCAGCGTTATCAGTACGAAGCTTCCAATCGATTTTTCGCTAACATTTCGACTAGCTAGACATTTGAAACTTTTATGATAGCTCAAACACGGTGACAATACTTTTTTAATACTTTTAGTCAACTGTTTCAGGTCCCTACTGCCTTCGGCAGCGTTTATATGATTCAACAGAAAAATTATTTAACTAACTTCCTGACGACATTTGAACCTTTCACAATAGTTCAGAACACGGTGAAAATACATTTTTTAAATACTTTAGTCAACTGTTTCGGGTCCCTACTGTATTCGGTGCATTTATATGATTCAACAGAAAATTTATTTAATTATCTTCCCGAGTAGCTAGACATTTGAAACTTTTAGAATAGTTCAGAATACGGTGAAAATGCATTTTAAAAACATTTTTAACCAATTGCTTCGGGACCCTGCTCTCTTCGTTAGCGTTACCAGTACAAACTTGCAATCTACTTTTAACTAACTTCCCGGCTAGATAGCCATTTGAAACTTTTATAATAGCTCAAAACACGATAGCAAGGGATTTTTTTAATACTTTTTTCCAATTGCTCCGGATTCCCGCTGCGCTCATTAGCGTTTATATGATTCAACAGAAAATTTAAAAACATGGTATATAAAAGTTCTTTATATCTTGTAATTATTTTTATTAACTTCACTTCTTGTTTGTTTGTTTGTCCAGTACAAATCTTGCAATCGATTTTTAACTAACTTCCCGACTAGCTAGACATTTGAAACTTTCAGGATAGCTCAGAACACGGTGACAATACATTTTTTTATCACTTTTAGTCAACTGTTTCAGGTCCCTACTGCCTTCGGAAGCGTTTATATGATTCGACAGAAAATTTATTTAACTAACTTCCTGAAAAGCTACGACACTTTCAGAATGGATCAGAACACGGTGAAAATGCAATTTTTTAATTCTTTTAGCCAACTGTTCCTGGTTCCTGCTGCCTTCGGCAGCGTTACCAGTACAAAACTTGCAATCGCTATTTAACTAAATTAACGACTAGCTAGGCATTTGAAAATATCACCTACTTTTATTTGAATTTAGGCATTTTCATTAAAAAAAATATCTATAATTTCAATCATGGACTGGATCTTGCTTCCTTCTTTACCAAATACTTCAACACGCACAAATATCAGCTACCTTTGATTAAATTAAATTGCATTAAAATATATATATATATAAATAGAAAGAAAAGAAAGAAAACAAGATACACAATAAGTATACAGTTATAGAATTGAACCTGCCTCATTATTTACCAAATATTTCGATACATACAAATATTGCTTGAATCGATTACATTCTCTCGCACTAAATTTAAACAAAATAACAAATGAAGTCATGAACTGGAACCCGAATCCTTTTTTTTTACCATATACTATGACAGCAAACGCTAATTTTTCTGTATAAATCCAAACTTTCTGCAACTCCGAAAACACTTAATCCCAAACTTTCATCAAAATCGATACATCCGTTTCCGAGTAACCCGAATTTGGGCGATATGTTGCAATTTGTCGATAAAGGTTTAACTGATCACGCCATTTTTTTCAAAAGATGAGAATAAGTCCAAACATTTTTGCATCCCTAAAAACACTAACCACAAACTTTATTTGAAATCACTATATCCATTTCCGATTAAGCCTATTTCTAAAGCTTGATGCAACTGGTCGATATATGGTAAACTGCGAACAATTTTTTTTCTGAAGATAAGGATATGTCCAGTTCTTTAAGCACCCAGAAAGTTTTTAACCCTAAACTATCATCAAAATCCCTATATAAATTTCTAAATAAACCCAACTTCTGCTATAATTTGCAACTGGTCGATAAAATGTTAATTGAGAACGCGATTTTTTCTGAAGATAAGGATAAGTCTAATCATTTTTTCTCATCTAAAAGCCGTAACTCCAAACTTTCATAAAAATCGCTTTGTCCATTTCCGAATAAACTCAATTTCGACCGTATTGTGTAATGTGTCGATAAAGAGTTAACAACGAATGCGATTGTTTCTAAAAATGAGGATATTTCCAAAAGCTTTTTCTCATCAAAAAGTCCTAACTCCAAGTTTTTATGAAATTCGCTATGTCTATTTTTGTGTAAACCGTATTTCTGGCAAACGTCGCAATGGGCTTTTAAAGGTTTTACAGAGAACAAGAAATTTTCTGAAGAATAAAATAATTCTAATTAATTATGCAACCTCAAATTTTCATCATAATCCTTATACCTATTTACAAGTAGACCCAATTTTTGTCATATGTTGCAATTGGCCGATAAAGGGTTAATTGAGAACGTTATTTTTTTTTCGGAAGATGAGGGAATAACATTCGTTTTAGCAGTCCCCGAAAAAACTTAGTCCGAAATATTCATCAAAATCGCTATATCCATTTCCATGTAAACTCAATTTCTGCTATGTGTTGCAGTTGGTCAGTAAAGAGTTAACTGTGAATGCTAATTTGCCTGAAGCAGAGATCCAATCGTCTTTTCTCATCAAAAAGCTCTAACTGTAACCTTTCAGAAAAAACGTTTTCTCAATTTCCGTATAAAGATAATTTCTAACATACGTTGCATTTGGCCTTTAAAGGATTAACAACGACAAGGAATATTTATGACAGTGAGGATAATTTCTTCATCTAAGAATCCCCGAAAGCACTTAATGCAAAACTTTCATCAAAATCCTTATATCAGTTTCCAAATAAACCCAATTTATTTCATTTGTAGCCATTGGCCGATAAGGGGTTAACAGCCAACGCAAATTTTTCTGAAGATGGTGGTAAGTCTAATATTCCGAAAAAACTTAACCCAAAACTTTCATCAAAATCCCTAGAATCATTTTCGAGTAAACCCAACTTCTGCTATGTATTGCAATTGGCCGGTAAAGGGTTAACTGTAAACGCTAATTTACCTGAAGATGAAATCCAATTGTTTTTTTCTCATGAAAAAGCCCTAACATCGAATTTTCATAAAAATCGCTTAGTCCATTTCTGTGTAAAGCCAATTTCTGACATACGTCGCAATTGTCCTTTAAAGGGTTAACAGAGACAACGAATTTTTATGATGATGGGGATAATTCCATTCATTTAAGCATCCCCGAAAGCACTTAATGCAAAACTTCCACCAAAATCCTTATATCAGTTTCCGAATAAACCCAATTTATTTCATTTAGTGCCATTGGCCGATAAGGGGTTAACAGCCAATGCAAATTTTTCTCACGATGATGGTAAGTGTAATATTCCGAAAACACTTAACCCCAAACTTTCATCAAAATCCCTAGAATCATTTTCGAGTCAACCCCACTTCTGCTATGTATTGCAATTGGCCGGTAAAGGGTTAACTATAAACGCTAATTTATATGAAGATGAAATCAAATTGTTTTTTCTCATGAAAAAGCCCTGACTTAAAATTTTCATAAAAATCGTTTAGTCCATATCCGTGTAAAGCCGATTTTTGACATACGTTGCAATGGCCTTTAAAGGGTTAACATAGACAGCAAATTTTTTTTGACGATGGGGATAATTCCATTCGTTTAAGCAACCTCAAAATCACTTAACGCAAAACTTTCATGATATCCTTTCATCAGTTTCGAATAAACCCAATTTCATTTGTTGCCATTGGCCGATAAGGGGTTAACATCCAACGCAAATTTTTCTAAAGATGGTGGTATGTCTAATATTCCGAAAACACTTAACCCCAAACTTTCATCAAAATCCCTAGAATCATTTTCGAGTAAACCGAACTTCTGCTATGTATTGAATTGGCCGGTAAAGGGTTAACTGTAAACGCTAATTTATCTGAAGATGAAATACAATTGTTTTTTTCTCACGAAAAAGCCCTAACATCGAACTTTCATAAAATTTGCTTCGTCCATTTCCGTGTAAAGTCCATTTCTGACAAACGTTGCAATTATCCTTTAAAGGGTTAACAGCGACAACGAATTTTTATGACGATGGGGATAAATCCATTCGTTTAAGCATACTCAAAAGCACTTAACGCAAAATTTTCATCAAAATCCTTATATCAGTTTCCGAATAACCCCAATTTATTTCATTTGTTGCAATTGGCCGTTAAGAGGTTAACAGCCAACGCAAATAATTCTGAAGATGATAGTAAGTCTAATATTCCGAAAACACTTAACCCCAAACTTTCATCAAAATCCCTAGAATCATTTTTGAATAAACCCAACTTTTGCTATGTATTGCAGTTGGCCGGTAAAGGGTTAAATGTAAACGCTAATTTATCTGAAAATGAAATACAATTGTTTTTTTCTCATGAAAAAGCCCTAACTTCAAACTTTCATAAAAATTGCTTAGTCCATATCCGTGTAAAGCCGATTTCTGACATACGTTGCAATTGTCCTTTAAAGGGTTAACAGCGACAACGAATTTTTATGACGATGGGGATAATTCCATTCGTTTAAGCTTACTCAAAAGCACTTAACGCAAAACTTTCATCAAAATCCTTATATCAGTTTCCGAATAAACCCAATTTATTTCATTTGTTGCCATTGGCCGATAAGGGGTTAACAGCCAACGCAAATAATTCTGAAGATGATGGTAAGTCTAATATTCCGAAAACACTTAACCCCAAACTTTCATCAAAATCCCTAGAATCATTTTTGAATAAACCCAACTTTTGCTATGTATTGCAGTTGGCCGGTAAAGGGTTAAATGTAAACGCTTATTTATCTGAAAATGAAATACAATTGTTTATTCTCATGAAAAAGCCCTAACTTCAAACTTTCATAAAAATTGCTTAGTCCATATCCGTGTAAAGCCGATTTCTGACATACGTTGCAATTGTCCTTTAAAGGGTTAACAGCGACAACGAATTTTTATGACGATGGGGATAATTCCATTCGTTTAAGCATACTCAAAAGCACTTAACGCAAAACTTTCATCCAAAATCCTTATATCAGTTTCCGAATAAACCCAATTTATTTCATTTGTTGCCATTGGCCGAAAAGGGGTTAACAGCCAACGCAAATAATTCTGAAGATGATGGTAAGTCTAATATTCCGAAAACACTTAACCCCAAACTTTCATCAAAATCCCTAGAATCATTTTTGAATAAACCCAACTTTTGCTATTTATTGCAGTTGGCCGGTAAAGGGTTAAATGTAAACGCTAATTTATCTGAAAATGCAATACAATTGTATTTCTCATGAAAAAGCCCTAACTTCAAACTTTCATAAAAATTGCTTAGTCCATATCCGTGTAAAGCCGATTTCTGACATACTTTGCAATTGTCCTTTAAAGGGTTAACGGGGACAACGAATTTTTATGACGATGGGGATAATTCCATTCGTTTAAGCATACTCAAAAGCACTTAACGCAAAACTTTCATCAAAATCCTTATACCAGTTTCCGAATAAACCCAATTTATTTCATTTGTTGCCATTGGCCGATATGGGGTTAACAGCCAACGCAAATTTTTCTGAAGATGATGGTAAGTCTAGTATCCCGAAAACACTTAACCCAAAACTTTCATCAAAATCCCTATAATCATTTTCGAAAAAGCATAACAGAAATCTAATTTCAATTAAAATCTTTTGAAAATGCGATAATAAAACATCAATTTTGAATGCCGGTGCCCCCCCTCCTCCCTTCACACACACAGGTGTTAATAGACCCTCCTATGTTATTTTTTTTGGACAGAATATTTCTTATAGTTCGAAATTTCCACATTAACATGCTCATTGAAATTATATTCCTTTTGATGTATTTAGAAATTTGTAGATGAATGAAACGCATTGAATAATAGAAGAGAGCTCTAATAAATTCGTTGAATCTGACCTAAATGATAAAAAAATAAACTTGGAGATAACCCCTTAAAGAAAAACCTTAAATATCTCAGGAACCAATGTTGATATCTTCGTGCAAATTTATATCTAGGCTATTTTGATGCTCTAGAATCGTTTTCTGTCGTCAAATTAGTGGGTTAACATTCGAATTTTCAAAGTTGGACCCATTTTTAATATGTAGACGACCCCCAATGTCATTTTTTCCTACATACAAAAAAAGTAGACATAATTTCCTGACGATTGGTGCCTACTGCATGTTTCTGCGATAATTAGGTAATGAGATAGGTGGGGGTGTTTCGTTTTTTGTTTGACCGACTGTACATAAATCATAAAGCTTAATTTTCTTACTCTTAAATATTGCAAAACTTTTTTAAAATCCTGAATTGCTTCGCTTTAGAAAGTTAATGACCATTCATAGATTAAAACAGTGGTAGTCAACCTGGTCCATACTAAACTCTAGTGGCTGTCCCATTTTTACAGTGGACACTACTGAATCACTTTTTATTTCAGTTGACCTTTTAAATACATAGAAATGTATTTTTTTTAAAGTATCGTTTAAAAAATATTATGAGCTATTAAAAAAAATATATATATACCAACATCATAGATCATATTAATTTAATTAAATGCAATTTAACCAGACTTCAACCATGCTTCTATGTATGCAAAGTATTAAAAAAAAAAAAAAATAACAGATTTAACTACAGTAAGTTTTTTTTTTTTATAAAGATTTATTCTTCCAAACTTAGCGGAAAGTCCTGCAAAGTATTTGGTAAGTAATCATTGTATGTTTTAACCTGCTGTAACTTTGCTTTATACATTTTATAAAGTAAAGTTACTACCCTACCAAGGCTCAAAAATTATATTGCCCGAGCATGTAAGGATTCAAACTGGGCATGTATTTTTTCCCCTTGCATGTCCAACTGGGCATGCAAATATTTAATCAACGACACTTTTCCAAAAATAAAATATGTTAAAATATAATGTTTTGTTTTTGACTTTGACTTAAATTAAAATGAAATAAACAATATAGATATAATTTTGTTAAATTCTTTTCACTAGGTATATGAATGTTTTTTTATTAATATGCATTTGAATAAAATATTTGGGCATATAAAAATTTAATTTGGGCATGTATCCTCTAGATTAAGACATGTGAAATGTTTAAGATTTTTCAAGCCCTGCATACTACTTTAATAATTACTTCCATTGTAGAACCGGTAAAAGGTTAGAAAATTTTTACTACAGTCGAACCTCATTAACATGAATTACTTTTACATGAACTGTTTCCACAATCCCCGTCAGAATGAAAATTAGTTTAGTTACATGAAAATTAGTTACTGATATCATGGACAACTTTTTCTTCCCCCTTAAGATTCATGTTAACGATGTTCGACTGTATTAACAAAGATACAAAAGTGTGTGGTATGAAAGAGGTTAACTACCTCTGGTTTTATAAAATACAGATTTTATAAAACTTAAAATGCATAAAATGAATGTATTTTAAGTGAAAGCTGAAAGGTAACCTTGAGTTTAAAAAAAATCCTTTACTATAATTAGTATAGAATTTGTATACTTTTAACTTTTCTGGTTTCAATTAAAGATTTCATATTTAGAAAATCTACATTATGATTTTTCAGAAAAAAAAAAAAAAAAAGCAGAAAAAATTAATCACTCTACAAGCATATTTCATGTATTAAATATTCTTCATACATTTTCACACTTTGTTTTTCATACAAAAGGAAAACTTTGATTTAAAATAATTTAGTTTCAATTCAGAAAACTTCTATTTAACGTTATATGATGAAGTTCTGAGAAAATCATATTTTTTTTTTTTTCCAATGTATTTAAAGCAGACTGACAAAATGATCTCCTTTGTAAAGTGATACAAAACAAAACTGAGGATCGGTTACTTCTCAAGTTTTGATCTTTGAAACAGGAAGATGATCAACAAATGTATTTACAGATATGCCATAGACATGCATGCCATGCAAATACCTGAAAATATGAGAATGAGAGGCAACAAAAAATATTATGCATTAATTTCATTGAGCAAAGTATCAGAAATTTTACCAATTTATTATTACTATAATTTTTTTTTTCTTTACTTGTGAGAGAGACTCAGCAACCATAAATATTGTGTAAAAATAATTAGATTCAAAAGCTTAAAGGGAAGGAAAAAAGAGAGGGGGAAAAAGCTTTATTTCTGGAGTATTTAGATTTTCATAAAAACACTAGGGTTAATTAATCTTAATGCTTAATAATCTTTTGAAAATAAAACTTTCTGGGTGAAAAAAACTATCTGGGTCAATTGTTTGTTCAACAAGTAATGGGTCCAAAGCTATTTGATCATAAACGAGAGAACTGTCCAATATTGGAAAAGAAAATTCCATGTTTTGTTGGGGATAGTTGATAGCTCAGTTTTTATAGTGCAGGCAGGGGCATACTGAAGGGGTAGGGATGTCATCCTTGGGTCTCCAAAGAAACTTGTTTGAAATATAGGTACCTGGTGAAGTTGTTGTGCCATTATTTTGACCTGAAACATTTGCTGAAATTCCACTTTAAATGGTAGGTTTAGGTCTAAAGAGAATTATTGTACAAAAAGTAACTATAGAGCACAACACCAAAACAAAAAGAACCCATTTATACAGTGCCTGATTAAGTAAGTGCAAGCGGCATCAATGCCCCTCGCCCCACTTTGGATTGACTTTCAAATCAATCTTAAGACAAACTTCAGTATCTTTTTATGATTATAAGTTTAAGTGAAGAAGTGCAAGGGAGCCTCTTGACAGGAAGGCGACTAAGTGGGAGACCTCCAGTGTGACTTTTGCCGCAGACCTCGAGAGTTGTAGGTTCACCACTGAGTGCAGGAATCTAAAAAGAAAAATTAGGTTAAAAAATGTGCCCTTTACAAAAACCAGACAAGAAAATTGAGTATTTGTTAATCACCCTCAAAATTATGACATATTTCAGCAGTCTAACATTAAAAAAGCAAAAAAATTTCTGATTTGTTGCTAAATAATCATGCATTTCAGGAATTAATTTGGGAAAAATTGTGGCACTGAAATAATTGCCGATTTCAGCAATTGAGGGTGAAATAAGCACTTATTTAAACAATTAGTTACAATTAAAAGTAAATTTTGTGAATCAGCAGTGCAAGGATTCTGCATTTTGGCAATTTCCTATAATTTAGTAATTAGACATACAAAATGCAAAAATTTTATTCCTTTTATAATGAAATCACATATTTCAGAAATTAGCTTTGAAAAATGCGCAAATTTCGTAAATTCATCACCAAATTATCTTGTATTTTGCTCATTGGTAAAAAAGTAAAAATAAATAGCTTAAATGCCCAGTAACAGAAATTGTGCAGCACAGCAGCAATTAATCTGCAAATTTTTTTAAGCTCTGCAGATTAATTTATCTCGAAAAGAAATGCTAGATTAAAAAATATAAATAGAATTTACATTATATCTTTAAATTACTGTATATGTTGTATTTTCTTAATTTATTTTCTTTGTAGATGAAAATTTTACATATTTTATGAATTGCTAATATTTCTTGTGATACCAAACTTGTTTCGTCATTCTTGAATCACAAACAGATTTTGTTTAGCTTCAGATATACAGAAAATTCTGCTACTAATGAAAAAGACTTTATACATTCTAGAAGCATTTCTACCTTTCTACTGTATTTTCCTGCATATTAACAGTGGTGGTGTATAATCCGAAGGGCACTATTTTCAGCCCTGATGAAAATTTTTTATCAGATAATCCACACCACCGTGTTATCCAGATACCATTCGTAATCAACATACGAATTGATAAACCGCCATGCTCTTTATTCATCATACCTGCTTCTTTAAAAGATAATTATACTGAAAATATGAAATATTACATCTTATAATAATAAAAATAATTGTCATTCTTCAGTTTAAAAAAAACTAATAACAAACAAAATAAACATAAACAGAAGCCACTCCTACTAGCACAAATATGTCATACATGAACCAGTTACTATCGGCCACGTAGATACAAAATCTGAATAGAGGTCAAGACTTACAATTTTTGTAAGTGGCCACTCGCGAGTCGACATTGTACCTGATATTCACACACATAATTAAAAAATATATATCTATTATACATATAAAGGCATAAAACACAGATGAAATGGTCGGAAAATTAAGAAATAGTGGCTTTTATTGTATTATTTTAATAATAATAATATAAAATATTATGCACTTCCACAGATTTAAAAAAAAAATCTTTAAATATTGTTTGAAAATATTTATTTTTTAAAAAACATTCATACTTTTCGAGCTTAAAATTTTCAATATCTGAAATGAAAGTGGGAGAAAGACAAAATTGGCTGAGAAATCCAATCATTGAAAAATGATTCGACTTTTGAGAGAAGATATGATCTCATTTGAATTTCCTTTGAGTGTTTATGATTTTATTCTTATTTGTATTTTAAGAGTGAGTTTTATAAACATATAGGGTAGTTATAGTAGCATATAATGCAACTTTTAAATGCTATTAATAACTATAGTATTAGAAAGAAGATTTTAAAGTTTTAGTAATGATGAAAAATATATGGACTTTCATAGTTAAGTATTAATTTCATTTTGATACAGAAAACAGCAGGCTATAATGATGACATATGAACAAAATAATGTTATTTCTCATACACAATTCGCGTTTTGCAAGAATATTTACTTTGTCTTATTGAAAGAGAAATACAAAAGTTTGATTCATTTAATAAATTTCACCTAGTGTGACATCTCCATACGGAAAATAGATATGATTAGCATTAGAAAAAACAAAACAAAATTATTTTGAGTCTTGGGAAAAGGGGGGGGGGGCAAAAAATCTTTTTTGGCATATTATCCGAGATTTAATTATATTAACAGACATGCAATTGCTAAAATTAGAAATTAGCTGAAAATTTTTTGCTAACATGATTGTTTGGTTAATTGATTGAACATTGATAATGTCACTTTTAATAAATTAACTACCTAAACAGTTATATATATGTATATATATATTTATAGCTTTCTATCTATATTAAAAATTTCAGGATTTTTTTCATTAGCACAAAACAATTCTTTAATATTATTGCAATAAGTTTTATATCCACATAAAACTTTATTAAAATTCCATGTCAACAAGGAAAAAAAAAAAAAAAAAAAAAAAAAAATCAAACAAATATAAAATATGATTTTTTTATTTATGTACATTAATCATACATATTTAAAAAAGCTACAGTGAGTAGTTAATTATCAGTTTCTAATATGCATAAAACCAAATGAGTATTAATTTTCTTAAATTGATTTAGAAAAAATTTTCCTACCTGAAAAATTTAGTCTACATTTTTTCCCTTGTTTAAACATTTAGAATAGATATTAAATATAGATATTTAATTTAATTGAGAAAAAATAAGTAGATTTATCAAATCAAGTTCAGTAATGAAGTTTAAAAATAATTACATATATGAGAAATATTGAGCACTACTATCTCTTTATTGTTTCTAGAATTAATCACGGATCACTATCTGGAGATGGGGGGGGGGATTAAATTTAATTACATGGGTTGGAAATATTAAACTCTTTCAGTTCTACTTCTAGAATCTAACAAGCCAAGTTCTAAATGAATATTGACATTTATGTTGTGGATGGAGAAAGACTGGGAAACAAAAGAAATCTGCTGAACATCTGATCGCCGATCACTAGTTGGAGATAAGAAAATGGGGGGAGGGGAAAAAATAATTAGGTGAGCTAGAAATATTTAACAATTCTATTTCTTTATAGGTTCTAGAATCTCATTAAGCAGGTTTAAAATGAATATTGACATTTATGTTGTGGATGGAGAAAGATTATGAATTGGGTGTCTTTCGTAGCGAATTTAATCGGCGATCATTAATGGGGTTTCTTTTTTTAAAACAGACGATATCCGCGATTTTTTTTTTTAAAGCAGAAGTTAATTCGCAAAATTCCGTGAATTAGGGGGGGGGGGGGAATCACAGATTTCAGCGAAATTGCAAAAAAATCACATGTCTGATTGGCAATTACAGCAATTTTTTTAGATCGCCACCTGGCGAATGGCGACTGCAAATCTTGGCCTATAAGGTCTATGGGAGTGTGTGTGTGTGTGGGGGGGGGGGGGGGCAGGGTTCTAAGCCTGCACCTGGCTACAGTGTACTCGCCTTCCCCATTTTTTATGCTCATTATGTGACAAATATATCATTGATAAAGCTCTGAAAGGCAGAAAAAACAAACGTTTGATTAGTAATCCATCACTGAGAAACATATTTTTAATTACAAAATATATTTGAATAATTGTGCAAAGCTTGATTTGTACATTTGCAAATTTAGTAAGTTAACTAAGGATTCTTTTAATTGTGCAAGAGATTAAGAATTTCCAATAGAAATGCAGGTATGCAAAACATTATTACTCCTACTTTGTTGATGTATTGAATAATGTTGAATGATGAAGGAATTTGTAATTATTTAAATTTTAGCTTGAAATGTAAACAAAAGCTAGATCAATATATTTACTAGAATGTTCAAATATAATATTCAATTTAAATATGAAATAACTAAGATGTTTAAAAGAAAATCAGTTATCAGACAGAATTTTTAATTAAAATTTTGTTTTAATGTGTATTTTTTCATTAAAACAACAACCTGTCATAATTAAAAAAGAAAAAAAAATCCCTACATATGTATCAATATATTTGCATATATATATATTAAAAAAATGTACATATAATTTAACATGCATTATAAAATATATATGAACATATTAATTGTGAAAAACTTAATTTTAATATTTTCTATCATTACTAAGCTAACTAAAGAATTTATAATTATTTATTTATTTATTGCTTGGAATCTTCAGTAAAACAGTATTTTGTTTTTCTTGAATATAATTTTTAAAATGTGAAAACAGCTTTAACATCTTAAAAATAAAATATATTTAAGATACAACTATCAAGAATTTTATTTAAGCAAAAATTATGATGAAAAATATATTTTAAATAGCAAATATTGTTTTTCCTTCCAATTGAAATTAAATTTGTTTCATTTTTCACATTTAGAATGAAATAGAAAATTGAAATAATGTTTATATTGGATAAGTGTGGCATGAAAAGCAGCACATTGTTTTATCACTATCTTCTGCAAAAAAAAAAAAATATTATTAAACGTAAGCTAGATTAAAAAAATTAAGCATTTTGGGGGGCACTAAGAAAACAAAGTAGATGTAATAAATAAATAATATTGTTTCACATATTCCTTTTTTATTGCTAGCCTTCCAACACAGCGTAAAGCCATTAGATCTGCCATGTTGTTTACGAGAGCCAAAGCTCTTTACAAGTGCTCTTCAGCTGCCACAAAAAGAGATCACGCGACACATACATCTGCGATAGCTAATTTCGGCGCAAGTTTGGGTAGAATCACTTTCTCTCGCTTCCCGCAAATTAGCGGGAGAAGGGGGTATGTGTTTGCCGAGAATACAGGCATGGGTCTCTCTCTCTCTTTTTTCCTAAATTCTTGAAAATTTAAAACATTTTTCTTAAACTTTAGAATTTAGCTTAATGATGTCAGAAAAGAATATTCTTAAAAAATATACTGCAATCGGGGGTAAGATATAAATAAAATTTTTTAAAAAAACTTTTATTTTAAAATATATTAAACTTTAGTTCTGTGGATGTGGATAATATTCATGTATGCAACATTTCAGCTAAAAAAAAAAACTGGAATTGGTAACCCAGGCCCTCCCCCCATTGCTACTTTTGTATATGTATTGCTGTTTGAATTACACATGTATGCAGAATTTCAGCTCAATCGAATGTAAGGAAATGGGTTAAAATTCAAATCTTAGATTTGACCCACACATTTAAACAACAATTCAAGATAAAAGTGTGTAAAAAAGAAAAAAAAAAAAAGTCAATTGTTTTTAATTCTGATAAATTGTTATATATTTTTTTACCTATCAGTTAAAATTCTTAATCATACAAGTTTCATTTTTTAAATGTTAAAGTAATTTACAAAACAAAATATTTTGTTTAACTGTAAAATTGGCAGTATGTTGATTATTTTGTTTCAAAATTACTCCTTGACTTTATAAAATACTTCCCAAAATTTTGGAAGGGAGTGATATTAGTCTTTCAAACACAGTTACTTGGCAAATGCTGTGTATATTACTGCTTTTGCATTTCACTCCTTCAAAATGAAATTCACTTCTTCAATAAAGTGAAGGAATGTTTTCATTTTTTTTTTTTTTTTTTTTTTTTTGAAAAAAAAAAAAGCCTAATTATATATATCTGAAAGCTTTATAGTTGGTAGAATATATATATTTTAGGAGTAGATATTATTATATATCTAAAGAAAATTAATCCTGCAGGATCAGTGATTTTAAAATTTCACTAGTTCGTACACACTTTCAGTGGTCCATTCACCTGTTGTATTAAATGTTTAAAAGTACTTGAAAATTTATAAAACAAAAAAATTAGTGACAAATATGATAATTAAATTTTTGTAAATTAATTTAAAAATACATATAAAATCTTGCATGAATCAAAAATTTGTTTTAATAAATGTGTTAAATGTCACATATTTACTATAAATAAAGTGAATTTAAAGTAAAAAAAAAAAATAAAAAAATATATATATATATATTTAACTGAAATAAAAAATTATAGAAAATATGTTATATTGACAATTATATTGAAGTACATTTACTATTGTGTGACAAATTCACCAGCAATTTTCCTTTTTCTTTCTCCACTTTCTAACCATAATGTATAAATAATAATAAATTCAATTTCTGGAATAGCTAAATGTACTCTCAAAGACTCTGTACACAAATGTTTTGCTGATCAGTTTTTATTTCATCTTGATTCCAAAAAACTTTTTCACACTCTGCTGATGTGCTTGGAATAGTAAGTAATATATAGATTACATACTGCCAATATTAGTGAATGTCCATGATGATGCTAAACATTAATATCTTTCCACTAGCCGGGCCCTCCTAGGCAGTTAGTGAATCTAGGGCCCTGCTCTCTTCGGCAGCATTGGAGTATTCTTATAGCAAGGGACCAATTCCAAAAATTCAGTAGAAAAGAAAAACAGTGTAGTGATAAACACAAAAATGTTAAATCAATAACAAAAAATATGTAGTTGTCTGCACAAACTAAAAAAAAAAAAAAAAATCCACACGACTTCCATTACTCACTACTGCATATATCATAAACTCTTTTTGGATTAATATGATTGTCAGAAGACATAAAATTGACCTAACCAATCAGATGCTTAAATTTTTCCTGCAGTAACAAATTAATATTTATGTCATAAAGACATACATAAAATAGTTTATATAGCAAGTTTAAAAAAAATCTGTAGAGCCTTTTTTGAAATATCTATTTCCAAGATCTAAAACTGACCTGCCTAATAGGACACTTATGAATTTCTCTGTAGTTAACCAAGTAACATATGCAAAAAGGCATCTGAAAAAAGAGAGTTAATATAGTAAATTTGAAGAAAATTTTTAAAGCCGTTTTTGAGATACTGACTTTTAGTCCCATTTTCAATTTATGCCAAAATTTGGCAAAATCATCTGTTCACCAGAAACCAACAATTACATATGAAAGGACTTCTAAAAGGGAGTTAATATGTCGAGTTTAAAGTAACTTCGTAGAGCCTTCTTTTAAGAAACTCACTTGCAAGACCTAAAATTTACCTGCTGATACAGGACACCTGTCAATTTTCCTAAAATAACTAATACATATAAAAGGACATCTAAAAGGTGGATGTCTATATCGCAACTTTAAAGGCAATCGTTAGAGCCATTTTTAAGATATGCATTTACTATTCCACTTCCTACTTTTCAGTTTTTATTGTAAGTTAGCAAATCATTTGTATACCTGAACTTTTCTTAATTATGAAGTTTCATCACTCTGTCTTTATTTGTTTTAGAAATATGATAGTCAGACGATTCCCCCTACCGCACACCCACACATACGCTCTGATGATTTTCCCCAAACCACATTTTTGGATTCAGGGGACCTTTAAAACATGGTAAATCTGGTAAAAATTTGACACTGAAATTTTTGGACAAACACAATACTTCCATTACCTATAATAGTTGGTTAATGGAAGTAAAAATGTTGGACATTTCCAATCGACTTTTCAAGCATTTAATACTTACCAGATGCTTAAACAAATTTGAATCAGTGACTAATTCAGTAAATATACAAAAATGAAATTATAGTAGGTAGTTTGAGTTGAAAGACATAAGTGGTCAATAAAACATAAAATTGTTAGAATAGCACTTTTTAAATGTGCAAAATATCCGATTTATAAAAACAGAACTAAAAGAGAGAACAATTAATATCAATTTTAAATGCAGATTTGGTTCTAAAATTTAATTTTGGTTCTATCTGTTCCATTAATTGAAAAAACAAATTAAAAAAAGAAAAGAAATCATGAGATAGATTTCAGAAGCAAGATCTACTAAAATAACAATAGATCATTTTTAAAATGTATAAAATACTGGTTTTCTTAAAACACAGAAAGGGATTATATGAATTGTGAAGACAAATTAAAAATTTAACAAAATATCAAAAATCTCGAAGTGCATTTTCTATAATGATTGTTAGAAGAAATTTGTTAACAGGATTTTGAAGTATGTTTATATCATTTCTTTCTGTATATTTTTTCTTTTAACAAAATCAAGATTTTTATTTTTAAGATGGAAAAAATTAATAAAATTTTATTTCGAATTTCTTTCTCTTTCCTTTTTACTCTAATCCCAATATAGTCCTCAGAAATGTTTTACATGAATTCATATCTGTCAATTTTGTTATATCTTTATTGTAAGTGTAGCTACATACATTCAGCTGTCAAAAAAAATAAAAAAAAATAATAGGAATTGTTTGTCATGACATCTGATCAATTGGATTTTATTTTGGCATAAATTTTATATTCCATTTGAATAAAAAGAGTTTAGGCAATTTCATTCTAATATTTAGTCAATTCAGTTACAAAAATACCTTGCAATGTTCTTTGTCGATGTTTTGACGTAGACTCCTAGCAAGTGGTAACTGCATAAATCTGCAAAGATATTTTTCTCCCATTGACGTGTGCCGTATGAGCATGTCTTATATGTCATAAGGGAGTCTTGATCAAAGTATTATGTTTCTGTTTCACTTGAAATTTTGTGAGTTAGTTTATCTAAAAATGCAAGATGAGAGAGAGAGAGAAAAAAAAAAAAAAAAAAAGTCAGTTTAACAAGGGAAAAAGAAAACTTTTTAAAAGGAAAACGTACAAAATATTATCAATTTTTATATGAGAAACTGTATAGATATGTAAAAAAAAAGTTTTCAACAGCTTCAAAATATTATTTTAAATCTTTTACTTGTTAGATAATAATAATAAAAAAAAAAAAAAAAAAATATGATTGCAATGCATCATTGAAATTGTGTCAGATCTCAGAGAGTCTCATCTTAAAAAATTTTTGCATCCAATTAGAAATATATCTTTTTGATTCTGCTGCCAATGCATTTTTTCTCTTCATGCTCTCCCTATCTGTACAAACATGAGTTGATGGCCCATCAACAAATATTTGTTTTGCACAGTTGTCGTTTGGTCAGTTGAAATAATATCAGTTGGCCAACAGCATATTTTTTGTCCTCTTTGTCAACATTTTATTTGTTGGGTAGCTACGGTTGGTATTCCTTAATAAACAACATGAGTCCAATAGTAATTAATGTTAAATTTGCATATAATGGCTCATTTCTCACCATTGTGTAGCTTCGAAGAAAATGTATAATTTTATTACACGCTTTAAAATATTGTCTATGACATTATTTATTCGTAAGAAAGTCTAAAAATAGTTAAAATACATTGCCAATATAAAATACTGCATATGGGCCAATGATTTGGCCATCCATCCAGCCAATGTCCATTTATTACTGTTGCCTAAGAAAAACAGCAGCTGTTTCAATGTTGACTCATATAAATTTTGTTTGTAGCGATCAATCTTAGCAAAGAAATTTTATTTTCTAGGTATTGTTGAAATGGTCATTTTCATTTGACCACCATTATTTGCAGATTTATACATTACATTTTTGGAAAAAAAAAAAGGAAAAACTGAAGCTGGTAAGATAAACACAATAAGAAATGGTTTTAAAGATTCTGGATTTGTTTGTAAAAATAAGGAAAAGTTGAAAATAAAAGATTAGGAAGAGTATGAAATAACTAAAATCTATTGCTTTTTGTGAATATATATATATTATAAAAACTTTTTCAAACATTGCAGAGGATGAAATGATAAAAAAAGAAAAACATGAAGTGGGGAAAAAAAAGTTACGTATGATGAAAGCACACAATATCAATCAATACTTTATCAAGGGCTGTGATGGAATATTGTATACAAAATAGACTTTTGTGACTTTGTATGTGTAATTTCCAAAATTTTGGAGACCAAAGCCCAATTACCTCTTTATTAAAAAAAAAAAAAAAAAAAAAAAAGTTACAAATAAAAACCAGAAAAAAAAAAAATTAAAACATTAAATTTATATGAAGGTGAAATAAAGGATAAAAAGCACACATTCATGAAAATTTTAGCAGAAATCTAGAGCCATAATGTTACTTAGCACTTAAAAGTTAGACAATGAAGGTTGTAGTTAAGAATTTGAATTGGTAACATAATTTGAGACAAAGAAATAAAATAAAACCAAATACAGCTAAAAAATATTAATTTTATAGCTAAACAGTTTAATAATAAAATAAATATTAAAATAGATGTATAAAAATCTAATTTAATTTTAGAATGTAATGAAAAACTCGTAAAAGATACCATTAGTAGAAACGTTGAAATAATGAATATTGTATAGTGTTGCCATCTGTAAGACTTTAAATAAATTGATCTGTATGATTTTCAGAATAAAATATATGATATAGGAACAGAAGACTATATGAAACAAGGGCAAAATCGAAGCAAAACAGAAATGACAAGGAGCAGAGTCAAGAGCATGGCTTAAGACAGGTTTAATGGGTTAAACTAGTTTGTTGGGCAACCAACTTTCTCCAAATTCTTTGTAAGGTAACAAAGAAAAGACAACAATAATAATTATTACATATAATAAACCAATTAAAAAATATATGTATAAATAAGGAAGCAAATATTAAAATTACTTTATATAATTGTAAAAATTAATACTTGTCAAAACATTTTAATAATAATTAGGATATTAGACAAAATTAAATTATTTATGTTTTATACTATTTGGTGAAAATAAATTATTTTATAATTAATGATATTTATAAAACAAATTTATATAAATTAAATCATAAATATTTTAAAATATTATCAACTCTGTACAGCTATACTTAATTATGATTACATCATAATCATTAAATACATTTATACTACTTAGATATTGGAAAAATGTATATAATAATCTGCAAAATCAAGCAAGTTAATAGCAGTGTGTGCAGGGAGAATCTTGATACACTTAGAAAATGCAACTTTCCTTCTACTTTTTAAAATATTTATTTATATATATTGTAATATAGTTTCAGCAACCCTTCCAACAAGTCAAGCCAAACAATGCCACCCATACTCCATAATCAATAATTCAATATATATAATGATAATTCATTATAATAATCAAACACCAGTAAGGAAGACTGGAATTAATCAACAAACAGTTACAAATGGAAGTGAAGCCTTATACCAAGAAAAAGATATTGAAAATGTTAATGAGTTGTGTTTGAGACATTGATAAATGATATCATATATATCAAATAAGAACAAAATATAACAGAAAAAAAGAATAATAATAATTTGATGGAGCAGAATGGGTGAAACAGGTTAAACCAGTTAGGCAGGCACCCAATTTTCCCCATATCCTCGGCAAACCATATGATAACAAAGAAGAAAGTTAAAATGAAAATAATTATTATTTTAAAAAGTTACTAGACAAATAAGCAAGCAAAAATTAAAACTTAATAAGAAATCCTTGAAAAAATTATCACATAGTAGTTGTATGACCAAAATGTATAAAACATGGTTATTTTGCTTTAAAATGAGATCTGAGATTATCTACGAGTTGAGTAATTTTAAAGATATCAGTTATTGTGTTATGTAATATATCATATTACTTAAAGAGTAAATTTTGGCATATAGTCTGCAGCGGCAGATAACACTCAGCTGTTATTTTTTAAGAACATATAAAACATATTTATAAATAATCCATATCGGCTGATTATTCACAGATAATCTGTTACTGAGGAAAAAATTGAAAGCCAAATTGATCCAATAGGTATCTTTACTGTAAAAAGTAAAATTACTAACATTAAAGTCTACAGAAATGGTAAAATACATAGCCCTAATAATTTTTAATATCAAGATCAGTTAAGATAGCTATGTTCTGTTTCAAAAACAGGTTTTTCAAAACGAAGCTGTCCTTGTGACATAGCATATGTTTCAATTTTTTCCCTACCTACCTATCCTTAAAATGCACATTTTCAGCTTTCTTTTTCATCTTTATCAGATAGCTCCTTTCTATTTGTCCTGTGTGATATGATATGATGCTGTACAAATGAATTATTGTAATATCAAGCACAAAAACAGACAGTATGCATTTTAATAAAGGAACAAGTATCTTCTTTTGAACACCCAATAAAATAAAATATAAGTTCTGCATGGGATAAAGAAATTACAGTGTTTGATGGTACCATTCTTAGAGTGAAAAATCAAACTTATGTTTTATTTTTGTTAAAGTAGAATAAAATAATTGCACGATAAAAATAACTTTTTATATACCATGTTTCCTGTTTTATATACCATTTAAATTTTCTGTTGAATCATATAAATGATACCGAAGGCAACGGGGTCCTGAAACAGTTGGCTAAAAGTATTAAAAAATGCATTGTTATTGTTTTTTGAGCTAGTCTGAAAGTTTCAAATGTCTAGCTAGTCAGAAGTAAGTTAAATAAATTTTCTGGTGAATCATATAAACGCTGCCGAAGGCAGCGGGGACTCAAAACAGTTGGCTAAAAATATTTAAAAAATGCATTGTTATTGTGTTTTGAGCTATTCTGAAAGTTTCAAATGTCTAGCTAGTTGGGAAATTACATGATTGTCGATCATATAATAAACACTGCTGAAGACAGCAGGGACCCGAAATTGTTGGCTAAAAGTATTTTAAAAATGTATTTTTACCGTGTTCTGATTTATTCTGAAAATTTCAAATGTCTAGCTAGTCGGGAAGTTACATGAATTTTTAACCATATAATAAACGCTGCCAAAGGCAGCAGGGACCCGAAGCAGTTGGCTAAAAGTATTTAAAAAATGCATTTTTACCATGTTCTGATTTATTCTGAAAATTTCAAATGTCTAGCTAGATGGGAAGTTACATGAATTTTGAATCATATAATAAATGCTGCCGAAGGCAGCAGGGACCCGAAACAGTTGGCTAAATGTATTAAAAAAATGCATTGCTATTGTGTTTTGAGTTATTCTGAAAGTTTCAAATGTCTAGCTAGTCGGGAAGTTAGTTAAATAAATACCCTGCAAAAGACCCAAAACAGTTGGCTAAAAGTATTTAAAAAATGCATTGTCACCATGTTCTGAGCTATTCTGAAAGTTTCAAATGTCTAGCTAGTCGGGAAGTTAGTAAAAATTGATTGCAAGATTTGTACTGGACACACAAACAAACAAACAAGAATTGAAGTTAATAAAAACATGGTAAAATAAAAGTTACTACTATGGCTTAAGTAAATAGTAAACAGATAAGATGCATCAGTGTATAAAATGCACCTCGTGCATTTTCACTTTTTTTATCAGATAATCTGCAGATAATACACCGGAAATTACAGTACCAACTAAGATGAATTAAAATTTGACATAATTGCTTAACTATTCTCTTAAACTCTTCATATATAACCTTACATTTTAAAATATACAATTACTATGATGGTAATTTAAACTTATGTTGCTTAACAATTACATTTATAACCCCCATTTTATAGTTGCAGTAGTAATATACAGAGATATTGCTAAGACTTTTTCCTAGGAGTGAAAATACTCCTTGATCTTTTTTGAAGGAGTGAATTTAGCATTATTAGGAGTAAAAAAAAAGTGGAAGAGAAAAAAGTTGATCTTTCGTGAATTCATGCTAAATTTTACTTCTTTCTTTATAAGTTTAAAAATAAAATATATGTATATGAACTCATGGTATAAGTTTCAATTATGAGTTCAAGTTATATTATATGGACTGGCCAATTGTAATAATATTCCTTTCAGCATAATTTGTACAATATAATATCAGAACTCAGAATATGAACATAATGTGACTCAGTTTATAAATTACAATGAACATTGAAAGATAAGGTCATATGTGAATTTGAGAGATTCTATTATTGATGCAAATGTTTACCATTTTACTGAAAATAATTTTAATTATAAGAACTTTTTATCCATTGTAAATGAAGATATTAATTGATTTAAAAAAAAAAAAAGTATGTTGAGCATTGAATTGTAGAAAGAATATAAACTTTTTCAGACACATTTAACAAAATACACTAAGCAACAAAAAAAAGCCGCACTTGGATATTTTCAATTTTTCTTTCTGTAATCACTAATTTTATTGTTTCAAAAGTAAGTTTTTTAACAGATTTTATCACATTGTGTTCCGCGTGCAATTTAGGATTCAGCTAAGTGTTAAAAACAAGATGAAATTGTTCGGAAAATTGTAATTTTAGAAAGTGTTTTAAAAATGGCAAGAATAAAATAAGGCAATTAACAATACCACAAAAATTATTAATTTTAGAGTGAAAATAAAAAAAAAAACATTTTAATACATGGGATGTCAAAATGATTAAATGTTAACAAAATGTTAGTGATCTAGTTTTTAGCAAGATATAATATTTTTTGGCTGTTTAACCCATATTGGACCGCCGTCCTATTTATAGGACAGTTGAATTAAATGTCAATAATGTAAAAGAAACATTTAAAATCTGCAAAAAACTTGACATAAATTTTTAGAAATAGACTGAATTAATTAAATTACTGTGAAAAATGGAATTTGAAAAAAATATTAATGATGCAGAATAATAAAGAACTTCTTCTGCTAAATAATGAGCATGTGCTAGTGAAAAATCCAAATGGTCGTCAAAGACGATGTCAACTGAAATCACGCAATAAAAAACCTGTTACAATTTGCAACATGTGCAATGTTGGATGTAGAGATTGTTTTTTGGACTTCCATTCGTAAAAATCTTTACAATTTCCAAAATGCTCACTTTTGGACTGTGTAGAGACTGTTTTTTCGACTAACAAACAAAATAAAAATTTTTGTAAAATTATTATAATTTTTTAATTTTTTCTTTTTTATATGTGTAAGTATCTTATACCGACCATGTTTTTAAAAAATTACATTTTTCTAATGATTCGTTTAATGAGTGGTCCAATATGGGTTAAACTGCACATTTCTCCTTAGGTGGCCACGTTACTCATCCAGTCGAGATGACCGCAAGCTAAAAAGCCAGCGCTTAAAAAATCAGTTTGTATTACATTTAAAACATAGCAGGGATTCAGAAAAAATGTTTAGTAACATCATTTATATAAATACAGTGAAATAACAATTAAACAAAGCAGGTTTAATTGCCAGAAAATCTGAAAAAAATATATTCTTAACGAACAGAATTAGAAAACCAGGACATTAGAGGGTTAAAAAAATTAAAAAAGGGTGAATTAATTATTTGGCTGGAGTTGTTCCCTCTGATGAGTCAAGTTTAACTTATTTCAAGGAAACAAGCAGATCTGATCACGAAAATGTGACTGACTTAATGGAAATCGCACTTTTAAAACAATAACATATTCCCCGTACATTATGATACGAAATTGCATAATTTTTTGGCGAGGCTGGCAAATATTCATGTTCAAGGGATCAATTAACCCGAAATAAAATTTGGCCATTAAAAAATTGATACCTGACCGACTACTTTTGGGGTATTTCAGACACTTCCATAATCGGCATTTCAAGATGATAATGCACGTTGTTATATGGCATTCGAGATACATTTATTTGATTCAAGGTGTTAAAATTACTTATCCATTCTCATGAGCATCTATAGTTTTGTAAGTTATCAAAACATTTTTTACTTAAAATTAAATCTCACAAAGAATATCGCAGGATTTCTTCTTTATTAGACCTGAAAATTGTCCTAATCTCAATCCGCTCGAAAATGTTTAGTCTATAAAAGAGGGTGGGGATTAGAAATTTGTAGCCTACAACTTTGGAAGAACTAGAAAAAAATATTTATGATATTTTGTATTGTGAAATTTCTGAGTTGCATGTTAAAAAACTGTAAAATACTATGCCATTGCGCATTAAAGCAGTAATTCTGAATAAAAGCGGAACTATCCAATCCAGAATACATATTTTTATTAAATAATTGTTTAGATCTAGCAAATAAATACAGTAGAGAGTAGTGGCGGCTCGTGAACCGAAAATAGGTGAAGAGCTCAAAAATAATATTTAAGTATTTTTAATGCATAATTTTTATCAAGCATGGTCTTAACTAAAATTAACTAAAAATACTTATTTTAATTTAAATTTATATTCTATAAATGAATACTGTGTAAAATACAGTGCGCCTCTTCACCTATTTTCAGTGCACGAGCCGCCACTGATAGAGAGCCAGAAATCCACTGAATTCCGAAATCCGCACAGCTTTTCAGATACAAACAGTGAAATTTAAGTTCTAAAACTGCAAATCAGAATTTTTGTAAAAGATCTTGAATGCAGATTTTGTGCTTGCATTTTATGATTATAATAATAAAAATATGAAAAACTGCAAGAACCAAGTTGCTGATAAACAAATTATCTTCATTATATTAAATTAATCAAAAGAAAATTATGATTATTATGATGATGATATCAATGAGGAAATTGATAAACTAATTTTTAAAAATGCTATCTGATGAAGGAATAGTTGTAAGGAAGAATTAAGTTAAATTCTTCGCAAAATAAATTTGTGTTACTTAAGAATTAATGACTATTTATAATAGATTAAAAAAAAAAAACTCTATGTATACGTGCATGTTCAAGTGTAGCTTAAAATAAACTGCATATGAACTGATTTTTGTCTAAATTTGACAATTATTTTTTTCATTTTTATTTATTGTTTTCATTATAAATATTTTTTTAATGTTCAGTGTTATTCTTATGCACCTAATAATTTAATATACCAGTGAAAATGTTTTATTATTCACTAGTATACTCGTATGTTTAGTTTGATTAATATTCTACTCTTATTATTCAAATTGAAAATGATTTCTTAGGGGCTCCAAAATCCACCAAATCCTAAAATCCGCACAACCTCTGGTCCCAAACTGTGCGGATTTTTGACTCTCTACTGTAGTTTTATTTCATACATTAAAATAGCACTTGTTTATTTCATATTATAAATCATGATAGAATACAAAGTATATGTTTATTATATTATGTTTAAAAAGAAAATTTTATGTAGATTTTTATTAAATACTACGTAGAGTGTAACAAAATGAATTATTAAATCGAAAATGTACATAAGTATCATGTTATGACTTCCGTATTATACAAACATAACAATTTTATTTGTTGCAATCATTAGTTTTTAAATTATTACAAACCCAAAAGGTATAAGTCAATTTTTCTGTAGTGCAGCTTTCTTTTTTTTTGTCACTTAGTGTACACTAAAGTTAACCTAAAAATACAAAGCGTGAAAAATACGCATGGTTAAAATTTTAAGGAGTATTTTTATATTTTAATGCATTAAATACACTTGTGGAGGAGTTAAAAATATCTCTGGTAATATATATGTATATTTTGAGTGGAGAAAAATTCAATGAGTTGGTCAATTGTACACTCAGAACAGTTTAAAACAGTGGTTGCCAACTGGTAGTCCCTGGACCACTAGTAGTCTGTGACAAAATTTTGGCAGTCCATAGAAAAATCTTGACATTACTTGTATTTTTTAGTGTTTTCTTAGAAATCGTACTGGTTTTAAATTTAACTTCGGGATTTTCTTAATCAATCACACTCATAACACAACATTAGACTTCAAAATTTTCTAGATGTGAGAGAGGATATATGAAATAATTTGTCACAAAAATTTGAATTGTTAGCAACAGGCATAGTTATCGCTTTGAATTTCTTATCTTGATGCTTGAGCTTGAAATTTTTCTAAATTTCTCAGATTATTTGAATTCTTCAAAGGTTTAAAATGTACTTCAAAAATATAATTTCCCATTGGATTTTAATGTGCTAATATTATAATCTTTAACCCCTTATACTTTTACTTTTTTATAAGGGGAACTGGAATTCAGTTCATTCTATCACCATTAACTTTTTGAATTTACACAATACTTGTTTGCGGTAGCTCAATACATCTAGTTAATAAATTATAAAATAAGTTTTGTTATCTTGTGCAATTAAAAAGTATTTAGTAAAAATGCTCATATTTCAGTAGGTATTTATATTTTTATATTCTGATTGCAGTATTTTGCGTCTAATGTAGTATGTCAAGTTTCCTGAGAATAGCATTCGATTGTTTTTAATACTTTGCATGTTATAATAAAAAAATGGATTTTCTTTTTTCCTAAAGAAACCTTGATTTTTGTTGTTGTTGTGGCTTATCGTCCAACTGTTTGACGCAGTCAGAAAACAATTCATTAGACCGTTAACCCTAAGAAAATCGAGAACCAGAAGGGGGGAAGGGTATAAGTCCTCTCTGGAAAGACCCAAACAGTCCAGGATGTGTTCAACTGAGGCTTGCTGAGCTTGACATTTAGAGCAGACTGCCCTCGAAGAACGAGAGACTCTTTATGTAACCGCTTGCCAATCTTGATAATGCAGTTCGAGAGACTCTGTCACAATTAAGAATGAATGAAGAGCCCAGTTTTTTGCCTGCATACCAGTGATGGCAGGGAGGGATCTTCCACTCCCTCGAAATTTCAGAAGTAACCTTAGGTTGATGTTCTGAGAAGGTGAGGGTTGAAGAGCAAGGTGTAGAAAGACAACAACCTTCCTTGGCTGAGCGATCCGCTTGCTCATTATCATAGATGTCAACAGAATCCACTGAAAATGAACATCATGAAGTTCTAAAATAAGTTTAAAAAGGATAGAAATGCTGGTTTTATCTCCAACTGTGATCCAATTGTGAAAGTGTTTAAGGAAGCTGCGACTATCCGAAAGGATCCAGAGTTCTCCAAAGTCACGCTCATTGAGAATAGCCTCAATAAGCATTCAATTGCAATAAGTTCGCTTTTAAAGACTGGTGAGAAATCAAGGTTACGGAGGCAGATGGACAATTTCCCCCCTGATTTCTCAATGTAGATGGCACTACCAGCATAGTCATCCAGTTTATTGCCATCTGTATAGATTTTAATGGTGTTTTAGGGGATCTTATTTATAATTTTCAATGTTAACTGCCTAAGATGAGGGGGGAATGTTAACTGCCTGGGATCAAGTCTTTCTTTGTGACCGGAGTAGAAAAGCCAAAATGAAAATAGACTTTGGGAGTCCCTCTCACGGACTCAGACAAGATTTTAAGGAGTGGGGCTCAATCTCACCATAAGGAAAATGCAGGAGTTCAACATACTGAAGGGGCTGTGTTTTTTCAGCCGCTGATTATTATGCTGGCCATAGCTAAAAAGTTTGTTAAAATAACTGACGAGATTAGCCTGCTTTCTAATGTGAAGAGGTTGTAGGTTAGCCTCATGGAGAAAAATTTCTCTAGGACAGTTATGTCTGTCCAGTAATTATTCTAGCAGCGCTGAGTTGAACCTTCTCCAATTTATCCAAGTTTGTGACTGATGCGCCGCAATAAACCTAGGAAAACCATACTCCAGGATGGGCCTACTAAGTGTCATATATGTGTTTCTTAGAGTGACTGCATCGGCTCCCCAGTCTTTACCTGCTATATATTTAAGAATAATTAATCGTCTTCTACTCTTTGAGACAATATGTTCTATGTGCTTGTTACTTATCCATTCAGGATCTAAAATATATCCCAGATATTTAGGGTGCTTCTCATAAGCAAGGTTCTGGTTATCCATCTTTAACTTTGGCTGATAATTGTATAATCTTTTATTGGTGGTAAAGAAGGTGACAATGGACTTGACGGGATTGAAACAAAGTTTCCAAAGCAAAGTTTGTCAATGCAGAGAGAGCATTGTTAAGATTCCTCTCCATTTTGTTTAAATCATTACCAGAGTACCAGAGAATAATGTCAGCAAACGAGCCTATCCCCAACCCAGTAGAAAGCGTTTTCTCTATGCCTGCTAAATATAAAGAGAAGAGCATATGGCTGAGGAATGTGCCCTGAGGGACACCCTGTCCTAGCTGTACTGGGTCTGAAAAGGTCTTGTTAATTGTTACTCTGATAGATCTGTGATGTAAGAAGTCCAAAATCCACGCCAAGGTGTTGCCATGAATGTTGAAAGTGTCATGTAGTTTAATTAACAATTTATGCTTCCAAACTCTATCAAACGCTTTTGTAAAATCTAAGAGAGCAGCAATTATGTGATGGGTACGCTTGAGATTTTGTGCATCCCTAATGCTTTGGTAAACTGTTTGCTGAAATATGAGGTATAACATGTTCTTTAAATGCTTAGGGAGATCGAAACTGTCCAATCATTTTTGAAAGGTACTAGTGTAATTTTTATCTATGGAAATTGCAATTTATCACTGTAGTTAAATCTTCCGTTTGAGTGTTTTATAATATGGGAGCAATAAAAGTGTTTACATTCTTTCTTTTAAAAGTTTAATAGAACGAAACAACATTTAAATATTGTTCTTATGATTGATTAAGTATTTAATAAAATTAGTGTTTGTCATGTTTTATATAAAACAGGTTTATTTCATATTTATAAAAAAGGCATTCTGTGATATTGTTCTAAAAATATATTTACATTTATATTTAATAATAGTGGTCCATGAGATTTTAATTATAAGTTTAGTGGTGCATGGGTAGTAAATTGTGAATTTAGTGGTCCATAAGGTCAAAAAGGTTGGCAACTGCTGGCTTAGGACAATAGTCTAAAATTTGCGAATCACAGATCATGCATTTTTTGAAATATACATGTAAAATGTAAGTAAATGCAAACTCTGCTATTTGAAGAAATGGTCTTTTAATGTCATTTATTAGATTTTGAACTTTTCCTTGGGGTTGGGTGACACTCTAATTTTTATGGGAAAGCTTTGTTTTCTTTTGTGCTTTCATGATACATTAAATATTTTTAATTGAAAGGTAGATATTGCTTATTTACACTGTTATTATAAATGTCAATTTTTTAAATTTATTTATGACACAAAACAATAGCGAATAATAGATTTTTTTTTCCATTTCTCTCTTTCTGCATTTTCAGCATTTGAATCAAACTATAGACTTTCATATAAACAAACGTCTCAACTTTCCTAAGTCTGCAAAATTTGTTTACGTAATGCTTTGCACAGGAAAAATATTTATTTATGTTTTTTATGCAGCAATTCATGTGGCAAGTAAATCAGATTGTAAAATTAATTAGATTTGCTATTTTTCTTGGCATAAATTTTACAAAATATTTATCCAGTACATGCACCTCTCTCTTAATGCTGGAATAAAAAGATAGATTTTGGTTTCTTTGCATGATGAGAATTACTGGTTTTCCCCAAGATACAAGCTGAATTTATTTCTGCATCCTATTTTCTTTTTCTTCGTATGCATTTTCTGTTTTATAGCATATCTGTGACATTCTTTATACTCTTAACAAATCTTCAGAATTGAATTGTTTTTAAAATTACTCAAATTTTCCTACTTTTTTTTTTGGGGGGGGGGGGGGGACTCATTAAGTTCTAGAGAAGCTAAAGAAAGAGGATAAAATAATAATTAAAAAAAAAAAGCATTATTTTTGTTTTTAAAAAATGGTGAAAAAATATAACTATCCTAAAGATCATAAGTAACTTTGATACAGTAATTTTATTAAAAGGGTAATTTTGTAAAGTAGGTGTTTTTTTTTTTTTTTTTTTTTTTTTTTTTTTATAATCAATATAATATTATATTTCAAAACCAAACATAAATTATGAAATAATTATAAAAGTAATAATGGTATGAAGAAAATAATTGTTAAGTGCTCGCTCCACAATCACCCATAAATTTTATGCAGAATGACATTTAATGTTATTTAAACCATAATAAACCATTTAATATAATTAAAAACAAATACCTTAAAAATGTTTCTTGCTTTAAGCTTTTGGGTTCAGACCCCAACCATCTTCAGAAGTGTCTTGGTGTTCACTGTCTTCACTAACTTCCAATTTGCCTTGCAGCAAGAAGCGTCACCTTTGGTCTAATTCTGTTGGGCTCCACGTCATTACAGAATCGCTCATTGACTAAGATTTCTATTGTTTGACAGTTGACCGCATAATTATGATTATGTATTCTGCTAATTTCCGGATAATTTTAAAATCTATTGTTATTTCATGTTCATTATTTGTTTTCATTTATATGTGGTGGTATTACTATTGTATTTGACATCGGTTTAGTGTTCTTTTATTCTAGTATGGATTTTGTTTTGTCATGTCCATGTAATAGCCAGTTTGTTCATATTTATATTTTATTTCATAGATACCTGCTGTTTTTAATGGTTGGATTAAATCTATCATTATAGATTCATTGGAAAATGTTTTTATTCGGATTTAATAAATTACACTACAACTATTTGAAAAAAAAAAAAAAAATGTCCTTTCTACGAAACTATGTAATTCTGTATAAACAAAAAGTGCTCGACTCATATATCAAAACCAAAATGGTCCATCATGTACTGTTTTTTAGGAGACAGCTTCTCATATGTTTACAAATTGGTTACAAAGAAATGTAACAGGGGCTTGATTATAGAAAACACAAACACTAAAATGATTTTTTTGGCCATTTCCTCTTGTAGACATCTGTTGGTGTGTTCCTGATAACAGACCAGAAATATACAGAAAGCACACTTCTATTCCATCATCCATTACATAGAAATCAGTGGGTGCAGTGCGGGATGGCATAGTAATGTTGAGACTTATAGATTATGGGAATTTCAGCACCTAACTGGAAATAGACATCTGACTTTACCTCTTCTGAAAAATCTCTTGATCCTTCTGGAAGCAATATTGGGAATTGCTTTTCCTGCACAGGGAAAATGCATAAAAAGCTAAAATGTGGGCATTTGGGGAAATTGTGTGTGGTAAACAAAAAATAATTACAGGTTCGTTATTTTCAACCAAAAAGAAACTCATATTTTCATCTAAAGGACATTTTTCATGTTGTACAGTGTTAATTGGTCGAAATAAAATATAAATATGAACAAACTGAGTAGTATATACATAGGCATGACAAAATGTAAAATCCATACCATGTTAAAAGAATGCTAAACCAACATCAAATACAATAGAGAACCACCACACTAGCAAAAATAAATAATGAGCAAGAAATAACGATAATTAGCTGAATACAATAATCATAATTATGGGCTCAACCATGAAACAATAGAAATCTTAGCCAATGAGAGATCTTATAATGACGTGGAGAATTGGAGTCCAACAGAAATTTAGATCAGAGATGACACTTTTTGCTACGAGAGAAATCAAAAGATATTGAAGACAGTAAATATCTGGACTGAAAATGATTGGGTCCCAACCGAAAAACTTAAAGCAAGAAACATTTTTAAGGTATTTATTTTTTAGTATATAATTTAAATATTTTTAAAGACATTTTAGTATAAATAGATTATAAGACTTCTTCACACACCATAAAGGTGCAAAAAAACACGTGCTACTGCCCATCAGGTGCAAAAAAACACGTGCTACTGCCTTGGAGGCAAAAGCAAGACTAGTCTTGCTTTTGCCTCCAAGGCAGTAGCACGTGTTTTTTTGCACCTGATGAAGAAAGGCTACGTCCTTTCGAAACCCTCCAAGGCAGTAGCACGTGTTTTTTTGCACCTGATGAAGAAAGGCTACGTCCTTTCAAAACCGGTTGTGCTGGCTTAAAATTTATGGTGTGTGAAGAAGTCTTATAATCTATTTATCGTTTGTACTCCAGTTTTGAGTTTAATTTTGGTACATTTTAGTATACTTAAGATTGAAACTTTTCAATACATATGTGTACAAAATTTCATGACTCAGAGATATTAACACAAAATAACTCAAAGACGCTAACATAAAAATAAATCCACCATCCCCTTTAAATATCAAACTAATTTCTTAAAAACCCTTTCCATTTAGGGCATCACCAGTTCTGCTCTCAAAGCTGGAAAATAGAAAAAAATTATAGATTTCTCCTAAATCTTAAGTAAAGAATAAAGAATGATTTAATTATATGAGTCTCTAACTGGTATGTATTATTTCTATTTATCATCTTTAAAGTTTTGTCATCAATCGAGTTATTATTTTATATATTTGATTTGTTCATATTATTTTAATTAGTATTATTATTTTAATCTGTCATTTTTATTTTGGTGCTAGAACTTGATCAATCACATCGCTACATATGTTGTCACAACTAAAGTCGTTTTATTGATACTGTAAACTATTAATTTTATCAATGGATCGAACATGCAATTTATATATATATATATATATAATCATAAAATTAAATGTTTTAAAGTGTGTACTTGATTAAAAATTGGTATTTTCTGTATTAAATGTTTTGTGCATTTGTTTAAGATATAGATTATGTTTAATTTTAATTTTCTGCCCAAAAAAGTTTTCAAGGCAGTCTTACAAAGAGGAATTTCTTTTTAAATTGTTGTTATTTTTTTAATTTGTCAGTTTTATAAAATTTAGTGGTTTTATTCAATTCACAACATCATTTTATGTTTTATTTGCATTTCATAGCTTAAGATAACTAAATTAGTTTTCTTCAGTTGTTTATTTTAATAATAAAACACATACATTTTATATTTAAAAAAAAATTTCTAAAGTACACATAGCTATACACCATGACCAATAAGTTCTCATACACTTTCAAATTTTTATTACAGTAACACAAAGTAAATCATACAAAAACTTTTTGCAAAAAATTAACCTAGTAATCATTGAGTATCTTTACAATAAATGCTTTGGAATAATTCTGCCCTTTAGTTTCTTAACGAGCTTAAATCTCTTTTCAAATCCATCACATGCGGCACGCACCTCTTCCATTGACATTTCCTGTTATATCGTTTGAATTACATTTTTGAATTAATTCAAATCGGTAATTTTAAAGTTATTCAGTTGGGAGGCCATTCGTTCTTTGGCAAAAAAAGTCAGCTAAATTTTGACTGCACCACTCCTGAACCAAACGTGGGGTATGAGAAGGGGCATCATCTTGTTGAAAGCAGAAATATTCCACCCCATACATACTCTTGACATTTGATAGTAAAACTTTTTCCAAAACCTCAGTTTTATAATATTGGGCATTGATTTTTACCCTTTTATCAATGAAGATTAACTGGAGTTTTCCGCTTTTGGAAATAGCGGCCTAAATCATCAGAGACGAAGCATTTTGATAACGTGGAACGTAATGCTGTCCCTCAGGGATGTTATCAATAGAAACTGACCATACTCTGTCATTTTAGGGGTTCAGACTCTGCTGTAAAATGAATAGTTTCTCGTGTGAAAAGACAAATTCCTCCCCAACGTGCCAACCAAGAATTTCTTCCACCCTTTACTTCTTTTTCATCTTAACAGAATACGAAACTCCGTGAATTTTACGTTTTCTATAAACCTTGCACTCAAGGTCCTTTTTCAGAATGTTTAACATTGATCCCCTCGATATTTTGAGATCTCGTGTTAGTTTTCTAGCAGATTTTTGTCCATTTCATCGTATCCTTTCCCTGACCCTTTTGACAGCCTCTTTTGTCCTAACAGACCTCGGTCTGCCAAATCTTTTTCTGTCATCGACAGATGACGTCTCATTACACCTTCTGATAGTTCTGCAAATGAAATCTCTCTTCACCCCCAGGGCTTTCAAGTCTCTGAAAATTTCAATCGGCTACACTTTTTTGATGAATTTATTTACCACAATTTTTTTATTCTACCTAGGTAAAGGGAAATTATAATTAGTACAGCATTTACACTTGCAATAGCTTTATACCTAACACTAAATTGCCTGCAAAATAATTTGGACTACAGTAACACATATGTACAACTTTTTTACGTGCTTCAAAAGTTGTATGAGAACTTATTGGTCACGGTGTGTATATATATATATATTATTTTATTTTAATCAATATGCAACTGTCATGTTTTTTAGTTCCCATTAGATGTATTTATAAGCCTTCACCGAAAATACATATTAATAAATGTGTTTATTGGACTTTTTATAAATAACCACTTTTGCATTTTACTAAACATTAATATGCAAGACAGTGGTAGATTTAAATATCGAGGGGCCCCCTAAACACATAATAACTCAATGATTAGAATATATCTCAAATGAAGTACAATATATTAATTGAAGTAATTATTTAATTTATATATAGTAAGGCGCCGAAAATTCAGAATGCTCAAGACCAGAGCAATTCCAGGTTTTCCAGATTTTTAGTCATTCTTAAAAATATATATATGTATTTGTCTAAATACCCAGGTAATTGATAAAGTCAAGTTAAAAATGATATATTGGGATTTTTAAATATATTTACTTTATTATTTTTACTTTATTTTCACTTTCTTTCTCAAAATAAATGAGTAAATAAAATAAAGAGAACTTAGTATAGAAATATTTCAATAAATAAATGCTTATTTTCTAAAACTATTATAAGTTGCAGCAAAAAAAAATTGAAAAAATAATTAATTCAAAAAAGAAAAAACATATTTCTAAAGCATGTCTGTTTTTTTTTTTTTCTTTTCTTTCTGTCTTTCTGTGCTTTTGTTGAAAGCCAAAAAGCCCAGAAACAAAAATAAACTTTTGATTTTCACCCTAAAGTTTATCTTTGATTTTTGTGATAGTCATGAGTTAAATTCAGTGATAAAAGATCATTTTGGTTATATGTTCTACCAGTAAATGGCAGCACCAATCAATCGTAATATATATATAATATATATTTTACATGAGTGATTCCTATTCAAATTTTTCTTATCTAATTTCTTTAGCTTATTTTTACATTTCATTTTGTGAAATTTTCTAGTTTATAATTTTGTCTTTTTGCATATGAAATTTCTAGAAGAAATAAAAACATCATGCATATCAAAATATAAAATGCATAAAAGTTAATTACTTTTTATTTTATTGACTATCATTTTTGCTTCTTTATTCTGCCTTTGGATGGATGCAGTGCAGCACCCATTAAGGAAATTATGGCTATTGTAATTAAACAAACAAATAAAAAATGAGAGTAATTTTGAAAATAATAAATAAGAAATACTGAAAAAGAAAAAAAAAACTTATATTAGATAAGCATTATTTTTAGCAAGCTTGATCTAATATTTCTACTTAAAGAAAAAAAAAAGGCTTGATACTTTGAAGATACTTTTTACAGCTGAAAATGTCTGTGTTTTTGGCGATTCTGGTTTTTGGCTTCGTACTATATTTATATAATTTTTGTGCCCTGCAGGCAATATCTTAAGAAATGCGTTTTTCACTATTTATTTATTTATTTTTATTTTTTGATTAAAAATGAAAAAATAAAAATTGATAATTTGTTTTAAGTAATCATACATCTATGGTTTAATCTTTTTTTTTTTTTTTTTTTAGATATTGAAATTATATTGAAAAATTCATTTTGAAACTACTCATATTAAAAAATTTTCACTCCTGGTTACTTTCTTTCCTGGTTGTGACTGTTACTATTATGTATATATATTATATTTATTTTACAATAATTAGTAAAAAATAATCCTTATTATGTACAATTATACAAAAATTTGTCCTATGATGTCATATTAAAATTTTTGAAAAAATGGGACAACAATGCCACTTATTGAGCTATATGCACCAAAAGCTAATCAGCACCAGTTTAAGTCAAGGACTAACTAAACATAAATTGAATTCTGTTCATTAGTTCATGATATACAGCATCCATAAAATGTTGGTAACACACACTCATACAGATATACTAAGCAACAAAAAAAAAAAAAAAAAAAAAAAAAAAAAAAAGCTGCACTTGGATATTTTCCTTTTCACCTTCTACAACTGCCAATTTTATCATTTAAAAAGCAAATTTTTGAACAGATTTTATTATGTCGTCCCCCACATACATTTTAGCAATGAGTCCAGTGTTAAAAATAAAATGCAATTGTCAGAAAAGTTGTCATTTTAGAAATTATTTCAAAAATGGTAAGAATAAGGCAGTTAATGATGCCACAAAAAGTATTAATTTTTTAATGAAAATCAAAAAATATTTTAATACGTGAAATGGTAAAATAATTAAATGTTAACAAAATGTTGGTAAAATGGTTTTTAGCAAGATATAAAAATTTTTGGTCATTTAAACTGGAAATTTGGCTTTTGGTGGCCATGTTGCTCATCTAAGCGAGATGCCCATAAGTTAAAAAGCCATTGCTTATAAAATCGGTTTTTATTACATTTAGAACATAAAAAAGATTCAGAAAAAGTGTTTAGCAGCATAATTTCTTTAACTACAGTGCAGAAACTATTAAACAAAGCAGGTTTAAATGAGAGAAAATTTGAAAAATTTCCATTCTTAGTGAAGAGAATTAGGAAAGCAAGACCTCAGATGGCTAAAAAAATTAAAAAATGATTAGTTAATTATTGGGCTGAACTGGATCTCTCTGATGAGTCAAGTTTAACTTATTTTGAGCTAAAGAAAACAAGCAGATCTGACAACGAAAATATCACCGACTTAATGAAAATCGCACTTTTAAAACAGTGACACATTCTCTGTACATTATGGTATGGAGGTGCATAACTTTTCAAACAGTTGGGCAAATTTTTATGCTCAAGATCAATTAACTCAAAATAAAACACAGTCTTTATAAAAGTGGTGCCTGACCGACTATTTTGGAAGTATCTTTGACATTTCCGCAAACAGCATTTCAAGATGATAATGCACTTTACTACATGGCGTCTGTGGTAAAATTATTCACTTCAAATTGTCAAAATTTCCTATTCATTCCCATGAGAACCTATAATTCTGTAAGTAATCATATCTTTTTTCACTTTAAGTTAAATCCCACAAAAGATATAGTAGAATTTCTTCTTTACCAGACATGGAAATAGTGCTAATCGCAATCCACTCAAAAATGTTTCGTCTATGAAAAGGCGGGGGCAAGGGGAGAGGATTCGAAATTTGCAGCTTACAACTCTGCCAGAACTAGAAAAAATTGTTTGTGATATTTGGCACATTGAAATTTCTGAGATTTATATTAAAACACTGTTTAATACTATGTCATTTTTCATTAAAGCAGTAATTCCATATAAAGGTGGAATTAACCCAATACAGAATACATATTTTTAATAAAAAGTTGCTTAAATCTAACAAATAAATAGTTTTATTTCATACATTAAAATATAACTTGTTTATTTCATATAATAAATCATAATAGAATACAAAGTGTATGGTTATCACATTATGTTTAAAATGAAAGTTTTATGCAGATTCTTATAAAGTACTTCGCAGAGTGTAATAAAGCAAATTATTATATCGAAAATGTATATAGGTATCACGTCATCCCTTTGGTTTTATGCAAACAAGACAGTTTTATTTGTTTCAACCCTTAATTTTAAGTTATTACAAATAAAAAGGTATAAGTCATTTCTTCTGCAGGGCAGCCTTTTTTTTTTTTTTTTTTTTTTTTTTTTTTTTTGTCGCTTAGTGTAGACATTTTTTATAAATTGTCAAATCGTGTTCAGGATATCTCAAACCATGTAAATCCAATAGAAATCAAAGGTAAAAAATTTTTGGGACTCTAACATTTGCTTCTTGTGTATATAGAAGAAAATAAAAAGTAAAAATGAGTTATCACTTTTAGAATGTGAAACAAACAGTATTTGCACATTAAATACTGACATATTTTTTGTTGAAATTCTTGCTGAATATATTAGGGATGTGGGTAACACAAAAAATTAACAGGTACTCTTTCAAATTTATCACTTTTTATTTAAAAAATAATTATATGTATAGATCTGTTTAATCAATTTTTTTACTGATATGTGTTTTTTCAATATATATGGGCTGTAACAGAAACAGTGCTTTCTCAAATTTGCAATCCTTTTGAAAATTCGTTTAAATCTGCCACTGTTTTATTCTCCACAAGAAATCTTTTTTCGCAAAGTACAAATATTTTCTCACTTCCCCTTTTTATGTTTGATTTCTGAGAAAAGGACCACATTAAGTGACTTGCATATTTATTTTATTTAGACAGATATGATACATTAAACATGCAACATAATCTTCTAGGAAAATAATGTGAATAAAGTGAAAACTATCTACCTAAAATTTAGGTTTTACTTTTTTAATCTTAAGTTTAGTTTTGAAAAATAAAATTTTATAAAGTTTTTTATTTTTCTGGCTGTGCTACAATTCTCCCCCCCCCCCCTAATTAAAAAAAATCTTAAATTTAAACTTCATATTGTGATGCAATTCATTTAAAAATGAAGATTTTTTTTTTCATTCAAACAAATATAGTTTATTTCATAATTAACAATTATTGATAAAGACAATTTCGTTATAATAAACTGGCCTACCAGCGGCTGAGTGGTTCTGTGCTCAAAACTGGTAGATGGGAAGAACCGGGTTCAATCTCAGGTTGTGCTTATCAACCTAACCGTTTAAAGTTTTCCATAGTTTTCTCCAAAACTCATGTAAATACAGGCTAGGACCCCCTAGAAAGACAACCATGGAGGGCATTCCACCTATAGGTCTAGGATCCTAGCGTAGTCAATCGGCCTTAAAAAAACGTATAATCAACTTTATAATAAACTAAATGAAGTTAAACTGATTTAACATTAATTTAATTCATGCATATATATATTTTGGAGATTTCTAGTTTCCCATCGTACTGTAAGTATGGGAACTTAGGTAATCATGAAAATTTTATACTTTTAAAAAAATGTTTATACATGTTTTGAAGTGTGCGGAATCTGAAAATTCCAAAATTTGTAAGGTGTCCCTACAGATGGACACCACACTTATCATGTATACTATCTGTTAGTTTGTATGGTGTTCATGATATCCTAAGACCAAATGATCACAGTAAGGTCAGGCCAGTTTGAAAAATATCACTAATGATGCTGGCAAAAACCGTATTTGTTTTCAATATTCTAATTTCAAAACTTTGTAAGTTATTGGAAATTTAAGATTTTCTTAACATTGAAGTATATTGTAAAATTTCTCTTAAATGGGCAATAAAAGAAATAATTTTATTGTTAAGGTGTCAGATCAGCTTAAAAAATCAGTTATGGTGCTGCTACAAACATCATTTATTATGAACATTTGAATTTGAAAGTTTTATAAATTATTCAAAATTTATGAATTTCTTAACACGGCAGAATAGGGCAAAATTTCACATTAACCACTTCACTGGCCACTGTAGTATGTGGAAGGTTACGTTTCCCCTGAGTTATCTTGGAATAGCTGGTGAAGTGGTTAATGACAATTTTGTAAGATGTTTTCATCATAAAAATGTCAAACTACTTTTGAAATATCACTTTGGGTACTGGCATAAGTATCATTAACTACCGTAAAATTCCGATAGTAACCCCCTCCCGATTATAACCCCTTCACTGAAATTTGACGTACTTTACTTTTTCGGAAAATTCCATTTATAACCCCTCCTCCTTTACCTTTGGTGGCTAAGTTCGCCATTCTTTCTTTTTTCTCATGAGCGAAGCAAACGTATATTTTTTTAAATGCTGAAGTCTTGTATGTTTATTTATAAACTTTAATTTGCATGTAAACGTATATCCAAGTGTTACTTTTACTCATTTTTTTTAAAGTAAAATAACTCCAAATATAAAAATGCAGTGTTGTTTATGTTCTTTAAGCTCCAAAACGTTAACTGTTATTCGCAAGTGGCCGTGGCTTTCGCAATCTTGCTTATGCAACTCTGTTTTTATGATCACAATTCTTTTCCAAATTTTAAATTATCTTTTTAATTTTAAATCATTAAATAGTGTAATAAATCCATAATAGTACTAGCATACATAACTTTAATAGTTATCATTCACCCTGTTTTGTTCTTGCATATTAGTTAATAGCAGTGCAATTAACTGTTTTTTTTTAACTGCTAGCGAATCTTCTACACGGCTTCGATTCACGATTTCTTTATCACATGTTCATGCTTGTTATTCAAAATACGTTTTCTTTTTGTGAGAATTGTGTTATCGCTCTTTTTTTTCATTATTTAAATTATTTTTATTTCATTATTTAAATGTGATGATTAATTTTTGTAAGTTTTTTAGAAAGATTATTGTTAAAATAAAAATTTAAACTGATTAATAAAAATTGTTTATTATTAATAAAATTTAATAAACAATAATCATTATTATTATATTGTTAATACAGTTTAGTAACCATTAATATGCATTATAATATTAATAAAATATATACTTTTAGAAAAATATTGTGAAATTTCCGATCCCCCCCCCCCCAATTATAACCCCCACCCCTTCCGAAGTCATCGTACTTTTCCAGAAACTTCCGATTATAACCCCTCCCTTAGTTTTGACAAATTTCCCCTTGAAAAAAGGGGGGGTTACTATCGGAATTTTACGGTATGAAGATTCTACTTTGAAAACTTTGTAACTGGTTTGAAACTTTAAATTTTCTTAATATGGTAGAATTGGGCAAAATTTCGCAGAAACATCTATTATTAGAACTATTTTCATTATAAAGATATCAAACGCCTTTTAAGCTGCTATTTACGATACTGTCTTGAGCCTCATTAAGTATAAATACTCTAATTTGAAAATTTCGTAAGTTATAAGAAATTTGATATTTTCTTAACATGGCAAAATAAAGCAATATTTCATATAAACTTTCATGAAGAAGATTATTGCATTGGAAATAGTATAGAATTGCATTAAAACTAAACTATGTAACTAACCTAATGAAAGTAATCAGCAAATTAAAATAAGGTAAATGTATCAAACTGAATAGTAGGTAGCCTACTAGGTGGAACATTCAGTCTGTAACCATTTCGAGCAGCTGGCTAAATTCATTTCTCTTATCATGACATGAATAGTATGCCCTGTAGCAGAAATTTATGAGAACAAATATATGATGGGGAACTAAGCAGAGTCTATTCATGCAAACTGGTTTAGCACAGTTAATCACTCTATATCCAGATTCAGTAGATATGAAAACATTTGCTGTCTGTAATAATTTAAATTCTCTGTTAATTTAAAATATATATTACTTTAAAATAATTATCAATATTTAAAATGCAGGGTTGACACTGGCGATTATTTTATTTTTATATTTTTTGTACCACTTTTTTAAAGCAATGAAATTTTTAATATATTTATGTAAGTAAATTTATGCTTTACCTACATAGATATATTATAAATTTTATTTTTTGAAAATTGTGCAAAGAAAAAGTATAAAATTTGTTACCAGTGGCAGCTTTGTAAAATAATGAAATACAAAAGCCTCTCTACTTCATATAAAGGGGGGGGGGGGAATCTTGCTGTTTGCATAGATTAAAAGGCACTTTCTAACTTTATTTAGTTTTAACGTTTAATCTTCAACTTTGTTTCAATCATTTAAAATGCAAAATAGAATTGAAAATGCACAATGAAATATTTCCACATCATAATTCTCAATATTTTTATGTGATTTTGTAAGCCAATAAGTTAATAAAACTATCATTAATGCTAGTTCTGTCATGTTCTATAGCAAACAGGCTTTTGTGCATTCAGCTAAGATTTGTTAATATACTTATATTTTCTGCAGCATAAATATGTGTTGCTTCTCATAGATGGTGATGTATCCAGATTATTTTGTGAATCATTATAGTATTATTTATACAGCTTATTTCAATTATGGAGAAAGAATTCTGCCAAAAACTGTATATAGCTTTTAAAGAGGCTGCATGAAATAGATTGCTTTTGTATTACCCTGTGTATTGACTATAAAATAAAATAAGCCCCATACAATGTATTAAAATTTTACAACAGTTAATAATAATAATTAACCCCATAGCACAATTGTAAATGCAATTCAATGAATTTCCACTTAGTATGAAAAATAGCATTTAAAAAAAAAAACCACACAATTACAAATGTGGCTGCGAGGGAGTCATAAAATGTACAAAAAATGGATAAGAAAAGGGAACCAAAAACAAGGGCATAGGATCCTGAAACTATCAACGAGGCTTAGCTACATCTTGCCTAATTTGTGACTTGGCAATCGCTTATAATACATATTTTATGTGATCCTATAAAGAAATCAATTTTAATCATGTCATATTATGTTGCCCAGTGGCAGAAATACCGCGACACGGCGACATAGTCAACGACACAGAAAAACGGCTTGCGGACAGTTTTTGTCTGCACTGACAAAAAAATTTATCTGCAACTTTTGGATGACAATTCACTTATAAAAATTTCTGTATCAAAACTAAAACTAATACTTGTATTATTTATAATTATTTATATTGTGTTGTGTCAAACATTGCTATAAAATATTTAATTGAATGTGATGAATTGAATGAATACAATTGTTTATACTATATCGTTTTGTAGTAAAATTGTATTTATGTATTGTTGCACAAGATCTCCACTGATGTTAAGCCCCTCCTCCTCTCCCCCCCCCCCCCCATCAGCTTTCAGTCTTTTTGAGTGTAAGCCATTTTCACCCCTGATTACATGCAAATTTTGCAGACAGATTATGAAATTTTAAAAGCCTGTCGCAGACAGCTTCAAAACTTTCTGCCACTGGGTTATGTTGTAAGCTATACATTATGTTGTAGGCAATTGGATAATGTATATTAATTTTGCTATGTTTTGTGCAGTATAAAGTTATTAAATATAAATGTAGACCGTAAGTTAAATGAATTATTTTGTAAGTTCCTATAAATAAAGCAATAGTGCTATTTAGAACATTTGTTTAAATTATGGATTAATAAGTTTCGTTAAAATTATAGCTTTACTTTTATAAAGAAAGAAAAAAAAAATACTTCTGTTCAGCTCTGTATACTGTTTAAAAACACTTCACATACATTGTACAGTCAGCCAAAAAAAAAACGCCACCCCCCCACCTAATTTCGCCGTAAATTATCGTAGAAACATTTGACTGGTACTGATCGATTTGTAATAACGTCTAGTTTATAACGGTATAGTTACATTTTGCCTAGGGGGTCGTCCACATATTAAAACTGGCATTAACTTCATTTTCTTCAATGGCAACCCCTATTTTTGACTTCATATTCAGATTTCTGAGATCAAGGCGGTTCGGAAAACATACCTATTTATATACTTTAAATCAATTCTAAATAGAGTTACACATGAAAATGTATTAGGGGTCCGTCTATACATTTAGAAAATATAAATCATGATCTACCACCCAATATACATTATTTAGTAAGTTTCACACGGGAAAAAATTTCAGAAATGTTAATTATGAAATAAAGAATGACTAATTCACAGAACTCTCTGAGTTAGTTTATGAATTAAAAGATTTTTATTGGTTTCTATTGATTAAACATCAAATAGTTCACTTCATACGAAGAAAATTAAATAGCTTGAATAGATATTAAAATATCTATCAAAAAAAAAAAAAAAAAAAAAAAGGTAAATGGGTTTTAAATTTGTTTGAAAATTCAAAATTATTTTAACTCAAGCTGCCGTATAATTGTCTGAAACGGTGGCACTCAACCTGGTTCCCACAGCCGTTTCACAGTGACATTGGGAGTTTGTTCTGATACTGCAGTACTTTCATTTTCTTTAATTTAATTGACTTTTTAAAAATATTAAAACAGATTTTTTTATTTTTATTTATTTATTTTTTTAATTAATTATTTTTTTTCATGACATTATTAAAAACTTTTACATAAATATCCACGATATTCTTTTGCTTTTATATTTTATAATGTGTAACAAATTAATATGCAAAATAATAAATCCTACTACTTAATGGGATGTTCTAAAATTCTACTCTTAACACAGATATCGAAGTGGATGGTGGGTGTAGAAAGGCTGACTACCCTTAATCTAAATCTTCAGTTGAAAAGGTCAAAATGTTACATTACTCTATTAAAAAAATAAAAAAGGAATAACAGTGGGCTAAAAATACCCCGGAATAAATTAAAATGTTGTTTATTCTGGTTTTAGTCAGGTGATATCACTTGTGCTGGATCCGCCCTCTCTTAAGCTCAGGTTCAGCTCATCATTAAAATCTTGTTTTTAATATCTGCCGCACCAAAATGTTCAAAACACAAATGCCAATTTTCATATATTTTGAAATCTTCCCGTTTCAACTTTAAAAGCATTTATATTAATTAATTTTATTTTGAATTTTTAAATTTAGACGATTAAAGTCTTTTAAATGAAATTTCAGGATCTATATATTTGAAAGTAATAAGACTATTCCTTTGTTTTAAATTTTTATTCCATAATAACTGTGACTTTGATTTCGTGATTAGAGAATTGAAAATAAATACTATTGAGCTATGTTCCAATAATAGATCTTATAAACTTTAAAAAAAAAAAAAAAAAAAAAAAAAAAAAAGCAATTTTTCACTGTATTAAAAAACTTTTAATAGAAATTTGATATTTTATTATGTTACATTATGGAATAAATTTTAAATAACACAAAGCTTACAAACGGTACAGTAACCAAATGCAAATATGCCTCAACAAATTATAAACAGAAAATTCATGGTAAAAAATCTTTTTAAAATTATTAAATATTCATAATAATAATAATAAAACGATTGTCGAATGCATAATTGCTGTTTCATGCAATCAGTTTCGCTGTACCGTGTTTTCTAAAACATGATATTTAACTAGAGGTGTACGTACTCTTGAATATTGAAATGCGAAAAAAAGTGTAACAGGGTTAAAATAGAATTTTAGCAGTGAAAAACTAGAAAAAGATATTTAATACTTATGATGAAAGACTTAACATATTAGGATCGGATATATTCCTCTCTTGTACCGTAAGCAACGCCTTTTCACAAATTTTCTAAAACTTTATAATATAAAACAAAATAATTTTGCTTATTTGTAATTAAATCATTTAAGTTTTGTCTTCAATAATCGATGTAGTAAATACCATTGTGATTTATGCATACCAGCGTCACATATAGAGTCAAATAGGAATATGCAAATTAGTCTTTTTTTAAAAATAGTGTTTCAGCGAATCAGAGGCGGGGCTTCTTTTCTTTTGAAATTCTTTCACAATCCCTGACCTACATTGTGATAACTTTACAAAAATATGACAATTTGTATAATAAACATCGAAATATTGCTTAGGAGACAATAAAAATAACATAAGGGTAAATTAAAATAGTTTTCCGTCAAATTATATACAAACATTTACTTATAGAGGATACAGATTATAACAAGTGACGGCCCCCTAACAGGAATAAAAAGTGAAATATCACTATAACTCAAAAAATAATGTTAGGAACGAGCTGTAAATTTGGAAACCCATGTTTTTGATGATGCCCATTCTATTCGTGCAAAAATTAACATAAGTCATAATTCATAATTTTTTCAAATATGAATTTATTAATAATTTTCATAATTCAAAAAATGTTTTTTTAGCTAAAATTTGCATGGAATATGTTTGGGTCACTTCATTCTAACGAATAAAAAAAAACAGAATTTAAATATCATAATTATTTCGGAAGATATGATTTAATGTTTGTCACATTCATTTAACATTAGCATCCCCAAACTTTGACAGCTTATAACTCTATGAAAAATTGAGCGAAATATATAAACTATACCATTTTCCGTGATGATTTGATCCAAAAAATTCAAATAAATTATAAAAAAGGAGGGTTACCATTGAAAAAAATGAAGTTGATGTCAGTTTTAATATGTAGACGACACCCCCAGTAAAATCTAACTATAACATTATAAATCAGACACTATTACAAACTGATCGGTACCAGTCACATGTTTCTACGATAATTTACGGCGAAATTAGGTGGGGGGGGGGGGGGGTGGCGTTTGTTTTTTTGGTTGACTGTACTAATAAGAATTCAGAATAGTAATAAAAGAAATTCTTACTTATATTTCATAATGTATCTAAACTTTTTGTATTATCCTGTAAAACAAACCTTAATTCTAATCATACCCTAATCTATGAAAATTATGTTTAATTTAGATAATATTCAATTTCAGAAAATTTTATATTTCATTGAATTTTTTGACTGATTTGATCGGTCAGTATTTGATTTTAGAAGTAAAATTTTCATGAAGAAACATTTTTAAATATTTTTATCAGAAAAAAACAAAGTTTTGAGTCTCCTAGGATTAGCCTGTCCTAAAAATCGGCTCCTGATCTCTAATTTACTGGGTAATGATGTCACAGTTTCCCTTGTGTTTAAAAAAAAGCAAGGCGCTGTTAGTAAAATAAAGGGCAATTTTGTATTCTTAAGGATAGAGGTGCACAACCTGCAGCCCAGGGGCCACATGCGGCCTAGTAGCCGTCAATTTGCGGCCCGCCGAAGGACTGTCATTTTTTAAGTTGCATTAATTATCAACAGGAGAAAAAAACAAAAACAGAAAAAGTATTTGTTTGTTGCATTCGCAAAACAGGCATTTACAAAAACGTCTATAAAAATTTCTTAAACCTTCGTTTGTTATTTATTTGTTGCATTTCTTAAACCTAATTTACTCCTTAAAACTTCTATAAAAAATTATTTAATTCAGAAATATCTGAGCTCCAATATCTATTTCCTTCCCTTGGCTATGCCCTTGTATGCAACCAGATCCTCAAAACACTCATTGAGACTTTTGCAGACCATGTTGTTTATGCAGAGGTTAATCCAGAACAAATTTAGTGCCGCATTTAGGCACCATCACAAAATCAACTTTCAGCAAAGAAGCACTTTCACAAAGCCAATTCTCAGCAATATAGCTGCACATTAAACTTTGTATGAGCTTCGCCGTATCAAACTTATAATAAATACCCTCAATTTAGATATTTAGTGGAGGCAATGGTAATTATCTAACTAAATAACTTCTTATATTACACATAAGAAATAACTCACCCACATATATATTTATTTTATAACTGTTTCATTTTATTTATTAAATGTATTTTTAAATTAAATAAACTGCTTTATGCAGTTTGGTTAATTGTTCAGAAGCATTATTAATTTTCACAAACTTACTTGATTTTTTTCGTAAATTATTTTATAAATTGACAAATGGGGTACTAGTTTAAAAAAGCTGGATTAAACCCTGTTATTTTACATCAGAACAGGAAGATGACACAATGTATTTTGTTCAAAATTTACATGACAATTATGAACACAGAAGCCTTTTCACTTACAGATCTCCCCCGTACCATTTGATATCTGCAAGCGATATTTTCATACCCACTTACCTACATTAAAACTGCTTATTTTGATATCCTCTATCAGCCTTCATATTTGTGCTTATCATTTTTGTAACTCCCAATATAATTTTTTTCTTCTCTCTGCAAAACATACTTTTTATTTGTTTATTTAATTTGTCCTTTTTGTATTTTATATGATACATTTGTTAATTCTTTTGATTACTATTCAATAACTTTATGATTCATACCTACCAACATTTGAAAATGACAATTAGTAGCACACCAATTTTAAAAATGGATTGGATGGTTGGTTGGTTCATTTTTATGATGCAACACATGAATCCTAAACAAATAAATGTATGTATATTACTGTATTTTCTTGCGTATAATCCATGGGGTACTATTTTTAGCCCTGATGAAAAGTTTTCCATAGATAATATGCACTGCCGGATGTCAGACATCCAGTTTTTATTTGCCATTAATTTGTTAGAGGAGAGGGGGGAGGGGAGGTTAAAAAAAAAAAAGAGAGAAATATTGAACAATTCTACTTCTTTATAGGTTCTAGCATCTAATAAAGTAAATTTAAAAAGAACATTGACATTTATGTTGTGGATGGAAAAATATTAGGAATTCCAAGGCGCCACAAGGAGGCCGATTGTTAGGAGTGGGATGGGGTGCGAGAGGAGACACAAAAAAATACGTTGAATGAGAAATATTTAACAATTATATCTCTTTATACATTCTAGAATCTAATAAAGCAAGTTTAAAATGAAAATTGACATTTATGGAGTGGATGGAAAAAGATTGAAAATCACAAAGCAAAACGTAGTCATAAATGTTGCAGTTTTGGTGCTAGATAAAAATTCGTAATTTTGAGCCGATTTTCGTAGCATCGTAGTTTACGGCCCAAATTCGTAGCAACTACGAATAATTCGTAGCAGTTGGCAGGTCTGAATGATTATCATGCTTTGAGATTCACTTAACTCTCTGATTAAAAAAAAAAAAAAAAAATTTTTTTTTTTTTTTTTTTTTTTTTTAAAGTAACACATGATGGAAACTGAAGTTCTGCACACAGGTGTATGACAATGATAGTGTGCCCCTTTATATCCGCGATTGTAATGAAATGCTCGCCCTCTGGTGGGCTAAGGTGAAATTATCACACCACTGCATATCCTCATATTATGCAATCGACTTTCCATGATAAAATGGCGGAGAAAGAATAATAATTACACGTGGCTTTTATATTTACTAACAACTGCAGTGTTCAGAGAGCGCCATCTATCGATCATTACAAACGCGGATATATGTGTGTGTGTATATATATATTACACAGCAGATATATCTGCATAGTTTAATTTTTTTTATATTATGTCGTCTGTGGCTCTTCATATCTCACTGAACAGCGAGATTGGCCCTCCAGCCAAAAAGATTGTGCACCCCTACTTAAGGGCATATTTAACATTTAAAATCCACATTAATTTAAAAATTATGTGATAAGTATGAATACACTTTTAACTTCTTTACTTTTGCTTGTTACTAATAAAGAAATAAATGTTGATGATCATACAAAATAGTTTTACTTATTATGTATATCACTTATCTTCAGTATATCATTAATCCTAAGTTTGTAGATTGTGTTCTTCAAAATTTGTGCTCTAATACAAGAGGCAATAATGGTGAATTTATATATATATATATAATAATGATGATGATCTACACTAAGCGACAAAAAAAAAAGCCGCACTTGGATATTTTCCTTTTTGCTTTCTACAACCGCCAAATTTACCGTTTAAAAAGCAAATTTTCGAACAGATTTTATGTTGTCCACCACATACACATTAGTACTCAGTCCAGTGTTAAAAACAAAAAACAATAGTCAGGAAAATTGTAATTTTAGAAATTATTTCAAAAATGATAAGAATAAGGCAGTTAATGATGCCACAAAAAGTATTAATTTTTGAATGAAAATCAAAAAATATTTTAATATGTGAGATGATAAAATAATTAAATGCTAACGAAATATTGGTAAAACGGTTTTTAGCAAGTTATAACATTTTTTGGTCATTTAAACTGGAAATTTGGTTTATGGCGGCCATGTTGCTCATCCAAGCGAGATGACCGTAAGTTAAAAAGCCATTTCTTATAAAATCGGTTTGTATTACATTTAGAACATAAAAGAGATTCAGAAAAAGTGTTTAGCAGTATAATTTCTTTAACTACAGTACAGCAATATTTTAAGCAAAGCAGGTTTAAATGACAGAAAATTTGAAAAAATTCCATTCTTAGTGAAGAAAATTAGGAAACCATGACCTCAGATGACTAAAAAAATAAAAAATGAATAGTTAATTATTGGGCTGAACTGTTTCTCTTTGATGAGTCAAGTTTAACTTATTTCGAGCTAAAGAAAACAAGCAGAACTGACAACGAAAATATGACCGACTTAATGAAAATCACACTTTTAAAACAGTGACACAATCTCCGTACATTATGGTACGGAGGTGCAAAACTTTTCAAACAGTCGGACAAATTATTATGCTCAAGGGATCAATTAACTCGAAATAAAACACAATCTTCATAAAAGTGTTGCCTGACCAACTATTTTGGAGGTATCTTGGACATTTCCGTAAACATCATTTTACGCTAAAAATGCACCTTACTACGCGGCGTCTGTGGTCAGTTTATTACTTCAAATTGTCAAAATTTCCTATCCATTCCAATGAGAACCTATAATTCTCTAAGTAATCATATCTTTTTTCACTTTAAGTGAAATCCCACAAAAGATATAGTAAAATTTCTTCTTTACCAGACATGAGAATAGTCCTAATCGCGATCCTCTCGAAAATGTTTCGTCAATAAAAAAGCGGGGAAGAGGAGAGAGGATTCGAAATTTGCAGCCTATAACTCTGCCTGAACTAGAACAAATTATTTGTGATATTTTGCACGTTGAAATTTCTGAGATTTATATTAAAATACTGTATAATACTATGCCATTGCGCATTAAAGCAGTAATTCCATATAAAGGTGGAATTAACCCAATGCAGAATATATATTTTTAATAAAAATTTGCTTAGATCTAACAAAAAAATAGTTTTATTTCATATATTAAAATATAACTTGTTTATTTCATTTAATAAATCATAACAGAATACAAAGTGTATGGTTATTGCATTATGTTCAAAAATAAAGTTTTATGCACATTTTTAAAAATTACTTCATAGTGTGCAATAATGCAAATTATTAAATCGAAAATGTACATAGGTATCATTTCATCCCTTTATTATTACGCAAATAAGAGAGTTTCATTTGTTTCAAACATTAATTTTAAAGTTATTACGAATAAAAAAGGTATAAGTCATTTTTTCTGCAGTGCGGCTTTTTTTTTGTCGCTTAGTGTATTAAGCATAGTAGAAGCCAAGTAACAGATACAAGATCACTGAAACACCAATGACCAATAAGATTAAAAATTCTTTGAGAAGTTCAGAAAAATGAAAAAAAAATTATCAGGGGATGAAATACACAAATTTAAAGAAACCAGATTTATTAACAGCCTGCAAAACAAACGAATCAGTAAAGTAACACAACAAATCTTAACTTAAAACCATAAACTATATCAAAATTTATGAAAAAATAATTTAAGAAACTTAAGATAGGAAGGAAGGAGGCAAGCGGCAAGACTTGTGACTTGCTTGTGGGGTTAAACTAGTTTCATGCCGGCAACACTCCCCCAGCCTGCCACGACCAGAAAAGGAATCAAATGGATTTAAAAAAGCAAAATTTATTTATTTATTTTTTAAGATAAGGAGCAAGAAGGGTACTATTTCTTTAAAAAAGGGGCAGGCAGGATGCAGCATCCTCTTGAAACTGCCACAAGGAAACTCTAATGATGGTGTATGGCTTAAGGAGACTCTCTCCCTATTCCTGCTGGAAGAAAAAGCCAATGTTATTCTATAGGAGAATTTGTTTATAGATTTACACATTACCCAATGTATTTTTTTTTTTTTTTTTTAATTCAGTTTTTCCCGTTCTGAAAATTCACAACTGTTAAATTAGTACTCGGTTTCCAAAAATTGATTTTTAAAAATTTTAATATTATATTCTTCACTTTAATAATGAAAAAAAAACTAAGTGTATTTTTCTCATTTTTTAGCTGCAAAATAAAATATTTAAAAAAATATATATCAGTTTCCGGAAAACAAGCAGTAAATTAATGCTTGTGAATTTTCCGTATGTGAAAACAGAATTTGAAAATATATATTAGGTAATACGTAATTCTATAAAAAAAAAAGTTCCCTATAGAGTTACATGGAACTTGATGACCAGAGAGGGGAAATAGTAAGAGGGAGAGAGGAGCTTTAAAGCTGATAAGCACATGGCCTGGGTGAAATGCTGTTTGATGAGGGTCTTTTTAAGATGTCACAGTCTGTACTTATGCAAGTTTCGAGGGAAAACACTAAAAACTTCAAATGGGCTAGCTGACAATTGTGATCTAGAATCAAACCATAACTTCCCAGCTATCAGCTTCAAGATCAGAACCTTTCAGCCATTTGTGTTTAGGAAGGGTCCTATTTACAAAAAGACAAATGTTTAGTGCAGAAACAGTTCCAATTGCAGTGCTGCCAACTCTCCCGTTTTTCACGGGAGACTCCCGTTTTTTAATCCTATCTCCCGTTTTTACATTTTTATGGGTATTTCTCCCGTTTTTCTAATATTTTCGAAAAATCGAACTAAAAATGCTAATTTTTGACAATTCGTAGATGCCATCTTTTCAGATTTACGAAAGCCTTCCAATTCACAATCTTTCTCCATCCACAACATAAATATTGATATTCATTTAAAACTTACTTTATGAGATTTTAGAATCACAAAAGAAACCTTCAATATTTCTTGCTCATGTAATTATTTTTAACTCCCCCTCCCCCCCATATTTTCTTATCTCCAACTAGCGATCGATGATCAAATGCTCTATGGAACTCTTTTGTTTCCTATTCTTTCTCCATTCACAAGCCACAACAAAAATGTCAATATCATTTTAAACTTGCTTTATTAGATTCTAGAGCCTATAAAGAAGTAGAAATGTTTAACAGTTCACACTCATGTAATTATTGTTTGACACCCCCCCCCCTCTTCCCCAATTTTCCCTTTCTCCAATCAATGATCAAATGTCCTTTGATGCTCAAGGTTTCTCATTCTACAACAAATGAATCAAACATTTTCCCCCAGGTTTTAAAAAATGTAGGGTACTGCTAGTAAAAAAAAAAAAAGCACTTTTTAGATTCTTGAGGGCAGATTTGAATTTTTAAGGACACATTTGACATTTAAAATCCAAACACTTAATTAAAAAATTTAGTTATAAATATGCATACAAAAAAGAAAAAAGTCTATGTTTTTAAACTTTTCTTTACTTTTATACTTGTTGTTAATGTGCTGATTGTCACACACAATAGTTTTATTTATATTTACAGCATTTACCTTCAGTTTGTAGGTTATTTTCTACAAAGGCAGTAATGGGGGGAAAAATAGATTGGGGCAAGGTGTTTTTTTTTCTTTCTTTCCCATACAAAGAGCAGGTGAGGTGCAGCACCTTCCTTAAATTATCTGGGGAAAACTCTGGATCACTGTTTATAAAAACTTGTTTTATTAGATTTTAGAACCAACTGAAGCGATATAGTGGTTCAAAATTCTTTACATATGTAGTTATTTTTAGACTTTGTTAATGAACTTGTTAACTATTTGTTTTCCCCCAATAAGTTTAAAATATAAATCACCAAACAAAAGTTATATTAGGTCTTTTTAGTTAAAAAAGTATCATGCATTGAATAAAATAATTTTGTTTTGTTTTCCTCCACGAAACCGTAAATCTCCCTTTAAATTATGTAAAATCTCCTGTTTTTTTCCCCATCGAGGTTGGCAGCTCTGGAGTTGATTAAAATAATTTTTTACACTAAAAAATAGAAAGTAAATAACACTGTTTAAAAGTAAAACTGCTCTAAAAGGTCTTGCACGAGGCCCTAATTGCATGCTTATTGTTCTTATGGGTAAATCCACCACTGGCAAATACACAGCTGCCAACCAAAATGCATTTAATAAATTTTCTCTGTTTATTTAAGTTTAAAAAGTATGTGCAAAATAAAACCTAGTTTGTTTTAGTTGTAAATAGTTCTCCAGGATTTATTAAAAATCTTTCATCTTAAATATTAGCTTAAAATTTGCCCATTGAATTTTAAATATTTGTCTTTTCTTTTTCAGTATCTTAACATTATGGTTTTCACTTTATCTATGAACTCTCTTGTGGCCAAAAATGTGTCACTGAGTGCATGATGAGAATTTTTAAATCATTCCTCAGTGACACTTCTCCGGCCTTATTTCCTACAAAACATCTCTTGTCAGTTTCCCGAGGTCGATGCTTTCATTTAGATTATTCACTTCATGACTATGTGACTAATACTTCAGGTATGCTTTAAAACATTTGTTATATTTATTATTTCTAATCAGATTTGTTTCTATAACTATTGTAGTAAAACCTGATGATATATAAACTTCTAATTTTACATATTATTATACTTAGATGACCATGATGAAGTCCCAATATGTATGCTTTACATTCCACTCTTTGTTAATTCATATTGTAACTTTTTTTCGAAAACTTAAATCAACTTTATTCATTTATTGACTATTTCTTTATAAGAGCTAAAAATGTATTGTAAACAAAATTATTGCATTCTGTGTAAAGAAAGATAGGATATGGAAATGTTTAGGGAAAAAAAAAAAAAAACAGAAAAAAAAATTTTTTTGGGGTGAATTTTTGTAATTTTCATAAAAACATTAGCTTGAAATATATAAACTTTAAGATAATTAAATACTATTTCTCTCACTAAAAAAGAAAAGTTTTAATATCAATCAATTACTGAAAATGTTGAAGATGATAACTTAATATAACTCAGTATCACTTAAAAAGTTCATTTATTTATACTTTTCTATGGGCAATATTTTATATTCCTTAAAGCCCCTCCTGTCACAATCATATCTTAATCCATATTTGCCAAGATCCTCATTGATATTCCATAGAACTGTTAGTCCCGCCCAGTGGCGGATCCAGAACTTTACTTTTGGGGGGGGGGGGGGGGCTAAGATTTTTCAAAGTGTTATTCTAGACCAATAAAAAATTTACAATTGCAATATTCAATTATGAATGTCAGTATTTTTTTTTTTTTTGGGGGGGGGGGGGCTTCAGACACCTAACCACCACCACCCCTTAAATCCGCCACTGGCCCTGCCTTATTTTTTTACACCAGTATTGTTTTAGAGTAAAATTCTCCAAATGTAATTATGATTAAATACGAAGAAAAATACTCTAAAAATACTTGTGTGAAAAAAAGAGGCGGGACTAACAGTACTGCAGAATATTAATTAGGATGTTGGCAGATATGCAATACCATTTTGTCGCTTAATATGTTTGAAATATTTTAATACTCACCAGTTGTAAGAGTCAGGAGTATTTATTCAGAAAACACGCACCAGACAAGAGTGGTGCATCGATTAAATGGTGAATCATAGAACACGTGCGTGTGCACAAATGCAGTTTAAATTCCCTTCCGGTGTATTGATTCAACACAGTGTGTCGCAAAACACTGTTAGTGAGCTGAAATGCTTTTTTCTTTTTACACATGCAAGCTACACCAGAGGTGACGCGAAGCCCATCCATTTCAAAAGAATGATGAATGATTTCATGCCAGTGCCGTTTAACTGTCAGCTTTGACTACTCTGCGGTTTAGCATCGGTTTAGTTGCCACGTTGAGCTAGAGGAATAATGGTGTAGAGGGTGTAGATTCTCGATGTAATGTATGATCTGTGCGTGCCTCGCCTTTCAGGAGAAAATGCTTCTTGCACTGACTCTTGAACTTTGAACCAATTTAGTGTTTTGTTTCAGTTTTGGCAAAGAAACTGATATGGAAGATGGAGTAGTAGTATGCTTTGTTATGATTTTCGATCTCTGCAATTATTGCAAGATTGTTAAGAAATATTTAGATTTTGGTATGAACATTTAGCAAATGTTACAGTAAATTTAATAATACTTAATAAATATATTTTTATCGTAGATTATTTTTGCTTATAAATAAAACTATCTTGTATATGCAAAGCATTCCTTGTAGAGTTACTTCTTTATAGTTATTCTTAGTTATGTAATACAATTTACACTTTAATATTAAGATTATTTGCTATAATATTTGCCTTAATTATTTGGATAATTTACATCTGAAATTCATCATTAAAATCTTCCTTTTCCCTTTTTTACTTTCTTCTATATTCAATAGAAAAATGTATTGGATTTGTAAAAAATTTCGACTTCCAGTTTTCGATGGATTTACATATTTTGAGAGTTCCAGGACACAATTTGATCATTTTTAGAAAATGTCTGTCTGTATGACAAAAATTTTGTGGTGACTTTATCTCATGAACTACTGCACAGAATTGCATATAAATTTATATGTAGATGCACCCTAACATAAATTAGTAATGACCAACTTTTGGTGTCAATTGCTCAACAGGTGGCGCTGCTATACAGAGATTTCCACAATTTAATAGAAGGCTATATCTCAGGTTCTATTGTACATAATCAAACAAAACTTGATATGTGAGAAGGCCATTATAAGACTTATGCAGAGATTCAATTTGGATGCATATTGGCTAATAGGTGGTGCTGCTATGCTGCAATTTTCCCCTAGAACAGGAAGACTATATCTCAACTTCTATGGCACAGAACTGTACAAAGTTTGATATGCAAGATAACTATTATGAAAAGGCATTTTTTAAGATGTTATTAATAAAGAATTAAACTGTCTTTCTTTGGACATTTTGTGCTACTTTTCTCTAAGATGAAAATTGTTTGAATTCATCATGGTAAATAATTTTAATGAATAGTGATTTTAGTAAATTATTTGTACTGAGTTAATTTGAGTAGGAAAATATAGAAGAAAGTCTTGTGGTGGCCACAACAGACTAGTTTTTTTTAAGTAAATCAAAATTTTATGTGTTAAATATAATTAATGTATTATGTAACTCTTCTGATGCATATATTTTATTTTGCATGCAATAAAATTGCAAAAATTAGGTTTTAATTTATTAAAAATTTAAATGTATTTAAAATATCTAACATCAATGTAATGCTACACTGCGGTGTAAGACTGACAATACATCACAATGTAAGTATTTCAACATCGCCCAGTCCTAATATACACGCTTACACACATTTTGCATGTTGGTACATAATAATTATACAAAGTTTAATTGAAATTGCGGGGGAAAAAAAAGGATAAAAACTGTGCCTCTTAGCTTACTGAGGTAGGGGAAACTGGAATACAATGGAATACTCCCTATAATAGTGTTTTTTTTTTTTTCATGGTTTGTATTTTGGTACTTAGATAGCAGCACTACAGTGATTAAGCTTAGCCAGCAACTTCATGCCTACCTGACAATTTAGCCATTTTATTCTAGAAAGTTGATTTGTAGTAGCCAAAAGTAAATATTTTCTGCTAAAATTTTTATCTTTTCTTCATTCAATTATTGTGTTCTGAAAGATATTATGTAGTATAAAAGAGATGTAAGGTCATATATTATTATATTTAATCTGACTAAAACAATTTTAAAAGTGATTTGTTGTTATTATTATTATTATTTTACATTTGCTGTCAGAGGTCGACACGGGGTACAATGGACCATAGTCCATTTACCTCAAGTCAGGGTTGCCACACTACCTGGAGAACCTGGAATAGTCAGGGAATTTGAAAATTGACTATAAAAGTTAGGGAATTTAAATATTTTAGCCAGAATCTGGAAAAGTCAGGGAATTTCATACAGGGATTGACAAAAGTAAAAAAAAATCTGCCAATGCACAGTCATTTTTCCATTTTTTTTTTTTTTCTTGTCTTCTACCATTTTTTTTTAAACACCCCCACCCTTCTTTTGTGCTCGTGTAAGAAATTTCTTATTTCCCTTTAAGTGACAAATGCTATCACTATATGCAACTTTTGTCAAATGTAAATTTTGTGTCTTCAAGTGGTACCATAATTATATTGCCCTCAACACAGTCAATGTTCAATATACGGTTAGACTGGAACTTTTTTAGAATATACCTAGAAAATCTGGAAAAGTCAGGGAATTTCATTCTCCTGTTTGAGTGGCAACCCTGTCCAGTTCTCTGTCATAATAAACTGATTTACGAAATTTTACGTTTTTGAAGTGTTAGCTATAAATTATACTTAAAAATTTAATAGTTAACCTTAATTAGATCTATTATGTCTTCAAAAATTAATAAGAAAACAATTTACTTTGAGGTTTCTTCTTATTTATTTTTAATAAACATTCAGTTACTTTTGTATTCTTATATTTTTACAAATATCATGCAGCTATAAAGAACGATCAAATAATGCAGTTAAAAAATAATACAAATAAATTTGGTGAAAAAGACAGTTTTACATTTTGTTGGTTTAATCTAGATAAAGAATATGTTTTTGTGAAATTTATGCAATGAAAACCTAATCAAGATCTCTACATTTTTTCCTGAGAGTTTTGATATATCTCTTGTAAATTTTTAAGCTATTGTAATGATCAGTCTTCCAGACCCTACAACTTCACAAGGAAACAGCATACTTTCAGTGGCACAAAAATTGTCTTATGTATCATTTTCTAATTTTAATGTTCATTAATTTACACTATTTGTATGAATTGAAGATATAAATAAACAAATATAATATATTCTACATTTTATACTGTTAAATAACACACTACATCAGTGGCGGATCGTGCACCAAAAATAGTTGAAGAGGCACACTGTATTCATTTATAGAATATAAATTTACGTTTAAATAAGTATTTTTAGTTAATTTTAGCTAAGACCATACTTAATAAAAGTCATGCATTGAAAATACTTAAATATTATTTTTGAGCTCTTCACCTATTTTCGGTTCATGAGCAGCTATTGCACTACATTAGTGCACTTTTTAAATTTGACCTGTGGTCCATACTACCCCATGTCATAGACCATTGCATCCCGAGGTCAAGGTAAAATGGTCCATTTTGTCAGTTGCTATTAAAAAAATTTATATTAAAAAAAGTAAACATAATTATCGCTTTTGACTGAGTCCAACATAAGACCCAATATATAGGTAATATGCACACACATTTTCAATAGCAAGAAATCATTACTTTGTGAGTAAACAAAATTTCCAAAATTGGTCCATTGTATCCCAGTCTCCCCTACATCTAATACCCATCTGCTGTTTTTCTTTATTAATAAGTGATGGTTCTTCATAGTTTGGTTGAAAAAAATAAAAAGGGAAACCTTTTTTTTTCCTTTGCCCCTCATTCCTCAGGTACAGAAACATACCTTAACTCCACAGTATCTTTTCTGAATTAGTATTATACTACACAAAGTTTCATTGAAATCACTGAAAAGTGACCAAAAAAAAAAAAAAAAAAAAAAAAGCCTTACTCTCCTTTACCTCTGCCTTTTGTGTTTACACATACATATATTACGGTGAATTTTTTTTATTTATTTAAATGCTTTACTGTAGTTCAGATGAACTTGATCTTTTTTTATGTAAAGTGATATTTAGAAGCAAAACAGTACTTGAAAATGATATATTGGATTTATGGATGTCATTTGATCAGGCATGAAAGTTTTCCGCTTTTTCACGGAATTCCGCTTTTTTTAATGCTGTCCTGGCAGTTTCTGAGATCGATGCAAATCCGTTGAGAAATCTTGACCGAAAATTAGGGGGGGGGAGGTCCGCATTTAAGAAAAGCCGATCATGCAATGTATTTTGGCTGCATCGCAGCGATTAAGATCGCGCGAACGGCACTTCCTCCCCGGTACTTCGAAGGTCAAGGGAAGGCGATCTTTGGAGAAGGCGGAGTCAACTATGAGTCAAACCCACCCATCCCATTACGATCGCTTCGTATTCCGAAACTCCGAAGAGGAGAAAAAGTAACATCCGAGAATGCCTGCGATAGTAGCTGCATGATTCACCGAGAAATCGTATGTGAAAAAAATGCGTATCTGTTTAAAAAAAAGTACTTCTACTTTTACCAATTCAACTCAACTTTGTTTGAAGCCTTGCTTTTGCTTTGTTTTCGTTGATCGTCCATGCTGCGTTGTACGCTAGATGTTTTTATAAGCTAAATGAAATATATTTAAGAATATGTTAATATGAATACTCTAACGATAAATGACGAGCATAAAGCTCGTGAAATTGATTGTAATGAAAAAAATAAATTTAAATTTGCATGGTTAAATAATACTGTTAAAGTAAACGTTAAAAATGAAGAATTCCAAGTAACTGTCGGCGATAGCATAAGACAAGAGAGCTCTTAATAATCTACAGATGTCAAGAGCAACTGCTTCCTATAAAATGCGCCTTGGTTTGGCAAAAACATTTTTGGAAGAAACAATAGAAAATTTGCGAATTTCTAAATTTTCTCTGAATGTTGAGCTAATAATTTCAAAAGAGTTTTGTCAATTTTAGTGAGTAATGTTCAGTAGAAAATGTAAATTACAATTTTTTTTTTTTTTTTTTGAAATAGTCTGCATTAAACATAACATAAATTTGTCAACAAACAGTTATGAATTGAATGTACTTTATTTATCAATATAATGTCACTCATTGCTCCAGATTTGATTTCAAACTAAATTGCTTAATTTTAGTTGTTTGCTTATTGACATTTTTAAGAATGAAAATAGTAAATTAGAATAAAACTTTTATATAATTATACAACTGTTTTGTATTTAAATATTTGCATTCATTTATCTTTAACAAGTTATTTTAATAACATCGTATGTTGTACATGTAGTACGTTTCTATAAATTACGGTAATTTTGTCTTTGCGTAAAGTTCAGCTTTTTTGATCAACTTGCACTTTCATGCCTGTTTGATGTAGTATCTTTTCTGAATTAGTATTATACTACACAAAGTTTCATTAAATCACTGAAAAGTCACAAAAAAAAAAAAGCCATACTTTCCTTTTAGCTCTGCCTTTTGTGTTTACACATATATATATTACAGTGAATTTTTTTTTACTCCCTCAATAAATTAAGGGAGAAGGTAAGGGGTTCTTTTTTATTTAAATGCTTTACTGTAGTTCAGTTGAATTTGATCTTTTTTCTTTTTTTAATGTAAAATGATATTTAGAAGCAAAACAGTATTTGAAAATGATATATCGGATCTATGATGTCATTTGATATATACAGTATAGAAATGCAGTGGGTGATCAAATTATGATTTTTTTTTTTTTTTTCCGTTTTTTCAATTAAAAAAAAAAAAAAAAAATCCTAAATTAAATGGTCCGGAACTCCAAATATGCAAAAGACATTTAAAAACTCACATTTTCTACTATCGATTTAGTCCAGAGTGCAATTAGGGGACCAACCTCAAATTGAAGAAGAGCAAAAATACTTTGGATCAACCTATATCATAAAAAGCTACAAATGACTTGTAACTTTAACACATTGTTGCATATACCATGTACAATATTTATATATTTTGTTGTGAAAATGGAGCACTTATTTAGGCAGATATAAATTTCTTTCAAAAATTATTAATTTTTTTGGCAAGTTTTTATAACTTGAACAGATTTCCATAAAACTCTACAAAACTTGCAGAAAAATTGACAAAATATTAGCTAAACATTATTCTTAAACACAGAATTCATATGTGTAATATTTGCTGAATAAAAACCCCTTACAGACTTGCAACTAGTGTGAGTATTTACAGTAAATATTTTTTTTTTACTGTGTATGCACGAAAGATAGAAAATTTTTTATTACATAGGTTGAAAGCTAGATATATTGAGCAACTTTTGTCTAAAGTTCATTTGAATAGAGTAAAAATTAAGCAAATTGTCATAAAAGAAGGAGCTGGATTTTAAGTATTTTTCAGTGTTGAAATTTCATAAGGGGTTTTTCACATGCCGCATATTTAATTTGAAAATCCAATTATTTCAATCATGTTGCAAAAGTTCTTTTTTGAGAAAAACCCCTTATAAGCTTACAACTATAACATATTTTTATTTATTTACAAATATTTGTGAGTTCATAAGAGGTTTTTCACAAAAAAGAACTTTTGCAATGTGGTTGAAATAACTGAATCTTCAAATTAAATTCACGACATGTAAAAAAATCCCTTTTGAAATTTCAACTCTGGAAAATAATAAAATTCTAGCTCATTCTTTTACAAACAATTTGCTTAATTCTTACTATATTCAAATGAACTTTTGACAAAAGTTGTTCAGCTAGATTTCAAGCTATGTAATAATCTATGTTATTATCTAGCTATATCTAGTTATATCTAGCTTTCAATCTGTGTCATAAAATTTTTTTCTATCTTTCCCGCATGCCCAGTAAAAAAATATTTACTATAAATACTCATATCTCAGCAACTATTATACATTTGAATTTTATATTTCAGAATAATTTTTATTTAATGTTTTGTTAATTTTTCTGCAAGTTTTGTAAAGTTTTATGGAAATCCGTTCTAGTTAAGTCATTTGAAGCTTTTTATGATGTAAGTTGATCTAAAGTATTTTTGCTCTTCTTCAGTTTGTGGTTGGTCTCCTGATTGAACTCTGGAAAAAAAATTGATAGTGGAAAATGTGAGCTTTTAAATGTTCTTTGCGTGTCTGAAGTACTGGGCCATTTCATGTAGTGTTTTTACAAAATATCGAAAAAATGTAAAAATAAAAAAAATTCTAATAATTTGATTACCCACTGTATCTATGTAATGTATGTAAGCAATGTACAGTCACCCAAAAAAAAAACGCCACCCCCCCACCTAATTTCGCCGTAAATTATCGTAGATTCATTTGACTGGTACCGATCGATTTGTAATAACGTCTAGTTTATAACGGTATAGTTAAATTTTGCCTAAGGGGTCGTCTACATATTAAAACTGGCATTAACTTCATTTTCTTCAATGGCAACCCCTATTTTTGACTTCATATTCAGATTTCTGAGATCAAGGCAGTTCGAAAAACATACCTATTTATATACCTTAAATCAATTTTAAATAGAGTTACACGGGAAAATGTATTAGGGGTCCGTCTATACATTTAGAATATATAAATCCTGATCTACCACCCATTATACATTATTTATTAAGTTTCACACCGGAAAAAAATTTCAGAAATGTTAATTATAAAATAAAAAAAATGACTAATTTCACAGAACTTTCTGAGTTAGTTTATGAATTAAAAGATTTTTATTGGTTTCTATTGATTAAACATCAGATAGTTCACTTCATACGAAGAAAATTAAATAGCTTGAATAGATATTAAAATATCTATCATAAGAAAAAAAAAAAGGTAAAGGGTTTTAAATTTGTTTGAAAATTCAAAATTATTTTAACTCAAGCTGCCGTATAATTGTCTGAAACGGCGGCACTCAACCTGGTTCCCACGGCCGTTTCACAGTGACAATGGGAGTTTGTTCTGATACTGCAGTACTTTCATTTTCTTTAATTGACATTTTTTAAATATTAAAACAGATTTTTTTATTTTTATTTATTTATTTTTTTAATTAATTAACTATTATTTTTTTCATGACATTATTAAAAACTTTTACATAAATCTCCACGATATTCTTTTGCTTTTATATTTTATAATGTGTAACAAATTAATATGCAAAATAATAAATCCTACTACTTAATGGGATGTTCTAAAATTCTACACTGTGGACGGTGGGTGTAGAAAGGCTGACTATCCTTAATCTAAATCTTCACTTGAAAAGGTCAAAATGTTACAACACTCTTTTTTTTTTAAGGAAAAAAGAAGAAGATAAGGAGGTGAAGGAAAGATCAAAACGAATATAAAGCATATTAAACGTTAATACCCTTTAAACACTGGAAAAAGGCGGGGTTTTGTATTGTGTGTCATTTGGGAGCTGTAGAGTGCCAGAAAATTACTTTATGTAATAAAACTTTTCATTTAAAGGGTATTTAAAGCAGCATTATATTTAATACATAGGCTATTCAGAAAAAAAGTATTCAGAAAAGTACCATTCATCTGGTTCATGAAAAATAAAGAACATTTTCTGGCATTGCTCTATGTATATACATTCTTGTCAACCTATCCCGGAAGATTACTGGTCCCGCCCCTTTCCGTACATTTTTTTCACATCAGTCTTTTTAGAGCCGTGTCAGCCATCGGTGGCTGACACTGATCTTTCCATTTAGGCTAAGTCAGCCGGCAGTGATATAAAAATATGATATAAAACTACAGAACTTACATAGTTTTAAGTAATTACTGACAATTTATTTAAAATTTACTTCATGTTTTTTTTTTTTTTTTTTTTTTTTAAACAGGATTTTTATAGGATTATATCAGTAAGGCCTAATGGGGTTTATTGAAACTCGATAAACATAACACGCTTCTAAGCAGCACGTGTGGCCTGAATGGGATTTCCATAAGAATTCGCGTGGCGCTCAATGAGTTAATCGTAAATGTATTTGAAGTTAATTACACTAAAAATTAAATTGTGCACACACAGGGGCGGGAACTAACAATGTTACGGGTTAGGTTGGCAAATATGCATATATATTTTGCTTGATTTATAAAAATTTATAACACATTTTCTTCTTTTTTTTTAGTATTTTGTGTTTATATCTCTCATTAAAAATAAATACAATATTCATATATAAACATTTCCATACAGTAATGTATATAAACATATTGATTAAAGATTTGTTGATATTATATAATTATTCTTCTATCTGTATAGTATATTAACACAAATATATTTTGTAAATTTCGCAGCATCGAAAAACAGCAACATAGCTTCCATATCAAGGCTTAATGTAAATAGGACGTAAGCGTACTGTAGCTAGTGTTGAAATTTGAAAAAAAAAAGAAAAAAAAAAGAATAACAGTGGGCTAAAAATACGCCGGAATAAATTAAAATGTTGTTTATTCTGGTCAGGTGATATCACTCGTGCTAAATAGCTGGATCCGCCCTCTCTTAAGCTCAGGTTCAGCTCATCATAAAAATATTGTTTTTAATATCTGCCGCACCAAAATGTTCAAAACACAAATGCCAATTTTCATATATTTTGAAATCTTCCCGTTTCAACTTTAAAAGCATTTAGATTAATTTATTTTATTTTGAATTTTTAAATTTAGACGTTTAAAGTCTTTTAAATGAAATTTCAGGATTCTGTAAGATCAATATCTATATATTTGAAAGTAATAAGACAATTCCTTTGATTTAAATTTTTATTCCATAATAACTGTGACTTTGATTTCGTGATTAGGAAATTGAAAATAAATACTATTGAGCTATGTTCCAATAATAGATCTTATAAACTTAAAAAAAAAAAAAAAAAAAAAAAAAAAAGCAATTTTTCACTATTTGATTCAGTCTTAAAAACTTAATAGAAATTTGATATTTTATTATGTTACATTATGGGATAAATTTTAAATAACACAAAGCTTACAAACGGTACAGTAACCAAATGCAAATGTGTCACAACAAAATTTAAACAGAAAATTCATGGTAAAAAATATTTTTAAAATTATTAAATATTCATAACAATTATAATAAAACGAATGTCGAATGCATAATTGCTGTTTCATGCAATCATATCAGTTTCGCTTTACCGTGTTTTCTAAAATGTGATATTTGACTAGAGGTGTACGTACACTTGAATATTGAAATGCGAAAAAAAGTGTAACAGGGTTAAAATAGAATTTTAGCAGCGAAAAACTAGAAAAAGATATTTCATACTTATGAAGAAAGATTTAACGTATTAGGATCGGATATATTCCTCACTTGTACCGTAAGCCACGCCTCTTCAGAAATTTTCTAAAACTTTGTAATATAAAACAAACTAATTTTGCATGTTTGTAATTAAATCATTTAAGTTTTGTCTTCAATAATCGATGTAGTAAATACCATTGTGATTTATGCATACCAGCGTCACATATAGAGTCAAATAGGAATATGCATATTAGTCTTTTTTTTTTTTAAATAGTGTTTCAGCGAATCAGAGGCGGGGCTTCTTTTCTTTTGAATTTCTTTCACAATCCCTCGCCTACATTGTGATAACTTTATAAAAATATGCCAGTTTGTATAATAAACATCGAAATATTGCTTAGGAAACAATAAAAATAACATAAAGGTAAATTAAAATAGTTTTCCGTCAAATTATATACAAACATTTTCTTATAGAGGATACAGATTACAACAAGTGACGGCCCCCTAACAGGAATAAAAAGTGAAATATCACTGTAACTCAAAAAATAATGTTAGGAACGAGCTGTAAATTTGGAAACCCATGTTTTTGATGATGCCCGTTCTATTCGTGCAAAAATTAACATAGGTCATAATTCATAATTTTTTCAAATATGAATTTATTAATAATTTTCATAATTCAAAAAATGTTTTTTTAGCAAAATTTTGCATGCAATATGTTTGGGTCACTTCATTCTAACGAATAAAAAAAACAGAATTTAAATACATAATTATTTCGGAAGATATGATTTAATGTTTGTCACATTCATTTAACATTAGCACCCCCAAACTTTGACAGCTTATAACTCTATGAAAAATTGAGCGAAATATATAAACTATACCATTTTCCGTGATGATTTGATCCAAAGAATTCAAATAAATTATAAAAAATGGGGGTTACCATTGAAAAAAATGAAGTTGATGTCAGTTTTAATATGTAGACGACCCCCTAAGTAAAATCTAACTATAACATTATAAACTAGGCGTTATTACAAACTGATTGGTACCAGTCGCATGTTTCTACGATAATTTAAGGCAAAATTAGGTGGGGGGGTGGCGTTTTTTTTTTGGGTGACTGTACTTTCCATTACATTCTATGTAACAAATAATTTAACACTTTTTAAAAAACTAGATTCAATAAATCTGGTTAGTAAAAGATAAGATTTATTTTTAACATAAATACAGATCAACTTAGAGATAATAATAATGTGAATTGAAAATCTTTCAGAATCTCAGCTAAGTTTATACTTCATAAATAAAAAGAACTGCATTGAATAGTACCACACTGTTTCATTCCTATTTGTGTACAGGATGTCCCAAAAAGATTGAAACATGCTTTAATTCCTTATCTGTCAGATATGTGGGCAATATAAATTGTAAAAGTGTTTAAAGTAAGGTAAGAAAGAAGGCTACAATAAAAAAAAGAAGAAGAAAAAATGCATTTTAATTTCTAAAAGTTACATATTTTAAATTTTTACAAGATCACTTAATACAAATTTGGTTAACTGGAAAGATTTATATTTTTCATTTAACAAATTCTCTCAGGGGGGAAAAACATATCTGTATTTTTCTTTAAAAAAAAACAACAACAAAAAAAAAAAACCTGAATAAAGATTTAAAGTAAAAAATCTGACTGATGTTATTTTTCTGCATCACTTAAAATGCTCTTTCTTTGCATAAAAAAGGGATGATATATAAATTGATAATGGAAATTTTTAGATAAAAAATACGACAACATGTACTTGGGGAAAAAGAAAAAAAAAAAGCTTTTAAATAAAGTATTAATAGATTGAAATGAGGTAAACAGTTCTCTAACCAGCATATCACAGGATGCAGGCCACTCTCAATTTTATTTTAAGTGAGTTCACAGTTGAGGCATTTGTATACATTTAAAAATATGCATACAAATTGATACAGGGTTCATACTCCTCAGGGAAAACTCAGGGAATTTGGAATTTGTTAAAAAAAGTCAGGGAAAATAAACATTTTCATTAAAAGTCAGGGAAAATCAGTTATAAATCCTGGAAAAACAAATGTTTTTTTTTTTTCTCTCAAGTTATGTTTTTCTTGTTTAGCTTCGTATCAAAATTTAAATGATCAAGTATTGTGAAAATATGCATGTAAATAATGATTTCTACCTGAATTTCTATCATGATCGGCAGTAATATGACATCATACAGTGGAAGTAGCATTATTTTGTTCTGTCTAGAAGAGCGTTTCTTGTAATATGTAGCTAATATTTTCTTGAAAGTTGTCTGGGAACTCGGGGAAAACTCAGGGAATTTTTTTCCCATATTTGAGTATGAACCCTGTGATAGTTATTTTATAAAATAGGTTTTAAAGAAAACTTCTAATTGCTTTTATAATCTAATACAATAAAAATATAAACAGATAACTATGCAGAATAAAGATTTAGAAATGATATAAAATGAATTTCGAATTTAGCATCTTGTGTAGAAAAAATTTGTAACCTTTTAGATCAATAGTTTCATGCAGTTTTGATCATATTATAATTTAAAAATATATACCGTAAAAACCGGCAGATGAGCCGCAGCAGATTAAAAAAAAAGTTTTTTTTTTCTATCTGCGGCTCTTACGCAATTTTTTTTCTTTTATACCCTCCTCCCTTGACACATTCTGAACTTTTCTCCAATGGTGTGCAAGAGAAGGGACGTGTGAGGAAGCGGGCCAATGATTAATAGTCTTCTTATGATGTCACTGAACTCCGCCTATACTCTATTCTTCAAAGAATTTCACTATTTTTTTTCCATTTCGTTTATGATTATTAAACTTGATTGCATGTGTACAAATTCTGATGGCTACAAAATGGTTAAAAAGTTATACAGCAGAATTTAAACTCTCTGTAATTAAAAGGGCAGACAAAGTAGGCAATAGAGCAGCTGCTCGGGAATTTCTTGTGGAGCCAATTAAGATGTCACGTGTTTTATAGTAGGGGTAAAAATGGCAATTTTCAAACCTTTTCAAATTTTCATTCACTTTACATTTTTTTTTTTTTTAATATTTGGCCTAGACAGCATATTATAAAGCTACAGTTCAATTTTCATGAAAATATGTGAATAAACAAAAAAGTTATATTTTTATTGGGAATTATATTTATCACAACTCACGTCACCAAAAAATAAATAAATAAATAAATAAAATATTAAGTTTTCTTTTTATTTTGTAGTATTTTAAATTGAGATATGCCATTGAAATTTTGTAATATTTGGTTTTAACTCCCAATAATTCGATTGTGACTATTTTTGAAAATGTAGAATTATTAGGGAGGGCTTAAGGAGGACGGAGGGACAAAAAAAAAAAAAAAGAAAGGAAGGAAGTTACTGCGTTTGAAATTGGTATTATTAGGTTTTAAGGCAAGATAAATTGATTGTGGATATTTTCAAGTATAAATTTATTAGGAGGGACATAAAGGTAGGGAGGGGGGGGGGGCAAAAATGTAGAAAAGGAATGGGAGTTTCGGATAAAATAACGGAAAACACAGAATGCCTTTATTCTTTTATATTTTGCAGAGTTTCAAATTTCAATTTCCGCTCACATTTTGTACTAAGGATATTTAACATTATATATCCTGGAATTATGCAAGTTTTGGAGAAAACCATGGATAAATCAGACACACATCTTTTTATAAAAATGTTTATATTACCTTTGTATCTCAGCTTCTAATTAACATAATTTTATAACTAATGTATCATTTTAAAAGTTATTTGAATTCAAATTGAAGAGTGTATGTTGTAAATCTCTGTCGCCATAGTGCGCTTTAATGTTTTAATAATTCAATATCTAGAATTCTAATTATGATTAAATTACTTATAACACATCATTTAAAATTCTGCGAACTTTTAAACTTATATAAGTTGTTAAATTCCGTATGGGAGTTTCAGGATCTGAAATGGGAAAAAGGCGCCGCACCGCCACCGAGCGGGAATGTTGTAAAATAGGATTTTTCAAGGATCGTGAACCAGCTGGTCACCGAAGGCAGCTAGTATAAATTAAAAATGAATTCACTTTTATTTAAACAATCTTTATATTTCTTATATATTATTTTTATTATGAAAGAGCTGGAGCAGATTTCTGGCACCGCAACTTCATAAGGGCCAAAACAAAATAGTGCGGCTCATACAAAGGTGCGGCACTTCTGAAAAACTTATCATTTCATTACCTAAGATTGTGTTGATGCGGCTCATACGCGAATGCGGACAATCTGTCGGTTTTTACGGTATATTTGAAATGGCTACCTTACAGTTGAATGACAGAAAACAAAAATCATCTGTAAGCTTATTTGTTAGAGCATTGTTTTAAAACTAGTATCTTGTAGCCATCACAAAACTTTCTTTTACATTTTTCTACACAAAAATTAAGCAGTACAAATTATTTATCAAAATTATTTTGTACAATACATGCAGATGATTTTCATCTCAGAGAAGTATAACTCTAAATATTAAAAGAAGGACCATTTTTTTCACGTTTCTGAGCTTCTCCTTCTTGAAATTTACATTCGTATTGGTCTATGGGGTTTCAGTGATCCTATTTCTGCTGGTTGGCTTTTACTGCATTTAATAATTCATTATTAATAATTCAATATTATTATATACATAAGAAAGTTAAAACAGTTTAGAATAAACTACTGGATTGTGAATCTACCTTAACATGCAAAATTTGTTTTATTGCAAAGAATATCATGCATAATCTTTTTTAATGGTTTATAAAATTTACATATTGATTTAGTATATGGTCCCTTATATGTTCAGCATTCAAAATTTTATTTGAATATATCTCATTCAATTATAAACTGACAGGTATGCTTTTTTTTTTTTTCCTCTCCCATTCTTTATTGTTGCATTGAAAATAAAAATTGTATCTGACTAAATTTGTTTAGAGGGGATCAGTGGCGGCTTGTGAAACGAAAATAGGTGAAGAGCTCAAAAATAATATTGAAGTATTTTTAATGCATAATTTTTATTAAGCAGGGTCTTAACTAAAATAACTAAAAATGCCTTTTTAAATGTAAATTTATATTCTATAAATGAATAATACAGTGTGGCTCTTCACCTATTTTTGGTGCACGAGCCGCCACTGGAGGGGATGTATAAAAATTTAAAATGTGTAATATTTTGATGATTAACTTGAAGAAATTTTTATTAATGTAGTCGTATTTTGTATCTTATTTTCAACACTTTTGCAATTTACATTGCCCACTGATTTCTACTAGGTAAAGAATTAAAGCTCATTTTAATCTTTCTTCTAGAACACACCTTATATTTGTAAAAGGTGAATCAAACAGGGCTCTGGAAAAATGAGAAGTATCTTTGCTTTTCCTTTCTAGTAGCACTAGATTTTTTTTAATGGAAATTATAATAATAAGTCACATTTATTATTATTTTCTGTCTTTGTAAATTGAAATTTTGGTTTCATTTTATGGGTGTTTCACACCCATGGAAATTTTTTTACGGGTGCTTAGGCACTTGAAGCATCCATGTAGTAGGTGCACATGCTGTAAACAAAATTAAAAAAAGTTTAAAAACAAAACTATAGAGAATGACCTCAGTTATTCAGTGCAATAATTGTGATAGTTTTAGTTAATTGTAGGGTTTAAGGCCAATTGACTATGCTAGGGTCCTAGGCCTGTAGGTGAAATGTACTCTGTGGGGGGGGGGGGTTGTCTAAGGGGTCCTAGCTCTTATTTATGTGAGTTTCAGGGAAAACCATGGCAAACACTAAGTGGCTAGATTGATTAGCACGACATGGGATCGAACCTGGCACTTCTCATCTAACATTTTTGAGCGCAGAGCAGCTCAGCCACTGGTGGACCTTTTAATGATATGAATGCATTATATGTGATGTCAATATCCATGTTTGCCATAATTTATTTCTGCCACTCTTGATTAAAAAATGTGGAGTGACTCCACTTGACTTTCTGAACATTTAGAAATTATCAGTTCTTGAAATAAATGAGAGAAATCATTAAATAAACAAAAGGGAAAATCCTAATAGAGGTTTTTATTTTACATTACTTTTTATTTAAAACTGTTAAATACCTTACATTAGTCCTTTTTATGTGCATATATTTAAGCTATTACTTTAGCCATCTTCATATGCTCTCTTGTGAGAGAGCATAGCATCAACTAATAAAGGAACTGAAGTGAAGGACAAAAAAGTAGAAATGAAGAATAAATAAGAAGATAAACAGTGGCCAGTAGTGCAGCACTGTAGATGGCTATGGTAATAGCTATAGCTGAAATATATCTGTACACAGGGATGAGATTTTTCAGCTTTTCAGCTCTTTTGTACATTTAGCTTTTCTACTTTAAAAAAAAAAAAAAAATCAGCTTTTTTTATGTTTCTAATGTGCATTTGTTCTTTTTTTATACATTGAAGATTAAAATAAATATTTATTACTCTAATATAATAGATTTTGTCATCAAAATTCTGGTATTTCATTTCAACGTCTAGCCTTTGCATACAGTTTCAGCTTTTTTGTATTTTTGCTAATCTCATCCCTGTGTACATAAAAAGGATTAATGTAAGGTATTTAATGGTTTTAAATGAATTATCAATCCTTTTAATTAGTTTAAACATAATAGGGTGTTTTAACCAGGAATTGATCGTACTGGGTAAGTCATAGGCAGCCTCTCCTTTTTCAAACTGATTTTTCCCAACTTTTTCAAAAACTGAGGTTTCAAACTGTTTTTGCTTCTCTTTTGTGCAGAATTTATGGTCAAAAATAGAAAGATAACTTCATGGGTATAACATACCTACCACATGTAATGACAGATTAAGTATTTCTTCCCAAGTTGTATATCATTTAGTAGACCATAATGTATCTAAATTCTTTTGTGCATTTCTGTAAAAGAAATATAAATGGTAAGCTCTCAATATTAAATGTTTATCTGTTTTTAACAATTTAATTTTACTATAGAGAACTTTAAATAGTTTAAACCCATAGACCTCAATGTATAAATATTTTACTTTGTATAGTGGTAAAAAAAACTATAAGTTTTACACTTAGGTAAATCTGTATAGTTTTTACAATGATAACCTATAACATATCTATCAATTTATATTTTAATCAAATGTAGTATTTAGAATGTGTGTTTTTATTGTTTTTTTTTTTTGTTTTTTTTTAATGCTGCATGTTCCCTACTTATTTGCCTTTTAAAGGATTGTACTCAATTGTATTACCTGAAACAACTATTGTGTGTTATTTAATTTTGTATATTTTCTTACTTTGAATTGACTGTGTGTTTAGTGATCTGATGTTTTTCAGACATACTCTTCATCTGTGAACTTCAGTTGAATTAAAAGATTTGTGGTCTGTAACCTGTTTGATGCTTATTAACTTTTTACTATGGAGTTTAAAACTATGAACCACCTAATTTAGGTGCTATAATTTGATTTTATTAGTTTAAGAGATTATTAGGAAATACTTCACAGTTTCCTTCCTCGTGTCACTTGGATTTTAATTATAGTACCAGAGTACTTTTTTTTTTTAGTTAGACAACATTTTGGGCATTTTTTATAGCATGTGTAGCCTTGTGGGTTGTTTTCTTAAGTGAAATTTGTTTTTTAACTCACTTATCTGAAAGCTATAAATTAGAATTTAACTTACTTGCTAACTTTATCAATAGCACACCTGGGGTAACACTTTTCAGGGGTCATCCCTGAATTCATGGTTTTTAACCATTTTGCTGTCTCTGAATTTCATGTTAAATTATTTTGTTGCTCAGTGACAGAAAATTTTGTAGTATCTGCGACAGGTTTTTGAAATTTCATAATCTGTCTGCGAAATTTGCATGTAGTCAGGGGTGAAAATGGCTTACACTCAAAAAGCCTGAAAGCCGATAGCGGCAATCTTGGGGAGGAGGGGGGGGGGCTTAACAACAGTGGTGATCTCGTGCAACAATACACAATATAATTTTATTACAGAACAATATAGTATAAACAATTATAAAATAATAAGTTTAACTCATTCAATTAAATATTTTATAGCAATGTTTGACACAACACAATAAAAAAATTATAAATAATAAAAGTATTAGTTTTAGTTTTGATACAGAAATTTTTATAAGTGAATTTTGAAGTGGAGGAGAAGTTTTGGAGCAGTTTTAAATGAAATTAATACTTTTCTACATTCCCGTAGAATCTCAGTAACAGGTAACAGGAGAAAAGAATACATGCATAATGCTGCCTATCAAGGGAGATCTAAGCTCCTAGGTTGCCCTTGTTAAGCACTGTTTTGTGTGTTCCTACCAAGGCACCTATAGGAGGCTCTACAGTTCCTACCAGAGAGCGTCTAAGACGTCATACATCGGTAGCGCATTGTCGCAGGCGAAAAATATCCGTAAATTACAGACAATTTTTTATGACTGAAGACAAAAACTGTCTGAAAGTTGTGGGCAATTTTTTATTAATAGTACAGACAAAGAGTGTCTGAAAGTTGCGGACTAATTTTTTTATTAGTGCAGACAAAAACTGTCAACAAGTCGTTTTTCTGTGTCCGCGACTATGTCACCGTGTCGCGGCGTTTCTGCTACTGGGTTTTGTTGTTATAGAAATTTCTTATTTTGAATGTTTAATTTGCCTTAAAATGCATTACGTACTCTTCATATATCATGTGTTATAGGTAACTATCTGAAATACCATTAATAAGTCTCCCCTATCTGCATGCAAATAGTAATTTTCAGGACTTTTGCATGCTAGGTAGTTTCACCTCTGGCACACATAATCTTTCAATATCAGATTTTTGCTGCTTTTACTGTAAATTATTAAAAACATGCCTTATATATTTTATATATAGTTTTAAAATTGAGTACTGAAATTAAACTTTTTTTTTTCAGTAAGAATTAGTATTAAATTTAAACAAAAACTTATAAATAATTTATGTTTAGAATATCTGAGCAATGACCCTGTAGAAGACATGCACTAACCCTCACACTGTTTGAATTTAAGTGGAGTGGTTCTTCATCCTGTTGTACGTTTGTGGGAGGGCACTAATTCGCCAAAGATAGCAAACTCTTAATGCCTTATTTTCCACTCCCCTTGTGTAACGGTTTCTTTGTGTGCGTATTAGGATTTTTAACAAGATTTAGTACATGCATCATTTATGTGGAAACATCATTTAGAAGTTTATTTTAAAATGAATGTCAGTCACATGAAATTTCTTTAAATAAATTTGCACATTAATTTTAGTGAATAAAAATTAGGTTAATATGGGATATGAAGTGAAAATTTATTTTTTGTGGGTGACGTTCATAATATGTGTAAATTGATTGCTGTATTGTCAGTTTTCTTCCTATTTGGGGATTGTTGTACAGTAAAATTGGTGTTTTGAGCAATTTTTTTTTTCTTTTCCTTTTTTTTAAAATTGTGTTGAGTTTGAATACATTTAATATCATACTAGAGCTACATAGTGAAGTGGTCTGAAGACATACCATCACAATTGTCATCTTATGTGAAGAAAATTTTATTTGCATCAGTTTTTATATATTCTGATTTATGTAAAATCCTTCCAAAGGATTTTAAAGTTTTTAAATGTGTTTTGTTATTTTGTATTTTAAAAATTGTTTATTTCCACATGTATTTAGTCCTCTGGGTGGTGGTAGAACTTTTATCATTGCCATATGCATTACTTTTCATGAAGCATCAAGTGTTCCACGAATAACTCTGAAATTTCATGGATTCAAAATGCACTGAGAAATTAGTGTTGAAATATGAAAAAAGTAAACAGAGTAAGCAAATGACATAAATTGAAAAAAAAAAAAAAATAATAATAATAAGTTTTACTTCAAATTTATTATGCATAATCTTTTATCAGGTGATAAAGTAGACTCAAAGAAGCACTAATACAAAACTTTGAAGATATGAAAATCTTGAAATTAATGACAGAGCCATTAATGTTGTTTACCAAATATGTAAATAAAAATTGAAGCTAAAAATTTGGTTTTAAATGCATGGATTTTAATTTCTGAATTTTAATTAATTTATTTTTTACCAACATAAAATGTATTGTTTTTCATTAAAAAAAAAAAAAAAGAAAAAAAAAAAAAAAAAAAAAAAAAAACATGCATAAAAATATTTCAGGTGAAATATTTTCATTTATGTGTGTAATTTCAGCTGTACATAGTTAAAAGGTTTGTGAAAATTATTGCTGTTTTCATGCTTGCATGTATAAATATATTTTTTTTATTCAAATTAATCTATTGCATAATATGTATGAGAAAAAATAATACACGTGTGTATGTATTAAAATTCATATATTTTTAAATAGGTACTGCTAAATTTTACCATTTAGGTCGTAAGTTTTTTGCACATATAGGGAGCAAACATTCAAACCATGCTTACTCCTTCAAACACAGTTTTTCAGACAACACAAAAACTAAATTAAAAAATAACTAAACTTAAAACCTAATTGCTGAAACATTAGTGGAGGCCTCCCTGTTGAGGCTCAAAAAGATTTTGGGTTCCGTCTGTCTGTCTGACGATAGCAGTCGCAAAAATCCCGCTATTGACTTGAAATTTGGTACACAGGTTCATTATCCCCACAAAATCAGCTATATAGTTTTGGGTTTGCATTCCATTTGTAGTTTATGTACAGGGACATGCCAAAGTTTTTCTTATCATTACGATCTATGTGAAGAATTTGTATATACCGCAATAGTGGCCGCAAAAATCCTTCGATTGACATGCAAATTGGCACACACGTTCAAGCTTTGCATAGAAATAGCTGTGTAAATTTTTATGTCTATATTGTTTATGAACTGAGTACAGGCACATGCCAAAATTCTTGATATTATGACATATGGGGTGAATTTCGTATAAACACATTTTAACATCATTACTTTGCAATCAACAAAATGAAATTAGCGTACATAGTAAGATGCTTAAACTTATGTTTTCTGCAGAAAATATGTGCTCTTAGGCTTCCTAATTAATGTACAGGACCTTACAAAAGTGTTCTGACAATGTCATGTAATCATCCAAACTATGTCAAATTTGGAACAATTATTAATGAAAAATGTAGAATAAGCTGAATAATCTTTACTGGTGTATACAATGTTTTTGTTCATTTACAGGGACACAGATAAGAATTTCATGACATTAGAGCCTATGGACTATTTTTTATTTAAGCGCATTTTAATATGTTTATGCTGGAATTAACATACATTGTAAAAATGCTTAAAAGCATGTTTACTCTTAAAAAGGATATGTATAGACTAAATTTATTTATGGGACCACACAAAAGATTTTTGATGATGTACTGTAATCATCCAAATGATGTCAAATTAGTTTGAAAAATTAATGAGTTATACTTAATTAGGTGTATTCTTACCATTGGCGTATATAGTAACTGTGGCTACTTTTCCGGGATACATAAAAGAATTTCGTGCTATTACGGTCTATAATCGGTATTTCTTAAAAATGTATTTTAACATGGTTACACCCCATTAAATATAATGGAATTTTATTAGAATTTTAAAAGCATGTTTTTCGGTGGGAAAGTGTGGGCATAGAATTGTTAATAGTTTACAGGGTTACACAAAATTCCGATATGCTATGTAATCTTTTTGTATGAAATTTGGTACAAATATTTATAAATTTCAGAGAAATAATACAAGACTGTCAATTATTAAGAATACATATAATATGATATACGGATAGGTATAGAAAGAGAGATACAGTGGGAGGTTAAGGGGGGCAGCAGTCTGCCTCAGGAACGTATCTGTTTATGTAGCAAGTCAATCTAATCAATATATATATATATATATATTATATAATAAGAAATAAATAAAAATGACATGTTGAATAATGTGTGGCGCAAATAAGACGCTGAGGCTCCTGATCTGCAGATCCACTAGTTATCATTTGTTTAGATGTATTATTAGATATTAGGAAAGGAAGCTATGTATACATACTATTTTTATATTAAGTTTAAAGAAAAATCACTTACTCTTTTTTTTTTTTTTTTTTTTTTTGGGGGGGGGGGGGGAGAAAACACGGTTTGAATGTTTGCTCCTCATATATACCTATTTAAAAATTTTAAAAGAAATAGTATACAAAAATATGTGTATGTGTGCACTAGATACAATTATTTTATATTTAAAAGTTAAAACCGATTAATTTACATCTTTTTTTTTTTTTTTTTTTTTTTAATCTAAAAATTATTTTAGATTTGCTATTTTAATACGAACTTGATAATTAAATTCAAACATATATAGGGCAACTGTTACTATGTAGTTCCTAATTCTTAGCAAATTTTAGCTCATCTTTACAGTTTTTAATGGTTTGAAACAGTGGCGGATCCAGAACTTTTTTTTTTTTTTTTTTTTTTTTTGGGGGGGGGGGGGGAAGAAAACACGGTTTGAATGTTTGCTCCTCATATATATACCTATTTAAAAATTTTAAAATGTATGATTAACTTTAAAATGTTATAAATATTAAAAGAAATAGTATACAAAAATATGTGTATGTGTGCACTAGATACAATTATTTTATATTTAAAAGTTAAAACCGATTAATTTACATCTTTTTTTTTAATCAAAAAATTATTTTAGATTTGCTATTTTAATACGAACTTGATAATTAAATTCAAACATATATAGGGCAACTGTTACTATGTAGTTCCTAATTCTTAGCAAATTTTAGCTCATCTTTACAGTTTTTAATGGTTTGAAACAGTGGCGGATCCAGAACTTAACTTTTTTTTTTTTTTTTTTTTTTTTTGGGGGGGGGGGGGGAGGGGGAGAGGGGGCTAAGATTTTTTAAGATGTTATTCCAGATCAATGAAAAATTTACAATTTTAATAATCAGTTGTGAAGGTCAGGGCTTTTCGGGGGGAGGGGGAGGCTTCCCCCTTAGATCTGCCACTGGTTTGAAACAGTGTCAAAAAACAGTCTCTTATGTCAAAAACTGAAATTTGATTTATACAAAGAAATATTAAAAAATATCCAATGCTACTTAATCAATAATGATGTTTTACACATCAAGCCTATTACACTCTGGCAAAAAAAGTGACATAACTCAAAAATGCAACATTTGAGAAAAATCAACTCAATGATAAAGCATTGATTGGTAAATGTTTTTTTTTCTTTCAATCAAACTGATGCAACTACCTCACAGATAGATAAATTGCGAGATAAAGATGTAATGCTTTATGTGTATGTTTGGTTACTTTATACATATTTTTCAATGACATATGAAAATTGTTATTTTTTGACTTGTGTCATTTTTCTTGCCAGACGGTGATATGAACAAACATTGAAATGATAATAACAAAAAAAAAAAAAAAAAAACTTCTTTGTCTATCACAAAACTTCAAAATTCAACATTCTCAAAAGCAGTTAACAACAGTTGTTCTTTTTCATCAATAAACATGTGCTGTGGGCCATAATACTATAAAAATACTATTGTTGGTATGCAAATCAATCACCAAAAATTTACATGAAGTCATTAAGCAATACATTGTGAATAGTGTAGAATTTTTATAGAGTTAGAATAAAATCCAATTAAAATTATTTGTATTTTTCTTTTTTTTTTCCTCAAACAAAATATTAAAAAAATTGGTAATTTTCTTTTATAGCAGCCCTCGTGGTGCCACTATACAGTAAGTAATTAAATGATTTTTTTTTTTTTTTTTTAAGGTGGATGAAATGACTTTGAACTTTAGATATGCAAAGAAAATTTATAAACTCATATTTTTCACTATCAATTTACTCACTGATGGAATTGGAGGGTTCCACGATTTTTAAGACAGATAAAAAAAAATTGATCAAAAATTATTATTTTATTATAATTATTATGATGTTTTTTTTTTTTTTTTTTTTTTGGGGGGGGGGGGGGTTATAACAAAAATGGATTTCAACAAAATTTTACAAAACTTGCAGAAAATCAACAAAACATTAGAGAAACATTATTCTGAAACATAAAATTCACATGCGTAATTTTTCTGAGATATGAGCATTTGTAGTAAATATTTTTTTACTGTGTATGGGAGAAAGATAATTTTTTTTATTACATAGGTTGAAATCTAGATATATTGAGCAACATATGTCAAAAGTTCATTTGAATAGAGTAAATAATAAACAAATAATCGGTAAAAGAATGAGCTAGATTTTAGATATTTTCCAAGAGAAAAGATCTAAAATCTAGCTCATTCTTTCGCCGATAATTTGCTTAATTTTTACTCTATGCAAAAGAACTTTTGATATAAGCTGCCCAATATATTTAGCTTTTAACCTATGTAATAAAAGATTTTCCACCTTTCGTGCATGTGCAGTTAAATATATATATACATATTTACTGCAACCTTAACGGAAATTACACAAGTGAATTTTATGTTCCAGAATAATGTTTCACCAATTTTTTTGCAAATTTTGTAAAATTATATTGAAATACATTTTTTTTATAAATAAAAAAAAAAAATAATAATAATAAAATAAATAAATAAATAAATAATTAAATATATATATATCTAAGTAATTCTGCGATGCCCACAACAAAACATAGAAATATAATATTGTATGTAGTAAGTGCAACATAGTGTTAAAGCTACAAATCATTTGTAGCTTTTTATGTTACAAGGTGATCCAAAGCATTTGTGCTTTTCAGTTTGTGGTTGGTCCCCTAATTATACTCATTACTAAATCAATAGTGGAAAATGTAAGTTTATAAATTTTCTTTGCATATCTGAAGTTCAAAGCCATTTCATTCAGTATATTTTTATAAATAGAAAAAGTGTCAAATTAAAAAAATTCTAATAATTGATTACCCTCTATAGTACTTATCTAGTATTAATGTATTTATAGTACTTTGCTTTTAAAGCTGCCCCATGGAGATCGCTGTACCAAAAACATACATTTGTGTTATTCATAGGTGTTGAATTCATGACAAAACACAATCATTTTAGTTTACTATTTTAATAAAAGCAAACTTTTATTGAAATTTTGTTTATAACTTTTATTTTTTGTATCAATATAACTTTAATGAACTAAATGAATTTATAGTTTCATGACTTGCAAGAACTAGCATTATCATCAAAACATTAACACATTAAACAAATGACTAAAGCACAATGTATTATTTGCATATGGGCTATTTTTTATCTGTTTTAGTATATTAAAAAAAAAATAATAATAATAATTGGAGGAGCTATGATTATATCAGCAGATATCAAAGCCAAATATCAGAAATTAACATACAATATAAATAAGATCACAAGTGACAATGAGATATGTATGTTTTTATATTTCATAGTATTAAATGTAATTAAAATACTGTAAATACATTTACAATTAAAGATTTGAATTCACTATTGTATCTTTTCTACTCTATATATACAAATGAATTTGTTTTTAAATTTGCTGTTTTTGTTGTGTAGGTAGAATACGAAACTTTTAAGACTATTCATTCAAAGTACATGTTGGAAATATTAAAATTCTTAGGTAGTTTATTTTTAATTTATGATACAATTTACATTCCCTTCTTCCTAATTTCTAGAAGTTGATTAAAAAAAAAAAAATGTGCCAATTAAAATTAATAAATAAGCTTAGTTCAGTCACATATTGTGTAAAAAGCATAGTTAAAATAAGTTGAATTCTACACAAGGGTTTACAGTTTGTTAAATTTTAGGAACAGTTATATAATTCTAATAAAGTAGCTTTTTTTTTTCTTTCTTTAAGATCTTTATTGTTTATAATTAATGTATTTCAACCCTTAAATGTCGAGTGTTGCCTTTCCTTTCGGCAATGTACCCAATTTTGTCTTTTAAAGTATTATTAGAATAATATTGAAGCTCTATAGCCTCATGTTTGCCGATTGGAAACAAATTGCTTTTTAGCCTAAACCATAGTTAAAATAAAATATGATTGTTTAAAGTATTTTTCCCATGATTTATTTCAGAGAGAAAAGAAGTAAAACATTTTTAAATTGATTTTTAATTAATCAGGCATTTAACGGTTAATTAATTTTGATTTTATTTATTTCCAGTGGGTAATTAAAAACTTCATGCAATAACTTTTTATTCTTCTAAAATTCCCAAATTTAGGAAGTTATTATACTGTCAAATATAAAGCTCACTTATCAAATGAATGTTGGAGAAAATTTTATTCCCCCTCCAGAGGAATTTGCTTGAAAGGAATTTTAAAGATATCTGTGTTTTGAGCCTGAATCTTAATTAGACATAATTTCAATGAATGATTAAATTCCTTCAACACCTTTCCATCATATGGCAGCTTTTAATCGTAATATTCATGTCAATCACACCCCCTCCCCTGAATTAAATAAATATATATTGGGTTGTTCGGAACGTATTTTTTTAAGTGAAAATGAAAGATGATAAGCTAAAAACTTCAAAAGAGATCAAGATTTTTTTCAATTTTCAAAGCAGAAATTTTTAAATATAATAATTATTTTAATTTTTCCTTATTCAAATTGTGTTTTTTTTATTTTTTTTTTATTTAAACCATCTGCATTCCTTAACAACAGTTACTACACTATTTATTTTTCATTCTTTCACATTAAGTCTCATGATTGAATATAGTTTGGTATAATGACAATTTTATTATAGAAATGTGTGCCCCCTCCGAAAATTTTCAAGGGGGGTATCGCCCCTCTAAAATTTTCTCTAATTTTTTACTTTATATAAATAAAACTTCACAGAATTGTTTGTATATTCTTTTATGGTGTATTGAATGAAAGTTTATTTTTTTCACTTCCCAACACAGTTACAAAGTGTTTATCAGTTCAGTTTATTTGTTAAAGAAGTTTTTAGTAATTCAAATTTACTTATTTAAAATATACTTCTGTTATTTTCGATGTTTGTTTTGTGAAAATCATTAATAGCTCAATGGTTGATTTGAAGATTTTTTTTTTTCTATATTCAAGGTTCTGGTAAAAAAAAAAAAAAAAAAAAAAATCTGTAAATTGCTTTAAATTGGAGTCTCATGATGCTTTTTAAGGTTGTAAGAGTTCAAGATTGGTGGCATCTTCCTATTTTGCTAGCGAGAATGGGTAAACTGGATTGTGTTTTAGTCTGCATATAGATTTCAGCAGCAAAAAATCTCTAAATTAATGTATGTATAGAAGAAGGCTTTTTAACATTTTTTTTTTTTTTTTAACATAGCACATTTCGCCAGGTATACAATCTGAGTTGGCAAAGAGTCTACATTTTTGCTTTCATACTGCATATTGAGACCACCTTTTTTTGTATGATGAAGGGTCGTGCTTAATTATTTCCACCCGAAACAACAATTGATTATCTTTCATTACCAGTTTTTAAACATTTTATGGCAAGTTGTTAAAAATTTGCCTGGCTTAACTTATATGTTTAATTTTTAAAATTGAAATTTTTCTTCCTTTGCATGAATTATATTAATAAAACAAAAAAAACAAAAAAACTTTTATAGTTTAAGATGAAAGTGCTTATGCTGTTTCTGCATAGAAAACCTTCATATATGCAATAAAAATATTTATAAAAAGTGTGCACTTGTGTATATTTAGCTACCATTTTATATTTTTGAACCACTAAATTTTCAAACTGGTGTGTACCCTAATTATTGCTATTTATGAATAAATTACTATTATTATTTTAGTTTCAAATTATCTGAGAATACAATTAATTAAAATGAATACTAGAAATTAGTGGTGAATAAAAATTGTAAGTTAGAAGTTATGTACTGATGCCTCACATGGTTAGGTTTGCATTTAAAGTCTAAATTTCTGAGACAATGTAATCCTAAGAAAAACTTGAACAGATTTAAATTTTGATTTTTTTTTTTTTTTTTTTTTTTTCCTGTTAGGTTTAGCTCGAGCGTAGGCTGCCAAATGTTATAATTTTTGGCTACCGATGTTTTTTATAGAGATGTTTACCTTATTGAATCTTAGAAGATAGCTACTAAAGCTTACAAAAAAAAATCTATAAAATATCGCTATTCAAAAATTGTAATGCTTGGCAGCTATGCTTGAGTAACTGCAATTTGAAAAAATATTGTGCCCTTTCTCAAAACTGAATCAGAAATTTCAAAATATTAAAGTAAGCTCTAGTGCACTGCAGCTTTCATGCTAAACACATGCCTACTTTTTTTTTTTTTACCTAAAGAAGGCTCACGCTTAATTATATCGACTTAAAAAAAATTTTGTGTGTTTTGCATTTTTGCTATATGACTTATACACTATCTATCAATAAGTATTTGGACACTTTCAAATTTAGATTTTTGTCAAATATCTAGAAAAGTTCTTTAGTAATCATCTTGAAACTTTGGTAGTGTAAAGAACATGTTATACCTCATATATTTCAGCAAAAGTTGTATCCTGAAGAGGAAAAGGGGACCAATAAAAAATTAAAAATCAACATGTTTTGGATCACCCTGTAAAAAGTAATACTTGAAATACATTTTGGTTGTAGCATGTGATTATGAAGATTTTTCTCATTATCTGTATAATTTTTTATGAGGCTACCACATATATTCATGGAGATATAACGTTTTTTTTTTTAAAAATTCCACTTTTTAAATTATAACACGTAGGGTATTAGACCCAGTGCAAAGCAATTTTCAGGAAATTCTGCATACTACTTTAGACACAACATACTGCAATCATGCAAAAGTGTTAAATATCTTAGGAAATGTGAGCATTTTTACCAAATAATTTTTAACTATGCATGCACTAGCTTTTAAAAAATTTCATTTGAATGATTTAATAGCCAAAAGTATTGAGCAACTTATACAAAAACCTGAAACAAAATTTCAGTTTTTCTAAAAAAAAAAAAAAAAAAAAAAAAAAAAGATAATAATAATAATAATAATAATAATAGTTATCAATATTGATTTACAATCAGCGAACACCCTATTACCATTGTGCATTGATTGAATCTAAATTAAAATGTGAGTAAAACTCGTATAGTTTAGTTTTTATTTTGAAAGAATTGAAATTCTGTTCATTCTATCTTTCATAACTTTTTGAATTTACCTGATATTTGTTTAGGGTTTTCATATAAGTTGCTCAATACTTACTTTAGTTTTATATCATATTTTACACTGTCAGCCACCGGTGGTTGATGCGCCCTAAACGGAAAGTTCAGTGTCAGCCACTGATAGCTGACATGGCACTCAATGTGTTAAATTATGCTAATGAGTTTTTTTAAAGCTAGTTCATGTGCAGTTAAAAATTTAGTAAAAATGCTCATATTTTGTAAAACATAGAACATTTCTGCATTCTGATTGCAGTATACTGTGTTTAATGTAATATGCCAAATTTTCTAAAAATGTCTTTGCGCTGGGTCTAATACCCTATGTGTTATAATTTAAAAAGTGGAACTTTATTAATTGTGGTAGCCTCATAGAAATTTATACAGATAATGAGAAAAACCTTCATAATCACATGCTACAGCTGAAACGCATTTAAAGCATTACTTTTTAGAGGGTGACCCAAAACATTTTTTTATTTTTATTTTTTACTGGTTCTCTTTTTTCTCTTCAGGACAAAACTTTTACTGAAATATATGAGGTATAACATGTTCTTTACACTACCAAAGTTTCAAGATGATTCCTAAAGAACTTTTCTAGATATTTAACAAAATGTCTAAATTCAAACGTATCGAAATACTTATTGGTAGATAGTGTAATACTATTTTCATGTCTTACATTTCTGACACAAAATATAAATATTATTGTGAAATATTTTCCAATCAAACCAATTTCTTTGTGTTAACAATCTTTCATTTGGTATTGGCATAAAGAACACAGCAGAATATCAGAGCAGAAAAAGTGGCTCCTTACCGGTGATATCAATTTTTAATGAAAAATCGTAAATGGAGAAAATAACATTAAATTAGAATATGGAAAACCTCAATGTAAAGCAAAAGGAGGGGGTGGGGGGGGGGGGGTGAGCAAAGCATTGCTACTCAGAAGCAATGAAAGATCATCGGTTGTGCCTGCCCCTGAAATTTTGAAAAGTTGGTGCCTAAGGTGTTCAGTATAGAATAATAACTTGAAATAATAAATCTAAAGTAGTAGCTTATTCAAATAATGTTCATGCTTTTGGAAGAAGTTTTCTTTTGCTGTTTTACATAGCCACACTGCTATTTTACAGTTTTTGGCTGTTTTACGACATGAACAAAACTGACTGACTTAAAAATTCTCTCGTCATGTCTAAAGAATTACTTGCCAGTTGCGATGCGAGTAAATCAAGCATTTACCCATCCCTGCAGGTTTGTTTCCTAAACATAAACATAACTTGTTCAATGGAATACCAGCATTAAAACAGACTTTTCTTTTTTTGTTATTTTTTAAATACCATTATATAAAATGGCATAGAACCTTATGCTATAAAAAACTTATTAATCACTTCACCAGCCACTGTAGTCTGTGGAAGGCTACATTTACCCCTGGAGTTATCTCAGGATGGCCAGTGAAGTGGTTAAAATGTATATTTACAATAAGAAGTTTTAAAAGAAATCACATAACATCTCATATTACTGCACTTAAGCTATCTGGAAACAAACCTGTACTCTTTACTTTTCTGCTTTTGATATTTATTTTCATATAAACAATTTCAACAATATTACATTTATAATTTGATGCTTTGAAAAAAAAATAAAAGCACAAAGTTTAATTACAGCTGACTCTAACATTCTAGGCTGCTGTGTCTGACTAAGAGAGAAAATCACTAGTCAATAATTGTGGAGGTAGATTTTAAAAAGTTAGTGTCAAATTAATAGATCCAGGCATTTTTACAGAAGAATATTAAAGATTATAGGGGACCAAAAAATGGCGATTTAGTAACTTTTTGTTCTTTAGGAATGATGCACTGATGGGCTCTGGTATGCAATATTATTGAGCTCCATGTTCTATTTAATATGTCACACTGAAATGAAAGAAATATAAAAGGTGAGCTCCCATGGAAATTAAGCTCTGCCTCACACTAAATGCATGAAAGGCAAATAAATGGTTAAACAATTTCAATTAAAAGTTTAATAATTTTAAAAGAACAACTGAAATAAATGTTTGATTGTGATTTATGTAATATCTTTCAAAAGGCAATGGCTAGTGATACAAAAGGGGAAAAAAAGAAGTAAGTACATCTACTTTTGTTTTTTCTTAATTTAAACGAAGAAAAGTAAGAATTAGTTTTCTGTATAATACATTTAAATTAAGATTATTTCATGTTGATAGCTTTTTATAAAAAATAAATATGCAATAAAAACTAAAATAACTAAACAAAATAGATAAACACAATGACTCATGAAATTTCATGGCAGTTCTAGTAAAATATATCATATTTATTGAAATTTTCATTATCAGATGTTGCTTTCATACAATACATAATTTATATAGTGTCTTATTTGAGTACTACAATACAACATGAATAGAAGAGTATAATGCTTATATGCACAAAACATTCCACAAAGACATCCAGACAGAAGCGGTAATTTTTCGTGTGTTTCTTTCAAATACAACTATTTTATTAAAGGAATGACTACTAAAATAGGAAAGAGATAATTTTATGACAACAAAATGTAGCATGTTATGTATTAAAAATATTGAATTATAATTATATTAAAAATATTTAAAAGCACAGAGTTAGGAGGGTACGCCGATTTAAATCAGCTTGATTAAAATTATGATTAAAATCGTGATTAAAATCACTTTGATTTTTTAAAAAAAAATCATTGATTTAAATCAAAAATAGAATTTTATAATTTTGGGTCAATATGTAGTTTTATATAGTCTTAGAACATAAGAAAACTTGAACTTACTTGTTATTTACATCAAATCCCCCCCCCCCCAAAAAAAAAAATAAATAAATAAATAAATAAAATATCTGTGTTTATTAATTTTAAAAATGATTCTTTTAATTATCTACAACTCTACTTTTATCTTCTATTCTTATTTTGAAGCTAACTACATTCATTTGCAGCCAAATTTTTTTTATACAAAGCCTTAAATTCTCCGAGTGTTTTTTTTTTTTTTTTTTTTTTTTTTTTTTAAGGATAATAAATATTATATCATCTGAACTGAAGCATTTGATTTGTCTGTCACTCTGTCCTTCATGTTTAACTTTTCTTATTTCTAATTCTGATTACTATGTTTTTTAGTGGCCAAGGCATTCTTAAGCAATTTTTCCTTTTTTACTTAGGCTTTTATAAAATTAGAAATGAAATGGTAATGGCCTGGCTAGTTGTTTCAGTTTTCTTAATTCTTTAAAACTTTAATCTTTTGAAAAAAAATCTTAGAATTTATATGTATTTTACTGGTAATAAATTGCACAAATTAATGTGTGTATTATATATATTATATACACATTGAATTTCCTTTAATTGAATAATTATTCTTCAAAAAGTTTCTCTTCAAAAAATTTGTTAATGTGATATTCAAGATGTTTTAATATGTACATTTTAATGACAATAATAATGAAAACATAAAAAAAAGTAATAATTATCTCATATGCTTTTAAGCTATTTACACTTAATCATTTATTTATTTATTTTTATTATACTATATTATATTTTTATTTTATTTTTCTTTTTGAAAGGGGGTGGGGTAGAATGTACCTATGTTGGCTAATATTACATTTTTTTTTTATTATTATTATTTACTTTTATTTTTATTTTTCAATATCCTCATATATATTTTTTTAATTTAGTTTATTTATATTTATTGCTTCTTATATGTATTCACATTTAAATTTAAAAAATGTTTTCATGCTTAATTTCTTAACATTCATTTTTAGTCGAATAATGTAAGTAAAACAAAAAAAATCTGATTTAAATCAAAAAAATCCGATTTTAATAAAAAAAATCTGATTTTTTTGATTTTTTTTAAAAAAATCATGATTTTTTCACACCCTGGAGGGTTTATACTCATCAGGGAAACCTGGAAAACTTAGGGAATTTGGATTTTGTTCAAAAGAGTTAGGGATAATCGATTATAAAACCTGGAAAAACAAATATTTCTTTCCTCTCAAATTATATTTTTCTTGCTTAGCTTCATATCAAAATTCAAGTGATTAACTATTGTGAAAATACTCATGTAAACAATGATATTTACCTGAATTTCTATCATGATTGGCAGTAACATGACATCATACAGTGGATGTAGATGTATTTTCTCCTCTCTAAAGGAACGTTTCTTGTAATTTGTCGCTAATATCTTCTTGAAAATTGTCTGGAAAATTCAGGGAATTTTTTTCCCATATTTGAGTATGAACCCTGAGAGTGAAATCACATTTCTTTCAACACAGTTATAAAAATGTCTTTTAGCAAAATCTTGTATAAGTTATCAAAATGAACATAAAAATCATTATTTTACTGATATATATAATTATTATTTTATAATAGTATACTTCTTTTTTAAATAATAAAAAAAAGTAATTATTTTCATTGAAATAAAAACTAAAGTATATATAATTAGAATACTACATTATATGCAATGTATTTTTAATATTAAAAATTGCAAAAAAAATTATCATTCTGAAATAAATTATCTCTAATGCGATATCCTTTGTTGATAGTATGGTAAGGTGCTTCGGATTTATCAGGCCCTCCTTATAGAATATAAAAATTAAAACTCGTGAATCTGAAAAATATCTTAGTAAAAAAAAAAAAAAATGCCAAAACAGACAATAATCGTAAAGTCAAAATATATATAGTTAATTTATTACCTCTAAAACAGCGGTCACCAACCTTTTTCATAGATCACAAACTTTTAAATCCCACAGACCACTAAATTCATAATTTAACAACTAATATTTTTGATTAGGAAACATAAATAAATTACTACAATAATAATAATCGAAGAATAACCATTTTATAAATATGAAATAAACCTACTTAATTTAAAACATTTTCAATGCTTATTTTATTATAAGAATATAAATATTTCTAAAGTATTAAGAATGATTAAATAAATAAAAGTTAACTGTTTTTTTTTTTTTTTTTAATTCAGATTGCAATAAAACATTTATATGGGAAGTACATAAACACTTTTTTATTACTTTGTATAATTACATGCAGACCGTACACAAGGTTATGATTCTTCTCAAATGAGAAAACTATTGCCAAAATTTCCTTCTCTATCTCAGCATAATTTTTTTCACATTCTGTCAGATTCCTAGACAGAAAAGAAACTGGCTCTCCATTTTCTATCAGACATGTACCAAGTACCCAAACCATCTCTTGAGCTATCATACTGTATAATGATTTTTTCAGACCCATTAAATACCTTTAATGCTGGGGTACAACTAAGTAGATTCTAAATGAGATTAAATGCTGCAGTATGTTCGTTTTCCCATCTAAACTCAACATTTTGTTTTATCAACTCCCTTAATGATGCTGTAATTTGAGATAAGTTTGGTATAAACTTAGATAAAAAATTCACCATGCCCAGTAATCTTCTCACCTCACCTCACCTCACCTTTTGAACTAGGGGTAGGCATATCTATTATACCTTTGATGGATCAGCTTTTACTCTTTTATCTGAAATTATCTGATCCATGTATTTTATCTCTGCCATTCTAAACTGCAACTTATCAGCATTAAATTTAATGTTAAGAGCTTCAACTCTTTTAAGAACATCAATTAAAGCTACATCATGCAGTGGCGGATCCAGAACTTAACTTTTGGGGGGGGCTAAGATTTTTCAAGATGTAATTCCAGATCAATGAAAAGTTTGCAAATGTACTATTCAATTGGGAATGTCAGTACTTTCGGGGGGGGGCTTCAGCCCCCTAGCCCCCCCCTTAAATCCGCCACTGACATCATGTGAGATTTTATCAATTCCTGTTACAATTATGTCATCAAAGTATATTTCCACCACATTTATGTCCCCAAATAATCTTTCATTTCTCTTTTGAAACACCTTTGGGGCTGAACCAATCCCAAAAGGCATAACATTAAATTTATAACACCCATATGGTGTGTTAAAAGTACTCAAATATCAGCTTTCATTATCTAAAGGAACCTGCCGAAATCCATCTTTAAGATCCAAAACAGTATATATATATTATTGTATATATATAGTACTGTATTTATGTACTGGACTATAATTTATAGTGATTAATAGAGGTCTTAAGGGGAATAAAGGCACTTAACCATTAATCACAGCATAAATTTTGTTGACCCATTGACAGGACGTCACAAAAACACCATAGAAAGTATGTGGTGCTATGTTAAAAGCACTCTGTCATCTTACAATCCACAAAGCGACTCAATTTTATGTAGAATGTTATATGTTTATAAATTCATATGTAGAACAAAAAATTGATTGATTAATTAAATTTCTTGAAATAATTATAGATATTAAAAGGCAGGATATTGACATAACAGTATTATTTTAATTATTTACTTTCTATAGAGTGACATTAATTATTATTTATTTTTTTAACTTAAAATTTTTTTCTTCAATTCCCTACACTTCATATAAGTATATATATAAATTTGCGAAATTTCATGTATTACTCCAAGAAAAGTCGCCGAAGGTAGGATATTCCAAGATAAAAATTTTAACTTACATCCTCTCGATTATTAGAATTGGTAAATGTCTCTACACTTTGTTTCACTTACTCGAATTCGTATGAGGTCCTCTTCCGTTTAGATGCTGTTTTAAAAGCAAATACAAATGGTACAGCATCACATTTTACAAATCTTCTCTCAGTAAAATTTTGGTAAGTAATGTCATTTTCCGTAAAACGTTCTGAACATAATACGCTATGTTTTGATGAAGTAAAATTTTCTCGTTTCAATTTAATAAGCCATTCCTTTAATAAAGCAAGCGAATTTCAAGGAAATGCATGAAAACTTACAATTATTTGTATATCCGAAAGATGCACATAAACTTTGCATCGAAGACAGTGGTAAACAAAACCAACATTCCTGGTTGATTGGTTGGCTGGGTTTAATGTCCAACAAGTACGAGAATTAGGGTGAGTCCAGCCTCTGGAACACTTCGACCGGTCCAACTGGGCCCTGAGACATTTGATCCACGACCAGTCGAAAGCAGAGGCTGAACAACTCCGATCCCTGTATTGGGGTATTGGATCCATAGATATAGTAATATATATAGATCAATCTGAATCTGATAGATCTATATAGATGGATCTATGATAGATCTATATGGGAATGATAGATTCTATTATCCCCATGTTATCCAGCAAAAAATTTTGATGTCGAAAAAATGTTCCAAAATCAGCCATTACAGAGTATTGAAAAAAAGAATAAAAAGAAAAATGAATTTGAAACTGTACCTGGAGTTTTTCTTTCACCTTTAGTAAATAAATTATTCATAAATTTTATTTACTAAATTATTCGTTTGTATTCCTGTGTTATTTACTCGGGAAAAGGCAGCCATTAGAGTGACTTTTCACGAAAAAAAAGGTATCACTTTTTCCCTCTCGCTGATTAATCTATGTCTTATTACTATATCTATGATTGGATCAAAATCAGTGCTGCCATCAGCAGGCTTAGTTTGAAATTAGCTCTAAACTATTACAGAATTAAATTAGTTAAAGAAAAATTTTATTCATTAATTAAAAAAAAAAAAAAAAAAAAAGGAATTTAACTAGAAATAAAAAAGAGATTGATGCATATCTATTTTTTTCAATTCTGCATAGTTGAGTACATATGCACTGATATACAATAATATTATATAATCTTTTTCGAAAATTATAAAAAAAAAATAATAATAATAACAATAAAATTTTAATTTTAGAAAATTTTCCAGCAATTTTTTTTTTAATTATTTCCCTCAATTATGCATTATACGCAAGCGAAGTGTGACGTCACTGACTGTCCGTGGATGCAAGAAAATGATTTCCTATGTGAATCGCCCATTGGATTTTTTGTAAAAAATTATTAAAAATCGAGGAAAATTATTTCAAGATTTTAATCCCCATATTTGGGTAAATATATGTATTAGTTATCATGTGCATGTGTTAGATTGAATTATGTTGCTGTCAAATTGACAAAATTTTAATTTTAAATTTCAACTCTGTTGTCCTTGGCGTTTTTGTATTTGGCGATCAAAAACGTAATACGAAAATATACATGCCAGATGTATATTTTCGTAATATGTATTGTACGAAATATTGTTTCATATTATTCATTACTCTCTTAATATAAGTTGTTAAAATAACCATGATTTTTGAAAGGAATTAAATTATGTTCGCCAGATAATTTGGCGATATTTTTTTTTCTGCCAAGGATGCCGATATCAAATCTATTCCTCTGCCACATATTAGTATCTTATATCAGATACTTTATTTAGACATTTGAAAACAAATTTGACTTCAAATTATGATAGAATATTTATCATTTTCTTTTTAATTAGTGTATTAGTTGGATATTTATTGTGTAAATATCATCCATTGACATGAAATGTTTATGTTTTCAATCGAATATGGAAGGTTGCCATTTTTTTTCTAGAGTTTTGAAATTTAAAATTCAAGTTTTATCAATTTTACAACAAAAACAACTTAATCTAACGCATGCACATGATAACTAATACATATCTATACCTAAATATGGGGCTTAAAATAGGGAAATAATTTTCTTCGATTTTTAATCATTTTTTACAAAAAATCCAATGGGCGTTTAAGATAGGAAATATTTTTCTTGCATCCACGAACGGCCAGTGACGTCATCCCTTCGCTTGTGTATTGTATTTTAACGATATATTGTAAACAATTTTAAGTAATATTTTATGGATTTATTATCAAGCTAATTTTTGTTAAATATTTTTAAGTTGGAATGCTGAGATTTAAAGCAAATATTTAGCATTCAAATATTTGATATAAATAAGAAGTAGGTTCAAGTTTTATTATAATAGGTCTTTAGGTCTAATGCCCCAGCCCTATCCATCCGCTCCTCGATATCTTTTTCTATTCAATTTTGTCCTTTTATTAATTCCGGTGTGAGCTTTTTTTTTTTTTTTTTTTTTTTTAACATACTTGTTATTGTGAGTTTTTTTGGTTTTCGTCCCATGCTATTTCTATGGAGTTTTTAGCTTTTTTCCCCTCTTTTTTTACATTCTAAAGTGCGGTGGAAATATGAAAGAAATATGAAAAATTCAAAAATTTAAATTTTGATTTAAATCAATGATTACCAAAAAAAAAAAAAAAAAATTACAGTTTTTTAAATTATCACTTCATTGATTGATTTGTAAATTCAATTAATTATGATTTCAATGAATAATATTTTAGATGTTTAATATATTTATTATTATTTTTTTAAATTTAAATACAAATTAAATATTAATTTTCAAATATTGTTAATTACTTTTATGTTTGAATGCTAAAATTTAATGCAAATATTTAGTATTCAAACATAAAAAGGTTTTATAAAAATTAACTCATCGATAAATTAACAAAGCAGTACAAAACATACTTAAAATATTTTGTTAAACTCAAAATTAAAAAATTGTTAGCAGGGAGCATTTTAAAATTTTATTTTATTAAATTTAAATAATATTCGACGAATTTTAATTTGCATTATTGTATTATATTTCAATCCATTGCATGAATATATTTATAATTCTAAAACAATTATACAGTTATTTACAAAAAAAAAAAAAAAAAAAAAAAAAAAAATGCTTGTATGCATATTCGCGTTTGTAAGGACCGATAGATGGCGGAGCCAGAGCAATAACCAACAGCCAATCACAGCAATGTATCAGTAAATGGATCAAATGACTCGGAAAAAATTCTTTGGCGATTTGATCCACGACCGGTCCATTGAACACATTACACTGGACGACTTTGATCCAGACCTGTCCTTGAGACTGAACGCATTGTTCCACGACCAACTGGATCGATCCTGGATCGGTCGAGAGCCTGAACCCGCCCTTAGTTCTACAGTCGGCAGAAAAAGTATCCGAGCACTAGGAAAAATTCCAATATTAAAAAAAAATGCACACTGTTTTGTCAAATAAATCCTTGTCGAGTCATGTTCTTTGACTGACTAAGAACAGGATTCGACAAGGATTGGACTGTATTAATTGTACTTTTTTTACATAGGAATTTTTGCTAGAGCTCGGATACTTTTGCGGCTGACTGTAAATCAACCTCTAAAATTTGCTAGATTATACGTTACATACAAACTGAAACATTCGCTCGCTCGCAATCACGCGACCACAAATCCGAAATTTGTGATCGCCAAGAGATTTCCATTACAAATGAAGCACTTTCAGTCGCTCAGAAATGATGATGTCTGATTCCAAATTTGCGATTTCCGGTTTCAAATATATCGATTATTTTAACGATAAGCCCTAATGATTGGCTAGAGAGTAGGAATCTAGCATATGCTTGTGCTTATGTTTATGTTTATTTGTAAACGCATCCGTGATTAAAAATACGGGCTCTCCGTGGTCGAGGGCCGTTCCCACGACCAAGCTGCGCCAAAACGGCGATTAGCAGAACGGCCGTTAAAAATAAAACTCCGATTAGGAATTCTTCTGTCCCACCAAGCTAAGCTCCGGTTAGTTTTGTCGCGGTTAACTAACGGAGGGATTTTTGGAAGGGGCTTTAAAGGGGTGATTGGTTCTTTGGGAATGTTTAGTACACTGTGATTGGCAGATTCATCTGTGGTCAATGGTAGGAAGTAGGCAATCTTTGTGTTTTCATGTTTTAGTCGCACGCATGGTTTTAAAGGATTGTTATTTTTGCACGTTAAGATTTTTCAATACGTATACGTCTACGGATATATTGAAATAATGAATAATAAGAGGAAAAGAGCAAGCAATTTTTCTATTGCAGAAAAGAAATGCTAGTGGAATTGGTACAAAAGTACTGGAACGTGGTTGAAAATAAAATAACTGATGCAGTCATTGCTAAGCTAAAAGAAAATACATGGAAACAAATAACAGATGAATTTAATTCTCAAAATGTAACATATAGGTCTTAAGATTCTTTGAAGAATTTATGGGATAATATAAAAAAGAATGCCTGAAAGTCCCATGCGGAACATAAAATAAAGATATTTAAAACAGGTTAGTACTTATTTTTTTCATAAACATTTTGTCTAGAATTTGTATTTATTAACATTTTGCAAATTACAAATATATGCATGCTTTGTAATTTATATACATCATTTTATATTGTTTTATAACTTACATGCCACAGTCTAATAAGTCCTTATTGATATAAATATAATGAGTAGTGCTGGACGATATCAGAAATTAAATATCGCGATATATCACCAAGTTAATATCGATATTAGTGATATATTGCGATATTTCTTTCAAGATAGGGAAAATAGACATTTGTTATTTTTTAAAGACATATGCACACGAATTTTAAAGTATACAAGTATAGAGTGTTTTTCATGTATTTTCTGGTATATTACTACCATAACTTTATCATAAAAAAAAAAGCATAAAAAGTGAATCAATATTTTGTGTTTCTTATAACTTATACTATTGCTTTTTAGTATACCTCTGTATAGTTTATCTTCTATTCTTCCCATTTTAAGCTTTAATTATTTTAAAATCATATTTTAACACAGCTAATATGTGATCTGTGTTTTACTTGTACCAAGTATATCAAAATTCATAATTCTACTAAAAATAAAACTTAAGAAAAATCGTCTTAAGATGTAGGTATTAAATAAAAAGGAAAATCATTTTAAATAGTTAAGAAATGCCATTGGATAAACCTTTTTTGGTCGGAGAGAGTAATATTTTTTACTTAAAACTCTTATATGCATCCTAAATGTCAGTTACTTGTCATTTTTATTTTTGTATCTGCTTACCAAATCATTACAATATTTTTAAAATGCATATGTGTTCAATTTAAATTCGTAATAGTTTCACAATAATTGAAAATTGAATTATATATATATTATATGTATATATATATGCATACATTGTCAGTATAAAAATTATATTATTTAAACAAAATTATGTTAAAGTTTCATTTTGTTACTTAAAGTAACTCATTTTGCATTTAAACCAATTTTATTTAACATGTACGGCTTAAAAAAAAAAAAAAAAAAAAAAAGAAAGAAAGAAAGAAAAGGAAAGAGAAAAAATAAATGCTACATAAAAAAAGTAATAAACTATCCAATATTATATAATTCTATAAAGAAACTGTCACTGTAAAATTACTGAAGATAAAACTTTATTTTACATTAGTCAGATAGCACCCCTTTCTCCCTTCCCATGTTATCCAATGGGACTTTTGTTGCGTCGTTTTATAAAAATATTTTATTAAAAAATGAACTTTTTCGAATTCTGTTTTTTGAATATTACTCTTTGAACAGGTCGTCTTTTAGCTTAGTGAACAATTTTTCGAAAAAATAAATTTAAATATTTTACTTAGAGATCTACACTTAGAGTCCATAATTTACTTATTGAAATAAAATATTTAAATTACTTTTTTCGAAAAATTTTTCACCAAGCTAAAAGGCGAACCGTTCAAAGAGTAATATTCAAAAAACAGAATTCGAAAAACTTCATTTTTGAATGAGATATTTTTATAAAACGAAGCAACGAAAATCCCATTGGATAACATGGGAAAGGAGAAAGGGAGCTATCTGACTGATGTACAGCCCAAAGCGAGTTAAACACATGTTGAAGGTCACATCTTATTGGCCAGAAGTTATCGATACTTTGAAATAAACCAATATCAATGAACCAATAGCAGGAAATGAGCTAAAACAAAAGATATTGTTTTCATTCGTCATAATAAGCGTTTGTTTTTATATCGCCTTGTCTGTGGTATTACACCTACGATCCACGAGCGGTGATGTGAAATATTATCAAAGAACTTATACTAACGGTAGTATAAATTCTTTCATATTATCGTTTAGGGTCAGTAAATGCATGAATGTAGAGTGGTATACTGTCATAAGTCAATATACTGTGATAACTTAATTTTCTTGATGAATATCATTCAGACTTTTTGGACAGCGATATTTTCGATTTGGTAGATAGCACGAATAAAGATAGAGTAAATACACTGCGGTAACTTAGTTTTTTTCTTAATGAAAGAGAGATATCGTTTGGGGTTGGGAGTTGGGATTATGTTTCTCTATTTTAGTCAGTGAGCAAAGAAAGGAAAAAGAAAAAGGGTTGCAGTATTCAGCTCTCTTTTTGTTCGGTGCGTGGTGATGCATGCTTAGTGGGGAAAGCAGAATTAGAAGAAGGTATTTAAGATTGGCGTTCATTATTATTTATCGGCACATTGATGGAGCGTGCACAAGGGGTTGCATTAGTATAAGCTATATGGCGTTCGCTTTGTTCGGTGCGTGGTGATGGTGCTAGTAGGGAAAGCAGGGTTTGAAGAAGGCATTTAAGATTGGCATTAAACATTATTTATCGGCGCATCGATCGATCGCTCAGTGCGCGCTAAGAAATATCGTTAGAGGGATATATCGTCAGTGCAAGATCTTTAATATCGTTATTGCGATATTAAAAAAATATTGATACTTGGGGATATATTGATGAATACTCCAGCCCTAATAATGAGTATAAAAAATAAAACATAAACATCTCTGTCAGATTTATTTTGAACATATTTGCAATTCTAATTGTTTAACAACTATTAACTGTTACAGCATTTTTTTTTTTTTTTTGGTAAGTGTTCTATAGCAGTACATTTTTAGTGTATTATTTTAACAAATAAACTGAAATTCTGTATTTTTTAAATTTGTTATTATTTACAGTCGGTAACAAAAGTCTCCGAACACTAGCAAACATTCCTATTTTAAAAAAGTACACTTAATGCAGTTTTGTTAAATAAATCCTTGTCGAAACCTGTTTTTAGATTGACTAAGAACAGGATTCGACAAGGATTTATTTAACAAAACTGTATTAAGTGTCCTTTTTTTACATAGGAATTTTTCCTAGTGTTCGTAGACTTTTGTTACCGACTGTACAAAATCACTATTACTATACCAGATCTTCTGATCTAAAACTTAATTATTCTTCTTACAGACCCGATACAGCATATTTCAAACCTTAACTTTTCTTACATTCTTAAATTTTCTAATAAAAATATATTTCTTCTTAATAATATTCACTTCTTAAATAATAAAATATGGATGGGTCTCACCTGAAAACTTCTATCACAAAGTTCCGGATGTGGAAGGTGGCAGTTATTATCCATTAAAGAAACTTTATGAAACTAGCACTGCTTAGATGAGAAAACGAAATTTAATGCTTTGTTAGCATACACGTAAAACGAAAACGAAAACAGAAACAAAAACTATTTACAGATAGGTAATTAAACTAAATCTTAATATTAAAGTTCTTAAATTCTAAATAGTTTATAAATGTTCATTCAGCTCTGAAATTTTTAATAGTTCTGTTTTAGGACCGGGGTGTCTGTAAACACAACGATCTTAACGTATCCCCATCTCTGTTCAAGGTCCCTTTCTGTTCTGATTCTAAAAAGCACCTTTCTCGAATACTTCTCATTTCAAATCGAAAGAGTGGTGCAATCATGAAAAAGAGGCGCCAGTCTGTCTGGAAACTCATTTGTTCTGAAAGCAGAAGAATGAACGGGAATTCCCGACATCCTCCCACCTTGACTTGCGACTAATCGGAGGAACTCAACAATCCAAGTTGAAGTCGTTGAGGGGGTTTCACCACACGGCCAGTTCGGGAGACCACCGGGGGACTGGAAGTGGGATCATCTGTTGTGGACTTCTTGTTACTGGTTCTGGAGGGTCTTTCACAGGTTCTTTTTCTCTGGGGTTGAGCATCAGTTTCTGTGAGAGGTTCTTGTTATCGGAAGTCGAAGGACTTAAATTTTATTGGAGAGACCTATGTAAAGTGGGGTGATTCTTAAGTTCGGTACTGTCAATTTCTAAAGGAAACAATCTTTGTAATGGATGCAGAAAAAGTCCATTTTCGGTCTTCATCTTAGCTAGGCGTATGACATTATCCTTGCCTGGGTAAATTTCGATCACTCTTGCCAAAGGCCAGTGAACACGTTTCTTATTAAAATCTTCTAATAGTACAACATCGCCGACTTTCAATTGGTTGAATTTTTTGGTCTTAGATGCATGTTGCGTAATTGTCCTAAATATTCAGCTCTGAATCTGTTTTTTAAATTTTCTCTGATTATTTGCCTATATCTGGCTCTGCGGTTAAGACCTTTAGAATCCAACGCATCTAGGTCAAGTACTCCTGATGTTGGTAGTTCTCTTAGGAACATCATTGGGGTTAAAGGTAAGGGATCTGTGTTATCTTCGGAAACATATGTTATAGGCCGTGAATTAATCACTTGTTCACAGTCACATAGCATGGTGTAAAGTTCTTCGTAATTCAACGATGCACGACCTAAGTTTCTTTTCAGGATTCCTTTAACCATTCCAACAAGCCTCTCCCACCAACCTCCCCACCACGGTGCTGCAGGAGGGTTGAATTTCCATCTGATTTTCTGGGTGGAAGCTACCTTGCAGATGTTTTCCCAATCTACACTCGAGAGAGCATTGCTGGTTCCTAGGAAGTTCTTCCCGTTGTCTGAATAGATGATGTAGGGTCTGCCTCTCCTTGCTATGAACCTTCTCAGAGACTGGATAAAACTTTCTGTAGACAGAGACCTAATGGCTTCAGGATGAATGGCTCGGTGACAGCGCAAGTAAATAAGGCTATCCACGCTTTTGATCCATCAGAAAGATGAAGAGGACCAGCTAGATCTACGCCCACCACTTCAAAGATGGCTGCTTCTCGTACTCTGTATTCGGGTGGTACTCCAGGTTCGAAATCTATTTTGGAAGTCTGAAGTTTTCTGTAAATCACGCATTTTCTTATTGAATTTCTATAGGATTTTCTAGACTTCATTATCCAAAAATTTTCTTTTAGTACTGTCATTAGAGTGCTGACTCAGCGTGCTGATTTTCTAAATGCTTCTCGAATATCAATCTTTGGACGACGGGATGCTTGTAAGGTAAGATCACAGGATATCTGAAGTTTTCACTGTCGTTTCTTTGAATTATATTAGTCCTTACTCTTAAGAGACCAGCTTTATCTTCGACAGGCCTTAAATTTCTCAATTTTGGATCTGTTCTAGCTGAAAAAGGTTCTTGTTGTACTAATCGTAGAAGTACATTTTCTGCTTTTGAAAATTCTTTAACTGAAATATCCAATTCGGACATTTTCTCAGTAGTCTTCGAATTATGATAAAATCTATATATCCAGGCAATGGTTTTAACTGTTTTCTTGTAAGACGAAAAATACTGATAAAATCGATTGAAATTGTTTTCTTTTTTATCTAAAAGATTTAGGATTGTCTTTCTTTTTCGCTGTTTATGAGTTCTTCGTTTGGGTCTCCTATTTGAGGTCATTCATTTTCATGTAAATAAAGCCAACGTGGATCTTCCCACCATCTCGATTTCTGTAGTTGTTCAAAAGAACATCCTCTAGACGGGAGGTCCGCAGGATTCAAATTTCCGGGTACATGTCTCCAATTGCAAACTTCGGTCGGATTTCGTATTTCTAATACTCGATTATGTACAAATGTACCCCATTCTTGTTTTCTTTTTATCCAACCTAAAGCAGTGGTTGAATCTGACCAAAATATGGTATCTACATGTAAACTGAAATCGTTTTGCACATTTTTGGCCAACCTAGCGCCAATAAGACAAGATAACAGCTCAAGGCGATGGTCAATTCCTTAATAGGTGCAACTCGACATTTAGCATTGATTAACAGGATCTTGATTCCTTCTGAGGTCTCTGCTCTTATGAATACGCAAGTGACATATGCTAAGGTGACCATATTTTCAAACACAGATTTGGGGACAATGTACCGTTTGTCTCCAAATCGAAGTAAATTTCGAGGACATTGAAAACTGTATTTGGGGACATTTTCGAGGACATAACAAACCAGTACCTATATGCATTATTAATAAAAAGAACTCTGATTCATACATTACAAAATGCTTTGAATCACTTTTTTCTACGAAAAATTGCTGAGCCTAAGGTAAGTTTATGTAAATTAAACTATCCCAGCATTATTAAAATAATCAAGTCTATAGAACCCATTTGCACTTTATTATGATGATAGGAGAGAACACAAAATAACAGCATTTCATTTTAATCTTCAGAATCCCCACTCCCAGAAATGCGGAAATCATTCCCAATTGTGTAATTACAAAAAAAATCATTTATTTTTCTTTCCTATGAATGTATCAATGCAATTTGTGGTGGTCATATAACTGACATTTTTGTCAAAATTTCATTAAACAAATTTTATTTTTCTCTTCACTTAAATAGACCAAAGTAGAATTTATACATTGATGAGTAGTACATGATTCGTTCTCTGCTCACGAAGTATGAGGGTGTTTATTTCAAATTTTTGTTGCTTTCAAAGATTATTCAATTACTTGTGCATTAGACTGCGATTTTGATTGGATTGGAATGGATGGGTTTTACGTCGCACTAGTGTTGGGCAGTTGGTGACGGTCTGAGACTCTCCCTTAGAGGTGGTCCGGAAATCTGCCATCACAATTTTGATCCTCCATGGAATGGACTGTGATTTTGAAATAAATAAATAAAATATTTAAATTTGGGGACATTTAGTGTCCCCAAGTGGTTAAAGAATTTTTGGGGACAAAGAATAAAAAAGGTCAAAATTCGAGGACAGTCCTCGAATTTCGAGGACGTATGGTCACCTTACATATGCTCGCTTGCTTGCGTCAGAAAAAACATGTAATGATGTTTTCTTTTTTTTCTCTGGGCAAATGTTAAGCCACCGAGGTATTTTAATTTGGGATAAAAAATTTATTCCTTTCAGCCAATTAGAAGTCTGTTGTTTTAAAGTTTCACAAAGCTCTTCGTCCCACTTCACCTTCTGAATCCACGTTTCTTGAAGGATTAGTCTGGGAACTAAACTGACAGGTGCTGTGAATCCCACAGGATCAAAAATTCTTTGGGTAACTGATAAAAGTTTTCTTTTTGTAAGGGGTTCACTTATCTTTAGGGGTTCTTCAATTTTACAAACTAAATTGTCATTTTTCAAATCCCAGAGTAATCCTAATACGGGAGCAAACCTTGGTTCATCTTCAGTTTTGTCGATCATAGCCTGGGGCTAATTCGATCGCCAACATCTCAAATTGAAATGTGCCGAAGCCAAATTTCCTTGAGATTCTGATATGAATTTTTCTGTTTCTTGAATTGAATTCAGGCTGATGAGGGAATTATCTAAATAGAAGGAATCTCTTAAGAGCCTAGCTGTCTCTCGCCATTGTTCGGGAACATTTTCTAAAAGGTGATTTAATGTTGCCATGAGCAAAAAAGGGCTTGAAGTTAGTCCGAAAACCACACGACAATGTCTTTAAATTTTTAATTTATTTTCGCTATTAAACCCAAAAAAAACCTCAAAAAGTCGCGATCTTTCTTTGTTATTTTAATTTGCAGGAATGCTTTCTCTATATCGGACGAAATTCCTATCTTGTATCTGCGAAATCTATTCAAAATGCTAGGTATAATTTCTACAAGATTTGGTCCTTTTGTTAAACAATCATTAAGGGAGGGACTGTTTCTAGTGTGTGCTGAGGCATTAAATACTGGACGAATTTTAGTGGTTTCACTAGATTCTTTAACCACCGGTCTGTGTGCTGAATAATGTACCTTGTCCCTTTTCTGGTCCAATGCCTCTTCTATAATCTGATTGTTTTCCCAGAAATCAAAAATTTCCCCACATTCCTTTTTCCTATCAGATTTGATTAATTTATTTTCTGTCTTATACAGACACTTTTCTGCCAACGAGTAATTATCTGATAAAATCGAATGATCAACTGTCCATGGTAAATTGACTTCATATCGACCGCTTTTATCTCGTTTAACAGTTTCTAGAAAATGATTCTTGGATTTTTGTTCTAAATCCTGTTTCAATTTATTATCTTCATTAGTAATTCCTAGAGTGTCAAGGCGCCATAAATCTGATAAACTGGCGTTTGACACGTGTAATGACAACGATAGACCCGCCAAAAAATTGTCCTGCTCACTCTTGTGACCCTCTGTCTTGCCCAAAATGGTCCAACCCAATTTAGTTCTAAATGTAGTTAATCCCAATTTTGGAAAATATTTTATGTCATCTGTGAACAGTTTAGCGGACATATCAGCTCCCAAAAGTATATGTACTTCGTCTGAATTTTCTGGTATAAACAAGATTTATTATTTCTAGGGACATCTGATAAATATACACCTTCCTTTTCTAAGAGTTTTACTAATTTATCATCGCGACATAAATTCATGCCTGTGCATATTTTTTCTTGATCTAGTGCTTGTATTTTACACTTAAACTTATTATCTAAACTCCCGATCGTAAATTCATAACGATTATGTTCAGCTGACATTTCCATGCCCCCAAAAAGACCATGTCTGATTGTTTCTATATTTATTCTTTTTAATTTTAACTTATCAGCTGCAAACTCACTTATGTAACTATTATGAGATCCGGAGTCAATAATTAACCGAATATATGATGATTTACTATCATCTCTATTAGAAATTGCTACTATTAACGTCTGCAAATAAACATTCGCTTGTAAATTATGATTCGATAACGTCAATTTAGATTGATCATTTCTTTCGTAATTACTTATTTCCTGTTTCAAATCTTTATTTCCATTACACATTATGTCTGAATGTCTACGATTACATAACTTGCAAAAAAGTTTTTGATACACAGTGTCTAGCTAAATGCGAAGGTTGAAGACATAAATAACACAGTCCTTTCTTACGCAATAGATTAACTCTTTCATCAAATGGTAAATTACGAGTTTTGACACATTTGTTACTGAAATGCGATTCTGAGCAAAAATTACACCTATCGCTTTTATTCTCATTTAATAAATCACAAGCAGTGGGTAATTTCCGGTTCTGAGTATCAAATTTATTAACGCGGGGGGGGGGGACATCTCTACGATTTTGATTATCTAATCTTTGAGCTCGGGGGGAGAAATGACTGGCGCCAGCGCCGCTGTCATCTTGTCTGGTAATTATTAAGCATTCTCGCGATACGAGTTGTTTATTTAAGAAAGATAATATATCTTTCACGCCATAATTAACCCCATGAAATTCCATATTAAATTGTAATGCTAAATCTCTGGGTAAAATTTTTAGTAATATCGGTGACAATAAACTGCCGTTTCTATCTAAAGAAACAGCTAATGACTCTAAACTTCTAATGTTAGTTTGGATTTCATCGTAAATTTTCCTGAGCGATTTAATATCACTTGAATGTTTTAGTGGGGCAATATTTAGTAGTTTATTCAAATGTCCATTCACTAAGAGGTCTGCTTTTCCATATCTTTCTTTTAAAATATCTACTATTTTTATGTAATTACTCGCGGTAACAGAGAATCCTTCTATACATTTTAAGGGATCAGGTGCTAAAAATGATTTCAAATAATTAAATTTATCTACAGGATCTAAATTTTCATTGTTATGAATAGCCGTTTCGAATGACGACCAAAAAGTCAGCCATTCGGCTGCATTCCCGTTAAATTTAACGGGATCTAGCTGTGGTAATTTGATGTGAGTTGCTACTTTTGAAGTATTTCTTCTTTCAATTTCTGTTGACGAAATACTTGTTTCACTTTTCTTTAGTTCTTTTAATTTTCTGTTGGCTCGAAATCGCCAAGTAATTATTTTTTCTCGGTATTCATTTGCTGTTTCTAATTCGGCTTCTAATTGGAGTTCTTGAGTTAAATTTCTAATTTCTAAATCTTTACTCTTTAAATCTACAGTACCCAGCAAAACCTGGGATGATGGCCAACACGAGGCCAAGTGTTGGTTGCCAACAGTAACAGCTGCTGGCCCGTTGGTGGCAAAAGTTAAGGTGCCGAAGGGAATATGTTACGCCGGCCATCAGGTGGCCGCATTCGACCGATCCACTGCTGGCAGCCTGCCGTACGATCGGAATAAGTCAGTGGGCCACTGATGGGTCATTGCTGGCAGCTAGCTGTCGGTTGAAAATAGGTTGTGGGCCAGTGTTGGCAACCAACATTAGACTAGAAGTTGTTAGTGGGCCAGTGTTGGGCCACCTGATGGCAAACATAATTTTTTCGTATTATTGCTGGCAACCTTCAGTGGACCAGCTGTGGCAAACATAAAATCTTCATATTACTGCCGGCAGCTTTCATTGGCCCTTTGCATTTTCTCATTAATGGGCCAGCAGTGGTTTGTTTATGGCTGTTTTTTATTTTTTTTTTTTTTGTTATAATTATTGTTTTTATTTATTTATGATATCCTTAATTTTATCAATGCTCTTTGCTATGCATTCAATATTCATTTTGATTTTCCTTTTTTTTTTTTTTTTTGGTATTATTTTTAGAAGTTTTTTTATTCTAAGACTGTAATTATAAATTCAGGATTTCTAGTACAAGGGGAAAAAAAATCACTTGATAAGTTTTCTTAAAAAAAAAAAAAAAAAAAGAAAGAAAAAGAAAATCTTATAAATTTACTTAAAAAAAAATAATAATAATTCTCTATGTTGCATTATTTTCAAATAAGAGATATAACTGAAATATATAAACGTATATATAATAATAATAATTCCTCATTACAATGATCGAACACAAGAAAGTATGACTTAACTTAATCAATAAAATATTATATATGCACTGTTAAAAAAATCTGTAACTGATATCTAGAATCTAAATTGTGCCTTCAGAAAAAATAGTTCCATGTCATCCTTATAAATTCTAGTCCCCTTTGAAAGGGAGTTCTAGAAACCCCTATCAGAAATCTAGAGCGTTTGACTATATTCTCGAGGGCAAAGTTATTTAAAAATCTTTATAAATAAATGCGAATGCACAAGGCTGGTTTCAGCAACTTTAATCTTAGCTTTTTACCCAATTATAGAAAATCAAACGAGAATTTCTCGCAATACTATTCAGACTATTGTTTCACCATCTAGAAATGTGTAGACTAGAAATTCTCAATCATTATCATTTCGTCTATACAATTTATTGGCGTGCCTTATGCGCATAGCTCGGAAGTCTATATGTGTCTAGTTAAGGGATTTAGAAAATGACCACTTATTCATTCTAGATGAAGGCAGTATATATATATATATATGTGTGTGTGTGTGTGTGTGTGTGTGTGTGTGTGTGTGTGTGTGTGTGTGTGTTTTCTGAGTGTGAAAGTGGAGCCTTATATAAGACAAAATACAAGGTTATTACAAAAGAATTATCGGGTTTCCGAAGCGCTTATTTAGAAACATAATTGGGTTACAACAATGAGTTATACACGAAAATAAATCGAAAACATCCAAGATTGACGTCCATACTATAGATGCAAGAAGCCTGTGAGGACGATAATTTTGAAAACAAGTTTGTTTTAAGAGACGAAGCTACCATTCATCTTAGTGGCAAGGTCAACCGACACAATGTACGGATATGGGGCACTTCTTCGTTTGGGGATATGTTAAAGACTGCATCTACGTACCACCCTTACCTACCACTTCGGCTGAGTTGCGGAACCGCATCACGACTGCATTCGCGACCATCGACGCGACCAAACTGAGTAATGTGTGGAGCGAACTGACATCTGCCGTATCACTCAAGGAGCACATATCGAACATCTACTTATAGTATGGACGTCAATCTTGGATGCTTTCGGTTTATTTTCATGTGTAACTCATTGTTGTAACCCAATTAAGTTCCGAAATAAACGCTTCGGAAACCCGATGATCCTTTTCTAATAACCCTGTTATTGAAAAAATTAATGAGTTCTTTCTAAGACATTGATATATGAGATCATATAAAATAAATATGAAAGAAGTATAACAGAATATATACAACTAGAAGAAGGAGAAGAGGCTACCACGACTTAAGACGAGTGAAGCAGGTTGACCTAGTTTGGTGATTGTCCAATTTCCGGTAAATCCTCTACAATACTATATGAAAACAGCAATTTTTACTTCCATTATCCGACTACCGTAAGTAATGGAAGTATTGTATTCGGTCCAAAATTTCGATATCGAGATTTCACTTGATTTGCATGTTTTAAGGTCTCCCGAGTCCGAAAAAGTGGTTTTTGGCAATTGGTCAGTATGTGTGTGGGGAATCTCCTGCCTATTATATCTCCGAAACTAATAAAGATAAAGCTCGAAACTCCAGAATAAAGACGAAACTGGTGTATAGAAGAATTTTTCAAATTCTTGTGAAAATTGGAAAACCGTAAGTGGGACATTCGGAACCGGAAATGAAGCCGTAAGTCCGTATCTCAAAAACGGCTCTGACGATTTTCTTCAAAGTTGCTATATAAACACTCTGTTAGATGTCCTTTTGAATGATGTAGTTGGTTAGTTCAGGAAAATTGATAGGCGCCCTGTATAAATAGTTGAATTTCAGGTACTGCGAGTGGATTCCTTTCAAATCATTAGAGCCGTTTTTGAGACACCGATTTTTACCAAACTTTGCGTATTCAGTTGTTGACCGGAAAACAACAATTACATAGAAAAGGATATTTAAAAGAGTGTTAATATTACAAGTTTGAAAAAAATCCATACAGCCGTTTTGAAAGGAATCCACTCGGAGTACCTGAAATTCAACTATTTATACAGGACGCCTATCAATTTTCCTGAACTAACCAATTATATCATTCGAAAGGACATTTAATACAGTGTTTATATAGCAGCTTTGAAGAAAATCGTGAGAGGCTTTTTTTTTTTTTTTTTTTTTTTTTTTTTTGACTTACGTCTCCACTTCCGGTTTCGAATGACCCATTTATGGTTTTCCAATTTTCACCAAAATTTTGAAAATTCATCTGTACACCAGTTCTGTCTTAATTCTGAAGTTTCGTAACTGCATCTTTATTAGTTTCGGAGATATGATAGTCAGAAGATTCCCCACACACATACACACACACACTGACCAATTGCATAAACCACTTTTTCAGACTCAAGAGACCTTAAAACATGTAAATCTTGATATCGAATTTTCGGACCGAATACAATACTGCCATTACCTACGGTAGTCGGGTAATGGAAGTAAAAATGGTAGAGTTACTTTTTGAAACACCAACTTCTGAGATTTAAAACTGACCAACCTAAACAGGATTACTGTTCATTTTAATGTAATAACCACGTAAAATAAACGAGAAAGGATATCTAAAACAGATTTATGTAACAATTTTCAAGAAAATCGTTCGAGCCGTTTTTGAGATACGGAATTACGGTCCTACTTCCCGTTTCCGATGTCCCACTTCCGGGTTTCCAATTTTCACCAAAATTTTGAAAATTCATCTGTACACTAGTTCTGCCTTAATTCTGAAGTTTCGTAACTGCATCTTTATTAGTTTCGGAGGTATGATAGTCAGAAGATTCCCCACACACATACACACACACACACACTGACCAATTGCATAAACCACTTTTTCGGACTCAGGAGACCTTAAAACATGTAAATCTCGTTATCGAATTTTCGGACCAAACACAATACTTCCATTACCTTCGGTAGTCGTTGTAATAGAAGTAAAAATGCTAGAGTTACTTTTTGAAACACCAACTTCTGAGATCTAAAACTGACCAACCTAAACAGGATTACTGTTAATTTTAATGTGTAATAACCACGTAAAATAAACGAGAAAGGATATCTAAAATGGATTTCTGTAAGAATTTTCCAGAAAATCGTTAGAGCCGTTTTTGAGATACGGAATTACGGCCCCACTTCCCGTTTCCGATGTCCAACTTCCGGTTTTCCAATTTTCACCAAAATTTGGAAAATCCATCTGTACATCAGTTTTGTCTTAATTCTGAAATTTTGTAGCGTTAGTTTCGGAGATATGATAGTCAGAAGATTCCCCGCACACATACATACATACACACACACTGACCAATTGCCTAAAAACACTTTTTTGGACTCAGGAGACTTTCAAACATGTAAATTAGGTGAAATCTCCATATCGAATTTTTGAACCGAATACAATGCTTCCATTACCTATGGTAGTCGGGTAATAGCAGTAAAAAAAGTAAAAATAAAGGGAAATTTAATTAATTAAGAGATTAAGTTATATAACCAAAATGTAAAAAGCATATATATATATATTTTTTAAGATTTGAGTTTAATTAATAATGTTAAAGGTATCGATAATTATGTCAGGTAACATTTTATAATATTAAAAAATCTTATGTTAAACAACAACACGATTTCCATTACCCACACGTATTATATGTTTTTTTTTTTTTTTTTTTTTTTTTTTTTGGATAATATGATCAGAAGACATCAAATTAACCAAACGAATTATTGAAAACTAAAATTTTTCCTGTATGAGAAGAGTGAAGACACATAAAACAAAATTTACATGGCAAGTTACAGAATAACACAAAAAAATGATTGAGCTTTTTTTTGAAACACCAATTTCAGAGATCTAAAATTAGCCTGCCTAAGCAAAATGACAGCTATTTTTCCTGTAATAACGATGTAATATATGAGAAAGGATATCTAAAATTGATTTATGTAACAATTTTCAAGAAAATCATTAGAACAGTTTTTGAGATACAGGCTTTCATCAAAACAAAATAAATTTTTGATCGGAAAACAATTGCACATGAAAGAATATCCAAAACAGGGTCATTATGCCGAGTTTGAAAAAAATCCGTACAGCCGTTTTTAACGGAACGCACTTGTGAGACCTGAAATTGAGCTATTTATACAGAACGCCTAACAATTTTCCTGAATGAACCAACTATATCATTCGAAAGGGCATCTAATTGAGTGTTTATATAGCAACTTTGAAGAAAATCGTTAGAGCCGTTTTTGAGATATGGACTTACGGTCTCACTTCCGGTTTCCGATGGCCTACTTTCAGTTTTCCAAATTTCACCAAAATTTGGAAACTCCATCTGTACACCAAACCTATGTCAATTCTGAAGTTTTGTAGTTCTGTCTTTAATAGTTTCGGAGATATACTAGCCAGACGATTCCACACACACACTATACGCAAACATACACACACACACTGACCAATAGCCGAAAACCACTTTTTTGGACTCAGGGGACATTAAAACGTACAAATCAGGTGAAAACTTGATATCGAATTTTTGAACCGAATACAATACTTCCATTACCTACGGTAGTATTAAAAAATTAAATTAAATTAATTTCAACCACTGTATTTGAATAACATTTAAATTTTTGATATATTTCATTCTGCATACTAGCCCATGTATTATATTCTGCATGTGCATACTTATTTGGTTTAAAGTATATTACAACAAATCTATCTTTAATAATTACCATTACTATATAACATTTATGGATAAAAAGATATATTCAGATATAAAATGGATGTAATAAAAATAATTGATAAATAATAAAAGTTTTAATTAACATCACAGAATTTGTATATTTTAAAAAGTAAGGTTGTATGTGAAGATGATTAAGATAATGGATTATTATGTCAATTTGAAATCAAGTAATTAGTATCTTTAAATAACATGAAACATTACCTACATAATGACTGTTATCTTTAACATTACTCACTAATCTCATTTGAAACAAATAAATCTGGTGTGTCACTCACACGACTTTCTCTTACCCTGAAATTTAATACTATAAATACAGGTTGCAGATTAAAAAGTAAGATAACGATTACTGTTATGTGAACCTGTGTTAAACAATTCATATTAGGCTTCTGAAGAGTTTTATATGATAATTAGTTCTGTGTGAGGGGGGCTACTGCCCCCTCAACCCCCCGTTTCATTAATGCATCCTACATTTATATAGAATTTAAATCGGTTATTAAAAAACAATTTATTAAAATTATTATTTAAAAAAATTATCTTTTATGATAATGCAGACGATTTCCATATTAGAGTTGTAGTATAACACCAAATGTAAAAAACTAATTCCATTTTATTCTCAATATTAAAAAAAAAAAAAAAAAAAAAAAAAAAAACGATTTTTTTCTTTTTTTTTTTTTTTTTTTTTTTTTTTTTCGTTAAAAGTAAAAAAAAATCGATAACCTTGTTTTAAATTATCGCAGATCGTTGGTTCAACCATTCATTTTAAAGGTATTGGCGAGCTCTTTTGAAAGATACCCATCATGAAAATTTACTCCCCTCGAGGGGGGACTTCCCCCCCCATGGGGGAGGCGAGATTCCTACATACACAAAAATGTTTTCCCAGTTAACTATCTCTATTACAAAAAATATATATTGGTTTAGTGTATATAATATATATTGGTTTATATATATCATTTGGTTTAGTGCAGTGTATAGAAGTGTAGCACACACACACACACATATATATACATACAAACACGTGCTCGTATATTACCGTGAAATTTTCCAGAATGAATTCAGGAAACCTTGAAACTTAGATATACATTAAAATCTCACTGTCAAAATGTTTAATGCGTATAATCTTTTTCTTAGATAACAAAATTAATAATGTAATAAACATGGTGCTTTAAAATCCAATTTCAGTTTTAGATCAGTCGACATTTTTTTTTTCTTTTTCTTTTTAAATTAAATTACTTAAGTTCAGGTTTTCTTTACTTTTGATTCATTGACATAACATTTTTGTAATAGATAAAACAATAATCAAGATTTTCAATCTTTTTTTTTTTTTTTATGTAGTTTACTATTTTATTTATCGATAAAATTTTAAATTCAATGTTTCTTTTACCAAAAAAAAAAAAAAAAAAAAAAAAAAAAAGAAAAGAAAAGAAGAAGAAGAAAAGAAAAACAAATTTAGAACACAAATATTTAGCTTTTAATAATTAAGTAATAGTTTTAAATATATATATAAATTTATTTTTTAACAGCTCCGTTCAGTTTAATCTGTAATTCAATAATAAGTTTTTTAAGACTTTTTGAAGTAATTTTTTAAGGGAAATGCTACATATATAAAGTAAAAAAAACCAGATGTTACATCAAATAATTAAATAAGGAAGTTGGTTATCTTTTAGTTCTAAAAACAAATGAACGCTGTTGCTAAGTGGTTTATAGCTGCCATCTGGTCATACAGTTGCTGATTCACCTAAATATTTAAAGAAAAACTCACACATCCGCAGACACATTTTGCTTACTTAGACAGATTTTTTTTTCTTTTTTTATTGATGATATAAGATGTTTTCAGTTGCACTTTTAAAAGATTCAACTGGAAAATTACAGCGAGCTAAAATCAAACTGAAATTAGAAATTTATTTTGTGTATACATTTTAGTGTCTTATTCATTGTATTATTTATTAGCTGTAGTATTTTAGTGATTACTCTTTTCGAAAATAGAAAAATGCATTTCTTATTTTTTATTAAGAAAAAGAACCATTTGAAAAAAATAAAAATACAGAATAAGGATTGAATATCTCAAATACTTATTTTTAAATGAATACTATTGTAAATTTACAGACTTTGAATAAGCATTTTAGAAAGTTAACGAAATTCTTTTAGAGCGTGTTTTACTCTTTTGAAAATTATGTTACCATAATAATATTAATAATAATCTTTTGTGACACTGACACAACTTTCTCTTACTCTGCAGTTTTCCTTTTTCTTTCTTTCTTTTTTACTAGCTGGTTTTGCCCGCTTAAAATAAATAAATAAATAAATCACTATTTTTTATAACATTTTAGAAAAAAAAAAAAAAAAAAACCTTTAAAGAATAAATAAATAAATAAAAAATCATGACCTCGCTGAAAGTATCTGCTGCCTACGGTGGTGTGTTTCCCATTTGTGCGTGTTGGGTTCAGGTTATCACTGACTGCCGCAACTTAATTTTTGGGCACTTCAGTTTTGGTATTTATCAGATAAATCGTGGAGGTGCTATTACCCAAGAACTACAATTTAAAATAAAAGACTGTAGCTCAGTATCAATTAAACATTTGAGTGTTGACACCATGTATTTTAAGACCTCGATCTCTCTACTGCATTACATTTGATTTCAATTAGCACATTTTTTTTTCTTTTTCAAACAAATTAAATAAAAGCAAATACATTTTAATTAAATTTAAAATTCAATACGTTTAAACTTTCCTATATATTACCATTTCTTTCTGATAAATACAATAAATAAAGTATCCTTCTCCAAGGAATTTAGATATATATATGTATATATAAAATATATAATATAAAACAAATAATATAACAGCCGTGCTGCTAAGAAATGCGGACGATTAAAACTGAAGAATAAATTTAAGAAAACGAAAAAAAAAAGGGGGGGGGGGAGAAATTAAAATTAGCAATTCGAAAATATCTTAGTGAAGTGTGTAGTCGTCCAATCTATCAATTTACCAAAGTGTGCAGCTCTGCAATTAGAGCACGCACAAACAAAACATTTCGCTTTATTCATAAGTTTACATTTAATGCATGTTTCTGTTAAATAAAAGTATCTGAAGCAGATGTATATTTAATAATTTTATACATTTTCATGCAGCTACATTTATATTGAAGGAATTTCTAATTCCTTTTTCTAATTTCTATTAAAAAAAAACATGCTCACAATTCGACCACTTGACTAATCAAAGATTAACCAGATCATAATCCGATTTCCAAGGAAAATAATAATAATAAATTCGACTCACAAAAAAGAAATTTAACAAACCCAACGTGAATTAAAAAGAAAAAAATTGCCAATTCAAATTGTTACGGAATGTAGACAGAAATACATATTTTATTATTAAAATTCGTTTAAAGAAATAATTTAACGGACAAATTTTTTCTCAGAGCTGTTTATTTATGATATATTCTCTGTACCGCATGCTTAAATCAAAATATTTATATTATAAATATTTCAATTACATTCACATAAAAAATAAGATTATATCTGTTTAACTTAAATAAAGTTAAAAAACATTATTGCAATTTTAACGCTTGTAAAGAAAAGCATACCTTTTCCTTTTCTTTTAAAAGTATATAATGCATATGCAAAAACATTTGCTTGAAAAAAAAAAAGATTTGAATTAATTTTTTCTTTCTTTAAGGAAAATAGATTATCTTAATACTACATTGTTTTAGAAATCCCGAATTTCTAATCACAGTCTTAGAATAAAGAACTTTTAAAAATAATATTTAAACATCAAGAGAAAATCAAATTAAATATTGAATTACTTACTATTATATGTGTTACTATGATATTGTTCCTATTATATATATCCATCTATGAGAAATAACGTCCTTACTGAGCAATAAACATTATGAAATGTGTGAAATGCGAGGGAATTCAAATTCAAATCAGCGGAAGTTTGACCGCAGCGCCCTCTTTTATATGCAGGTATTTTGCCAGAGTTGGTTCGTCAGACCATCCTGTGGATTGAGGCCACAATGAGACAAACATGCTTTTGGCCATGTGCACTTAGCTTGCAGAAGGCCAGCTGTGTTGTGCCACTTCTGTGCCACCGCTATTTTCGCTGACGGCAACCATTGTTGCTGGCAGCCACAAACGGCCCGCTGCTTAATCTACCCAAGGCAACCTGCAACTGATGGCAACTGCAGGATGCCAGCTATAGGCCATAACGTCCCCATCAGTAAAAGTTTTGCTGGGTAGTTTCATTCAATAATTCTACAGTCTCTTCTAAATCTACAGCATTTGGATCTATATCATCACATAAAGTTTGTAATTTATTTATAAATTTGTTAATACTGTCTCTTATGACAGCTCTCTCTTTTTTTTGCGATCACTAAATTAGCCATCATAAACGCAAAATTTAAAATTTTATAATATTATCTATCTTTTCAATTATAAATAATGGATATCTATATAGCTGCCCACATCCCGTGTCTGGGATGCCACAAAATATTACTATACCAGATCTTCTGATCTAAAACTTAATTATTCTTCTTGAAGACCCGATACAGCATATTTCAAACCTTAAATTTTCTTACATTCTTAAATTTTCTAATAAAAATATAATTCTTCTTAATAATATTTACTTCTTAAATAATAAAATATGGATGGGTCTCACCTGAAAACTTCTATCACAAAGGTCCGGATGTGGAAAGTGGCAGCTATTATTCATTAAAGAAACTTTATGAAACTAGCACTGCTTAGATGAGAAAACGAAATTTAATGCTTTGTTAGCATACACGTAAAACGAAAACGAAAACAGAAACAAAAACTATTTACAGATAGGTAATTAAACTAAATCTTAATATTAAAGTTCTTAAATGCTAAATAGTTTATAAATGTTCATTCAGTTCTGAAATTTTTAATAGTTCTGTTTTAGGAGCGGGGCGTCTGTAAACACAACGATCTTAACGTATCCCCATCTCTGTTCACGGTCCCTTTCTGTTCTGATTCTAAAAAGCACCTTTCTCGAATACTTCTCATTTCAAATCGAAAGAGTGGTGCAATCATGAAAAAGAGGCGCCAGTCTGTCTGGAAACTCATTTGTTCTGAAAGCAGAAGAATTAACGGGAATTCCCGACAATCACATTCATTTTTTATGGGGGAGGATCATATGAACAAGATCCCGATCATTTCAACAGAAAAGTGCAGGATCTACTGGATGCCACGCTCGATGAACACCAAAATCCATATGATAATGACAGCCAATATAATCAAGGTACGAATAGAGATATTTTTATTTTAAATATTTAAAATTGAATTAAAGAGAAAAAACTTGCAGCATGAAATATAATTTTATGTATGGAGAGTTCTGAGAATAAATCCCACCAACTTAATCTTCTGTAACTCAGATCTCTGACTCTCTCTCTCTTTTTGACTTATTTCTTTGAATTTTTGTTTGAATGTGTTTAAGCCCCCCCCCCCATCCCCTTCATCCTTCCTTAAACCTCTGAATGGTTGATATGTAATTTTCCATACACTGAGCAGTAGTTTTTAATATATTAATAATTTTAAAAAACATAATTCTATTTTCTTAGTTTGTTTTTAAAGTGTGAAAGTCATATATAACAGTCATGAGGTTTATCTTGCCATCTGTAGTACCTTTTATAATTTAACTAAAACAACTATTTTTTGGGACATTTAAAAAAATATTCTTTGAAAACAACATTAAAATTTTGCCCATTTAGAAGATGCTTAGTGGGTTAAAAATTATCTTAAAATTTGCAGTTTTTTAACCAAATTCTGCAAATTTTATTATGCAACAAAAGTAATAAGCTTTCTAAAAATCATTCTTCAAATTTTTTAGGTTTTAACAGTGGAAGATCTGTGGAAGCTGACCTTTTGGATGTGGAAGAAGAAGGAAACACCATAATAGAATCTGAGGTAATTACATAAAAATAATTAATTAAAAAGCAGAAAATTCTTCTTACATTCTTTGTAAACAGGATTTAATGTAGTATGAAAGGCCTTATTTTAATCTATTCTTCCATATAAAGTCATGCAGTAACTGTATTTCATTCCCTAGCATCAGTTACTGTATTTATTTCTTAAAATTACTTTGTTGTGGCTTTATCATAGGAACTCCTTGGTAATTTTTATATTTTTGTGGCCATTTTGTGATAAATTTTAAATAGGTATCGCAATCCCTATCAACTTTTGGTGTCAATCGCTTAACAAGTAGCGCCAGGGTTGCTGCGGTACCTGGAATTCAGGGAAAACCTGAAAAAATCAGGGAATTCAAAAAACTATTTAAAAAATAGGAAAAACTCAGAGAATTTCAAAATTTATTGCAACATTGGAAATTTTTTTCATAATCAAATCTTTTTTTATATTTTAGTGCTTTATAATGAAGAAGAAAAAAATCAATTATGTTCCCCCCCCCCCCACACACACACACAACTATAGTAAGTTAATGAAATTAATCTACCCTAGCTATGTTCAGTTAACTTCTAAACATGCTGGATTCTAATGCTGCATAATTATGGTGTCCTACTTTACTTTTAAATGAGACAGGGAAAACTCAGGGAATGTTTTCTCCTGATTGGTGTAGCAACCCTGAGCGCTGTTGTACAGCGATTTCAAAAGTTTAAGGAGAGCCTCTAATTCAGGAACTAGTGCACAGAATTGTGTATAAATTTATATGTAGATGTACTTTAACATAAATTAGTGCCTATGAAGTTTTGATGGTAATCGTTTAACAGATGGCCTTGCTACACATCAATTTCCACAATTTAAGAGACGGATATATCTCAGGAGGTTCTATTTCTTATAATCAAATAAAACTTTATATCTATGAAGTGAATATTACACAGAGATTCAATTTGGATGCATATTGGCTAATAGGTGGTGCTGCTATACTGCAATTTTCCCCTAGAACAGGAAGACTATAGCTGAGCTTATATGGCACATAAATGTACGAATTTTGATTTGCAAGATAACCATTATGAAAAAACATTTTTTAAGATGTTATTTATAGAGAATAAAACTTTTTTTTCCCCTGGATTTAGCGTTAGTTTCCTTTAAAATAAAAATTATCTGCATTCATCATAATGATGTTAATAAATTATTTGTACTGAGTGAATTTGTATAAGAAAATATAGAAGAGTTTTGTGGTGGCCAGAACATACTAGTTTTTTCTTTTTTTTTTTTTTGATAAGCCAAAATTTTATATGTTGAGTATAATTATTATGTTATATAATATTTTCTGATGCACACATCTCCTTTTTCATGCAATGAAATTGAAAAAAAAAAATTAAGTTTTAACCTATTCAAAATTTAAACATATTAAAATATCTGTAATATCAATGTATTCCTACACCACAGTAAAAGACTGACAATACATCATGATGTAAGAATTACACCAGACAGTTCTACCTCAGAGTTAGGAAAATTTTCATATATTTGCATTGAAATTTATGAATATCAAAATTTTTAAAAACTATTAAGAGATTTTTTTTCTTTGAGTTTTTTAATATAGTAACATATGTAACAGTATTTTAATTATTTTATTTCAGTATATATTATAAACTTTAATAATAATTTCCCTTTTATTTTTATTTCAGAATGATTGGTATTCCTGGTCTGCGGCAACCAAAATCTGCCACATTAAAGTTATTCATCAAAAAAAGCCAGACACAACAAACACAGACTAGCCCCACAAATCAAGCATACACTAGCCGCACAGATCAAACACACACTAGCCACTTAGATCAAACTCACACTAGCCACACAGACCAAACACACACTACTAACATGGATCAAGTAAACACTACCAACACAGACCAACCACACACTATCCTCAAACAAACCCATTCTAGCACATATTTACCACATGAAAATGACATGATACCATTCCTATAAATAGTCTCAAAATACAAACATCAATGAACACACCTCAGAATACTTATACAAACGCAAGACACAGCATGAGATCACATATACCAGTCCCCCAACAACAAGCAAACTGCCATTGCAGAGGACAAAGATGGAAAGAATTATTTTAGAAAATAAATTTGCTTTGTCCAGTTTGGCATTAAAGCATGAAGAAGAAAGAAGAAGCAAAATACATAGTTAAAAAAAAAAAAAAAAAAACTTGAATGCCACCCACTGGAACTGGACATAAAAAAAAAAAAAAAATACAGCTAAAAGCAACTGAATTAGATATCCAAATGAAACAAAAATCATTAGAAATTTTTGAGTAAAATATGTATATTGTCTTTTCATCTTGTTACCTGTATTCCTTTTTTTTTTTTTTTTTTTTTTTTTTTAAGATCTTCGATAAAAATTTGTATTTTACACTGAAATAAATATTTCTTGTCAACTTAAAAAGTGGACTGTTTCAATCATCAATAATGTCTCTTTATTTTTATTATTTGTAATATGTGCTTTTATTAACTTGATATGATGTAAATGTTAATGTGTATAACAGAATCTTGTAATTCATCTTTCAGCCACTTCTAGCTGTCCGATGGACCTGAAATTTTGCACACGACTTCATAATCAATGACAATATTGTATACAAGTGTTTCCAGATGCCTATCCCATCAGGGGTAAATGAAAAAAGTATATACACTAAAGCAACGTTTATATGTCTTTTAAATTCAAACAACCTGTTAGTGAAGTCCCGATTCATTCCCATTCATTTTAATTTAAAAATTCTTCATTTATACACCACTAATATTGGTTATACGTCTTTTCCACTTTACTTAAATTTGCAAAATTTCTCGACCTGTCATTATTTTCCATTCTAAATAAGACGGATTTTTACTAGAAAGCACCTTAAATGGAGGAACACAGAAAAGATCGAAGAATACTAATCAAAGTATGAATTGAATTCACAGTAGAATTTTTATTACTCATAGACTAGGGCCCGAAATTTCAACTCAGATTACACTCGCCGAAAAAAAAAAAAAAAAAAAAAAAAAAAAAAATACTCGCCACAAAATAGGGTTGTCTTTTTTTTTTTTCTGTTTTACGCATTTTGAGTTTTTTATTTTTCCTAACTACCGTAATTTCGCGTATATAACCCGCGGCGGAAGGTAGCCCGCAGCATAAATATTTCATTTAAAAATAATTATAACCGAAAGATACCCCGCACTTCTAAAATCACATGGTCGGCAATCGGTATTTATAATCTCAATACTAATTGCTACTATTTTAATAGTAAGTTGGAAAAGATACAATTAATAAACAAATGCATAACTAAGTATAAATAATAAACAAATATACAACTAAATATAAATAATAAACAAATAAATTTACTTACCTATAATGAAAAAGCAAATAATCATAACATAGTATTAATCTTTCTCTCTATATAAATTACTATGAACTGGAGTAAATTTTAATGATTAACACCTTTATTCAATTTATAAGAAAGTTATAGATTAATAATAAATTTATTTGCAAAATTCATTCAAATCCATCGAAATCGGATTCTTCCGTATCAGAATTAAAATGTTGCAATATTGTTTGGGGCAGTTCGTCTTCATCATCCTTATTATCCTCCTCATCAAGTTCCTTTTCACTGTCCTCAATTTCATCGTTGTTATACGTTAATAATCGAGACTTCCGAAACAAAAATGAGACTGGTGTTGATTTTCTCGTTGTTCGCGATAGATACCCCGCAGGACATACAAAGTCAGGTTTTTTTTTTTTTTTTTTTTTTTATAGATTACCCGTGGGTTATATACACGAAATTACGGTATTTGAAATGCTTTTACAAATATGCCTAAAATTATATATATATTAAAAGTGTGTCTATATCATCATGTCAAATACCTATATGCAAAGAGTCATTAAAGAAAAAAAAAAAAAAAAAAAAACTTTTTCAAACAATATCCTGTGAAAAACTTTTTATTATGAAAGATTAAGCTTTCTTTTAAAACCCGAATAAACTACTACGTCAGAAACGCCAAAAGAAAAATATTTGCGATGTATACAGCTGTTTCGGTAGCCTTAAGCGTACCGTCTTCAGTGCAAAAAGTATTCTGAATCTGGAGAAGTGCTCGTATATATAGGAGAGGGACCTAATTTAGTTAAACCAATAGGATTACGGGAAAGGTGGAGTGTGTGGTAGGGTGGTTCGAAAAAAACCTTTTTTTTAAATTTCAGATCGCTATAGTGCACAAAAGTTGCCATTGGTATAGACATGAAAAAAGCACTAATTATTATTTTTTAATAAATTTGTCTTCCGGTCGCGCAATGCTCTCGAAGTTAGCAAAAAAATGTGAAAAACCTTAATTTTTCATAATTTTTTAAAGCACTCCAGATGGTTTTAATTGCGTTCCTATACCATTAATTAACTACTAAAAGTATGCAAAATCAATATATATGCAATCTTTATACATTTGTTTCACATCTTCCGGTCGCGCAACATGGTACAAAATGAGTAAAATTAGTAGTTTTTGCAAAATCTTAGTTTGACTGTTTAGTACATTTTAATTATACAACTTTTAGAGATGCTATAGTTTAATTCTATTACAATAATATATTTAAAATCATAGCATATAAGATAAACGTGGCTATAAGATAGGCGTGGCGTACGAGACTAATGCCAGCGATGCGCGCGCAGCCAATCGCAGCCATTATCGTTTTCCGTTATTTTCTTCAGTCTGCTCATGCCGCTAGCTCTAGTCAGTACTAGATTGTATTGTGCTTAAGTCCGTATTCTACTTTTGCGTTCAGTGTTTGTACTTGAATACGATAGTTATTGATACAATGGATGTACCAATGAAAGTTGGTATAGGTACAATAACTAGAAAAGATTTTGAGTGCCCTATTTTTGGTTACCCACGACACTTGTTGCACAACAAGCTTCCTACTCATGAAAATGTCCTTCGCTGCTGCTTTCAACAGAGATTCAACCTAGCTGTGACAATAAACAACAAGAGTGTATCTTTTTCAAGAGTAGTCTCAACAGTAGCAAAGAAAATTATCGGTTTATATGACAAAGCCTCGATCCCAACTGTTACGGAGTACAGAGTCATCTAGCTAATTAGTTCTTACTACGAATCATACAGTAAACTTAAAAAGTCGTTTCATCGTGACAAAGATAAACCAGCATTCAAACTTAAACTTGACAATTACAAGGAGAAAGGATGCTCTCTTTTTGATTTCGTGGCGTGTAAATTTGCAAGTACATAAACCTTAATTCCAAAGGTGGATTTTTTTTTCTTCTTTCACAAATGCAGTTCACACTTAGAGGACATGCACATGTATCTGGAGATTTCTTACATGAACAGTCAGCAACAATTACTCATTTACACGCCGCGAGATCAAAAAGAGAGCATCCTTTATTCTAGAAATTGTCAAGTTCAAGTTTAAATGCTGGTTTATCTTTGTCACGATGAAACGACTTTTTGAGTTTATATTATTCGTAATAAGAACTAATTAGCTGGTTGACTCTGTACTCCGTAACAGATGAGATCGAGGCTTTGTCATATAAACCGATAATTTTCTTTGCCACTGTTGAGGCTACTCTTGAAAAAGAAACACTCTTGTTGTTTATTGTCACAGCTAGGTTGAATCTCTGTTGAAAGCAGCAGCGAAGGACATCTTCATGAGTAGGAAGCTTGTTGTGTAACAAGTCTCGTGGGTGACCAAAAATAGGGCACTCAAAATCTTTTCTAGTTATTGTACCTATACAAACTTTCTTTGGCACATCCATTGTATCAGTAACTGTCGTATTCAAGTACAAACACTGAATGCAAAAGTAGACAGAAAAATAAGGACTTAAGTACAACACAATCTAGTATTGATTCGAGCTAGCGGCATGAGCAGACTGAAGGAAATAGCGGAAAGCGATAATGGCTGCGACCAGTGCTGCCAGATTTGAGGGGAATTTTTATTCAACATCCACCGTTAAATTTTACTTGTTACGCTTACGTAATTACATAGGCGATTTCCGTGAAAGATGTTTCGAAACAATTAGTAAATCGTTTCAATTAAAATTTAGTGGTGGGTGTTAAATAAAAATTTCCCTCAATCTGGCAGCACTGGCTGCGCTGCGCGCTCATCGCTGGCATTCGTCACGTACGCCACGCCTATCTTTTAGCCACGTTTATCTTATATGCTTGGATTTTAAATATAGTATTGTAATAGAATTAAACTATAGCATCTCTAAAAGTCGTATGATTAAAATGTAGTAAACAGTCAAACTTTGAAATTTTGCAAAAACTACTAATTCTACTCATTTTGTACTATTTTGCGCGACCGGAAGATCTGAAACAAATGTATAATAAGTGCATATATATTGATTTTACATACCTTTAGTAGTTAATTCGTGGGATAGGAACGCAATTAAAACCATCTGGCATGCTTAAAAAAATTATGAAAAATTAAGGTTTTTCACAAGTTTTTGATAACTTCGATGGCATTGCGCGACCGGAAGACAAATTAATAAAAAAATAATAATTAGTGCTTTTTTCACGTCTATACCAATGGCAACTTTTGTGCATTATAGCGATTTGAAATTTAAAAAAAAGTTTTTTTCGAACCACCCTAGTGTGTGGCCAATAGGAATTTAGGAATGTTAGCTGTGTAAACAGTAGAAAAATTAAGAAAATGTGGACTGGATGTAAAATTTCCAACAATCAGACAAATAGGGAACAGCAAAATCACAATTTACAATTTTTTAAATTTTTTTATAAATATGAAAAGCTTCAAAGAAATCGAGTTCATGAATGGATTTAGGTCTGCAAATTATTTTAGCTGAATTAAATTTAAAATTATGATTTTCCTCCCAGCAATATTTAGAAATAGCCGATTTATTGGTTCCTTATTTGCGGACGTAATTCATATGTTCTTTAAGACGAAATTTAAGACTGCGTTTAGTTTGGCCAATATATGATAAACCACACTGACAGGAAATACTGTAAATGCCCCAAGAATTCTTGGGGCATTTATAGTATTTCCTGTCAGTGTGGTTTATCATATTTTTTGTGGACGCTGTAATTCATTTCAGCCGATAATTTTTCACTTTCTGGTGTTTTAGGAAGAGTAGAATCGCATATATTTTTTTCAATATTTTTTGAAGACGACACCTTTTGAATGTTTCCTTGTGAGTATTCAAGATGCCTTTTTGGATCTAGTCAAGAATGTGCGATGGTTGCCAAATAGTCCGTGACACACCGTGGCAAAAAATAAAAGGATTGGGCCAGGCCAAACTTTCAACTTATCCACTGGGCGTAACATTTCTAACTTGTGCAGACCTCTATAGAGGTCTGTACATAGAGTTAGCCCCACCAAGTTGGACTTCACTGCATTCATACTTTTCAAGGGTATAAAATCAATTTAAAATTATATAATTTAGGAGTTTTAAGATTATCTATGGTCTGAAACAGCCTGATGGTGTTTGCGACTGATTGTTTACAGCAACACATTTGTTCACAAGACCAATGACTGAAATTCTATGCTCAGAGTTGTTAGGAGTGTATATATATGTGTGTAATATATATGTATCTTTAGTTTCAGGAGAGTTTTCAGCATTTAAACAACTGTATTTTTTGTCAGTTTAAATGCTGATCCTCCCGCTGCTGCCTCCCACACCAAAGAGCAAGAAACATTGCAGTTGACAGAGGTTCCATTATAGATAAAGCTATCCAAAAATTACAACTTCTCCGTACTTCGTCTACTAAATCAGTCTCTTCTAATATCAGTATTGTTTTACCCTAGTTTCCTAAATCTAGTCAGCTAAAATTCTCAAACAATATGATTTTAAAATAATTTTTTCACCTTCCAATAAGCTCACTTTTTTCAATTAAAAGATCCTATAGATATGTATAATTATTGGGGCATCTACAGCATTTCCTGCCATTGCGGTTTATCAAACATATTTAATGAAATTAAATTGCATATTACCGTAAGTAACAGAAATTATATATTTAATAAATATATATACAAAATAAATAAATAAATAAATAACGTTCATTCTGTTTACACTTATGGAAAAAAAAAATCCCAACACCAGGAAGGAGCTGTGCTAGATAAACGAAATTTGGTAGGCGTATTTATACATCTGAAAGATGACGTCGATTCAAATTTCGAGCTACGCGCATAAGTGTGGCGCTTGTAGCGACACTATGAACATGCAAATGAGGTTTGCTTTAAATAAGCGCTGTAAGGTTCGTGATCGTTATTTACAGTTGAGATTTGACGTAGTGGGTTAATGTTAGTCAAGGATGCCTCTAAGAAGACGAAGAAAACATTATCAACAGCTCACTGAGTTTGAACGAGGTCGTGTAGTAGGGCTACGAGAAGGTGGGTTTTCTTTCCGCGATATTGCAGAAAGACTTGGCAGGAATGTATCCACTATGCATGAGTGTTGGCAGCAGTGGTCAAGGGAAGGTACTGCCTGAAGAAGACCGGGTTCCGGGCGGCCACGTGGCACTACTGAGAGGGAAGACCGCCGTGTTCGGCGTATGGCTGTGGCTAATCGTACTGCGTCTGCAGCTGAAATTCGAGCTGCAGTTGGCACCACAGTGACACAACGAACTGTTACAAATCGGTTACTTCAAGGACAGCTCCGAGCCACACGCCCTGTAGCGTGCATTCCACTGACTCCAAACCACTGCCGTTTGCGACGTGAGTGGTGTCAAGCTAGAGCTCATTGGAGGACGGAGTGGAGATCTGTTGTGTTTTTTGATGAAAGCCGGTTCTGCCTTGGTCGCAGTGATAGCCGTGTGTTGGTTAGAAGGAGGCCAGGTGAACGCCTGCTAGCGACCTGTCTGCGTCCTAGACACACAGGGCCTACTCCTGGAGTTATGGTTTCGGGAGCAATTTCGTATGACAGCAGGAGCACTCTCGTGGTTATCCCACGCACCCTAACTGCAAATTTATACGTCAGTCTAGTGATACAACCTGTTGGGCTGCCATTCATGAACAGCATTCAAGGGGGTGTTTTCCAACAGGATAACGCTCGCCCTCATACCGCTGTTGTAACCCAACATGCTCTACAGAGTGTCGACATGTTGCCTTGGCCTGCTAGATCACCAGATCTTTCTCTAATCGAGCACGTATGGGACATCATTGGACGACAACTCCAGCGTCATCCACAACCAGCATTAACCGTCCCTGCATTGACCGCCCAAGTGCAATAGGCATGGAACTCCATCCCACAAACTGATATCCGACACCTGTACGACACAATGCATGCACGTTTGCATGCTTGCATTCAAAATTCTGGCGGTTACACCGGTTACTAATGTACCAACATTTCACATTTGAAATGGCTCTTCTCGCTAATGGCTCTACCTGTGATCTTGAAACTTTAATCAATTAAATATGTTACCTAGACAAATGTATTGCTGAAATTTCATTACTGTACAATAATTTTTTCTTGGTGTTGGGATTTTTTTTTCCATCAGTGTATAATGAATGAAAACTCTAAAAAAATCTATACATAATTTTGGATTTCACAAAAATTTATTTCTAATAGCAATAGAATTAAGAATTCTAAAATTTTCTTCTCGAAAATTTTGCGTTGTATCCTTTTCATGATAATACAAATTAAACTGAAACGCGGGAAACACTGAATCAATTAAGCCTCGGATGCACATGAAGTCTGGCCTTGATTATAAAAAAAAGATTACAAAATTTCAATTGAACGTGATAATTTAAGTTTTCCATGGTTAAATAGTTCACTTAAATAATTCTTTTCTGCAACAGATGGCGTCATTACAGCGTCCAGGATAGCGACCCTTAACTGGTGAGATTATCTAGGGTTTCTAGTCTAAGAGAGATGTGGCGTTGAGGCCAGAGTACTACTACAGCCGACTAACCACCTGAGTTAGTCGGTCGTGGGCAAGCGGTCAGACGGCATTTATGACGTCACATCAGGTAAGAAAGTGAGCTTTCTAGGCCGGTGTTAGTCGGCCGTGGTTCTACGCCTGGGTGGAAGGCCCACTGAGGAAGGGGGGGGGGGTATTTTTTAGGGATCCTAGCCTTTATTTATGCGAGGTTCGGAGAAAACTGCAGAAAACTCCTAGAAGTTTTGTTCACGAGCATGACCTGATCCATGTACTATAACACTAGGAGGAGGAAATATATAGAACGGTAGTGAACCTGATATGAATCTGGCGTTTCACATTTGCCAGGTTTGAGATGAAGGATCTCTCGGTCAAAAGAAAATATTGGACGACAGCATGAATAGCATAAAAATAAATTTTCCAAAAACCAAAATGTAAAATAAATAAATAAAATAAATAAATAATAATAAAAAAAAAAAATAATAAAAAAAAAATAAAGTAAAATAAAATAAAAATAAAATAAATAAAAAATAAAAATAAGTGATAAATAAATAAATTTTTATTTGTTTATTTATTATTATTATTATTATTATTATTATTATTATTATTGTTGTTGTTGTTATTCTTATGTTTATTATTATTTTGTAAAATGAGTTTTAAAGAACTTTGAAGATAATGTTTTTTTTTTCTCGAAATAACATCGATGAAGAACATCACAAATGTGTCCTTTGACTTTACAATGCGAAATGGCCTGTTTCTTTTGAACGTTAGTTTCAGCAATGTAATGCTGTGTGAAAAAAGAAACCGACTCTAGATACAGGGCCGTGCGAAACAAAAATGGCGCCCGGGGCAAAACAATAATTTGGCTCCCCACCCCATCCCTCCTAGGGAATTCTTTAAACATTTTATTTATTTATTTATTTATTTATTAGTAGTACGATATCGAAGAAATATTTTAAACTCAGAAAAAAGAAATACAAATAAGAAAAAATTTACATTTATTATTTTCGTAAAAGCAGGAAGAAAGATATAAAACATTTTAAAAATAATTTTAAGAGCACTTTTCTTGCTTTCATGGAAGCAAAGTCATCGATAATTTTTTTCCAAATTTAAAGATAATGGTAAAATGCTTATTTTCAATACAATGACACGGCTTTTAGCGATCCCTTAATTGATTATCACTTTTTTTTTAAATAGTAAACTTTATGTTATTCAATCGGAGAAAAGCACTGTAAATGATTACTAAAGTTTACTATTGAAAAACAAGAATGAAAAATCACGTGGCCTGCATAGGTTATTAACGCTTTCGAATTGTATGTACTCGTGGCATCACTTAATCTTCAATGTACACAACAGACAGACAGGATGACAGAAAGGCAGACAGATAAACTGAAGCAGCGATTTCAAATTATAATCCTTAATGTATTTGAATTTTTTTGTAAGGCCCTGTAATTGTTAATGCTAATTATACTACATTCCATAGAAAAGTTTTCTTTCTTTCTTTCTTTCTTTCTTTTTTTTTTTTTTTTTTTGAGTGTGTGTGTGCATACGAATAATAATTGTGAATTTCATTATGGTTTGTGCAAAATAAAGGTATTAAAATATGGTTTATAAAAATACCTCTCGTAGAATGCATTGCCTTAAAACTATTTCAGGTGTCCTTATACACAAACCCCAGGTGGTATTTATTCCACTTTCAATAGGAAACATCCCATAGTGAACTTGAATCATATGTATCGGTTTCAAGAAATTCTATGAATATTCTTGGGAGTTAGAGCGTGGACAAACAGACAATCCAAAGTCGTGAACACTTTTTAACTTTGTTGTAAAATGTTAAAAATTTGTATTCAATTAAGGGACTGTTAAAAGCAGTACAATAATACAAGATATCTAAATGAACAACTTAAATGCAAACCTATAAAATAAAAAATACATTCATGCAATTATTATATTTTTTAAATAATAATACAATTCTGTATTTTCAAAATATACCTGGATTTAATGAAGCATCGAAGAAGATGCAAAATAACAGAATTCAAAAATAAGAAATAAAATAGAAAACGTTAAAATTAGCGCAGCACAATAGCGATTGAAACCCACCATATCAGTGTTGACAACTGGTCACGAAGAATTAGAATAATTAAATAAAACAGCGCTTTGCGATAGCGATATATTTAAGAGTAAAGGCGCTAAAACTAAAATACAGTTCTTCTGAGTCAATTTTTCTTCTACTACTCAATTTCAACCACGTGACTAATAGATCTCCATAGCTTGCCAATCAATTGTAGTAGAAATACAAAATTCTTGCTTACACGGCTTTTAGCGATCCCTTAATTGAAAAAAAAGTAAACTAATAAAATAAATGATAAATTTTTAAAATAGTAAACTTTATGTTATTCGATCGGAGAAAAGCACTGTAAACGATTACTGTTCTGTTTTGATGCTAGGTGCTAAATTTCTTTTCTTTCTTACATTTTTACTTCCATTACCTGATTAGCGTAGGTAATGGGAGTATTGTATTCTGTCAAGAAATCTGATATCGAGTTTTCACTTGATTTATACATTTTAAGGTGTCCTGCGTCCAAAAAAGTGTTTTTCGGTAATTGATCAGTGTGTGTGTGTGTATGTGCGGATAATCTTCTATTATATCTCCAAAACTAATAAAGGTAGAACGATGGAACTTTAGGATTGACACAGTTCTGGTGCACAGATGATTTTTCAAATTTTTGATGAAAATTGGAAAACCTGAAGTGGAACTGAAAGTCCATATCTCAAAAACAGCTCTAATGATTTTCTTCAAAGTTGTTATAAAACACCTTATTAGATGTCCTTTCGTCTGTATTAGTTAGTTAGTTCAGGGAAGTTGATAGGCGTCTTTTGTAAGTAAGTCAGTTTGAGATCTAGCAAGTGCGTTCTTTTAAAAATGGCTGTACGGATTTTTTTCAAACTCACCATATTAACTCCCTTTCGTATGTAATTGTTGTTTTACGGTCAACAATTGATTAAGCCAAGCTTTGGTGAAAGTCGGTATCTCAAAAACGGTCCTAATTACTTTCTTTAAAATTGCCATATAAACCCTTTTTTAGATATCCTTTTGAATGTATTACGTGGTTATTAAAGGGAAATTAACAATCATCCTGATTAGGTAGGTCAGTTTTAGATCCCGGAAATTACTGTTTCAAAAACGGCTGTACCAATTTTTGTTAAACTCGCGATGTAAACTCTGTTTCATATGTCTTTACACATGTATCAGTTTTCTCTTGCAGGAAAATTGTTAGATGTCTAATTTGTTGGGTCAAATTTAAATCTTCTGAAGACATTATCTCCAAAAAGTGTATATAATACATGTAATAGTGGGTAACGAAAGTCGTGTGGTTGTTACACACCATTTTTTTTTTTTTTTTTTTTAATTTTACTAGAGTTAGACGAATCAAGAAGTTGCTCTGTCGGTTAAATGAAGAATACACATACACGATTGTAATTTCGAATTTTTCTGTCATTCAGGATTTAAAAAAAAAAAAAAAAAGAAGAAAGAAATCATTTGATTTGAATTTATATATATATATATATATATATATATATATCTAATCTGATAAATAAAATTGATGACAGGAAAGACATTTTTTTACAAATCTGAAACTATATAATTTATTTTTCACATTACTATTTTTCACCATAAATTATTAAAGGGGAACTATATATTTATTTATTTTCCATTATTATTATTATTATTATTAGTGTCTTCTATATCCATCAGAAAATATAGGATTCGTACAAATTATTGACTTCTAGATTTCAATGAATTTACATATTTTGAGATGTTCTGAATACGATTTGATCATTACTGTGTGCCATTTTAAGACATCTGTACCAAAATTTTGTAGATGTGCACATTATGGGCACTGTATCTGACGGAGAAATGTATGGAATTTCTCGAAACATTATTTGGTTTGACCTTGGCATAAATTTGGACTAATTAAATTTTGATACATATTGATCTGTAGGTGGCGCTGCTATTCTGCAATTTTCCTCATTTACTGGAAGGTTATGTATATGTACTTCAAACCTGATATTTGATACGGCTATTACAAAACAAAACTATGTTAATTTAATTCGGGTGCATATCGACCGATAGGTGGTGCTTTTATGTTGCAATTTTCACTAGTTACTGGAAAAACTATCTCAGTTTCTACAGTGTATAAATGCACCAAATTTGATACGTAAGACGGGTATTATGAAAAAATACAATGATTTAATTTGGGTAGGTAGGGCTGATATACTGCAATTTTTCTCATTTACTTAAAAGCTGTAATTCAGCCTCCATTTTGTACAAGCGTACAAAACTTCAAATGTGAGATGACTTTTAGGAGAAACTGCTGATTCAGTTTGGGTTCATATCAGCCGATAGATTTTACTGTTATACAGCCTTTTTCAGACTTTACATAGTTTTTCTGCCAAATAATATGTGAAAATTAGTTTTAGAAAGAGGGGTTTTTACATCATGCTACTTTACATTTGAATTAACTGTATTTTATTTGTGAAAGGTTATATCTTAATTTGAATTTAAAAGACATTCCTGTAAAGAGGTAGTTTTACATCTGAAGGCTTTCAGGTGATTGGTATATTGTAAATTTAAACTTAAAAAACTATTAAAATTTTAAGATATTCCTATTGTATGAAATCAAACTAAATTTTTATTTTTCAGAGTAATAAATTGATTTTTCTTCAAAATTGGTCTAAAAGTTCTACACCGCGTTTGAAACAAATCATCCATGAAAAAAAAGCATTTAGATGATATTATTCAAAGTTTCATGGACTCGCAATCTCTTTACTCGATTGTCGATTCGAGCGCAAAAACAGCCAGGGTTTCCTCTCAAACTTCTATTTATTTATTCCGTTTTCCGGAGCATGTCGATCTGCAGCCGGCCTGGTGGTTCTGTCGGTAGGGCGCTGCCTTCTGGATCTACAGGTCCCACACTGTCAAAAAAAAAAAAAGTCCTGTTTGCTGCAGTTTGCTACCAGAAATTTTCTGTATTTCAGAAAAATACATTCTATCAACGTAATTTTCCCGTTGACAGAACGTATTTTTCTGAATTACAGAAAATTTCTGGCAGCAAACAGGACTTCTTTTTTGACAGTGCAGGTTCGAATCCTGGTGCGGGCATGGATGTTTGTGATGTCGTATGTCTGTAAGATATTGTGCACTTGTTGCTGTACATTTCTGTAATATGTATCAATCCAGACGAAAGTCATTGTAACTATAGGTCTCAAAGCTGTCAAAATGTCAAATATCAGTGTAAAAATGTCGATCTGCATTTTAGGCGCCATTGTATTGTATACAGTGGCGTATCCAGGAGTTTATTTCGAGAAGGGCTGAGTTTAGTTTGATAATGTGTTTCATAGTGTACAAAATTCCTGCATGTATAGTGTACAATTTGTATAGATTTGAACTTCAGCTCGTCTGTCTTAGCCTACAAACTTGTGTGCGCATATCTCCTACTTCTGCACCCTACACCAGATCGACAGTGATTTAATCTTATTTTCGCTTATGAACGAAACCATGCCGCTACCTTACTTGGCTGCTTCATTGCGCCGCCTTCTTGAAATCGGTGTCTAGAAGAAAAATCTTTCTTTTTAAAAATATCATTAAAAATGTGATGATAGCTTCATTGCAACAAATAAAATGAGAGTTTAAAAATAAGTAATATTAAAAATTCTAATATCTAAAAGAAAAATTTAAGAAATAATTTTGGGAATTTGGCGCCGCCTAAAATCTAGCGCCCGGTACCAGTGCCTCCTTCGCACATCCCTGTCTAGATAATACTCTCTTGATTTTTTTTCTTTAGGGAATATATCAAGGATAAAATCTTTAAAACACTAGTAAGATATAAAGAACTGAATGCTAGAAAAAATAAAAAATTTAGTTGTAACTTTTATTTATGTATGTAAATTATGGTGTTTAGGTTAAGTCAAGGTTATCTACACTTGAGACCTACGTTTGGATGGGGTGCCCACCATGGGGGGAGGGGGGCTTCTAAGTTGTCCTAGACCATATTCACGAGAGTTTCGAGGAAAACCACATACTACTAATACATCTGTAACAATCAATATGAATAAGGTATACATTTAATAAGTACAAAACTTTGAATAAACACCATAAAATGCAAGAACTCACGACAAAAGTTTCAGGTCGAAATAAAACACGACCCTTCGTCAGGCGAACAAAGTAGGCAATAGTGCTGCGTAGACCCGAAACAATTGTTGCGAGTTCTTGCATTTTATGGTTTTTATTCAAAATTTTGTACTTATTATTTTTGAATGCCAGTTCGGTGGCGCTTTTTTTTTTTTTTTTTTTTTTTTTTAATTTAGGGTATAAATGTATTATTTAACTTCTATATACATAATATGAGTATGTGTGTAACATACATAAATATGAACGGTATATGTAAAAAAAAAAATGGTAGATTATTCAAGTTTTAAACAAATAACAATTTTAAAACGTAATTTTATAGAACTATATATACAGTAGCGTTATGATGCTCATGCAATAAATATCATAGCATTCAAACATCTTTTCATCAAGTAACATCATTTATGGAAAAAAAAAAAAAAAAAAAAAAACACTATTTATACCATGCTTCTTGAACTAATCAAGTTTTTTGTGTTTTATTAGTTTCCTAAAGGCCATTATATCAATCAAAAATTAATCGTATTTTGAAATTAAAAAGTGTTAATATTGCTTCAATAAGATTTGATTATTCAGTCTCATAATATATTTCTGGTGTTCTAATTTACATATTCAGCAGAATACTGGATTTGAAAGTTCTAAAATTTCCTTTATGAATTCATCATCAATCCCTTTGATTATACTGTAAATAAAATGAGAATGTGGGATAAGTTAATACAATTAACACTTTCCACTTACGAAATAACGTATTAAATAATACAGGTGAACCAAAGTCTTTCCCGTATTATAAAAATTATTAATTTGTAATAAAACCTATTACGAAACTTTAATATTATTTTTTTTTTCAAAATTATATAATTATTATAAATATTTAAAAATAATCATTATTATAATATAATTATAAAAAAATTATTGCAATATAACAAATGAACATAATAATGCAAGTTTTTAGTGATTGGATGGTTCACTTTTAATAAATCTTCTGAGCAGTAGATGACGCCACTACAACGTCAAAGGAGAAATGTCAACAAGAATATTAAGGATTTGGAGTGTCAGTAAATGGTCGCAAACGATACATGCCTCATTCGAGAACGAAAAATCTATATATATAAATAAATTGTTCGAAAATAAAGCTGACAAAAAGAAGAAGAAGAAGGAAAAAAAAAATTCAATTTCGTATGTGAAATGAGCTCCGTCAAAGAACTTATCCAGAGAGAACCACAGACGTTTAAAAATATGTATATAGTATAATATATATATATATATATATATAATACAGATAGATAGATATGTACTAATTCAACTCTTATATATTGGTTATATATCAATCGATATGTATACAAAATTTCTTAAATTTACTATGGCAATTTACAAAAGAGCTCTATAAAATTTATTACTTTGAATGCTAACACACACACACACACAAAATCTTATATATATAAATACATATGATAAATAACATGAATAAATATTAAAAAATATACTATACATTTATTTAGTGCAAGCCTAATATGGATAAATTTAGTTTAAAAATCCAAACCCAACATCTTAATACAATCAAGGCATATAATTCAATAATTTGCTTGTATGCATATTTTTATGATTGATTAGTAATTGGAATAGAAATTAGAAAATGTACTATAAATTTATTTAAAGTAAGTACAATATGGGCAAATTTAATTCAGAAATCCAAACCAACATAATGATAAATTAGTAAAGAATTCGAATCAGATATATAGATTTACATTTTACAGAAAAATAAATTACTCTTAAAAATCTATTAAATAAGGAGATATCGCCAAACTTTTAACCTCACAGTTTATGTTCTTAGGCATTTAAGCATTAAAACGTAAGCTAGTATGTTGTAGAAATCACAAAATATTCTTTCATATTTTTCCAATACAAATTTACGAAGGGCAAATTATTTATTCAAATGGTTATTTATAAAATTATTTCCACAGTGAGTGCAGACTACTTCATCTAAGAAAATCTAATTTTAAATGTCGAAACTAAGTCAATATTGTGCCCTACAAACTACATCTTAAAAAATGAGTTTTTTTTTTTTTTGTGTGTGGGGGGGGGGTTTAAAAATGAGGGGGGGGGGGAAACGATAACTTTGTTTTAAATTATCACACATATATGGTTCAACCTCTCGTATGAAAGGCTTTCGCGAGCTTTTTTTAAAAATATTCATATTGACTTCGCCTATGGAGTCAACTATTTTTATTTCCATTGATACTTATTTGTGTCCCTTATAGGTACATGTGAGAGATGTTTAAAACATTTTTTTTTTTCTCTACTGTTGACCTTGGATTTTATAGAGGTTACTATAAAAGTCGTTCTTGTGGTTAAAAATGGGATTATTAGACTATTATATTTTGACACAAATCTCTTTAAATTAAAAATTATGAGTGCTAATTTTAAATATTAGTATTGAGGTATATAAGGTAAAGGTATCACATGCTTAGTTGTACTGCTGTAACTTAATAAATAAAATAATTGCAATAGGTAAAAGTTCAAGGTCAGACGTAAAATTTTTGCTAAATTCTACTGTAAATAACTCTTCTAGGGACAAAACTACAAAATAAAATATTACACAAATTAATCTCTGGAATCACACTGATGAGAAAATTTAATTGTAATTGTGTGGTTTTTAACCCTTTACAGTTTACAGGCAGGGACCGATTTACTCACTTGAAGGCCCGAGGCACTCATGCTCAATGGGCCCCTTTTTCTCGTACTTTAATATTACAACAAACAAAACAAACCGATTATTTCCAATTCAGCCGTCTAAAAATTCACTTCACTTTTCATTTTGTTGTTAAGAGTAAGAATAAACAAGATCCGTCGCTTGTCTATCGGATCGATGTACGTCGCCCCCGTGTATCTGCATTGCGTTGCGTGCCTCGGATTTAGTTAGCCTTAGTAAAAGTTTGTAATGCAAGTATTGGTAGTATGCAGTTGTATTTGCGTTCAGCAAAAATATTGCAAGTTTTTCGATGAGTTGATAGTTTCCTTGAAAGATCATCACACCGATTTATAAAACAGCGCAGTAATTCCTCCATCCATTGACGAAAAACAAAAAACAACGATCATTATAGCAAAATTTGGAAATTTTTCATTTTAACTATTTTTTAAAATGTATGATGGAATTTCCTAGAGGCCCATTCACTGTGAGGGTCCAGAGCACGTGCCCCTAATGCCCTGCCTTAAATCAGGAACTGTTTACAGGTTCCCCAAATGTCAAGAAAAATGGCAAAAATAATATTTTTAGACCCCCCATAAACCAAAAGGGGATAGGAAAAAGAAAAAAAAAAAAGAAATTCTGTACAAATTTATTAATATATTAAAGTATTGTGTATACCGTTTGTTTTGTTTTGTGGTCTTTATTTTTTTAAATATTTTTTAAATAATGCTTAAATGTTTATAAAAAAATGACCAAAAATTTTTAATATTTTATCATAATTCCATTGAAGTAATTTGCATTATTATAAAACATATTTTCATAATAATAATAATAATAATAATAATAATAATAATAAATCAATAAAGTAAGATTAAAAAGAATAACGATTAAGATAGAATATATTATATTATATTTTAGGTGCAAATTAAATATTTTAGTAGCATACTTGCCAACCTATCCCGGAAGATTGTTAGTTCCGCCTGATTTTCGCACCAGTCTTTTTACTTTCTCTTACCCATAAGGTAGAGAAAGTATTGTTTTAGGGTCAAATTTTCGAACGCGAGATTTTGTTATATTTGCACGTTCTGAGGTCCCCTGAATATGAAAATCATGTTTTTAGCAAATGGTCTGTGTGTCTGTGTGTGTGTCTGTGTGTCTGTCTGTTATCAGCATATCTCAAAAACAAATTATGGCAGAAAGTTCAAACTTGGTATTCTAAATGTGTATCATATAGGGATGCTACAGTAAGCTTTTCGTTAAGATCAAGTAAATGGTTCGTGTACAGGGACAATCAAGAGAATTCTAATACATTATGTCTATGGGAGAAATTGCAGGTAAGTAGAGTTTAACGTCTATAGACTGCCCTAAACCAAATGAAATGAATATATATTTTTTGTAATAGAGATAGTTAACTGGGAAAAAAAATTGTGTATATTGGAGCCTCGCCCCCCCCCGGGGGGAGTAAATTTTCATGATGAGTATCTTTCAAAAGAGCTCGCCAATACCTTTAAAACGAATGGTTGAACCATCGATCAAAAAAAAAAAAAAAAAAAAAATCGTATTTTTTTTTTTTTTTTTTTTTTTTTTTTTGATATTGAGAATAAAATGGACTTTTTTTGGGATATTTGGTGTTATACTACTACTCTAATACGGAAATCGTCTGCATTATCATAAAAGATAATTTTTTTAAATAATAATTTTAATAAATTATTTTTTAAAAACAGAATTATTTTTTAATAACCGAATTAAATTCTACATAAATGTAGGTGCATTAATGAAACGGGGGGAGCCCCCCTCACATAGAACTAATTATTATATAAAACTCTTCAGAAGCCTAATATGAATTGTTTAACACAGGTTTACATAACAGAACTCGTTATCTTACCTTTTAATGTGCAATCTGTATTAATAGTATTAAATTTCAGGGTAAGAGAAAGTCGTGTGAGTGACACACCAGATTATTTTTAAGTACTTTTCTTCTTATTTAATCGTAAATATATTTGAAGAGAATTAGTCAAAAAATTAAGTGGTGTACAAAAAACGGCGGGAACTAACAATATTCCGGGTTAGGTTGGCAAGTATGTAATAGAATATATTATATTCTATTACAATATTTAACTATTTATAAAATTACAAGAATTAAATACCGTATTTTCCGGCGTATAACGCGCAGGTCATATGAATGAGTTATACACCAGAAAAATTAACTTACAAATTAAGGTATATTTGTAAGAAACAAAAGCTTGTTAAAAAATAGCTTTTACTGTTAATTTAAATTTCCGGTGTATAACTGACTCAACGAACCTGCGCGTTATACACCGCAGAATATGGTATCAGATATTGAGAGAAGTTGAGACACATGACTCAAGAACAGTGTTGCCAGACTTTGCGACTTTTTTATTCAATAGTGACCAATAATTTTTAGAAGTGATATTTGATATACATAACAGGCGGTTCTTCGATCCGATTCGTCTATTATGTACATGAATTATTACTTCTCAAAATTATTGGTGACTATTGAATAAAAAACTCGCAAAGTCTGGCGACACTGCTGAAGAACAGGGTAATGTAAGTGCATCACTGACATCGTAGTCAGGAAGCTCACCAATAATTTCGTTGTTAAGTTGTATACGTTTCCGTAGAAATTCCTAGAGAGATCTTTAATAGGTTGACGAAGTGAAATGGTTTTGAAGTCTCTTCTAATTGTGCTGTTACGTAGGAATCTATGGTCCTGTTGGTTAGTTGATTGTAGGGTTTAAAGCCGATTGACTACGCTAGGGTCCTAAGCCTATAGGTGTAATGCCCTTCGTGGGGTCTTTCTAAGGGGTCCTAGCCCGTACTTACGCGAGTTTTGGAGAAAACACGGAAAACTCCGATCGGCTAGTTCGATGAGCGTTATCTGGAATCGAACCCGACACTTCCAATCTACCAGCTTTGAACGTTAAACCGGTCGGCCGTTGGTGGGCTATGATCGTTACGGATTTACCTGAGGTTTTTATTATGGAAATGACAGAGATAATCAATAGACGCTTTACATGTAAAACACCAAATGGGGCAAGCATAGGTAATGATAAGGAGTTTATTATGTATAGATAAAGCAGAGCTATTAAACAGAGGATTCAAACATTTAAAGCTATGAGATTCCAGAGGCTTTTCCTCTATACTGAGGATATGTTTTTTCCATGTGAGTCTACTGTCAAGAGTGACTCCGAGGTATTTAGTATGGTTAGTCCATGTAATAGCGATATTCTTTAGGGTTAGTACTTCTAGAGAAAAAGACAGCAGCCTTTTTATTTTCTTTAAGCTTCACATGCCAGTAAATGCACCATTGTGAGAAAGTGTCAAGGTGATTTTGTAAGTTTTTGTGCAGGTAGTATGGATGATGAGTAGAAGTATAAATAACAGTGTCGTCCGCAAAGGGCGATATTAGTGTTGGGTGAGAGTAAAATGTCATTAAATTATATGTTAAAAAGGAAGGGACCAAGTACACTTTTTTGGAGAACGCCTGAGAGGATGTGTTTATTAGTATAAAGTGTTTTGTTGATGCGGGCGTAAAACTTTCGTTGCCCAAAGTAGGAACGTACAAGGATGAGTAGAACCTGGATGAGAAATTGTATGTTGAATTAGCTTGCAAATGAGGCTCTCATGCCAGCCTTTGCTAAAGACCTTGGCAATGTCTAAGAAGATGGCAGCAGCCGGAGTTTTCGCGCTGAAGTTTTCTCTTAAGAAATCCACAACTCGAAGAAGCTGGTGTTAGGTTGAGTGTTTAGGCCGAAAGCAGTGTTGCCAGACGTTGCAACTTTTTTATTCAATAGTCATGTTGGTTTAATTAAGTGCTTTGAAACTTTTGTATCCTAATATGGTGGGAAATGGTTTATAATAGTTGTTGAAGGCTTCGTCTCCAGAGAGAACTTCGCTTCCATTCTCAATTGTTTCGTTACGGGCGGAGAACCTGTTATATCTTGTAGAGCCACAGTAGCTGTGGCGGATCCAGAACTTAACTTTTTTTTTTTTTTTTGGGGGGGGGAGGGCTAAGAATTTTCAAGGTGTTATTCCAGATCAAAGAAAAGTTTACAATTATAATAGTTAGTTGTGAATATCAGTATCTTTTTTTTGGAGGGGGGGGGGAGCTTTAGACCCTAGCCCCCTCCCCTTAAATCCGCCACTGCGCAGTAGACGTTTTATTATATGCCCTTGAGATGAGCAAGAGAGCCGATCTCTGTGCTCATATGCTCCCGTGTGATAGCCACATATGCGGGAACGCGTAAGCTAATTTAAGTTGCAAAATGGTGTCATACCACACTTTGAAAAATTTTGAGGAAGTCGACCTGATCTAGAAAAAAATTTGTATAAATTTTGCGTGATTTTTTGTAACTCTAATCGTTTGTTTTTAAGGTGGGGGTAAAAACGAGAGGTCTAATGTTATACTCAAATATGTTATCTGTTTCACAATTTTTTTTTTTTTTACAATTAACTATTTTGTAAATAGGTGAACATTTTAAGATTTTTGGTTTACCAAATTTAGTCATTTGGGTATTATCTTTAGAAATTTTTAAGCGTTTGGATTTTGACCAATATGCTATTTTTTCTAGATCTTGATTACCGTTTGATTCCAATGAACTTCTCGATTGCCCCTTAACTAGAAGTGAGAGTTCATCCGCATATGCAGTCAGTGTGAAATTATCACCTTCACATGAGCTGAGCAAATCATCCAACAGTGCCAACCAGAGAAAAGGCCCCAAACAAGAACCCTGCGGACAGCCCTTAAAGAGTTGGTGTTGTACTTCCGGAACAGTCTAGTTGTACCGTGCCCTCCGGTTATTTAGAAAAGCATTTATTAAGTTAATGCATTGTGTTGAGAGTTTTAGTTTTTTGAGAGATTTTATAGATTAGTCCAATGAGAGGTTAACAAATGCTTCTTTGAAGTCTATGGAATTTAAGGCTGTGTATAGTTCTTTGTCTTTATTACTTTTTATAATTCTCATAACCCTCTGCAGAGCTGTTTCTGTTGATTAAAGTTCGACAAAGCCATGTTGCTTTCTGGGTAATATTTTAGAACTGTTAAGAGGATGATTTATTCTTTTTAGAATTAATTTTTCAATAACTTTGCCTAAAATTGGGAGAAGTGTAATCGAACGGTACGAGGACGGCTGGTCTAGAAGTTTTCCTTCTTTTTTAAAATAAACCAGTTCGCTTAGCAATGACAATTACATTGGAAATCCTCTGTGAATCCGTTTTACAAGATGAAAATTTAAATTGTCTCTACAAAATGGAGAAAAAATCCCTACATTCCCTACGCCAAAATATTTTGTCCCTACAAAATTCTCTATGTAATAAAACTATTAACACTTTCGCGACCGCTGACGTAGATTCACGTCATTTGGAAATCTGTAACTCCGCCAGTGGGCATTTCTTTTGCAATTTGTACGTCATTTATTTCTTAAAAAATATACGCAATATTCATAATTGTACAACCAAATAATATGGATATAAATACTTTGATTAGAAAGAGTATAATTATAATGTATATCCATTTTCATAGCTGCCAATAGTTTAATTTATTCCGGAGTATTTTTAGGCCCGCCTTTATTTCGTACCACTTATTTTTTAAAAGTAATTTTGTCTTATTTTATCGAAGTTATACGAGTATATTCGAGAATTTTTTTTTATAAATAAAGTGGTGCGAAATAAAGGCGGGAATAAAAGTACCCCTTAATAAATTAAAATATTGGCAGCTATGCATTTGTAATATGAATCTGAATATAGAAAATTTTGTTGTAAAATGTTGTAACTTAGAAGAATAACGCCCATAGGGGGACCTTACAGTAAAAAAGATGCGGTCGTGAAAGTGTTAATAGAAGTTACATAAAATCGTATTATTATTATTTTTTTAAATTTCTTGTATTAAATAAGAAATTGATTGTTCCGTGAAGGATCAAAATTGTGATGGCGTGTCTCCGGACCACCTCTAAGGACGAGTCCCAGACCGTCGCCAATTGCCCATTGCCCAGCACTAGTGAACCCAGTAAAACCCAACCAACCAACCAACCAAAAAATTGATTGATTCTGGTAAACATACACGTAAGATGATTGTTGAAACAAACGAACAAACAAAAAAAAGTGGCCGATAAATTGATGGGTGAGATTGCTTAGGTGGCGTGATTAACTAGATGGGTGGCGTGAGCATATCGAAGAGAAATAAAAAGTTTAATTTATAGAAAGGAAAATAAAAGAAAATACATTCTGATATGACACAAAATAGAATACACATTTGTACTGATATGATACATTTATGAATAGAATTTTGTCAGTACTATACAATGTATCTGATTTGGGAGATGGGCGTATACAAAAAAATTCAGAATTGCTTATGTAAATCACTGAATCTTCGGGGAAACTTCATTTCAACATGACTTATTGTTTTATTTATTTTTAAGTTTGAAGGTTTATTATATAAATATATATTAAATGAAGATTTTTTTATCCGTCCTTAAAATTATATAATACTTTCATCATTTCGGAATAAAATTTTAAAAAGTACATTTTAAAACATCTTTTCAAAGAAATGTTTTTTAATATCTTATTAACAGCTGGTCTTTCACAGCTTTTCACTTTTAAAAGAAGATTTCGACATCGTGTACATAAAAAGTTAATGTTTCAATTCACGTGCTCTTCTCTATTGTTCAAGTTGGCAAAAATTAAGAAGACATAATGAATTCTATAATCATTATTTTGATTAGCATTATATCATTAAAATAAGACATGCGAATGGTTTCCATTGTATTTACTTATATGTCCAATTGATAAGAAAAAAAAATAATTAAAAGTATTTTATGTTCAATAGGAATACAAGAATTGATATAAAACTAATTTTTCGGAAAAAAAAGTCCAAATTGTAATAAATAAATGGTTTTAAATTGCCTTTACAGCATATTTTAAAATCTTATAAATTTATGCTATGGCTTTTCTTCTTGTAACTGAGTTTCTGAAATTAGGTAAAACAAATGCACTTATTTCAGACCAATCTTCCACGGCATAAACAACGACTTGTGAGAACAGAATCGAAACTAATAGTCAATAAAAAATATTAAACATTTGCTACTAAATTAGCCCTTAAACTAAAATTTATGAAATGTTCTTAAAAACCAATTACAATTTTCCTTTTAAATTATTAAAATTTTGATATATTTTTATTTATTAGACAAGGTTTTAAAGGTTTTATTAGACAACTGAAAAGTCCTTACAAAACAGAATTATATATATAAAAAAAAAAAATCCCCTATACAAATTCCAGTGCTGAACACCCCTACATGTACACCTGGCAACACTGCTGTAAACAAAGACCATGATAATTTTCTCATGATATTCATAAAGCATCTGAATAATTATTCAGATACCTTTCTAACTATAAAGTAGTAGATTGAAGAAAATCATTGCATAGTTTTTCAATAAATTATTTATTAAAATTGTATTTTACAAACTCAGCGGTGTCAGCTTTTCTTTTCTTTTCTTTTTTTTTTTTTTTTTTTTTTTTTTAACAATCCTAACGTGGGATCTGGGATGCACAAAATATTTTGAAGACAAGATGTAATTTATAGCTCAGTAATTTATGATTGAGATATATTTCACAAATTTTAAAATTCTGTCTACTGGTCCCGAGTTGCGTATTTTAATGCCCAGAACTTGTTGACCAATGACGAATCAATTTTTATTTCCACTTGCATTACAATTACAATGAACGTTGCGCAAGAGTGGCAACCAACGTTAAAAACAAAGCCATACTTCTAATGGTGTTTACAGAATCGAAACTATGAGTCAACAAAAAATATTAAACAGTTACTGTTAAATTAGCCCTTAAACTAATATCTATAAAATGTTCTTAAAAATCAATTACAGTTTTCCTATTTGAAATATGTTTTTCCATTTATATCATTAAAATTTTATTATATTTTTAAAGGTTTTATTAGCCAACTGAAAGATCCCTAGAAAACAGAATAATAATAATAATAATAATAATAATAATAAAAAACTACACCAATACCAGTGCTGAACATCCCTGTATCTGGTAACACTGCTGTAAACAAAGAACATGATAATTTTCTCATGATATGCATAAAGCATCTAAATAATTATTCATGAATTCAGATACTTTTTTAACTATAATTCAGTACATTGAAGAATCTCATCTCATAAAATAGTGTTTCAGCAAATTATTTATTAAAATTATATTTTACAAATTCAGTGGTGTCAACTTTTTTTTTTTTTTTTTTTTTTTTTTTTTTGAACACTAACGTGGGCAGTGCTGCCAGATTTGAGGGAAATTTTTATTCAATAGCCACCGTTAAATTTTACTTGTAACGGATTTATAATCAGATCGAAAATTTCTTTAAAAAATGCTTTGAAACTATTAAGAAACCGTTTCAATTAAAATTTAGTGGTGGATGTTAAATAAAAATTTCCCTCAATCTGGCAGCACTGAACGTGGGATGCACAAAATATTTTGAGAACAAGATGTAATTTATAGCTTAGTAACTTATGATTGAGATATATTTCACAAATTTTAAAATTTTGTCTACTGGTCATGAGTTAATGCGTATTTTAATGCCCAGAACTTGTCGACCAATGACGAATGAATTTTTATTTCCACTTGCATTACAATTACAATGGACGTTGCGCAAGAGTGGCAACCAACGTTAAAAACAAAAACCATACTTCTAATCTAATGGTATTTACTTAGTGTTAACGGCTATTTAAGCAGGGGTCGTACTCTCCGCCCTTTTTTGAGCATACTCTCAGAGATAAGAGATTTACTGTTTTTTTTTGCCACTACTAACTTCATTTAAAAATACTTGTGATATATTTATAATATTATGTCATTATTGTACAGGGTACGGATTATTTCATAAAACTTGTGGTAGCAATAAATTTGAAAACTTCTCATCTCTGAGAGTGTCCTAAAAAAGGGGCGGAGACATACCTGCCACCCATTTCATTATGAAGCATAAAAATTTTTAATACCCGCCTATTTTTCCACACTAGTCATTTTTTAGAGTAAATTTATCCTTATTTAATCGAAAAAACATTCGGAGAGAATTACTCTTAAAAATAAAGTGTTGTGGAGAAAGGGGCGTTTTTCCAAGAGGCGTTAGCAATTTTACGCTTATTAATGAGATGGTTGGCAGGTGTGCGGAGAGTACGACTCCTGCTTAAGGGGAATTGATTGAAAATAACTTAATGCGGGGGTCGGTACTTTTAAAATCAAATATATTTATAAAGAAATATTCGTATTGGGAAATTAAAAATGACAACTGTAAGGTGTTAGTAATTTCTTTCTATTTAAAGAAAAAAGTGGCATTGAAAAAAGTAACTACGCCAATCCCTTTTAACGTAATTCTAATTCTGTTTAATTTTGTAATATTTTTATGTATATTTAACTTTTATGCAGTTGTCTGAATGCAAACAAAAAGATATGAGCTTTCAGAAATTTTCTTTGAAGCACTTGTAATCGTCTAAATGTTTAATAAAATGAAATAAAACCAAAGAAGGTAAAGGCCTTCAAAATGGAAATTAGAAGATATCGAGCCAAGTGAAAATTTGGTTTTGTGTTTTGAACATTTTTGTATGAAATATTTTGAGAACACGACATAAATAAGAAAAAAAGTTGGCGGAACGTAGACAGAACAAGTTATAAACCACAAACAGGGTCCGAAGTCCCCTCCCCTTTTTTTCATTACACTTCAAAAATCGAAGAATTTTCCCCTTTTTTGCTACCATTATTTTTATATGATTGTTTCTCTCCTATATAATCATGACACAATGCTATAAAAATAAGGTGAAGGTTTCTGTATAAAAATATTGGTGGCAAAGAAAGTAGAAATTTCTTATCTCAAAAAGTTTCCTTATAAAAGGGCGGAGACTTCGAGTTCCGAATACAAGTAACGTCGCTTGAATAAAGTCCATTTTTGATGTTAATTAAATAGTTGCCAACATTTAAATATATTCTGGAGCATTTTTTGCCTCGCCTTTATTTCGCTCTACTATATTTACAGAATATATTTCTCCAATTATGACTATGATAAAATAAGAAAAAAATACTCATAAAATAAAAGTAGTATCACATAAAGGCGGGGCTAAAAATTCTCCGAAATAAATTAACCCTTTGCGGCGCAAGACAATTCGGATCATTTAAATTATACTGCCACCGGAATTCATGAACTAAATTAAACTAAAAGAAATTTTTAATTTTAAGGTAAAAAAAAAACGGCCTTTTCTGATATGTTATAAACGTAAATTTTTGCTAAAAATTTTCCGGGATGAATTTTTGCAGCTGGATCTTAAATTTTGCGTCCTCGCAGCGAGGACAGCGCGCGTTAAGGGGTTAAGGTGTTAGCAAATTTGCAACCGATATATATGGAATCGGATAAATTTTAAGGCCCAAATTTGTGCGCATTGTATTATAGTCGACCATTTTCTCAGCTATCGCTTTCTAACATATTCTTTGGTGATAAATAGTGCAACGGGAAACTAATTTAAGTTAATATTCAAATCTTGTAGTGTCCATTCATATCTACTTGCTGTGTGTTTTTGGGTCCTCGAAACTAATTTCAGTACGATATTTAAAGCTTCATACTTTATTAAAATCAAAACTACTGAAAAACACTTAGATGAAATACTTTTTTGATTATTAAGAAAAAGTGTTGTACTTTTTATTTTAATTAAAAAAAGTAGATTAAAAAAATATAGAGAGAGAGTTGTCAATATTAAATAATTGCTGAATAGTTCCTTACGAATAAGTTCTAAATAAAGATTTGACACATTCTTCCCAAATGTTATATTTGAATAAATGAAATAAAAATTAAAATCATGTTTATGTCAACTTGTACGACTTTTTCACACAAAAATTTCATCAAGTTTAATTGCAGAAAACTGCAAAACATTATATTAAAAATTTCCAGTAAAAAAAAAAAAAAAAAAAAAAAAAAATCGTACAAGTTGGCGGCTATACAAAATCTTATAACTCAATGTATATATATATTGCCTATTTCTAAGGGTTTGAGCTCTGTAAAAAAAGATAAATATAAATATCTCCAGAATTCTAATTTCACATATGTAGCAATGCCTCTTAATTACGAATTTTTATGTAACATCATAGAAAGTAACCGCACACAGGGATGAGCAAAGGGGAGGGCTCAGAGAGCTCAAGCTCTTCCCATTGGATTTCGCGAAATTTCCTATTAATACCAAATGAAAGAGATATCTTTTTTAAATGTCCATTTATATGAAAATTTTTGTAACAGATATTAATAATGAGTAAATATTAATTAGCATTTACTTATTGATTTTTTATTGTAAATGAAATCGTTCGAAACCACTCGCATATTTTTTGAGTTGATATGCACCTGCTATATAACTATTTAGATGTAATTGCATTCGGTTTAAATTTACCACCCAATATTATTTTATTTAACTTAATATAATATCTTATATTGAATGAAAATTAAAGAAGGTATTAATTCACAGTGATTTTCTTTGAAAACTACACTGCGAACGACGATCGAGTGTTGAATTTTTCTACTTAAAAAAAAAAAAAGTAGTATTTAGTTAATACTTCGCGACCGCATGCTTTTGTCTTTTTGGCAATAAAGTCCGTCTGTGGGAGTTATTCTCCCAAGTTACAATTTTTCAAAACAAAATTATCTGCATTCACATTTATATTACAAATGGATATATATTGTAATCTTACTCTCTCTAATCAAAGTATTTGTATCCACAGTATATTGATTGCCCAAGTATGAATATTGTGTGTATTTTTAAGAAACAAATAATATACATATTTCAAAAGAAACGCCCACTGGTGGAGTTACAGATTTTCAAATGACGTGAACCAGCGGTCGCGAAAGTGTTAAGAGACTGCCAAATACCTTGCATTATGTGATGTATCAGTAACATTTATAATATTTACAATAAAATTCAAGTTATTTTAAATATATAAAAATTACGTTATTATTATTATTTTACGGGTAGTCAAATAAACATAAAACGTGTAAAAAAAAATGTTATGTTATTATATTTTCATTTACTTAACTTCGTAGATAGAAAACAAAAAGAAAGAAAAATGATATATATACATATATGGAATCAGAACTCGAGATTTTCACTGAAGAAATCAGAAACCTATCAGTTTCTTTACTCTTACAAAATAGCGATAAATAGTTAATGATAAACCAGCTTCTCCAGAAACTTTTGTTACAAAAAATACAACTTTTTTTTCTTTTGATTTGAAAACGTTGGAGTAAATATTGGTCTGATCGGGCCTTAAGACACATAGTTTTAAATATTCGCCTGAATGCTATGCTTTGTCCATAATGCGAGACATTATTATACAGATATAAACGTTTTTAAGTTTTGTTTTTTCCTTTTTCCAATCAAAAGTGTTCTATGTTTCTTATCCTTTCCTCTTTTTGTTTCTAGAATCAGAAATAGGTTTTCATTTCTACTTAATAAAGTAAAAAGTAAAAAATAGAATAAAATAAATAAATAGATAAATAAAGATAAATAAATAAATAAAATTTATTATTAAATAAAACACAGAATGCATGAAATATATTTATGTATGTCTATATTTGTAATGTAAACGCTGAATATTAAAGAAAAAAAAATCAAAATTAAATAAAAGCTAAATAGTATTTCTTAGTGAAAATAAACTACGTTTTTTATAGCAAAGAAACAGATGCAAACATGCCGGGGCATTTTAAAATTTCACTACCATTTAGAAATACCATCAGATTTTTGGTTCTGCTTTGACCTTCGCAGCGCAAGGGAGAACAAGTAGATCATTTCAAGAACGCTAATCTGTTCCACTGAAATAATTTTAATCCTAAAAAACAGTTTGTTTGAATTTTTCTAAAAAAGCTGGAACGCCTATCGCTAACTAAAAGTTAAAGGAAGATGTCACCACCCTTTTTTTCAGGACACTTTCAAAATTGAGAATTTTTCGCTTTTTTTTGTTACAACTATTTTTATACGATTATTTCTCTCCTATTTATTCAGGACACGTTGTTATAAAAATATGGTAAAGGTTTCTGTATAAAATTATTGGTAGCAAAGAAAGTAGAAATTTCTTATCTCTGAAAAAGTGTCCTGAAAAAATGTCGGAGACTTTGAGCTCTGGTTATGGTGCTCGGGATTAAGCATAGACGCCAACATTTTAATTTATTCCGGAGTATTTTTAACCCCGCCTTTATTTCATACAATTTATTTTTAAGGAGTAATTTTTTCTTATTTTATCGAAGTTAAATATTGGGGAAAAATTTTCCACAAAGAAAGTGGTGCGAAATAAAGGCGGGGCTAAAAATACTTCGGAAAAAATTAAAATGTTGACATCTATGGATTAAGGCCGATTGACTACTTGAGGGTCTATCTAGGCCTGGGATGCTGTGCCCAGTATTACTAATTTTGCGGCCTTTTTTTTTTTAATCATTATAAACCACTAATTTTTAATTGTAATGTTTGCCTAATCACATCGAAGATTAATCGTTTATCATGTGTGCCGAACATCACTCCTCAAGATTGTTTGTGATTATTGAATTAAAAATGTCCTAGAATTTAGCAACACTGTGTGTGCTCTCCGTGAAGGTCATTCTAAGGAGTTCTAGCATGTATCTACACAAGTTTCGGAGAACATCACGGAAAACTCGGAACGGTTACAGGGCTCGTACGGGCCTTATTTTTTCCCTGAGTCTTACACCAGTAATTTTTTAGAACGATTTTCATTATAAAATAAGTCTTTCTGATTAAGATGAATTTTATTGTCCCAGAATACTGGTGTGAGACTCAGGGACAAAATAAGTCCCGTACGAACCCTGGGTTAGGTCGACAAGCACGAACTGGGTAAAAGTTATGAAAAAGATATGTTCGAAATTTCCTCATGTTTCTTTGCAATTTATTTTACCTCCACATTCAGTTACGAAGCAATTAAACTATAGCCAATGACAATTACATTGGAAACCCTCTAAATCAGTTTTGCCGGATGAAAATTTAAATTGTCCAACAAACTGGAGAAAAAATCCCTTCATTCCCTATGCCAAAATATTTTGTCCCTACAAAATTCCTTACGCAATAAAATTATAAACAGAAATTACATAAAATCGTATTATTATTATATTTTAAATTTCTTGGACTAAATAAAATTTGATTGATTCTTATTAACATGCACGTAACTAGATTACTGAAACAAACGAAGAATAAAAAAAAAAGTGCCCTATAAATTGATGGGTACGATGGCTTTGGAGCAGGGGCGAAAGAGTTTCCGTTTCAAGACGGAAAACTTACATCAGTGTAATTTTATCAATAACTAGCAGGCTACGCCCGCTTCGCTGGTCACTATTTTTAAATGAATCACTATAGTTAATGAATTCTCAAAATTACATAAATTTTTATCATGCAAAAAAAAAAAGAAAAAAAAAATTGTGGAAAAAATGTCGCAACGAGTCCCCACTGCCCTTGGCAGCGCAGGCAATTGTGCGCTGCGCGCGCACATTTATCTTCAACACTCTTAATGAATCACTATATTACCGTAAGGGAAAAACATAATTAAAAAAAAAAATCTCCTATCAGTGGAATTATCGGTTCGGGCCACCACTGCCTGCGACAGCGCATACAGGCGCGCAAGGCTCGCAGGCTCCTTCACCTACCATTCCCGCCCCTTTTAATTATTTAAAAAAAATACTCACAGTCGTTCTGTCGGGCTTTTAAACCAAATAAATCTAATTTCCAACATTTTATCAAAATTTCTTTATTTTTACCCCTGCGCCCGATCCCTTCCCGCCCTTCATAATAATTCTGTACTTTCGAAAATATCTGCAATCGATTTATCGGGCCTAAAAACCCAACAACACTAATTTTCAGCGCTCTAACTCTTATTTATATATTTTTGCCCTTTCACCTCCCCTTTCCGTCTATCCTAATAATCTTACAAATTCGAAAATATACGCAATCGATTTGTAGGTATCAAAAACCTCCATGTACCAATTTAATAACTTTACAAATTCGAAAATATCCGCAATCGATTTGTAAGTATCAAAAACCTCTATGCACCAATTTTGAACGGCCTAACTCTATTTTTATTTTTGCCCCTCCGGCCCCTCCTCCGGTACCTCCTAATAACTTTACAAATTCGAAAATATCCGCAATCGATTTGTAGGTATCAAAAACCTTTATGTACCAATTTTGAACGGTCTAACTCCATTTTTATTTTTTTGCCCCCCCCCCCCCACACACACCTTTCTGACCCTCCTAATAACTTTACACTTTCAAAAATATCCTCATTTGACTTGCAGGTCTCTAAAACCTATCTGTACCAATTTTGAACGGTCTAACTATATTTCTATTTTTGTATCCCATAGCCCCCCCTTTCCCGCCCCACCTGGGACGAATTTCTAAAATTAAAGAAATTAGTTTTCATGTATTTATGGAAGCTATATTTTAGAGCAAAAATATCTTACACATATATTTTTTTCTGTTTGGAATATAAAGGATTATTTCAAATCACCTTTTGCCCCCTCTCCTCCCCTCTTGGGGGCTGAATTTCGAAAATTCCAGAAATTAGTTTTTAGGCATTTGTATTAGCTATATATTAGAGCAAAAATTTCACATATATCTGTTTTTCTGTTTGAGATATATAGGAGTATGTGAAACCACGGTTTGCGCATGTGAAATCACGTTTTGCCCCCTTTCCCCCCTTGGGGACCGAACTTCTAAAATTCAAGAAATTGGTTTTTAGATAAGTAAATTATCTATATTTTAAAGCAAAAATTTTACGTATATCTGTTTTTTTTCTTTGAGATATGAAGGTTTTTGTGAAATCACATTTTTCCCCCTACACCCCCTTGGGGGGCGAATTTCGGAAAATCGCTTCTTAGGGGGTGCTTACACTATATGTTCTATAATCTGACCCAGTTTCGAGTCAGTGGCTCCAGTAGATTTTGCTGTGCGTTGATGAGTCAGTTAGTGAGTGGAAGTACTCTTTTATAAGTATAGATTTGTATCATATTTATGCTTTGAACTAGCGTCTAGCCAGCGACGAGCAACTTGCACACATTCCTGCAGATTTCACGCATGCGTCGTATGTCGGCGCTGAATTTTATTTATGTTTATTCGATGTGTTTATTTCCCATTATCGTCCAGGACCTTCTTTGGTAGTGCTGCCATCTGATGGTCAATGTAACTATTTAAATTATTTTCCATGTCAAATCAAACAAAATTTAAAATTTTCAACCTTTAAGATTTCAACAGCAATTCTGAGAATCATTCTCATTAACGTTATAAAAGGAAGTATATTTTCTAATTTTTATATCTCGTTCGATTTTCGTATAATTAATATTTAAATTAAAAAAAAAGAACATTATTGTTTCGTTTGTGCAAAATTAAATTTCCCAAGTTGTATCAGACATAGAGGGCTGTTTGAGACCTTATTTTAAAGAGAATTTTCATGAGGTTTATTTTAATACGCAGCTTACCTATACTTGCTTTTTTTTTTTAACTTATATAATAATAAGTTGGTGATTTTTAAAAAAGTTTTAAAAAAGTCTTTTATTATATCATTCGCTACAAATCTTAAAATTTATAGAGTGGAATAAAATGGATTATGGCAAAATTTCCATTATTTTTTAATAGTTACTATAAGCTTTTTACTATAACTCCTGATCTCATTGTTATCCTTTTTACTTCCTTATACAAAGTATATATAATAGTTATGATATCATTTAAAGGGGGAAAAAAATTTAAAAAAAATACAAAAATTTTTAAAACACTAACTTTTCTTTTTTCCTGAAATGGAATGATTTTTGGATCACTCCATGTCAAATAAACTAATCATTCATCCTGACCATTTTAGATTTCAACAAAAATTATAGTATTTATTCTCCTTAACAATAAAAAATAATTATAAAAACATTGTTATTTATATCTGTTAGAGGTTTAAGATAATAAATTTCTTTAAATCTTGAAAAAAAAATTTTTTTTAATGAAAATTTTATAATATTATCACCACTGAATTATATTCAATTTGAAAATTGATTGTCTACACTCCAATCACCGTGATGCACAATCGATAGAAAACATGCAGCATACGTCAATTAAATAATTTATCTATTGCAGAATAGGAGATATTTTGTAACAGAATAAATATCTCATTCAAAACTTTTAAGGTATGGTTTTAACTGGGCATTTAAAACTAAAGGACATTTTCTAAACAAAGAATGTTTTCTGTCAAGCACACGTATGAAGGAGCAAAGGGGGGGGGGGGAGTTATTTTCTAATTTTTTATGTTATTAATGGCATTAGTTTGTTTAGTACTCCTTCCTGTGAAAAATTAAAAAATGACAGCCAATATTTTCTGATAAATTCAAAATATTAAAAGTACACTTTTTAAAACTTGCCATACTATTATTTAAAGGGAGGGGGGAAACTAATTTGGAATAGAAAAACTATTTCTTATACAATAAGTGAAAAAGTTTACAGTAATAATAATAAGAATAATGGAAAAAGAATTTATTTCAGACAATTTAATGTAAGGTAAAAATTGTATAACTGAAAAAAATGCTCTCATTTTTTTAGTTTTTTTCAAAACTGAATTAAGTGGTCTTTAAAAACTGGATATGTACTATAACATGGTAATTAAAATTCAAAACAGCCCATCTTCTATCTATATACTAAATTCAAAAGCTAGATATCCTGATTTTGAATTACCAAATAAAAGAGAAGCAGCATTAGAATATCCACGCAGTTTTTTTTTTTTTTTTTTTTTTTTTAACAATTTATTATTTTTGATTTTTAAATTTCTTGGAAAATGTTCTCCATTGAAGGAATGCGAATTAATTTATTAAAATTTAAAAGTGTTACAATGCTGATAAAATCAAGAAGACATTAAAAATTTTAATACCTAAATACTGAAAAATGTTGAAATAATTCTAATAGTGAAAGTATGCTTTCTTCTTATGGGGTTGTACGATTAAAATTGTGTAGCAAATTTAGTTTGTAAAAAGCTATAAAACTTGTAATGTTATTTAAAATATTAAGTATAAATTCTGTAATTAATTATACTTAATTAAAGTTATACTCTGGATTCTAATAGTCCATTACACAAACCTAAAGTGTAATTTTTTCTTAAGTCTCTTCATATAAATATTTTTCACTTTTAGTACGACAGATCACACTATTTCTTTCAGATAGCGATTTTGCGTTATCACCATTTATTGTATTACTGAATGAATGTGCAAACATTTTTATTTTTATTTAAAACACAAAGCTGAAAGTTTGTTATTGTATCTATCCAGATTATTAGATTTTATCAAAAATTGCTACACTTATTTATAAGGACAACTTTTTAGTTCAATCGGATCATTGATTAAGGGCCCGTTTTGCTTCATTCATAGCAGAAAACATAAACATAAATGAGGAATCGAAGTGAGGCAACGAAACTACAGCGAATCTTGAAAGTAAACAGAATTCAGCGCCAGCACGGCGAAATCTGAAGGAAAGTGTGCGAGTTGCTCGTCGCCGGCTAGACGCTAGTATGCTTTGATTTATTGCGATTGACCATAATAGAAATTATTGATAAAGAGTGCTGGTGAGAGTCTTTTATTTTCAGACTGAAATTCTTGCACCCCTGCTCAGGGGGTGTGATTAACAAGATGGGTGGCGGGAACATATCGAAGGGAAAGAGAAATTAAAAGTTTAATTTACAGAAAGGAAAAGAAAAGAAAATACTCCCTGATATGATAAAAAGTAAAATACACATTTGAATTTGTATGATACATTTATGAAGAGAATTTTGTTAGTACTATACATACTCTCCAACATCCTAATTAATACTCCGTAGTGTTGTTAGTCTCGCCCTTTTTTATCACACCAGTAAAGTTTTAGAGTAATATTCCCCAAATGCAATTACAATTAAATATGAAAAAAAAATATATATATATACTCTAAAAAGATACTGGTGTGAAAAAGAAGGCCGGGCTAACAATGCTACGCAATATTAATTAGTATGTTGGAGAGTATGGTACTATACAATGCATTTGAGTTGTGGGGTGGGCGTATACAAAAAGGTTCAGAATTGCTGATGTAAACTAGTGAATCTTCGGAGAAACTTCATTTCAAAATGACTTATTGTTAAATTTAAATTAAAATTTGAAAGTTAATTACATCAAAATATTAAGTGAAGATTTTATTCGATCTTAAAATTATATAATACTTCTACATAGCCTACTATACTAAATGCCTTTCGCGTGGCTCAGAAACTTGGCGGTAGACAGCGCCACCTGGTACAGATTGAGCGACTTTTTTATTCAACAGCCACCAACATTTTTTAAAATTGAGATATGATATACATAAAAGGCGAATTGAATCGAAGAAACGTCGATTATATATATCAAATATCACTTCTTAAAATTATTGGTATAAAAAACATTTGAATAAAAAAGTCGGGCAATCTGTACCAGGTGGCGCTGTCTACCGCTTGAACTGTTGCCAAGTTTCCTAGCCACGCGGAAGGCATCTAGTGTAGGAGGCTATGACTTTTATCATTTCAAAATAAAATGTAATAATTATAAGATAAAATTTTTTTTATAAACCATGTTTTTTAATTTTCTGTTGAATCATATAAACGCTACTGAAGGCAGCCGAACCCCAGCAATTGGATAAAAGTATTAAAAAAATTCCTTGCTATCGTCTTTTGAGCTATTATAAAAGTTTCAAATGGCTATCTAGGCGGAAAGTTAGTTAAAAGTTGATTGCAAGCTTTGTACTGGAAACGCTGCCGAAGGCAGCAGGGTCCCGAAGCAATTGGATAAAAATATTTTTAAAAAGCACTTTCACCGTATTCTGAACTGTTCCGAAAGTTTCAAATGTACTCGGGAAGTTAGTTAAATGAATTTTCTGTTGAATCATATGAACGCTGCCGAAGGCAGTAGGGACCTGAAACAGTTGACTAAAAGTATTAAAAAAATATATTGCCACCGTGTTCTGAGCTATCCTGAAAGTTTCAAATATCTAGCTAATCGGGAAGTTAGTGAAAAATCGATTGCAAGCTTTGTACTGGTAACGCTGCCGAAGGCAGCAGAAACCCAAAACAGTTGGCTAAAGGTATTTAAAAAAATGCATTTTCACCGTGTTCTGAACTATTCTGAAAATTTTAAATGTCTAGCTAGTTGGGAAGTTAGTTAAATAAATGTTCTGTCGAATTATATAAGCGCTGCCGAAGGCAGCGGGACCTGAAATAGTTGACTAAAATTATTAGAAAAATGTATTGTCACCGTGTTGTGAGCTGTCCTGAAAATTTCAAATGTCTAGCTAGTCGGAAAGTTAGTGAAAAATCGATTGCAAGCTTTGTACTGATAACGCTGCCGAGGGCAGAGGGAACCCGAAACAGTTGGCTAAAGGTTTTAAGAAAATGCATTTTCACCGTGTTCTGAACTATTATGAAAATTTTAAATGTCTAGTCGGGAAGTTAGTTAAATAAATTTTCTGTCGAATCATATAAGCGCTGCCGAAGGCAGCGGGACTTGAAATAGTTGACTAAAATTATTAGAAAAATGTATTGTCACCGTGTTGTGAGCTGTCCTGAAAATTTCAAATGTCTAGCTAGTCGGAAAGTTAGTGAAAAATCGATTGCAAGCTTTGTACTGATAACGCTGCCGAAGGCAGCGGGAACCCGAAACAGTTGGCTAAAGGTTTTAAGAAAATGCATTTTCACCCTGTTCTGAACTATTCTGAAAGTTTCAAATGTCTAGCTAGTCGGGAAGTTAGTTAAATAAATTTTCTGCCGAATCATATAAGCGCTGCCGAAGGCAGCGTGACTTGAAATAGTTGACTAAAATTATTAGAAAAATATATTGTCACCGTGTTGTGAGCTGTCCTGAAAATTTCAGGTATCTAGCTAGTCGGGAAGTTAGTTAAAAATCGATTGCAAGATTTGTCCCTGACAAACACACAAACAAACAAACCCACAAACGAACAAACAAGAATCGAAGTTAATAAAAACATGGTAAAAAGTGACATTTTAAAAGCATCTTTTCTAATAATTTTTTTTTTAATATCTTATCAAATGCTGGCCTTTAACGACCTTTACAGATTTCGACCTCATGTACATACAAAATTAATATTTCAATTCACATGCTCTTTACTTGGTATTTTAAAAACTTATAAGTTTATGCTATGGCTTTTCTTCTTGTAACTGAATTTAGATAGGTAAAACAAATTCACTTACTTAAGATTAAACTTCCACGACTTGAAAAACGATTTCTGAGTACAGAATCGAAACTAAGAGTCAATAAAAAATGTTTAACAGTTGCTGTTAAATTAGCCGTTAAACTAATGGTTACGAAATGTTCTTAAAAATCAATTACAACTTTCCTTTTTGAAATTTGTCTTGTGATTTATATTATTAAATTTTTTTATATTTTAAAAGCTTTTATTAGCTAACTGAAATATCCCTACAAAACAGATAAAAAAAAAAAAAAAAAACCCTCCCTCTGTCAAATCCAGAGACAGTCGAACTCAAATTTTCTCATAGACATCTTATTTATAAAGCATCTGAATAATTATTCTGACACTTTTATATGTATAATTCGAAAAAAGAAAGTAACCCACCGTCTAGGTTTCAGTAAATTATTTATAAAAATTTTACTTGATAAACTCAGTGGTGTGATACATTTTTTTTTTTTTCCTAACGTAGGATGCACAATTATTTTAAAGACAAGATGTAATTTCCAGTTCTGCAATTCATGATTGAGATATATTTTTTAAATTTTAAAATTCTCTCTACTAGTCACGAGTTAATTCCTATTTGAATGCCCATAATTTGTTGGCTCATCTCAAATCAGTTTTTGCTTCCCCCTGCATTATCAACGGACGTTGCAGAAGCAGTGTTACCAAATATGACGGATCTTTTATTCAATAATCACCTATAATGTTGAGATGTGATGTTTGATATACATAATAGTCAATAAATCTTCAAAGTTATTAGGCAGACGTTACAATTAGAAATTATTGGCGACTATTGAATAAAAAATCCGCCAGATCTGGAAAACAACGTCTCTGTGAATACAAAGTTTTTTGTATTCACATTTATACAACAAATGGATATACATTATAATTATACTCTTTCTAAACAAAGTATTTGTATCCATAGTATATAGACTGTACATATATGAATATTGGGTATATTTTTAAGAAATAAATAACATACAAATTGCGAAAGAAACGCCCACTGGCGGAGTTACAGATATTAAAATGACGTAAATCTACGTCAGCATAGCTGCCAATATTTGAATTTATTCCGGAGTATTTTTACCCCGCCTTTATTTCGTACCATTTATTTTTTAAAGGTAATTTTGTCTTATTTTATCGAAGTTATATATTGGAGAAAATTTTTCTATAAAAAAGTGGTGCGAAATAAAGGCGGGGCTAAAAGTACTACGGAATAAATTAAAATATTGGCAGCTATGCGTCAGCGGCCACAAAAGTGTTAAGAATGCTTAACTGTTGTGCAGTTGTCCAAATGAAAAAAAAAATACAATTTTTCAGAAATTTTCATTGAAGCACATTGTAATCGTCTAAATGTCTATTAAAATAAAATAAATAAATGAAATGAAAGAAGGTAAAGGCCTTCAAAATTGAAATTAGAAGATATCGAGACAAGTGAAAACTCGATTTCCTGCTTTGAATATTTTTGTACGAAATATTTTGAGAACATAACATAAAAAAGAAAAAAAGTCGGCGGAACCTGGGCATAACCAGTTATATATACCAGGAGTAACGTCACTTGGATTAACATCACCAGGAGTAACGTCCATTTTAGATGTTAATTAAATATTTGCCAACATTTTAATTTATTCCTGAGTATTTATAACCCCGCTTTTATTTCACACCAGTTTATTTACAGAATATATTTTTCTAATATATGACTGCACAAAAATAAGAAAAAAATTACTCTTAAAATAAAGGTAATATCAAATAAAGGCCTGGATAAAAATACTCCGGAATAAATTAAGATGTTGACAACTCTGCTAATTACCACGGGTAATACTGTATTAATGGCTTCATAGCTTCAATGAAACGTGTACTTTACTACATGATTTCAAAGTTAATATTAGAATAGGCATTACACGGGAGTGGCCTGACAAAAGGCACGCCACTGCTGGTATTTACCTCTTGGCCGCAATAGTTTATTTGGACATCGACCAAAATGTTATTCTAACTCTGTTTAAACTTGAATTATTTTCAGGTATATCTATGCTTTGTCTAGTTTTTGAGGCTAGGTAAATAAAAGCGATAAAGCTAAATGGAGAAAAAAAGTTTTCATTTTATTATTATTATAATTATTATTTACAGGATTGCAGATTTGCCTACTATTTCGGAGATTTGTTATCCCTATCTTTTTTACTTTCTTCTATATGTAATATAGAGAAAGTATTGGATTCGCGAAAATTTTTGACCTCCTTTTTTGACGGATCTACACGTTTTGGGGTGTCCTGAACACGAATTGATAGTTTTTAAAAAATGTCTGTCTGTCTGTCTGTCTGTGTGTGGTTTAGTGTTTTCACCGTATCTCACGAACCAATGAATGAAATTCAACCAAACTTGGTATATAGTTGGACCCTGGCGGGGCATTGTGCTGATTAGATTTGGGGATCAATAGCCCAGCAGGTGGCGCTGTGATCGCATTTTATGTAAATTTTTAACATGGCAGTATAGGACAAATTTTCGTATTTTTCACCGTATCTCACGAACCAATGAATGAAATTCAACCAAACTTGGTATATGGTTGGAACCTGACGTGGCATGGTGCTTATTAGATTTGGGGATCAATCGTCCAGCAGGTGGCGCTGTGATCGCAAAATTTCGTATTTTTCACCGTATCTCACGAACCGATGAATGAAATTGAACCAAACTTGGTGTATAGTTGAACCCTGACATGGAAAGGGTCTGATTAGATTTTGGGATCAATAGCTCAACAGGTGGCGCTGTGATCGCGTTTTATGCAAATTTTTAACATGGCAGCATAGGACAAAATTCCGTATAAATGGGCATAATGAGAGTTATTTTAAACTTGTGATTGTAAAATTAATATGAATTATTGATAATAGTAGTAGTTAACTAGGAAAAAAATTTTGTGCGTGTGGGGGCATCGGTTCCCCCCCTGGGGGGGAAGTACCCCCCCGGGGAAGTAAATTTTCAAGATGGGTATCTTTCGAATGGTCTCGTCAATACCTTTAAAACGAATGGTTGAACCATAAATCTGTGATAATTTAATACAAAGTTATCGATTTTTTTTACTTTTAACGAAAAAAAAACTGAAAAAAAAATCGTTTTTTTTTTTTTAAACGAAATTTTACCAAACTTGGTATTTAGTTGGTCCCCGACATAAACTGGTGCTGATTATATTTGGGGATCAATAGCTCAACAGGTGGCGCTGTGATAACATTTTATCTAAATTTTTAACATGGCAGTATAGGACAAAAATTCGTATAAATGTGCATAATAAGAGTTATTTTACACTTGTGATTATAAAATTAATATGAATTATTGATAATAGTAGTACGTAACTAGGAAAACAATTTTGTGCATGGGGGGGGGGGGGTAAATTTTGAAGATGGGTATCATTCGAAAGATCTCGTGAATACCTTTAAAACGAATGGTTGAACTATAAATCTGTGATAATTTAAAACAAAGTTATCGATTTTTTTAACTTTTAACAAAAAAAAAAAAAAAAAAAAAAAAAATTCGAAAAAAAATTCGTATTTTTTTTTTTTAAATATTGTTACTGATTGAATATGTATTACTTTTAACAACAACAAAAAAAAAAAAAAACTTAGAAAAAAAATCGTATTTTTTATTTATTTTTTATTTATTTTTAAATATTGTTACTGATTGAATATGTATAGGAAAATATAGAAGAAAGTCTTGTGGTGGCCACAACATACTAGTTTTTTAAAGCCATCATTTCTTTCTTTCTTTCTTTCTTTCTTTTTTTTTTTTTTTTAAAAGATTTTTTTTTTAATTATCATTTTATTGCAGTTTCTGTATTGAAGAAAATTATCCTACAAATAAAATGCTGGGAAATAAAGGCGGGGCTAAAAATGCTCCTAAATGAGTTATAAAAGTTGGTAACTCTGGGACTGTCATTACTAGTCTAAATGGTAAAAAAATAGATAAATTGTAATGTCCTTCAAAGTTGAAACGAGAAGTATTCGAGCCCAGAAAACCTTCCGCTTTGTGTTCAACACATTTTAGTGCGGAAATTTTTTGAAACATACCTCGCATAAATAAGAATCGGTGGGTGGAACCAGTCATATACCTCATGCAGAGCTCCAAGTCTCCACCGTTTTTTCACGACATTTTCAGGGATGAGAAATTTCCATACCTGCCAACCTTACCCAGAAGATTGTTAGTTCCCACCCTTTTTTGTATACCACTTAATTTTTAGAGTAATTCTCTTCAAATATATTTGCGATTAAATAAAAAGAAAAGTACTTAAAAAAAAAGACTGGTGTGAAAAAATTGGTGGAAAGGGGCGGGACTAACAGTCTTCCGGGTTAGATTGGTAAGTATGGATTTCCGATTTTTTATTTTTTTTTTTCTACTATTAGAGGTGGGCTGTATCTTATATTCTTGTATGTAATATAGTATATTCAATATACATTTGTATATTGAATATACTATGTTTGTATACAATATACATTTGATTAATGTATATTGTATATAGCACAAAATTTTAAAAAGTATTTGTATATTGTATCTAATATAAATTTTTCCTTTTATATTGCATATTTTACAAAATGTAATATATAATAAGCTTTGTCTCAAAATTTTTTCTAAGAAAAATCTCATCCCAGTTTCAAAACAAAATTTTTCGATGTACAGGAACTCAACTAAGATTTCTTGGGTTTCTTTCAAAAGTTGACTAACTGATTATTCACTCCATATATTTCTTGGGTATGGGCTGGACGGCGAGGAGAGTTGTGGTTAATGGAACTGTGGATGTGGATATTTTAAAGCTCTTTTGTAAATTACCGTCTTAAAATTATAAATTTTGCATAGGTGTGCATTAAAACAGAGCTACCAAGTATATGAACTTTCAAATCAGAAATGACACCAGTATTTTGAAATGGAAAATGTCATATATATTTTCGACGGTTGATATTACTGAAAACAGCTATAAAATTTTTCCGGTTTGAAGTCTTCCATCAACAACAGTATACGTCGCACCTGTGTTAAAAAATAACAATATTAAATGCATTGAAATTTGTTCCAAACTATTTAAATTTAAAAAATAAAATTCTAAGTGCATTATTATTATTTTTTTTGGAAAAATTTAAAAAATGCTTCAACATTGCTAATTTTAGACAAAAACTTATAATAAATATGCCTTCTTTATAAATATTTAAATAAGCCCGTGTACACATTTTAGCTTCTCTCTCAGTTTAAACTTTTAAAATGCAATTTAAACAGTTTATGAAATTTCACCATTCAAATATAAAAATATTTCTGATAAATAAATTTGTCAATTAGGATCTTTCTATATATCTATCTATCTATCTATATATATATTGAACTCCTCTTTTTAAATTTAAATAGTTAAAATATATATATATAATTTATACTGTTATATATTAACTGGTGCGAAAAAGAAGGCGGGGCTAACAATACTACGGAATATTAATTAGTATGTTGGAGAGTATGGTACTATACAATGTATTTGATTTTTTGGGGTGCGCGTATACAAAAAGGTTCAGAATTCCTGATGTAAAGTACGGAATCTTCGTGGAAACTTCATTTCAACATGACTTGTTGTTGAATTTATATTAAAATTTGAAAGTTAATTACATCAAAATATTAAATGAAGATTTTATCCGATCTTAAAATTATATAATGCTTTTACATAGCCTACTATACTCAGAGCCTGATTAAGGGGGGAAGCACACATTGGCCCCGTTCACAACCTCACTTTTACTGGGGTTGAATTCCCCAAATTCTCTCCAATTGAACCGGTTCCTCAAAAGAGGGGTTGATTACTAGGGTCAGAAACTACCCCAGTCGGGACTGGGGTTAATCCTTCTAAAACCCGTCTTTTACCCACAATTCCTTTCGGATGTAACTGTGCGCTGCGCCGTATTGGATTTAATTTACCTCTGTTCGCTGTCTTTCACTTATTTGCTTTTAATTTTTTTTGTTTTTTGTTTACTTGAAAGATGTCTAGCAAAATTATGCGTAATGCTCGTTGGTCTCAGGAAGAGACAAAAGCTTTGCTGAATTTAAGTTCACTGTTTATTTCAATAAAAAACCTCAATTACAAAAATAAATGAAGTTTGAATGCATTATTATTATTATTATTTTCTAATAATTTAACTGACTAATTTCAATTTAAGATTATCCATTTAATGCTACATAAAAATTATATTTTATTTTTTGTTAATAACCGACATTTCTAAGAGAGTAAAGACATACAGTATTCTTTGATTATTATTCGAAAAAAATACAGTAAAAGAGGGAAGTAATGAATGCAATAGAAAATATAAATAAATAAATTACAATTATTTGTCAAGTAAGATTTTATTAGGATGGTTTTACTTGTTTTAAAACTTATTGTTCTTTAAAAAATATATAATTATCTAAAGAAGTATAATGAATAAAAAACGGGAGCAACTCCCTGATGAATAAATTGGTGTTTTCAATGTACATTTAAAGATGATGATTTAGAAGTCGCATAATTGTACTTCTAGTGCATAAATAAAGATCCTTTTTTCTATTTATTACAGTTAAAAGAAAATATTACTTGAAATATAATAGAATAATAAAATATTTTCGCTTGTGCTTTTCATTCGTAAATTTATACACTACTTTTCCTTAAATGGCCGGACACTTACGATTTCAGACGCTTTGTCAAATATCTAGAAAAATTCTTGATGAATTGTCCTAAAACTCTCGGAGTGTAAAGAATATGCTAAATTCATACATATTTCAGCAAAAAAGTTTTCGCAAAAGCAACAAAGGGAGTGGTAAAAAATTAAAGAAAAAACAAAATGTTTGGGATTATCCTGTAAAAAGTAATGCTTTAGATACGGTCTGGCTGTAATATGTGATTATGATATACTGCCTACTGGGCGATTTACTGTGAATATAATCAGCACCAATTCATATGAAAATTTAAAGTTTTTCGGAATTCCACCCATTATTAAACGAGATACAGCGCCCACAAATTTTTTATAAACCATGCAAGACACACAGACAGGCATGCACTTTTAAAAATAGTCAAATTGTTGTCATGATATTTCAAAACGTGTAAATGCATCGAAAACCAGAAGTCAAAAATTTTCTCGATTGTAATATTTTCTTCTTGCGAATAGAAAAAATAATAAAAATAATTGTTTTTATCAACTTCAGAATTTATAGAAAGTAATCTAACCTCTTGCCAATTCATTTTATATTTGCGATAATCATAAAAAAATATTTCTTATAAATTTTATTTCTTTTTCAACTTTAAATAAGAAAATTATTTCTGTCTGTTATGTAATTTTGTGGAATGGAAAAAGAAAAATGTAGGACTATTTAACGCTAAAATTCTTCTTTATTTTATTTCCTTGCAGAGAGTCTTCGATTATGATCCGAATAATTGTTTTAATACTGAAATTAAATCATCTTTAAATTTCAAATTTTTGCACTGATAATATTGTATTACTATATATATATATTATATTATATATATATATATATATAATTATTATTATTATTATTATTATTATTTTAATATCAATTCACTAAACAAAAACCTATCTCAACATTTTTCAAAGATAAAATCATGATTGTGGTAATTATTTTACTAAATACAGTCGGCAGCAAAAGTATCCGAGCACTAGCAAAAATTCTTGCATAAAAAATGTGCATTTAATACTGTTTTGTTAAATAAATCCTTGTCGAATCATATTCCTAGACTGGCTAAAAACAGGATTCGATAAGGATATATTTAACAAAACTGTACCAAGTGTACTTTTTTTATATAGGGATTTTTGCTAGTGCTCGGATACCTTTGCTGCCGACTGCATTTTTTTTTTTTTTTTTTTTTTTTTCTGTACATCTATAACTAACATCAATAGAATTTATGCGAATGTTTTGGTTTGTGAATTAAAGGGACATCTCATTTAAAGGGACCTTACTTCTTTCTTTCCCCATTGAAAACCGGTTGTCACCCTCTTCATCCTTATTCCGAGATAGATAGTTGTAAACGGACAAAACAGAAAGGGGGATTAAAAGAAGCATCGTTAAAATGCGGGTTGATTTTAGGCGAGGTTGTAAACGGAGCCATTATCTCCGCTCTCGCCGGAATATTTTTACAATTATTTTTTACTTCATGTCATAGAAATTCCACGCTTTGACGAGGAAATATTTTTTATAAAAAATGAACGGTGTAAAACAATCCAATTTACTCACCGTTATTAGACACCAGGATTCTTTTAAAATAATTTTTAATGAGAATTTTCTGTTTATTATAGGAGGAAAGTATTTGTTAAAAAATAACGGTGTAAGTATAAATAATGTGTGCTTCCCCCTTAATCAGGCTCTGACTATACTAGATGTCTTTCGCGTATCTCGGAAACTTGGCGGTAGACAGCACCAACTGGTACAGATTGAGCGACTTTTTTATTCAACAGCCACCAAAAACTTTTTAAAGTGAGATATGATACACATAAAAGGCGAATTGAATCGAAGAAACGCCGATTAAATATATCATTTATCACTTTTTAAAATTATTGTTGACAGTTGAATAAAAAAGTCGGGCAATCTGTACCAGGTGGCGCTGTCTACAGCTTGAACTGTTGCCCAGTTTCCTAGCCACGCGGAAGACATCTAGTGTAGGAGGCTATGACTTTTATCCTTTCAAAATAAAATGTAAAAAGTGACATTTTAAAAACTTCTTTTCAAATACATTTTTTTAAATATCTTATCAACTGCTGGTCTTTTACGACTTTTACAGATTTCGATCTCATGTACATACAAAATAAATATTTCAATTCACATGCTCTTCTCTATTGTTGAAGTTAGTTGGCAAAAATTAAGGAGACATAATAATTTCTATAATCATTGTTTTGATTAACATTATAATATCATTAAAGTAAGACATGCCAATGGTTATATATTGGAGAAAATTTTTCTATAAATAAAGTGGTGCAAAATAAAGGCGAGGCTAAAAGTACTACGGCATAAATTAAAATATTGGCAGCTATGCGTCAGCGTTCGCGAAAGTCTTAAGAGTGCTTAACTGTTGTGCAGTTGTCTGAATGCAAACAAAAACGTACTAGCTTTCAGAAATTTTCTTTGAAGCACTTGTAATCGTCTAAATGTTTAATAAAATAAAATAAATAAATGAAATGAAAGAAAGTAAAGGCCTTCAAAATCGAAATTAGAAGATATGGAGCCAAGTGAAAATTCGGTTTTCTGTTTTGAATAGTTTTGTACGAAATATTATAAGAACATAACATAAATAAGAAAAAAAGTAGGCGGAACCTGGGCATAACCAGTTATATACCAGAAGTAACGTCACTTGGGTAAAGTCCACTTTAGATGTTAAATAAATAGTTGCCAACATTTTAATTTATTCTTGAGTATTTATAACCTCGCTTTTATTTCACACCAGTTTATTTATAGAATGTATTTTTCTAATATATGACTGCACTAAAATAAGAAAAAAATTACTCTTAAAATAAAGGTAATATCAGATAAAGGCGGGGATAAAAATGCTTCGGAATAAATTAAGATGTTGTCAACTCTGCTAATTACCACGGGTAATACTGTATTAATGACTTCATAACTTCAATGAAACGTGTAATTTACTACATGATTTCAAAGTTAATATTAGAATAGGCGTTACACGGGAGTGGCCTGACAAAAGGCACGCCACTGCTGGTATTTACTTCTTGGCCGCAATAGTTTATTTGGACATCGATCAAAATGTTATTCTAACTCTGTTTAATCTTGAATTATTTTCAGGTATATCTACGTTTTGTGTAGTTTTTGAGGCTAGGTAAATAAAAGCGATAAAGCTAAATGGAGGAAAAAAAGTTTTCATTTTATTATTATTATAATTATTATTGTTATTATTTACAGGACTGCAGATTTGCCTACTATTTCGGAGATTTGTTATCCCTGCAATTTTTTTTTTTTTTTTTTTTTTTTTTTTTTTTTTTAAGATTTTTTTATTATTATCATTTTATCGCAGTTTCTGTATTGAAGAAAATTATCCTCCAAATAAAATGCTGTGAAATAAAGGCGGGGATAAAAATTCTATGAAATGAATTATAAAAATTGGTAACTCTGGGACTGTCATTAATAGCCTAAATGGTAAAAAAATAGATAAATTGTAATATCCTTCAAAGTTGAAACGAGAAGTTTTTGAGCCCAGAAAACCTTCTGCTCTGTGTTCAACACATTTTTGTGCGGAATTTTTTTAAAACAAACCTCCCATAAATAAGAATCCGTGGGTGGAACCAGTCATATACCTCATGCAGAGCTCCATGTCTCCACCGTTTTTTCACGCTTTCAGAGATGAGAGATTTCCATACTTGCCAACCTTACCCAGAAGATTGTTAGTTCCCACCCTTTTTTGTACACCACTTAATTTTTAGAGTAATTCTCTTCAAATATATTTACGATTAAATAATAAGAAAAGTACTTAAAAAAAAGACTGGTGTGAAAAAATTGGCTTAAAGGGGCGAGACTAACAGTCTTTCGGGTTAGGTTGGTAAGTATGGATTTCCGGTTATTTTTTGCTAGTGTTAGAGGTGGACTGTATCTTCTATACTTGTATGTAATATAGTATATTCAATATACATTTGTATATTGAATATACTATGTTTGTATACAATATACATTTGAATATTGTATAGTGTATACATTACAAAATTTTAAAAAGTATTTGTATATTGTTAAAACCCGAATAAACTACTACGTCAGAAACGCCAAAAGAAAAATATTTGCGATATATACATGTGTTTCGGTAGCCTTAAGCATACCATCTTCAGTGCAAAAAGAATTCTGAATCTGGAGAAGTGCTCGTATATGTTGGAGAGGGACCGAATTTAGTTCAACCAATAGGATTACGGGCAAGGTGGAGTGTGTGGCCAATAGGAATTTAGGAATGTTAGCTGTGTAAACAGTAGAAAAATTATGAAAATGTGGACTGAATGTAAAATTTCCAACAATCAGACAAATAGGGAACAGCGAAATCACAATTTACAAGGTTTTTAAAATTTTTATAAATATGAAAAGCTTCAAAGAAATCGAGTTCATGAATGGATTTAGGTCTGCAAATTATTTTAGCTGAATTAAATTTAATATTATGATTTTCCTCCCAGCAATATTTAGAAATAGCCGATTTATTGGTTTCTTGTTAGCGGACGTAATTCATATGCATATCAATGAGATCTTTTAACTGAGAAAAGATGAGTTTATTGGAAGGCGAAAATATTATTTTAAAATCATATTGTTTGAGAATTTTATCTATGGTTAGACAGGATTTAGGAAAATAGGGTAAAACAATACTGATATTAGAAGAGACTGATTTAGTAGACGAAATACGAGGGAGCTGTAATTTTTGGATGGCTTTGTCTACAATGGAAGGGTCATAACCTCTGTCAATTGCAATGGCTTTCAGGTATTTAATTTCAGATTTTAATAAAATAGGATTTGAACAAATATTAAGGGCACGGTTTACAAAAGCAGCCATTTTTTGTTTAGGTGGGTGACATGATCGCGCATGGGGAGGAAGGGAGACTGCAAAATTTTTACGATAGACGGTGGCAGAGCCTGATTAAGGGGGAAGCACACATTATTTATACTTACAGCGTTATTTTTTAACAAATACTTTCCTCCTATAATAAACAGAAAATTCTCATTAAAAATTATTTTAAAAAAATCCTGGTGTCTAATAACGGTGAGTAAATTGGGTTGTTTTACACCGTTCATTTTTTATAAAAAATATTTCCACGTCAAAGCGTGGAATTTCTATGACATGAAGTAAGAAATAATTGTAAAAATATTCCGGTGAGAGCGGAGATAATGTGTGCTTCCCCCTTAATTAGGCTCTGGTCGGTGGTTGAAAATCCACTTACAGTGCGAGAGACGAGGGTATCAAGAAATGGAAGGGAGCCATTATTTTCTATTTCTCAATTTAAACTTTTAAAATTCAATTTAAACAGTTTATGAAATTTCACCATTCAAATATAAAAATATTTCTTATAAATAAATTTGTCAATCTGGATCATAAAATATATATATATATATATATATATATATATATATTTGGGATTCTACTTTTTAAATTTAAATAGTTAAAATATATATATAATTAATACTGTTATATATTAACTGGTGTGAAAAAGAAGGCGGGGCTAACAATACTACGGAATATTCAATAGTATGTTGGAAAGTATGGTACTATAGAATGTATTTGATTTGTGGTGTGGGCGTATACAAAAAGATTCAGAATTGCTGATGTAAACTACTGAATCTTCGGGGAAACTTCATTTCAACATGACTTATTGTTCAATTTATATTAAAATTTGAAAGTTAATTACATCAAAATATTAAATGAAGATTTTATCCGATCTTAAAATTATATAATACTTTTACATAGCCTAATATACTAGATGCCTTTCGCGTGGCTCGGAAACTTGGCGGTAGACAGCGCCACCTGGTACAGATTGAGCAATTTTTTTATTCAACAGCCACCAAAAATTTTTAAAAGTGAGATATGATATACATAAAAGGCGAATGGAATCGAAGAAACGTCGATTATATATATAATATACCACTTCTTAAAATTATTGGTAACAGTTGAATAAAAAAGTCGGGCAATCTGTACCAGGTGGCGCTGTCTACCGCTTGAACTGTTGCCGAGTTTCCTAGCCACGCGGAAGGCATCTAGTGTAGGAGGCTATGACTTTTATCATTTCAAATTAAATGTAAAAAGTGACATTTTAAAAGCATCTTTTCAAATATTTTTTTTTTTTAATATCTTATCAACTGCTGGTCTTTTACGACTTTTACAGATTTCGACCTCATGCACATACAAAATTAATATTTCAATTCATATGCTCTTCTCTATTGTTGAAGTTAGTTGGCAAAAATTAAGAAGACAATAATTTCTATAACCATTGTTTTGATTAACATTATAATATCATTAAATTAAGACATGCCAATGGTGTTTCCATTGTACTTATTTATATGTCCAATCGATACAAAATTTAATTAAAAGTATTTTATGTTCAACAGAAATACAATAATTGGTATAAAACTAATTTCCCTGAAATATAGATATAATAAATAAATGGCTTTACCTTTACTGGGCATTTTAAACACTTATAAGTTTATGCTATGGCTTTTCTTCTTGTAACTGAATTTCTAAATTTAAATAGGTAAAACAAATTCGCTTACTTCAGATTAATCTTCCACAACATGAAAAACGATTTCTGAGAGCAGAATCGAAACTAAGAGTCAATAAAAAATATTAAACAGTTGCTGTTAAATTAGCCCTTAAACTAATGGTTATGAAATGTTCTTGAAAATCAATTACAACTTTCCTTTTTGAAATGTGTCTTCCGATTTATATTATGAAAATTTTATTATATTTTAAAAGCTTTTATTAGCTAACTGAAAAATCCCTACAAAACAGATTAAAAAAAAAAAAAAAAGGAGTTAATATCTCTACTGGTTTGTGTGCAGGGACGCCCGAAAGCAACATTGTGTTTTTTGAGAGGTATTTCTATAAACCATATTTTAATACCTTTATTGTACACAAATCTTAATGAAATTGAAATATGTTATTCAAATGCACTATCAGATGTTTCATATTTAAAATGGCGTAAATACCACCACTAGTTTGTGTACACCACCACTAGTTTGTGTAAAAACCCTTCACGAGAATGATTTTTTTTTTTGCAAACCACGTTCAATTCTATCAAACCTTTCGATAGTTATGAATTTTTAAAATGTTTACTGACTTATAGGATACCCGGTACATTTATATGTTTCTCTTCTTAAAAAAAAAAAAAAAAAAAAAAAAAAAAAAAATCAATTTAGTTCATTATTCTGTTCATTTACAGTTAAAGTAATAAGAGTAAGTTTTGTTCAGTATTAGAAATAAAATAACCCCGAATTAAACGAGTAAGTAATAATAATAATTCTAAAATTTTTGTGCGTAGAAATAGAACTTATTAAAGGGCACGCAAGGAAAAAGTAATCATTACATATCTGTTTCTGTTTTATTTAAAAAGACACGCATTAAGTTTGTAATCCAATACCTGCATTTTTACGACCAAAGTAGTGATACTAAAAAAATATTTCATTATTAAAAAATATTTAAAAAAGGTTTTCTAAACTGATAGAATTGTTTTACTGACACACTTAAAGTAAGAAAGCGATTTTTTTAAGATCCTCTAAAAATCAAAATTTCAGCAAAAAATTTAAAAGCTAAAACGGGCGAGCAGATTCCATCAAAGTTGGTATGTTGACGATTTATGTGAATAAAACAATTTTTTCAAGGAAAATAAAAAGTTCAAAAATGTCCACCAGATGACGCTTTGCATGAAAAGATGGCGAAATTAACAAACGTAATGAACAACACGAGATTAAAAATTAATCAATAAACGTTGAAATTGATTATGCATTGCATATGAGTTATGAGTCTCTTTCTTTGTTATATTTTTTAATATTCTATGCAAGAAAGCGCCATCTACTGGACACTTTTGGATTAAAAAAATTCTTGCGATCATATGAATCGTCTGTTAGTCCGTTCAAGATAAACTGATGCCAGAAGTAAACAAACGAATTACCAAGTATTTCATTTTTTTGTGCCTTTCCTGCGGAAATGGAGACTTTGTTGTTCAGAAAAAAAAAATGTGTTGAGATTAACCCCTTAGGAAAACCCCCTCTAAACAATGAAGAGCTCGTTAAAAGATAAAACTATCCCACCACCTTCTTCTTTATGTGTTTTGGTGTTTATGAAAAACACTTGTAATTTACCAATAAAATACCCCTTAAAGTAAGAGAAAGTCGTTAAGGTAACAAAAGAAGAGGTGAGAAAATGCTAACAAAAGAAGAAAAAGAATGAGCATCTTTTGCTGGCGTCAGCAATAACAGAGACGTTAAGCGCAGTTCCCACTGCGGTTGGTTGGAGGTTGTTTCGAGCGGCGCTATTCAGAATCATTTGATGTGGTCAAGCGGTTGGAGGTGGTTCGACGGGTTGGTTCGAAGGGAGAAGTCCCAGGCTCTTACCCCCAGCTGAGATAATTGAGGGGCCAGAGGCAGATATCTTTGTCAATTTTGCATGCTTTCCTTTGAAGTAACTGCGCAATCTGATATAAAATAAGTTACAACTGATGACAAGGCATTTGGCTCTTTGTGTCGGGAGCTTGATTAATGGTTTTTTGAACCTCGAAGTTTCAACCCTAGTGGAAACCAGCCTTTAGACATGTCGCTAAATAACATGTAGCTTTTTCCCTTTCGGTATCAAATTAAGTTGAATAGACTTACATACCAAATTTGGTGGTAATCCGTGCGCTTTTTTTAGATGCAGGATGCTTATAGCAGAAGTTTAATTATAACCATCTTGTATTTTTCAGCATTTTTATTGCATAATAGAAAGAGATAATCCCCAAATTTCTATAAAAAATTATTTAAACATATCACCTATATACCAAAGTGGGCATGGTAAAAACCAAATAGTTTTAACCACGGGTTAAACTAGAATTCCAAATGATCCCCCCCCCCAAAAAAAAAAAAGAAAAATTATTAGTGCGGAGGACTATTAGTCTCAATCTACGGATTTTTACGGTACCAGTTCTACGATAGTTGGACATTTATCGAAATCAAAAATTCATCGAAAATGTAATTGAATAATTTGAAAGCGATGCTATAATTTGAAAAAAAAAAAAATCTAATAGTCCTCCATACTAAACCAGATTCTGCTTTTGCCAGAATTTCATCAAAATCTTTTTTTTTTTTTTTTTTTTTTTTGAGGGGGAATGTTGAGAAGGTGGAAATGTTTATATTTTATTAATATTTTACGCCAAAGCCGCTAGTAGGAAATGCTGATCGTCTGCTTTTAATTTTGTTATTTTCTATACATAAAAACAAATATTCTGTTAAATTATTAAAACATTTTATTAATGTTACTGCGCAAGCACTCGGTTATTGTTCTTTTTTCTCTCCAAATAATTTTTAATTTTTATTCTATTGCCCTGTAACCGCTCTGGGAGCAAACAAAAATGTATATTGTAAAAAAAGACTTTCCCTACGTGAACGCTGTGGCTGTGAGGTAAAGCTCCGCGCTACGAACCTAAAGGTCTAGCGTTCGAGCCCAGTCAGGGGAGATTTTTTAAAAATGGTTTTTGTTTAATTCTAAATTATTTTAATTAAAGATTTCAATGTATGTAAATATTATGGTGTGTCACTTACACGATTTTCTCTTACCCTGCATTTTAATACTAAGATAGATATTTTGTGCTTTTTAGTTCCCATTTCTATAAAAGCGTGGTTCTTTAATTTTTTAAAACTATAATATTATTCCATTGAAATTTCATTTTTTTTTTTTTTTTTTTTTTTTTGTAAATGTCTTTTACTTTGAATAAAAATTATTTCTGTTGTAACCCTACTTAACAGAAGATTTTATTTATGCGTGACTGTAATAAAGTTTTTATTTATATGTATACATTTATATATATATATAATATCTAGCACTTGCAGAAGGAAACTTTAACTATTACCCACTTTCTAAATTAAAAAACTGGTGTGCAATAAATATTTAAACTTTAAAACTTCTTTCCACACCATAAAATCAATATAAGCACAATCAATACAAGCTTGTACTGATTTTATTGTGTGTGAAGAAGTTTTAAAGTTTAAATATACTAACTTCAACTATATTAATGAGTTTAAAAATGCTAAAAAAAAAAGAATGTAAGTGGTAAATGAAGTAAAAAAAAAAAAAAAAAAAGACCAGGGAACGCCAAGTTACATTAGATAAGCACAAGATACGGGGTAAACGGCAAATTTCTATAATTGTTTTCATGTTGTTTAATCGTCGAAAATATATGAGACATTTCCCTTTAAAATAATACTGGTGATAAATCCGATTTAAAAATTAAAAACGTCGGTAGATATGTAATTGAAGTGTTTTCATTTTTGAGTTTATTTAAAAGAGGGTGTTTAAAGAGTTTTAAAGAGGTCTTTAAAACTGGATATTTGTCATAACAAGGTAATTAAAACCTATCTATCGTATAATCTATATGCTATAAAATCTTTTTGTAAAAAAAATAGAACCTACTCCAAAAAGCAACTATTATTCAATCAACTGAAAATAAAAGAACACGGACATAAAATGAAACTGTAAATTGCGCCTAAAAGTGTAAAATAATTTTCTTCGCCAAACAACCTAAACATTACAATTAATCATAACTTTTGAAGTCGGCGCAAAATTAAATCTCATTTGCATAATTTAATAGCCAAAAGTATTGAGCAACTTATATGAAAACCCCAAACAGATATCGTGTAAATTCAAAAAGTTATGAGAGATAGAATGAACAGAATTTCAATTCTCCTCCAAAAAAAAAAAAAAAAAAAAAAAAAAAAAAATGATGATAGGGGTTTTTATAAATATTTATTTACAATCAGCGAACACTGTTTTACTATCGTGCATTGATTTAATCAAAATAAAAATGTGACTAAAACCCCTTATAGTTTAGTTTTTATTTTGAGAGAACTGAAATTCTGTTCATTCTAACTCTCATAACTTTTTGAATTGGCACGATATTTGTTTGGGGTTTTCATATAAGTTGCTCGATAGTTTTGGCTAATAAATTATGCAAATGTAATTTTTTAAAAGCTAGCACATGCGTAGTTAAAAATTATTTAGTAAAAATTCTCATATTTCGTAAGATATTTAATCATTTTGCATTCTGATTGCAGTATGCTGTGTTTAATATAGTATGTCAAATTTTCTAAAAATGTCTAAGCACTGGGTCTATTAGCCTACGTGTTATAATTAAAAAGTGGAACTTTTTTTTTTTTTCAATTAAAAAAAAGCTGTTATATCTCCCCTAATATATGTCGTAGCTTCATAAAAAAAAAAAAAAAAAAAAAAAAATTATGCAGATAATGAGAAAAATTTTCATAATCACATGCTTTAGCCAAAACGCCTTTAAAGAATTGCTTTTACAGGGTGATCCAAAACATTTTAACTATTGTTTAATTTTTTACTGGTCTCCTTTTCCTCTTCATGATACAACTTTTGCTGAAATATATGAGGTATAACATGTTCTTTACACTAATAAAGTTTCAAGATGATTCCTCAAGAACTTTTTAGGTATTTGACAAAACGTCTAAATTCGAAAGTGCCCAAATACTTATTGGTAGATAGTGTATAAACTAGACTAATTCATTGTTTTCACTAACATGGATATGCAATAACCTGAATTTAATTAGATGATGCAGCAGAACTTCATATCAGAAAGTACAAAGTTTGTTACTTGCATATAATTACAGAAAGTAAATCACAGTCTACAAAAAAGCAGAAAAATCTCATCCCTGTTTATTATTATTCCTTTAAATTCTTTTTAGACGAAGTAATAATTAATATTGAAATAATTACTTTTTTTAACCGACTTCAAAAAAGAAGGAAGGTTCTCAATTCAAACCGTATGTTTTTTTTATGTTTGTTAGCTCATAACTTCTGAACGGATGCTCCGATTTTGATACTTTTTGTTTCGTTGAAAAGATCTTGGTCTACAATAGGTCCCATTGTAATATCTTTACGATCTAAAGAAAATACAGGGTGCCCAAAAAAATCAGTCCCGACTCTTTTAACTGCTAAACGGCTGCAGCTATAGTGATAAAAATGGTATGTAAGTATAGCAAAGCGGCCATGCAGTACAAGGTTAAACCGCTTGCAGCGCCACCTGGTGGAAAATAGCGGAGTTAGTGTTCCTATCTCGAAAACAGTTCTAAAGAAAAAGTGAATTACAAAGCTGAAGAGTACCACCGATTTAGTACAAAAAGATAGATAAGACATTCATGCTAACGTTCCTATCTCGGAAACGGTTCAAGGCAGGGGAGAAAGTGAATTATAAATTTGCAGAGCATCATCGATTTAGTACGAAAAGATAGTTTTGACACTGATGCTAAAAATACAAGGCTAAAAACGTAAATTTTTTTGTTCGCAATTTCTTACACTATACACACTTGAGCTACATTGCTCACGTTGTAGCGTAGCTGGTGAGACATACGCTATATAGTTCAAAATACGGTTACTTGATACTTTTTATTTTGTTGTAGAGATCTTGGACTGAAGTAGGTCCCATTATAACATCTTTACAATCGAAAGAAAATAAAGCGCCATCTGGTGGAAAACAGCCGAATTAGCGCTCCTATCTCAAAAACGATTCAAGATGGGAGAAAAGTTAATTACGAAGTTGTAGAGCATCATCGATTTACTACGAAAGGACAGTTTTTAGACATTATTGCTAAAAATAGAACGCTTAAAACGTGCAGTTGTTTGTTCGCAATTTCCTACACTGTGCATACACTTGAACTACGTTGCACACTTTGCAGCGTAGCGGATGACACGTATACTCTGTGTTTCAAAGTACTGTTACTGTAAGCGGTCACATCGATTAGCGCAAAGTTGTTTTCAACCAACTTCAAAAAGGAGGGTGTTCTTAATTCGAGCTATGTGTTGTTGTTGGTGTTTGTAAGCTTATAACTTCGTAAGAGATGCTCTAATTAACCGACTTCAAAAAGGAAGAGGCTCTCAATTCAAAGCGTAAGTTTTTTGTTTTTGTTTGTTAGCTCATAACTTCTGATCAGATGATCCGATTTTGATACTTTTTCATTTATTGTAAAGGTCTTGGTCTTAAATAGGTCACATTGTAAGATCTTTACGATCAAAAGAAAATACAGGGTGCCCAAAAAAGTCAGTCCCGACTCTTTTAAGTGCTGAACAGCTGCAGCTATAGTCATAAAAGGGGTATGTATGTATAGTAAAGTGGGCATGTGCTACGCGATTCAACCGCCTAAAGCGCCACCTGGAGGAAAAGAGTGGAGTTAGCGATCCTATCTCGAAAACGTTTCAAGACAGGGGAAAAAAAGTGAATTATAAAATCGCAGAGCATCATCGATGAAGTACGCAAAGATAGTTTAGACATTAATGCTAAAAACAGAACGCTTAAAACGTGCATTTGTTTGTTCACAATTTCCTATTTTGTGCACACTTGAAATACGTTGCATATGTTGTAGCGTAGCGGGTGACATTTATGCTACGTAAAATTCAAAGTACGGCTATTGTAAGTAGTCACATCGATTAACGCATAGACGTTTTAAACCGACTTCATAAAGGAAGAGGTTCTCATTACAAACCATGTTTCTCGTTGTTGTTGTTGAAATTTGTTAGATTATAACTTCGTAAGAGATGATTTAATTTTTAATACTTTTTCTGTTGTCGTAATGATCTTGGCTAAAATAGGTTTCATTATGATTTCATTAAGATATAAACAAATTACAGGATACTCACAAAAGTCTGTTCTCACTCTAACTGCGGAACGCATGCAGCTACACTGGTAAAAGCAGTATGTAAGTATCGATGTTGAAACTTCTCTCCGTCAGCTGCAATGCATATTTTGCTCTTTGTTTGAACTTTACGCTGCGCAATTTCCAGCGCAGCGGTCTTATTCACTATAAAGTTCAATATATATGCCTAAGAGAATTTTCGGTTACGAATACAGCGTATCCGTTCTTTACATTTCTAAAGACTTTTTAATTTAACGTATGTTCGTTCAATAGATAGTTTTTTTCTCATATCCGATAAAGGTAAAAAAAGTGACAGAACTTAAAAATGCGGCATTTGAGAAAAATCAACTTAAAAATAACTTGACTAGAATAAAACTGGCATAACTGTCTCTCAAGTGGATAACTTTCTAGATGGAGATGTAACTTTTTTGTTCACATTGGGTACATTTTATGTATTTTTCAGAGACATAAACCATTTTTTGAGTAATGTTATTTTCTTGGAAGTTGTGATTTGTGAAACTTCCGTCGAACGTCTTCTGTTGCTCTGCTATATAAATAAGTTTTCACTGAAAAGAGAAAAATAAAATCTTTTTGTAAAAAAAATAGAACCGACTCCAAACAAGAAATACTATTCAAACAACTAAAAATGAAAGAAAATTGGCAGAAAAGGGAACTGTAAATTGCGCCTAAAAGTATAAAATAATTTCCTTCGCCAAACAACCTATAACACTACAATTAATCATAACTTTTGAAGTCGGCGCAAAATCAAATAAATATTGATACCTTTATTCAATACAAAAATCAAATCCTATTCAAAATACACCTCTCACATTGTTACCTGCAAAACGCAGCCGAAAACTACTTTGATTCAAGAAAACAAATAAGATTTCTTAAGCAGCAAAAGTTGCCGAAGATGCTGGTATCTGAGGTCCTTGGTGAAAGCAAAATCGCAAAATTATCTGGCAAACATGTTTAATTTCTTTCGGATATCATGATTATTTTGATAAGGTATATCAAGAGAGTAATTAAGAATATGAAACAACACATCGTTCAATATATATTATGAAAATATATACATCTTGCGTGTATATTTTTGCCTTACGTTTTGATTGCCAAGTCCAAAAGCCACCAAGGTTGAAATTTATAAGTTATACCAAATTTACAAAGGAAACTCTAACTTCGTAGAAACATAAATACCGCATTGTGAAGAATGTTCACTGTTCTATGTAGATGCTACTAATGGACCAATTGTATACAGTGATAAAATAATAAAGGAAACAGGAAAATGGATCATTCGAGACAACAGCATTTGTTGCTACCGATCTAAAGACAAACCTTTAAAAACTAATAAAATTTTATTTAATTTTGCGCCGACTTCAAAAGTTATGATTAATTGTAGTGTTATAGGTTGTTTGGCGAAGGAAATTATTTTATACTTTTAGGCGCAATTTACAGTTCCCTTTTCTGCCAATTTTCTTTCATTTTTAGTTGTTTGAATAGTATTTCTTGTTTGGAGTCGGTTCTATTTTTTTTACAAAAAGATTTTATTATATATAAATTTATTAATAGATACTATGTATTTATTTTTTTTAATTATTATTACAGAAAGAATGGCAATTTATAATTTACAAATTTGTATTTGCATAATATTTTACAAATTTGTAAAAAGGGACAGAAATGTGAAAAAATATACTTATAAAAACCTTCCTCCCCCACAGTTTTTTTGTTTCTAATATTACATTATAGTATGGGACCATTGCAAAGGTCGGTGAGAAGAACGAATGTTTTTCTTTAGAACAATTTGTGACGAACGAAAGGTCGTCACAGCTCTATCTTAGATTAACTTAATTAATTTATGAAGTGAGCACGAGACTTGAATTATGCTTATTTGACTTTACTGAATTAGATAATGAAATAACGACAAAGTCAGATTTATAAAATAAAAATAGAGCTTTTATTTTGAGCTTAAAGAAAAAGGTGGGCGTTGGACTATATCACATTTAGCACTTTTATAAACTAAAAGGGCAGCCTTCATAAACACTTTTAACTTTACTTAATTAACCACAAACGATCTCAACCACTTCATTTAACTCTTTTACTGCTCACGACTTAGTAATCTTTCGGTAGTGGGAGGATTCCCTTACCCGCTATACTACTCGACTTACTATCTCCTACTATAGCCGCTAACAACTAACTCCTTTAACTTCCAACTACTTCCAATTCATTATCACTAACTCTCTTCTAAGCAACCTCTAACTGCTTCCCCCTAAGCAGCTAACATTCTCTCTCGGCTACCTCTTCTAAGCCACACGCAACTAACTTACTCTTACTCTAAGCAGCTACCAACTAACCTCCTCTAACAAACTTCCTTCTCCTTTTATATAATTCACTTTCCAAAATATTAACATATTACAATTTCGTTCATCCTAGGAACTAACTCCATTCATCAACTGAATCCTAAACTCTTCACATTCACGTGTTGTTCATAAAGTGCGAACTTCGTTTGCAGCGTTACGCTAATATATCATTACCTCACAGTTCCTCCACAAAAGAAAAAATTTCACGTAAAAATCCCCAACGGGTTTTTACCCGTGAAAATTTTAAAGGTATTGTTATGCTATACAACTGAAAAATAGCCGCAGTTACTTACTGCTTAAAATTAAACTCCATAATACTTTAGAAAAAGAGGGGGGAAACTTAAACTCCATAATACCTTAGAGAAAGAGGGGGGAAATCGTAAATTAAACTGCCTAACAATAACTATTGGCTTTTAAAATCTAATAAGGGAAAAAAAAATAAGAGCGCCGGGCTTAAAAACCGTCCACTTAGGAAAAAATTATAAGAATTTTAAGCTCACTCAGCCTAAGGTAGTTTACGACGGAAAATCCTTTGCACTCACAATTAGTTAAAAAGTCCAACGTTTTACAACGGGGAATTACAAGAACGTCTTTCCTTAAATGGAAAGGAGAAAAATTCATGAATTGAAAAAATTTTAGTACAAAAAGGATCGCTTAAACAAAAAATGCGATCATTAATTATTCAATTTAACTTGTAACATTAAGTACTTAACTTTAGCACCTTGTAACATTAAGGAAATCATTTTTATTGGCAAAACTTGAAAGTGTATAAAAAAAAAATTAAAGTCCAGTTGTCCACTATCAGATTGATCTTGAAAGAATCCCGCTGGTATGCTTCCAAGAAAGCACTTTTTCTGCTTCCGAAATCCAAAGTCTTTGGCAAATGTCCAAAAATACCTCCTTCTGCATTTCAAAGTAACTATTGAAGAAACCAGACTGGATTTTCAGATTAACGACTGTACGGAGGGTTTGAATCATCAGAGGACTTCTAAAATACAAAATTCTTTTGAACGTATAATTCAAAATAGAAAGTAAACTACCACTTGTATATAGATAAATGACATTAATTTTATAGATAAGCAATATTCCCACCTAGCTATTCGCATACGAAAAAAAACGAAATTGTTAGTTTATTAAGGTTAGTCGTTAAGCACGAATTTATATGAAAGATAGCGAAAAAAAAATTCTCTTTACCCCATACTAATATATACATACATTGACTTTTAGTGCATACAAAAGTTTACAATAAGAAATAGTCATTTTATACAATTTATAAGACATTTAGCAAAAACATAGATGAGGAATATATATATAAAAATGTTCAAAAAGTTTTTCAAAACTGCAGTTGATGGCTGTGAATAAAAAAAAACATTAGAGTACATACATATAGATCATGTAAAAACTAGAGGGGGGAAATTTTATCTACAAAAAGGTAAGGAAAAATTTATCGTACTAATCACTGCTGGTGATGGCTATGAATAAAAAAAACATTAAAGTACATACATGAATATATTATATACAGAAAAAAAATTTATGACATGTAAACAAAACATGTAATTTCGGGAGTTGAAAGTTCATGCTAAAAGTTTAAATTTTGAATTTTTAAATTTTAGAAAGTTCATGTCTTTCAGATAATGGTTGAAAGTCCAAAAGACTTCAGTACATGTCCTAGATTTTATGACTGCTCTGCTAGAAATACAGTTTATAACGGAAACAATAATAAACCATAGCACCTGACATATAGATTGCTTTATATCAGCAAAATAAGAGATGCGGGTCAGACTGGCCTGTAGAGTTGCTGTAGAGATTTCAGCGCTGGTGGCATGGAGATTCAGGTCAGACGTTGCAGGGTTGCTGTCCTCAGGAGGGTTCGAACCTGGCGCCTGGTCACTCTCCGGAGGATGTTTTAAACCTGGAATCTGATCCTTGTGTTGAGGGGGTTTCGAGCCCGTCACCTTGTCACTGTTCATAGTTCTCGGAGATGCAACTTGCGCTCTACTCACACATTTGGAGGTCTTGGAGGGCTTACAAGCTTTAAGACCTTTCACTTCACTAGTGGAAAGTACAACATTTTCTTTTACTTTAGGCGGCGTGTGATTTAAACTAGCGACCCAGTTATCTGACTTTTCCGTTCGATTTACGACTTTATCATTGAATTTATGTACCAAATGTGCAGAACTAGAGTTAGTTAACACTGCATTTTGAAATGTATTATTTTCATTTACATTAACTATTAGATTTTCTTTAAAAGTAGTTACGAGATCCTTAGAAGCACAGTGGTTAAACTTTTCACTTTCTTTTACCACCGTTTCTGTGAAAATAACAGAATCGGTCGACTTGACTGTTTTTAAATGTAAATTATCAGGAGATGAATTTAAACTACTAGAAAAGTTTGCCGGCTCAACAGTTTCAAAGCCTAAATTGGAAGTATTGGCGGAAGGATTAGCCGCCACATTAATTTTAATTGGATTTTCTTTTACAACCCCCGTCGCAATATTAGATAATTTGTCGGATTTTTTATCCGTAGTCAAAGGCTGAAAAACAGACTTAGATTCATCTGTATCGCTGTTTGAAAGCGAAGTTTGCTCGTTTGCATTAACTTGCGTTTGGCTTTTACCACTAGAAATAACGGTTTCATCGCCAGTTTTAGGTTGATTTAATGTACTCGAGCTTCCTTCCTGTGACTCAATAACTTGTTGTGGTTTTTCTACTGCCTTTACTACCACTTCCCATTGAAGTTCTTGAGGGGGGGGGGTGGAACGCTCATGCTCCAATCTTAATCTATCATACCGAGTGGCAAAGAGACTAATATCTCTACTTTTTAAACCGTCATAGGTTGGAATTGGGCCAAGTGAATGGCAGGCGATTAAATTATGCCACTGTCGTGGTTCACCTTTTAAGGAAAACTTTAACCAACCATATTTGTCGGCAATCTCAATTTTATAAAAGTTAAAAAAATATTCAAGCTTCTCAAAAAATTGAAGCACACTAGTAGTGCCATCAAAGAATACTGGCTCGGGGCGGGTTTCGACTTGATTTGGGCGCCACTGTGGCGAACGAAAGATCGTCATAGTTCTATCTTAGATTAACTTAATTAATTTATGAAGTGAGCACGAGATTTGAATTATGCTTATTTGACTTTACTGAATTAGATAATGAAATAACGACAAAGTCAGATTTATAAAAATAAATATAGAGATTTTATTTTGAGCTTAAAGAAAAAGGTGGGCGTTGGACTATATCACATTTAGCACTTTTATAAACTTAAAGGGCAGCCTTCATAAACACTTTTAACTTTACTTAATTAACCACAAACGATCTCAACCACTTCATTTAACTTTTTTACTGCTCACGACTTGGTAATCTTTCGATAGTGGGAGGATTCCCTTACCCGCTATACTACTCGACTTACTATCTCCTACTATAGCTGCTAACAACTAACTCCTTTAACTTCCAACTACTTCCAATTCATTATCACTAACTCTCTTCTAAGCAGCCTCTTACTGCTTCCCCCTAAGCAGCTAACATTCTCTCTCGGCTACCTCTTCTAAGCCGCACGCAACTAACTTACTCTTACTCTAAGCAGCTACCAACTAACCTCCTCTAACAATCTTCCTTCTCCTTTTATACAATTCACTTTCTAAAATATTAACATATTACAATTTCGTTCATCCTAGGAACTAACTCCATTCATCAACTGAATCCTAAACTCTTCACATTCACGTGTTGTTCATAAAGTGCGAACTTCGTTTGCAGCGTTACGCTAATATATCATCACCTCACAGTTCCTCCCTAAAAGAAAAAATTTCACGTAAAAATCCCCAACGGGTTTTTACCCGTGAAAATTTTAAAGGTATTGTTATGCTATACAACTGAAAAATAGCCGCAGTTACTTACTGCTTAAAATTAAACTCCATAATACTTTAGAAAAAGAGGGGGGACACTTAAACTCCATAATACCTTAGAAAAAGAGGGGGGAAATCGTAAATTAAACTGCCTAACAATAACTATTGGCTTTTAAAATCTAATAAGGGAAAAAAAAAAGAGCGCCGGGCTTAAAAACCGTCCACTTAGAAAAAAATTATAAGAATTTTAAGCTCACTCAGCCTAAGGTGGTTTACGACGGAAAATCCTTTGCACTCACAATTAGTTAAAAAGTCCAACGTTTTACAACGGGGAATTACAAGAACGTCTTTCCTTAAATGGAAAGGAGAAAAATTCATGAATTGAAAAAATTTTAATACAAAAAGGATCGCTTAAACAAAAAATGCGATCATTAATTATTCAATTTAACTTGTAACATTAAATACTTAACTTTAGCACCTTGTAACATTAAGAAAATCATTTTTATTGGCAAAACTTGAAAGAGTATAAAAAAAAATTAAAGTCCAGTTGTCCACTATCAGATTGATCTTGAAAGAATCCCGCTGGTATGCTTCCAAGAAAGCACTTTTTCTGCTTCCGAAATCCAAAGTCTTTGGCAAATGTCCAAAAATACCTTCTTCTGCATTTCAAAGTAACTATTGAAGAAACCAGACTGGATTTTCAGATTAACGACTGTACGGAGGGTTTGAATCATCAGAGGACTTCTAAAATACAAAATTCTTTTGAACGTATAAATCAAAATAGAAAGTAAACTACCACTTGTATATAGATAAACGACATTAATTTTATAGATAAGCAATATTCCCACCTAGCTGTTTGCATACGGCAAAAAACGAAATTGTTAGTTTATTAAGGTTAGTCGTTAAGCACGAATTTATATGAAAGATAGTGAAAAAAAAATTCTCTTTACCCCATACTAATATATACATACATTGACTTTTAGTGCATACAAAAGTTTACAATAAGAAATAGTCATTTTATACAATTTATAAGACATTTAGCAAAAACATAGATGAGGAATATATATATAAAAATGTTCAAAAAGTTTTTCAAAACTGCCGTTAATGGCTGTGAATAAAAAAAAACATTAGAGTACATACATATAGATCATGTAAAAACTAGAGGGGGGAAATTTTATCTACAAAAAGGTAAGGAAAAATTTATCGTACTAATCACTGCTGGTGATGGCTATGAATAAAAAAAACATTAAAGTACATACATGAATAAATTATATACAGAAAAAAATTTATGACATGTAAACAAAACATGTAATTTCGGGAGTTGAAAGTTCATGCTAAAAGTTTAAATTTTGAATTTTTAAATTTTATAAAGGTTATGTCTTTCAGATAATGGTTGAAAGTCCAAAAGCCTTCAGTGCATGTCCTAGATTTTATGACTGCTCTGCTAGAAATACAGTTTATAACGGAAACAATAATAAACCATAGCACCTGACATATAGATTGCTTTATATCAGCAAAATAAGAGATGCGGGTCAGACTGGCCTGTAGAGTTGCTGTAGAGATTTCAGGGCTGGTGGCTTGGAGATTCAGGTCAGACGTTGCAGGGTTGCTGTCCTCAGGAGGGTTCGAACCTGGCGCCTGGTCACTCTCCGGAGGATGTTTTAAACCTGGAATCTGATCCTTGTGTTGAGGGGGTTTCGAGCCCGTCACCTTGTCACTGTTCATAGTTCTCGGAGATGCAACTTGCGCTCTACTCACACATTTGGAGGTCTTGGAGGGCTTACAAGCTTTAAGACCTTTCACTTCACTAGTGGAAAGTACAACATTTTCTTTTACTTTAGGCGGCGTGTGATTTAAACTAGCGACCCAGTTATCTGACTTTTCCGTTCGATTTACGGCTTTATCATTGAATTTATGTACCAAATGTGCAGAACTAGAGTTAGTTAACACTGCATTTTGAAATGTATTATTTTCATTTACATTAACTACTAGATTTTCTTTAAAAGTAGTTACGAGATCCTTAGAAGCACAGTGGTTAAACTTTTCACTTTCTTTTACCACCGTTTCTGTGAAAATAACAGAATCGGTCGACTTGACCTGTTTTTAAATGTAAATTATCAGGAGATGAATTTAAACCACTAGAAAAGTTTGCCGGCTCAACAGTTTCAAAGCCTAGATTGGAAGTATTGGCGGAAAGATTAGCCGCCACATTAATTTTAATTTGATTTTCTTTTACAACCCCCGTCGCAATATTAGATAATTTGTCGGATTTTTTATCCGTAGTCAAAGGCTGAAAAACAGACTTAGATTCATCTGTATCGCTGTTTGAAAGCGAAGTTTGCTCGTTTGCATTAACTTGCGTTTGGCTTTTACCACTAGAAATAACGGTTTCATCGCCAGTTTTAGGTTGATTTAATGAACTCGAGCTTGCTTCCTGTGACTCAATAACTTGTTGTGGTTTTTCTACTGCCTTTACTACCACTTCCCATTGACGTTCTTGAGGGGGGGGGGGTGGAACGGTCATGCTCCAATCTTAATCTATCATACCGAGTGGCAAAGAGACTAATAACTCTACTTTTTAAATCGTCATAGGTTGGATTTGGGCCAAGTGAATGGCAGGTGATTAAATTATGCCACTGTCGTGGTTCACCTTTTAAGGAAAACTTTAACCAACCATATTTGTCGGCAATCTCAATTTTATAAAAGTTAAAAAAATATTCAAGCTTCTCAAAAAATTGAAGCATACTAGTAGTGCCATCAAATAATACTGGCTCGGGGCGGGTTTCGACTTGATTTGGGCGCCACTGTGACGAACGAAAGGTCGTCATAGTTCTATCTTAGATTAACTTAATTAATTTATGAAGTGAGCACGAGACTTGAATTATGCTTATTTGACTTTACTGAATTAGATAATGAAATAACGACAAAGTCAGATTTATAAAAATAAATATAGAGCTTTTATTTTGAGCTTAAAGAAAAAGGTGGGCGTTGGACTATATCACATTTAGCACTTTTATAAACTTAAAGGGCAGCCTTCATAAACACTTTTAACTTTACTTAATTAACCACAAACGATCTCAACCACTTCATTTAACTATTTTACTACTCACGACTTAGTAATCTTTCGATAGTGGGAGGATTCCCTTACCCGCTATACTACTCGACTTACTATCTCCTACTATAGCTGCTAACAACTAACTCCTTTAACTTCCAACTACTTCCAATTCATTATCACTAACTCTCTTCTAAGCAGCCTCTTACTGCTTCCCCCTAAGCAGCTAACATTCTCTCTCGGCTACCTCTTCTAAGCCGCACGCAACTAACTTACTCTAAGCAGCTACCAACTAACCTCCTCTAACAATCTTCCTTCTCCTTTTATACAATTCACTTTCCAAAATATTAACATATTACAATTTCGTTCATCCTAGGAACTAACTCCATTCATCTACTGAATCCTAAACTCTTCACATTCACGTGTTGTTCATAAAGTGCGAACTTCGTTTGCAGCGTTACGCTAATATATCATTACCTCACAAATTTTATTGAGATGATGACGAAAGCAGTGTTAATGATGACCTAAAAACGCTCATCATTTAACTATCGAAATTTATATAAACTTGTTATATATTCAACTTTCTTATTCCATTACAGTAAGTGACCAATGCACTGTAAATACAAAAGTTTGAAATTCAGACACAAATGTGTCTAAAAGGGGTGTTCAATTTTAAGATGCTAAAAAGCGTCTTACTTATTTCAGACACTTGAAGTATCTTAAAAGGCACACCATTTCACACGCTTGAAGTGTCTGAAATTCCGCCATTTTTTATCCTATCTACAGTGAATATTTTTCATAAATAAATAAATAAAATGTTGCGTGTTATACTGTTTATCTGTGAAAAGTAGATTGTAGTATCTCCTAGAGCATTAAAAAAAAGCATTAATAATTTTTACGCAAAAAGTTTCCATTGCCCATGCTGGGAATCGAACCAACAACCAACAGATTCAAATGCGAGCGTTATCCCAATCAAGCCACCGAAACGCACGATATAATTTGCTTGTATAAGGAAATATGGTCTAGTATGCGTTAAACAAATCGAAGTTTTGTGTCTTTGCAATAAAACTATCCATAATAACCAAATCTTAATACATATTATTATCTTAAATTTTATGTATAGAGATTTAGAGTTTTTTTCTAAAATGCGCAATAAATATGGAAAAAAAAATAGTAGACTATGGATTTTAAACGATTTTTTTCAAAACTGGTATTTTCAAGAAAACAAACTATGCACATGAAAAAAAAAAAAAAAAAAAAAAAAAAAAAATGTTCTTTTACATTTTGAAGTGTAGGCAAACATTGCAAAAGAAATTAATTTTTAAAACGGGAAAAAAAAATAATAAATTATGCGCAAATTGTTTAAGATTCTTAAGATTCGCTTTCTTATTATAAAGAGGAGAAAAAGAGGAGAACATGGGATACTCACCTTTACAAATAATAGTAAATGGCTGGATTTCTAAATATATCCTATAAATGTATTATTTATGTATTCAACTCTCTTCTCTCTTATTACATGAGAATATCAAACTAATTTAAAAGATCGTGTGAAGAAGGGTTCACTGGGACTTGGAATAAATTGGGACTACTTTGAATAAAATATACTGCCATAATTGGGTAACTGTAATAGTTTTAACGCTACTATTTCTGTCTTTCTTTCTTTTAATAAATGTATAAAAATTTTTCAAAACAAATAATTGGATTTTAGCAACTGGCATTCTATGCAAGTGCACGCCTGACACCCTTTCCTATTTTTTTTTTTTTTTTTTTTTTTTTTTTTTTTTAACTACGTTGATTTTTTAATTGAATAGTAGTTTCTATATTTTAATTACCCGCTACCTTTTCTTTTATGTTCTTAGCCGATTGCATGGAGTAATGTTTTCTCGTCGCTAGTCAGCTTCTCTTAATAATAATAATAATAATAATAATAATAATAATAATAAAATGCATGAAATAATGTAAAATTATAAAAATGTATGTATGTTGTTTCCATATTTGACTCGAAATGTATTTCAGGTTGTGTTAAGAATTTTTTTTTTTTTTTTTTGTGATAAATTTAAGTATAGTATTTAGTGAGCATTCAATTTTTTTTTTTTTTTTTTACTTTATTTATTTATTTATATTTTATAGACTGTACAGGGCCACTCAAAATTAGTCGAAACTCTAAATAAGTTTCACTGATTAGTGTGGATGGATGGAAAGCCATTGAATAATTTGAAATAAATTTTAATCATTTATAACAATATATATATATTTCATAAATGTGGTTACAATATTTAAATGGAGATGTGTGTGTGTGTGTGTGGGTGGGAGGGGGGGGGGGAGTTAGTACCGTTTCAGGCGGCAGTTGAAAACTGCCCCATTTCAGCCGTTGAGAGTGATAAGGGTTGTTGGCTATTCCCGTTTCAGGCAGTGGGTTTTGAGATTACCATAATTGGCTTACAAGCGCGCACATTTGTAGCCAATAAAACCTGCGCGCATACGTGATTCAATGTTATAGTGCAATGGGGCACTTGTCACACGTATTTACGCATGCGCTGTTTATCTGAGGAAGGCACATGCTTAGCCATTTTTCATTCTCAACCGTGACATACAGACAAAGTGGAGTCAAACCGCCATTATTTTTTGGCAGAAGGTCTTTCCGTTTTAAAAAAGGGTACAAGAGCGGAAGCCAGCGATGGTTATGCCGATTCAGGCGACGCAATAGAAGTTTGATTACACCTTCTGATGAAAATGTGACATTGAAAGAACAAGGCTATTCATGTGCCCCGACGATACAAAGATTGTTATGGAAAAAGATGAAAGAGCAATGGTTGAGAAGATGTCGTGAGGAACCAACACCTTTTCCAACGATACACAAAGAGATATTCGCTTCAGCTCCTGACCAAGGCTTAGATTTAGAGACAAAGGTGTCAAATCCATACATGATTCAGTTCCGCATTTTCCATGACTCCTCCACCACTATATTTATATTGCTATCTCATATAGTATGTTTCTACGATCAGCTAAGGTGAAAATATCTATATAAATATAGTGGTGGAAGAGACAGGAAAAAAGTCAGAATTTTACCATGTACGCAAATTTATCCTCGATAAAATCAAGTTTGTACAGAAATTACAGCAAGGCGGTGGTAGATTCATCTCCATCTGCAGGCAGAAGGGACGTGATTCTATGCGATAAATGCACTGGTGATTTTCTATTGGCTGATAGCTATTTTGATGGAGACAACATAATTACATTTGATTCCGAAAAAGGTTTGAAATGCTTCGAAGCTACTGAAGTTTTTTGGATTAGCACATTTTAGTGCTGCCTAGTACAATTTGCCTAGGTATATATAAGCCTGTAGGTTGATATTGGCAGCATTGTACAGGGATGAAAGTTTTCCGACTTTCGGCGGAACTCTTCCACCAGATATTTTTTACAATAATCTGTATCCTATTTAATCAAAGGATATTAGAGTAAAAATACGCTGATCTTTTCTAAATAAAAATAGTGGTGCCGATAACGATAACCACTTTCATCCCTGATTGTAGAAGAGACAAATATTGTTCCATACGTATGTGCATTTCTTTAGAACAAAACTATTATACTTATGAAAGATTTTTTTTCTCCCTTGAAAAAAAATAAAAAAAAAAAATGTTCTGTGGTCGCCAAAAAAAACTCAGAATTCATTACGAGGTGGCTGTAATCAACGTTGCAAAAAAATATCTTCCTCCAGTTAAACTGAAATGCAGGGATGGAACACGGGCGCAGAATTCATGCCGATATTTGTTTAATAAATTTCTCTACCTATAATATCTTTGATTTAAGAAGCAGAAAATTTTGTTACATTGATTGTAGTATGAGTTCGGTGCCCGTGTTCCATCCCTGCAAATGATGTAATTTCCATTATAATCAGAGTTTACTTAGTATGGTACAAAATCTAGTCATAATCAGCAAATACAAGAAAACGAGGAAATAAAGTCTTTTATAAGAAAGTGTTCAGCTCTTGCACCATATCTCACCGGAATCTTTGGACAGTGCACGGACGGATTGCTCTCATGGAAAGTGCACCATTTACAGCTGTCATAGGAAAATTTATCAATTATATGCTTGAACAATGGCTTGAAAAATCAGTCGGTTGGCCAAATGTGGAACTGTTATAGAGAGCACAACAGAATAACAAATACTCTAAAAGGCTGGAATAGTAAGATAAAAATAACATTTGGGAAAACCATCCAAATACATTCGAAGTAATACTTAAGCTATAACAATGATTTTGGATGATATACTTTTAGAAAAATCAATATTCATGAGTATCTCAAAAAACTCAGTTATCATATGAAGTTTCAGAATATTACTTTTTTTTTTTTTTTCTGCCTGACAAGAATGATTTATCTGTGAATTTGCTGAACTGTCAAGGAGCGTTCGTTGTATTCTCCGCGAATTTTTTTGAGGAACTGAAGTGGGCCACCTCTCTGCGGTGTTCCCCAGAAACGTACTAAACCAACACCCCCTCCGAAAAGAAAAAGCATAGACCTTATATAAGGTCTATGAGAAAAAAAGGGGTTATTGGATAAACTCAGCTAAGAGCATACGAAATTTATTTTGAAGCTAAACTAGTTTGTATCGCCAAATATGAAGTTAGTGCCTCAAACGGGAATACCAAGCGAGCCCTTTATCCCCCACCGCCTGAAACGGGACAAATTTCGTCTGCCGCCTCAACTGGAACTTCTAAAACTATTTTCAATTGTTTTTAAAGTGTGTCGGAAATGTTCAAACACAGTTCCTTCAGTTTCTTTTTCCTTAAACCTTAAGCTGTAATAATGTCTATAGCAATTTAAGGTAAGAAAAAGTAGTTTGAGTGGCACCCTAAACTATTCATTTATTTGAAATATATAGATTCTAGTCAAATGAATATTGTATATGTATATTTCTATTTCCAACGAATAAAACAAGAATAATTAATTTTATATACATGCATGCATGTCTTTTTCAAGGCAAGCTCCCACAATTAAATTTATCTTACTTTTACATCTCTACAGCTAACTTATGAAAAGTGATCGATTTTAGGAAAAAGATAGAGATTCATTACATCGTAATTACCAGTGACCGGTTAGATGGTTTGCTGTTCTATAATTACATATTGCACACGAGGCCTAATTAGACTGTGACCTACTGCTTAAAATGAATTCCGAATAACTAAGACCGAAACCGAAATTCGAACCCAACGTCTTTGAACTGATAGTGAAAGTACTAAACATTCAGTCACCGACGTCTTCTTATGCCTTACCCCCACTCATAGCCCTTCTAAACAAAGGATTATTTTGTCCGTTTATTGGAATAAAAATATTTTAAATTCCCGTTGATTTTTTAAACTAAGAACTCTAGGTAGGATTTGAGTACCACGGAAATTTTTTTAATTGAAATGGTATTGCCTAACTCAAGGCCATTTTATATATGGAGGGACCCTCAGGTCTATAGACTGCGTAGACAGTCCTGAGGACCCAAGTCTGAACCATATGCTTATTTTGTTATGTTCTGCTGGCTTCCAATATGATGCCGACGGTGATCTTTCCTCGATTTCCCTAAAATAATGTAGAGGGATGGAAGAGGTTACATTCCAAGGGTTCTTGTCCCCCCCACCTCTTTTTTTTTTTAAAGTTTAAGAATTGAAGGTTTGAAAATATATTTAAAAGGGATTAATCCACGCTGTTCTCTTCTCCTCTCCTCCTGAGGTCAGCCTGTAAATAAGATACCTATGTAAAACCACAGTATGTCAATAGCTGAACATTTTTTTTTATTATTATTATTATTATATATAACTAGCTGAATGTCTCTTTCATATTCAGAAGCAATAGGTTTAAAATAGATGAATGTTAGACACTACGAAGAATATAATAAGAAAGCACCACAGAACTGGCGTTTGAAAGTAATAATTACAAAACTTTGAATAAACATAAAATACAATAAACTCGCAACACCGAACAAAGTAGGCACGAGTGCTACAGTCAAAGCAGACCTCGTGCCTACTTTGTTCGCCTGACGAAGGGCCGTGTGTTCTTTCTACACGAAACAATTTTTGTGAGTTTATTGCATTTTATGGTGTTTATTCAAAGTCTTGTAATTGTTACGATGAATATGTTTGATAATTTAAGTATTAGACATATGTTTTGCGAATGCACCAATATAAGTGCAAAATGACATACTATTCAGTATGAAAGGCATCCTCAGAGCTCTCCGTCCACTGCCATCTAGGGTACCCAGCATGGGCCTGGCCATGGCATTTCAGTTTCAGTTGTTTACAAATACCATGACAATCTATATTATTTGCATTCAAAAGAGTCAGAAAGATTCATTAATTTTTGTTTGTGAATTCTGTATCTTTTGGTGTTATGGCTGATCTCACTTGACCGATCGTAGCATAAGATCAATATTTCTTAAAATCTCCAATGAACGGATAAAGGCTCCAAATAAGAATGGTGGCCTTTTCCGAGGCAAAAAAATGGCGGCCGATGAGTCCTAGTCTGCATTCACGCGGGTTTTAGAAAAAACACTTTCTAGGTTTCAGATGAAAATCTCAACATCTCGGCCATTAGCAACCACTGAATAAGATGTTGGATTTGGAAAATAGGATACGAAATCGGTAGAAAATACTTTATATGTAGACCTCCGTGCTTCATGTATTTCTTAAACACATAATATGTGTCGACTTGATGCAAATCGATTTGCGTTTTAAACATATCGATTATTTTCTAAAAATATTTTATAAGGAAAAAAAAAAAGATGATTTTATAACCATTTTGTCTGTATCATCCATTCTATAACGTCATTTATCATGTACTCGAAATTAACCCTTTTCAGAACATATTCACATTTTGAAAATCGATTTGTAAATCGTAAATGTATGATGAGAATTGAAATAATGACATATTCTTAAGCCATACACTTTCATGCCAAGCTATCTGCATCCTGTCATGAATTTTATCTTTGAAATAGTTCTTCCTTCATAATCATAATCTAGTAAAGAAGAAGAAGAAGAAGAAGAAGAAAAAAAAAAGTCGGCAATATCTTGTTACAAAATGAGATTTACAATGTAGTAGGCATCAAAAGAAATATTTACTCCATTTATCACTTCAAGCTTGAAAATAGTTTTTTTCCCCTTCTACCTATTGTCCCACCCCACTACTGATAGCTCTAAGATGAGATTTATTGGGGACCATAAAATTAGCTAACAGTTCTTTGATGGGCGGGAGCATTGTGTTTAATCACATTATAAACAAAGACGGACTTACGTATGAAATGTGTGCTGCTGTCATCAATGTTCACTCATTCGGCGATTAATGTGACTGTGTTATTTCCTTCAAAGTTTTTTTTTTTTTTTTTTTTCCTTTTAAGGCGGTACTTTTTAAATGGATGCCGATGAACATTGATAATGGAACATTGGTTGTAAGCTCTTCGTGTCAATTATAAAGAAATGGAAAAGAAAAATATGTCATTGAAAATGTGCTTTTCAATATCTAAGGAACAGGTCTTCTCTAATAAAGCAGCAATCTTCAATTATCTTTAATTCGTGTGACATATTTTTCGAATTGGACTCAGTGTATAGCTTGCTTTTTTTCTCTCTATTTTTTTGAGTGATAATAGTATGTGTAATGATAGATGATTTATGATAGTAATCTGTTTGGTCTCGTCAAAAATTCAAGTGATAATTTAGATTTATAAAAGTGAATCTAGTTTAAAGCTTTTCTTTAAACGTGACATTACTTATACAGAAAAAATATTCATATCAATCAAAGTATGAACTTGTTTTAATTTCTTGGGCAATTTTTCTATACAGTATTAAAGAAAAAGAAGCTTTAATTGCTATTCACGAATTCCCGAGACATTACTCGAAAAAAGAAAAATAAATAAATAAAAACTTTGTGAAAGTAGTGTAAAGTAACCTATTGTGATTATAGAAACGTTTTTTTTAATGCATAAATTGTTGAATATGTATATTTTTATACATAAATATATTGAGTCACAAATAGAAAATAGTAATCGAAATTTTGGGGGGAAAAAAGAAACAGGTATACGTACACACAAATAAATAAATAAATATATATATATATATACATATACTTAAGAAGAAAGAATGTTATTTTATTACTTTCTTTTATAAGCATGATATAAAAGTATTGAATTCGAGAAAATTTTAATGGTAGGCAGGAGGTGCCGGGTTCGAACTCAAGTCGCGCTCGAAAACCTTTATGGATTTCTTCGAAAATTGCGTAAATACGAATTAGGAAATTTTAAAAAGACCTCACATGGAGGATATCCCTCCCAGGCTTAGACACATGTGTTGACAATCGACCTTAACCTGAACATCAACACCAACAGAGAAAATTTTAGACTTCTGATTTTTGATGGATTTGGGCATTTAGAATCTGTTGAACACGATTTAATTATTATTACTTGTAACTGCCTATTTGTACGTATATGTATCTCATAGAAGAATACAAGTTTTATGTCATTCTAAGTTAAGAACTAATATTCTTAAACTTCGTACGTAATTGAATCTCGCCATAAATTGGTTTTTATTAGATTTTAGCTCATGTAGTTCAATAAATAGCGATTCTGTGCTATGATTTCAACAATTTTCATGATAGCTATATCTTAGTATCATATCAACCGAAATTACTCTTGGCTTTTTTATGTAATGTACTCCCTAACAGCACAGTTAGGCTTAACTTATCCACAGTACATCTGAAGGACGTTTCTGGGATGTCTTTTCATCCAGAAGACATCTTCAAGATATCCTGGGGAAGCGATGTGCTGTCTGGGCTTATTTTAATGTACCAAGTTTATAAATTTTTTGCGTAAATTGTGCATTAGGTGGAGCAACTATGGATTCTACGAGATGAATTTGTATCAGGTGTGTTGTGTTGTACGAGTTAAGGCCGATTGACAACGCTGGCATACTAGATCTGGATGGGATGTTCTCCGTACAAGGGGTCTTTCTATAGGATCATAGCTCATATTTACGGGAGATTCGGAGAAAACCATAGAATAATCTGAATAGTAGCAGTTCTATCAGTGGTAGAGAGGTTTTGATCTCGAAGCTGGCAGACGGGATGAACCAGGTTCAATTCCATGTCACACCAAGTCACCTAGTCGTTTGAAGTTTTCCGTGTTTTTTCCCCGAAACTTGCGTAAATACGAGCTAGGACCCTTTAAAGCCTTCCACTTAAAGAATTCTACACAAGCCTAGAACCTACGTGCAATCAATTAGCCTTTAACTCTACAGAATTACACCCCCGATTGGGAAGCTGGTGAGCGTGACATGAGTTCGAACCCCGTATTTCCCGTGTACCAGCTTTGTGAGCAGAACCTATCGGTCACTCAAAATTGTGTTAGACTATGTATATTTAAGTTTAGTAGTATGAAAAAATGTATATGATTAAATATTTCTAAATAACTGAACCTGCTGTTGAAAATTTATGAATAATTCTGAACTGATAAGTATAAAGGATATAAGTCCATATTCTTGATTTTTCAGGAGACGAAAAATAAAGTTAAACTAACTAAAAACTTATCAGAAGAATCGATTAGGAAAAAGGGATTATGTTGATTTATACCCTTTACACCGTTCAGTGATTGTCAACCTTCATTTAATAAAGGAAAAAACTGAATTAAATATTTTATACAAAGATTAATGCTAAATTTCTGACTTGAATCTTTTTTTTACCAATGGATTTTCTCAAAGACTAAATGACATGGATCCTTTAAATCCCATTAAATCCTTTATACCAATGGATAGAGAATTTTTTTCTGGGTCTGACTATGTACTTAACTCAAAATCGACATTTTTGGACTTAAATCCTTTATATTTATCAGTACACAATTAACACATTCATTCAAGTACGCTTAAAAGTTCAGTGTCATGATGAAATAAAATTTTGTGGATTATTTGAATTGAGTTATTAGGGCAAACTGTCTTTCCCAGCCTATCTTTCTCAGTTTTATCTGTCCTCTATTAATTCCATCTTAATCAGTCTGCTACTCAGGGATGGAACACCGGCGCAGAATTCATACCACTATCAATAAAACAAAATTTTCTACTTCTTAAATAATCGATATTATAGGTACAGAAATTTCTTAAACAAATAGCGGTATGAGTTCTGCGCCCGTGTTCCATCCCTGGCTGCTTCAAAAGATTTAATGTTAATATACTCTTTAGTCTACTTTATTAATTGTGCAAAGTAAGAAGTATTGTAGAGAGAATTGTGATTTTATTTATCTTGTGTGAAATGAGTTCAATGGATCATCATTATTATTGTTGTTATGAAACGCTAAATGTTTGTGAAATTAAAATTTTTAATTATACTATCAAATAGAATGTTTTAAATTTTTGTATACAAGTTCATTTCCAAAAGTGTATTTATCCCCTTATTGAATCAAATCTAAAAAGCCACAAATTTCACATAATTAAAACAGCAATAATTTTGGAAAGTTGTGCAATCTTTAAATTTTCAGTTTTATACATTGGTAATACTTAATAAGTCAGTCTTATTTTTTTTTATCAGGTTTAGTTTTTTATTAGTAGTTCGTTTAAACAGGTGTACATAGAACCTATTTTGCAAATGACTAAATACAATCTATGTTTATTTAGATTATGATAACCAATTTTGTTAGAATATAAGCTATATTTCGCTTATTATTATTATTATTATTTCAATTTTATTAAATATAATATTATTCTTATGAAACAGATCATCAAAATTGGATAAGAAATTTCAAGTCTATTCTATGCGTGTGTAAGGGGGAATTATTCTTGTAATTAGTCAAATATTATTGTGTGTTCTGAAAATTATTTTACGCTTTATAAGTTGTGTGTGCAATTCTTTGTCGATTATTTTTCATATTTACACGAAAAAAAAAAAAAAGAAAGAAACAAAGAAAGAAATAAAATATGATGCACGCAATGAGGAGCTACGGAAAAATATTTACATATGAAAATGGTAAATTTTCAATTAAAGTTGGCTGCAATCTGCTACCCAAATTTTTATGACTAAGAAACAATCTCTAACAAGAAAATTTCCTTTTAAAAATTACAGTCGATTTGAGAAGACTCACAATAGAATACTTTAAGGAAAAATAATGTACGGTAAAAAAAAAAAAAATATATATTCAAGGCAGACAATTTTAAGTAAAAAAAGGGCATTTTAAAACTTTTTTATAATTTTTCTGATATTAATTTGAGTAGATGTTGTTGACCTTTTTAAATGTAAGTGAGAAGTCTTCACTAATTCTTTAAACAAATAAGTCATAAATTTTTCATTAGTATTAAAATAATATTAGCTTACAAAATTTTATTTAATACAGCAACGTATATATAATATCCCAATCTTAGGAGTTTTGATCCTCCATGGAAATCCCTCCCCCTCAGGCCTAGGACCCTATCGCAGTCAGTTTGCCTTAACACTAACACCAGCCACGTTAAGAGTTTTAAAACATAGTTACTTGTAACTGAAAAGTTTATTAGTTTCTTATATTCATTAAGCATGTTTAGAAAATATATAAACTGTAAACGGCTGTTATAATTTAAAATACAAGTAGTCAAACAAAATTTAACATTTACTTGTTTCAAAATTAATCAATAAGAATGATTAAAGAAAAAAAAAAGTTCTTCAATATTAAAAAAAAAAAAAAAAAAAAAAAAAAAAAGTGGGCAAGCAAAAGCAATAGCAGTAGCATAGGTATTTAAAAACTATTCTTTCTTTGCCTTATTTTCATTTGTTTTGGATTGATGAATAAGTTCTTGCATAATAAAGTTTTAAAAGGAATTCGGTTCAACGAAATCCAACGACACTTTATAGTAATTTAGGTCTTTACCCAACTTAAAATTACATGTATCAACTTTTGCAAAATTCCTCCCTGTTCCTCCCAGGGGGAAAGGGGAGGGGAGCAGAAGGCAAAAACACGTTTGTAAGCATAACTTGGCTCCAGATTACTTCACGGTGAAGAAATTGCACATAAAGAGACTATACTTGAGAACAAAAAAAAAAAAAAAAAAAAAAAAAAAAAAAAAAAAAACATTATCTGTGATTTTGAAATTTTCGATTTTTAGGAGGGAGAAAGAGAAAATCGATTTTCGACGGAAAATGTCGCAATTCCGGATTTTTGAGAAGAACTCTATCAAAAATCGTACAAAGATGTTGAAAACAGTCTTCTTCATAATATTTCCAAAAATCCATTTTTGTTTTTTGTGATTTTTGATTTTTTGATTTATTTATTTTGATTTTTTTTTTTTTTTTTTTTTTTTGGGGGGGGGGGGGAAGGGCGTTACGGGGGGCAAAGTCGAGGCCTTCTTTTTAGCACTAAATTTGTCTGGGTAAATCTATAGGAGCTGCGGTCAAGGATTTTGATGGGTGGATTGTTTATTTGTATCTGACATCTATAGTATCGGAATTTTACAAAATTCCTCGCTCCCTTTCCCCCTGGGGTGAGCAGAAGGCAAAAAAAAAAAAAACACGTTTGTAAGCACAACTCGACTCCAAATTACTTCACGGTTGAGAAATTGCACATGGAGAGAGTAAACTTGAGTACAAGAAAGCATTTTCTGCGATTTTGGAATTTTCGATTTTTAAGGGGGGTAGAGGAGAAATCAATTTTCGGGGGGAAATTTCCCAAATTCCGGATTTTTGAGTAGAGCTTCACAAGAAATGGTACAAAGATATTGAAAACAGTCATGCGTCTTCTTTAGAATTCCAAAAACCCATTTTTGTTTTTTCGTGATTTTCGATTTCAGGGGGTGCGTTACGAGGGGGAAATTCCAGACCCTTTTCAGCGCTAAATTTGTCCTGGGAAATCTATGCGAGCTGCGGTAACGTATTTTGGTGCGTAAATTGCTTATATGTATCCGACACCTATTGGAACGGGATTTTACGAAATATCTCCCTTTCTCCCCTTGGGGTCGATTGAGGGGCGATAAAAACGTTTCCAAGCGTAACTTTGCTCTAAATTATCCCAGTAAGATTAATTTTTATGTGTGGGTTGGTTATGCGTACACAACATGCACTTTAATGGGATTTTGTGAAATTCCCCCCTCCCCACACCTTTAAAGGTGGGAAAGAAATACGTTTAAAAGGCTAACTCTGCTCCAAATTATCTCAGGAAAGTGATTTTTTGATGTCGATTGATTATGCGTACCCAATAGACACATCACAAAGAGATTTTAATTACTTGTTACTTCCTCCCGTAGGAAGGGGAGAGAATAAAAAAAGTTTCAGCTTAAATCTGCTCCAAATTATCTGAGAAAAGCGATTTTTGAAGTGTGGGTCAGTTATACGTATCCAACACATAGTATAAAGAGATTTTCCGAAATTCCCCCTCTTTCAACTTCTTAGGAGCGGGGGAAGGGGGGATGCAAAAACACGTTTTCAGCTTAGCTTTGCTTCAAATTATCTGAGAAAAGCGATTTTTTGACGTGTCGGTTGGTTAAGTGTATGAAACACGCACTCTAAAGGTGCAAAATTTCACCCCTCCCTTGGGGTGGACGGGGCAAAAAACACGGTTTCAGGTTTGAATATGTTTCAAATTTTCTTACAATGGCAAATTTTGGCAGGTGACTGTTGATTAAGAGTACGCAATATGCACTATGGTGGGATTTACCGAAGCTTCTAACTTACCCATGGGGGAGGGAATATAAAAGCGACTAAATTACTGTCGAAGGTAGTGGGGACCTGGACTCCTCATGTTGCGAGTGAGAGAACCTCTACCGAACGCAGAGGAAACTTTATCTTAGCTTTCGACTGATTTCAGCTATTTATTTACTTATTTTTATTTTATTAATAATGATATGGAATTTTGAGAATGCATTTAAATATAGTGTCCAGCAAAGAGGGCAAAGCCTGATAGATGATTATATAAAGAAAGTATAATGGACAGTTTTATAGGAAATTTTATGTAAATTAATTTTGTAACAATTTTTTTTTCTCTAAATTTTATAGTTTTTAGCATATTTAGTAAAAACTAAAAAGTGCCCCCTTTAAATGTCCCCAGTTCCGCCGCTCACTCCCCTGCGGGCGTGGACTTTTAGGATGTTGTTCAGAACGTTCTCGAATATGACTGTGTCCATTTTCAAAAGTACACGCTTTTTTTTTTTTTTTTTTTTTTTTTTCTGTTTGTCAATTTATGGACTTTGTTATCTGAATTGGTACTTAAAACGCCATTTGTCCCTACTTGCCTTTAAGTTATTAAAATACAAAGTATCTCATCATGTAGAAGCATGCTGAATGTGAGCATCGACAAAGACGAATCATAAATACCTTTATTAACATTCAGACCTAATGTTTTTATAAGCATAATCAAGTATTGCATTGTTCGAAATTTGTAATAGTTTTCCTTCGTCAATGCGATTATGCAGGGCTGGAAAATTGGCGCAGAACGCTTACCAGTATTCGTTTAAAATATTTCTCTATCTATTTAATCATTGGTTTAAGAAGAAAATTTTGTTTCATTTATTGCTGTATGAATTCTTCACCAGTTTTCCATCTCTGGCTAATGAGAATAATCTTCTTACCAATTTATTTGTTCTCTATAAACTCCCCTGAATATTTTTCTTATTACGATATAAGAGAAAACCAGTTAAAAGAAAGAAAAAAAAAGTAGATTTAAATCAAACATTCACGCAGGAATTTTTTATGTGAGTTCTAACTAAAACAGTGGTATAATGATAAGAGAATTGGGTCCCTCCCCACTTAGAAGCAAAATATGCGCAAGTAAGCGTAATTTTAGCGGTTTTATTCAAAGGTGCTATATTTTTCCCTTTCCACCAGAAACGAAGAATTTTCTCCCCCAGGTGTTTACCACATGTTTCAGTCGGACTCACACATCTCCAAAAGAAATTGATTCAGCTACACCATTAAATAAAATCATATTATCTTATGACTTTCCTTTTCAACTACTTTAAGTACAACCTCTAGTTCTGGGAAATAAAATAAGTATATATATATATATATATATCAGTTGCGTCTTTCAATGGGCAACGCAGTTACAGTTGCAGATTTTATTACAATTATTAACGCAAGGTTTTTCTTTCTCTCTCTCTCTCTTTTTTTTTTTTTTTTTACAAATAAATTTAGAGTTCGTTTATTAAAAGAGGTTTTTAAAACCACGTACACACAGGGCATTTAGCATTTATAATTACTGCCAAAATGGTTAATTATTAATCTAATAGTCAACTAACTTCATTTACATGGGATTAATTTTTCATTCCCCCTACCCCCTTTAAGATCAAGAACCCCCACTAGTATCTTTGCCTGTGACTCACGATCTGAGCTCCAGAGTGCATACAGACACTTTTTTATTTTCTCTTTAACATAACTGCATATAAAAACACACATTAAGGCTTTTTAAACTGTTTAATGCATTAAGCATATTAAAAATTACTGAAAAATCTGAATTAAATTCATTAAGCAGTTATACAAAAAAAATCAATAGATTTTTTTAAGTCAAGAAAGAATGAATGAAAGGAAAGAAAAATTGATGTAAAAGGAAAGCAACACCTACTGTCGTCCGCACCTAAATCTTGTGCTATTCTATTGGGAAATTTATTATTAGATTTGTTCAGTACCTAATATATCTTTTTAAATTTCGTTATCCCTTTCAAAAATTTCCCAACCAATAAATTAATACTTGTTTTTCTAAACTATTTATTTTTAATTTAATATTTTATATTAAGAATTTAAAGATTATTAAGATCAATTTTCGGAAAATAAGAACTATTTTAATGATTGTGAATTAACTGAATGTGAAAGCGGAGTTAAAAAGAATACATTGGGTAATGAATGAGTAATTCTATTAACAAATCTTATCATATACTAACACTGGGTTCTGCGGTCAGCAACTGAGGAATTGTAAAAACTAGAGGAGCTACCCACAATGAAGTTAGTTAGCTATACCTTAGATGGCACCACTACCGCTGTAGTTAGATAATTATTTCTTTTCAAAGTAGACTTCTTAGGGTATTAGATTTCTTATGTCTTAAATTAAACAAAACTTTTCTAATTTAAGATTTAGATTAGATAACATTTATCAACTCCAGGTTCTTTTTGAATGAAAAATATATAAAGTTTAAATTTAGTGACACCATGGATACAAATTATAAATTTTATTGTGAAATGATATATATATATATATATACAGTCGGTAACAAAAGTGTCCGAATACTAGCAAAAATTCGTATGTAAAAAGGGTACACTTAATACTGTTTTGTTAAATAAATCCTTGTCGAATCCTGTTCTTAGTCAGTGTAAGAACAGGATTCGACAAGGATTTATTTAGCAAAACTGTATTAAGCATACTTTTTTTTATATAGGAATTTTTGCTAGTGTTCGGACACTTTTGTTACTGACTGTATATATATATATCTTAAAAATTAAAAATGTATAAATCGTCCGTGGCAAAAAAAAAAAGGAAAAATATATTTATACTTTATGGTCGAAGTTTAGAAAAAATCACAAGCTTGCAGATCATAAAAAGCCCCTCTTAAACTGTTTATTCTACTTATTTAGTCTTATTTATTTATTTATTTCTCCAATAATTAAATATATCGTTCAATTATTAGTTAAATTATTCCCTTTGTTTTTTCTCAGTTATTTGTTTTTCTTTTTTAAATATCATGTGGAACAGCATTTATTATTAAACTATTCCATTTATTTGTTCTTATTTGCCTTTATTTTCACATTTAAACAAAAGTGGAATTATTTTGAAATACTTTTGAATTTACTTTACATATTAAGGGAAAGGAAATAGTAAAATAATAATAATAAATTGGAATAATTTAAGAGGGATTTTTGATTATTAAATTGTTTCTCATGTTTTCTTCTTATCCTCTACAAAAATATGCTACGCATTTATGTACTTTTTAAAATAAATTCCTCCTTTAAATAAATTTCTGCTCTCGAAGCTGGTAGTCGTGCGTTGCAGGATTCGATCCTATATTTCTTGTTGACCTAGCCATTCGGAACTTTCCATGGTTTTCCCCTAAACTCGCATAAATACGGGCTAGGTTCCCTTTTAGGAAGACCCCCCCCCACACACACACGGAGGGCACTCAATCCAGACATAGGTTTAATTAGTTGGCCTTACTACCAACACCACTGCCAACTCTCAATAAGATTCATGATTTATACGCCTAATGTAATTTAGTGTTTGTGTTAAGGTTAAGTCCAACTGATTACACGAGGGTCCTAGGTATAAGTGATGTGCCCTCCGTAGGTGGTTTTTCTAAGGGGTCCTAGCCGGTATTAATAGTACCCAACGAATTGTTACAGAATATCTCATTGGCAAATGCGCAGCTTAGAGTACAATGAAAATCATTCGAGTGTAGACGGCCCAGTTTTGTTCTCTTTGGCAAAATTTAATATCAGGAAAAGATAAATTTTACTAAAATAATTAACTCAGTTAAAATTGAGAAAGGATTTCTGGCTATCCTAAAACAACATTCGCCGCAAAAAATTATGGCTAATCTCGCCATACTGCAAATTAGTAGCCAGCGTAGATTTTTGGTCCAGACATTGAATTTGGCGACTTGGCGATGAAATTTGGCGAAAATTTTTCGTTTATTTTTGCCAAAGTTTGAAGCTTTAACTTCAATAATAAGAGAGATCTGGAATATTCTGGAAAAATTCATTGGTTTATTGCGCAAAACTAAATTCTTCGAAAGTTCTATAAAGGGCTCACAAGACTATAAAAAAGAAAAAGAAGAATGATTGTTGATTATTGTAGACTAGAACTTGCCTATATCTGTGCGCGTTACTTTCTACATGGTATTACAGTAAAAGTGGAAACAGATGAAAGTTTTTTCATTTCCACGAAGGTGGACTTTAACTTAGCGTCAAATTAGGCATTCAAATGTGGCGAAAAATGGTAGTAAGGGATTTACAAAATTTGGAAACTTTTCCTCACTAGGAGTCTAGTTCTGGAAATTTTGTAATGACGCATTGGTTTCTCGCGCAGAACTACCTTGAAAATTCTATAAACCACTGACAATACTTTCGATGAATTCAAATTCCATTCAGACTTCGAAACGTTCGCCTCTTCCTGATTTAATGCAACCTAATTGGTCACCTTTTTAGCAGATGTAATCCTATGCAAGTCCTATAATTGGTTTCACCCGATTTCTCCTTCTCTTGAGATGTTTTTCAAATAAGATGTGTAAAGTTGCTCAAAAGAACAGTGTATTCTAAAACCTTTCCACACGTATATTGAGGGAATTTACACAACTTTTTTTGGAACGTTAGTAAAATTTTTTACAGTGTATAAATAGTAAATATATTAACATAAATCATATTAGTAGGTAAGAAAGGCCGGTTCAAAGTCATGCGGGTGGTGCACTGGTGCACCGGCAAGTCGTGCGGGTGCCGCACCACCCCCTGAGGGGTCTAGATGAGTTGGTATTGACCTTGAGACGCCCTCTAACTTAATCGTGAAAGATGACGAGGGTATTAATGAAGAAAATTAATTAAAAAATTTAATGAGTGATTTATTGTAAAAGGTGACGATGGTTTTAAAGTGATGTTTGCGGTATAAGGTAAAAAGTAGGATATTGTTTGTGAGTCATTAGGAAATTAATTAGGAGGTTAATTAAGAAATTAATTAGGAAATTAATTAAGAAATTAATTATAAAAAATTTAAAAATTGAGAAATAAATAAGAAATCGATTGAATTTAAGGATGTGGATGTGGATAGAGTATGCAAGAAATAGAGTGGTCTGACGGGGGTTCGAACCCGACACCTGGCAGTAAAAATATTTCCATAAGACTGCAGTTTTCGCGTGTGTGTGGGTGTTTTTCAATTATATACCTACAGAAATCATTTTTAACCTAAGAATGGAATTATTTGAGGAGGATTCAACCATTTAAATTATATAAATTTACAGAATAATAATTAAAAAAATATTAATTAAGCATTTCCTTCTAAAAGATTACGAATGTTTTATGAAAAATGACATTGAGAGTTAAAATTAAGCAGAAAGAATGAAAGAAAGTGTAGAAATAAAGATAATCGGGTAGGATTTGAATCCGGCACCTTGCTGTAAAAAAATATTTCGGTAGTTTTCGCGTATGTGTGTGTGATTTTTCTATTATATACTTGAACAGATCTTTTTCAACCACAGAATACAAATGTTTGAGAATGATTAAACCATTTAAATGATATTAATTTACAGAATAATAATTAAAAAAATATAAATTAAGCATTTTCTTATAAAAGATTACAAATGTATCATGAAAAATGACATTGAGAGGAAAAATTAAGCAGAAAGAATGAAATAAAGCTTAGAAACATAGATTATGACTGGTATTCGAACCCGACACCTGTTTGAAGTAAAGAAACAGTAGTTTACAAGTACTTTAACCACTGTTCTTTAGAAATATACCTACACAGATCTTTTTAAACCTAAGAATACAAATGTTTGAGAATGACTCAACCATTTAAATAATATTAATTACAGAATAATTAAAAAATAATAATTGAAGATCTTGCAAAATTCGCTAATATTTTATGAAAAAAGATGATGTATGTGAAAATTAAGTTAAAAGATGTTTAAAATCTCAAATGTATAAGTGAAATTAAATTAGAATGAAAGACGAGAATTGTTTTTTGAAAGATAACTAAAAAGAGTGATTAAAATTTCTTATTAATTACTTAATTGAAGAAAGTTCGTTAAAAAAAATACTTTTCATCATAAAGATTTTTTTAATTGTGAATACTAACTAGTATCCATTTTAAACTGTATATATTTTTTACTAAATAGAATAAAGATTGACTTAATTCGCCAATGGTGACGTCACAATGTTTTTAGGGAAGGAGGTGACCATCCCTTTTAGCATTTTCTTAGAATCGGGGGAGATGCTATTGTACATTCAATACAAGAAAGAGGAGGAAAAATACCAGTTTTGTCGCTACCTTTAACCGTGTTTAAATTTGATTATTGTTAGACGTTTTAAAAATATAAATTCATTTCTTTCTATCTTTAGAAGAATCTTATTGATTATTTGATATACAATATGGGAATATAATAACTTTTAATAATAGACATTTTCAGTAGATTTTTACAAATCGCTACAAAAATTCATTACAACTTCAGAAAATCAAAAGTTTTTTAGATATAATAACTTTTTCGAATAATCCTTCACATATTAGACCACACCCTTACATTTCTTTAGTGTAAACCCGTGAAATTTTACCAATAAAATCAGAAATAGGGTCGTAAAAATAAGAATTTGGCATGATTTTAAATAAATTTTAGGATATATCTACAAAAATTGAGTATTTGGCGATAATTCGGATTTGGTGAGAAACACCTAGTATTAATTTCGAGTGGAGTAAAATTTTGTCACATGCTAACTTATTTTTGCGTGAGTGAAGACATCTGTTTTTTAACCTGAATTCAGTACTACATAAAAATTATTTTTTCAAGATGGATGTCAGAACAGATATTATTTTGTTAAATGCATTTACTCATATGGCTGAATATCACATAAATGTGCATTTTAGTGTTTCAGGTCTTTATTATTAATAATAAGCAAATAAATTGTAAAATTTTATTATTATTATTTAGAAGTACCTTTTTAAAAAAGCATCAAATCATAAAATGTGAGTTTATAGCAATTTCAGTATTTTTTAGAAAATTTTAAACCTTATAACCGTCATTTTCGTGACTGTCTCCAAGACCAAATGTTTACATACAAAGTATGTTTTTTACTAAAAAAAATAAAATGATAATTATAATAATTGTTAATTCTTGTAAAAAAAACTATTTGTTTTCAAAGGAAATTTTTTTTTTCTTTTTAATTACGTTAATTTTCATGCATGTGTAATTAAAATGCTTGTATGCAAGTCTTCACGTCATTTTCGTGACACATGAAAATAACTTCATATATCATCAAGGGATGGTGCCACCATTCACTTTTTTTAAAGTTTAAGATCAGAAATCAACATTGACGATATGTGGGGAAAAAAAATCTCAAGAAAATTGAAAACAGGTAAGAGTTAACATTATTTTTATTGTTTACATGCTGTGCGTACTTTTATTGCTTGTCATTTTCGAGATGCATAAAAAATAAAAAAATATTATTATAAAATTTAGAACAAAGTTTTATTTTAATATAGAATGAAGACCAGAAGAAGAAAATGTGACGATATCGGCTTAGTGAAAGCATGTTTTTCAGTACAGAACGAATTATTGACGATTTGTCATTTTCGTGACGGTCATTTTTGTGACGTCACGAAAATGACATTTGTTGGAGATTTACTATTTTGTAAGCCCTGGATTTAAATAATTTGTTATTTTGAATTAAAAGATTTGTTGGTGTAGGATAAGCTTTATATTTAAATATTTAAAGTACTTTCCGGTATCCAGGTAAATATAAAAAAATTACATACGACATTAATATTAAGATACAATTAAAAAAGCAAACTTTTATTTATTTATTTAATTTTATTTATTTATTTATTTATTTATTTATTTTTTGCCCCCTTTAAGGTGACATTGAGAATGTTACTCAAAATATTTTACTTGTGTTATTTATGGCAAGATGCAGAAAAAATAATTTGCATGGCTTGACAAAGAGGATGTCCATGAAATTCAAATGCCACATATTCTGTGCAAAATTAGGAATTCTCCTGAACCTGCTTCAAATAGATATTTTAAACTTCAGGATGAAGATTTTAATAATGTTCAAAATGCTTTTTCTGAATTTAATTCAGTTAATCATTAAACTTGTAACTATAAGGATTTTAATACAATAAAATTGCTTGATATTCTCATTATTGCTCTTTCTTTTCCCTTCACAATCTTTTCTCTATTGTTCTAATATGTTCCATTTTTAATATTATATGGTCCTATTGCATTGACAAACAATGTTATTTCAGTGAAAAATAGTCATTTTGACAAATATTGTCATTTCAGTGACAAACAGTCGTTTCAGTGACAAACATTGTCATTTCAGTGACAAACCAGTCATTTCAGTGAAATCATTTTTTGACATCTTTAAATGCTATAATTAAAAATTTAATGCAAGTAAACTAATTATTTCCAGTTTATAGTCAAGAGGTATGCAGTCTATGATATTTCTCATTGATATAATTTATGTTTATAAAAAAATAAATTTAAATTTATTTATTTATTTATTTATTTTTTTAAATTAAAATTTTTGGGTTTTTTATTTTATTTTATTTTTTAAAATGGGAAGAACTTTTTAGAAAAGCCTAAGTCTTGTATTTTTTAATGAATCTGAACCACAAAAAAAAAATTTTAAATGGTAATTTTGATTTTATAAGATAATTAAAATTATAAATTTTTATTCAAAAATTTCAATAAAATTTTAAAAAATTATGTTCGATCTCTGTCAAACTCAGAATTTATTTAAGATGCACTTACGGACTTATTTTCAAAAATTCAAATTAAAATACAAAGTTTGAAAAAAAAGTTTAAAAAAATCCAAAATGCACACTTATGTGATATTCAGCCATATATTCAATAGATCACATCTACGCAAATCAGAACTAGGGATTATAAATCAGCTTAAATTTCGAATGAATGAATTTATCAATTCAGAAATTAGCAATCAACTTTATGAAAATGTTGATAGGTTATCTGATGAAAATTTTTATACCTGTTTAGATATTGTCTTAAAAGAAATGATAAAAAATGAAATTAATTGGGATAAAGTTGTAATTTACTTAGTATTTTCAAGTGAACTTATGACAAAGCGCTTTAAGAGATCTGGAGACTTTATCATACTTTGGATAAAATTTTTTAATATCTTCCAGATATATTTAGGTAATTGGATTATTGATAATCAAGAATGTATAAAAGTCAAAGAAGTGAAAAAATCATTTTTTCAAAGAATGTGGAGTTTTATCACTCGATCATAATATGAAAATTGTAAAAATATTATCTGCTATGTTGAATTATGTTCAGTTCAATCTGTATAAGAACAATGTTTAAGAAAAATGTATGTAATGTGAAATTGAAAGAAAATAAAGAACTTTAAATGGGAATTTTGTTTAAGAAAAAATTATTTGAAGTAAAATTCCTCTTTAAAAAATAAATAAATAAAAAATAAAAATAAGTTGATCAATGTAAAAAAACTGAAAAATTCACTGTTTGAAAAGAAGTCTTAATAAGTTTAAGAAAATATCGTAACATATTGTATTATATTTTACATAAGAGAGTGAATCTATCATTTTTCAGAAGTTACTTTACTGCAAAAAAAAAAAAAAAATAGCTGATGTCAAAAATTTCTCTACCTAAAACAGTTATACTTTAGATATAACTTTTTGGAATCTTCTTATCACTGTCATCGAACATATGTATATACTTAAAAATTTTTACAAAGTGGTATTTAATTATAAATTATCTTTAAATTTTCTAATACTCTTTAAAATATTGTAAGTATTTTTATTTCAAGTTTTGTATTATAGTACTAGAAATTTTGCAACATTCTTAAAATAATATAAGTTTTCGAACAGAGTGATAATTAGAAATTAGCATTTTTTTAGTTTTTAACGTGATCTGGAATCGAATCTGACACCTCCCTAATGACAACGTTAGAATTTTTTTGTAATTCATTCACAACATTAGTTATATTAAAGCATATTCCCTAAGAATTATTAAACAATTTATGTCAAATAAAGACTTCCCAACTACATTTTTTTACTACTTTTCACTACATTCTACAACTTTAACATAGTGAAATGTCCCACATCATATACTACCCTTCACACAATCTTTCTTTACAGATACCAAGTTTGTAAATAATGAAAGTTAACTTTGAAAAATTCAGAGTTGAAAAAATATTAATATATGTTTTATTAAATACATCCACCTCTACAGATGCATACTTAAGTTTTCTAAGTGTATTTAAACATACTTAAAAAATATTATAACCAAGTATTGTAGATTACAAATATATGTATACTTTAAAAATTTTACAATGCTTTTAGAAATTAAGATAACTTATTCTTGAATAAAAATATAAGAAACCCATTTTCACAATAACAAGATTGTAAATGTAAGATAAAATCACAAAATTAGCAACATAAGAGACTGCAAGTATTTAAAAAATTACGAAGTATGTAATTTTAATGTGTTAATAACGCATCTTATTTTACAAAGTACTAAGTTTTTTAAAATCATTTAGTTTGAACCTTTTCAGACTTATGCTTATAAACTGAAATTTTTGTGAATGAAAATTTTTTTACACAAAGTATTTTAGAAAAAATATCATCTCAGAAATTAATTAACTTATTTTTAGAATAAAAATATAAGAAACTTATTTTTTCTTATGATAAGAATGAAAATGTGATATAAAATCTCATTCTTACCAATTTAAGAGACTGCAAGTATTTAAAAAATTTTGAAGTATGAAATTTTAATGTTTCACATGTGTTAATAATGCATCTTATTTTACAAAGTACTAAGTTTTTTAAAGTCATTTAGTTTGAAGTTTTTCACACATATGCTTATAAACGAAATTTTTGTAAATGAACAATTTTTACACAAATTATTTTAATACAAATACTATCTCAGAAAAATTAACTTTTTCTTTTTAAATTGAAAATGAAAGATAAAAATCTAACACTTATCAAATTTAGATGCTGCAGATGTATAATGAAATCATAAACTTGAATCTTTAAGTATTAACAACCTACCTTCTTTGAAAATACTAAACCACAAGTTTCGACAAATCTATAATCACCTGTTAAAAAACATAGATATTAGAATATTTTTTACCCTAAAATGATTAACGTAGATGCTACATCCATAAAAATACAGAGTGAAAGTGTACAAATTATCTGTTTAGACATGTTGATAAACTAGAATTTTCCACAAGATTCGAGTATTATAGCAAGGTATAGGATAATATTCGGGTAAATTTTCACTAATATTGGCGATAGTTATAAAAATTTGGCATGAAATAAGAGAATTTGGTTTAAATTCTTAAGTAAAACTGATGAACGAAGAAAAAATTTGAATTAGTTACAATCTTTTCTCGCTGTAGAGTTGTCTAAGTTCTCATACTTAGTAGTTTTTAAAGTCTTGCTTTTCGAGTGATTTTTTATACTTTACTAAACTGAAGTACAAAATGGATAATACTTTACCGTCTGAGGAGACACACGTTTCAGTTCAACAACCCCCTTCATCAAGTTAAGAGGATGAGAAGTTATCTAAACTTTTTATTTGTCCAACTTGTAAGAAGTCATTTTTAAAAAAATCCTATCTTACTAGACATGTGAAGGTTCACAATGATATTAAACCTAATATTTGTTACGTGTGTGAGAAAGGATTTGTTACTTTACATCGTTTAAAAAGACATATGGAAACCCATAGAAAAATTTCCATATGATACAAATGTGAATATTGTATTGAAAATTTCAACCGCAAGTGTGATTTATTTAAACATAAGAGATTATTTCATCAAAAAGTCTTACCTGAACATCTATGTATTATTTGTAAAGATGCTTTTAAACACAAGTATGAATTGGAAAAACACAAGAGGGTGCATTATCGTAAACCTGAGTATCTATGTGAGGAATGTTCTATAACCTTTACAACTAAGCATGCTTTTTCAAACCATAAGCGAAAAAGTCATAAAAAGACTTTACATACATATACATACTGTTGCGACGAATGTACTGATACTTTTTCAAACAAACGACATTTTTTAAAGCATAAAAGAAATATGCATAAAAAATCTTCAATACAAACTAGATGTGATGAATGCAGTGAAACTTTTCAGTGTAAGTATGAATTATTGCAACATAAGAGAAAGAATCATCTTAAAGACTTTAACATACGTAGAAATTGTAATGAACGAAGTACTAACAATGAATTACCAACAGTTAATAATGACAGTGAGAATCTGGACTTGTTAAATTTTTTGGATAATTTTCACATTGAATGTGTGAATGGTGTTTTTGACTTACCTTCCAACAACTTTCAGAATGAAAATATAGACTTAGACTTAAAATTTTTTTTGAACAATTCGAATGTGGAATATACAAGTGGAAATAATATTGATGGTTTATCTACCAAAGATGAAAATAAGGACTTAAATAATTTTAACCTGATACAAAATGATTTACCTCTAGTAAACTATGACAATGAAAGTCTGAACTTGTTAAATTTTTCGTATAACTTTAATCCCAAGTGCTTGAATATTTTTTCTGCTAACGAGGAAAATATGAATTCGAATAATTTTAGTGCGAAGGAAAATGAGTTAGTGACAGATAACTTTAACAATGAAAATCTAGACTTGCTAAATTTTTTGAATAACTTTAATACTGAATGTATGAACGATATCCTAACAATATAGATTTGCTGTCTTGTATTATTGTGAATGAATTTCGAATAAAAAGATTTCAATGAAAATGGTTTGTTTTAATTTTTATTACAAAATCACCTTTTTTATAATATTTTCTATTAGAATACAAACTGAAGTATCATCTTTTTTAAAATAAAAACATGTAAAAAGTTTACTTGTGTATTAACGATATACTTTTTCATTACTGTAGTAGAATTGATTGAGTATAATATTTAAACACTAAGTAAAAATTATGCGCAATAGTAGTTTTATAAACTATCAAACTTACATCGAAGAAGAAAAAACTTGTAAAATTGTTTTACCACTCAACCGTAAAGTACTTGTGAAAATCTTAAATGAATTTATCTTATTAACAATTTTACTGAAAAACTAACTTATAAAAATTTTAGATATAATTATGAAGTTAGTATTTTCCTAAGTATCACGTTTGAATCTTACTTTGAATATGCATCATCAAAGTGTTTTGTACTTTAACTAAAATCACAATCTCTATTCCAAAGAGTGTAAAAATAATGTTATAGTAACAACTTAAACTTTTATATATAGATGCTTTCACGATTGTATTTTAACTTTTTTATTTTTTAGAATACAGAAAATATTTTGTAAGAATTGTGAAAGCTTAATTTTAGAAGTTTTCTTGAAATTTCACAAAATTTTTTAACATTTTTGTCAAATGTTTTCTTTATGTCACATCACTTAGAAAAATTTAACTGTTTTTAACAGAATTGCTAACACAAAACATTAAGTTAGAAAATTTATAGATAAAACTTATAAGATACTAAAAACCATATGTGAAGTAATAACAGAAGGTGTATATACTTTCAAGTTTAGACATGGTTCAACAAGCTTGAGGAGGCACTAAAACCTGTAGCTGACGTCATATCCCCTGTGGCGTAACTTTTCCCTTACCACTACGTCACAAATGTATAATTTAACAAAAAGTACTTATGTCACCCCACAATTCCTGTCTTGTATTATTTTACTTTGTGTATAAAATCAATGATCCATAAAAAAACTTTGTCGTTTTTATACACTTTGAAGTAAAAATTTTCTCCAAAAACATCAAATTATATTTTGCAAGTATGAATTGATATGTATTTGTTTTAAATATCTCTAAGTTACATTATACCAAAGTATAATTTCTAATATTTAAACAATTCTCACTTTACAAAAATTAACTTGTATACATTTCTAGGTCTTTAATAAAAATCTTTAATTTTTTTATCTCAAAGACTTTAAACTATTCGAGATATGTGCAGCTTAAGTGCAATCCAATACTATTTGCATAACAATGTGGAATATCATATGTTAAGAAAATCTTAAATTTTGAATATTTTTCAGCTATTAAACGAAAAATTGTGTAAAATTTACTAAGTGTTTCACTAAAGAAGAGAATTACACTAAAAAGTTTTGACAAGAAATACTAAATTCACTAAGTCACATTCGTGGACATAAACACACAATATAAGAGAAATCTTTAAAACATTATTGCAAAAATAAATTAAAAAATAAAAATAAATAAAAAATAAAAAATAAATAAATAAATAAATAAATAAAAAATTGTTAATTTTAGACAATTTTTCGTTTAATAACTGAAAAATATTCAAAATTTAAGATTTTCTTAACATATGATATTCCACATTGTTATGCAAATAGTATTGGATTGCACTTAAGCTGCACATATCTCGAATAGTTTAAAGTCTTTGAGATAAAAAAATTAAAGATTTTTATTAAAGACCTAGAAATGTATACAAGTTAATTTTTGTAAAGTGAGAATTGTTTAAATATTAGAAATTATACTTTGGTATAATGTAACTTAGAGATATTTAAAACAAATACATATCAATTCATACTTGCAAAATATAATTTGATGTTTTTGGAGAAAATTTTTACTTCAAAGTGTATAAAAACGACAAAGTTTTTTTATGGATCATTGATTTTATACACAAAGTAAAATAATACAAGACAGGAATTGTGGGGTGACATAAGTACTTTTTGTTAAATTATACATTTGTGACGTAGTGGTAAGGGAAAAGTTACGCCACAGGGGATATGACGTCAGCTACAGGTTTTAGTGCCTCCTCAAGCTTGTTGAACCATGTCTAAACTTGAAAGTATATACACCTTCTGTTATTACTTCACATATGGTTTTTAGTATCTTATAAGTTTTATCTATAAATTTTCTAACTAAATGTTTTGTGTTAGCAATTCTGTTAAAAACAGTTAAATTTTTCTAAGTGATGTGACATAAAGAAAACATTTGACAAAAATGTTAAAAAATTTTGTGAAATTTCAAGAAAACTTCTAAAATTAAGCTTTCACAATTCTTACAAAATATTTTCTGTATTCTAAAAAATAAAAAAGTTAAAATACAATCGTGAAAGCATCTATATATAAAAGTTTAAGTTGTTACTATAACATTATTTTTACACTCTTTGGAATAGAGATTGTGATTTTAGTTAAAGTACAAAACACTTTGATGATGCATATTCAAAGTAAGATTCAAACGTGATACTTAGGAAAATACTAACTTCATAATTATATCTAAAATTTTTATAAGTTAGTTTTTCAGTAAAATTGTTAATAAGATAAATTCATTTAAGATTTTCACAAGTACTTTACGGTTGAGTGGTAAAACAATTTTACAAGTTTTTTCTTCTTCGATGTAAGTTTGATAGTTTATAAAACTACTATTGCGCATAATTTTTACTTAGTGTTTAAATATTATACTCAATCAATTCTACTACAGTAATGAAAAAGTATATCGTTAATACACAAGTAAACTTTTTACATGTTTTTATTTTAAAAAAGATGATACTTCAGTTTGTATTCTAATAGAAAATATTATAAAAAAGGTGATTTTGTAATAAAAATTAAAACAAACCATTTTCATTGAAATCTTTTTATTCGAAATTCATTCACAATAATACAAGACAGCAAATCTATATTGTTGGGATATCGTTCATACATTCAGTATTAAAGTTATTCAAAAAATTTAGCAAGTCTAGATTTTCATTGTTAAAGTTATCTGTCACTAACTCATTTTCCTTCGCACTAAAATTATTCGAATTCATATTTTCCTCGTTAGCAGAAAAAATATTCAAGCACTTGGGATTAAAGTTATACGAAAAATTTAACAAGTTCAGACTTTCATTGTCATAGTTTACTAGAGGTAAATCATTTTGTATCAGGTTAAAATTATTTAAGTCCTTATTTTCATCTTTGGTAGATAAACCATCAATATTATTTCCACTTGTATATTCCACATTCGAATTGTTCAAAAAAAATTTTAAGTCTAAGTCTATATTTTCATTCTGAAAGTTGTTGGAAGGTAAGTCAAAAACACCATTCACACATTCAATGTGAAAATTATCCAAAAAATTTAACAAGTCCAGATTCTCACTGTCATTATTAACTGTTGGTAATTCATTGTTAGTACTTCGTTCATTACAATTTCTACGTATGTTAAAGTCTTTAAGATGATTCTTTCTCTTATGTTGCAATAATTCATACTTACACTGAAAAGTTTCACTGCATTCATCACATCTAGTTTGTATTGAAGATTTTTTATGCATATTTCTTTTATGCTTTAAAAAATGTCGTTTGTTTGAAAAAGTATCAGTACATTCGTCGCAACAGTATGTATATGTATGTAAAGTCTTTTTATGACTTTTTCGCTTATGGTTTGAAAAAGCATGCTTAGTTGTAAAGGTTATAGAACATTCCTCACATAGATACTCAGGTTTACGATAATGCACCCTCTTGTGTTTTTCCAATTCATACTTGTGTTTAAAAGCATCTTTACAAATAATACATAGATGTTCAGGTAAGACTTTTTGATGAAATAATCTCTTATGTTTAAATAAATCACACTTGCGGTTGAAATTTTCAATACAATATTCACATTTGTATCTTATGGAAATTTTTCTATGGGTTTCCATATGTCTTTTTAAACGATGTAAAGTAACAAATCCTTTCTCACACACGTAACAAATATTAGGTTTAATATCATTGTGAACCTTCACATGTCTAGTAAGATAGGATTTTTTTTAAAATGACTTCTTACAAGTTGGACAAATAAAAAGTTTAGATAACTTCTCATCCTCAAAACTTGATGAAGGGGGTTGTTGAACTGAAACGTGTGTCTCCTCAGACGGTAAAGTATTATCCATTTTGTACTTCAGTTTAGTAAAGTATAAAAAATCACTCGAAAAGCAAGACTTTAAAAACTACTAAGTATGAGAACTTAGACAACTCTACAGCGAGAAAAGATTGTAACTAATTCAAATTTTTTCTTCGTTCATCAGTTTTACTTAAGAATTTACACCAAATTCTCTTATTTCATGCCAAATTTTTATAACTATCGCCAATATTAGTGAAAATTTACCCGAATATTATCCTATACCTTGCTATAATACTCGAATCTTGTGGAAAATTCTAGTTTATCAACATGTCTAAACAGATAATTTGTACACTTTCACTCTGTATTTTTATGGATGTAGCATCTACGTTAATCATTTTAGGGTAAAAAATATTCTAATATCTATGTTTTTTAACAGTTGATTATAGATTTGTCGAAACTTGTGGTTTAGTATTTTCAAAGAAGGTAGGTTGTTAATACTTAAAGATTCAAGTTTATGATTTCATTATACATCTGCAGCATCTAAATTTGATTGTGTTAGATTTTTATCTTACATTTTCAATTTAGAAAGAAAAAGTTAATTTTTCTGAGATAGTATTTGTATTAAAATAATTTGTGTAAAAATTTTTCATTTACAAAAATTTCGTTTATAAGCATATGTGTGAAAAACTTCAAACTAAATGACTTTAAAAAACTTAGTACTTTGTAAAATAAGATGCATTATTAACACATGTGAAACATTAAAATTTCATACTTCAAAATTTTTTAAATACTTGCAGTCTCTTAAATTGGTAAGAATGAGATTTTATATCACATTTTCATTCTTATCATTAGAAAAAATAAGTTTCTTATATTTTTATTCTAAAAATAAGTTAATTTCTGAGATGATATTTTTTCTAAAATACTTTGTGTAAAAAAATTTTCATTCACAAAAATTTCAGTTTATAAGCATAAGTCTGAAAAGGTTCAAACTAAATGATTTTAAAAAACTTAGTACTTTGTAAAATAAGTTGCGTTATTAACACATTAAAATTACATACTTCATAATTTTTTAAATACTTGCAGTCTCTTATGTTGCTAATTTTGTGATTTTATCTTACATTTACAATCTTGTTATTGTGAAAATGGGTTTCTTATATTTTTATTCAAGAATAAGTTATCTTAATTTCTAAAAGCATTGTAAAATTTTTAAAGTATACATATATTTGTAATCTACAATACTTGGTTATAATATTTTTTAAGTATGTTTAAATACACTTAGAAAACTTAAGTATGCATCTGTAGAGGTGGATGTATTTAATAAAAGATATATTAATATTTTTTCAACTCTGAATTTTTCAAAGTTAACTTTCATTATTTACAAACTTGGTATCTGTAAAGAAAGATTGTGTGAAGGGTAGTATATGATGTGGGACATTTCACTATGTTAAAGTTGTAGAATGTAGTGAAAAGTAGTAAAAAAATGTAGTTGGGAAGTCTTTATTTGACATAAATTGTTTAATAATTCTTAGGGAATATGCTTTAATATAACTAATGTTGTGAATGAATTACAAAAAAATTCTAACGTTGTCATTAGGGAGGTGTCAGATTCGATTCCAGATCACGTTAAAAACTAAAAAAAATGCTAATTTCTAATTATCACTCTGTTCGAAAACTTATATTATTTTAAGAATGTTGCAAAATTTCTAGTACTATAATACAAAACTTGAAATAAAAATACTTACAATATTTTAAAGAGTATTAGAAAATTTAAAGATAATTTATAATTAAATACCACTTTGTAAAAATTTTTAAGTATATACATATGTTCGATGACAGTGATAAGAAGATTCCAAAAAGTTATATCTAAAGTATAACTGTTTTAGGTAGAGAAATTTTTGACATCAGCTATTTTTTATTTTGCAGTAAAGTAACTTCTGAAAAACGACAGATTCACTCTCTTATGTAAAATATAATACAATATGTTACGATATTTTCTTAAACTTATTAAGACTTCTTTTCAAACAGTGAATTTTTCAGTTTTTTTACATTGATCAACTTATTTTTATTTTTTTTTTATTTATTTTTTAAAGATGAATTTTACTTCAAATTTTTTTTCTTAAACAAAATTCCCATTTAAAGTTCTTTATTTTCTTTCAATTTCACATTACATACATTTTTCTTAAACATTGTTCTTATACAGATTGAACTGAACATAATTCAACATAGCAGATAATATTTTTACAATTTTCATATTATGATCGAGTGATAAAACTCCACATTCTTTGAAAAAATGATTTTTTCACTTCTTTGACTTTTATACATTCTTGATTATCAATAATCCAATTACCTAAATATATCTGGAAGATATTAAAAAATTTTATCCAAAGTATGATAAAGTCTCCAGATCTCTTAAAGCGCTTTGTCATAAGTTCACTTGAAAATACTAAGTAAATTACAACTTTATCCCAATTAATTTCATTTTTTATCATTTCTTTTAAGACAATATCTAAACAGGTATAAAAATTTTCATCAGATAACCTATCAACATTTTCATAAAGTTGATTGCTAATTTCTGAATTGATAAATTCATTCATTCGAAATTTAAGCTGATTTATAATCCCTAGTTCTGATTTGCGTACATGTGATCTATTGAATATATGAGTAAATGCATTTAACAAAATAATATCTGTTCTGACATCCATCTTGAAAAAATAATTTTTATGTAGTACTGAATTCAGGTTAAAAAACAGATGTCTTCACTCACGCAAAAGTAAGTTAGCATGTGACAAAATTTTACTCCACTCGAAATTAATACTAGGTGTTTCTCACCAAATCCGAATTATCGCCAAATACTCAATTTTTGTAGATATATCCTAAAATTTATTTAAAATCATGCCAAATTCTTATTTTTACGACCCTATTTCTGATTTTATTGGTAAAATTTCACGGGTTTACACTAAAGAAATGTAAGGGTGTGGTCTAATATGTGAAGGATTATTCGAAAAAGTTACAAATTATATCTAAAAAACTTTTGATTTTCTGAAGTTGTAATGAATTTTTGTAGCGATTTGTAAAAATCTACTGAAAATGTCTCTTATTAAAAGTTATTATATTCCCATATTGTATATCAAATAATCAATAAGATTCTTCTAAAGATAGAAAGAAATGAATTTATATTTTTAAAACGTCTAACAATAATCAAATTTAAACACGGTTAAAGGTAGCGACAAAACTGGTATTTTTCCTCCTCTTTCTTGTATTGAATGTACAATAGCATCTCCCCCGATTCTAAGAAAATGCTAAAAGGGATGGTCACCTCCTTCCCTAAAAACATTGTGACGTCACCATTGGCGAATTAAGTCGATCTTTATTCTATTTAGTAAAAAATATATACAGTTTAAAATGGATACTAGTTAGTATTCACAATTAAAAAAATCTTTATGATGAAAAGTATTTTTTTTAACGAACTTTCTTCAATTAAGTAATTAATAAGAAATTTTAATCACTCTTTTTAGTTATCTTTCAAAAAACAATTCTCGTCTTTCATTCTAATTTAATTTCACTTATACATTTGAGATTTTAAACATCTTTTAACTTAATTTTCACATACATCATCTTTTTTCATAAAATATTAGCGAATTTTGCAAGATCTTCAATTATTATTTTTTAATTATTCTGTAATTAATATTATTTAAATGGTTGAGTCATTCTCAAACATTTGTATTCTTAGGTTTAAAAAGATCTGTGTAGGTATATTTCTAAAGAACAGTGGTTAAAGTACTTGTAAACTACTGTTTCTTTACTTCAAACAGGTGTCGGGTTCGAATACCAGTCATAATCTATGTTTCTAAGCTTTATTTCATTCTTTCTGCTTAATTTTTCCTCTCAATGTCATTTTTCATGATACATTTGTAATCTTTTATAAGAAAATGCTTAATTTATATTTTTTTAATTATTATTCTGTAAATTAATATCATTTAAATGGTTTAATCATTCTCAAACATTTGTATTCTGTGGTTGAAAAAGATCTGTTCAAGTATATAATAGAAAAATCACACACACATACGCGAAAACTACCGAAATATTTTTTTACAGCAAGGTGCCGGGTTCAAATCCTACCCGATTATCTTTATTTCTACACTTTCTTTCATTCTTTTTGCTTAATTTTAACTCTCAATGTCATTTTTCATAAAACATTCGTAATCTTTTAGAAGGAAATGCTTAATTAATATTTTTTTAATTATTATTCTGTAAATTTATATAATTTAAATGGTTGAATCCTCCTCAAATAATTCCATTCTTAGGTTAAAAATGATTTCTGTAGGTATATAATTGAAAAACACCCACACACACGCGAAAACTGCAGTCTTATGGAAATATTTTTACTGCCAGGTGTCGGGTTCGAACCCCCGTCAGACCACTCTATTTCTTGCATACTCTATCCACATCCACATCCTTAAATTCAATCGATTTCTTATTTATTTCTCAATTTTTAAATTTTTTATAATTAATTTCTTAATTAATTTCCTAATTAATTTCTTAATTAACCTCCTAATCAATTTCCTAATGACTCACAAACAATATCCTACTTTTTACATTATACCGCAAACATCACTTTAAAACCATCGTCACCTTTTACAATAAATCACTCATTAAATGTTTTAATTAATTTTCTTCATTAATACCCTCTTCATCTTTCACGATTAAGTTAGAGGGCGTCTCAAGGTCAATACCAACTCATCTAGACCCCTCAGGGGGTGGTGCGGCACCCGCACGACTTGCCGGTGCACCAGTGCACCACCCGCATGACTTTGAACCGGCCTTTCTTACCTACTCATATTTTCTATATAAAATAAATGCTATTTGTTAAAATAATTTTTTTTTAGTTAGCTTTTACTTTTTTACCTGTCATTGAATCATATGCATAAATAAAAGACTTATTCATAGATGCTCCAAACTGAAGAGAATTGGCTAAAATCTAATCTACATAAAAAAAAAAAAAAAAAAAAAAAAAAAAAAGACAGCATAGAAAAGTTACAGAAATATCATAAGAGAGAGAGAGAGAGAGAGAGAGAAAAGTAATAATAAGAAGAAAACAGACATGGAAAATATGAAGAAATAAGAGAAGAAATTAGGAAGAAAAATAGCAAAAGTGGAAAAAACAACCAAATAATAATAAGAAGAAAAAGAAGGAGAATCAAAGTTAAAAAAGAGAAAAGAAAAATTAAGTCAGCCAAAGAAGAAAAGAAATTAAAAAAAAAAGTTTTAGCAAAACGATTGAAAAAAAAAAAAAAAAAAAAATGAATAAATGAAACCTCTTTAAGTTCCTCAAAAAAATTGGTAAAAGCACAAGACTCTAGGGATAGTTTGAAAATTTCTAAACTCGAAACTCAATGTTTTCAGTGGCAATTTGTTTTCCTTTTCTATTATGAAATTACGATTTTTTCCTTATTTTCGCATTCTAATAACACATTTGAGATAAAGACACCAGTGCTTGCCACCCCTAAAATTTGCACTAGTGTTCGCTCCCTTCACAAAAGACATGTTAAAATAAGTGTTTAATAGCACCTATGAATTTGAATCCTCCCGCGCCAGATTTCCTAGAACGGGGGAATCTAACTTGAGCGGATTCAAATTCATAGATGTTATTTAGCGGTTATTTTAACATGTCTTTTGTGAGGGTGGCGAACACTGGTGCTAATTTTAGCGGTGGCGAACACTGGTGTCTTTTTTACCATACGTACGTTACAGACAATAATTAAATATATACAGACACTGGCCAGTGAATTATAAACCTGTGAGAGTTTCCACAAATGCTCGCAAGCGGCATAAGCATGCAAAATCTGTTATTATGGTGTGGGAAATGTTCTGTAGGTATGCAAGTGGTCCTCTAGTGTTACTCGAGGATAAACAAAAAGGCATGCAATACCTGGACATATTGGCAGATCAAGTGCATCCTTCAATGTTACATTTTTACTCCGAAGGTGACGGATATTTTATGGTCGATAATGGAACTAGAATCGTGTCAGAATCGTTCGAGATTGGTTTAATAAACACCAATCTTGCTTTTAATTGCTTTCCTGGTCACAGCAAAGTCCAGATCTCAATCGAATAGAAAATGTTTGGGACATGTTCGATAGGCGCATCCGACAGCAATTTCCTCTTCCATCCAATTTACAGGATCTTAAAGTCTGTGTAGCCAATGCATGGTATTCTCTGTTGTAAATGCTCTCCAGAAGCTTGGCGAATCGATTCCCTCACGATTACGGGCTGTAATCCATGTAAAAATAACTCAATGGGCGAAAGAAAGTCCGTATTAATCTAAGGTTTCTAAATCATTGGCCAGTGTGTATATTTTCAATTGCTTTTTTCGGCAAAGTTTCAAAAAAGACCGCTACTGGAGCAGAACAGTGCCCACTGCTGGCTATTTGTGTGACTACAAATTGTTAATGGTGCATTAAAGCTCGCTGAAAAATTTATTTTTCAGTATAAAAATGATTCATTTAGCAACTTTTGCAGCACAGTCACGTAAAGTAAGAGTTACACACACACACACAAAATAAATAAATAAATAAAATAAAATAAAGAGGGAGTTCCTTAAATTGTTCACTTTTAATACAGTTTAGTAGAGTTACCTTATGTATAACGGTACCATTTTTAATTTAAATACAGTTCAAACTCCTGTCGATCTTTTGAAATTCGTCTGTCTCCAACGGCAAAACATTATATCGGTAGCAAAGACTAAGAGGAAATGATATATAACAATTACTCATTACCTAATGTATTCTTTTTAAATTTCGTTTTCACATTCAAATGATTTATAACCGTTAAATTGGTCCCTGTTTCCTAAAAATTTATTTCCAAAGATTTTCAGTTTGATGATATAAAGTGTGGAAAATGCACTTTTTTTTTTTTTTTTTTTTCATTTTCCTCATTTCAGCTTAAAAATGAATTATGAAAAATGTTTTTTAAACCTTTTTTTGAAAACAAGTATTATTTTAAAGGTGTTAAACAGAATTAAAATATATGTGTCCTCTTATAGGCTGCAATAAAAACTAACGAAAAAAGGGTTTTAAATAAGGAGGAAGAACTTTGTAAATAAATATTATAAATAAAGAAAAAGGAAAAGGAAGAAACCACCTACAACTGTTTGGAGCTGAATAACTGTGCGACACCCTTCATCACTCCTAAAAAATCCCGAGTGAGTAGAAGCTTTTACGTTTCACTCATGTCTTCATTTTTTCGAATGAGGAAGGAGTGACTCGTGCTTTATTATTTCGACCCGAAACAATACTGCGATATTTTGCAATCTATGGTGTTTACTTGCAAAGTTGTTGGTCTTATTACATAAAAACTATTCAAAAATTTAAAGTTTAAAAATTAATATGCTTCAGTTTCTTTTATTTTAAAATTAAATTATCTGTTTAAATATTTAAAAGAAAATAGATAAGTAATTAAAGTTTACGCAAATGTTCATTTACGTATGAAGCTTACTTCGGTTTAGAATCATATCATTGACTTAAAATCTTATAACTTTATATGAGTATTATCCACAGAAATATTTTTTCAATTTTTAAAGACAACAAATTATCTACATAAGTAGTAATAATATATATATATATATATATATATAAACACTAACTGTTAATTTCAAAACTTAAAAAAAAAAAAAAAAACTGTTATTTTTAACAGTAATTTCATAAAACTTTCACTGAGAAAAAATTTTGTGACTGACATCTAGGAGCTAAATTGTTGCACTAAGTAAAATAGTTTCATGTCATCCTTATAAATTCTAGTTCGTTTAGCTAGCGAGTTCTAAAAACCACCATTAGAATTCTAGAGCATTTCCTGTATTATCATGGTCAATCTCATTTAAAAATCTCTGAAAACAAATGTGAACACAAGAGGTGAATTTAAGGAACTATAATTTTGTTTTATGACACAAAATCAAGCGAGAATTTCTCGCAGTACAAAGGATTTATAATATTAATAATATTCCTAATATTGTTTAACAATCTAGAAAAATGTAGACTAGAAATTCTCGATTATTTCGTCTATCCACGTTATATGTTTACCTTATAACTCGGAAATCAATATTTCTATTTTAGGGATCCAGAAAATGATTACTTATTCGTTTTAGATGAAGGCGGTACATTTTTTTTTCCCTCACTGTTGTTAATTTTTCCACGGTATATATATTTTTTTCAAATGGCTTTAAAACATTTAAAAATTGTTGTTAAAATTATTTTAAGCTTTCAATTGTAGTTTAACTTGGTCGATATGAGAGAAAAGGATCTCTTATGAAAGTTTATTTTTTATAAAGATCTTTGGTCTATATAGAAAATTAATTATACGATGTCTCCAGATATTAGATCCCCTAATTATAATTTATAATTTTATTTAATTCATTATTCTTGTTTTATATCATAAAATTATTAAAAAAATGGATATCAGATTTTTAAGGAATTAGATTTAAATAAAAATTTACTGTAAAATAAAAACATAAAAATATGTAAAAGTAACTTACTTTCAGAGAAGGAATTTATTGAAGAGTTTTAATTAACAATTCTTTTTATTAAAAATTTGGATTTGGTAATTGATTTTTTTTATTCAAGCGTATATCAGAATTTAATAAAAATATTAATATTTTAATATTAAAATAAATTTAATAAAAATATTTTCTTAAAGCTGAGTGTTTGTATTAAAAAAGGAATTTTAATCTTAATATGCTGACTTCAACTTAAATATTTCTTTAAATATTATTTAAGGAAATATTTAAGGAAAACCGTTAATTAATAGATTTTATGCGTCATTGATCAATATTGGCATAATAATAGTAATAACAATAATAATAATAAATAATAAAACATCTGATTTTGCCTTGGTTATGGACATAATATTTATTTTTTGTTTCGTTGATTATGCATATATTTATATATGTTATAAAAATTTAAATATTTTTATTATTAGTATTGATAATATTCTTATTTTTAATGGTAATAACAATACTCTAATTATTTATAGCGTTCGTTTGCAAATTTGATCCCTTCCAGTGTTCCAATACAATAATAAGGCTTTTATTATTTAAAAACTAATCGATGTTTTGAACCAACGGTAATTAAATAAGAGGAAAATTTAATACTATTTTATAAATTATTTCCATTATTCTTCTCCTTATTGTTTTCGCCAGATTTTATAAAAAAAAAGTTCTTGAAAAAATATGTAGGTTTTCCATCATTATTAATGAACAAAGACCTCACGCATATTTGCTTGTTATGTACATACCAATTTGTTTGAATTAGCCAATTTGGTTGTATATACCAGTTTGTTGCCTACCCCAAGATAATAGTACAGTTTAACTAATAATTTAATGGTCGTGTCTCCAGAATGCGGGTCTCGCTTATTTGAAAAATCCAAGTTCTAATTTATTTCATTCTTTATTCAAGATAATTGTCTATTATAAAAATGCATCACAAGAAAAAATCACAAAAATGATTTGAAACATAACTTATCCGCACAAAAAAAAAAAAAAAAAAAAAAAAAAAAAAAAAGAAAGGTTCTAAGCAATTGTAAATAAGATTTCTTATTTTTAATGAATATCGTTATTATATATATATATATATATATATTTAATAACTTATGTTTTTTTGAAAAAAACTTGATTTTGAGCTTCATTTGGTTTTCTTGCACTCCTATAATTTATAGTCAAAAGAGAGCGAGGAAAAAAAAAGTAATAATGAGCATTGTTTCGCATTACACGAGTTCACCTTTAAATCTTCTTCTGTCGGGGTAAAATAATTATGGGTATATAGTCGATTCTTGATCATATATAATGAGATTTTCTAGAATATCTCAGCTAACTTCTTTCTGTTCTGCATTGATTTAATCTGATTTTGCCTACCATCTATAATGAAAATTAAACCTTAAAAAATAAAAGTAATTAAAATTAAATTTTTTAAATATTTTTTTCTGCACAATATTTTTTTTTACTGACCGCTAAATGGAGTCTATCTGAATGTGAATGTGCCTATAGTAAAATAATTGTATAATATCCCTTTGAATTTCTGTGGAAAATGTAATTTGATAATTCGTGACTTAAGAACCTTGAAGTGCAAGGTATCCAAGATGATAAAATGGCCTTTTAAGTTAATTTAACGTTTTATTTTTGTTTATCTACTTTTATTATTATTGCTAAAAAATGTAGAGTTTTTATTTATTTATTTTTTATACTTTTATTTATTCTAAAATATATTTCAGAATAAAGAAGACAAGTAATAACAGAAAATCGGTTCTAAGTTAGTAACCGAAGAGGAAATGAAAAAAAAAAAAAATAATAATCTGGTGTGTCACTCACACGACTTTCTCTTACCCTGAAATTTAATACTATAAATACAGGTTGGAGATTAAGAGATAAGATAACGAGTACTGTTATGTAAACCTATGTTAAACAATTCATATTAGGCTTCTGAAGAGTTTTATATGATAATTAGTTCTGTGTGAGGGGGCTACCGCCCCCCTCAACCCCCCGTTTCATTAATGCACCTACATTTATATAGAATTTAATTCGGTTATTAAAAAATATTTCTCTTTGTAAAAAATAATTTATTAAAATTATTATTTAAAAAAATTATCTTATATCATAAGGCAGACGATTTCCATATTAGAGAAGTAGTTTAACACCAAATATCCAAAAAAAGTCCATTTTATTCTCAATATTAAAAAAAAAAAAAAAAAAAAAAAAAAAAAAAAAAGTACGATTTTAAGTTTTTTTTTTCGTTAAAAGTAAAAAAAAAATCGATAACTTTGTTTTAAATTATCGCAGATCGATGGTTCAACCATTCGTTTTAAAGGTATTTTCGAGCTCTTTTGAAAGATACCCATCATGAAAATTTACTCCCCTCGAGGGGGGACTTCCCCCCCAGGGGGGGAGGCGAGGCTCCTACATACACAAAAAATTTTTCCCAGTTAACTGTCTCTATTACAAAAAATATATATTTGTTTCATTTGGTTTAGTGCAGTCTATAGACGTTAAACTCTATTTTCCTGCAATTTCCCCCATAGACGTAATGTATTAGAATTCTCTTGATTGTCCCTGTACACGAACCATTTGCTTGATCTTAACGAAAAGCTTACTGTAGCATCCCTATATGATACACATTTAGAATACCAAGTTTGATCTTTCTGCCATAATTTGTTTTTGAGATATGCTGATAACAGACAGACACACAGACACACACACACAGACACACACACACACACACACACACAGAGACCATTTGCTAAAAACATGATTTTCGTATTCAGGGGACCTCAAAACGTGTAAATATAACAAAATCTCGCGTTCGAAAATGTGAGCCAAAAACAATACTTTCTCTACCTTATGGGTAAGAGAAAGTAAAAAGCATTGCTCATACTTTCTTAAGAAGTAAAAAAACAATCTCGGTATAAAAAATATGCCTTCGTGTGAATGTGACATAAGTGCCAAGTAAATTTTCTTAATCTTTTTTATTTTTCTTTTTTCGTAATTTTTCAATCTATATGCTTCTGGAAATAATTGATCTTATTCTTCTCTCTCTCTCTCTCTATATATATATATATATATATACACATAGTCCTGCCATAAGTTCTATACACTAAAATAAAACAACCACTATTTTTTAATGTTCTGGAAATGGGACCGCTATGTTTTGTAAAAGTATAAATAGTGCGTAAACACTGAAAAAGTTAACAGTACTTGTTAAACATTTGTATAGTTAAGATGGAGTGGGGAAAAAAGGAAAATAGAATCTCAGTAATTGCTTTACACAAGTGTGACAAGAAACCGAAGGGAATTTTCAACTTCCTAAAGCTGCTGAAAATTTCAACGAAGTTCATCCAGCGAGATGTTAAAAGATATGATGAAACGTTCTCTACCGACGACAGGCCACGAATTGTTCGTTCTCGCACGAGCAGAACGCCAGCAGTCGTTAAAGCCATAAAGGAAAGGATTCGCAGAATTCCGTTACGTAAGTAAAAAATCATGGCTCGTGAGATGAATATCCGTACCAGGACAATGTCTCACATTGTATCTCACATTGTATTTGTCTCACCTGTGACTTTGGTGTTTACTGTAGCAGTACTGACTAGCGATTTACGGCTGCTCTTAAGGATATTCGTAAGTCCAGAGCGAAAGTTCTGTTACAGCGGCACTCGGAAAACAAACATCGGCAAATTCTTTTTTTCGGATGAAAAAATCTTCACTGTAGAGGAAAAATTCAACAAGCAAAATGACAGAGTGTTAGCTCACAGTTCCAAAGAAGCTGCAGAAAAAATTCCACGAGTTCACCCTGCTTCAGTAATGGTTTGGCGGAGGGTTTCGTATGAAGGTGTAACCAGGCTACATTTTTGTGAAAAAGGTGTAAAAACAACTTTAACTTCTAAAATACTGCGCCGAAGGTTACAATAATGAGCTTGTTGCTTTTGTGCTTTTTGAAGGTTTTTCTGTACCTCGGTTATGAGTTCTTTGACATTTTGAGTGATAAACTGGGAAGCATTTTGCTTTACCATAATAAGCTTCTGAAATGAAGTTAAAAATTTTCTCCCCAAAAACAGTTCAGCTGGGGTTTTATCAGTTGCATCACTAACTGCAGTACGTATGGCATAACCAAAATGATGAATAAACTGATTCCAATTATCATGATTTTGACCAATGTATGTCGAAATCATTTGGATTAACGTTCTATTAACACGTTCGGCCTGATTAGATTGTGGCCAATAAGGGGCCGTAAAGACATGTTTAATTTCGAGTTTCTCGCATAATGCTTTAAAAACATTACTTATAAATTGAGGATCATGGTCACATTTTGTCACTTCAGAGTCATGTGATTTCTTAATGAGGAAAACGGTTCTTTCCTGACTTCAGAAACATGTACACTCTTCCGCTCGCGAATTTTAAATATGAAAGTCGACACGTGTGGCAATTTAAATGAGAAGTTTGCATAGTGATCATGTTGCTATTCACAGAATAATTCATATCTCGCGAAATTTTTGCCATCGATTTTCAATCTTTTAAAAGTTTGCTCACCTCATCCAGATTAAAAAAAAAAAAAAAAAAAAAATCAAATAATCATTTAAATTTTTTTGAGTTATAAAATGTTTCGTAAATTTTAAAAATATAATCCGCTAATTCGTATTTTCTTTAAAGTTTTACACGGTTGGAAAGAAGATTAAACAGCCTATTGGATAGTACCTTTCGTTAAAAAATTGAATAACGTTTAGTTTTTCGGATTTTGGAATCGTAAGACAGCATGTTCCACAGCTGATCATAGTGGGTTCGTGGAAATGTCACGAACGCGTTGTGAAATGCTATCTTTAAGATCAGATAAAATTTTTGGATTATCACGACGTATCATACCTTTCAAACTCTCTCGAATCCAAAAGTCGCATGAATTGAGATCTGGTAACCTAGGAGGCCATGGATCATGAAGTGTGTAATTCATTAAAAAATGCCCCTCCTGGTGAAAATTTGGACTATTTTATTATTATTATTCGCTCAAAACAAATTCCCATACCTTCATTATGTCCTACACAAAATTTTATAATTTTCTCAACAATACTTTCGTCTGTAGACAACTTTAAAATAGGGTCGATTAATTTCAAACACCCCGCATATATACTCTATAACAAAAAAAAGTGACGCACTAAGAAGGAGTAATGCAAACTGGACACAAATTGACATACATACAGGTTTTGATGGAATCAAGCACCAATTCATCATTATCGTAGATCCTCGTGCAACTGGTACTTCAGTGACTTCAAATACCCTTAATAGGCGACTCAGTGGAGTTGAGCTCAGTTCCCGGATCTCTCTTCCACTGAAGACGTTTGGAGTGAGTCAAACTTTTCTAGTGAGGCTGTAAAATTTTTGTTATTTAAGGTATTAGATGATAAATGTATAAAGTTAAAAGTTATTTAGAAATTTATTAAGGGAGAGTAAACCCTAAATTAACATTGTTTTTGGAAAAATTAAAAATGTGGCATATCACAAATATTAGAAACTCTAAGTAAAAACAGGGAGGAATTTAAATTATAGGTAAATTAAATTTAAATATAACTCATATTTGTTTAGTTTGGAAAAATATTAATTGATTTGCACATATTTGATTATCTTGTTTTAAATGAGAAAGATTATATTTGAAAACAGATATTAATTGAGAAAACAAAAAGGGCGTTAAAATATCTTGAGAAAGATAACACAGTAATTTCATATTGTTTTGTGTAATTTATGAAAATTAAAAGTGAATCAAATAAGTTACGGAAAGAGGTTTCTTTCCTGGAAAGGGTTGTGATTTCAAATATTTCAAATTTAATGTGTAGAATTGAATATTAAGTTTTAATTATTGGAATCGTGTTGTATTGGAATTTTATACACCCCCCAAAAATTTGCAAAATTGAATTATAGGTTTTATTAGTGTAATTTTGTATATGTATTTTTTTTTGGAATTGGGTAAAATTGTAAGAATTGTGTAAAATTGTTAGGAATTGTGTAAAAGTGTTAGGTATTGTGTAGAAATTTTTTTGGGAATTGTGTAAGATTAAATTGTGAATTTAGAATTAGGTAAACATGTCAGAATTAGGGCAGTATAGGAAAGCGGAACTGCAAGAGCTCGCAGTCGAATTCGGAGTGATTGTTGAAACTACGGATAGGATAAGTGATATCATAGGGAAAATTCAAAAGTCTCCAGATTATGATAAAGACCTAGCCCTAGCTCAAATTAAGTTAATACGGGAGGATCTCTTAGAAAGAAAGGCGGAAGAGAAAAGGAAGGCGGAAAAGATTGCGGAAAGGGAGGCTGAAGAGAAAAAAATCGCTGAAAGAGAAGCGGAAAGGAAACATGAATTAGAGTTAGAAAAACTTAAAATAGCCCAACATTCAGAAACAGTAAGTCTAGCTTCGACTCGTAGCGAACGCCCCAGCCGACAATCACTAAAATCGGTTATGCAAAAATTTGAACCGGAGAAATCGGACATGGCATTATTTCTTGCGTTATTCCAAAGACAAGCTAGGAAGTTAGAAATAGATGACGAGGATCTAGTGACTAATTTATTAGCTTTATTGCCCGTAGAAATCGCGGAATTAATTTTAAAAGAACCCCAAGAAATTAGTGACGATTTTGAGAAAGTCAAACAAATGCTATTAGATCGATTTAAATTAAGTCCGGAAAATTTTAGAATTAAATTTATGCAACACCAAAAACAACCGGGAACTCTTTGGCATGATCTAGCTTATGATTTAGATACATATTTAAATGGGTGGTTAGAGGGAGTAGAAGTGACAAATTTTGAGGATCTAAAGAAATTAATGGTGGCCGACCAGTTAAAGAAACGGGCTAATTTCGAAATGAAAGATCATTTCATAGATTCGTGGAGCTCTCTCAATGAACCGCGAGAGTTAGCTAAGAAGTTTGACGCGTACGAGTCAGTTCGCAGAAATAATAAGAAAAGTTGGACCCCGAAACCACCACTAGAAAAGAAATTAGATAAACCTCGCAACTTTGATAAAAATAGGGTTGAGAAAAATGCCCCAGAACAAAAAAATTGGAGGGATAAGTCTGATCTGACGGAAAGATCTAAATTATTTGAGGCCCGAAAACCTATTGTTTGCTATGTGTGGTGTTCCCCCGATCACATTAAGCCAAATTGCCCAGTCTGGAAAAGCAGACAAGAGAAGGCTGAAAAAGTAAATCACGTAGGAGACGCTGAGAATTTAAACCCGGCTTTTGAACCTTATTTAAGTGAAGCCAAGATAAATGGGGAAAAGTTTACCATTTTACGTGATTCTGGAACGTGCCTCGATATTGCCCCTCATAAAATAATTTCTAATGAGCAATTAAACGGGGAAACCGTGTGGGTTAAGGCAGCTTTAGCCAACGAAGTGAGATGTCTACCCATAGCCAATATTGAATTAGAAATTGAGGGAATAGGGTTAATTAATACGAAAGCCGCGGTAGCGGATAAGGAAGTTCTCATGGATTATTATTTACTGGGAAATGAGATTCAGAAATTAATCGAGAGAAAAAAACAAAAACCCGAATTAATCCATGCAGTCGAAACGCGAGCGAAAAGGCGTAAAAACGAAACTGCGCCAAAAACCAGTCTGGCGAGTGAAAGCGCTGGGAATGATCAGGGAGAGGCAGAAATGTCGCCAGAGAGCGAGCCTACGGAAAATCAGGGTACGGAAGAATCAATTTTCCTCCCCGAGTTAGAGGAGGATAGGATCACCGCTCTGGCGCACGTTGGGAAAAACGAGTTTCGCCAAGAGCAGGAAAAAGATGAAAGCCTGACGGAGTTGTGGGCGCGCGCGAAAGAGGAGAAATCGAATTTAACAATAGATCAAGGTTTGCTGTACAGAATTGCTACAGATCACAGAGGAGAAAAAAGACGTCAGCTAATTATTCCGCGGAAATATAGGAATGAAATTTTGAATCTTTGTCACAGTTTAATATCCGGTCATGTGGCCATGACTAAAACTAAGGATAAATTGCTGCGATATTTTTTCTGGCCAAATATCATTAAAGAGGCTGAAGCCTATGTAAAATCGTGTGATCCTTGTCAGAAAATTGGGAAGGCAGGAGAGCAAAAAAAAGCCCCTCTTAAACTTGTTCCCATTATTACTGCAATTTTTACGCATATAAACTGTGATATTGTGGGACCACTCCCACCTTCGGAAAATCAAAATAAATATATGCTCACGGCTATGTGTTTAGCATCGAGGTATCCAGAGGCTATCCCGATACCCGATTCAAGGTCGGAAACAGTGATCGACGCGTTAATGATAGTATTTAGTAGAATGGGATTTCCGAAAGTAATCCAAACAGACTTAGGGGCTTGTTTTATGAGTAACTTAACCTCAACTTTCTTAGAAAAATTTGGAATTAAAATAACTCACAGTAGTGTGCACCACCCACAGACAAATTGCATTGAGCGTTGGCATCGTTCAGTTAAACGGTTATTGAAGGTAATCTGTTTAGAAAGTGGAGAAAGTTGGGAGAGGAGTTTACCCTATGCTTTGTTAGCTTTGCGGACGGTAACACATGAATCAACGGGATTCAGCCCAGCCGAGTTGGTTCATGGGAGAAATCTGCGAACCCCGGAAACCCTGCTATTTGAGAAATGGACAGAGCAGGAAGAGGAGCAAAACCCAGTGATGGAGTATGTTTTCGAATTGATAAACAGACTACAAAGGTGTCAAGAGCTCGCAGGGGAGCAGATGGAGGAAAAAAGGGACAAACGCAAAATCTGGTATGACAGAAATGCGGTAAATCGGAAATTTAATCCCGGGGACAAAGTGCTGATTTTAGCCACAAGTAAACCCAATAAATTATCCGTATCATGGATAGGGCCAGGCACTATTGAGAGTCAAATGTCAGAGACTAATTATATTGTAAATGTACCGGACAGGCGCGAAAAGTCGCAAATTTATCATGTCAATTTACTAAAACCTTACGTGCAGAGAGCAGAAATCGTAAATGCATTAATAGAGGAAAATTGGGATAATAAAACGACGGAGGCAGACTTAGAAATACCTTATCCTATAACTGACCCGGAAGAATTTGACCTCAATATGGTAATTAGGGACAGTAATTTAGGAAGTCGTTGTACAAAAGCCCAACAAGAGCAATTAGGAGCATTACTAATTAAACACAAGAAAGTGTTTTCCAATATTCCAGGCCGAACGAATTTAATTGAGCATGATATTGAATTGACTAGTGATAAACCCGTTAGAATGAAGCCATATAGGACGTCACCTCGACAAACCGACATCCTGAAATCCGAAATCCAGCGTATGTTAGAATTGGGCATAATTAAGGAAGGGGAGTCAGATTATACCTCGCCTATGATATTAGTAGAGGCCCTTGGCAGAGAACCCCGCCCGTGCGTTGATTATCGCAAGTTAAATGAGATAACTCGTGCCGAATTTTTCCCTTTGCCTAACATAGAAGAGAGGGTAGAGCAAGTGGCAGCATCAAAATTTATTACCGTGATTGACTTAACTAAAGGCTATTGGCAAATACCTTTAACCCCTAACGCACAACGTTTAGCGACATTTGTAACTAGTTTCGGTTCATATCAACCTTTGGTAATGCCATTTGGACTTGTCTCCGCCCTGTATAGGTTTTCAAAATTCATGAGTATTCTATTAAAGGGACTAGAAAGTTTCTGTTTGCCTTACCTTGACGATATGGCTATCTTTTCTAATTCATGGGAAGAGCATTTAGAACATTTAGATATAGTTCTAAAGCGGGTAACCAAGGCAAAATTAACCATTAAATTAGCCAAGTGTAAATTTGCCCAGGAGACGGTCAAATATTTAGGGCATGTTGTAGGGAAAGGACGTAGGAAACCGTCCGAGATTAAAATTAAGGCCATTACTGATTTCCCAGCTCCAAAATCAAAAACGGAAATTAGAAGGTTTTTAGGGATGTGCGGGTATTACTCCCGATACATAAAGAACTATGCAATAATAGTAGAACCGCTGACCCGAGCTTTAAGAGGGAAAACGAAAAAGGAAAAAGTAGACTGGAGTCCCGAAATGGAGAAGGCTTTTAGGGAGTTAAAAGATAAACTCACCCGTGACCCAGTACTGTACGCTCCTGATTATACTAAGGAGTTTATTATTCAAAGTGACGCCTCAGATAAGGGGATAGGTATTATCATGGCTCCAAGGCAAGGAGATGAAGAACATCCAATTCTGTACTTAAGTCGAAAATTTACTAAGGCAGAGAAAAACTATAGCACAACCGAAAAGGAATGTGCTGGGATCATTTTCGCAGTGAAAAAGTTAAAACATTACCTGGATGGTCAAAAATTTACCATAGAAACTGATCACAACCCATTAATATGGTTAAAGAGAAATGCGGGAAACAATTCCAGATTAATGCGGTGGGCGTTAACCTTGCAGCCCTTTAACTATGAAATCCGACACAGACCAGGAAAAGACATTCCTCATGTGGACTGTTTGAGTCGGGTGGATTAAAAGTTATCTGTAAGAAATTTTGTATATAGTTTATTATTATTAGTATTGTTTTTATTATGTTAATTAATTTGTAATTTGAAACTTCTAACTTTAGTGTAAATTTAAGTATTGTTTAGTCAGGAAGATTAGCCTCTCTAGAATTGCTTTGATGCACCCTAACCTAATTTGATTGCAGAGATTTTCTGGAGTTTTTCAACCCCAGAAAACCATCTTAAGGGGGGGAAGTTGTGGCATACAGCCCCCCTTTCAATTAATTAAAGTTGGCCAGACCTTAATCTCTACACAGAGCAGGTGTGCTGATACTTACAATAGTTTGGCTCCAGACTGTCTCGAACTGTGACACTAAAGTACAAAGAAGCTGCCCTGCTAGCACGCCCTGATGGTCGTGAGAACAGCGGAGTTTCCGAGGGATTTCTTCGGCCAGACGGGAAGGCGCCCGCCCGCTCAGCGAATGAGGGAGGAGCGGGTTGCCATCAAGAGAAAGAGTTTTCCCCAGGAGCAGCGCTGGAAGCAGAGAGTCGGGGATTCGTATCTTGTCTTCGGCCAGTGAAGGTCGGAGGGTTTTTTCTTGTCCCGTTTACCAGGAGAGGTAGCGAGACTTAGTGATTTTTTTTGTGTTCCTCTAGGAGCAGAGAACACAGGTCAGCTTATTTTCTGTCACCGGGGAAGGTGTGCAGGTCAGCTCGTAAGAGACATTTTACTTTAAATTATCCTAGGACTGGATCATATCTTTTCTGTACCTGGAACGGTGCAAGTATTGTTTCAGTAAATCGAATTTAGGATCACGGAGATCCACAGAAACTGTTTGTTAAGCATCAACTCAACTATCGATCCATGCTGTAGCTACTAGCCATTGTATATAATCCTCCAACATCAATATTGTAACTAACGGTTGTACATAGAATCTTGTTTAAATTTTAATTAAATTAATTTTCTTATCAACTTCTGCTGTGACGGGATTTTCTCATTCGCTACCAGAACCCTCGCCCGAAAGTCCGAAACGCCACACTACCAATTTTTGTCCCATTCGGGCCACCCATTCCACCCCATCTACCAATTTTTGTCCCCACTTCTTCTTGGTGCGTAATTTTTTTTTTTTTTTTTTTTTTTTTTTTTGTTATAGATTGTTTATCTTTAAGTAGATTAATAATGAAAGGAGAAAATTGATTATATATATTATCATTCAAATAAAAATATATACCGGGTGATTCAAAATAGATGTTACAGCGATTATCTCGTAAACTAAGAAAGATAGAAACAAACTTTCAATTACAAAATTGGTGCAAATTAAGAGCAGCTTTCAGATATGGCATTCTTTTGTATAAGGGGCTGTATACATATTAAATACGAAATTTAATTTTTATACGGCTTCTCTTATCATATGACTTATATTTAGAAAAATATTCTCCTCGTTCTAACAATCAAAAAAAAAAAAAAGAAAAAAAAAATCATCTCTCTAAGTCAAAATCTCGCTGAGTTATTGCAGTTTGAAAATTCTAGCATTTTTCGCCAAGTCTTAAGGGGTTGTATCAAAAGTGAGAAATTGTAATTACTATTGCTTTTGTAATAAGGCACACGTTGATCAGCGTTTGGGGGGAAAAAAAGAAAAAGAAATCATTCAGGGAAAGACGGCTATTTTAACCTGTTATGTCTCTCTTTCCCCTAGTGAATACACAAGAGAATACTCATTGATAATTTAACAAATAAAATTTATGAATAATTTAAGTACTAAAAGGGAATTTTCAAATTCATTTTTCTTTCTTCATTCTCTTACTCATATACACGGTGTAGAGAAATAATTGTTTTTGAGTCAAATTTCCGAAAATTTACTTTTGTTATATTTGCACGTTTTCAGATCCTCTGAATTCAAAAATTATGTTTTTAGCGGTTGGTCTCTCTCTCTCTCTCTCTCCGTGTGTGTGTGTGTGTGTGTGTGTGTGTGTGTGTGTGTGTATCTATGTGTTATTAGAATATCTCAAGAACAAATAGTAGCAGAAAATCCAAATTCGATATTCTAAATACGTATCATATTGCGGTGTTTCACTAAAGTATTCGTTACGATCAGACAATTGTTTGTTTACAGGGTCATTCAAAAGAATTCAAATACATTACGTCTGTGAGCGAAATTTCTCATATGTACAGTGTGACATGTATAGAAACAAAACGAAAAAAAAAAAAAAAAATTATATGCATAAAAGCATGTTTTATGTAGATTCTGGTATAGCAACCATTCATCATTCATTTACAGGGTTACCCAGTGTATTTCGATATATTGAAACTATACTTGGGAATTGCTGGAAGTGTATTTCATTTTGTGTTACTTGTTTTACATATAACACTAAATTTACGTACACAAAGTCATGTGTATATAGTTTATAGACAATATACAGGGCTACCCAAAATTAAGGTAAACATTTATTATTATTATTATTATTATTAAATGTAATTGGTGTAAGTGTTTGCTGCATTTTTTTTTTCGAAGAACACTGCTGACACAGAACGCGAAATTAATTTCTCATACCCATACTGTAAATAAAGTAGCTTTTGGAGAGCGATTTTCTTTCTGTATAATATCACATTTTGAGGCCTCCTGAATACGAAAGGTAAATTTTTATTCGTTGATCTGTATATATATGAATTATCAGCATAATTTAAGAAAAAATAATCTGGTGTGCCACTCACATGGCTTTCTCTTACCCTGAAATTTAATACCATAAATACAGGTTGGAAATTAAGAGGTAACATAAAAGTACTGTTATGTAAACCTACGTTAAAATAATTAAAATTAGGCTTCGGAAGAGTTATATATTATAATTAGTTCTGTGTGAGGAGGGATCTCCTGAAATTATTCGTTTCCTGAAATTATTCGATGCAGGCAATAACCAAACTTTAAAAAACTTGGCTTTGGTAATAAGGAAGCCTTAAAACGTGTAAATACACAAAACACAAGCGATGCATATTTAGCTTAAAAACATACATTATTTATCATATGTAAATGAGGATTTCATTTCGATTCCTGAGCAGCTTTCCTGGACATAGTAAAATATTATAGCAAATCACTTTCACTAACAATAAAAACGAATATTATAGCTTAAATATTTGCAACCCTGTATATATTTTGAAGAATATGTACAAACCACTAAGTGCACCTAAATATAAACCTATAGTAATAATATACGGCACAACCTAAAATGCACTTTCATCAATTTTCAGTTATTGTCGCATTATAATCTAGTTATTTTGTGTAGCCCTGTAAATGAACAGTGAATGATTTCACTGCCATATTCTACTTGAGGCATGTTTTTATGCATATAAAAAATATATATTAATTTCATTTGGTTTAGTGCAGTCTACAGGTGTTAAACTCTACTTACCTGCAGTTTTCCACATAGACGTAATGTATTTGAATATTCTTGTGTGTCCCTGTACACGAACCATTTGCTTCATCTCAATGAGCATCCCTATATGATACATATTTAAAATACTAAGTTTGGAATATCTGCTGCTATTTGTTCTTGAGATAAACTGAAAACAGACAGACACACACACAGACCAACCTCTAAAAACACGATTTTCATATTCAGGGGACCGCAAAACGTCTAAATATAACAAAAATTCACTTGTTTTTGCCCCAAAAACAATACTTTCTCCACCTTATGGGTATGAGAAAGTAATAACTACAGGAAATGCGAATTTGGTACTTTGGATTCTATATCTAGTTGCCACTTGAAAAGTTGATGAAGGTTTGCAACTTTCAAGTAAATTGATAACAGACTTGATTTTTGTTTTGATAAGTATAGGCACTATAACTAAACGGGGGTTGAGAAGGGCGGTAACCCCCCTGACATAGAATTATACATCTATACCATATCATATTCTATACAAAACAATATTTTAGAATATCAACAATAAGTATGAATTTCCTTATGATTTTTACAGTTTAAAGTTATTTAAATGTAATTTATAAGAATATCTGTCCCAAAACGCAATACATTGGCATTTTTTGTGCGTTCCTGTACATAAACCAATTGTAGAGAATTAATTAATGCCATTTTAAATAGGGAATATCATATAGTAAACCTGAATAACATATATCATTTCTGAAAATATTTACAGACGCTGGGGGCGGGCAGACGGACAGATGGACAGTCAGACAAAAAAAAAAAAAAAAAAAAAAAAATCAAATTGAAATTTTATTCACAGTTAAAAATTGTTAGAAAATGTTTAATGTAAACGAAAATGCAATTCCAGCAAATGTCCAATAATAACCCTTAACGTAACTAAATATTTTTGTGTGACCTGTAAATCTAATGCTAATCGTACTATACAGTACAGAAAGAATTCTTTTGTGCATATGAATAACATATTTGAATTTCATTAATATTTGTGCAAAGTAATTAAATTTTTTTTTTATAGAAATATCTTCACATAGAACGCAATGCTTTGGAATACTTTCGGGTGTCCCTGTATACAAACCAGTGATGGTGTTTACTCCATTTTCTATAGAAAATATCCGATAGAAAACTATAATAACGTATTTCAATTTTATTAATATATGCATAAACTAAAGGTATTAAAATATGGTTTATAAAAATACCTCTCATAGAACACAATGCTTTGGAATACTTTCGGGTGTCTCTGTGCACAAGCTAACAGAGGTATTCACTCCATTTTCAATAAGGAACATCCGATAGTGAACTCAAATAACATATATCAGTTTCAGAAAATTCTATGAATATTCACGGGAGTTAAAACGCAGACACACAGAAAGACGGATGGACAGACAGACAAATCGAAGTCATTAACACATTTCAATCTTGCTGGAATTGTTAAAGAGCCGAAGTCATTAAATTTATCAACCATGATGGAAAGTGGTAAAAATAAAGCGCGAAAATTTCACACGGTTTTGCTAGTCTTTTAGTTTTTTCCCTCACTTAACGTGTTTTAATTTGCAGGAGACCCCCATAAGAAATTTAACTATTACATTTTTTAACAATACGAAATGATGTAAATTTGCATTAAATTCTTAAAACTGTTGATTTCCCGTGTTTGAACGATTTTAGTTGCTATTTTAAAATAAAGGATCTTTTTTTAATTTTTCTCATCTCATAGATATCCCCTAAGTGACCCCGTTGGCGTCGAAAAATAGATGCCAAAATTGAAAAAAAAGTGGTGTAAGTCATCATTTTCAAATTGCAATAACTCAGCGAGATTTTGACCTAGAGAGATGATTTTTTTTTTATTTTGCTTGTTAGAGCGAGGAGAATATTTTTCTAAATAAAAGTGACATGATAGAAGGGGCCGTATAAAAATTAAATTTCGTATTTAATATGTATACAGCCCCTTTGACAGAAAAAATGCCATATCTGAAATCTACTCTTAATTTGCTCTAATTTTGTAATAGGAAGTATGTTTCTATCTTTCTCAGTTTACGAGATAATTGCTGTAACATCTATTTTGAATCACCCGGTATAATAAATCGTAACTGCTCTTCGTAATAAAATATTTCATTTTTGTTGTATCAATATATATATATATATATATAAAAAATCTGATTCACTACACTGTAAAAACTTTTTGCTATATTACACAATAATATTCAGGCTGTTTACTTCCCACAACTATGCAGAGAAATGTTACCAGCTGTAACTGTGTAACCGTGACACGTTATTTAGATTTTAAAACTTCTTTACACACCATAAATTTTAAGTCAGCACAACCAAAACACGTGCTACTGCCTTGGAGGCAAAAGGCAAGACTGTCTTGCTTTAGCCTCCAAGGCAGTAGCACGTGTTTTTTTGCACCTGATGAAGAAAGGCTAAGTCCTTTCGAAACCGGTTGTGCTGACTTAAAATTTATGGTGTGTAAAGAAGTTTTGAAATCTAATTGATTGTACACCAGTTTTGAATTTAGTTTTCGTGACACGTTATGCTACAGTCACCCACACTGTAAAAAAATAACTATTACCAGCTGCAAGAAGCTCTCTGTGATTGGAGAAAATAATTATTTTCCCCAATCACAGAGAGTTTCTTGCAGCTGGTAATAGTTATTTTTTTACAGTGCAGCTACAGCTGGAAACATTTCAGTTGTGGTATTTCTTTATGTGGGAAGTCGCCTCACTATTGTTGTGTAACATTACACAAACATTTTTTCTGTGTAATTATACAAGAGGAAAATTAAATACAAATATAAATATAAATACAAATAAAATAATGATAAAAGGAATCAAGGAGAGTAGTGAATAGGTACTGATAACTTCTACCTTAATAAATTCAATTTATTATTTTAGATATATAAATATATGGTATATGGAATTAATAATAATAATAAGCTATTCAATATTTCATGGCGTTAATTACAGATATAAATAAGGGATTTGGTCAATAAATTGGAGTAGAATAATGTCAGAATATAAATTGATCATAAATCATATCTGTTAATTGTACTAAAATTACATTGACATCACGAGCCACTTTGTAGAGTATATCGATATATGTTTGAAGTACTAGGGATAATATTAAGAGATTAATATTAATTTATGTGTATTAATGGATATTTAAGTGTATTGAATATAAAAGAAGGTGCTAAAGAGAGTTCTTCATAAAAGGGTAAACATAATTTTACAATGTTATAAACATGTATGAAAAATTGTCGAATTTGTTAAAGAGTACTTTAAATCTCCGTGAATATATGTAGTGTTCTCTTATAAATTTATACCTGTAATAAGAAAAAGTCTCACGATCATATACTCTTGTTACAAATCATTTCAAGCATTTTTTTTTCCCACAGTGTGATCCCAAACATTATATTTTGTGGTAAATTTGTATCTGAAACACTTTCAAGAGAATCTGTGAAGTGTTTCTTTAAATATTCAATAAAATCTTCTAGATTAGAAAGTGTACTTTCATTTATGTCGATGACTACAATTTACGAAGTGTCCGCTAATGTCCTGCCCCCTCTCCCTTCATATAATTTTAGAACAGCTAGAGCTATTGCCTTAAACGTGATGTCTAAGGTATCAGAACAAAAACCCTTAACGGGTTAAAAGTTTGTGACGCAGCACTTTATTTCGATATGAATTGGAAATATGGGTCTTAAAAATAATGATATTGCAGCGTCAGTCAAGTAACTTCCATCACTCATGATAGTAAAGGGGATGTGCACTAGACTGAGATAGCGACCCTTCACTGAGAGATACGACAAGGTGTTCATACTTTTTGATTGGTGGAAAGCTCCCTTTGACCGCCCGAGGCGATTTCGCGCATCGCTACCATAGACATAAGGCAGGGAGAAATTGTGACTTTCAAAAATGCTTATAATTCATATTAATTAAATGTAATTAAAAACTTTTGAAACAAATTTTCATGTTCCTAAATGTTTTTCCTATTAATAGAAATAAAAATTTTCATTGATTTTCGTGAATTCTTTTCTAAATAAGTACTTTTCTTAAAACAGTTTCGTATTTGGCGATAACTTCAATAATTACACAGCCAAGCTCTTTCAGAAAAAATCGCACTTTTAATGTGCCGCGTTCGGTTTTTTCCCCTTCTTTTTGAACAATTTTGAAAATAAATTATGTAAGTTAACATTAACTAATATGCACTATTTTATTTATTTTCTATTTATTTTTGTTTTACCTGATCTTATTAAAAATTATTTTGATTATTATAACAAACATTTACATATAATTACAATTGATAGAGTAAAGCATATTTTTGGAAATTTTAGTGTTAAAAATACATAACTAATAAATAAAAAGGCCTTTTAATTATTTATTTATTTATTTTTAATTTCTTCAGGAAAAGGCTAGTACATTCATTTAATGCATAAAACTTAAACTCAATAGGTGCCTTATATTTTTCTTATATTCATTCAAAAATACGGAATACGAGGGGGAAAAGAATAAGGTTAAAAGTATTAAAATGCTTATTGGTTCTCTTATTTATAAATTTAAAAACATAAAATTATTTTATTTATCTATTTTATTTTATTTATTTATTTTTTATGGAGAAATCAAGGCATTAATAGAAGTAAATACCTCTATGGTGGAAGAGCGGAACTGCGGTCCAAGTTGGTAGATGAGAAGTGCCGGGTTCGATCAAAAAACGCGTTCATCGATCTAGCCGTTCGGAGTTTTCCGTAGTTCTCTCTAAAACTCGCGTAAATACGAACTAGATTCACTTAGAAAAACCCCCCACGGAGGGTATTTCTCCTGTAGGCCTAGGCCCCTAGAGTAATCAATCAGTCTTAAGCCATACAACCAATCAACCATTCTTTATGAGATTAACATATGTTAGAATTTTATGTTGTAAAATTATAAGTGCTTATTTCTTATTTTCTTTATTTGTTTATTAATTAATTAATTAATTTATTTATTAAGTGTCATATTTCTTTTTATCATATACGTTATTTTTTATCTTTTTTTTTTTTTTTTTTTTTTTTTTTTTTTATCATACTTTATTCAAAGGTACAAAATACGAAATATATATATATATATATATATATATATATATATTTCTATTACATTTGAAGAAAAATAAACTTTTGACATGAACAATAAGGATGTATAAAACTTTTAAAGTTAATAAATATTTTTACGAATATTAATATAATCAATGATTATGCATTTAACTATAAAATATTGGTATGTTTTTAAGTATTAAACTAATTCAATTTTCCTAAACTGAATTATTTTAAGAAAAATATGTTGGTGTTAATGTGCCAGTTGCCTACAAAAGAAAGGCCGAGGTATGGGTTGAATAACTTAAGTAAGGGGTGGTCTTTTTAAGGTGTTCTAGCCCATATTTACGCTTGTTTCGGAGAAAACTGCAGATAATTTCGAAAAGTTAGCCCGATGAGCGCTACCTGGTATCGAACCTGATATCTCCCGTCTACCAGCTTTGAGAGCAAAGTTAATTTTACAGTCTCAAAAACATTTGACCCCCTGAAAAACCTTATATAAACCAACTACAACAGTTTTTAAACATTTAATGTGCTGAGAATGTATATATTTGTAAGTTATTGCAATAAGTAAAATTAATCGTAAAGCTAAACGGTCATCTCTCAAATGAATATATCAAATCAAGTTAACTGTTAAATCATCAAATTTTTACTAATTAATCTTAATATCGATGAACTTTCTTACCAGTAACTACAAGGACAAATTTGATAAATAAATTATTTTTTTAAATAAATAAAAATAATTTTATTATTATTTTTTTTTATTATCAGTTTGTATAAATATATATTTTTAGAATAAAGTTGCATAGTATATTATTAAAAACTAAAGAGTATTAAAATTCAGATTTTTTTATATGCAGTATGATAGATAAGATGGTGTAAATTATTTCTATGAATATAGAAATGTAATCTAAATTTAAATAATAATTATAATAGTAATAAAACGAATGTAACGTAATGCATAATGTATCTTAGTTTGATTGCAAAGAATTTTTTTTTTTTTTTTTGCTTTACTTTAGGGAATATCTTTAAAAACTTACACCGATAAATCACCAAAATGCGCGATCAGCGCCAAGCATTGTAAAAGGTTACTGTAGCAAGAGGGAATCTGGACAAGCGTTTGTCCACTGAGCATGCGTACTAAGTACCTGTCGTATCTCTGAGATTATCCAGGGTTTCTAGACTGAGATCATTTACAGCGCCACTTGGAGGTAAACAGCGGAATTAGAGTTCTTGTCACAAAAAAGGTGAGCGACACGGTAAAAAAAGGGTAAAAAATCAGTTATAAATTTGTAAAGCATTCTTGATTTAGTATGAAAAGGCCCCTTGTTTATAACAAGTCTAAAAAAAACATATAAAACGTGCGTTTGTTCGATCTCGATTTAATAAACCTATAATATTAAGCACATAATAGAAAGGAGAAAAAAGGAAAAGATATTTGGACCATGGTTCGTTTGAACGTGAATCACGTGTCGTGTCGTACCTCTGAATTACGAAGCCAGTTAGTTTTCGGTTCAAAAGATGATAATTTCTTTTCTCTCTCTCTCTCTCTCTCTCTCACTCTTTTTTACTTTCTTCTAAATGTAATATAGAGAAAGTATTGGATTCGCGAAAATTTTCGACCTCCGTTTTTTGACGGATCTACACGTTTTGGGATGTCCTGAACACGAATTGATAGTTTTTAGAAAATGTCTGTCTGTCTGTGTGTCTGTCTGTGTGTGTGTCTGTCTGTGTGTCTGTCTGTCTGTGGTTTAGTGTTTTCACCATATCTCACGAACCAATGAATGAAATTCAACCAAACTTGGTATATAGTTGGACCCTGGCTGGGCATTGTGCTGATTAGATTTGGGGATCAATAGTCCAGCAGGTGGCGCTGTGATCGCATTTTATGTAAATTTTTAACATGGCAGTATAGGACAAATTTTCGTATTTTTCACCGTATCTCACGAACCAATGAATGAAATTCAACCAAACTTGGTATATAGTTGGAACCTGAAGTACCCCCCGGGGAAGTAAATTTTCAAGATGGGTATCTTTCGAAAGGTCTCGTTGATAATAGTAATAGTTAACTGGGAAAAATTTTTTTGTGCATGTGGGGACATCGGTTCCCCCCTCCGGGGGGGGGGAGTACCCACCCGGGGGGGGGGCAAAGTTTCAAGATGGGTATCTTTCGAAAGGTCTCGTCAATACCTTTAAAACGAATGGTTGAACCATAAATCTGTGATAATTTAAAACAAAGTTATCGATTTTTTTTACTTTTGACAAAAAAAAACTCAGAAAAAAAATCGTATTTTTTTTTTTTTTTTTTTTAAACGAAATTTTACCAAACTTGGTATTTAGTTGGTCCCCGACATAAACTGGTGCTGATTATGTTTGGGGATCAATAGCTCAACAGGTGGCGCTGTGATAGCATTTTATCTAAATTTTTAACATGGCAGCATAGGACAAAAATTCGTATAAATGTGCATAATAAGAGTTGTTTTAAACTTGTGATTGTAAAATTAATATGAATTATTGATAATAGTAGTATGTAACTAGGAAAAAAATTTTGTGCATGGGGGGGCATCGCTTCCCCTGTAAATTTTCACAATGGGTATCTTTCGAAAGATCAGGTTGATAATAGTAGTAGTTAACTAGGAAAAAAATTTTGTGTATGTGGGGGCATCGGTTCCCCCCCCCCCGGAGGGGCAACGTTTCAAGATGGGTATCTTTCGAAAGGTCTCGTCAATACCTTTAAAACGAATGGTTGAATTATAAATCTGTGACAATTTAAAACAAAGTTATGGATTTTTTTTACTTTTAACGAAAAAAAAACTTAGAAAAAAAATCGCATTTTTTTTTAACGAAATTTAACCAAACTTGGTATTTAGTTGGTCCCCGCCATAAAGTGGTGCTTATTACATTTGGGGATCAATAGCTCAACAAGTGGCGCTGTGATCGTATTTTTTCTAATTTTTACTTTCTTCTATCTTCAATAGAAGAAAGTACTGGATTCGTAAAAATTTTCGATTTCGGGTTTTTGATGGATTTACACGTTTTGAGAGCTGTAGAACACGATTTTACCATTTTTAGAAAATGTCTGTCCGTCTGTCTGTGTGCCTGTGTGTGACAAAATTTTGTGGCAACTGTATCTTTGGAACTACTGCACAGAATTTCATACAAATTGGTATGTAGTTGCACCTTGACATAAATTAGTGCCTATGAACTTTTGGTAAAAATCGTCTTACAGGTTGCGTTGCCATCCCGCTTTTTCTAAATTTTTAACAGGGTGATATAGGGCAAAAATTTTCAAGATGGGTATATTTCGAAAGGTCTCGTCAGTACCTTTAAAACGAATGGTTGAACTATAAATCTGTGATAATTTAAAACAAAGTTATCGATTTTTTTTTTTTTTTTTGCTTTTTACGAAAAAAAACTTAGAAAAAAAAATCTTTTTTTTTTTTTTTTCTCTCCCCTTAATTTTATCAAACTCCCACGGTTTCCGTGTTCTGACAAACTTAAACTAATTTTTGCTTTTTTCCTCTAATTTTGTCAAAGTCCTACGGTTTCCGTGTCTTGACAAACTTTAACATATTTTTGTATTTTCCCCCTAATTTTGTCAAAGTCCTACGGTTTCCGTGTTTTGAGAAACTTTAACAAATTTTCACATTTTACCCAAAATTTTGTCAAAGTCCCACTTTTTTTTTTTTTCTCTCCCCTTCATTCTATCAAACTCCTACGGTTTCCGTGTTCTGACAAACTTAAACAAATTTTTACATTTTTCTCCCAATTTTGTCAAAGTCCCACTTTTTTTTTTTTTTTTTTTTTTTTGTAAATTATTGTTACTGAGTGAATTTGTATAGAAAATATAGAAGAAAGTCTCGTGGTGGCCACAACATACTAGTTTAACATGGCAGTATAGGACAAAATTTCGTATAAATGTGCATAATAAGAGTTGTTTTAAACTTGTGATTGTAAAATTAATATGAATTATTGATAATAGTAGTAGTTAACTAGGAAAAAATTTCTGTGCATGTGGGGGCAACGCTTCCCCCCCTGGGGGGTAAATTTTCAAGATGGGTATCTTTCGAAATATGTCGTCAGTACCTTTAAAACGAATGATTGAACTATAAATCTGTGATAATTTAAAAGAAAGTTATCGATTTTTTTTACTTTTAACAAAAAAAAATTAGAATTTTTTTTTTTTTTTTTTTTATTGTTACTGATTGAATATGTATAGGAAAATATAGAAGAAAGTCTTGTGGTGGCCACAACATACTAGTTTTTTTTTGTCTGTGTTTTTTAATGGTACGGATTTGGGAAATCGTGACCAAACAACCACGCATTTTACACGTTCGTTTTTAGAAATATTGTGCGCTAGGTGTCTTTTCGTACCAAATTGAAAACATTCTACAATTTTGTAGTTGACATTTTCCCCATAACTCTTACCGTTTTTGAGATAGTAACGCAAACTCAGCTGTTTACTATTAGATGGCTTTGTAATCAATGTCATCCTTTAAAGCATAGCCACTTTATTACATACCTAGACATCACGTTTAAAGCAATAACTATAGATGTTCTAAAGTAGGGGGGGGGGGGGGAGGGGAGGGTCAGACTTTAGCGAAACCCTATACGTTTTTTGACTGCGGGGCTCGTATAATTTGGATATTCATTGAAACAGTTTTTAAGACGTCACGTCATTCCTTAAAATAAAAAAAAAAAAAAAAAAAAAAAACAGAAAATACAGTACATAAAAGAAAAAATTCCTATTGCGCAGTATATCACGACTTCAAAACTAGAATTCTCTAAAATATTAGTACTTACCTTCAAGTTAACCCCAAGTCTTCTTGTCAGTTTGTTATAAGTGTTTTGTTAAGTTTGTTGGCAAGTATTTTAAATGGTACAATACCAACAGCTTTCATATACTCTTTGTTTATTTCTATGTGCACGATACAATGTGAAATAATAAATTTTATAAAAAGTATAATAATTATTTATATATTTAGCTATATAATTATTAAGGTAATTTTTTTAAATGACCACAATCTTCATAATTTTATTTGAGTTTTAAAAGTTATTTTCTCAAAAAATTTCGATGCATTGAAAAAGAAAAAAAGCTGAATTTGAAAGAAAAAAGAAGTATATTTATTTTTCTTATGGTTTTCAGGAACTTTAAATCGAAATTATTGAAAACTATAACAATAACACCAATTTACTGAAAAAAAAGGAAAAAAGAAGGAAAAGCTTTAGTAAAGTTTTTCTTAACGACAAATCAAATTCGTGTAGCATAAATAGCATTGTTTGCAAAAATGCCAATTTTTAAAGTAATTTAACTTTTTCATTTTACTAGCAGTAGCTAATTCTTAAAACTTTGCCGACTGTTCACGAATTATCGCATGTTTTCATGTCCAATTTTTTTACACCGATCACGAATGAATCGTGTTTTCAGAATACGTGCATTTCAATTTTTTCCAGTAAGACTGCAAAAAATACCAAATTATAATTGGTGATATCAAATAGCTTCTACGCAAAATTGCTCTCCAAAAAGCATTCTGATTCTGAGAATTTTCCCTCTCTTTTCAAAAAAAAAAAAAAAGTAGTCTTTTTCTTTGTGTGCTAGAAGGTGGCTTTAAGCCATCAATTATTATCCATTAATTTCAAAATGCCTGCATTTACTTTAAACCTCAAACCCGATATTGTTTGTAAGATTTAAGTGAATATTTTCTTTGCTTTGTGTTTATTAACAAAACAATAAACACGTAGCACACTGTAAAAAAAAAAAAAAAAAAAAAAAATCTAAAATAGGTAAATATTTGTAAGATATTTGGGTAAAACAATGTTCCAAATTGGAAAGTTCTGTTTATAACCCAAAATGGGTCAGAAAATCTATCTATTTTGAGTTTACAAACTTGTTATGTATGATTCACTATCTTATTTTATATTTTTGTCTATAATGAACAAAGACGTTGTAGAAAATATTATACCACTCACCTCTTTAAAAAAAAAAAAAAAATCTAACATGCGTAGATGGTCTGAACAAAATGTTAACATTTCGTATGTACAACTCATATTCAGAATATTAGAATAATTGAGAAAATGTAATAAGAAAGAAATTATTTTCCATTTATTTATTTTTGATACTAAGTAAATGCAATCAAATTTCTTATAAATTAAATCTGGAATGTTTAGATAAGATTTTAACATTTACAAAATATAAAATACAATAAATTAGGTATACAATAGCTTTCTGAAGCACATAAAAATATTAGAATAAAATTTACTTTGGTTCAAAATATTAGAATATTTTATTTTACGAAAAAATATTACCTTATGAATATGAAGTAAATAATAGTTAATATTTTGTAGTTTCCTGTCATCTCTAGCAGAAGTTTTTGGTTTTCAGCGGCCATTTCGGCGATTATTTTGAAATTTTCCATTTTTTTAAATATTGTGTTAGTATTTTACTAACGCTTGATTGCGAACAATGCAAATAATTCGCTATATAACATTGATTTTTACTGTGCCGATACAAATCAACCATACGAAGTTTAGCAGATTTAGTAATATCACTCAGACGACCCATTTTAAGACGAAAAAGCAAAAAACTGCAAAAAGAGCACTGAATTTAAATAAAATCGTCTGAATTTAATCAATGATGTCACCAGTTATAAATCGGTAATAATTAAAGGAGAATTAATGTGAAATATTCTAATATTTTGAACCATTTGAATAAATATTCTAATATTCTAATATTTTGACTTTTCATTTTTTTTTCAATTAATCTTTTCAAAAGTGATATTAATTTTAAGATAATAAATAAGTTTAATCAACAATAAGCTCTTGATAAAAATATCGTTTGCATATTTGCATTAAAAGACATTAAATTACCAAACGATATTTTCAATTTGTAAAAAAAAAAAAAAAATACGTGTGGCACTCGGGGACTGCCGCGGTAAAGCTATTGCATAGCATTTTTTATCAACTTATGCAATTATAATTATTTATTTATTTTATTTATGCAGTATTTTCTTTTTCTTTGATATTAATTCAAGTTACACTTTTTGAGCGTGGTGACCGATAAGAAAACAAATTTTTTTCTTTTATTGAATAAATGAGAAGTTAATATTGTTTAAAATATTTTTATTATCTTACAATACATGTAGGTTATTCAGGAATTTTTATCATTGAAACTATAGGTTTATGTGTATTACCTATACACAAAAAACAAAGGTACTAAATAGTACACAGTGTGAGGAAGGCAGGGTAGTGTATTGAGCTTTTAATTTTAATTTTGTCTAGTCATTTCTTTGCTATTTGGTTGGAAAGTGCTGACATGTTTCATGCTTTATGCAATCTTGTGAATTTTTATACATGACTTTGGACTATAGCGCAGTTGACACTAACCTATTTATTTTGGATTCTAAATGAATCGGTTGGAAAGTGCTGTCGTGTTTCATGCTTTATGCATGTTTAACTTGTGTTTTATGCCATGTTGTTTCAAATTGATACATTACATGACTTTGGACACTAGCGCAGTTGACACTAACATAAAATGATATATTTTGGATTTTTAATGAATCGGTTGGAAAGTGCTGTCGTGTGTCATGCTTTATGCAATGTTGAACTTGTGTTTTGTTCTATCTGTTACGAATTGATACATTACATGACTTAGACACTATACTAAAATGATTTATTTTCATTATAACTGTGTGGGTTGGAAAGTGCTGTCGTGTTTCATGCTTTATGGAATGTTGAACTTTGTTTTCGTATATTAGAAGACTGTTACGATTTATACATTACATTACTTTGATGTTTTTGTGTAGAATGGGTTAAATATTTAAAACTTTAATGTATATATATGTAGGTTGGAAAGGGATGTCATGTTTCATGCTGAAGGAATGTCATGTTTCATGCTTTATGCTTGTTGAAGTGTTAGTTTTTAAGCTATTGTATAGCTTTTATCGCGGGCTTTGAGCGCGGCGACCGAATCAAAAAATTCCGTAACGAAAAAAAACCTAACACAGTTCGGCAGACTTCGGTAGACTTCGGCTGTACGAAGCTCGCACGGATCGAGACGAGCTGTTCCGAAATCGGACGAATACGTAAGCAGCTGTTTGTGAGAAAGTATATAGGTGTATAGGTATCTATCATCTATGTACAACAGTGAATAGCTGTTCGCCTAAAATTTGTGTATAAAGTAGATCAGATAAAACTTGAATATCCCCATTCGACTTGTAGGCCTTTAAAACCTATTAAATACCTTTTCTCTATTAAAATTTGTTTTCTTATCGGTCACCACGCTCAAAAAGTGTAACTTGAATTAATATCAAAGAAAAAACTTGAATATCCCCATTCGACTTGCAGGCCTTTAAAACCTATTAACTACCTTTTCTCTATTAAAATTTGTTTTCTTATCATTATTGTTATCTTATCATTATTGTTATCATATTGATTAATATCAAAGAAAAAACTTGAATATGCCCATTCGACTTGCAGGCCTTTAAAACCAATTAAAATACCTTTTCTCTATTAAAATTTGTTTTCTTATCATTATTGTTATCTTATTCATTAATATCAAAGAAAAAACTTGAATATCCCCATTCGACTTGCAGGCCTTTAAAACCTATTAAATACCTTTTCTCTATTGAAATTTGTTTTCTTATCGGTCACCACGCTCAAAAAGTGTAACTTAAGTTAATATCAAAGAAAAAACTTGAATATCCCCATTCGACTTGCAGGCTTTTAAAACCTATTTAATACCTTTTCTCTATTAAAATTTGTTTTCTTATCGGTCACCACGCTCAAAAAGTGTAACTTGAATTAATATCAAAGAAAAAACCTGAATATCCCCATTCGACTTGCAGGCCTTTAAAACCTATTAACTACCTTTTCTCTATTAAAATTTGTTTTCTTATCATTATTGTTATCTTATTCATTAATATCAAAGAAAAAACTTGAATATCCCCATTCGACTTGCAGGCCTTTAAACCCTATTAAATACCTTTTCTCTAATAAAATTTGTTTTCTTATCGGTCACCACGCTCAAAAAGTGTAACTTGAATTAATATCAAAGAAAAAACTTGAGTATCCCCATTCGACTTGCAGGCCTTTAAAATCAATTAAAATACCTTTTCTCTATTAAAATTTGTTTTCTTATCATTATTGTTATCTTATTCATTAATATCAAAGAAAAAACTTGAATATCCCCATTCGACTTGCAGGCCTTTAAAACCTATTAAATACCTTTTCTCTATTGAAATTTGTTTTCTTATCGGTCTCCCCGCTCAAAAAGTGTAACTTGAATTAATATCAAAGAAAAAACTTGAATATCCCCATTCGACTTGCAGGCCTTTAAAACCTATTAAATACCTTTTCTCTATTAAAATTTGTTTTCTTATCGGTCACCACGCTCAAAAAGTGTAACTTGAATTAATATCAAAGAAAAAACTTGAATATCCTCATTCGACTTGCAGGCCTTTAAAACCAATTAAAATACCTTTTCTCTATTAAAATTTGTTTTCTTATCATTATTGTTATCTTATTCATTAATATCAAAGAAAAAACTTGAATATCCCCATTCGACTTGCAGGCCTTTAAACCTATTAAATACCTATTATTACTTACAGACTTTGAATAAACACCATAAAATGCAATAAACTCGCAACAATTGTTTCGGGTCGAAAAAACACACGACCCTTCATCAGGCGAATAAAGTAAGCACGAGTGCTGCTTTAATTGAAATTTGTTTTCTTATCGGTCACCACGCTCAAAAAGTGTAACTTAAATTAATATCAAAGAAAAAACTTGAATATCCCCATTCGACTTGCAGGCCTTTAAAACCTATTAAATACCTTTTCTCTATTAAAATTTGTTTTCTTATCGGTCACCACGCTCAAAAAGTGTAACTTGAAATTATATCAAAGAAAAAACTTGAATATCCCCATTCGACTTGCAGGCCTTTAAAAACCTATTTAATTACCTTTTCTCAAAAAATAGAGTTAGATCATTCAAATTTGGTACATCGAGGTTTTCGATACCTACAAATCGATTGCGGATATTTTTGATGTATTCTCATTGCGGATATATTCTCATTTATTCAATAAAAGAAAAAAAATTGTTTTCTTATCGGTCACCACGCTCAAAAATTGTAACTTGAATTAATATCAAAGAAAAAACTTGAATTAATATCAAAGAAAAAAAAAAAAAATACTGCATAAATAAAATAAATTAATAATTATAATTGCATAAGTTGATAAAAAATGCTATGCAATAGCTTTACCGCGGCAGTCCTCCAGTGCCACACGTATTTTTTTTTTTTTTTTTTTTTTTTTATCATTGAAACTATAGGTTTATGTGTATTACCTATACACAAAAAACAAAGGCACTAAATAGTACACGTGCTTGGTTTAATGGTTTCTATTATATACATAATGAAGAATGAATATATATATATATATATATATATATATACATACATATTGAGAATCTAAATTGAGAATTTAAACTATATGTGTGTGTGTGTGTGTGTGTTTGTGTGTATAAAAGAGGGCTACTTTAGGGATCGCTCATTTTAATATAAAAAAATTAGGTTATTTTTATAGCAGTATTATATATAAATTAAAAAAAAAATTCAAAAAAAACCTGAATGAGTTATAATTTTTTTAATTTCGCGCTTTAAACCCATTGAAATAGAATACGCGACCTTCCTTCGATGAGATTGTATTACGTGTTCATTGCAGCTTTTCGTTACCATGGGAACCACTTCAAGGAAGAGAGTGTTAGGTTTATTTTCGTTACGGAATTTCTTAATTCGGTCGCCGCGCTCAAAGCCCGCGATAAAAGCTATGCAATAGCTTAAAAATGTAATTATTCTAATATTTTGAATATGAGCTGTATACACTGCAAAAAATAAACCCCAAAACAATTCTATCCAAAATTGGTCTCTTATCCAATTTAGGTTAAAATTTTGGGTTATAAACAGAACTTTTCAATTTGGAACATTGTTTTACCCAAATACCTTACAAATTTTTACCTATTTTAGAAATTTTTTTTTACAGTGCATAGAGGAAAATTTCGACATAACTTCTAACACTATAACTTCCGGAACTTATAAAATCTCGACATACTTTTGCTGTGTAAGAGTACATACTATATATATCATCATCATAATAATAATCAATTTCAGCCTTTATCAATCCACTGCAGAATGAAGGCCTCTCCTAGGTGATTTAAATTTGCTCTGTTTCCTGCAATTCTTCTCCATTCTGCTCTTCCAAACTTCAAATTTCATCCGTCCAACGACACAGTGGTCTCCTCCCTGGCGTTTTCTTATCTCTCGGTATCCAAAATACGACTTTGTAGGTCCATCTACCTCTATTATCATTTCTTCCCACAAGGTGTCCGGCCCAGCTCTATTTTAACTTCTTAACTTTAGAAATAACATTAGTAACTTTGGTTTGCTCCTTAATCTAAGTGTTTCGCTTTCTGTCTCTTCGGGTGAATCCTAACATGCATATCTCCATGCTTCTCTTTGGTTGTTCGAAGTTTTTGTATAGTTTTACACGTTAATGTCCAAGTTTCTGAAGCATAAGGTAAAACAGGCAAAATGCACAGATTTAAAACTTTTCTTTTCAAACAAATTGGGAGGTCGCTTTTGAATATAGCGCTATTTCTTCCGAATGCTCTCCATACAAGTTTAATTCGGTTGTTAATTTCTCCCATGATGTTCCTGTTCATCGTAAGGACTTGTCCCAGATAAGTATAATCAGAGCCTGATTAAGGGGGAAGCACACATTATTTATACTTACACCGTTATTTTTTAACAAATACTTTCCTCCTATAATAAACAGAAAATTCTCATTAAAAATTATTTTAAAAGAATTCTGGTGTCTAATAATGGTGAGTAAATTGGATTGTTTTACACCGTTCATTTTTTATAAAAAATATTTCCTCGTCAAAGCGTGGAATTTCTATGACATGAAGTAAAAAATAATTGTAAAAATATTCCGGTGAAAGCGGAGATAATGTGTGCTTCCCCCTTAATCAGACTCTGAGTATAATTACATTCTGTTTCTAATTCGTCCATATCAATAGTGATCTTCAGTGAAGAAAAAAAAGGAATTTGATATAATTTTTGTCTTTCTGAGGTTCATTTTCAATCCAAAAAGCTTTCTTTCTTTATTTAATTTCTGAAGCATTTCTTACAAATTACCAGATGAGGTGGCAAGTAGTACAATATCATCCGCAAATGTCAAATGATTTATAAACTCACAATCAATTTTTATGCCTTTCTCTTCCCAATTTTTTTTTTTTTTTTTTTAAACTTCTGGAAGTACAGGATTGAAGAGTGTAGGTAAAATTGTGTCCCCTTGTCTTACACCCTTTTCGATTTTGAATGCATTACTCGTTTTGTGGAGTTTGAATTCGGCTGTTGCTTCTTTATAAATGTTTCCAATAAAGTGAATATATTCTGAAATAATATTAGTATTATTTAATGCATCCATAACTGCTAGTGATGATACAGAGTCAAGAGGTTTTCATAATCTACAAAAGCAACACAGAGAGGGAGTTCAAAATAATTATTCCTTCCAATAATTTCTCTAATTGTATATGAATATGGTGGATGGTACTAAAACAACTTCGAAATGTTGTTTGTTCTTTAGGTTGCGCTGCATCTAATTGTTTCTGTAAGCGGTTTTTCAGAACTTTCATCGGAATTTTATACAAAATTGAGAGGAGGCTAATTTAGACGATAGTTTCTAATATACTATCTTTCCATAAATGACCGGACATTTTCGATTTCAGACGTTTTTTAAAATATCTCAAAAAAAAAAAAAAAAAAAAAAAAAAAAAAACATAAAAAAATTATCTTGAAACTTCAGGAGTGTAAAAAACATGTTATATCTCATGTACTTCAGTTAAAGGTTTGCACCAAAAGTGGAAGAGGGACCAGTAAATAATTAAAGAAAAATGAAAGTATTTGGCATCACCCTGTAAAAAGTAATGCTTGAAATACGATCTGGCTGTAGCATGTTATTATGGGGCTCTTTCTCATTTTCTGTATAATTTTTTAAGTCTCTACCGCGTGCAATCAGGGAGATATAAAAGTTTCTTTAAAGAATTGTCAAAACATTTTCACTTTTTTGGATATAATGCGCAAGGTATTAAACCCGGTGCAAAACTATTTTCGGAAAACTCGACATACAACATTAGACACAGTATATTGCAATCAGAACGAAAAAAATATTAAGTATTTAATGAAATGAGAGCATTTTTACAAAATAATTTTTATCTGCGCTTGCGTAAGATTTAGCGAAATTTCATTTGCATAATTTAATAGCCAAATGCATTGAGCTACTTATATAAATACCCCCAAACAAGTATCGTGTAAACTCAAAAAGTTCTACGCCATAGAATGAACTGCTATTCTGTTTCTCTCGAAAAAAAAAAGGCTAAACTATAAGGGGTTTTACTCACATTTTCATTTTGATACAATGAATGGCAATACAGTTTTCTGTGATTGTAAATAAATATTGAGAAAATCCCCTTATCAATTACTTATTTTTGGGAACAGCTAAAATTCATTTCATTCTATGGCGTAGAAATTTTCAAGTTTACATGATACTTGTTTGGGGTTTTTATATAAGTAGCTCAATATATTTGGCTACTAAATTATGCAAGTAAAATTTCGCTGAATCTTACGCATGTGCAGTTAGAAATTATTTAGTAAAAATACTCATATTTTATTAGATATTGAATACTTTTTCAATCTGATTGCATTATACTGTGTCTAAAATTATATGTCGAGTTTCCTGAAAATAGCTTTGCACTGGATTTAATACCTCGCGTGTTATAGCGTGTTATAAAAAAGTGAAAATGATTTTTGTAATTTTTTAAAGAAACTTTTATATCCCCCTGATTATGTGCGGTAGAGACATAAAAATTTAAACAGATAATGAAAAAGAGTCCCACAATCACATGCTACAGCCAGATCGCATTTCAAGCATTTCGTTTTACAGGGTGATGCCAAACACTTTCATTTTTCTTTAATTTTTTACTTGTCCCCCTATCACTTTCGGCGCAAGACTTTAATTAAAATATATGAAGAATAACATGTTCTTCCCACTTCTGAAGTTTCAAAATGATTTGTTGAGTACTTTTTAAGATTTTTTTAAAAAAAGTCTGAAATCAAATGTGTCCGGTCATCCATGGAAAGGCTGTGTAATACCAATAACACTCGCATATAAGATATTGAATTGCATATAAGCAATATAAGCAATTGCATATAAGCAATATAGGCAATTGCATATAAGCAATTGAAGGAGATTGCATATAAGCAATTGAATAAAAGATATTTTAATTCAATTTAAATGTTAGCCCATATTTTTGATTCATTTACAGTAACAATTAATAGTTAAATTCATTTTAAATTACTTACGCTAATGTTATCAGTTAGGACCATAACACTAAGAGCAACAAGGTGTGATATTTATCATGCGAAATCCAAGAAAGTGATCAAACGTAAACCAATAACTTTATAAAAATATGAAAAAAAGATAAATGGAAATTAGAATTGGAACAGGAAATGCTCAAAAATAGAAAGACTCACGCTTTAGGAAACATGCCCTTCTACGTGCAGAGCGATCGCATGATTTCGGAAAACTGTATAGCTAATTCCAGCCAAAAATATAGTTCATGCTCCTATCTTGCGACAAAACACTTACTCTTTTTTTTTTCTTTTTAAATTGTTCCCAAAACAATTTTCTTCAGTTTTTGTAATTACAACATTTTTCTACAGTCAATAGTTAAGTCAATAAAAATTTCTAAATATCAAATTTCCTTCTTTCTCAACATTTTTGCTGTTTTTTTTTCGTTTCGGTGTTAAAATAATAGTAAATATATAACTAAAAATTCATAAAAATCTTGGAAAACTGATTATCTTTAATGTGGTATAAGATTCGGTATGTTTATATCGATATGGAAAGCTAGAGCCTCTTTATAATTCAAGCATGCTGTTAAATTTGTATAACGTGACGGAGAACTTTTCCTCCTTCCGCGTCAATTTCTGTGGTACAAGTAGAAATTGAATTTATTTTGATTCTGTTGATATGTTTTATTTATAATTAGTAAATCTATTTTGGATAATTTTTACATATTGTTTTGTAAATAATGTCATTTAACCGAATTTTTAAAAAGTAAGATTTTTTTTTTTTTTTTTAAATAAATATTAATATATTTTATCTTTTGTGAAATTAAGCTTTTTCATACCTTTTGTGAAATCAAGATTTTCACATATAGATCTAAGATCGTTGTGAAACTAAGATTTAAACACATTTGTTTTGTAAATAATGTCACTTAACAGAATTAAAAAAAAAAAAAAGATTATATATACATTTTATATATAAAGTATTAATATATTTCATCTTTTGTAAAATTAAGCTTTTTCATACCTTTTGTGAAATCAAGATTTTCACATATAGATCTAAGATCGTTGTGAAACTAAGATTTAAACACATTTGTTTTGTAAATAATGTCACTTAACAGAATTAAAAAAAAAAAAAAAGATTATATATACATTTTATATATAAAGTATTAATATATTTCATCTTTTGTAAAATTAAGCTATTTTATAGCTTTCGTGAAAATAAGGTTTTTTTTTTTTATTACACACAAAATTATTTTATGTGCATACAATATTCGATAAAATTGGCCTTAGAATCATGCAGTATTTTTCTTTAAACATCTAATTTTATGTCCATGAAATATTATATTATGTACAGTCGGGGGGGGGGGGGAAGCAACACCCTCTGTAATTTCCTTATTAATTGACGCAGGAACATCTAATAGACATAATTCAACAGGAAATTAAATGCACTTTCTCAAAATGTCGTCGAATTTTGAATTAGGGGTCATCTACATATTAAAATGAGCGTCAACTTTGATTTTTTCAGTAGCAACACCCAATTTTGACTTCCTACTCGAATTTCTGAGAGTCTGGCAGTGCGGAAAAGTATACTGCTTATATACTTTATCTTTAGTATTTATAGAGTTATAATCAAAAATGTGTTAGGGGGTTATCTGTAAATACAGAAAAATAAGATTAAGATCCTATAAGAAATAGACAAAATTTTAATGTTTCACATAGGAAATCTTTCAGGAAAAAAAAAAAAAAAAAATATATATATATATATATATATATATATATAAATTAATAAAAACGTTGACCCGTTTCCAGTTCCTTAATTATCTTGATTTCAGTTTTTATGATTTGTATATACTTCCGTACTTTTTTAGATAATTTTAGGTCTATTCGGTCAGTGGGCGTTTCTTTCGTAATTTCTGTGTTACATATTTCTTAAGTGTGTACCCAGTGTTCATATTTTTGCAATAAAATATACTATGGATAGAAATATATTGATTAGAAAGAATATAATTATAATGTATATCCATTTGTAATATAATTGTGAATACAGAAAATTTGTTCTGAAATATTTTATTTTGAGAGAATAACGCCCGTAGGCGGATCTCACTGTCAAAAAGACAAAATCCTGCGGTCGCAAAAAATGTTAAAATATATTTATAAAAGTTAAAGTATATTTTTAAAAATTTATAAAGTTAAAATATATTAATAAAATTTTAAAATCTAAAATATACTTAAAATAATAATCCCCCCCCCTCACAAAATAAATAAATAAAAAAAATTAATAAAAAAAAAGCAATATATGAAGCAAATGATTAAGCCTTTAACTATGACGGTAGTTAAGAAACGATTTTACAAGTCTGTCTTGTATTCCCATTTCATTCGTTTTCTTTAATTGACAACTTTTACATTAAACCTATTTTTCTATTTAAAACAGTAAACCAAGCCTATTTATTTATTTTCTTTTTTCTTCTAGTGTTCGTTTAAAAGATTCGAAATTTATCACCAGTAATCGATGAAGTAAATACCACTTGTGCATATTTTTGTCAACATAAAATAAGGGGATTAACACGAATGCTCAATGTCACATTTGCTTTTCTTTTCTGTATTGTTTTGTTTTGAAGAACAATGAAGGTCTTCGTTTTACTTATACGACGTTTGTCTTATTTAAAAAACAGGAAATCTTGATGCTAACACTAATGTCTAAAAATCGTCATTTTTGTTTCATTTCTTTGCATTTGACGTTGTTGTTATATAATTTGACCTGTAAATAAAAAATAAAAATATTTTGTTTAATTTTCTTTGTTATTTTTTAAGATTTGATTCGTTATCTCATGCAAAACTTTATAAGAGACGGCCCCCTAAACCACTCCAAGAGAAAGATTTATTTATATCTCGAAAACTAATAACTGGAATGAGCTGCAAATTTGCACACCCAAATTTTTCAGCATTAGGATTCATTTTATGTAAAAATTAAGATAGGTCATAATTCATAATTTTTATGAATAAGAATTTATTAATATTTTTCAGAATAAAAAATATTTTTCAGAATCAAAAGTAATGATGGATTATGTTTGGGCTTCTTCACAGTATCTTGTAAATATATATATTATATATATATATATATATCGATCAAGTTTTTTTTTGTGAAGATATTAATAAAAGTTTGAAATATGAATTTAACATTAGCACCTTCAAACTTTGAACGCTTATAACTCTGTGAAAAAATAAGTAAAATATACAACCAATATACTTTTTCGCGTTGTCGCGATCCCAGGAATTCAAATATAAAAAATAAAAGTGGGGCTTTACCATTGGAAAAAATCAAAGTTGGTGCGCGTTTAATTATGTAGACGACGCTCAATTCAAAATTTCAGTTTATTTTCTGAAACTACTCACAATTCCCCATCGAATGGTACCTATTACATTTTTCTACATCGATTAGCAACGAAGTTACGATGAGTGTCGCGTTTTTTTTCCCGACTGTACATTTTATGCTATTGTATATATATATATATATAAATTAATGTAAATTAATTAATGTAAAAATTAATGAATAGTGTGTTGAAAATTCTTGCTCATATATATATATATATATATATATGAGCGAGAATTTTCAACACACTATTCATTAATTTTTACATTCATGAAGTTTTTTATCTGCATAATAAATGTAATTACGATAATATATAGCTTTGCATTTATATGTCTATATGCAAAATTTCTACAGATAATTATTTAAGTTCTGTAGTCTTATCTTATATGTTAATTTTTAGTCTGTTTTCATAATTTTCCCCAACATTCCCATGCAATGCTAGTGAATAATAGCACGATGAGACTTTGCAATTTTCATACAATACTGTACAAAGTATCCGCAATTTACGACAGCCACAGTATTTTAGCACTAGTAATTGTTTTCGATATCTTTTTTACATCTTTATTTCCCTTTTTATATTCAATTTCAAATACCAATCAGTATCTTTAAGTTCATTTCCAAGCCATATCAAATGTATTTCGAAGATTCTTTAAGAGTAAGGGTTCAGTGTAAAGATATTAAATATGTTTTTTAAAAAATGCCTCTACATTGACCATAGTGCAATGGAGATTTTTTTTAAATTCCTATACACAAACCAGCAGTGCTATTCAAATTATTTTCAATTAAGAGGAGGCATGATGAACTTGAATTATGTAAATCAGTTTCAAGACATTCTAAAAATATTTACGGAATCTAGAAAGCACATAGACAGAGAGACAGATCGAAGTTAAAAATATTTTTTAACTTAATTGAAAAATGCTATAAATACAAACAACAAAACATGTGGATCAGTTTCTACTTAAAAACTGTAATGTATCTGATTATCTTTGAAAAGTTCGAAATGTTTACTTCAATATTTTATGGTTTTATATGTTATTTGGAATAGTTTATTGAAATAAGAAAAGTTGTACAAAAAAATTCCTGGGAATAGTTACAGGAAAGAAATGAAAGAAGAGAAACTCTAAAAATTTTAGATTATATTCTAAAGTAATTATTTAAACGTCACTATACTATATATTCTATGTTCAAAGAATGAGGGGAAGCTTAGAGGAATTTAGGAAGAATGTACTGCTTCACAATGCTTATCAGCCAGAAACATTTTAAACTTTATATGAATTTGATTCAACAGCGATCTTGTACTTCCTAAATTAAAATGCCGACTTTTATGCATGTAGCAAATTTAATGCTGCTTTGGATTTTTTCCCTTCCACAGAATCCTATTAAATTTTATATCATTTTAAAGTGTGTAAAGCTACAAAAGGTGACCTTAGCTTTTAAGGTAAGACACTATTTCATACTTTTCATAATTTTTTAATGAGAAGGCGGAAATGTCAAAAACGACGCAATGAAAAAAAAAAAAAAAAGATTTTTGAGATTTCTATTTTTTTTTTTTTTTTTTTTTTTTTTACTGGCACAAGTATTCATTTCAGAGAAAAGTTGCAATTAAGAAAATTACAGTAAATATATTCATCAATAATAATAGCATAAAACTATCAAACTGCTAAAGCTGTTACTTTTTGATTTTTAAACAATTTTCTTATATTTTTCATATTTTAGCGTTGGAGGGCGGGGGAGGTGGATGGGGGTGGTCAATGAGGTCATTTGAGAAAATGTGCCTTTTATCATGATCTGTCAGATGGGAAAAATCCAGCCTTATCCGAATTTATTCTGACAACCGCTTTTCCCCCCCTTTCTTTTACTTAGATTATAAAATGTTGGATATGAACTGTGAGATTTCTTTAAAGGAAAACGCTTTATTACTAAGAAGCGTGTGTAACCCGGAAGTGTCTGAACGATTTCTCGCAAACTGGCCACCTTAGTAATTTATGTCTTAATATTTGATAGAGAGAAAGATTGAGGAAGAAACCCAGTAGTTATGAAAAGAAAGAAGCCGGTAATTTTGAAGCAGTGGTTATTTGCTGATCGCTTTTAGAACCCAAAGTTACTTAGTTTTCATGATGTATAATAATTTTATTAAAAAGAAGTTGGAAAATATTTCATACTAATCATAATAAATTTCATATTAAAATGACAAGTAAATTTTTAGAATGGGTAAATAGGAAATGAACGTTGCCTTGTTTGACCAATAAAAAAGCTGTTTAAATTCTTTTATGAGCTCCTTGTTGTTAAGTTTCTATGCAGTTTGTATTTTCAATGGAATTATTTTGAAGTAAGTATTATTCTTGTTTTCATATCTACATTGAAATTTTAATGGACAAATTATTCATATTATTTTTTATAATATTAATATATGTTTTTATTTTAGTTATTTAGTAAATCTCTTAGGCTCTTGTAGATTATTGTGACAATTTTATCATCTGTTTATTTTTCATTACACTTCTTTTTGTTCTTATTTTGTATATATAGGGTGCTCTATAATTACAGCGACAAACTTTAAGAGGAGATAGCGCACATAATAAGGATTCAGAATTGGGGGAGGGGGGGGGGCGTTTTCTGCTATGTTATAAAAGTAAAATTTTGCTAAAAATTTTCCGGGATGAGTTTTTGCAGGTGGAACTCAATAACTTCGTTCTCGCAACAGTCACCAAAATTTTTTAAAAGTGAGATTTGATATACATAAAAGGCGAATAAAATCGAAGAAACGTCGATTGTATATATCATATATCACTTCTTAAAATTTTTGGTGACAGTTGAATAAAAAAGTCGGGCAATCCGTACCAGGTGGCGCTGTCTACCGCTTGAACTGTTGCCAAGTTTCCGAGCCACGCGGAAGGCATCTAGTTTAGGAGGCTATGGTTTCAGCCAGTGTTGCCAGATCTGGCGGATTTTTTATTCAATAATCACCAATAATTTTGAGATGGGATATTTCATATACATAGTAGACTATCACTCTTCAAAGTGATTAGGCAAACGTTTCAATTAAAAAATATTGGTGATTTTTCAATAAAAAATCCGCCAGATCTGGCAACACTGGTTGTAGGATACTTTTTAATACATATGGGCAGTGCAAATGTAGAGCTACAAACTTCAAGTGGATATAGATAAGAGGTGAAAGAATGATGATCACATAGCAGCCCATGACAACAAACATCATATTAAATCTTTAAGGAGCAGATACATTCTGTTTCTTTTAACACTTTTCGCCATGTGCTAGCATTATCGATTGCCCATGTGTAGTCTGTTTTTGTAGTTATTTGTAACTCCGCCTACCTCGTAAAATTCAAAGACTTGCACGATTCATAATTTCCCAAAATCATATCCAATATCATATTAATACAATCACTGTTTTAGATACATCGATTAGAAACACCATTGTTACTAGGTATATATTTTTATGTAACCATTTACAGGAAAAAAATATTTATTAACCCTTTGCGGCGCAAGACAATTCGGATCATTTAAATTATACTGCCACCGGAATTCATGAACTAAATTAAACTAAAAAAATTTCAAAATTTAAGGTTAAAAAACCCGGCCGTTTCTGTTATGTTATAAACGTAAATTTTTGCTAAAAAATTTCCGGGATGAATTTTTTCAGCTGGATCTTAAATTTTGCGTCCTCGCAGCGAGGACAGCGCGCGTTAAGGGGTTATAAATTCAAAATTTAAAAGCCACGCCCACATGTTTTAAAAAAATACCCCTAAACACCTGGTTCTTAAAGGGTTGCCATACTTTGGATATTTTTTTTTATTCAACTATCACCGATAATTTTGAGAAGTGACATTTGATATACATGATAGATAATTAATCTTCAATAGGCAACCATTACAATTAAAACTTAGCGGTGGATATTGAATACAAAAGTCCCAAAATCTGGCAGGACTGGTTAAGGTGACATTTGAGGATATGGGTTCCTATACAATTCCCCTTTTCAAAAATTAATTTATTAAATCTTTAATAGGGTGAGTGCTCCAGTGATTGACACTTTTAGAGCAATCTCTGATGTTTTTAATGTTCTAGTCATCAGAAAATATTTTTAGAAATCTTAAGTTATTACGTATGGTATGAAAGACATTCAGAACCACATATATGTTAAAATATATACATTTGATAATAAATATTTTTTTTAATGAATTTTTGCTTTACATCCACTCAATGTTCCAGTAATTGGCACTGCCAGTTTTTCATTTTACCTGTAATTAGCACCCTATGTTACAGTGTCTGACACCGCTAGTTATTCATTTTACCAGTTATTAGCACCCTAGGCTCCAGTGTTTGACATAAAATGTTAAAATTCTCATATGCAAAATATATGCTTTTATTATTTTTCTTATCTATTAATTATTTCCGGATAGGTGACAGTTATGGGAGCATGTCAATCTCTGGAGCACCTACCCTATTTCATTTTAAAGCTCTAAAGTGCGAAAAAATGACTAAGTGTATTTTTTCCACTTTACAGCTTCAAAATGAAATATTAAAAAATTAAAAATTAATTTTTGAAAAACGGGAATCAATCTAATGGCTGTGAATTTTCTAAATGTGAAAACGGAATTTTAAAAAATACGTTAGCTAATGAGTAATTTTTAAAACAAATTTCTCCATAGAATAACATAGAATAAGGCTATCGGCATCATTAGGTGAAGCGTCCCCTTAAGGGTGCATACTAGTCACATTCATTCTTTCTCCCTCCCCATGTAATCCTATGGGATTTTTGTTGCTTTGTGTTATAAGGATATCTTGTTCAAAAATTAAGTTATTTGAACTAAGTTTTCTTTCTTTTTTTTTTTTCCTTTTTAATTCCACCCGTTGAACATATTACCAAATAATAATAATAATGAAATAAAATAAATAAATAAATAAAAATAAATAAATAAATTTAGATATTTATTTTCAAGATTTAACATTAGAGACTTGAATTTACTTAATAAAATAAAATATTTAAATTATATATAAAATAAGTTATTAAAAAATATATGAGATAAAAGGCGACATGTTAAAAGAGCAGAATTAAAAAATCAGAATTTGAAAAACTTTATTTTTGAATGACATAGCCTTATAATACGAATGAACAAAAGTCCCATAGGTTTACATGATAAGGGAGAAAGAGTGAATCAGCCTTAATGAAGATTGCCAAGGGACTCTTTATTGCTTAAAGATTTGACTGTAATTAACCATTCCGGTCATTTCAACTATATATCTGTGCCATGACTTTTTTATTTAATCAAATTTAATTTCATTTAAAAGTAAATAAGATTTTAATTTTAAAGAAAATTTTTTCAGTTGTACACAAACCTTGAACGCAGTCAATATTGTAAAATTTCAATTTGTTGTATATGAAAGTTGTGGCTCTACCTTTGTTTACTTTTTCAATATTAAGTCTCATTAGACCGGAACTTATTGTTTAAAGTAATATAATTGATGGACTTATCGCAAGCTTATGTAACATTTACAGTTTTGATCGAATTTGTATTGTTAAAAAGAGAAAACAGTGTACCTTTATTTGACATGGTTGCTCAGCTGAGAAGTAACATGTGTTTCCACTGGTTCTTATGGGATATCTAAAACTCTAAATAACTGTTATTCGGTATTCTGTTTATCGGTCAACATCAAGTTATAAAACAGCCAACACACGTTGTCTTATTTTGATTGGTTGTCGCTATAAACGCATAGACCTTCGAGACAATTTTTTACCATTTGCAATTAAAAGATATCCTCATTAAAAAAGCTTTATATATTGTGCAATAAAAAGTATTTTGTGTTATTTTTTAATGGTTCTCTAAATGTTTGAAAAAAAAAAAATATCCTATTGTATAAGTTTAAATTTAAAAATGACCCAAACTGGGCTAAAAGGTATTGTAACTATGTTCCAAATTGGAAAATAAATAAATAAATAAATAAATAAATAAATAAATAAATAAAAAAAAAATAATAATGATGATGATGATGATGATGATAATAACTATTTGTAACCAAAATGGGTGAAGAAGGCGTCATTATGGTGTTATCCAAATTGGAATTGTATCCATTATAGTCTTTTGCTGAACCTAATTGAGAGTATACCATAAAAATTTATTCCATGTTTCGTATATTTAGATCTTTAATTTGGATTCTATAGTACACCTACAATGAATCTAAAAAAAAAAAAAAAAAGGGGGGGGGGGTTAGAGATATTTAAATTTTGAAACACTGCTGCACCCAAAATGATTACAAACTAATTTGGGTCCTTTTTGTTCTACTTTAAAGTTTTTTTTTTTTTTTTTTTTTTTACAGTGAAGTAAACTACCAACTTCATCGCCATATTTTAACTAATGAATTTAAATAAGAAAAAAATAAGAACTAAATCTAAATTTTGTTTTATTTATTTATTTTATTCTTTTCATTATATTATTACTATTACTATTATTATTATTATTATTATTAGCTCGCGTGCCTCTACGATATATGCGTGATAGGTATTTGCTATCACCGTAATAAAGCCTGAAAACTCTGCACAACTTATAATTAACAACCTTGCGTGAAAGGATGCATTTGCTTGCGGAGCTGAGATAGGTTGCATAATCTTCCTGGACAATAATTTTATAGTACTTTTATGCTAAAGATGCAGAAGAATGGGTGTTTTCTTTTCTTGATTTTTCTACCAGGTGGTTGATAAGTATGTATTAGTAAACTGGAGTCCGTGAGAAATTAAATTTGTTGAATAAAATAAATTTTCAATTATATTCGTTGGAAAGGAAATACAGTTTTAGTTTTGTATTTTATTTATTTCGTGATCTTCAATTTTGAATTTCAATGAATGTCGTTGAATGGTATTATTATCATAAAGAAAAATGCCTTCTATTTTCAAAGTAGAATCGATTCGCTTATCACATCGTGATCTGCGTAACATTTACAATAAATTAAGTTAAATATTTTACTATTATATTCATATTAAAAACTGCATATTGAGTTCCTTTTTCTTTCGTTTGTTATTATAATTTTTCATAAATCATAAAATGCACCTTCAATTGTAAATCGATTTCTAATTTTTTTCCCACACCAAAACGAAGATTTGTGGAAAGCGTAACTTTTTATTAACTTTTTTCTATCTAAATTTTACAAATTATGTAATGAAAAACCTTACAGTACTGTAACCTGTACTTGTTGTACTGTAACCTGTTTACAGTACTTGTCGCCTGTTCCGTTATATTTAAAAATTCGAAGTTCATTACTCAAATATACAACTTTTAGTGCAACTTTTACTGCAACTTAAACAAACAAACAACAACAGCAACAATAATAATAATATTATTAATGATTAGTTTATTTTAAAATTTAAAAGTTTCTATGATTTTATTTTATTGTTGGCTACACTGTTCTTTTGTACTTCAAATTATTTTTAGTGATTGATCCGTAATGAAGATTTTTGGTTAAAATTTTTGTGATGTAATAAGAAAATACGTTTATTACAATGCACTGAATTTTTTTTTACAATTCGAATACAGCTTCTGTGTACAATGTATTTTTTATTTTATTTATTTTTTTTTTTTTTTTAACTCAAACCGATTTTAACATTAGTAATTAAAAACCATTGATTACCTTTTGTACACGCCTGTTTTTAACCTTTAGTACACAGAGATAATTAAGCATTTAACAGAAAGAAGATATCAAAAATTAAACTATAGTTGAAATATTTTAACTAGTTCAGTTTTAAAAGTTAAAAATTAATCCCTTTTATTCATCAGATGATCACATTCTCACTGATTTCAAATTCTTTCATTGTCGTGTAACCTTCAAGATAACTGATATTATTTAATTAGAATATTTTAAAGCTTGATAAAGTGATTATTTCACTGTATTATGAACTTCAAATGCCCGTCTGGTGGTTGAACGATTAGCGCTCTGGCCTTTCGTTAACATATCCCGCGTTCGAATTACACTTCAGGCGAGAATGTGATTCAAAAATCCCCTTAAGAGCATACAATTTGTATCGTCGCCGACAGCGAAAGCCTTCCCTCTATAGGAATTTTATAGAACAAGTACTTATTCCTTAATGTAATAATTATAATAAAAAAATAAATAAATAAAAAGTTTTCACATTTAGATAATTCACAACATTTGAATTCATTCTCATTTTCCAAAAATTGATTTTTCAAATTTTATTTTGAAATTAAAGAATGAGAAAAATGCATTAAGTTAATTTTTCGTCTTTTTAAACTTAGGAATTAAAGATTAAAAAAGTGAAAAATAAGTTTTAGAAATACTAGAAGAAATTTAACGTTTTTGAATTTTCTGAATATGGAAATGGGAAAAAAAAAAAAAAAAAAAAAAAAAAAAAAACATTTAAAATGAGTATGATAAGCCAAACCCAACGTAACCTAAATTACTAATTTTGAAATCATATGGAGATATAAAATTTGCAAAATGTTGGTTTTTAGGTTTAACAGAGCGACTTTTGAGTTCACTTTAAGAATAAGATGATAAAAATTGATTTTAAACTTACATTTTAATCATGTCAAACGATGATTAATATTACACAAACCTCAACCTCAAGGTTTACATAGGGTAAGTGCACCAGTGGTTGACACTTTTAGAGCAATCTCTGATGTTTTTAATGTTCTAGTCATCAGAAAATATTTTTAGAAATTTTAAGTTAGTACATATGGTATGAAAGACATTCAGAACCACATATATGTTAAAATATATACATTTGATAACATTTTTTTTAAAAATGAATTTTTATTTGACACTCACTCAATGTTCCAGTAATTGACACTTCCAGTTTTTCATTTTATCAGTAATTGCCACCTTGTTTTCCAATGTTTGACACTGCTAGTTATTCATTTTACCAGTTACTAGCAGGCTTTGCCCGCTTCGCTGGCCACTAAATTTAAAGGAAACTCTTTCTTATATAGCTTTATAAAAATAAAATAAAATAAATTACTGAAATTGTTCAAAAGCTCGCTCCAGGTCCCTGCTGCATTCGGCAGCGATTTGGTCATCCACTGTAACTCGGGCGCTTGTCCCTATTACCTGCGACAATAGTTTACCAATGAGCTTCCATTTAGGTGCTTATTATATAACAGTTACGAAATAGATAGTATCGAAAAAATTGGAGTTTCCCTTTTATATTTGAATCCTAGTTACATGTGAACAAAATTATACGTGTTGTTCACATGTAACTCGGACTGGACTCAAATGTAACTGGGCTTAGACAACATAATATTTGCTTTTACGTTATTTCATATGTTTATTTTGTTTATCCAATCAACCATTAAATGACAGCAATTTCACGCCAAATATTACAATATGCTGTGACCGGCTACGTCTGTCGAATGAGACAATTAATTTTTGTGTTTATATATAATTCATGGGTGGTAAACCTGATAGTACAGCCTTAATATAGTTCTCTTTCGCGGCTTTTGAATTTTTGTCACCATTTTAGACTTAATCCATTGTAACAATAAGACTTAATCCCTTGTAACAATATGCTATGAGCGCTATTTCTGCCGTATTTTAGACAACTAATCTTTTTATGGTTATATATATTTCCCATTAAACATATTTTTATTTATTTATTTAAATATTAATTTGAATTTTTCAAATATTTCTGTTCGACAGCGTGCAAGTGCAGTAACACACAGAGGCTCATTTGTTTGTATGATAAATTAGCATAGTGATTATTATATAAAAAAATAAATAAATAGGTAAACATTATCGTGTTACACAACTTTATTATGTCGCTCCATTTGCGGCTTTTGAATTTTTGTCGTCATATTAGCGATGGATTTTTTTTTTTTTTTTTTTTTTTTTGGTATGAAAAGGGGAAGACTATTTTGCTAATAATTTTATCAGACTCTTTTTTGTTTATACATAAGAATCCTTTATATTCTGCTTATATTTTTAATGGTTTTTAGGTTTAAAATAGTGCTTGTTGAAATAAATTTCCTATCTTTAAAACTGCATTTTTTCTGTAAATTTTGTGTAAAAATAAATATTAAACTTCTTGTCGAAAAACGTTCGGTGTACTTCAACATCAAAATTTAAAAAATCGCCAACAGGATCTGTTAATGAAACTGATAAAATAAAAATATGGTTCATAGAGTTTAAATAATCTATTTAATGTATCGTATCACATACATAGATATAGTAATAATATATAGATTGATCATTGGAAAGAAAAAAGTGATTCCTTTTCACTCGGGAAAAGACGGCGATTTTACCAAAATATGGCAGTCTTTCCCCGAGTGAATACACACGGGAATACACACGAATGTTTTAGTAAATAAAGTTCATGAATAATTTATTTACTAAAGGTGAATGAAAAGCTCCAGATATAGTTTCAAATTCATTCTTCTTTTTTTTCCTTTTTTCCTTCAATACCACTTAATGGCTGATTCCAAAGCTTTTTTTTCGGCATCAAAAATCTTTGCACGATAATATGGGGATGATAGATCTATATATATTATTATATCTATGATCACATAAATCTTTTCAAAGATAGAATAAAACTTAATTTGAAAAAAAAAAAAAAAAAAAAAAAAAAAAAACTTTTGTTTATTAACAAAAATAATTGATGAAAATTGAAATGCAAATTGGTCTTGTGGGGTACAGGCTGTATGTTATATTTTTGTGTTCGTGAGAGAAAATTTAAAAGAATTTGAAAACTGCAATTTTTAATCCCACTTAAAAATCATGTGACTTAATGTGAAGCAGATTTTTCATTTTTTTTCTCCTAACGGTTTCCATACAATCTTCTGCTGTTGCCACCTAAAATTCATACTTTAGTTAATTTTAAAAAATCTAATTGTCCGATTGATAAGCTGTTTAATGCATCGGATTTACAAAAAATTTCCCTTTCATTTGCTATCTTATTTGTAACGATGCGACTGATATTTCTAATTTATTTTCTAATCTTTCTGATTTATTTTCCTCATTTTAAATAAATGTACGTTTTTTTTTTTTTTTTTTTTTTTTTTAATTATTATTATTTTGTCGAAAAAAAATTGGCAGCAATTAAATTATGGATAAAATTTTAAAATTTAAATGGCTTATTTATCAGAAATTAGAAGGTTATTATTTTCACATTTTAATTAATTAAGAAAAACTAATCATCCGATTGATAAGCTGTTTAATGCATCGGATTTACAAAAATTTTCCCTTTCATTTGGTATCTTATTTGTAACGATGCGACTGATATTTCTAATTTATTTTCTAATCTTTCCGATTTATTTTCCTCATTTTAAATAAATGTACGTTTTTTTTTTAATTATTATTATTTTGTCGAAAAAAAAATTGGCAACAATTAAATTATGGATAAAATGTTAAAATTTAAATGGCTTATTTATCAGACATTAGAAGGTTATTATTTTCACATTTTAATTAATTAAGAAAAAACTAATCAAAAATTCGAAATTCTGACTTCGATGTGCACAATGACCCTTCGAGGGGCACCTTTGTGTTAAATCTCGTGACTGTCCGAGCTACCGTTTTCGAGAACAGTGAAATATACAAATATTGCTCACTTAATAGTATAAGATTAGCACCCTATGCTCCAGTGCTTGACACAAAATGTTAAAATTCTTATATGTAAAATATATGATTTTTTATTTTTCTTACTTATTAATTACTTCGGGATAGATGTCAATTACTGGAGTATGCCAATCACTGGAGCACCTACCCTACTCATCATCTACAAGATCTTGAAAATATACTTAAAAAAATCAGTATGTTTAGCAGATAATCCAACATTTTTAATTCGTCCCGGAGCAATATTAGTACTTACATATATATATTTTTTTCCACACCATTTATTACTATTATTATTTATTTATTTTTAAGAATAAATTTATTTTTATTTAATCATAATTATATACTGGAGAAAATTGCTGTACAAAAATGTGGTATGAAAAAAAAAAAAAAAAAAAAAAAAAAAAAAAAAGCGGGTTTCGACAATACTCCGAAATAAATTTAAAATGCTGGCATACCTGGTTTTAGTGCCAATTGACCGACATATAGCGAAAAATATTTAAAAAAAAAAAAAAAAGAATATAAATAAATAAATAAATAAACTTAATGAATTCTAAATTCAGTTTTAAGTATCATAAGCACTTTGGTTTCTGACATTTTCTACATAATTGTATATTACTATTTTATGTCAGAACCACATCAAAACTACCATTTTTTTCCCATTTATTATCTTTTACCGCTGTTACAACAAATCTTATGACATTTTATTTAATTGGGCAGCTATGGTTATATATAATTATTTATTTTTTTTATTTTTCGTTGCGTTATTTAAACAAGTGACGCATTAACAATTTATAGTAAATCTTTGTACAAGTTTATTAATGTATTTAACTGTATTAATACTTATTTATACAAATAATAAACGAATAAATGAATATGATAGAGTGTTGCATTCTAGAGCATCTTATTTTTTTATCAAAATTTTTTTGAATATTTTAGTTTGCTATACGATATTTATCTTTCATTTCTTTTTATTGTAGAAAGTGTCAATTGCATCCATTTTGATTATATATTTTTCTGATTATTTATCTTATAATTACACAGATTTAGTTGAACATCCAAAATTTATCTACATAAATATATAGGAAATATTTCACAATACTTTATTATTGATATCCGTTCACTCAGATGATGACACTCTGACATGAAGTGACACCCTACAGTAAAAAATTCCAATTCTTTCAGTCACTTTTCCAGTTCTTGCTTATAAATAAATAGACGATAAAATTCTTGCCCATGTTAATGAATTCAGGCAAATAGATGCTTAATTACTATTTTAATTGCTCTTTTGCCCATCATAAATCGGAACTTTAAACCAATATCATAAATTTCCATTTAATAGTTAGGTATGTTTAACTGTTTAATAATAATAATAATAATAAAAAGATACAATTTAATTATCTGCGTAAACATATTTTTGTAGGCATAAATGCATTCGTTACAGATAAAATACTTTTTTTTTTTTTTTTTTTTTTTTTTGAATAAGTTCTTGTATTCTCTTCATAAATCAATGTTGAAAATATCAAAAACAAATAATGATAATATTTCAAAAATAAATAAGTTCACATCTGAGGAGATACATTTTGCTATGTTAGTCTGTTCACGAGATCTTGTATCATAATCTTTTCTTATCAGTTAATCTGAGTTCCTCCGTAATGTAGAACCTTATCTTTTAATCTTAATTAATCTCCGTTGTCTTACATGAAGCTAGATTTACGCGCGCGTATCTGAATTTCGCCTTCCCTATGCAACTGCATAAATACTTGGAAGATGTACAAGACGAATGGGGAAATAGAAAGATTAATTTTCTTTGTGTTTTAATTCCAATAAATTAACTTATAACGTAATGAATTACACAAAGCTTCGCGAATAATTTTTACCATATTTTTATTCTTTTATTATCAAGAATTACTTCAGTAGACGCGTTAAATGCTTAGTAATTAGTAGCTGTTGCATGAATAATTGTGCATAAGTTTTGTATAAATTAGCAATCTATATTCGCAACAGATAGACAGATTCTGATATGTAAATTAACGATTCTGAATATTTTATACTGATTCTAAATTTCAGGAGATCCTATAGAATATTTTTGATATTTAATGAAAGGAAAATAATTAAAGAAGGACAATATCTAGTTTTATATGTAAGCTTTATTATACCACTTTATTTTATGGTGCCACTAGCCGTAAAACTCAATATTTTCAGGATTTCTATTTTATTTTCATGATAAATCAAAACGGAAATTAAATCTACGACTACAACATTGAAGAAATCCATATCTCAATTTATTTATATTGCCCAAAATGAGGATTTAAAGAAATTCTTGATATTTAATCAAAAGAAAATAATTAAATAGCAATAACTAGTTTTACATGTAAGTTTAAACCTTTTATGTAAAATTTTGTGGTGCCGCTTGACGTAAAATGCAACATTTTCAGAACTTCCATTTTAATTTCATGATTAATCAAAATGAAAATTACATGTATACGACATTGAAGGAATACGTATTCAGCAAATTATAGTGCTCAAAATAAGGGCTTGGAAAAATTCTTAATAATTAATGAAAAAATAATAATTAAATGGCAATAGCTAGTTGTATATATGCAAGCTTATCATGCTACCTTTACGTAGAATTTTGCGATGCCGTTTGCCGTAAAAACTAATATTTTCAAAATTCCCATTTTAATTTCGTGATTAATCAAAATGGAAATTAAATCTACAACATATAAGAAATTTGCGCGTCAGTAAATTATAGCGTTCAAAATGTGGATTAAAAAAAAAAAAAAAATCATTGATTTATTTATTTTGATAATGCGAATGGGGATTAAAATTAATTTATTCATTTTATTATTATTATATTATATTATTATTATTATTACTATTATTTATTTTATTATTATTATTATTTTTTATTTTATTTTATTTATTTATTTATCCATTTGATAATATGAATGTTTATAAAGTGACATGAAAGGAGAAAACTAAAACAAAAATTTGAAATCTATGTTTCTAAAATAGTGCATACATTGGGTGAAATTTATACATGATTATTATGCATTTCAATTGCGTAACGCAGTTACGTATAATTTCTAAAGTTAACTTTTTGCACATAATGGTGTTGTTCAAATATACAGAATAATCTTTCAAATAGCCAATATTATTATGTGCTTATTTGCTTTGTAACTATACTAACACATTCCATACTAACACATTTCTATGCTTAATAAGTTACAAATGCATTAGAATTAAATTCAAATAAAGTGAATAGTTGATGATTATACATTCTACGTTTTTACGGTTTCAAATAAAATATGTTGTGGTTACAGTGACTATTATTGCAAGTAAACTTTAAAACATGTATTAACTCTTTCAGGGGCGGTGGTTGCATAGTGCAACCACAAATTTTAATTCATAATTGCAAAAACTGTACCCGGACATTTTTTATAAAATTTTTCTTTTATAACTTAGACGAATAACTTCATTTATTTCTTGTTAATACTTTCCAACAAGGTTGAAAAGTGTTAATGATTTCGGTTTGTCTATCTGTCTGTCTGTATGCCTGTCCGCACTCTAACTCCCGTAAATATTTATGGAATTTCTTGAAACTGATATATGTTATTCAAGTTCACCATCGGATGTTCCCTATTGAAAATGGAGTTTATACCTCTACTGATTTGTTTACAGGGACACCTGAAAATATTTCAAAGCATTGTGTTCTATGAGAGCTATTTTTATAAACCATATTTTCATACCTTTACTGTACACAAATCTTAATGAAATTGAAATATGTTATTCAAGTTCATTATCAAGTGTTTCTTGTATAAAATGGAATAAATACCACAACTGGTTTGTGTACAGGGACACTCAAAAGTATTCCAAAGCATTGCGTTCTATGAGAGAGATTTCTATAAACCAAATTTTAATAGCTTTACTTTCAACGAAAATTTATGAAATTGAAATAGGTTATATATATGCGCAAAAGAATGCTTTGCATGAAATATAGCATGATTAGGATTAGATTTACAGGGTGACACAAAAATATTGAGTTATATTAAGAGATATCAATAAAATTTGCTAAAATTGTTCTTTCGTTTGCATTAAGCGTTTTTCACACTTTCTAACATTTTTCACACTTCCAACAAGGTTGAAAAGTGTTAATGACTTCGGTTTGTCTGTCTGTCTGTCCGCGCTCTAACTCCCGTAAATATTTATGGAATTTCTTGAAACTGATATATGTTATTCAATTTCCCTATCGAACGTTCCCTATTGAAAATGGAGTTTATACCTCTACTGGTTTGTGTACAGGGACACCCGAAAGTATTTCAAAGCATTGTGTTCTATGAGAGGTATTTCTATAAACCATATTTTCATACCCTTACTGTACAAAAATCTTAATGAAATTGAAATATGTTATTCAAATTCACTATTGGATGTTTCCTGTATAAAATGGAGGGAATACCACTACCGATTTATGTACAGGGACACTCAAAAGTATTCCAAAGCATTGCGTTCTATGAGAGATATTTCTATAAATCAAATTTTAATAACTTTACTTTCCACGAAGTTTTAGAAAATTGAAATATGTTATTTAAATGCACAAAAAAATGCTTTGCATAGAATATAGCATGATTAGCATTAGACTTACAGGATGACACATAAATATCCATTTATATTAAGAGCTACTAATAAAAAATTGCTAGAATTGTACTTTCGTTTACATTACGCGTTTTTACACTTTCTAACTTTTTTACGTGTGAATATTATTTCAGTTTGTGTATCTGTCCATCTGTTTGTCTGCCTCCCCGCGCTCTAACTCCTGTAAATATTTATGGAATTTCTCGAAACTGATACATTTTATTGAAGTTCACTATTGGATGTTCCATATTGAAAACGGAGTGAATATCTCTTCTGGTTTGTGAACAGGGACACCCAAAAGCATTCGAAAGCATTGTGTTCTATGATTATTATTTTTATAAATATTTTCTCTATAGAAGGTTCCAAATTTAAAATGACATTAATAGGTCCTGTACAACTAGTTTGTTTACAGGGACAAAAAAAAAAAAAAAAAAAAAAAAAAAAAAAAAAAAAAACGCCAATGCATTACGTTTTAGGACAGAATTTTTTGAAAGTTATATTTAAAATCTTTCTACTGTAAAAATCATAAAAATATTTAAATGTATTGTTAATATTCTAAAATAATGTTTTGTATAGAATATGATATGATTAACTTTCTGATTTACAGTGCTACACTAAAATATTCAGAGAGATCAAAAGTTGTAATTATAATCTAATGGCTGCATTTTCTTTCGCATTAAGCCTTTTTAACACTTTCCAAAATGCCTAAGAGTAATTTTAAAATCAATTAGTCTATCTGTATATTTTTCAGTCCTTCTGTCTGTTGTGTGATAACGTAGGCAAATAATATTAAAAGTTATTCGATATAACAATTACGTACAGTTGGAAAGTGTTACTAATCAATGCGTACTGCATGATTTTTCTTTCTTGTCTTTTAATATTGTTGGTGATTTCTGGTGGCTGTTGATTTCAAATGAAAAGAATTTGCTTGCCCCTGAAGGAGTTAAAAGGATAGCTTAAAATTTTATTTCATTATTTAAATCTTAAAAAAAAAATAAATAAATAAATAAATAAATAAATAAAAGAAGGAGAAGAAGAATCTGTGTTCTAATTTACAAACATAGACAAACTTTATCATTTATATTTACCATTATAATGAGCTATAAATTGTCATTCTTTTAAAAAAATATTTGTCTCATTCACACATTCTTATGAAGGGATTGCAAACAATCGGATTGAATGACATATCGATATAACAGAGTTTTGGCCTACAAGGTGATGTCAGTTATCAGAGATTAATAATAACAACCGATATATTTATATGTTTATGAAATTTTGCATACTGATAACTTAGATAATAGACAACACGTTAATAATAATAATAATATATTTTTTAAGGCAAGTTAAAAATTTTCCACCAAGCATCATTGTCAATACTTAATACTACATTATTATTGCCGTATTAATCATGTGTATTTGTAGAATGGAATTCTTTGCCTAGATTAAATATTTATCACTTTTCCTGTCAGTTTCATCATTAAATCATCACAGTTACGTATGATGGAGAAATTTTCTACTTCTTTTATTCTTTTTCACATCGTGTGAATAACAAATATGAAAATATCATTCACATTTCTTGAAAAAGACGATTTTCAGAGGATTAGAAGCCATTGATATTTATAGTCAGCCTGTATTGAAAAAGGAAAAAAAAAAATCACAAAATATAAGTCAAGTACGAATAACCATTTTGCTGCTATTTTATGAATTACAGAAGAAATTTCTTTCCATATTACATGAATCAATAAGGAAATTGCTATTTTGTCTAATACTTAAGCAAAATATGATAGCTGTTGTAAAATACAGATGAGATGACAACCCTTTCAAAAGGTCTTACAGGAATATTAAGAAGACATTAAAATAGTTGGAAAATAATCAATAAAGATTGAAAAAAAAAAAAATGATTGTTAACATGAAATCATATAATATTTACCGTAGAACCCTTTGTCTCTCAGACAAAGCAAATGAAATATAATGTTGAAGATGTTCAGAAATCTAAAATTAACTATTTTCTGACCCATTTATAGACAGATTTTTTTTCTTGAATGCATGGACGTTGTATCTATTCTCAATGAGAAAAAAATGAATGGCACATTTTATTTGGTGTTAAAATAAAAATAAAGAAAAGAAAAGAAAAAACTTTTGGAAAATCTTCCTCCCCTTGTAATCCTAGAGATTTCTTTTTTTACTTTTTTTTTTTTTTTTTTTTTAAGGATATCTTGTTTAAAACAGGTGTTTTCTGAACTTTCTATAATTCCACTCTTTGAACATGTTGCTTTTTATCTTACTGAAAAAAACAAGGAAAAAGAAAGAAAGAAAGAAAAACTAAATATTTTATTTCATTAAATAACACCAATACTCTAATTTTCAATCTAGGAAAAAAGAATTATTTAAATTTAATTAAAAAATAAAATAAAATATCGGCTACTAAGATAAGAGTAGAGTTCAAAAATAGAATTCGAAAAACTCTATTTTTAATGAGATAGGGGAGAGTGGGGATGAATGGGACATTTTTCATGTTTTTATTGATAACGTCGGCCATATGCAATTCAGAATTTTGCAACATTGCTCATAAGTACACTTCAGTAATCAGTTACATATAAACATACTAACTTTAATAAAAAGTTATTATTTTTAATTAATAATATATATATTTTTTTACATGCATGTATATTGTCCCACTCATCCCCACCAATGGGGATGAATGGGACATGATTGGGGATGAATAGGACAGGACTGGAGTTAACAAAGGAAAGAAAACAAAATAGAAAGTAAATAAATTTTTATGGTTTATGTGATTTTATTACACACTATGAATTCACTGAAATTAACATAAACTGATGTATTGACTCAAATTAACATCAAAAGACAAAAGTCCTTTGGTTCGTGCAGTTCCTAGGGCTGTAGGCTTCGGTAATTTAATCTAATAAGACCTAATCTAAACATAAATAAATAAATAAATAAGCCACTAGAAAGAAATAAATTATTATAATAGAGTACAAATTATCCAGAAAATTTTTTGTTTCCGACTAATCGGGAAAAACAACATTCTATTCTGTATTACATTAATAATCACCAGAATTTATTTAATTAGCTTGATTGAAATTGTGATTTTAATCAAATTATTATTAGTTTATTTATTTATTTCAATTATTGATTTAATTTGCATTGAATATTCTAAATTATATATATATATATATATATATATATATATATTTAATCATAATTATTATAAACAAAAATCAGAACAGTTAATTTCAATTTTTTTCTTTTTTTAAGTCCACAAAATTAAGAATCCTGATAATCAATATGGCTAATTTACGTTTTAATATAATTCTTGTGTAAATTGTTTAATTAGTACATAGGGAATGTCCCATTCATCCACATTTAAACTGACCCATTCATCCCAACCATAACATGATCATATAACACAGGAAATAGGTTTAATGAACAATTGTCAATATTCTTCTTGAATATCATAAACACAATAAAAGATTATGCCTTTTCACCATATAAGAGTTATATTAACTTTAAGCAAATAGTTCATTTCTTAACTACTACCTAACTGAATCAGTGAAAACGTACTTTGGCAGCTAAAAAAAAACATTTTAATTTTTTTCTGCCCTTCTATGAATAGCACAATTCTGAAACTGCACTTGATGAATGACCTCAGTGCTGCCACATATCAGAAAAATTGCCAAGTTTCTGGTGCTTGCAAAACATAAAAATTTTGCTATTGTCCCATTCAACCCCACTCTCCCCTATCCTTAAAATACGAAGCAACAAAAATCACATAAGATTACAAATGGAGGAAGAAATTCCTTTTTCCTTATAGCGTTGTAATATTTTTTTCTCCTTCCTATTATAAGGATATCTCATTCAAAAATTAAGTTTTTTAAATTAAGTTTTTCAAATATCATGCTTTCAGCACTCAAGTCTCTTAACTCAGTGACAAATTAAATAAATAAATAAATAAATATTCCTTTTAAAGATTGAAAATTCAAGCACTAAGTTTATTTAATGAAATAAAATATTTTATTATTATTATTATTATTATTATTATTATTATTATTTCATTTAAAAAAAAAAAAAAAAAATGCTCACTAAGCTAAAAGGTAGCATGTTCAGAGAGGGAAGTTCAAAAAACAGAATTCGAAAAACTACAATTTTGAATGAGATAGCCCTAAAATACGAAGCAACAAAAAAGTCATAGAATAACATGCAAAGGGGAAAAAGAAGTGAATCTGACAGATGTGCAGCCTTACAATGTAAAAAAAAAAAAAAAAAAAAAAAAAAAAAAAATGCAATTTTGTTGGCAGAAATTCTCTGTGAAAATTATAGAATTCTGTGAAAGTTGCAGACAAATACGTTTCTTCAACGTAATTTTTTCGTAATTTACATCTTTTTTCTCAAATTAAAGAGAATTCTGTAATTTTCACAGAGAATTTCTGGCAACAAAATTGAATTTTTTTAACAGTGAGCCGATTTTTGAAATGCGACATTTGCGTTGGTGAGTGAGTAAGTGAAGGGAATATACGTCGCACTTGTGCTACTCTATGGTGATTTGCGAGCAACCAATTCTTTATGGTTTTTGATAGATTTTTTGCAGATTTGAAATCTTTAAATGTCGTTTTCTGAGTGTTCAATTTTTCACGAATTTATGCTTTTCAAAATGCTAAAATTTGTACTGATATTTAAGAAAAGACTTAATATTTTTTTTTGGTTGTTTAATATTAACTACTTAAAAGAATTAAGGATGGATTTTGCAATATGTCTTTAAAAGAAGAAATATTAAAAATAAAAACATAACAAAAATCATGGCTTTTTTTTTTTTTTACATAGACACACACATGCACTTTATACTAGTGGATCTGCAGAACAGGAGCCTCAACGTCCTATTTGCATCAGACATTATTCACTAGATCATTTTTATTTATTCCTTATTATATAATAGTATATATTGATTCGATCGACTTATTACCATAATCAGATACATTCCTGAGGTGTATACCTATTTGTATATCATATAAAATGTTACGGAATTGTAAATAATTGCATTTATTTTTGTATAAATTCTTTCAAAGAGGCTTAGTAAGTCGATAAAATGCTAACTTCGTGCATTTCTTGTCGTTTTAGCGTTAAAATAGCCTAATTTTTATTTAAAAACGCATTAAAAAGCTCCATTAAAGGAAGAAATGGATTCAGCGCCAAATTTGGCGACTGTTTCCCCCCTTGGCGATTTTTTGGCGACTTTGGCGAGAAAATCCTTATTAGGGATATTCCAAATATGACAGCTCTAATCTCATTGGCTGATGAGATACGAGAATTTTCCAGTCTGTGTTCGATAGAAAAGTATAAAAGGAGCATTTTTTTAGCCAAGGCGGCCAGTCTCAGATCTGTGTCGGTTTCGTCAAATGCTTGCTTTGCTTTGAGCCGCTTTGAATGAGACTTGCTTTATGTGTTATTGATAAACAGTTTGTACTGTTGTTTTGCTGTTGTTTAAGCTATGTTTACTGGTTGAATTGAAGCTGATACTTGGTTTATAGACCTGTATTTTTCTGGAACTTTCTGTGAATAAATCACTGAATTTAAGTTTCGCCTTTCATTCTCGGACAACTTACGAACCCCCAAGTACGCAACAATATGTATTCTTAATAAACGACGGTCTTGTATTATTTCCCTGAAATTCATAAATACCAAATTTCATAACTATCAAATTTCATACAAAAAAAAAAAAAAAAAAAAAAAAAAAAAAATTACATAGCATATCGGAAATATTTTGCGTAACCTTTAAACTAATTATCAATTCTATGCTTACAATTTTCAACAGGAAAAGATGCTTTTAAAATTCTAATAAAATTTCATTATATTTGATGGGGTGTAACCATGTTAAAATACACTTTTAAGAAATACCGACTATAGACCGTAATAGTACGAAATTCCTTTATGTAGCCCAGAAAAATAGCCACAGTCATTATAAACGCCAACAATAAGAATAAACCTAATTAATTATAACTCATTAATTTTTCAAACTAATTTCACATCATTTGGATGATTACAGTACATACTCGGAATTATTTTGTGTGGTCCCATAAATTATTTAGTCTATACATAACCTTTTTAAAGAGATTTTAAGCATCTTTATAATGTATGTTAACTTTATTAAGTTCAATTCAGCATAAACGCATTAAAGTGCGCGCTTAAATTAAAAATTTGTCCATAGGCTCTAATGTTACGAAATTCTTTCGTGTGTCTTTGTAAACGAACCACAAACATTGTATACACCAGTAAAAACTATTCAACTTATTTTGCGTTTAAAATTAATAATTGTTCAAAATTTAACATCATTTGGATGACTATGTGACATTGTCAGAACACTTTTGTAAGGTCCTGTACATTAATTAGAAAGCTTAAGAGCACATATTTTCTTCAAACAACATAAGTTTAAGCATCTTACTCACGTACGCTAGTTTAATTTTCTTCATTGCAAAGTAATGATATTAAAATGCGTTTAAACGAAATTCACCCCATACGCCGTAATGTTAAGAATTTTGGCGTGTCCCTGTATACAGTTTATAAAAAATACAGCAAAAAAAATTATACAGCTACTTATATGCAAAGCTGGAACGTGTGCGCCAATTTGCAAGTCAATCGAAGGATTTTTGCGGCCGCTATTGCGGTACATACAAATTCTACCCATAGGCCGTAAAGATAAGAAAAACTTTGGCGTGTCCCTGTACACGAACGACAAATTGAATTCACACCTAACACTATACAGCTAATTTCGTTGGGCTCATGAATATGTGTACTAAATTGCAAGTCAATAGCGTTATTTTGGGGGGCCGCTATCGCGGTACATACAAATTCTTCCCATAGGCCGTAATGATAAAAAAACTTTGGTGTGTCCCTGTACACGAATTACAAATGGAATGCACACCCAAAACTATACAGCTAATTATGTGGGGATTATGGACATGTGTACCAAATTTCAAGTCAATAGCGAGATTTTTGCGGCCGCTATCGCACGACAGACAGGCAGACAGACGGACAGACGGAACCCAAAATCCTTTTGAGTCTCAACAGAGGGCCTCCACTGACGTTTCGGCAAAAATTGGAAGTCAACAGCTTGATTTTTGCGGTGGCTATCGCGGTACATACAGATTCTTCCCATAGGCCGTAATGATAGAAAATCTTTGGCGTGTCCCTGTACACGAACTACAAATGCAATACACACCTAAAACTATACAGCTGATTCCGTTGGGCTCATGAACATGTGCACCAAATTTCAAGTCAATAGCGTGATTTTTGTGGCCACTATCGCGGTGCATACAAATTCCTCCCATAGGCCGTAATGATAAGAAAAACTTTGGCGTGTCCCTGTACACGAATTACAAATGGAATACACACCCAAAACTATACAGCTGATTTCGTGGGGCACATGAACACGCGTGCCAAATTGCAAGTCAATAGCGTGATTTTTGTGGCCGCTATCGCGATACATACAAATTTCTCCCATAGGCCGTAATGATAAGAAAAATTTTGGCGTGTCCCTGTATACGAATTAGGAATGGAATACATACCAAAAACTATACAGCTGATTTCGTGGGGCTCATAAACATGTGTACCAAATTTCAAGTCAATAGCTCTATTTTTGCGGCCGCTATCGCGCGACAGACAGACACAGCCCAAAGCCATTTTGAGTCTCAACAGAGGGCCTCCACTGACGTTTCGGCAACTACAGCGTCTAGAATAAACAGTGTGTCAATCGCCTATAACCGTGATGTTAAAATGATGCTACAAAAATTAAGCTTACCCAGATGTCGCTGTGATCGAAGCTATTGCTCAAATTGAAGACCTGATTGGCTTTTCCCAGTTTCGTCAGTTTAATCACGTGATCTAAGCATATAATTAACCAATAGGGAGTCTCGGTTTTGTTGTCATGACACTAGCTTCGATTACAATGACATCTGGTGACAGGCTTAATTTTTTTTAGTACAAGTTTATTCGCCGCTTTCCACACTGTTTATTCTAAACGCTGTACTTTTTACTTTTTTTTCTCAAAACTAATTAATAAATTTCAAAACCCATCTCTAATTGTTTTAAGTAGGTTCCATTAAACAAAAAATAAGCCTTTTCTTAAATATTTGTAGAAGTTTTAGCATTTTGAAGATCATGAATTCATGAAAAAATTCGAACTAAGCAAACGCAATTTAAAGATTTCAAATCTGTAAAAAAGAAAAAAAAAAAAAAAAAAAAAAAAAATCGAAAACTATAAGAATTATTGATTGCATTTATCTTTTATTGAACAAGCCTAATACAGTTCAAATTATAAATATAAAATGGAAATATAAGCTCTACATTAATAGTGCCAAGTGTCAAGTGAAAGGTGGCAGGTCCCCTTAAATGTATCAGTGGTAAATATTGCTCAATATATATATATATTTATATTTATATTTATATTTATATTTAAAGGAAAAAAAAACTTTAGGGTCAAAGAATATGCTTCATTTCAACAAGTCATTTCTTAGTCAGCCTCATATATACACTCCTGCTCAAAAGTTTAGCAAGATTTGCAAACGATCAGTTTTTTTTTTTTTTTTTTTTTAATTTAAAAACTTATCTGTCGATGAAATGTTTTCAAACATTGGGTATTCAAAGAACTGGGTCTTCCTCGTGTTTTTAAGTGAAGATTGGTTTAAGATAACATTTAAGGGGCCAGCAACAAATTGAGCAAAATCAATTATGTCTGTGATCACTCTGCATCGTTAAGTCAACGAAATGATCTGTAACTTTAGGATATGTTAATATAGACCCAGTGCAATTTGTGGATGAATTTGTGTGACGATAGTATGTTAAATAACGGAGATATAAGGATTTATTTTAAAACTCCAAAACAAATCAGCATGTTTTTTATTTATAACATACATAGTTTTTAACGAAGATTATTCCCACTTTCAGATAAGTTGAAAAAACATTTTTAAACAATATACTGAAATCGGAATACAAATATCTTAAATATCTCATAAAATATGAATATTTTTATGAAAAATGTTTTCACTGCGCATGTACGAAAGATAGAATAAATTTTATTACACAAGTTTAAAGCTCGATATATTGGGCAACTTTTGTCAAAAATGCATTTGAATAGAGTAAAAATTAAGCAAATTATCCGAAAAAGAACGAGCTAGATTTTAAGTATTTTCCAAGAGTAGAAATTTCATAAAGGGTTTTTCACATGCCGCGTAATTAATTTAAAGATCCAATTATTTTAACCACTTAGTAAAAGTTTTTTTTTTTGAAAAAAACTTCTTATCATCTCACAAATCTTAGTAAATAAACAAAAATATGTTAGAGCTACAAGCTTATAAGTGATTTTTCACAAAAAAGTACTTTTGGAGCGTGGTTGAAATAACTGGATCTTCATATTAATAAGGGTTTTTTTTCACAAAAAATAACTTTTATTAAGTGGTTAAAATAATTGGATCTTTAAATTAATTGCGCGGCATGTGTAAAACCCCTTAGGAAATTTCAACTCTTGGAAAATATCTAAAATCTAGCTCTACGCTAGATTTTAGAAATTTCGCACATACTCAGTGAAAACGTTTTTCCTAAAAATGCTCATATTTTATGAGATATTTAAGATATTTGTATTCCGATTGCAGTATATTGTTTCAAAAATGTTATTTCAATTTATCTGAAAGTGGGAAGAATTTTCGTTTAAAACTCTGTGTATTATAAATTAAAAACATGCTGATTTTTTTTTTTTTTTTTTTTTTTTTGAGTTTTAAAATAAAGGTTTATACCTCCGTCATTTAATGTACTAGCGTCACACAAATTCATCCACAAATTGTGCTAAGTGTATGTTAACATATCCTACAGTTATAGATCATTTGGTTCACTTAACGATACAAGGTGATCACAAACATTATTGATTTTGCTTAATTTGTTACCGGCCCCTTAAATGTTGTCTTAAACCAATCTTCACTAAGAAACATGAGTAGAACCCATTTCTTTAAATACCCAATGTTTGAAAACATTTCATCGAGAGATAAGTTTTTAAATTGAAAAAGCTGATAGTTTGCAAATCTTGCTAAACTTTTGAGCAGAAGTGTATATACAATATTATAGGTTGATATTATGTAAGTTTCAACTCTTCATACTTAATATTTGTTTAATTATTCAAACTTAAGATTTTATTCCATGCATAATCAAATTTGGTGGTTTCATTAATTTTAATAAATTCTAAAATTAAATAAAAAATCTATTTAATAATTACAAATAAATAAATAGAAATAAATAAATAAATAAAAATAATAAAAATTAAAATAATAATTCACCAATAAACAAAATCATAATGTCTTAATCATCACATGTTGGCCTTTTGATGAGATTACTAAAGAATAAAAATTAAACTAAACTAAAGTAAAAATTGTAAGCTAGATCCTACAATTTCTGTAATTACTTAATAGTACCACTTTTTTCGCACGTAAGATGGCGCTTGCTCACGTTACGTTGAACGTTAAATATGAACTGAAAATAGAAAATATTAACGTTAAAATTAAATAACACTTTTAATATCACCTTTTTAATATTGTTATTAGCTTTTAAATTTTAAAGATTAATAACTATCACTTTATGCAGTCATTTATTTCATTTCAGTAACACCTAGATCGATTAATCGTTTCTTTACTTTTAATCTTTTCTTTTCACTAAGGTTCGTTTTGTCAACCTGTCTATTTCTACTATCTCTGTATGCAACCGTTTTACATGTGGACTTATTAAACATACTTATTCCATGTTTCAATTTTGGTTTGTGTTACTGTTTAATCTAATTTTCTTTTTTATTTTGTCTTGTTGCAAGATAGAGACCTGAGTTGTATATTGCTTTAATTAGCTATACAGCTTTCCGAAATCTTGCATTATGTTGACAGAGGTACAAGTTTCCTGAAGCGTGAACATTTCTGGTTTTCAGCATTTAAAATTCTATTTTTCATTTCATGAATTCTCTTTTCTTTTATTGGATCCTTTTGGATCCCTTTCCATTTCTATTATTTGATGAATGTTTCTACTGGTTAAATGGTTTTTGCAAATTATCTCATCGTTAGGCTTATGTGTTATGTTTGTGTCATTTCACTTCTGCGTAAGTACTTTAACATGTTTTTACTAATCAATGAAAACAGATTAAATTATCATCGTGACAGTAATTTTATTCGAAATACATCTCATTTAAAATTTCATTTGTTGGTATTTTCATCTATCTTTCATTTGCTGAGGGTTGCAAAGGAATTAAATTATTCAAATTATAATATATATATATATAATTAAAAAAATAACAGCAAAAAAAAATATAAATAAATAAAAAATAAATAAATAAATAAAGTTCGTCATTTTTATCATACGGTCATGAACCAGGCAGCATTATTAATTACGGCAATGTAGCTTTTAAAACAACATTGCAGTTATGTATACGAGATATGAATTTATAAATTTGAATATGTTTTGTTGATGAAATATTTCAGCATATGTTAATAAAAAATAATAGAGTTTATCAAAAGAGGAAATGTATATTTTTCATATGTTAAAATATTTAACAAAATTAGTTCTTCCTTTACCATTTTTTTCTATATAATGTAATGTTTTAGTTTAGATTGTGTAATACCATTCATTTATTTAAATTTATATAGTTTTGGTTCTACGTAATTGAATTATGGAATTTCTGTCAAGACACCAGTGCTCAATAACATATTAACAAATAGAATAGTACACACTTACAGTTACAGCAAAAAATAAAAATTTAGCATCAATAAATTTAACCACTGCACAAATAGGTACCAATATTTTAATTTATTTTGGAGTATTTTTAGCCCCACCTTTATTACACACCACTTTATTTATCATAAAATTTTCTACAATATATAACTTCGATAAAATAAGAAAAATATATCCTTAAAAAATTAGTGGTATGAAAGAATTTCGGGGCTAAAAATACTCCGGAATAAATTAAAATGTTAGCAATTATGTGCACATCAAAATTGAATAGGAAAACAGCATGATAAAAATGTCTGAAATAGCACTAAAAGAGTACAAAAAAACTAACACCAGTAAAATTATATTAAGGTAAATATATCAAAACAAGAGGAAAGGGTAACTGCGAAGATGACGCATCAAACCGGTTTCGTGTCCGTCAGCCGATCCTTGCTCTTGAGCGGGCGGCAAAGCGGGTGGACCGACCATAGCTGCCAACATCGTAATTAATATTCCTTAGTGTTGTTAGTACCCGCCTTTTTATTTCATTTAATTTTTTCAACATCAGTCATTTTTTAGAGTTTCTTTTTTAATCGTATTTACATTTAAAGAGAATTAGTCTAAAAATTAAATGGTGTGGAAAAAGGGGCGGGTACTAAAAACACTACGGAATATTAATTAGGATGTTGGCTGCTCTGCCGCATATCATAATTACATGGAGAAATAGCTTGAAAAAAAATCCGCAAAATATCATTGAATTAAGGCAAAAAAACTTGCACCAATAAAATCACATATACAAAGTTAACACATATATTGTAAAAATTATATAATGAAATTATTGTCTTTCAGATTTTAAGCATTTTTTTCAACTCAAATTATATTATAAAAGAAAATTATCGATTTAGTCATAATTGTTTTCTGAGAAATAATTTTAATTTCCATATTAAAATATTATTTTAAATCATTTAAAAAAAAAAAAAAAAAAGACTTCTAACACTAATATGAGCTATTGCAAATAAAACCGCTTTATTGAAAATTTTAGTTCAGAAATGCTAGCCATTTACACCTTTCACGAACCTTTTTTCTCTTCTGACGGTTGAAAAAATATACGGGCTTTATCGGTCATCCATTCTTTTACAACAATGTTCATCTTCCGCACAGTGCTACCTTGTTCCTTAGGAGGCCAAGAAGGTGCTACTGCCATCCTTTGTATTCCACATACTTTCAAAAACTATCACACTCTTCTACGTGTTTTTCCAATTTCATATATTTTATGCAATGGAAAATTATTTTAGTTAATTTTTAATTTTTCATAAAAAGTCGAATTAAAGACTAAGAAAAAATATATTACGATCACCTTTTTTATACATTAACCCCTTAACGCGCGCTGTCCTCGCTACGAGGACGCAACATTTAAGATCCAGCTGCAAAAATTCATCCCGGAAATTTTTTAGCAAAATTTCAAGTTTATAACATATCAGAAAAGGCCGGTTTTTTAAACCTTAAAATTTAAAATTTCTTCTAGTTTAATTTAGTTCATGAATTCCGGTGGCAGTATAATTTAAATGTTTAAAATTGTCTTGCGCCGCAAAGGGTTAAGAATCTGTTAGATCAATTATAACAATGGGCTATTTTAAGTAAACGGACTGAAATTTAAGTAAAATTTTCTCTTAATAAAATCACTATAATTATAAAAGTGTACGATTGAATAGACTTTTTTTTTGTGTGTGTGTTTGTGTGTTAGCAGATTGATTTTCATCGATTTCGAGTTGATTTTTAATTCAACAAAGTATTTTTTTTAATATGTTATAAAATATCTTTATTTTAATGAAAAAGTTGACTAAAAAGAAAAAAAAATATATATATATATATATACACGCATATGTATATTGAAAACCTTTTCAAACAATGCAGCATATGTAACCAAGTATCACATGAAGAACTAGAAAAAAACATGAATAAAGATGACTAAAATTTGAGCAATCTAATATTAAAACATGCAACATCATTACGTTTTCAAGGGCATAGAATGAATGTTGCATGCAAATAAGGTGATATTTATGTATTGCTGTATGCAATTTGCTAAAAATTTACAGCACTCTATGTCCTATATCACCCAAAAGACATGCAAATAATTTAAAACTAAAAGAGAAAGAGGAAAAACCAAGTGAGAAACACACTTTTATGTCAAAAATCCCCAATTACTGAATAAACAAATTTATTCCATAGATTAATTAATAAAACCAAAACTATTACTCACTCTATAACTGCAAAAAACGCCGGAAACAGCTCAAACGCACCATCAAAGCCATAAGGCTGAATATAGTTAAATTTACATTTAATTAGATAGTCGTATTTATCTACTGAACTATTAAGTAAATAAAATTTAGTTTAAATTGTTTCTGCTAATTTTAATAACTAATAATCCTTAAAATTAAATTAAAAATTGAAATTAAAATAAATTAATTTGATTAAATTTTAATTTATACTTACACTAATTTGAGATACTTAAATGCGGAATTCATAAGTAACATGCGAAGGTGGAGGATTTTTTTTATAGATGCAAAAGAACAAGACAGGGGGGGAATGATAGCGCCCTCTGTTAGAGTGAAACAAAAAAAGAAGATAATGACCCACATTTTTATTTATTTATTTATTTAATATTGCTTAATAAAACCTAAACAAATGATAGCTTATTAATTATCCTATTAGCAGTGCCCGCAGCGGTCCTATATTTTCACGTTTGTTTTATTATTTCAATACCACTATTTTTTAAGAAGTTTTTTGTCAAGATTTTAAAGCTAAAGCAATATCTAAAAGTATAATGATTGATTAAATTGGTGGCAAAATAATAAAATGCATGTAAAAATATAGGACTGCTGCGGGCACTGCTATTAGAGAATTGGACACTTAATAAAAAACACCGTGCAGTATATAATTAAAAGTTATTAAATAAAACTCAAAAGATGGGAAAATTTCTTTAGAAAGCCGGACTAATTAAATTCACCATACTAAAATATTTTTTTTTTTTTTTTTGTTTGTTTGTTTAAGTTTTTGATAATTATTATGAATTTTAAAATTTAACTAATTTGATAGTTAAAGATGAAGTATTAAAAACTGTTAGATGTTAAAATTTGTTTAGATTTAACTGCTAAAATTTAAATTTAGAAACTATAAAGCAATAACTTTTTTTTTTTTTTTTTTTTTGCGTATATGCGTGTATGAGAGTGTGTAATAAGCAAACACCAAATCAAGGATTAGAAGAAATTATAAATAAGATTTAATTATTGAATTTACTAGAAATTTAGGATAACCATAAAGTCCAGCTTGAAAATAGATAGATTTAACATTTTTACTTTTATATTTACCAGAACATAGATATATATCGTTTTATGTTCTAGTTTACGAAATAGATTTTAAAAATATAAGCTTACTTGGAATAGACGTAGTCAATTAAAACAAAATAAGTCCTAATTTTAAAATTTATTTTTGAAATCTTCCTTTATTATTTTTCTAATATTTAAAATCTACAACAAGAAATATATAGGGGAGACCCGTGTACCTAGGGCCGCTTTTTTTCAATGGCCGAAAACAGAGCCCTTGACCGGTTTAAAATTATGAAACTGATATTTACATATCTTTAGGATTATTTACTTCCAATTGGGATTAATATAAATATGTAAAATAATAAATCCTGACAAATAGAAGGTTTTAAAATAAACTTCTCTCATGGCCCTAGGTACAACACCCTCATTGTACCTCGGGCCAGACCTCATTTTACCTAGGGCCGCTTTTTTTCAATTCCCAAAAGCAGAGCCCCTGGCCTGCCAAAAATCATGAAACAGATATGCACATATCTTAGAACTAATTTCTTTTAATTGAGATTAATATAAACACTTAAAACAATGAATTCCGACAAATAGAAGGTTTTTAAATAAATTTCATACATGGCCCTAGGTACAACATGCTCATTTTACCTAGGGTCAGACCACATTGTACCTAGGGCCAGATCTCATTGTACGTAGGGCCTCAGCGTACCTCTAGGGCCATTCCCTTAACCCTTTGCGCTCGGCATATTTTCCGTAAGACACGCCTTTTGGCGTTCCTTTAAAACGTCACACGTATAGTTTCCAACTTACTACCTTTTGGCTACCGTAAAATTGTAATAATTTGTTTTATTTTACTTCATCATTAAATAAAATAAATCTTTCTGTTAAAATTTTCCGGTCGCCGAAAGGTAGCCTATAGTTACACGTTTTAGAAAAATAACATTTCATTTGCAGAGGAACAACTTAAGGCGTGGCTCGATTTTTTAATGTCCTTTCAGAAGGGACATACGAGCGATATGGGTTAAAATTATATTTCACTTTGTAATGAATAGAAAATAAACATATGAACATATATTTTATAAAAGAAACAATATCAAGTAACACATTTATTTATCATATAATAATTGTCATGATGTTGCCTTAATATGAAACACCGAATTTTTCTCTCTTTTTTTCTTTAGGATATATTCTAATAGCATATTTTTCATCAATTTTTTTTTTTTTTTTTTTTCTGGAACGTCTCTTAAATTTCTAGATCTTCCTGGTTTTAGGCCACATACTTTCTTTGAGTAGTTTTTGTACGAGGTTTTGCTTCAGGAAAAGTTGTACCTGTTCAAGCATTACACACGAAAATATGTTAGATGATGAAGGTTTCGAAATTTCAGCAGGACATGAAACAGAGACATCCAGTTCCATCATTGTTGGTTCATTTTCTTACTGAAGAAAATCTTTTTTGGAAATTTATGGAGGGAGCTTGTCTCTCGGCCACATTTGAATTTAAATATTCGCTCTCACCAGGAAACCATCCCAATAGTGTAATAATAGAAATCAATTGAATTATGTTTATTCGAGAGGGCATTATGTAACATAATTTTTGATACACAAACTGTTACCCCTTATAAGTCTGTTTTTGAGAAATCTATATTTAAGTGTGAGTAAAAATGTAGTAACGAGAAAAAAAATGGGAGGAGTCTATCAGAATCTGCTAGAACCCTGACTTTTTTCAATATTTAGATTCTATTTTAGCGAATTTTTAGTCATTATATCTCAATTGAATATATCTCAAAGCTGAAATAGGCAACTGATGAATGCATCAAAGAACAAGTTTATCTATGCTATTTCAATTTCTGCTTGTTTTGATTTTCATTCATTATTTCAGTAAGGCGTGGTTGCACCGATTGTTAGTGTACTTTCAGAGTTTATAACTCGACAACGAGCTGACGAGGGCTAATATTTTATGCGTCAAGAAACATATTTATATATGCTCTCTCTTTATTTATATATGCTTGTTTGCATTTCTTTTTTTTTTTTTTTATGATTACAGCATGGAATGGTTTCCTGGTTTAGGGAATATGTTTTGATTCGCTGGCTATATGCCAGTTACACGAAAACCTGATAAAATGTTCACAGGAGTAATGACCGACGGATAGGACTTGCCAACACTTTCAGCAACGTCATATATAGTGATTGGTTTGCTAGAGCTTGCCAGCATCCAATTACTACAGGTTGTATTGCAGTACATCTTATAAGGTCCAAACACACCTCTGTCCAACGGTTGAAGCTTATGACTGGTGGTGGGGTAAAGTAATATCCCTCATACAACAATATCCTTCATTTAATTATAAAAGTTTTTTAATTAAATTGTAACAACATGAAGAATAAGCTTACAATTGTACCTAGGGCCATGCATGGCCCTAGGTACAATTTAGCTATGTAGCCCTAGGTACAAGTTTCGCTAACTTCATTCAAAATACATTCCACTAAAAAACCCACACACAGAGAGGGCTAATTAAGTATATCATTTATTACTCAATATAATGAGAAAAATTATACACTAGAAATAAAAGAAAATTATTTGATTGACTTTTGTAAAATAGCAAAAGAGATGAGCTGTAAAATTTTACTTCAAACCATGTAAATTCTTTTTGTACATGTAACTTGTAAAAACATTCTCTTGAATGGTTTCAAAGTGATCGTAAATGTAGCAATTGGTGTTGTTACTCGCCCAATTGAATATTAAAACTTAAAACTAAATATTATTCAAATAAAGTGGGGTGGACCTAGGTACATGATGGCCCTAGGTACACAGGTCTCCCCTACATATATATATGGTTTCACATTTTTAATTTATTATTATTATTATTATTACTATATCTTTCGCTGCATTTTTCAATATTTCTCATACACATCTTGCTATTCATGAACGGACATTTTCGATTTCAGACGTGTTGTCAAATATCTCAAAAAGTACTTGGAGAATGATCTTGAAAATTTAGGATGGTAAAGAATTTGTTACAACTATATATGTCAGCGAAAGCTTTGCTCCGAAAGCGAAAAAGGAACGAGCAGAAATTTAATCTTTTTCGAGAAAAGTTATCTTCTTCGAGATGAAGTCGTGGAATAGAAAAGAACGTGCCGTTCCTATTTTCTAATTCTAAATACCAACAACAACAACAGTACTAATAATAATAATAATAAACACGAAAACATAAGGTGAGAACTAAATTTTGTTTGTTTGGCATGAAAAATAAAATAAATAAATAAATAAATAAATAAACTTAATCAGTAACATTCTTCAAAACGAAGGTTTCGTAGGTATGGAGGAGTGAAGAATGTGTCCAGGACCCGATTAAGCTTTGAAGCTAGGGGAAGCTCAGCATCATTTCGGGGCCCCCTTTCATTTCGGAAAATCTTGTTTTCCTGTTCCATATTGTAACATAAAAATGCTATAGACCAAAAAATAGTGTGTATTTATTATTATTATTATTTTTTTTTTCATATATCTGGGTGGTTTCTACACAGAACATTAAAATCATACAACTTTTTAATTAAGAACATTCAAATTTTTGAGGTTAAATAATAGATTTTTCCCGAAATAGTGAGTGTTTTGTCTTGTTTTAGGTAACCTTTCTCAGAAAAAATTCAATCTCAGTGTGAAAATATGAAACAAAAGATTCAACACCATGTTTTTAATCCTTATGGGGCCCCATCTTAAATTTTAGAGGGGAAGTTTGTGCTTCCTGAGCCTTTTGGATAATTAGGCCCTGAATGTGTCGCATCTGTTCAAGAAAAGGTAGTACTGCTTGCATAAACTTAGTTGTTGCGCTGCCATAATCAGATAATGAAACAAAGAAAAACAAATTAGAATTTAAATTGTTGTCTCAAAAAATAGTAACTTCCATTAATCAAGGAATAAATACTGTGACAGAACTAATATTTCTTATTAGTAAATTTTATCTGTTTTAAACATAATCCAATTGAAAGAAAATCTAACTTAAAATCATTTATAATTAATAATGAAAAAATATACAAAGGTTTTAGCTACTGTTTGCGTAAACACAGCAGTGAAAAAATAACATAATTAGTTTAATTAAAGTTAACTTTGAGGTGAGTTACTTGCGCAATTCGCAGAACGGTTTTTGTTGACAAACTTTTAAACTGGTAAGATTAGATATTTTTATCAGGATTTTTAAAAATTAAATTCTAAAATTCGTCATAATTCCTGGAGGATAATATCTGTCACGAAACTCTGATGCATGCAATGAGATCTCGAGGCACAGATCAAATGAACTTAACAACCCCCCCCCCCCCAAAAAAAAAAAAAAAAAAACATAACGTGATATAAGTATGTAAGACAGAAAAACATATCCTCCAATTCAAATGTAAGTGAGACCATTTTCTTGTTTTTTTGTTTTTTTTTTCCCTCAAAAGTCTCCATACAATTTTTTGCACGCGGGGCAGAATAACTACCGCGATGACCCGCATGCCCTTACTATCCATCATAGACATAATTACGTGGAGGGAGGGAACAAACAGAGTAGTATGTGCTTCCAACCTGCTTTATAAACAAAACGTTCATTTAATTTTGCAAACAGTTTCTATAAATATAATATATATATATAACTATAACGCATATAAATAATTTCTTTTTCTTTTTTTTTAAAGCCCTATCACCTCTTATTTAATCTTTAATAGAGATGTCGAAAAATCTCAAACTTTCCCCTTCCAGAAATAAAATCTAAGTCTGATATCTATAAAATCAAAACTGATCGTTTTTTAAAAGCAAGAGATTTACGATTCCTATTATTCCAGGTGTTACTATTACTATTATTATTGCAATCATCCTTATTAATGGCTGTCTGTATAGCTTCAGAATAATATAAGGACTTTTTTTTTTTTTTTTTTTTTTTTTTTACAACTTAATAGAGTACTCTCTAATTTTGGAAGACACACATTAAACAAAAATGCACCACAAGAAAAACCCTATATTCCTTTGACAGAAGGCTGAAAGTTGAAGTCTCATTAAAAAGGAATTCCGTTATGTCGCGTTTTTCTTTTATTTATTTTTTGTTAACTAGAAGCCGAAGTAAAGAAAGAAATGCCATATCGTTATTATCGACGACCTCAGGGAACTCGATAACCTCCCCCCCCCCTCCCCTAATTCCTTCGTAACCCCATGGAGTCTGCTCTGCGGTACTCAACAAGAAGAGGAAATTGGATAAATGTCCCCAATGCAGTTATTTGTAAATGATGCATTATATCCCCCCCCCCCCTACGTTAATAGGAAAAAAAAAATATTTTTTAACCTCAAAAGCTAAGGGCTCAGAAATATATAAAAAGTAGCTACAAATAAATAAATAACATGAAGTTTCCAACCTTTCCATATTTACGAAATCAGAAGAAAGACGTTTTTCCTATAATAGGAAATCTACCTCAGTTTGATGTTTCAGCAACTTAATTTTGCACAGAGAAGAGAATGGACAGAGCTAAAATGACGTCAATGATGTGGATTTGGGGGCGTTCTGTCTAGTAATATGCGGGGAAAGAAAAAAAAAAAAAAAGTGGCCTCAGGGATCACGTATGACATTCTTTCACTTTTTGAAAGAAAGCTTTTCAATTATTAAGAGAAACCCTCAAACAATAAACGCTCTCATTTAATGATAAAAACTAAATAAATGAATAAATAAAATGGGCTGAGAAAAGATAAAAGTAATGTAAACAAGTTCAGAAACTAAATTTGATTGAGTCAATTGCTTGTGTGTGAAAATTAATATATTTTTTAAAGATATTTTTGTACAGAGCGAAAGTATTGTTTTTTCTTCAATTTTATGCAAACAAGTGGGAAACTAAATTATATTCTGGAGATTGTTTATTTAAAAAGGAAAAGATTTTTCAAAATGGATGCAACGGGTTTGTTTTGATATATATATATATATATATTTCTGTCATATCAATGAAACTAAATTTGGAAACTGATTTAGAAAATTGTTTTATTGGGAAAATGAATATTTCATAAAATGTATATGAAGGAAAAATAGTTTATTTTTTAAATGTCTGATATTTTACGACATTCATTTACAAATATGTTACGATTATAATCTGGTCTTTTACAAAACATATCTTTTTTAAATATAAGAGTTTGTTCGGCGCCATTTTTAGCACAGCCGTTTTTTGAAATCACGTATGATGTTGAAAAATTTAGAGATTTAAAACAGTGAGGTTCGACAGAAAAAGCTGTGTTAAGGAAATCGGGTTTAGTAAAGATTTTTTTTTTTTTTTTTTTTTTTTTTTTTTTTATCCCCGATATTTAAGGAGTGGGAAGAGAATTCCAGAAAAAGAATAGTAAAGTTTTTTTTAATTTTATTTTAATGGCATTAAAAACAAACCTTTTATACCAAAATTATTTAAACTGTCATTCAAAACGCTTTATTAAAATTCCATAGCTGATTACATCCTGCATCACCGATCTCGAAAAGCTTTTACTGAGAAATCTTGAAATATTATTGAACAACACCATTAAAGTCATAAGTACCGGCAGAGCAAAAAACAAGGAAAAATTATTTGGATTGTTTAGATTATGATTGATAGAGACGAATCTAACTTTAGAGCCAGGGGAATTATTTCATAAAAACAAAAATTTATTCGACTGCAAATGTTTTCAAGGCCACTATCATTCCTCTTTTAAAAAGGCTATATAAAAGCTTCTATTCCGACTAACCAATGCCTTATCGCTTGAAACAATTCTATTATTATTAGCTTTATTTAACAATAACAGAAAAAGAAAACAGTAGTGATAATTCTAGCCTTAAATGGTTTTGTTAAATGCTAATTTTACTTCGAAGACTCATTAACGATTTCATTCTAGGTAAGGACTCATATTATTAAATTTATCTTGAGCAAGCATCTCTAACACATTTGCAAAATTCATTCAAATTTCCATTCCTTCAGCCCAACATGCAGGAATTTTTCCGTCATCAAAGAACAGAACAGTTCTTTTTCTGTTCAATACTTCATACCTGCTAACCATCTCATTAATAAACGGAAGATCAGCACCTGCCTTTTTTTTTTTTTTTTTTCCACACAAGTCTTTTTCTAGAGTAATTTTATACTTATTTCATCGTAACTACTTTTGGAGATAGGTAATTACTCTAAAAATAAAGTTGTGTGGAAAAAGGGGAGTGTACTAAAAATCTTCCGATTCATAATTAGGATGCTGGCAGGTATGACACTTCACAGCTATTGTCGTAAGAGAGTTTAAAACAGTAAATCTGAAGAATTAATAATTAAAACTCTAATAATGTTTTCGTACTTTGAAAACAACCATAGTCATAGAAAACTTTAAAATTCTGCGTTCATTTGTTTCTAAAATATTTTTTCATCGTGCTTTATTTAAAGGAATAGATGCCAATATTTTAATTTATTCCGAAGTAAATTTAGCCCCGCTTTTATTTTGCACAATTTTTATTTATAAAATTTTTTCCAATGTATAACTTCGATAAAATAAGAAATAATTACTCTTAAAAAATAAGTAGTATGAAACAAAGGCGGGGCTAAAAATACTCCGGAGTAAAATAACACTTTCGCGAACGCATGCTTTTGTCTTTTTGACAGTAAGATTCGCCTGTGGGCGTTATTCTCCCAAGTTACAATATTTCAAAACAAAATTTTCTGTATTTACATTTATATTATAAATGGATATACATTATAATTATATTCTTTAGAACGAAAGTATTTGTATCCATAGTATATTTGATTGTACAAATGTGAATATTGGGTATATCCTTGAGAAACAAATAACATACAAATTGCGAAAGAAATGCCCACTGGCTGAGTTACAACTTTTTAACCCATTTTATCCCATTGTCCTATTTAAAGGACAGCTGAAAAATAGCATATAGAAATCAGAATTTGCTTGGTGCGAATATTTTATCAGCTGGAATATATAATGGTATATATAAGCTTCTGCTAGCGTGTTATGTGTCTCACCTCCTCCTCCTCCTCCATCTGGAATCTTTGTTTAATCATTACATTAGGGGGCGTGGTTTATCTTCTCTTTGCGGTTGAAAATTCTTTCTGGAGAACTATCATGTAAACAAGAAAGTATTATACAGATAAAGCAAAACTTTATACTCGGAAAGCACTTTTCACTATTGAAGAGAACACTAAAACATATAAGTGGAAATTTCATTCTCTTTATTTCAACGTCCTGCGTACAAGATGAATAATATTGCTTATACAGAATATATATTATATATATATATATATATATATATATATTTTTTTTTTTTCAAATTTTGTTGTATTTTGTTGTATTTAGGTTTAATTAACCTTAAAAAATATAATTTTTCTCAAATTTGAGCAAGATAAATAAATTGGGATAAAATGGGTTAAGTGACGTGAATCTACGTCAGCGGTCGCGAAAGGGTTAAAATGTTGGTAAAAGTAGCATTTTACTAAAAAAAAGGATTTTGCATATTCGTATTCAATCCCCTCGGTGTTTAGATGTATTTGATGTTTACCGCAGCGTAGAGGTCTGCACGGGCCCGTTCTTACGGCCCGAATATTTCAATTTGCTCTCGGGCCGGCCCGGGTTCGGGCTTATATTTTTTTTTGGCCTGGATGCAATATTTTCCGTGACGTGTCGGCCCGGATTTTTTTCCACTTCCCTCGATAATTAATGAAAAAGGGAAATGAAAAATTATTTCTTCAGTCATTTATTTTGCATAATTTTATAGGCTAGTATGTCACATAAAATTTTATTTTGTTAAAAAATGTTTATAACTTCAACTTAATTGTTTGTGAGCCTGTTCGCGATCTGATTTTCCGCAAATATTTTCAGCATGTCTTGAAATTAATATGTTTTATTTAAAGTAATATTAGATGGTTTCCTATTCAAAATAGTATGCCTGTCACTACTAGTTTGAACACATGTGCGTGCAAACAAAAGAAATTATATACGTTACTGTCTATGAGGCTTTGTATCCTATGGTCTGTAGTGTCTAGCTGGCATGAATGATATAAAAATCTTTCCGCTTTAACTTTTCCTCTTCTTTCCAATGCACTGAATGAAATTAGCATTATTTTTAGGATGGGCAAAAGTATCTTTTCTATTGAAAATGGTTAGACTAGCATTAAAGTTTTGTTTATCGGATCACATGAAAGGATACGGATATATTACGCATATAATTGGAAATGGTTGAAAGTGCCTTTTTAGTAGTATTAACCATTTTTAATACCTTCCTATATTATTTGATGAATGCTAATATTTTCGATTCCACATTCTTCCTATATGTGTACCTTCTATACGTCTGTAATAAAGAATTTCTGTTAATCTATAATTGTCTTTTAAAAGATCAGTAGTTTTGCTAAAGAACATTATATTGCTTGGCAACGTAAAACCTCTGCAAAACAGATATTTAAAAACTTTTTCATAGAAAGGCACGCTTCTTCTTCTTCTTATTTTTTTCTTACTTTTCTTTTTTAATCGGGCCGGGCCGGGTCGCATATTTCCAGAACATACATTGTTTCGAAACCACCTTGGCGACCTTTTCTTTTGGTAGGGATAAAATCGCGCCATGGTATCTCGCGAACGGCAACAGAAGATGGGTGTGTTCAATTAAAAGATTTTGATTTCCAAGATAGATGCATTATTGTTAAAACTGATGACAAGTCTTTAGAAATTTAAAGGGGAAAAATATGTTCATCATTCATACGCACAGTTCATATAAAGTAAAAAACATCATCACACACACACACACAAAAAAAAAAAAAAAAAAATGTAAAATAAACTAACATATTATTACATGCATGCTTAAGTACTTTTAATTTTTAATTTTCTGCTTAATTAAGTACATGTTTTACATTTACTAAGTAATTATTTAAGTGTATTATTATTGTTTTAATAAGAGAAACATTTTCAAAATTTCTCCATAAAAATATTTATGCTCTAAATATTTTAAACTTAGTGATACTAATTTCTATTTATTTATTTTTAGTGTTTAAATTTTCAAGTTAAAAGGCTTTAAATAATTTATGTTCTGATATTAAATATATGTACAAGAAATTTGGTAACAAGTTGGAGGATTTAATAATAATAATAATAATAATAATAATAATAATATATAATATTACGGTTAAAATTATTGATTTACGAAACAAATATTTCACAACGTTTATTTCAAAATTTAGTGCACTTATATACAATAAAAGATGAAATATAGCCTATCCTAAATCAAGATAAGTTGCAGCGTAACAGCGCTACCTCTCGGCTGATATGCTTAAAAAAAAAAACATAGTTTTTCTTAATAGTCACCAATACTTTCCAATACTTTCTTTTTGCATATATAAGAAAGTAAAAAGGATAGAGTTATACAGCAATTAAACTTTTAGAAATTATTTTATTCACAAAATTAACTATCGTTCTACTAAATATATTCTTAAAATATGAAAGATATTTCTAAACTCTGATATTTCTTTATTTTCTTTAGATATTTCTTTATCGTGCATTAAACAATTAATGACTTATCTACAATTATCATTTTTTTAGCAGAAAGAATAAAAATAAATGTTTTAGAAATTAGTGACCATATAAAAATTATTTTCATATGTTTATCTTATTCTGTTTAAATCGCAATTAATATTAGCATATTTTTTTAAAAATATCATTACGTGATGTACGAAATAACAATAAACATAGTATGTTATTGATGACATAGTATGTAAAAATTAGCACCAGTTTAGTTCAAATACCAAGTTTAGTTAAATTTCTTTCGTTCGTGAGATACATCGTCTGCAAAATTTTTGATAAGTACACACAAAGACCTACACAGACAGATATTTTCTAAAAAAAAAAAGTCAAATCGTTTTCAGGATGTCTCAAAATTTGTAAATCCTAGGAAAAACAGGGTTCGAAAATTTTCACCAATTCAATACTTTCTTCTTGAGCATAAATAACGAAGTAAGAAAATAAATAAATAAATAATTTTTAAACATTAGTTATGAATCCATGAATAGAAATAAATATTTTCTGTACTTTTTCAGATGAAATCCAGAAATATTCCTTTAGAAATTATTTTTCCTCTTAAGACAAAAAAAAAAAAAAAAAAAAAAAAAAAAAGAGTGAAACAATGTTTTGAAAATTAGCGACTAATATTAAACACATATACGATGTTTAAAAACTTTTGTTTTTTAAAACTCTTATTCTGTTTAAACAGGAATTAATACTCACATATTTTTTAAATTGTTATTTTATGATGTATAGTATAACAAGAAAAAAAAAAAAAAAAAAAAAAAACTTATAACAAATCTTTGAAAAAAATAATAATAATAATAATAATAATAATAATAAATCTTTGAAAAGAAAAAAAAAATTCCTTTGTGCTCTCTTGCAGAAATAATTGCAATAAATTTAAGCTGAGATAATGTTAAATACCAATCTATGATGTAACTAGTCTCTTCTTTTAAATAATTATTATGACATAAATGATTAATATATTACGAAATGTTTAAAGCTTTTTTATTTGTTTGTCTTCGCGTCGTTTTTTAATACGATGAAAAATGAATCCCTTGTAATCGCTTATTTATTGATCGATATGAGGTCTTCTTTTGCGAAATGAAAGAAGCGCCAAGGTGGTTCCGAAACAATGTATGTTCTGGAAATACGCGGTTGGATCGGGCCTGATTTTATCATTTTTTGTTCGGACCAGGCCGGGTTAGCAAAGCTCTCGTACGAGCCGGGCCCGAGCCTCAAAATTTCGGCCCGTGCAGACATCTACCGCAACGATTTCTGAGGATAAAATTTTAATAATATAAGCGCAAACAGTAAATTATTTTATTTCATACAACAACGTTTTAGAGGAAAACCAAAAATCGGCAGATGCTGTTCAATATAATAAAATATGCAGACGCGAAAGAGTTAATAGACTAAAACAAATTTTGCTACGGGTTTTGAACACGACAAGACGTTTATTGTGGCCCCATGTGAATGCTTGATTTCACATATGGTAACACGAATGAAAAAATAATAGATCAGTATATAATGTACATATCTTACAAGAAATTGCTAGTTTTGAGAAGTTTTATCTAAAACAATGATTTAATTGTCAATTCAAAAAAAAAAAAAAAAAAAAAAAAAAAAAAAAATCTATCTCTCTATATATACATAGTCTACCTTTCTTGTTTTTTATTTACTTTTTTTATTCAAAGTTTAATTTAAAGTAAATTAGATATTATTTTACATAAAAGAAATTTGTTCATTTTCTTCTGGAGAAGTAATTTTCATTTCATTATTATCTTTTAAATATTGATTCTATTTGTCTCGCATAGAAATATATGTATTTTTTAATGAGGAAAATTCAACAAAGATAGAATGATAAGGATTGGTAGACATATCAATGTGTTTTTCTTTTCATTACAAAAAGGAACACCTTATTTAGAGCAGCAATAGAAGAGACAAGGTAATTGTCCGAAAACTTAGTATAAATTAATAAGGTAGTTGGACAATGTCTAGGAGCTTCAAAAAGTTGTCTGAAAAGAAAAAAAAAAAAAAAAGAAAGGTGTATTGTCTGTGGATGCTACATCATAATTTAGATTAGAATGAAAAACAATTAAAAACTTTTGAGTGAGTTAAAGAAAAATTTCAACTTCCTCTCAATTTACAAGCTTCACTACAATAAATAAATAAAAAATAAAAGCTATTACGAGAAAATTAAACCCTGTATTATATCACAATATGGCATTCGTGACGTACAGTCGGGAAAAATTTGCAACATCTCATGTTATTTCGTTACTAATTGACGCAGAAAAATATAATAGCTATCATTCGATGGGGAATACTGTGTACTTTTAGAAAACGAAGAAAAATTTCGGACTGGGGGTCGTCTACTTATTATAAGGTGCACCAACGTTTACTGTATGATTACACTCTATTTAGACTTTATATTTGAAGTCTCCTGGTGCTGCGGAAATCCGAAAAAGAATATTGGTTTTATATTTTACAGAAATGCACAATGCGTTTAAATTTTGAAAGGACAAGTGTTTAATCCATGTCGCAAACTTTTTTTTATATCTTGATAAAATTTCTCGTGGTATATATATATATACCCGGGTACCTAAATCAATGTCCCTAATTTGGAGATATCGCTATAATTAACACTTTGCGGCCCGGTGTCATTGCAACAATGACACAAATTATTAAGTCCCAACTGCAAAAACTCACCCCGGAATTTTTATAGCAAAATTTCACTTTTATAGCATAACAGAAAAAGTCATTTATTATTATTATTATTAATTTTGTTCTTGAATTGTGGTGGTAGTAGAATTTAACCGAGCACAATTAATTTGCGCCTTAACAGAAGGTTGAAAAGTATAAGGAAAATGTAGGTCATATTAAGATAACAGGACTCAAAAAGTTCTCAGAAAAAAATTAGTGCACTTCCATGCACACTTCCAGAGCACAATCTCTCCTCTGAGTTGAAATTAGAGATGCAGGCAGTAAGATTCTCAGAATATATTATGGGTATAAAGTCGAAATTTTACATAAGAGATCATGTGCAAATTTCTAAACTCTCCATATGATGACAAAAATATACCTAATAGAGTTTTCAGGACATGAGTAAATTAAGGAAATTTGTACAGTTTTATTCAACGGAAAAAAAAGGCCAAAGAAATTTTTAAAATTGCACTTATCACATATTTATCAGTTTAAACAGTGTGTTTTAACTTTTCTTTCTTCCTCTCCTTTTTTAACACTTTCCAACAAGGTTGAAAAGTGTTAATGACTTCGGTTTGTCTGTCTGCCCACGCTCTAACTCCCGTAAGTATTCATGGAATTTTTTCAAACTGATATATGCTATTCAAGTTCACTATCGGATATTCTCGATTGAACATGGAGTGAATATCTGTACTGGTTTGTGTACAGGGACACCCGAAATTATTCCAAAGCATTGTGTTCTATAAGAGGTATTTCTATAAGCCACATTCTAATACTTTTACTTTCCCCAAATCTTAATGAAATTAAAATATGCTATTCAAGTTGACTATTGGCTGTTTTCTGCAGAAAATGGAGTAAATATCACTATTGGTTTGTGTACAAGGAAACCTGAAAATATTTCAAGGCATTGAGAGGTATTTCTACAAACCAAATTTTAATGGCTTTAATTTGCACAAATCTTAATGAAATTGTAATGTGTTATTCATAGGCTTAAAACAGTGTTTTCTACAGTATATAGTATGATTAGCATTAGATTTACAGGGTCACACAAAAATATTCAGTTACATTAAGGGCTATTATTGGAAATTTGCCTGAATTGAATTTTAATGTACATTAAACGTTTTTAACACTTTCTAACACAATTTTTAAGCGTTAAAATAATTTCAATATGAGTACCTGTCTGCCTATCTGTCCGTCTACATGCCTGTACCTAGCTTTTGAAAATATTATATCACAATTTAAAAAAAAATTTATATGTTATTCAAGTTCACTATGGAATGTTCCCTATCTGCAAAAGCATTAAGAAGTCCTGTACAAATGTTTTATATACAAGGACACGCAAAAATATGCACACGCATTGCGTTTTAGGACAGAAATTTCTATAAATCACATAACTTTCAATAACAATTAAATAACTTTCTCCTGTAAAAATCATAAAAAAATCACATTTATTGTTAATATGCTAATGTTTTGTATAGAATATGATAAGGTTAATCTTGAGATTTACAGGGCTACACTAAAACAAACAGATTCATTAAGGCCTGCAATTAGAATCTAAGGTCTGTATTTTCTTTTGTGTTAGTCATTTTTAACAATTTCTAAGAATGTTTAAGAGTGATTATGAATTCAGTTAGTATATCTGTGTGCCTTTCAGTCGTTCTGTCTGTCCGTTCTGTGATAACGTTGGCAAAGAACAATGAAAGTTAAACGACACAACAAACACATACAGTTGGAAAGTGTTAACAATCGGTTCGTACCGGCTGATTATTCGTTCTTGTTTTATTTAGATATAAAGATTACGTATACATACCTGCCAACATGCTAATTAATATTCCGTAAAATTGTTAGTATCCGCCCATTTTTCCACACCACTTAGTTTTTAAAGTAATTTTCTCCAAATTTAATTATGATTAAAGAAGAAAAAGAAAAAAAGACTCTAATAAAAGACTGGTGTTAAAAATAGGAAGGGTACTAACAGTTTTAAGGATTACTAATTAGAATGTTGGCAGGTTTGCACATATATCTGATAATCAAATTCAACTAACAGGAAAATTTATTGTGTTCGTTTATTCATTCATTCATTTATATTTATGAACTTGTCTTTTTTCTATACCTTCTGTTCGAGATTTATTATAAACATAGATTTGAATCCATGTTTACTATTAATAAGCCTGATGATTTCAAGATCAGATAAACTTTAAAAATTTTCCAAAGATTTTAATACTGATGTTACAAGATTTTCACAACCACGGTACGATTTCACACCGCAATTTGCGATTCAAATCTCAATAAATTGCAATAGAAAAGTTTATTTGTACCATAGTTATCATGATACATAAAAATATGGAACATGTCGTCAAACATTTTTGCTGTCATTAAGATATCATTATATAAAATTAATTTTCTCAGAAAGAAAAATGCCCCAAACGTTTGCTAATTTCAGATGTATTTTTATTCTTTCAAAAAAAAAAAAAACCTCTAAAAACTCATCATTATTACTATTATTGAAAATATTACTGTTAAAATTATCAGAAATGCCACACAAAAATATAGACTTCCGACACAAAACTTATTTTGTATTGCAGTAATTAAGCCACTTTTAACACAGATTTGTTTAGTTTCGAATGTTTTTTAATCATGTATGTGAGTGAAACCTAGGAACTGAATTTTCACTCACTTCCTGTCATCTGATCAGTATTGCCAGATCTGGCGGATTTTTTATTCAATAATCACCAATAATTTTTAATTGTAAAGTTTGCCTAATCACTGCGAAGATTGATGGTCTATTATATATATATCAAATATATTTATCATTATATATATCAAGTCTATTACATATTTCAAAATTATTGGTAATTATTGAATAAGAAATCCGCCAGGTCTGGCAACACTGCATCTGATTAAGCTGAAAATTTCCACACACGCATAACTTCGATGACAATACATACTCGAGCTGTAACGAGCAAAGGGGTGGAGGTCACCCTGGATCCCAGTCTCAGGTTTAAAATTTGTTTTGGAATTTTAACTCACTTTCTATCATCTGATTGAGCTGCAACTTGCATACGACGGTACATTCTCAAGCAGAAATGGACTTGTGGGAGGGCTGGGTTTGGGCTTCCAACACCAGTTCCAAATTTATTTTCGAATTTTAACCTACTTACTATCGTCTGATTGAGCTGCAACTTGCATACGACGGTACATGCTCAAGCAGAAATGGACTTGTAGGAGGGTTGGGTTCCAATTCCAGTTTCAAATTTATTTTCGAATTTTAACCTACTTACTATCGTCTGATTGAGCTGCAACTTGCATACGACGGTACATTCTCAAGCAGAAATGGACTTCTGGGAGGGTTGGGTTTGGGCTTGCAACTCCATTTCCAAATTTATTTTCGAATTTTAACCTACTTACTATCGTCTGATTGAGCTGCAACTTGCATACGACGGTACATGCCCAAGCAGAAATAGACTTGTGGGAGGATTGGGTTTTGGGCTTCCAAATTTAGTTCCAAATTTATTTTCGAATTTTTACCTACTTACTATCGTCTGATTGAGCTGCAACTTGCATACGACGGTACATGCCCAAGCAGAAATGGACTTGTGGGAGGGTTGGGTTTTGGGATTCCAACTTTAGTTCCAAATTTATTTTCGAATTTTTACCTACTTACTACAGTCCGTTTGATCTGGAGTTTTGAATACTTGTATATTGCCTACATTCGTTCAATTGGATTTTTTACTGCATATAGAAATAAAAGCTTGTTTTAAAAAATATTTATTTGTGTCTTATATTATACCTAATTTAAACCCTACTAATAAATACAAAAGGAAAAAAAGAATAATTATGTGCTTTAATTAAAATTAAAATAAGATTTTCAAAAAATGTACATAAATGCAAGTGTCACATATTTCAAAGGGAATCGGTATTGAGAATAGAAAATATCTCAAAAAAGCAAAATCGTTCCGGTAAACTACATAATATTTTAATCTCAATCACTTCGAAACAGCTTTCGAATAAATAAATAACCTCTGAAAATAAATTGCTTGGAAATCGAAAAATATCACAGTTTCCGTAAAGTTTTTTTTATTTTTTTTAATAATATATAATCTTGTGGTTATAATCACAGGTATAAGGGCACCACTTTTGACGATAACAACACAGTACAAAACGTTATTTCCCATCATAGGAAAGCGCCGACAGCAAAACACAAAGATAAAAACAAGTCTTGCTCCCCACTTGTTTTCTCAAATACAAATATTTTTCTCAGCCCTCACTCTCAGCCCTTTCTCTGAATTCAAATTTTCCCAGTAGAAAAGCAATAAGAAAAAAGAAAACGAAATCGAAGAATTCATAGCTGCAAAAAGATATTCAATAAAAAAGGCTGCCAAATTTTTAATTCATTGCTGCAGAAAAAATAAAAATAAAAATAAAGTTATCAGCATTAGAATCTTTGTTAAATTGATATTCATTTCAATTAGCTACTTTTTTAAAACTAAAAATATATTTCTCTGTGAACTTAAGACTTTTCGACATGCATCAAGAGAAAAATATAGTTATCCTGTTTTGTCTGACAAAGAATTTTCTTAATCTTTAAAAGACTTATAACTGCTGTGTATTTCTCTTTTATATTTTGAATTACTAAGCAATTGCCATTTTGAAACAATGTTGCGTATGAAACTGGTCAACGAACTTTATCAAGTTCTTGACGAGTCATATGCAGAATTTATTCCTAATCAGTTTATGAAAACATGTTTATTTAAAGTTGAGGTTACAGTTAATAGGTTTAACATTTGCAGTTAAATAAAATTGTATTTATTTATCTGACTTTAGTAGGTTTTGCTGTTTAAAGTTGCAGAACCAATTTTATACTGAATAACATTGTTTTACTTTACTTAGTTAGTAATTTTAATTTTAGTCCAAATTCTAATGAATAGTGGTTTTAAATTCAAAATACTTTTGCATCAAATTACTCGGAAATTCGGTATTTTTTCGTTGATAACAGACATTAAGCATTAATTACATACTAAACCTTCAGTTAATAGCCTGAAAATTAAATTTGTAATTTCCTTAAAATCTTGTTTTTATTTATTATTGATTGTTTTAGTTTGATCAATTCCATCACTATTCTTTACAATAAATTAAATTTCCAAACTGTAAAAAATAAATGAATAATCATCATATAACTTCTTTATGTAACATGTATGATTACTGCTATGACATCTTATCTTTTTGCAGTACGCAGTTATAATATCCAGCTAATGAAAATACGATACCGATCATGATGAACATATAATCCCAAGCAGACCTCTCAATATTACTAATTTATTCCATAGTATTACTAGTATCCAGCTTTTTAATCCATCACTTTTTTAGTAGAGTAATTTTCTCTAATATGTAAGTGCGGTTAAATAAGAAGAAATTACTATTTTAACATATTGGAGTGAAAAAAAGGCTGGTGCTAACAATGCTACGAAATAAATTAGAAATGTTGACAAGTCTGATTCCAAGTGATGTCAGGCATGTTTGACAATTTTACTCATCAATACATGTTTAAATACTAATGTCTGAATTCTATCTAAATTTAATATTGAACGAATCATTACTAAATTTGATTATATTATATACAAGGTGTCCCAAAATACTAAAATACAATTTAATTCTTACCTATTAAATCTAAGTGAGTAATGTAAACTGTAAAAATGTTCAAAATAAGATAAGAAATATGAACATGTTAATAAAAATCTCTTTCCGCTATTTTTCATATATATATATGTATATATATATATATATATGTACACACATGTATGTATAATGATCTATTAAGCGTAGCAGAAGCCAAGCAACAGATACAAGATCACTGAAACCACAAAGACCAATAAGAATGAAAAATTTCTTTATGTAGGATAAGCTCAGAAAGGTGAAAAATTCATCAAGGGATAAAATACGCATATTTACAGAAACCAGATTTATTAATTAACAGTCTGCATAACAAACGAAAGAATAAACTAACTCAACAAAATCTTAACAGAAAAACATAAACTAAATCGAAATGTATGTTAAATTAATTTAAGAATCTTAAGAAAAGAAGGAAGGAGGCAGGCGGCAAGACTTGTGACTTGCCTGTGGGGTTAAACTAGTTTCACGCCGGCAACACTTCCCCAGTCTGCTAAGACCAGAATAGAAGTCATATGAATTAAAAAAAGAAAAATTTCATAGCAGATAAAGAATAATTAAACTATGAAGCAACAATGAAATTTATAGATGGTTGCTATGTGTTTAATATCCTGATTAGATTTTTAAGAATAGTTGACAACTCAACAATGAAGAAACTGAAAATTTAACGGGAAAAGAAAGATTGCAAATTAATACAAAGTAAATGCAACAAGCTTTCTGCCTTTTTTTTTTTTTTTTTTTTTTTTTTAATTTCACATTCACATTCCCACCCAACCATCCAGCCAAACAACACCACCCATCCTCCGTAATCAAACATCCTTAAGTTTTTATGCAACTGCAATTAAAAAGTTTTTATTGTTGTCAATTAAAAAGTTTTTATTGTTAAAGCAACAGTATCATTAAAAAAAAAAAAAAGTGTACTTGCATCTTTAAAATTGAGTGAGTTATACTTAACTGAAAATTGAATGTTAAACATGGGGATGCCAAAATAGAAATGTAAATTTCAAACATGGTTAAAATGAGTGATAACATTTACATTAAAATAATGTTGGCGTGTTTAAGGTAGATTCGCGAATCAGTTATGTATTTCTAAGTTTATATTTTATTTTTTAAATATCAAGCTTGACATTTTTTATCTGAAAAAATTAAATTGAAAAATAAATACTATATACAAATATGTCATTTATTTTCAAATAATTGAAAGCATTTTTTCAAAACAACGCTCTAATAAACCAATTCTCAGAGGATTTTCTTTCTTTCTTTTTTTTTTTTTTTTTTTTCGTTTCAATTAATTGTAATTTGGCCATTTCAAATAATTATGTTAAAATACTTTTAAAAACTAATGAAAAGCAGAAGATTTTTTTTTTTTTCAATTTACTTATTTATTCTTGGTATTAATAGTTCTTTTCACTAGAACCCAACGAACTTTTCTTGTACTTATGAAAATAAACATCGAAAATCATTCCGTAAATTTATGTTTACATTTTTATTATCGAATGTAGAATATACTCGATTGTACACTATGGTATATTTAACAAACGAAGTGCTTTTTGAATTAGCAATGATTTATATTTTGTGAAATAAAATAATGCAGAAATTTCTCAGGAATTCAGAGGGTGATATCCGAATTTACCTGAAATTTCCCGAATATTTGTTTATCGAATGATGAAACAATTAAGTACTATCTTCAAGAAATCGTTTGTACACTGAAGACAGTGTTGCCAGATTTGAGGACTCTTTTATTCAGTATCTACCACTAAATTTTAACTGTAACGGTTGCTTAATCACTTCGAAAACTAATCGTCTATCGTGTATATAGAATATCACCTCTCAAAATTATTGGTGACTATTGAATAAAAAAGTCGCCAAGTCTGGCAACAATAACTGGAGGACAAGAAACTGATGTTATCACATATGTTTTTCTTCCAATACACGTACCGGGATTAAGAAAACAAGAGCAGTTACGGGACTACCTGATACACCAATTCATAGAATACTTAAAAAACATAAATAGTATTAATTTTATATTCATGAATTTCAAGTACTCCATCACAGTGTTTTTGTTTGATGTAGGGAATTCTTTAACTGGTTGTTAATTCAGCAAGACACAAAACAGAATTTTGTTAGGAACATTAAGTGGACTGATGGATGTTTATTTTTTATTTATTTTTTATTTTTACGAAAAATGGGAAAATAAATACACACAACGATCATTATTGGAATAATACAGTTTTTTTTTTGTGCTAGAAATACTTCGCCAAAAAAGATTTTCTGATTTCGGAATTTGGAATGGGAGACTATATGGTCCTGTATTTTATGAAATGTCATTTACATCTGCGAAATATAATCGGATTATTTTAAATAGCATCGTAAGAGATATTTTGAAACGACCCAGTTATCATTAATGAAAACGATGTATTTTAAACAAGATGGAACGCCTGCACACAAATCTATATATGGGGCAAACTGGCTCAGCGAAAATTTTGGTAAGCAATGGATTGGTTTGAAAAGAATCAATTGGTTTGAAATTTTTTCCTATCTCAATCACAGCATTCACAGCATTAGTTTTTTTAAAAAGTAAACAACATACAAATTTTCATGATTTTTTGGGCATACGACGGAATATAGCTGTTCATAATAAGGGTAATTATTTCTTGATTTCATACAGAATGCCCAATTTTGTGACAAATAGTTAAACCGATTAGCATGCAAAAATTTAAAAGGTTTGGACTAAAACTAATATGCAAAGAACATTGTATGTAATTGGTTGTTCCTAAAATTGAATATTTTAAAAAGTTCGTAAAAACTTGTAAATAAAAATGTTATTATTTAAGAACTATTATATAGATTTGCACATTTTATAATAACTAAACTGTAAAAAAAAAAAAAAAAAAAAAAAAAAAAAAAAAAACCCTCTGAAACATTCCGTCTTGGAAAAGGCAGCTAGTTGCCTTTACTGAAACTGGTCGATTCGTTTTAAAAACGAAAAATTTTAATTTACAATATGATTCATCACAAGAGATCTGTAACGAAACCAACTTTTTGCTAAGGAAACATGTCGTTTGTGAAATGGGAGATTTCGATTCTGAAAGCTATGGATTCGAAACTAACAGGAAACTTTCTTTTACTCTGTAGATATGTAAATAAACATGTTTATATATATAAAACAAACATTGATTAACATGGAAACATGGAAATGTGAAACTACTTAATTAACATTGAAAACTAAAGGTTTCAGGAGGCAGCTAAAACGTTTACTTTTCACAAAGAAACGTTACGTCGTTTCATTGTGTGCCGTACATTACGTTTTCAGAGCTATACTAGAAGCTTATACGTTGGAAATGAAACGAGCAGCTGCTGTAATGGGATGATGAGTTGTTATGAATTAAATTTTCAGAACTGTATTAGACGCTTATACGTTGGAAATGAAACCAGTCGCTTCTGTAACGGGATTCTGCATTGTTATACCTCAAATTTTAAGAGCTGTATGAAAGCTGATATGTTAGAAATGTAATCAACCACTTCTGTAACGGAATATTGCGTTTCGAAACTGTATGACTTCGATACTGGACAAAACGAAAATTCTCTGGATTATGCGAGACTATCTAGATTTCAGTTGTTTGTGCCGCATGTTGTCCTGAATGGGTCTTGGGGGGGGGGGGGGAGACATGAAATGTCTAATAATCGAAACAATTAAATGGGAAAGTTTCGGAAAGCTGGCATATAAAAAATCCCTTTTTTGCGCGGGAGATTTTTACATAAATTGTTTTCTTCTGTGATTTTCAGAATGGGGTCTTATGACCGGTATTCGAATATTGCAAATCTGGTAACTTTAAAAGGTAAAATAACCAATTATTTTATGTTGGACCATATAAACGTTTTAGACCTCCCACTCTAAAAAGAAAAAGGCAGCTTCATGTTGAAATATCTGGTGTAAAAAATGCATAGAAAAGCGTCTTTTATGCCTGTTTAAAAAAAATATATCACGTTTTTACCAGTTTACAAATTACTCTATAAAGGAATTTGATATTTTTACTCTCAATGTGTGATTACATGCTGAGTAATTCGCGACAATTTTCAATACGAGACAAACAACTCTAATCCAGGACAATTCCATATAATCCAGGATGTCTGGTAACTTTAGGGATACATTCTATCTAAAAATAATCTTGTGACACTCATGCAGCTTTCTCTTACCCTTAATTTTACCTTTAGTATCACAGAAAAATTGTTTCTTGCAGACGATTAACCCAAAATTTTTAATTCCCCCCTCCCCTCCCTTTTTGTTTTCAGTATCCATTTGTTAAAATTTAAAAAAAAATCAATATCGTTATTTCAAATTGCTATAGGCATGTGGTTCAAACATTCATTTTATAGTTACTGTGCGTTCTTTTTCAAAAATACCAATTTTCACAAATTACTACCCATGGGCGATGCTCTCCCTTTCCAATGGAGAACGAAATCGAATATACAACGTTTTATGCTGTCTACTTACTGTTATTTTAAATAAAAGTTTTTTTTCCAATGATTGATTGTAAACAATTCTCGTTATACACATTTATACGAAAATTTTCCCTGCGCTGCCATATTAAAAAAAATCTAACATTTCGAATAAAATCGGGATTTCTCAAGCGTTTTTGATAAAAAATTTTAAGTAACATCTCATAACTACACTGTAAAAAGTAACGGTAGTTTTTACAGCGGAATGTGCTGGCAATATGGATGCCAGCATATTCTGCTGTTAGAACGAAGTAATTTACAGCAGAAACAAATGTAAAAGAGTCTCTCTTTACAAATGTTTTCGCTGTAAATTTCCTTATTTAACAGCAGAATGTGTTGTAAATATGGATACCAGCATATTGTGCTGTAAAAACTACCGTTATTTTTTACTGTGTGTGTAGATTAAGAATATCCAGTTTGGATTTCTTGTTACAATTTACTTTTTTAGTTATGATGATAACAGACACAAACAGATAGTTACACACAAATAAAGAGTCAAAATACTGAATTTAAATTTCCTGCTATTGTTTCTTTTTGAGCTATGATGGTTGCACCCACTCATACACGCACACTAACCGCTAAAAATCTGAATTTAGGTTTCAGGGGACATCAAAACATATAAATTTATAGTTGAAACCAATAGCAAAAATTTGGTTTCAAAACTCGACACAAAAACAATGCTTTCTTTATAATACATTAATTAGTTAAAAAAAAAAAAAAAAAAAAAAAAAAAAGAGAGAGAGAGAGAGAATTTTTTATCTGCAAGTCTTAGATAGCAGCCTTATAAAAATTGAAATATTTTTTATTTAAAGAATTTAAAAAAGATAGCTTTTAACCTAAACATTGTGTAACTACCTCTTATGTTACGTTCTTAATAGCATTATTCTCAAGAAATAATATTACTTTATGCATTGGATTAAGGTGATTTTTAAATTGAATTTTATTTTCAGTTGCAGGTCAATATATTTTTAAAAATTGTATTGTTTTGTTTACAAAATACAAAATAACATGAATTTCAAATTAATATGCCTATACAACAAAGAGCAGTCACAAAATATCTTCAAAAATACTAAAAACGTAGGAATAAGCACATTCTTATGGTTTTGGTAGGCATTTGTAACTTGCTGGAGTTTCTGGAGACCAAATCGTGTCCTTGACACAGTGCTGTATCCAATGCTTTGACATCTAGACTACAATCCAGAGATATTATTTTATGAGGAGCAGAGTCCTTACACATATACATTTCCCTACCCGTAAGAAACGTAAGAAACCCATATAATATAAAACATACCAGCTGCCATTTAACTTTAAATAATGTAATGTGTTTGTTAGTTGTTGTAAGATGAACCTGTAATTAAAACGGTCTTTGTAACATTTTTATTTTTGATGAAATACAAGTAAAAGCATTTTTAAATATGTCCACAGTCGGTAACAAAAGTGTCCGAACACTAACAAAAATTCCTGTGTAAAAAAAGTACACTTCATACGGTTTTGTTAAATGAATCCTTGTCGAATCCTGTTCTTAGTCAGTCTAAGAGCATGATTCGATAAGGATTTATTTAACAAAACCGTATGAAGTGTACTTTTTTTACATAGGAATTTTTGCTAGTGTTCGGACACTTTTGTTACCGACTGTACCACATTCGTGCAAAAATATTCTATGCAACGTGATTAAGACTATGCAACTACGAAATATTCTATGCAACGTATTTCTGCATCATAATGTCTAGAATTATATAGTACCACTAGAGAATTTATAGTTGTTATCATTCCAAAAAATTATAATCTTATATAATATTCTAATGTCATATCTTATAAATGCAAAGTGTTAATTCTTCAGCTACTATATCAATGTAAAAAAGATCCAATTCACATAAATTAATGTATGCGCACTACGTTTTTCCCCCTGTTATTATATTTAATATTTGCTATATAAACTACTTCAGTTCCCTGTTAGACGTGTAAGACATCTTTCATACATTATTATTATGTAAATTTGTCAAATAATTAATTGAATCTATTAATCACAATTATTTCTTGCAAAAAGAAAATTTTAGACACGTGCTCAAATAAATCAATAAATAGGATTAAAAATAAATAAATAAAGTCGAAATTTTGCATTTGGACTTGGCATTTTTCGCATTTAGAAAAATAAATAAAAATGGCTAGCGATACAAAATTAAAATGAGTTTTGGTGTTATGTAAACTTTCTGTTAATATCACGTTTCACAATATTTGTTATTATTATTATTATTGTTATTAAAAAGAAAAACGTGGAATCAGGAACGTATAGAGAACATATTTTTCCTATAAAAAGACATAATCAAACTGAGAATTATTTTCAATCACAAATATTGACACTTTTTAATTCATTTTGTCATGATAAATTATATAGTGTTATTATATAGTCCTAAAGAAAATATATTTACTGTAATACAAAGTATGAATCTTTAGAAGTCAATAAATGGGAAAAAAGGATGTAATAACTGAATTGAACATTGTAAATACAAATAATTAATATTTTCATACATCTTAAGTTAAATACTCGTCTCTGTATAAGTTCTTTAAAAATAAAATCACTTGATAATAAGTTGGTGTAAGTAACAATATCATATATAAAAATATTATTCAGAATCTGAAATGTTATGCTTTAGCGACAGTGATGTACATATTTCCTTTCTAAATTAAGGTGATATAAGATTAAAGGATACTAGTCAGATAAATGATTAACATAATGCTTTCAAAATTATCAGACTCTAGAACTTTCAAGACACTAAAATGTTCCAATGAGCTTTAATGATTAAATAAATAAATAAATAAATAAACCGTATGGATCCTTTAAAAAATAAAATCATTGAAATTTGGCCAAATAAGATATTGCCTTCTCTAACTTGTTATTGTAAAAAGTGATTAATTTCATAATAGGCCATTTAATTGCCTCTGTTTGTTTGAAAATTATCACTAGTAGACTCCGATAATAGTGAAAACAGTAAGGAACACATACCTTTATAAATGGTGTCAGCATTTATTTTATTAGAAATGTGTAATTCTGTTTCAGAATTTAAAAAATGCCTAGTTGAATGAGATAGGCATTTCAATTTCTCATGGAAATTAGTACACCTTTTTTGAGAAATTTACCTATATTGTTATATATTTTTATTTCAAAGCTGAAAACGATTTCAATAAAATACTTTAGACGTAAGGCTCAAAATAACAATAATAATAATAATAATAATAATGCATAAAGTGTTACAAATTAAACATACAAACATTTTAGAAGAATTACTATAGAAATTCAAAGTGCGTGATTGTATTTTTTTTTTTTTTTTTAGGTGGGGAAGGGGACTATTCTATACTATATGGATATTACACAGTATATTAAACGGAAAAAATACGGAAACGAAATCAAAAATCATTTATAGTTTATTTTAAAGCAAAAGGATAGTAATACATTTGTAGTATTAAAGTCTAATTATTTATAAAATTTAAGAAAAATTCTGACGGAGCGACTGACCCCTCTCAAGAATTTCCAAATTATGTTTTTTGTAGAAATGGAAAAAAATTAAGGGCAGGAAAAAAAAAAATTATCATATGCCCGGCCCATATGCACGAAATTTAGCGATGCTTAAAATTGTACTGTGCTGAATTATCTCCTTCGTCTCCCAAGAAATGTTTTAATAAAAGTAAAAGCATACAAGAACTTAAATCTAGCTATCGATGCCCCTTTCCTTTCCTTTCTTTCTTTTTTTTTTTTTTTTTTTTTTTTTTGGAGGGAGGGGGAAGGGGGGGATGGATCAAAATCAGAAAAAGTATAGCACAAAACTAGACCTGCCAATTATGCTAATTTATACGTAATAGCGTTAGGCCCCCGCCTTTTTTTCACACTCGTAAATTTGTAGAGTAACATTGAGTAATATGTACTCATGATTAAATAAGAAGAATATTACTCTAAAAATATACTGGTGGGGAAAGAAAAAGCAGGGCATAACACTATTACGGATAAATTAATAAACATGTCTACAAAACCATCGATTAAGTTGAGTGGGGCGTTGAGTCTTATTCTTTTTTCTTCGGGGAGTACATCACAGAGTTTCATTGGGAAGGGTGAACACCACTGATTATGAAATAAGCAAAATTAATTTAAAAAAAAATTGTACAATTTAATAAAAGTCAGAACATGTACGAAATCCATTAAAAAAAAAAAAAAAAAAAAAAAAAACTACATTTAACCATGATGTTATTTTTCATTTTTATAATTAATTATGCTTTTATGTTTCATTTCAGGATTATAAGAAACTTTCTAACTCTATAATATTCTATCCTATAATATCCTAATAATTTCTTTTCAAATGTATGTAATGGATTCTCTATAAAAATACTCACAAGAGCAACTGCTTATCATTCAGAACTTTGGCTTTCGATTTATTTTTTTACATGTTCAGTGTCAGTTTGTAAGTGTTATGCAAACACTACATATAAATAAACTTAAGAACAGCAAAAAAATATATATGTAATAATACTGACACTTTTTAGTACATCAACGGCTTTTCTTTCCTTCAATCATCCAAATTTTTTTTTAGATTTGAAGCACCAGCGGTACGGTAAGATTTTGGCAGGTATTCTTATTCTAAAAATTGCACTGTCTGCAATGTGCATTCCATTATGGGAGAAATATGACGTCATAACTGATAATATAGACACCAAAAGAAATATTTCCGACAATACCTAATTCCACTTTAAAACGGAACAAAAAGTAGGCACGAATGCAGCACTCGTGTCTACTTTGTTCGCCTGACAAAGGGACGTGTTTTCTTTCAAACCGAAATAATTGTTGTGAGTTCTTGTCTTTTATAGTGTTTATTCAAAGTTTTTTTGCTTATTAAAAATTTAGCAGGCTATATATTGCGTATGAGAGTATGATATTTTAGGATCATATATAGGCCTGCTCAAAATAGTTGAATATATCACATTTGCTAGAAGTTTGTTTTTAATAATGTCGTGCTTTTTTAGATTAAGAACATTTTTGTGGTGTTCCTGCATATGCATTTTTATTGCTTTGAAACCATAGTAAGGATAGGAACATATGTAGTGCTACACAAAAGAATTGAATATATCATCCTCTGTTGGATATAATGGATTAGAACTATGTTTTCAGTTACGTTATGCATTGTTTAAAAAAAGAACGTATTTGTAGTAGATGCGAAATCGTATAAACGTCCTCACTATAATTCGATTATGTTGTGATGATTAATATTTTTTGCTGCTGAAAATGTCTTTCAGTGATTTCGTACACATTTTAAATGAACAAAGTTTCGTTTTTCATAGTGGTGCTAGGTATATAACTCTTACCCGAAAACTAGGTGTAACTCTTACTTTTGTTGCCTCGAAATAAGTTTTGTTGCAGTTTTTAAGTAATTAATGTAATATTTGATATTTAATAAGTTTAAGTTTACTGTTTTGATTTTTAAGATATTCTCTAAAATAATAAAAGAGCATTGTTTATACAGAGGAAAACAATATAATTTTTATGCAACCGCATTGTTGTTATATTACTATGCAAATATATCTTTAAGTGTTGGAGGAAGTTTCATGATCTACGCGGTTTGAGCTAATTTTCTTTCCTTAATTTAAATGTACATTATTTTGGCTTTTGATGACAGCAATTTCAAATTTAATTATTTGTTCCACTTTTTTTCAATTAAAAAAAATATTTTCTACAAAATTAAATTTGTTTTCAGGTGAAAAGACTGTTGGCCAAAACAACCAAGTTTTATTCCTTTTGAGTCCATTTTAATATCAATGTTAGGAAAACAATAATAATAAAAATAAAATTGAATCTTTAGGAAAATTCTTTTCTAAATTTTTGGCATTTTAAATGACGAGAAATGACAATTGATGAACGTAAATTTCAAGATTAAAAACCTTTTTCTAAATTTATCATAAAATAAATTTTTGTCATTAGACAAAAAAAAAAAAAAAAAAAAAAGATTTGTTTGATTTCTTAATATAAGATCTATTATTTATTCTGCTAACTGAAATAAAAATTCCACGTCTTTATCTAAATCAAATCAAAAACCGTGTTTTCCACTTATTCACGAGGGATGGGATACGATAGGCAACATCTCATGCGTAAAATATTTAAGACGAACAAAAAGCCGTTTTGTGGTTCCCACGATCGGTATTTACCCCCTACAAAATTTCATCAGAAGAATAAATGGAACGGCAAATAAGATTTTTCCAGAATCTGTTTATTTTATATTAAATGACCCATGCATACGTATTTGGTAAAAATTGAATTGTAATAAAGAACATTTTATATACCTAAATAAATAATAATTTTAATGATAAATCTATTTTGTTTTTGACACGCCATCTGACTTGGCTTTAAAAGGAACGTAATTTAAAAAGTCAGTAATTTTTATTGTTGTTCCGTAACATTGGAGATTTCTCTGAATTAGAAAAAAAAAAAAAAAAAAGTCATTTATTTACTGATTTGTATGGATATCTTTTAAATACACGCACACTGTAAAAAAAAAATTAAAAAAAAATCCCGTAAGATTACGGGGATAGCCCGGCAGCAGAGATTCCAGACAAAGCCCGTAAAAAAAAACATTGGTTTTACGGGCAAAATGTTTTTTTACAGGCAGGTAACGTAATTTAAGGTTATTGTATACTTAATTTACGGTCTAAGCGTTTCTTTTTACGGGCTTTGTCTGGAATCTCTGCTGCCGGGCTTTCCCCGTAATCTTACGGGATTTTTTTTACAGTGCATTTTAACTCAGTAACAAAGATATTAGCTGCATTTGCTCTTCCTTAACTAAGTAACTGATAATATATTGGGTGATTGAAAACGTTAATGCCGGATTTCATAGATCAATTTATTCATGATTTAATTATTTATATTCAATGGATTACCATTCAAAAGATTTCTGAGAGAATAAGAATCGATAATTTTATCGCTCCTTCACGATATAAAGAACTTCGATACACTTCGAAACCTGATTTCTCTACAGTCCTACAAGACACACGTTCATTGGTTGCGATTGAGCCTTTACATATATTCTGCTTTGCCAGATATAAATATTTTTTTTTTTTTCCTGTTGACACACCAAATCCATATTTAATCTCCAATTATGACTTGATTAAAAAAAGATTGGTTTTATTGACCGACAAAAAAAGAAGCATTAGAAGCACAGTTCAGTTAATTTTCTTCTGTCGAAACGTTCGAAATTCATATATCAGTTTTCTAAGGGTATTTAAGTTCTTTAAATGGAGAAACACAATAGAACTATCAATATTTAGTCTTTCATTAACTTCTTCAATGATGTTTTATTGTTGTTGTTTCTAATCTTCAACCGAGTCTGGCAGAGGCAGACCAGATCTAAGAAACCCATAGCTGCCAACATCCCAATTAATATTCCATAGTATTATTAGTATCTGCTACTTTTTCTACACAACTTAATTTTTAGAGTAATTCTCTCCAAATGTAATTACGATGAAATAAGCAGAAAAATACTGTAAAATATGATGGTGTGAAAATAAATAAATAAATAAAAGTGGATGCTAACAATACTACGGAATATTAATTAGGATGTTGGCAGCTATGGAAACCGTTGACACTTCAAGGTCAAGGGTTTTCTTACCTTTGGAAAAAGAAAAGCATTTCAGGTGACCGCTGGCAAGGTGCAAGAGGCTGGTACAGATTTCCTGTCGCATGAAAGGGATAAAGATAGACCTGGCTTAGTACCCTTATACCCTTACATTACCCTTATTAATTTATTATCAGGAATAATGCACTAAAATCAAGATTAAACCATCTACACTGTCAAAAAAAAGTCCTGTTAGTTGAAAGGAATTTTCTGTAATTCAGAAAAATACGTTCTATCAACGTAGTTTTTCCGTTGATAGAAAGTATTTCTCTGAATTACAGAAAATTTCTTTCAGCAAACTGCAGCAAACAGGACTTTTTTTTTTTTTTTTTTGACAGTGTATGAAATCAGGCATGAGCTTTTGAAATCGCCTAATATTTTGCCGATAAAAATAAGCAAAGAGAAGCGAAGTCAGTGAACGAGTTTAGAGGAATACAATGGATGTAATGGCGCCAGCCTGGTGGACTAGTTGGCAGGGAGCTGACCTCTGAAAGGCTAGATACCGGGTTCGAATCCCGAAACAGGCATGGATGTTTGTTGTGTCCTTTCATGTGCTTAAAAATTATGTTTCTGTTATAAATCTTGTAAATTCCTTGTTGTCTGAATTATTCGAGATATCCCACACAGCACACTTACTCTCTAAAACGTAGCAAGATCATCGCACTGCGACATTGTGATGTCCCACATATGTTTGTTAATCTGTGGAACATCTCAGATGCATTTATGCTAAAATTGGAATTCGAGTGACTTTGTGATTCTGACAACATAATGTACACAATATTAAAAAAATATATTTTACCACAGAGCACAAAACCACGGGCATATTCAAAAGCCTAAAAGTACATAGCTGCCAACCATTTTAATTTTTTAATCAGATTTAACACCACTATAGTGTAACTGGAATATATCACATATATTTCCGACGATTAAATAAACTGAAAATAATCATAAAATCTTTCCGGCATTAAGTCTCCCTTGAAAAACGGAAGACTTGGCACCTATATAAGTATTACAAATATTTACAATTGGATAGTATTGACAGCTTAAAATAAACTCATCTTCAATTACATTTTAAATAGTCTGCTACTTCCATCTTCTAGAGTGTAAGGTATGAGATAAAAATTTTTCCAGGTATCAGAAAAAGTTTGTTTTGAACCTTTTTAGTGGGCTATTCTTGAACACTCCAGCCCGGAAATATCACGGGCACGAGAAACAGAGAGCGAAAACTCCCCCGTCATTTTCACGGGAACGAGAAGGAAGGGGTTAACTAAGCATTTTTTTGAAACATCAAAATAATTCGTTAAATCAAGTTTTTTTTTTTTTTTTTTTTTTTTTTTTTTTTTATACTCATTTTATTTTAATGATACTTTTTTTTTTAAAATTATTTTATTGATATACGTAAGTTACAAAAAAATTTGTATTTTCGAAAACCTTTTTATTCCTTTTTTCATGCCTTTATTTTTATTTTTTAATATACTTAGACTCCCGTACAGAAAAAAAAATGTTTTGTTGAAACAACAAAATTTTGTTGAGGCTATATCAACAACAACAACAACAAAAAAAAAAATTGGTTGATTTAACAATTTTTTTGTTATTTCAACGAAATATTTTATTAAACCAACAAAAAATTTCTTGAAACAACAAAAAAATTTGTTGAATCAACCAAATTTTTTTGTTGATGTAATCTCAACCAAAATTTTGTTGTTTCAATTTTTTCTGTGTTCTTAAACTGCACCAACAATAGCCGAGAAGTTCTGCTATTCATGTTGGTTGACAAAAGTTGCCGTGTTCAACCCAGGTCACGCTCGTTGCTTAGTCATTCGGAATCTTACGGGGTTTATCCAAAAGTCGCGTAAATACAGGAGAGGTTCCTTTCGAAATATACACACGCATACTAAGGTCATCCCACACAGAAATATGACCCAAGCATAATCAATCGGATTTAATCCAAACGCTACCCTAGTAGCATTGATCAAGTGTATTTTGCTTGGCCTTTCATCGACTCCTCGAAATTTGCTCGAGCAAATACATATTGTTCATGCGAGACATGGAAATATAGTTCAGAGCTTTATCCAAGATCGGTTTTCGATGAGGAGTATTTCACCGAAAAGAGATATCGAACCGATGACAAATCACGTGAAAACTCGATAGAAATCGTGTCTTTCCATCCGATTTTCATTGGATCGATTTCTAAAATTCATTGGGTTCCGATCATCGGATTCAACTATTTCCGATGAGACATTTAAGATGAACCCCCGATTAGATTCATCGCTCTTGATGAAATTTCGAGTATCAGCCGTTCACAAGTTTATCGGCCGTCGATAAGAGGCCATTCAAAGGCCGATTACATTTTTATGCTAGGTTAAACACACCCGTTTAAAGCTGTTGGATATCTGTGACATTTAAATCTATAAATGTTAATAACATAAAATTTCAATTCCTTTACTTCACTATTTATTTCATACCTTTAAACATAAGCAAATTAAGCCTAATGCATAATAAGAATTACTCAGTTTCGTAATAAAGTATTAATAATTTATCTTTTCGTTTTTGATAAAAATATTTATTATAACTGGGCATTATTTCTGTAAAAATAGATTATCCAGTCATACATAAATGCAGGCTCTCTTTTCTATTTAAAATTACTCATGTGACGGTAGATTTTTTCTTCCTCCAAAAATTTTAATGCGAAAATGTAAAAAAAAAAAAAAAAATCTCGAAAGATATCGTATTTATATATTTATTTATTTATTTGTAAGGTTATCGTTATTTTTAAAATTTACTTACAGAAGTACACATTTTTTCTGTGCTTTTATTAACATAGGAATGCAGAATGCTCAGTTTTTTTTTTTTTTTTTTTTTTTTTTTTTTTTTTAAATGCAGATATTATTTGAATGTCAAATACGTTAATATCTTTACGTGGATCGGACTAAGCAACATGCATAAAGAGATCATTATTCAGATAAAACTATTGTGTAAATGCTATGAACATCTTTCATATGAGTAAGTTATAATTTACTTAAAAAGCAGTTTGAATTTTAGCATTTTCGTCTTCTTATAACATGCCGAACACCATAGTAATCCTGAAAACTGTAGTAGAAATTAATTTTAACAAGAAATTGTTCAAGGATATGTACTTTATGTCTAAGTGCAAAGTTCATTTTGTTTGTTAATTTAATGTTCTGAAATGCTTATTTTGCGAACTAAGTTGAGTCACCGGAAATTAACGTGACATGTGAAGTGTTAAGGGGTCATGTACCTTTGAAAGAAGATAATATTAGGGAAAAAAATTACCATAACTTTATTTAGAATTATTAAAAAATAAATAAATAAAATAATAATAATAATTACTTTCGCAATTTGTAAATTTTAACAAGTGTTAAGAAAGGTTTTACAACCGTTAAAATAATTCGACAATTTTATTTAAAAAAAAAAAAAAAAAAAAAAAAAATTGTTAAAAATGTCAGAACGAATTTTTTATCGTTTTAACCTTGCGCGCACAATATTTTCGTGATAGTTATCCAGAATTCAATGAAAGTTTAATTGCTTTTACATTAGATACAAATATATGAAATGATGAACAATTAGCATTTTATCATTAAAAGTTTTGTAATTATAAACATAATTACGCCAAAAATAGCGATAATATTTTTAATAATTATTATAATAATATTTTTGAAAAGAATGCAGCTTTCCAGCAAAATTATTTTTTGTCAATTTAAATATAAGGTGTTTTTTCATGTGCACATTTTTTTTTTTTTTTTTTTTTTTAGATTCATGGGATGTATCATTTGCATGCAATCCTGCGCGCAAGGTTTATATCGACAAAAAATTTGCTCTGATATAAAAAAAAAAAAAAAAAAAAAAAAAAAAGAAAGAAAGAAAAAAAAAAAAAAAAAAAAAAAAAGGTAAAATTAGAAATGTACAAGTATTCCAACAGCTGTAATAGAAATATAAAATCTTTCTTGATACTTAATAAAAATCACAAGTTTTAAAAATAATTATTTTTAAAGTTAATATAAAAAGAATCATTATCTTTTTTTTCTATCGTCCAAAGGTACCAGACCCTTTAAATATTTAATAATATTAAAAATTAAATGCCTATTATGTAGAAAATTTAAAATAACAATTTGTTCGAGTTATTTATTAGAAAATGTTATGTTTAATATAGATTGTAAAGATGTTTGGTTTGGTTTGGTGAGTACATGAGATTTATTGCTTGACTCTCGGGCCGCTTATATCTCGAATAATCCACACCGCAAGGGTTTACAAGTTTTTATTACAAGAACAGATACAAGAACAATACATACATCCATGCCTTCTCCGGGATTCGAACCCGGGCCCAACTGTGTAGAAGTCAGGGACGCTAACCACTCCACTGCCTTAGCGGCTGTAAAGATGTACTTGTGTCTATCCTTTTTCTGCAAAAGTACACATATTACGATTACAGTGAGAATGAGAATGAAAAATAAACAGATAAATAATTTGCCACAGCAACCCACAAAAGCCAATTTAGTAATTAGTTAATTTAATTAAATTATTAAATTATTTTTTAATTGAATAATCAAATTATTTAATTATTTTTTTTAAATTTTTATTTGAAAAAGAAGAAAACTATTCACATAAAAAAAAAAAAAAAAAGATCCAATGAGAATGCAAAACATACAGAAACGTATAAACAAGCAACATTTTAATGATTGTAATCATATTTTTCTATTTGAACTGACAAAAACAAAATGATCCAAAAATAAAATATGAGAAAAGCTGAATTTATGGAACAGGACAAAAATAATTGAATAATAAATAAAATAAAATAAAACAAATTGCTCAGAATGTTGAGGTAATTAGAGCATCACCAGAAAAAAATTCTTAAAGCTCATGTTAAAAACCACACTCATCGTAAGTAGAGTGACATGTTGAAGTAAACATAAAGTTTAGTTGAAACTATTAATATGACCTAGGACAGGTGTCGACAGTTGAAATTTTTCCCCTGGTTCTTCCACCAGTATATTTGTATAGTCATTTTTTACTAATTAATCGTACAAGCTTACTATTATTACTAAAAATTCCGAAGGAAAAGTACTGATAGAAGAATCAGGGAAATAATTTCGACTGTCTACACCCTGTAAATATATACGGTAGGTGCTCCAGTGATTGGCATGCTCTAGTAATTGACATCTATCTCGAAATAATTAATAAATAAGAAAAATAATAAAATCATATATTTTACATATAAGAATTTTAACATTTTATATCAAACACTGGAGCATAGGGCGCTAATAACTGGTAAAATGAATAACTAGCAGTGTCAAACACTGAAACATAGGGGATCAATTACTGATAAAATGAAAAAGTGGTAGTGTCAATTACTGGAACATTGAGTGGGTGTCAAATAAAATATATCTGTACACACACACACACACACACACACACACACACACACACACACACACACACATATATATATATATATGTGTGTGTGTGTGTGTGTGTTATCAGATGTATATATTTTAACATATATGTGATTCTGAATGTCTTTCATACCATATGTACTAACTTAAGATTTCTAAAAATATTTTCTGATGACTAGAACATTAAAAACATCAGAGAGTGCTCTAGCAGTGTCAATCACTAGTGCACTTACCCTAGCAAAACATTTTTTTTTTTTTTTTACAGATATCACTACTCTATTCCTCCATATAGAAAAAAAAAAACAATTAAACATGAATGCAAGCTAAATTTAATACATAAATCAAATGGAAGGTAAAATTGAACTAGAAAAAATTACTTACTGACTTATAGAAAAAAACGATAAAATTATTTACAAACAAAAAAATATGAGCTTGAGAATAGTTAAAATAACATGTTTAAACTGCTTAGTCGTATCTACATGAGTCCCAAACAAAACTAAACATATGGAAAACCTTGTCTATCAAAATAATAATATAAGAATTTGACATAAGAGAAAACTAATTCACTAGCTAAAATAAACAAATAAATAAAAGTAAACAATAGTAATAAGAAAATCCATTAAAACAAATAATAATTAAAAGCTATGTAATTCTGTGAGTCTAATATCAAATAAACGATAAAAAAAAAAAAAAAAGTATTCATAAACTTAGTTTTTTTAGGAAAAGGAATAGCCAAATAAGGGTATCTAAAATAATATTATTGAATGCAAAATTTGCATTAAACATAAGGTGAAGTAGTATATATAGAAGACAGGAACTGAAAGCTACGTATAATAAGGTAAAAAACAAAACATATAAAACAGAAACAACCTACCAATTGAAGATTAATCAAATGTAAATAAGAAAATATGAGCATAACGCTGAACTACTTTGCCTTTACAATATCGTTATCAACGGCAAACTATTCCAAGAGGGGATGATGCTTCTGATAATAGCAATGGATAAAAGAATCCAAAATATCGCTATTAATTTGCCCGATATCGCAGTAAAAATAATAACAATTGTCAAACAAAAATAATTACCAACAAATTAATAAATAGTATTAACAAAATAATAATAATAATAATAATAATAATAATAAATAGACTAAAGTTTAATAATAATAATAATAATAATAATAATAAAAACTTGGAAAAATATGCGCGAATTAGTGGCAGAAAAACATATGTATATATATGCAATTCATGCAGTGCTTCGTAAATATGCAGCAAATAACTGCATGTGATATTTTTAAAAAGAAGTTTCTTAGAAAGGCAATCACAGTCAAATATTTTCGTGGTGGTAAAATATCATGAACGATGATTAAATTAAAGACCTTCATGAGAAATAATACGCATCAAAAACTTTGAGAAATTGCAGAAGTAATTAGGATCGTATATTAGAGAAGTACAACAATGCGTCAGTCTTGAATCAGGTGAAAAATGAGAAGCTATTCTGACCAATTCAAGGATGTTTTCAAATCGGATCACAGCCACTAAGCTTTTTGATATTCCACATTCTAATTTTTGTGATGGAGGAATTCCAACGAGCGTGTAAAAACTTACCTTTATGTCTTGCACTTACAAATGAGCTTCTGACTGTAACTGAGAGGCCAGATATTTTACGAAAAACAATTTGACAGCAGACTAATTTTCCGCTTCACTGTATCTTTTTCTTATACAATATTTTATTTCAATTCGTGTTTTTCTGTTCTTCTTCTTCTTGTCTTCTTCTTTTTAATTTGCACTTGAAATTTGATTTCCTTTTTTACATAAATGATTTGAAATGCGTTTATCTCTTTTCTTACAAGTCACAGACTACAATTTTGACCATTTCAATACGACGGTTCTTTCAGAAACTCTGTCTGGACTAGGCTAAAGTTTAGGCAAACACGCCAACATTTTATTTATTTCGGAGCGTTGTTAGTACCCATCCTTTTTTCACACCACTTTATTTGTAGTGCAATTTTCTACGATGTGTAATTTCAATTAAATATGTAGAAAATTATCCTTCACGAAAAATGGTGCGGATGGATGGTTGGCTTTTACGTCCCACTAGTGCTGCGCAGATGGGCAATTGGCGACGGTCTGAGACACACCCCCAGAGGCGGTCCAGAGACATGCCATAACAATTTTGATCCTCCACGGAAGGGATGGCTCTCTAGCTTTGGTGACCCCCCAGAGGTATAATTTTTGATGGGAACATGGAGGACATTGCGGCCACGACAGATTTTACGTGCACCAGCCACCATTAGTGCACACGATGGTCTTTGGCCGGCTCGAGTACCGAACCCACAATCTTCCAATTACGAGGCCGGCGCTCTACCGACTGGGCTACCGCGGCCCCGAAAAATGGTCTGGGAAAAAAAAAATGCAGGCGCAAACAATGCTCCCGAATAAATTAAAATGTTGGCATATCTGTTTAGATGCAATATGATAGTTACCATGGGTGAATACAAAGTACAAATTAATTTCATTTAAGTTATCAGCTATTTTACTTGTTTTAAAGGTTGCATGTTATGCCTGTTTTATTAAGGAATAAATAAAAATATGATTAATGAACGAATGACTGATTTAAAATAGAACCAGAAAAGCCTAACTGAATCTGTGAACTGCCTCAAAATATAGAACACATCCAGGGATTGTACATCTTACCGTTTTTTCAGGACCTTTTAAGGGATGAGAAATTTTCACATTTTTTTGCCACCACTATTCTCGTACAATAATTTATATTCTATTTAATCACAACACATTATTATAAAAAATTAATAAATATTTCTGTATGAAATTAGTGATAGGCAGAAAAAGCGGAAAATTCTTGCCTCTGAAAGTGTTCTGAAAAAAGGTTGTATATACGATCCCTACACATCTTTCATACTGAAAATTAACAATTAAAAGTTCACACCCTGGCAAGAAAAGTGATTCAAGTAAAAAAAAAAAAATCCAATTTTGAGTTTACGTTATTCATAAATGTGTATGAAACAAGGCCATAGTCAGAAAAATTTTTCGGAGGGGGTTCAAATTTTAGTGCATAATGTTCATTGTTAAAAATAAAGAATAACTTAAAATTTTTCAACAAATCTGCAAAATTTCCGAAACTACAACCTTAGTTTGAAGCGTTCCAACGTGTACGGAGGGCGCCAAATCGCTATCTTGCGATTTATTCCCCTAAAGTTCAATCGTGTCAGTTTTATTGCAGGCTAGTTAATGCTTATCATATTTGTTAAATTAATTTTTCTTAAAATCTGCATTTTATAGTTGTGTCACTTTTCTTGCTGGAGTGCGATTTGTTAATCTTGAGTATGAGAAATATAAAAAACTGAATATGAATAACTAACAAATTTGATTAACAATTGTGCTCACAAAGACAACATAATGACTTCAGAAAATTTTTACTATGTTTTAATGAAACATATGCATTATGGTATATTAATATTCTGAAAATTATTTGAAAAAAAAAAAAAAAAAAAAATCTTTGCCACTCAAGAGTCAGTTTTATAGGGAGAAAGGTTGTAGTAAAATTTCAGATAAAAATAAATATTTGTCATTTTGTTCATTTATTAAATTTTACTTAACTCAAAATTAAGACAAACAAAAAAACATTGGCAGTATTTGATTTCAGAAATAAAAAACCTGATAGTACTTTTTGAGATAGGGTAGACCGGGGTTAGTTGGCTTTTGCTTCAATTTTTTTTTTTTTTTTTTTTTTTTTTATTACAATTCAACACTTTAAATTTCTTTTTACGTTTACACTGTCAGTGTATCTTTAGGAAGAAGCCAACATGGTAAAACTTGAAATATTAACTGAAAGTATTAGTTGAGAAGCTCAAACTGACACCAAGTCTTTTGGGCCAACCTACCCCGATTGCGGAGTATTATTTCCCACGTGTTTAATATTCTGATAGTGTAGAAGTTTTGAAAAAATGTTTAACATTTGTGCAAAAGCTAACTTTTCATACCGTGCAAACGAAAACACATTATTACTTACAGAAAATTATTCATAAAACATTCCTCAATGACGCTATAAAATTATAAACAAGCAAAATTATGCACGAGAAAAAAAAATACTTAAATAAAAAATGATCAATTTTTAATTATAGATAGAATTAATTGCTTTTATTGATATAATTTTGAATGAAGAGAACACAAATAATGAAGCGAATCAAAGACACAGATTGTCCTGGTCCTCCTCATTTTTGCTCATATTATACGTTTCTTCCTTCTACCTTCCTGACGCTATTTTTCCGGGAAAACATCTCTTTTGAAAAATTTTCTTCTTATTTATAGTAGATTTTCTGTTTTGCCTTCCTGCAATACTTGATTGATTGGTGTGTCAGTTAATACTACAGATTTCCATTTTTACTTTTGATGCAATCTTTTCCTACGTTCTGTCTTCAGAAATGGTCTCACATCGTCTGCAGAAGAACCATTATATCTAACAAGACTTCTGTTTGAGAACTGGTTGATACCTAGGTTGGTTAGTTGGATGAGTTTTACGTCGCACTAGTGCTGTTCAATGGGCAGTTGGCGACGGTCTGGGACTTCCCCCTAGAGGTGGTCCGGAGACATGTCATCACAATTTTGATCCGCCACGGAAGGGACGGTTGATACCTAGGAAGAGAACTCATTGAAATCGGTGACAAACATGAAGTGGTAACTACAGCGGATTCCGATATGGAATCTACGTTAGGTCGATATCTGGTATACGATGACATAAAATCTGTATCTGTAAAAAGGAAAAACGTTTTGTACATTAGAGCCGCTGATTTAATGTGGGTAAGAGGTAAACAACATTATAACTTCATTTTTTAAAAAGGCTCCCTCGAATAACCACAAATTAAATAAGCTGCACTAATTATACGTATAGTTATCAAAGTTCCAATTCCCTCTTTCCCAGAAGAAAATTCTGGTTTTTCCAATGAGTAAATAAGTTGATTTTTGGAATTTGTGTTAACATGTGTTTTAGAGATCCTACAGGACATGTTGGCTCGCCGAGCAACTGTGCCCCATGCGAAATGGGCTAATTAGCCCTATGTCGCCATTTTTACTTTTAATGAGTGTACAGAATTATTTTGAAAGCATTCCAATAAACAGACATCCTACAATAACGAACAATTATCTTTCTGGAGACCATTTGTAACGTCTGGTTTACAGCCTCTGTATTATTCTTTCCCACGCTAACTCAAATGTAGTCTAAAGGAGTTAATGAACACAAACTTATTCAAAACTAATCTTCTTTATTTTATTTCGAAGTGAGGGGGGCGGGGGGACAAAGACTAATCACAGGTATAGACTTAATTAACTTAGACCAAATTTATAATATGGTCGAACCTCATTAACGTGAAACTCAAGGGGGATAAAAAATCTGTTCATGTTATCAGTAGTTCATGCTATCAGTAACTAATCTTCATATAACTAAACTAATCTTCATTTTAATGGGGACTGTGGAAACAGTTCATGTTAAAAGTAATTCACGTTAACACTGTTAACGTTAATGAGATTCGACAGTATCACTAAGACTATATTTAAACTTGTCTCACTACTTGGAGTTAGTCGTGGCGTTGGGCTTACTTCAGCCCCATCATATACATAGTCCTCAAAAAATCACGAACCAAAAAACACATATCAAATCACGAGTCTAAGAACATATCCAAAGCACGTACTTCCTTAGGTATTTTGGTATTTATTTCATAGCTTTGAGACCTATAGTTACAAAGATTTTTGTCTCGATCGATTTATGTGCAATAATTCACAAAAACAAGTGCACAAAATCTTGAACACATAGAACAACACAAACAATCATGCTCGCACGGGGATTCGAACCCGGGACCTGGGTATTTAGAAGGCAGAGCTCTACCGATTGAACCACCCGGCTGGCAAACGAACTTCCTTAATTCGGAAGTCTAAATTTAAAGTAAATAGATATGGAACGATTCACTCCATTTTTCATAAAATATTAATCCTAAAATTTCCTATATTCAACTGAACATCGACCTTCGCTGATAACTTTTTACACCAACCTTCTTTTACCTAAACCCAACACTTCCATAAGTAGACAATAAGACTTCTTCACACACCATAAGTTTTAAGCCAGCACAACCGGTTTCGAAAGGACGTAGCCTTCCTTCATCAGGTGCAAAAAACACGTGCTACTGCCTTGGAGGCAAAAGCAAGACTGAAAGCAGGGCAAAATCCAGAGGGGGAGGAGCAACACAAACAACCAATAGGAAGCATCATGCAGGACCAATCAGAGAGGAACACACATGCACACACAAAAACAAAAGGAGGGAGGGAAGGAATAAACAATAATTGTATTTTATTTTTTTAATGATTTATTTATTTTTTTTTTAAATTAATATTATACTAATAAGTAAATTTAATAAAATTATTTATTTTATTATTATTATTATTATTATTATTATTATTTTTTTTTTTAGAATTATTTAATTATAACTATTATTATGTTATAAATATAAAGAAGGAAATTATTTAATTGAATTAAAGAAATTTTTCCAGGCTGTAGACAGAAAAGTGGAATCAGATTTTTCATTGACAATTTTATCACGATTAAGGTAAATAGCTAAATTTTCCAAAAAATCCAGTTCGGAAATGCGTTTGGCATGAAAGATAATTTTGGCACTCTTAAAATTAAAACTATGATCAAATTCCCAACTGTGTTTCGCAATAGAAGATTTAGAAATTTCTTGATTAACAACATATCGAGAATGTTCACGTAAACGGCATTCAAGATTTCTTTTTGTTTGACCAATATAAGATAAATCACAATTATTACAAGGGACATTATAGATACCCCACTTATGAAGCTCGGGAACAGGGGATTTAGTTGAAGGGAATTGGAATTTATTGACAGGTTTAAAAATAACGTGAAAATTGAAACGCTTTAAAACTTTGGCTAATTTAAAACATAAGGGGGGATAAAAAGGCAAGACAACAAGATTATCAGGTTTAATTTTATCATCAATGGAAAGGGTTGAATTATAAGTTGGTCTACTGAACTTTTTGATAGCTTTATCAATAATAGAGGGTCTAAAACCTCTTTTAATAGCAACGGACTTTAAATAATTGAGTTCTTCTTTAAGAGAAGAAGTATCAGAACAAATTTTAAGGGCACGATACACGTAAGTGTAAAAGGTGCCAATTTTTTGTTTAGCCGGATGATTAGAGAGAGCATGGGGAGGGTTAGAAACAGAGAAAGGTTTCCTGTACACAGAGGTTTTAAAACCTCTGTGTACAGGAAACCTTTCTCTGTTTCTAACCCTCCCCATGCTCTCTCTAATCATCCGGCTAAACAAAAAATTGGCACCTTTTACACTTACGTGTATCGTGCCCTTAAAATTTGTTCTGATACTTCTTCTCTTAAAGAAGAACTCAATTATTTAAAGTCCGTTGCTATTAAAAGAGGTTTTAGACCCTCTATTATTGATAAAGCTATCAAAAAGTTCAGTAGGCCAACTTATAATTCAACCCTTTCCATTGATGATAAAATTAAACCTGATAATCTTGTTGTCTTGCCTTTTTATCCCCCCTTATGTTTTAAATTAGCGAAGGTTTTAAAACGTTTCAATTTTCACGTTATTTTTAAACCTGTCAATAAATTCCAATTCCCTTCAACTAAATCCCCTGTTCCCGAGCTTCATAAGTGTGGTATCTATAATGTTCCTTGTAATAATTGTGATTTATCTTATATTGGTCAAACAAAAAGAAATCTTGAATGCCGTTTACGTGAACATTCTCGATATGTTGTTAATCAAGAAATTTCTAAATCTTCTATTGCGAAACACAGTTGGGAATTTGATCATAGTTTTAATTTTAAGAGTGCCAAAATTATCTTTCATGCCAAACGCATTTCCGAACTGGATGTTTTGGAAAATTTAGCTATTTACCTTAATCGTGATAAAATTGTCAATGAAAAATCTGATTCCACTTTTCTGTCTACAGCCTGGAAAAATTTGTTTAATTCAATTAAATAATTTCCTTCTTTATATTTATAACATAATAATAGTTATAATTAAATAATTCTAAAAAAAAAAAAATAAATAAATAATAATAATAATAAAATAAATAATTTTATTAAATTTACTTATTAGTATAATATTAATTAAAAAAAAAAAAATCATTAAAAAAATAAAATAAAATTATTGTTTATTCCTTCCCTCCCTCCTTTTGTTTTTGTGTGTGCATGTGTGTTCCTCTCTGATTGGTCCTGCATGATGCTTCCTATTGGTTATTTGTGTTGCTCCTCCCCCTCTGGATTTTGCCCTGCTTTCAGTCTTGCTTTTGCCTCCAAGGCAGTAGCACGTGTTTTTTGCACCTGATGAAGGAAGGCTACGTCCTTTTGAAACCGGTTGTGCTGGCTTAAAACTTATGGTGTGTGAAGAAGTCTTATTGGCTACTTATCGTTTGTACACCAGTTTTCCATTTAGTTTGGTGGCCAACACTTCCATGCTTAACCCGACACATTCATCGAAACCATCAATACCTAACGACTGGTGATCCGACTGGTGACCGGCATTCTTCCAATTCAAAGAGGTTGGTTGGTTGGTTGGGTTTAACGTCGCACTAGTGCTATGCAATGGACAACTGGCGATGGTCTGAGACTCACCCCTAATCCAATCCAAAGAGACCGCTTAAGATCTCATACCTTACACTTTTATCAAAATCTAAAATGTAATTTAGAAACAAATAACAGATTGTTATTTGAAAGCATGGAAATTTACTCACCTTTCCAAAATTTTGAAAATTGTCGCTGGTTCTTTAATGGACGCTTCTTCTTCAATGACACTGATGTGGGAGAAAAAAGATGGAGCAACACATACTTGGCTGGAGTTAAAACGCCCTCTGGCGAAAAGTTAAAAAAATATTGCGACTGGTCTATCGAGGCCAACTAGCTCCGGTCTACCGTATTACACAAAAATTCATTCTTTATTTATAGTAATCATGTTTATTTATATTTATGTAGGATTAAATATTGTCACGAAAATTTGCCGATTTTCTAGTGTGGAGAAAATATTTCGTAAAGAAACATGCAGGATTTAGTCGATAAATGCATTTTATTAGGCGTAACTTCTCAAATCAGCACATCAAAACTGATTTCAATGAATATTCTGGAAACAACAGAATAATACTGTCATTTCAACGAATATTCTCGAAGCAGCACAATAAGTCTGTCGCTGGTATCACAAAATTCACTATTTGACAAAGGTTCTGGAAACAGTTCAAGAAAATATTTTTTTGTTCCACAGGAATAAAGCAAACAGTGTAAAATGCTCCCCAGAGCACAAACTGCGCCGCTTTATGAACAAAGATCAATCACTTGGAACACAGTCTCCAAACACGTTTGCTTAGAACAGCCCTCTGAACAACACTGATTCGCACTCATTACAATCCTTCTTGTAGAAGTGAACTTATTTCTATTGGTATATTTTGGCGATAGTTCTGTCTAGAATGCTACGGAAAGTTCAAAATATCAACTCCTATTCAATGCAGAGCATCCTAACTTCGAGAACCCTAAACGTGAAATTTTTCGTTAAATTCAGTTACCAAATCGCAAAATCGCCAAGTTTGTAGCCAAGGCCAAACTTACAGGAAGTTAATGGAAATACCATTTAATTTTGCTTTGACTGTAAAACTATTTTCACTGCAACAGTACAATTCCTGCAGTGGGAAAGCTTTATCCCGTTGGAACATTGCTCCCCTCTTCTAAAATTGAACGTCCCGGGAAGTTTCCGTACATATCGTTTGATGATTTGGTGGGTCTACTGGTGTGAATCACTTTCGGTTTACTACTCAGCGCCTTCTGTATTCTCAAAACGACACATCGTTCAGTTGCTTGATTATGAGGTATGGGCCTTTCCAGTTTCGTTGTAACTTTGGACATTGACCTTTCCGTCACTTTGGCTTGTAAAACCACATACGATCACCTTCCTTTATATGATTTTCGTTATCTTTTCGTCGTGACGTGGCTTCATGTATTCGTTGAAAAGCTTAATCTTTTCTCTGGCGAACTCATGTATGCTTTTCAAACGTTCCTCTAAATCTCGTAGGTAGTCATTAGGCGTGAAAGACATATCGTATGTTTACCCGAACATAATATCACAGGGCAAGCGAACTGTTTGTCCAAACAACATTTCGGATGGTGTCCATCCCGTAGTTTCGCGCAGAACACTTCTATAGGAAAGCAGAAACGTTTTCTCGGAAATGAACAGAGATGGATGATTTAGGAAAGTCTTTTGACCATTCCATTGGATTTAGAATGCAAGGATTTTGTCCGAATTTTCTCTATTCCAAGCTATCTCCAAAGTTCAATGGAAAGAGCCGATTTGAAATAAGTACCTTGATCTCAATCATGAATCATAGAAACTCCATAACGTGATATCTAATCTTGCACAGGGATATTCGCAACAGTCGATACTTCTCATTCTGTATGGGAATAGCATCAGCCATCTTTTGAAATAGTTAATTTTTACAAAGATTTATGGGTTACCTTTATACAATGTCTAACAATAAGTATTTGGACACTTTCGAATTTCGACGTTTTGTCATATATCTAGATAAATTCTTTAAGAATCATCTTAAAACTTTGGGAGTATAAAGAACATATATGTTACACCTTAGATATTTCCGCAAAAGCTTTTCCTGAAGACGAAAAGGGGACCAGTAAAAAACTAAAAAAAAATCAAAATGTTTTGCCTCACCGTGTAAAAAGTAATATTTTAGATACATTTTGGTTGTATGTAGCACGTGATTATGAGGATTATTCTAATTATCTACATAAATATTTATGAGGCTACCACATATATTCATGGAGATATAATGGTTTCTTTAAAAAAATGCAAAAAAAAAAAAAAAAAAAAAGCCATTTTTTTAATTATAGCGTGTAGGGCACTAGACCCAGTGCAAAGCTATTTTTAGGAAACTTGGATTACTACATTAAACACAGCATACTGCAATCAGAATGCAAAAATGTTAAATATCTTACAAAAAATGAGTACTTATTAAAAATAATTTTTAACTACGCATGCGTAAGCTTTATGAAAATTTCACTTGCGTAATTTAATAGCCAAAAGTATTGAGCTACTTATATGCAAACCTCTAATAAATATCGTGTAAATTCAAACTGTTATCATTGCCCATTGCGCAGCAATAGTGCAACTTAAAACCCATCTAACCAACCAATCATCAAACAGTTATGAATTATAGAATGAACAGAATTCCAGTTCCTCTCAAAATAAATGCTAAACTATAAGGGGTTTTACTCACATTTTTATTTAGATTCAATCAATGCCCAATTGTAATACAGTATTCGCTGACTGTAAATAAATATTGATAAAGCCCCTTATCATCATCCTTTTATTTTGAGAGGAACTGAAATTCTGCTCATTCTATAACTCATAACTGTTTAAATTTGCACCATATTTGTTTGGGGTTTTCATATAAGTAGCTCAATACTTTTGGCTTATAAATTATTCAAATGAAATTTTTATAAAACTTGTGCATGCGTAGTTAAAAATTATTTAATAAAAGTTCTCATATTTCATAAGTATAACATTTTTGCATTCTGAGTGCAGTATGCTATGTCCAATGTAGTATGCCAAGTTTCCTAAAAATGGCTTTTAACTGGGTCTAATCAGCACTCTCTCTATACTTCGTAGGAATAGGAGAAGGTATTGGTCTAATACGTGTTGTAATTAAAAAAGCGGTAAACTCTTTTGTAAATTTTTAAATAAACCGGTATACCTCCATGAATATATGTGGTAGCCTCATAGAAATTTATACAGATAATTAGAAGATTCCTCATAAGCACATGCTACAGCCAAAACACAGTTCAAGCATTACTTTTTACAGGGTGATGCAAAATATTTTGATTTTTCTTTTCAACCACAAGAAAAAACTTTTGCTGAAATCCATGAGGTGTAACATGTTCTTTATACTCTCAAAAATTCAAGATAATTCCTCAAAAAATTTGCTATATATTTGACAAAACGTCGAAATTCGAAAGTGCCCAAATAGTTATTGGTAGATAATGTAAGTCTGGGGAAACGGTCCTAATATGTCCAAAGCTATTCTCTCAAAAATAGCGTCAACATTATAGCTCTTCCTATGTCCTTTAATTCGAGCTTTTGGTTCATTTCTTGCTCCACAAGCATGACATTCACCACACCAATTAACTTCCTCACTTCGAAGTCGATCCCATAAGAAGCGTTCTTAATTCTTGCTCAGTGTTTCCAAAACACCGAAGTGTCCTCCACGTGGGCTGCTATGTACTACATCTTTCAGGATGTTTTGTCCTGCTCTCAGATGAACTCATTCAACTTCATCTCTTTTCAGCTGATCATGTCCGGCTTACATCTCGTCTAGTCTGGCTTTCATCTCCTCTCTCCTTGTCTTGTCGGGCTTTCATCTCTTCTTGTTCGGTTCTCATCTCTTCTCGTTCGGTTCTCATCTCTTCTCGCTTGTCTTTCATCTCTTTTATCAATTCGACTTGTCCAGCTGCCAATTCATTTTGTCGGACTTTCAGTTCTTCTTATCCAGCTATCAATTCTTCTTGTTCGGCTTTCAGTTTGTTTTGTCCGGTTTGAATTTCCTTTCACAACAGATCTTCTCGGAATTTCATATTATCTCTCAGTTGATCTTGTCCAGCTTTCATCTCCTCTCAGCTCATCTATCTGTAAATCAAAGACTCGAATTTTTTTTTCCATTGGGTCAGGCATACTTACAGATACTGGAATTCCCCACACTGGGCGCCAAATTCTACGAAATACGTATCGTTTTTCTAGTGTGGAGAAAGTATTTCTTAAAGAAACAGGCATGTTCTAGTCGATGAATGCGCTTTCAGCGTAACTTTTCGAATCAGTGCAACAAAATTGATTTCAAGGAATATTCTCAAAAGAGTCTAATAAAACTGTCAATCCAACAAATATTCTCTAAGCAGTCCAATAAAGCTGTCGCTTGTATCAGAAAAGTAATTATTCGGCTAATGTTCTGAAAATAGTCCAAGAGAATAGTCAGTTGTTCCACAGGAATAAAGCAAACAGCGTCAAACACTCCCCAGAGTGTTTGACGCTGGTTCACGCTGGTCCATTTCGCTGGTCCACTAACAAAGATCATGCAAACGCTTAGAATAGCCTTCTGACAACACTGATCGCACTAACTACACTCTTCCTCGCAGAAGTCAACTTACTTTTGTTTATACCTTTTGGTGATGGGGTTTGGCGATAGTTCTGTCTAGAATCCCAAACAGGAAACAGAGAAATTGTAAGAGGTAGAGAGAAGCCTTCATTTTTTTTGAGTAGCTTTTACCATTAAAATACCAATACGCCGAGGTCTTAGTCTTGTTTAATCCACAGTCTTCTTTTATCATATAGATTTTTTTTTCAAAGTTCATGTTCAGGTAATTTTTTTTAAAGCTTAAAAAAAAAGTAATACTTAATTTTGAACTTGTTTTATAGCTCAATGTAATTAATTAGACAAGAAATGCATTACGCGCATTCGAGATTTTTTTTTTTTTTTAATTAGAAAAAATGAAATTTTAATGATGCAAATGTTATATATTTCTCTTACACATACTTTTCTGGGATACTTTCACAAATAAAATACTGCAGACCAGGGCATGAAGTATATTTTTCACATTGTTAAACATTTTTTAGAGTACGAGATGTCAGTATGTTATATATTATATATAACATTAATGTATCATATATATTGCTTAAGCTACAGAAAGATATTTAAACATGTTACTTTTTTATGATCATCTAAGACGATAGTCATTTAGTGAAATATTTGTTAACATTTTTTATATTTTTCACCTGCAACAAATTGTTTTCAATACGAAAATTGAAATTTTTATGTATCGTAGGCCTACTAAATAATTTTACAATTATATTCTAATGTTTTAGTTTTTCACATTTTGCTTTTATATCGTTTTATAATTCGTTCTAGATTTAAAATATTAATTTTAAGAAACTAGTATTTTTTTTTTTTTTTTTTTTTTTTTTTAATCATCTCCAAAAGTACTATTTTTAAGTGACTTTATTTTTGCATCTTTTAATAGCAGCTTAATATATATAACATCATGCTTTGATCTTAATTAGCACATTTCATTCAGTATTGTTTTTCCATTAAAAATTTATTATTACGAAACATACCTTTAAAGCATTTGAAAAATAAACTAGATTTATATTGCCAATACTATCTAAGGAAAATGCGCTACAAATATTCACACCTATATTTAGATATTACAAATTCTAAATATGTAAAATTTATGTACCAAATATTTAATGTTTTTTTTAATAAAATACTAACAATTATTAATAATTTTCATAATTAAGAATACCTTTTTTAATTTGAAAATTACTTTGTTTATCCCTAGGCCGCTTCCTTACTTAATAGAATCACATTAATTAGATATCTTCCCTGCGTAATAGTCTGCAGATCTGCTAAATCAATTTCACACCAGAAATTTTAATTATCAGACAAACTATATTTTACCGAGGTTTATTTATTTATTTATTTTTTTATTGAAGAAATATACTTTCATCAGAAAATAAAACTTTCTGGTGTAAAACCGATTTATTTGACCTGCGGATTATACGCCGGAACATACGATTTATAAATTAAAGTAATCCTACTGCATCAGCATTACGATCTTCTAATTTTGACCTTTGTTAAATTAATAAGGTTTAAAAAATTCATAAATGCACGACGATGCTATCTGAATCCTTCATAAGGAATATGCATAAATTTAATTGCTGAAATACAAGAAAAACGAGAACGGGATTTTGAACGGATGATCTTCTGCCCTCCGTTTGGGAATAGATAAAGAGCGTGGACAGTGAAAAATTTTACTATTGCTGACAGACAACATCTAACTTTCAGCCGATGATTAATGCTGTGCAGTGAAAACAAGAACAACAATAAAGCTTCTTTAACTGAAGCAAATACAAAAGGAATGTGTGTGTGATATCAAATTGTTCCATTTAAGGTGTAAACGATTCCGTGCGTAAAATTACGTTCATTTTTGTAAAAGTAAGAGCTTCATTCGAGATGTAATAACGTATTTCATAGAACTTTTATAATGTTTATGTAGATATTGATATTGCATGTACTCTTTTTTAGAAGGTTTTTAATTGAAATTGACTTGGTCATCGTGTCTTCGTGTCACGTTAGTAAACAAGGCGCCTTCATTTTAAAGTAAATATAAGCTACTCCGTTTGTCGCTCTTTGGCTCAGTTGGTAAGAGCGTCCAGTTAATAGCGCGGTGGTCGTGAGTTCGGTCCCCGGAAGGTCCAGCGTGTTAATTTTTGCAGATAATTAGTAGAAAATGTGTCAATTGATACAAGAAAATTTTTCGTTGCTTACACTAAGAATTTTTTGAGGAGATTTTTTTTAGGAAGCTTTTTTTTTTTTTTTTAATATTGGAAAGCACAAAACATATTAGATATTAAAAAAGCACAAAATAAAATGTTTTAAGTAAAAAATACAAAAAAAAAAATAAAAAAATAAATATTTTTAGAAGCTTTATGTATATATATATGTATATATATATTATATATTACTATTATATTACTATTATACGAAATTGGATTTGTCATCAGCTTTTTGGCACGTTAAAAAACCAAGACGCTTCCATTATATATATATTTAAAAAAAATAAAAGTAAGCAACTCATTGTATCTCCTAATGGATCAGCGTGTTACAGCGTTATGTTGATAACGCGAGAGTCGTTTGTTCGATTCTCGCCGGGGCCGGGCCAAGGTGTTCTTTTTTTGCAAATAATTAATAGAAAAGTGCCAATTGATAAAAGAAAATATTTCGTTGTGTACACAGTATCCTAATAATTTTCAAGAGTTTTTTAAACGGCTTTTTATCTAATTACAAAAAAGCACAAAATAAAAATGTAAATAAAATTAAATAAATTTTTTAGAAGCTTTTTATATCAAATTGACTTTGTCATCGTGTCACGCTAGTAAACAATTAAAGTAAATATAAGCCATTCCGTTTGTGGCTCCGTTGCTCAGTTGGTTAGAGCGTGACGTTAATAAAGCGGTGGTCGAGAGTTTGGTCTTCGGAAGGTCCGGCGTGTTAGTTTTTGAGGATACTTAGTAGAAAAGGTGTCGATAAAAGAAAATTTTTCGTTGACTACACAATATCTTAAGAATTTTCGAAGAGTTTTTTTAAGAAGTTTTTTTTTTTTTTTTTTTTTTTTTAGATATTAGAAAACACAAAATATTTTAGATATTGAAAAAGCTCAAAATAAAAAGTTTCAAGTACAAAATACATAAATAAATATTTTTAGAAGTTTTATATATATATTATATATTATTATATGAAGTTGAATTTGTCATCGCGTTTTCTGTCACGCTAAAGAAAAAAAAAAAAAAAAAAAAAGACACTTCCACTTAAAAAAAAAAAAAAAAAAAAATTCATTGCAATTCATAAGCAATTCATTGTATCTCTATCTCTTAATGGCTCAGTTGGCTAGAGCGTCATGTTAAATTTTCAAATAATTAATGGAAAAGGTGTCAGTTGATAAAAGGAAATATTTCGCTGTGTACACACTATCCTAATAATTTTTGAAGATTTTTTTAAATAGCTTTTTATCTAGTTGCTAAAAAGCACAAAATAAAAATTTAAATAAAAATAAATAAATAATTTTTTAGAAGCTTTTTATTGAAATTGGGTTTCGTTATCGCGTCTTCATGTCACGCTATTAAATAAGGCACCTCAACTTTAAAATAAATGTCAGCAGTCCTTATAGTCGCTCGTTGGCTCAGTTGGTTAGAGCGTCAATTGCTAATACGATGGTGGTGAGTTCCATCCCTGAAGGATCAATGTGTTAAACTTTGCAGGTAATTAATAGAAAATGTGTCAACTGATAAAAGAAAATTTTTTATTGTCTACACAAGTATTCTAAAAATTTTTGAAGAGTTTTTTTACGAAGCCTTTCTTTATATACTGAAAAGCGTAAAAGAAAAAAGAAAATCTTTCATTGACTACAAAGTGTCCAAAGGAATTTTGATAATTTTTTAAATAATCTTTTTTTATTTTTTAAGTTACTAAACGCATAAAATAAAAATCCAGTAAAATTACAAATAAAAAAAAATAATTAATTAATAATAAATAAATAAATAAAATAACACTGAAAGTCTTTTATTATTGTGGAGCCCTAAAAAGCCTAAAATAAAAATTTATTCTTGCAGAGACATGCTATAAAATCACAAAAGTTTCAACAACAAGAAATTAAAAATATATATATATATAAATATTTCACTTTTGCAAAACATGAAAAATTTTAAATATTCTAAATACTTTAAAAACCATTCGAGAACAATATTCCTTTTGTATAAGTATTTGTTAGATTTTTCTAGAATGTTCTATGATTTTTCTCGACAGATCTTAGACTTTTGGTTCATGCTGATAACGCGATGGTCCCGGATTCGGTCCTCTAAAGACGATATAGTACTTTTTTTGCAGATAAATAATCGAATTGATAGACGAAAATCTTCCGTTGTCTACAAACTATCCTAAGAAATTTTAATTAGTTTTTTTAAAAGAAGCTTTTGCATTTTTTGTAACTAAAAAGCACAAAATAAAATTTAAGTAAAAAATCATTTTTAAAGTTAGAAGCTTTTTATTGTGAAGCCCTAAAAAGCATAAAATAAAATTTATTCTGGCAAAGGCATGCTACAAAGAAATGAAAGTTTCAACTCTAAGAAAATTTTAGAGAAAAATATAGGTACTTTCCTTTTGCAAGAGATGAAAATTTTTTAATGTTCAAAATATTTTTAAAAGCTTTCGAGACATTCGAAATTTCTGGCCTAACGAATGACTATACAGAAACTAATAACTAAGGATATTGGTCTCGAAAGCTTTTTAAAATATTTTGAACATTAAAAAATTTTCATCTCTTGCAAAAGGAAAGTACCTATATTTTTCTCTAAAATTTTCTTAGAGTTGAAACTTTCATTTCTTTGTAGCATGCCTTTGCCAGAATAAATTTTATTTTATGCTTTTTAGGGCTTCACAATAAAAAGCTTCTAACTTTAAAAATGATTTTTTACTTAAATTTTATTTTTCTTTTCACCTTTTTTTTTTATTTATTTGAAAGATTTTAATGATCACTTATTTAATTTATGAATCGATAAACTTTATAGTTGATGCTTTATAGTCTACTAACTGTAAACAATAGTGAGTTGAAATGTGGTTTGATCTTGTGTTGTCAAAAGGATTAATAATTATAGTAATGGAGCCGTATCGACTAATAAAAACGTAATGAATATGAAAAAAAAAAAAAAAAAAAAAAAAAAAAAAACTAAACATCAAATTTAATTAAAATAAAAGCTGAAAAAGAAAAAGAACACACACACACATATATATATATATATATATATATATATTTAAATTAAATTACACTGCATTAGTAATTTAATCCACAGTAATCCCCTATAATAACAACATAGATAGTTTTGCTGTATGTTTGTAAATAGAATATTCTTTATTACGAAATTAAACTTCAGCGTATTTTTGATAGGAAATCTGTGAAAATGAGATTTAGTGAATCTGATTCTTTACAACGTTGGCAGATAAGCGTCATGAGCAAATTAAATTCCTATTAACAGTATGATACCAGACAGAATGGATAACCGACATCAGATTAACATATCAAAGTGACATGTTTCACGACAAACTTTATACGCAACTACAAGTACTCACAGAGACGATAGCAAGGTTAACCGAGGAATAAGAACGCAGTGTCATACGGATAAAATAATTTATATAGTGATTCCAGCATCCTTTTCCCAAGAAAATGGGAATGTCTTTGAATAAAATATTTAGCAGAAATTAGGAATAGTGTTACCTAAAATAATTTAAACATATATCTACTATTAGAATATTTCACCCAACACATCCAGTGCATCCAAATTTTTTTCAAAATCCCTAATTAACTTTTTAGTTTTCTGTTTTAACTTTTCTTTTTTTCATAAAATACCTCAACTCCTGTGAAAACCAAAATAATATTGATGCTGGTAAATGCGTGCAGAACGAGGGGAAAAAACTAAAGACCCTATTGTATTTATAAAGTTACATAAAATTTCCTTATCTTTCATTTATAGTTTCATAAACGTACAGTTTTCTACGGGAAATTGATATTTAAATGGTTTCGTTAAAAATAATAAGACATCAGATTATCATTAAAGTCGTTTTAAAGAAACCTACTCCCTCCGTTTTTTTGTATTTGAGTTCATATGGTAGCCGGATTGTTAGTGCTCTGGCCTTCAGTTGATAAGAGCCGGGTTCGAATCCCGGTTTAAGCATGGATGTCCGTAGTAGTTCGGAATGAACTTTAATCAGTAGATCCCAGTCTAATGAGACTTAATGTTTAAAAAGTATCCCTAGAGTGACAGACTCAACCCAAACCCTTTGCATTTGATTTATATTTGCTTTAGCCAATCAATGGGCATAATCTGTTTTATTCATTTATTATTTTGGCAATAAGGTATCTACTTACGAAAAAATGGCTAATCAGATGTAATCACATGGTTAGATGCCTGACGTTCCTACATGCCAAGATTTACTGAGAGCTTTCATTTTAAAATGTGAGAACTGTTGAAGTCCAACTATTTAATTATATGATTATTTCTTTCGTGTTCACAGTCCGTTAATAATTGGTTCCAATTAATATATCTATTTCACCTTTCACTGCGAATTCAACCGAGAAATCTAAATGTTTAGATTTCATTAGTTGTCGTGGCGCCGCAAATCTGATATCTGATATGCAGGAAATCACCATTGCTTCAGTTTCAGCATTGCAAATTGAGTCTTTCCCACTTGTAAGTTTTACCACAACTCTATTTATTTTTTCTTTTGGATGTTGGAAAAAGGAAATGTAACAAAATCAAATAATGTGGATAGTTGGTTTTACATGTATAATTTAAGTTTACCAAAAATAGTTGAACTAAAATAAGCATCACGATAAAAATAAAATTTATTCTCAGTGCCTGAGTTACAGAAATATAAAATTGAATATGAAAACATCCGAAATGCATTAGCTGCAAAATGAGGCATAAGGTGGAGGGGGGGGGGGGATAGTAGTCCGTTCCTTCCTATTGGTATTTTTGTTGCTTCGTAATAAAAGGTTATCTCCTTAAAAAATGAAGTTTTTTGAATTCTGCTTTTTAAATCGCACTCTTTGTGCATGTCACCTTTTATCTTAGGAAGAAATTTTTGTTTAAAAAGTAATTTTAAACATTTCTTTTCAAGACAGAAAATTAGAACGTTGAGTTTGCTTAGTGAAATAACATTTACATTTATTTTTTTATAAAATAATTTTAAAATATTTGAGGTTAAATTATGGTTAAAGCTGACGATATAAATAAATAAAAAGAAGGTAAAGTAGTAAATAAACAAACAAAAGAAAAAACAAAAAATGATAACAAATTAATGAACAAAAAAATCTTCCTTCGTTTGGTCTATCCAATCAAACTTTAACATTCAAACATTCATATAGCAGACATACATACAAGTTGATAATTTTTTGTTACTTTTTTGGGAGAGTCAGGACACAGGTAAAGAACTATTTTTGTATCTGAACATACAGATAAATTTCCTTTTATTGGTGGCTAAGTAAATAAAGTCCTTTGTTTTTAGTGGCTAAACACACAGATAAAGTTCCTTTTATTGGTGGCTAAGTAAGTAAAGTCCTTTGTTTTTAATGGCTAAACACACAAGGAAAGCCCATTTTAAATATTAATATCTTATTCTCTATAACAGTTTTAAATAGTCGTGGTTCTTGGCCTTCTATCTTTCTTTTCTGGAAGTTTCAATGCAGTGTTGCCAAATTTAGGGACTTTTTTATTCAATATCTACCAGTAAAATTTTAATTGTAACGCTTGTCTAATTACTTCGAAGGTTAATCATTTATTACGTATATCGAATATCACTCCTAAAAATTATTGGTAATTATTTCATAAAAAAATACCTAAAATTGGCAACATAGTTGCAACGCCATCTGTATGGGACAGCACGCGTTAGGACTTCTTACAGGAGTTCTAGCACTCATTATGTCAATACTTACATTTGACACAAAGAGTGCTAGAGCTCCTGTAATAGAAGTCCTAACGCGTGCTGTCCCAAACACATGGTGTTGCAACAATGTTGCCAATTTTAGGGACTTTTTTATTCATTTTTAGGAGTGATATTTGATTTACATAATAGACAATTAATCTTATATTTTCAGTAAGCCATGTGACCACACTGGGACAAGTACAAACATTCTGGTTACCCTTGAGCAAGGTTCCTGAGGTAAATGTAAGCTCGGGTGACAAGCCTTAAAGCTTAAAAATGAACAAATATTATATAACCCTCGACGATAGGTTTAATGCCCTAACCCTCCCTCCATGTCTTTTTCTTGTCAATTTTATCCTTTTATTCCTTCTGGTGTTAACCTTTTTTTTTTTTTTTTTTTTTTGATACTTGACATTGTGACTATGGAATTTTGGCTCTTTTTTGCCGTATTTCTATGGGTTTTTAGCTTTTCTTCCCATGTATTTTACATTCTAAAGTGCTCTGTCAGATAAGCTATGTTTTTAAATTTTTAAAACTGTCACTGTATCATATTTGTTTAGTTTTCTTATCGCTAAAAGTAACAAAGAAAGTTTATTTATTTATTTATTTATTTTTTTTATTAAAATCACAATCAACTGATTGGAAGAAAATCATATTTAATGAAATTTTTATTTTTCCGACTGAGTGAAAATAATGCCTGGACCGGGAGTTGAACCCCTGATCTTTGACTTACAAGATCAAGGCTCTACCAATTCAGCATTACTCACTCAGACAACCTTTTGGCAGAAACATCTGGTCTATCATTTAGATAGCTCAACAGAAATAAGCCGCAGGTAAAGGAAAACACCATTAAATAATGGGAGAAAGAAATACAATTTTTTTTATTAAAATCACAATCTACTGATTGGAAGAAAATCATATTTAATGAAATATTTATTTTTCCGACTGAGAGAAAATAACGCCTGGACCGGGAGTCGAACCCCGGATCTTTGACTTACAAGGTCAAGGCTCTTGGAAGAAAATCATATTTAATGAAATTTTTATTTTTCCGACTGAGTGAAAATAATGCCTGGACCGGGAGTCGAACCCCGGATCTTTGACTTACAAGGTCAAGGCTCTCCAATTGAGCTATCCAAGCCGACAACCGGTCAACATTACTCACTCAGACAACCTTGAGCCAACCAAGAGCCTTGACCTTGTAAGTCAAAGATCCGGGGTTCGACTCCCGGTCCAGGCATTATTTTCACTCAGTCGGAAAAATAAAAATTTCATTAAATATGATTTTCTTCCAATCAATTGATTGTGATTTTAATTAAAAAAAAATTGTATTTCTTTCTCCCATTATTTAAAGTGTTTTCGTTTACCTGCGGCTTATTTCTGTTGAGCTATCTAAATGATAGACCAGATGTTTCTGCCAAAAGGTTGTCTGAGTGAGTAATGCTGACCGGTTGTCGGCCTGGATAGCTCAATTGGTAGAGTAAGTCAAAGATCCGGGGTTCAACTCCCGGTCCATGCATTATTTTCACTCAGGCGGAAAAATAAAAATTTCATTAAAAGAAAGTTTAAACAAACAGATATAATGCCCATGAGGTCCAAATACAGTTCATCGGTTAAGTTTTATGCGAAGACTGCATTTAGCCAACTTCACCCTACATCGAACTTTCTGATTTCTTAAAAGTAAATAAATAAACAAGACTATGGATGAAATTCTGTCTATGACAGAATTTAATTTAGTACGACAGGACTAATGATATTTGTGTTTTAACACCCTTAAACAAGAAAAAAAAAAAAAAAAAGTAATAGAGGGCGTTCAGTAAAATTCCTAAACACATATTCAAATAGTATATTGATTTTTAATTCCAAATAAATTATTGGAATTTGAATGCATTGATTGTATAGTATCTTTCCATAATTGCTTAATACTTATTTACGAAATATTTTAATTTTTAAAATAATCTTAAAAACAATTTCGCATTTATTGTTAATAATTAACAGTGTCAATTTCTACAGAACAAAACATAATATTAATATATATATATATATATATATCAAAGCAGTCTTTGGGTCTGCCGATAGAAGTGGAAACTAAGTAACTTGTGAATTGTATCGTCGAGCTATTAGATTATTATTTTCGAATTATTTTTGGTTTGTAAAGAAGTGTTTATGATCTGTATTATATGATTCGGCACAATATTTGTAGCTACCCAAATTAAATGAACTAAGCCCTATATTAGGTAAAAATATTGATTACTTATGAAATTATTTTAATTAGTAGCTGAGATACAAAAGAAAACCGATTCAGGACACCTCAAAACGTGTAAATCAGGTGAAATCTCGAATTCCACTTTCGATAATATAAAATAACTTTAAAATATCTTTCGAATGATGTATTAAAAATAATTTAATCATAATTAGAATTTGAAATATTGGAATTTTAAAATATTATAACGCCATCTGGCGGTAGAAATTTCTGTAATCTACTGTTCGATACCAAATCAACAAAGCTTTCTAATGATGTATTACTTATGAAATTATTTTAATTAGTAGCTGAGATACAAAAGAAAACACATTCAGGATTCCTCAAAACGTGTAAATCAGGTGAAATCTCGAATTTCACTTTCGATAACATAAAAGAACTTTAAAATATCTTTCGAATGATGTATTAAAAATAGTTTAAATCATAATTAAAAATTGAAATTTTGAAATTTTAAAGTATTACAGCGCCATCTGGCGGTAGAAATTTCTGTAAGCTACTGTTCGATTCCAACTCAATAAAGCTTTCAAATAATGCATTACTTATGAAATTATTTTAATTAGTAGCTGAGATACAAAAGAAAACCCATTCAGGACATCTCAAAACGTGTAAATCAGCTGAAATCTCGAATTCCACTTTCGATAATATAAAAGTACTTTCAAATATCTTTCGAATGATGTATTAAAAATAATTTAATCATAATTAGAAATTCAAATACGCGTATTAGAATAAAATTTAATTTGCAATTAAAATGTAAATTTTTTCCAAAATCGATGAAATTTGAACTGCAACTATCCCGTGTGCTGTTAATGGCGCACAGTAAGTTTCAAAGAATTTAGACGAAATTTGAAGCATTTTGAAATTTGCAATTTTTATTCCTAGTAGAAAACCACGTGATGTCAATTGGCAAAAAATATGTTTCTTCCCGATCAGATTCTATGTGACTGGGTTGTCATGGTAACGAACGCCTGCAGAATTTCATTCAAAGCGTTAGCTGACGATGACGCGAGTTTCAGGATTTTTGTTCACCCAAAAGTCCTCAACGCGCCTAAAGAAGTTTTCACTTCAAAAATTATAAACTAATTATTCAATACTTAAATTATACTCAAAATTCCTCTCAGATTAATTAATATAATCCTTTGACATTCAGCCAAGACCCGTTGGCTATGTGGTCAGAGAACAGAACTACGAACCCAAAGACTGTGAGTTCGATCCTCACTGATGGCAGGTTAAAAAAAAAAAAAAAAAATGTATATATATATATAAATGTTTTTACGGATTTCACAAAATATTTTAAGATAGAGTTGGTTTAAATTAGAGGATATTAAATAGTAAAATTAGAGAGAGAATATTAGAGCATTAGAGTAAGAGAGAAAATAGAGATAGAGTAAGAATATTAGAGAATTAAATAATAAAACTGGATATTAGCAGGCATTTTTGAAGTGGAACACTATAAATTGGTAACTACGCAAAATAGCAGATTGAAAGAAATAGTCTTGTCGTACTAAAAATACTTGAAAACACTAATCTAAATATTCAGAAATATTTCGCCAAGATTCGTTGGCTGTGTGGTCAGAGTACAGAGCTACGCACCCGAAGGTTGTGCGTTCGATCCTCACCGATGGAAAGAGAAAACAATACATATAGAGGTTTTTACGGATTTCACAACAAATTTCAAGATAGAGAAAGAAATTAAATGGTAGAACTGGATATTGGAAGGAATTTTCGAAGTTGAACACTGTAAATTGGTAATGACGCAAAATACCAGATTGAAAGAAATAGTCCTGTCGTACTAATAAAAAGACATGTTAATTATAATTAACATTTCGAAACATGTACGAAAAATGAAAAAAAGAATATTTAAAAATTTGTGTTTTTCATTCAAATAATGGAATATTAGTAAAGAAATGTATCGTTAAATTATTTATGAAAATTTTTTTCGGTATGAATTCCACAAACTTCTAGATGTAGAAAAAACTGCTACATTTAATCACTCTCACTGGAAATTAAAATCTCGAAAATCGTAAGCAAGATTAAAATCAAAAAACGAATTTACAATGGTATTTTAAAAACAGCAACTACAACTTCACCATTCAAAAATACGCGGCGAAATAACGTGCTGTTAGTAAAATCATATTCCCACCACTAAAAAAGTGTTAGTTCAAATTGTGACTATAAATATCGACTTGCACCAGATTACATAGGTGTTTTCGAAGTGGAACACTATAAATTGGTAGCAATGCAAAATTCCAGATTTAAAGAAATAGTTCTATCGTACTGATAAATAAATAAAAAGTAGAACGTTGCACTTTTATACATTAAACTTCACACTGTCCATTATGAAGTGCTCGCAGTGTTCATAGATTTTTACTTGCATGTTATTATATCATCGCCGGTATTTTTAGAGAGCCATTTTTTGAATAATATTATAACATTAAAGCAGGGGTGTTTGCTTTCCGGGTTTTTTATTTTATTTTCCACCAATAATTACGAACTGTATTTTTGGTCATATTTAATAGCTAAACTTTACTAGAAAACTGTCAGTAATATCACTGTTAAAAAATTTTGGTAACAAATTCCGGGGACACAAACACCCCTGTTATAGCCTTCAAGATTTTTTTTTTCTTTTTATGAAAATACTGATGACGATATAATGGAATTCCTGTAAATTTGTAGGAACACTGTGAACCTTGATTGTACATAAATATTTAAATTTTGTACAGACAATAAATTACTAAAGAATAATTTTTCATTGGCATCAGTTTAATTCTTATGTTGAAAAACACTCTAATAAATTATCTATTGATAATCAATTTGATAATCAATTACATTTGTATGAATCACTTAAAACATAAAGTTTTAAACAGTACATTTTATAATTGGAAAAAAGGAGTAAAATAATAATAGTAATAATAATAATAATAATAATAATAAGTTTTTTTTTTTTTTTTTTTTTTTTTTGTAGTTATGTGCGTATCTTATGTGCGTTATATTTATAAATATATATATATATATATATATATATATATATATATATATATATATATAATTAAAATTAAATAAAATTGAAATAAAAAAGGTGGAGGATGAGTGGCGTTGTTTGTCTTGGCTGGTTGGGTGGGTTGCTGAAACTGTATCAAAAAAAAGGAGGCAGAAAGGAAAATTGCATTTGCTGTGTATTTCATCATTTTTTTCCCACCTTGCTTATCATGCTGCTTGGTTACGGATAATCCTATACTTATTCCAAGTATCTGTAGTATTTTATGATTATGATCTGTTATCATTAAGTATAGCTGTACATAATGGAGAATATTTTAAAATGTAATATAAATGTTCGATTCAATTTAAGTAAAATTAAATTATAAATATCAATAATTATTTTAAATCATACTAAATATGATTGCTTTAGTTCACATAAAGTTGGTTAATAAACATCAATAATATATATATATATATATATATATATATATTCACATATTAATAAAAGAAAAATTTCATATTAACTTTTTCTTTCTTATCGTATGGTCTTGTAGGTTTTGGGGAAAGTTGGGCGCCCCTAAAACTTGTTTAATCCGCTTCACCCGTCTTAAGAGGAGTGTCAGGAGTTTATTTTTCTTAGTAAACATACTCATACTTGCCAACCTAACCCGGAAGATTGTTAGTCCCGCCCCTTTCCGTCTATTTTTTCATGCCAGTTTTTTTAGAGTATTTTTCTTGTTATATAATCGTAAATATATGTTAGAAGAGAATTACTCTAAAATTTAAGTGGTGCAGAAAAGGGGGGCGGGAACTAACAATTTCCCGGGTTAGGATGGCAAGTATGCATACTCTTACGTGATTCGAAGATTTCGTGTACAGGACTGCGATTAAAAAAAAAAAAACAAACATATGAAGCAAAGTAGAAAAAAAAAAAAAAATCCAAGCTTGAGTTGCATTATTTTATTTATTCTGAATTAGGTTTGTACATTGCCTGGAAGCTATTTCCACGTGATTTTTTATTGTTAAGATTCATACATGTTACTGTGTTAGTATGCTTCTTTTTCAATTCACTTTAATATAAAGTATGTCTTAGAAGAAATTATTTATTACCAAAAGACTTTCAGTCAAATTTAATAAAATTGACATGGCAGATTTATCAAAAAATAATTACCCAAATTATTTATTTACATGAGTGCAAAAAACACTTTTGATTGTCAATTCAATCAATAACTGTAATTTTCCTTTTACCTTTAACATGAGAAATTAAAAAAGAAAATTATAACGATTTTCCGATATATGGAAAAAGTTTCAATTTCCATATTTTTAGAATTCGTAAACAATTACAATGCGTGATAAATTTTACGCTGATAGCGTACTTGCCAACCTATCCCGGAAGATTGTTAATTCCCGCTCCTTTTAGTACACCACTTTATTTTTAGAGTAATTCTCTTCCAATATATATTTACTGTTAAATAAGAAGAAAAGTACTTTAAAAAAAGACTGGTGTGAAAAAATAGGCGGAAAGGGGCGGGACTAACAATCTTCCGGGTTTGGTTGGCAAGTATGTGATAGCATACATAGATTGATTGTGTCCAGTGTTGCCAGACTAAGGGAATTTTTATTCAATATCCACCACTAAATTTTAATCGTAACGGTTGGAATTTAGTGGTAGGTATTGAAGAAAAAATTCCCGCGATCTGGCAGCACTGATTGTGGCCTGTGGGGAAACTGAGGGATTTAAAAATGACTTTTGGCTTATAATTTTTAAAAATCCTTCTTCAATATAGGGGAAAAAAATATTTTTTTAATAGTGGTGACTGTTAGCCTCTGTTAGGTTCTCAGTCACCACAATTTTCTAATAATAATCGTTAGCCTATTCAAGTTTCGCAGGAATCCACCGTTTTGTAAATTCTCTTCCACTATTATTTAAACAGGGATGAAAGTGGTTATCGTTATCGGCACCACTATTTTTATTTAGAAAAGATGAGCGTATTTTTACTCTAATATCCTTTGATTAAATAGGATACAGATTATTGTAAAAAAAATCTGGTGGAAGAGTTCCGCCGAAAGTCGGAAAACTTTCATCCCTGTTTAAAACAGAAAAATTCAATTTTACTTATAACATTAATTCATGAAAAAAAAAAAAAAAAAAAAAAATTGCATTTAAATGATATTGATATATATAAACAGAAGAAGAACTTTATAAGCTCTATAATAAAAACACAGAATTTCTGTCATAAAAAAGTGAAAAAGTATTGTTAAAAAATACTGGTGGTAGTGCGCCTTAATTTTAATCAAGCTGCAGTTCTTCACTTGCTAAATTATAATTTAAATATAATAAACAGTTATGAATATCTTTATACTTTTCTTTTTAAAAGTCTAACCAGAAAATATTTATTTCTATTAAGCAAATTTGCATTTTTATCTAAAAGAGAATCTAATCACTGAAGAAAATCGGCACTCAGATTCCAACTTGTTGTTTAAAAGACTGTGATCTGTGTGAAGACTGGTTTATGCCGGCGTGTTGTTTAAAAGGCAAGCAGACACATGTCAATCGTCTGAATATGTTAATTAGAATTAATCTGCCTACAGTGAAGTGAAAATTCGTGGCTTGTGGGAAAGCAAAATATTGAATAAGTGTACAAATGTAAGAATATATCCAAATAATTCTCGCGGTGCAATCTTAAATAAAACTAATGTGGTAAATTGTTTTCTGCAAATACTTCGATATTCACTGTAAAAAACATCTGTTAAAAGAGGGGGGGGGGAAAGAAAATAGAAAATTTTTGTGAAAATATGTTATCTAAAATTACAGAAATTTAGTTTAAAATTGCATCTCATCCATCAAAAGAAACATTTTTTCTGTAGTTTTAGAAACATACTTGCCAACATCCTAATTAATATTCCGAAATATTGTTTGTCTCACCCTTTTTTTCACGCCAGTAAATTTTTAGAGTAGGTAATATTCTTCAAATTCAGTTACGATTAAATAAAAAGTAAAATACTCTAAAAAGATACTGGTGGAAAAAAGAAGGCGGAGCTAACAATACTACGTAATATTAATTAGTATGTAGAAAACATATTTCTGTAGTTTTAGAAAACGTTTGACACACATTTCTTCTGGTGTGTGCATATTTTTTCTGTTTTGTATGCGGAACATTGGTATCAAAGCAGGATTGAGAAATGCTAAGTAGCAGATCAAATTGTGCTTCCGTGGAGGAGAGGGTAATATCGTCACCTACATTTCAATGAACTGTAGTCTCGTTTGATCCTATGGCTGGTAGAACTGGAGAATTTATGCATTAATACGCACACATGAAATTTGTCGTACGTTTTTAGCATATTAATTAAAGGAGTAGAGAATTGAGTATAGTAAACGTGAATTTGAGAGGGGGAAAAAAAAAATGTTATTCTCTTGTGATGTCAAGGAATTATTAAAAAATATCTTTATTTTTATGCACTTTTTCGTTTTATACACGTAATCTTTTGTATTAAAAAGTCTTCTAGAAGAAAGTTCTTAAATCTGCCATTCCTAGAAAATCAAATAAGACCATAGACGTAGTAATTTTTATAGATGTAGAATTCCTATACTCCCGACTACATATTTATCATTCTAAGAGGCAAAAGCCATAAGAGTGGTAGAAATACTTATTAAGAAAATGAATGGTAGATCAAAATCTTATACTATTGAACATATGCGCAAATGAAAAAAAAAAAAAAAAAAAAAAAAGAAAGAAAGAAAGAAAAGAAAAAAAAAGAAAAAAAAAAATTATTAAAGAAAGTTCTAATTTTTTTTAACATCAAATTCCTCTTATATATTTATTTGTTTTATTTATTTATTTATTGGAAATTACGTCAGCTTTAATTTAAAGATATACTTTTAAAATAAAACATAATTATTTCAAAAAGAAAAAATGAGGATATATTACTGCTTTCTACATACATTAAAAAAAAAAAAAATGTAATATTTAGAAAAAATTTCGATTTCGGGTTTTTAAGGAATTTACACGTTTTGAGAATTCCTGAACATGATTTGAGTGTTTTTAGAAAGCTGAATTAGCTTCGATAATAAGCTTTCTGAATTAGCAAAACTGTGCGAACACTGTACCTCATAAACAAATGGACTTAACTAAATTTAGTGTTTGGTTTGAATAGCTGTTGAATAGCTGCTGATTAGCTTTTGGGTTATATCGTGGCGCTGCTACGTTGAAATTTCGTATAATTTCAGGGAAGGCTCAGTATCTACAATGGATCAAATTCAGTATAAGAGATATATATTATGTAAAACTCGGTTGATAGCAATGCTATGTTGCAATTTAATACCATTTTGGGGAAGACTATATCTAAGCTTCTGTAGTGTATAAATGTTCAAAACTCGGCATGTAAGATGGATATTAGGTAAAACTATGCTGATTCATTAAAGATGAATACCGGACGACAGGTGACGTTGCAATTCTAGAATAGTTTTGGTTTACAGAAAGCTAAAACTCAGCTTCTGTGTGCTATACAAATGTACCAAACTTGATATGTGATATAAATGTATATATACAATCACAAATTATTCTTGTTGAATTTGCATGTATATAGGCTAAAAAGTGGCACTACGAATACTTTACGTTTTCTCAGATCGCTATATCTCAGCATCTATTAGTGAAAATTGCATATGTAAAATGTAATTGTGAGTAATATATTGATTAAATTTTTGTTCATGTCTGCCGGTAAATGCGTTGTTATATAAAAGGAAGCAGAAGAAAGTATTGGATTCGTGAAAATTTTTGACTTCCTGTTTTCGATGAATTTACACATTTTGAGATGCCCTAAACATGGTTCACTTATTTCTAGAAAATGACTATATTTTTTTGTGTGTATATGATGTGTTAGCAGAATTTTTCATCTCATGAACCAATAGACGAAAGTTCAGTATCAGAACACTGGCGTAGAACTCATACAACTATGAATGAAACAAAGTTTTCTACTTCTTAAATCAACGATATTATAGGTAGAGAAATTTCTTAAACAAATACCGGTATGAATTCTGCGCCACTGTTCCATCCCTGTATATCTGAAGTACCCATTACGTAAATATCTTTTAATAGGGTACATAACAGTGTGATTTTATGTTTAATTACAATTAATTGGAATTAATCTGCCTCCAGACAGAGAAGTGGAAATTATGTGAAAGTAATATAATTTAATAAGCGTACAAAAGTAGGAAAATATCCGAATAAATTTCGCTAAGCAATCTTAAATAAATCTAGTGTAGTAATTTTTTTTTTTCTGAAAAATTTTGGATTTTGTTATTTGAAGCTTTAAATCTGATGTTTAAATAATATGCGAAATACGCATTATGCGAATGTAGTTTGAATAGAGTAAATGGCAATCTAATTTTCTGTCAAGTGACAGTCTCATATTTGCAAACCTAACACGGAAGATTGTTAGTCCCACCCCTTTCCGCTTATCTTTTGACACCAGTCATTTTTTACAGTACTTTTCTTCTTATTTAATCGTAAATATATTTGAAGAGAATTACTCTAAGAATTAAGTGTTGTACAAAAAGGGGCGGGAACTAACAATATTCCGTGTTAGGTTGGCAAGTATACAGTCTACTTTTGATTTCATTATTGTAATTTGCAAATAAGGTTTATATATATATATATATATATATATATATACAGTGAAACATCTCAAGTTGGACACCCTTATAAGTTGGACACCCCTCTAATTTGGACGCTTTTTCTCGGAACGGAATGTATCCATTAACATTATGTCTAACCCCTATAAGTTGGACACCTCTCTAAGTTGGACACTTTTTCTTGGAACCGTAGGTGTCCAACTTAGAGAGGTTTTACTGTATATATATTCGGTATATTTGAGACCTGGATGATCAACATCCCAAGTTTTTATTTATGTATATATTTATTTGGTTACTCAATAATAATTTAAACAGAAATTCAATGCAAAATTGAAAATATATTATAAGAGTATTATATATCGAAATAATTTTTCGCATGATATGCAGAATAAGTAAAAAAGTAAATAATATATTTGAATATAGGTATTACTTTTATGTAGAATTCACACACACACACATATATATATATAAATGTAGAAAATCTTTCTTGTTTAACTGCTTTAATTACTATTTTCCATGTAGTTTTTAAAAATTATTTTCTAACTTATTAGTAAAGGATAATATGCACACAAATATAAAGTAAGGTACACTGTCAAAAACTTGACCAGAAAAAATACTGAAAAATATTTATTTTAAGTTTTATGTTCAGTCCGAAAAAAAAAAAGAAGAGAAAACGTCACCCTCGATTAATTTTGCCGGAAATCATTATATAAACATAGCTGCCAATTTGTACTTTTTTTGTTACCGGGAATTTTCAATTGAAATTTATAATAAGTTTTTAGCAGTTTTCTGTGATTAAACACGATAAACTTTTTTGCAAAAGAATATTAGTGTTAAAAAACCGTACAAGTCGGCACTTATGTATAAATATAAATATGCCACAGTTGCCGATCGATTGGTAATACCTTAGTTGCCGTTGTCAACATTTTAATTTATTCCAGAGCATTTTTAGCCCCACCTTTATTTCGCATCAATTTATTTATAGAATAATTTTCTGCAGTATATAACTACGATAAATTAAGAAAAAAATTCTCTTAAAAAGTAAGTGGTATGAAATAGGGGCGGGGCTAAGAATGCTCCGGAATACCGGGTGTCCCATAAGTCTGTAGACATTTTAAAAATTCACAACTATTGTATGAATTGATAGAATTGAACGCGGTTTGCGAAGAAATCATTTTTGTGAAGGAGGATATTTTTTGGTAAAGAAAAAATAATAATCGATAGAGGGCGCTGTGCTTGACCAGATCACAGATTTTCATGAAAAACAGTACTTATTCGCATGCAAATGTTTACAGGCATATAAATCCTATTCTATGAGCATACCTTCCAACACCCTAATTAATATTCCATAGTATTGTTAGTCCCGCCCTTTTTCTCCCACCAATAAATTTTTAGAGTAATATTCTCCAAATGCAGTTGCGATTAAATAAGAAGAAAAATACTCTAAAAATATACTGGTGTGAAAAAGAAGGCGGGCTAACAATATTACGGAATATTAATTAGTATGTTGGAGGGTATGTATGAGTCCGTTGCCACGACAAATTATAGTTTGCAAACCAGTTATAACACTCATAACTGGAGCTTTAGTCAGCGGTTTCTACCTGAGGGAAAACATCTTCACCAATAATGTTTTATTCACCAAGTCAGCATCGCAATTAAAACTTCATATACGCACAAGTAGGAGGCAAAAAAAGAAATAAACTATTCTAATCGTAAAATTGTGCAATTTATCGGACTTTCATTCGCATATTTTTCTTTCACATCCGTGTGATAAATTTAATTATTTGTCTAACTACCGTCGACAAAAAAATTAACTATATTTTTTGCTTTACCAGAAAAAAAAAAAAAAAAAAAAAAAGAAGAAGAAGAAGAATCCTCCTTCACGAGAATGATTTTTTCGCAAACCACGTTCAATTCTATCAATTCATTCAATAATTATAAATTCTTAAAATGTGTACAGACTTATGAAACACCCTGTAAATTAAAATGTTGTTGACCTTGGTAATTCCGTCTAGTTATTAATACTATAGTTGAATTTTGGTTAGGGGGTTGTCGTTGTCGTTGTCTTCATATTAAAACTTGAATTAACTTCATTATTTCCAATAATAATACCTATTTTTGACTCCATATTCGAATTTCTGATACCAAGGCAGTTTGGAAAAATGTACACTTTATATACTTTTTATTAATTCTTGATAGAGTTACAACCGTAAATGTGTTAAGGGTAAATCCATATATTTAGAAAAATTAAATTAAGATCTTGCACAGAAAAGTAATATATTTATTCAGACAACAATCTGAAAAAAGTATGAAAATTTTAGATATAACTTAAACTAAAGTTACGCTGACCAAATCATTGTATTCGTAGTTGCCATCAATGTCATCTTAATTAATATTCCGTAGATCTGTTTAGTACACCCCTTCTTTTTTTCATACCACTCTTTTTTTAGAGTATTTTTCTTGTTATTAAATCGTAATTACATTTGGAAAGAATTACTCTAAAAATAAATTGGCTTAGAAAAAGGGGTGGGTACTAAACGTACTACGGAATATTAATTAGGATGTTGACAGCTATGAATGTTGTATTTGTATCAAAACTTACATGAATAACTATTTTAATTTCTAATATGCAAGATATTTTATAATTATACAAATGTTTAAAACTAACATGTTACATTAACACTTTCGCGACCGCGTCTTTTTGACAGTAAGATCCGCCTGTGGACGTTATTCTCGTAAGTTACAATATTTCAGAACAAAAATATTTGTATTCAAATTTATAATACCAAATGATTATACATTAAAATTATACTCTTTCTAATCAAAGTATTTGTATCTATAGTATATTGATTGTACAAATATGAATATTGGGTATATTCTTAAGATATAAATAACATCGAAATTGCGAAAGAGACGCCCATTGACGGAGTGACAGATTTTCAAATGACGTAAATCTGCGCCAGCGGTCGCGAAAGTGTTAACTTTTTTTTTTTTTTTTTTTTTTTTTTTTTTTGAGTATTAATTCTTAATAAATGTGACTGTAACGCAGTGGTTAATCAGATTTTATTGTATTTTTTTTTTTTTTTTTTTTTTTTTTTTTTTAAGACCTTTTCTTCCGATAATAGCTTTTGTGTGCTAAACAACTTCCAATCATGAAATAACCTATTTTTGTATCAACATAAAAATCTCCATTCTTTCACGAAAAGAAGAAGAAGGAAAAAAAAAAAAAAAAAAAACTACCATTACTTTAATACAAATTTATTTTTAAAAAATTTGAAATTTATTTAAATTTTATACTTTTTTTTTTTTTTTTTTTTTTTTTTTTTGAGTATTTTTCTTGTTATTGAATCGTAATTACATTTGGAAAGAATTACACTAAAAATAGATTGGCTTAGAAAAAGGGGTGGTTATACTAAAAGAACTACGGAGTATTGGGACGTTGACAGCTATGAATGTTGTGAATGTTGTATTTGTATCAAAACTTACATGAATAACTATTTTAATTTCTAATATGCAAGCCATTTTATAATTACATAAATGGTTAAAACTAACATGTTACATTAACTTTATTTGTGAATATTAATTCTTAATAAATGTGACTGTGACGCAGTGGTTGTTCAGATTTCATTTGATTAAAAAAAAAAAAAAAGACCTTTCCTTCCGATAATAGATTTTGTATGTTACACAACTTCCAAACATCAAATACCCTACTTTTGCATCAACATAAAAATCCCCATTTTTTCCCGAAAAGAAAAAAAAAAAAAAAAAGAGAGAGAGAGAGAGAGAGAGAGAGAGAGAGAGAGAACTACCATTACTTGAATAAAAATTTATTTTAAAAAATTGAAATTTATTTAAATTTTATACAAAAAAAAGACTTCCTTTTTTAGAGTATTTCTCTTGTTATTGAATAGTAATTTCATTTGGAAAGAATTACTCTAAATATAAATTGGCTTAGAAAAAGGGGTGGGTACTAAACGTACTACGGAATATTAATTAGGATGTTGACAGCTATGAATGTTGTATTTGTATCAAAACTTGCATGAATAACTATTTTAATTTATAATGTGCAAGATATTTTATAATTATATAAATGTTTGAAACTAACATGTTACATTAACACTTTCGCGACCGCATGTTTTTGTCTTTTTGACAGTAAGATCCGCCTGTGGACGTTATTCTCGTAAGTTACAATATTTCAGAACAAAACTATTTGTATTCAAATTTATAATACCAAATGATTATACATTATAATTATACTCTTTCTAATCAAAGTATTTGTATCTATAGTATATTGATTGTACAAATATGAATACTGGGTATATTCTTATGATATAAATAACATCCAAATTGCGAAAGAGACGCCCATTCACGGAGTTACAGATTTTCAAATGACGTAAATCTACGCCAGCGGTCGCGAAAGTGTTAACTTTTTTTTTTTTTTTTTTGAGTATTAATTCTTAATAAATGTGACTGTAACGCAGTGGTTAATCAGATTTTATTGGACGTAAAAAAAAAAAAAAAGACCTTTTCTTCCGATAATAGCTTTTGTGTGCTAAACAACTTCCAATCATGAAATAACCTATTTTTGTATAAACATAAAAATCTCCATTCTTTCACGAAAAGAAGAAGAAGGAAAAAAAAAAAATCTACCATTACTTTAATACAAATTTATTTTTAAAAAAATTTAAAATTTATTTAAATTTTATACATTTTTTTTTTTTTCTTTTTTGGAGTATTTTTCTTGCTATTGAATCGTAATTACATTTGGAAAGAATTACACTAAAAATAGATTGGCTTAGAAAAAGGGGTGGTTACTAAAAGTACTACGGAGTATTGGGACGTTGACAGCTATGAATGTTGTATTTGTATCAAAACTTACATGAATAACTATTTTAATTTCTAATATGCAAGCTATTTTATAATTACATAAATGGTTAAAACTAACATGTTACATTAACTTTATTTGTGAATATTAATTCTTAATAAATGTGACTGTCACGCAGTGGTTGTTCAGATTTCATTGGATTAAAGAAAAAAAAAAAAAAAAAAAAAAAAAAAAAAAAGGACCTTTCCTTCCGATAATAGATTTTGTATGTTAAACAACTTCCAAACATCAAATACCCTACTTTTGCATCAACATAAAAATCCCCATTTTTTCCCGAAAAGAAAAAAAGAGAGAGAGAGAGAACTACCATTACTTGAATAAAAATTTATTTTAAAAAATTGAAATTTATTTAAATTTTATACAAAAAAAAAAAAAGACTTCCTTTTTTAGAGAATTTCTCTTGTTATTGAATAGTAATTTCATTTGGAAAGAATTACTCTAAATATAAATTGGCTTAGAAAAAGGGGTGGGTACTAAAAGTACTACTGAATATTAATTAGGATGTTGACAGCTATGAATGTTGTATTTGTATCAAAACGTACATGAATAACTATTTTAATTTAAAATGTGCAAGATATTTTATAATTATATAAATGTTTAAAACTAACATGTTACATTAACTTTATTTTTGAGTATTAATTCTTAATAAATGTGACTGTGGCGCAGTGGTTTGTAAGATTTCATTGGATTGAAAAAAAAAAAAAAAGGACCTTTCCTTCCCATGATAGATTTTGTATGCTAAAGAGCTTCCAAACACCAAATACCCTACTTTTGCATGAACATAAAAATCACCATTCTTTCACGAAAAGAAGAAAAGAGAGAGAGATAACTACCATTACTTTAATAAAAATTTATTAAATAATAATAATAATAATAATATTTTAAAATTTTATTTTAAAAAAAATTACTTTTTTAGAGTGTTTTTCTTGTTATTGAATCGTTATTACATTTGGAAAGAATTACTCTAAAAATAAATTGGCTTAGAAAAAGGGGTGGGTACTAAAAGTACTACGGAATATTAGGATGTTGACGGCTATGAACGTTGTATTTGTATCAAAACTTACATGAATAACTATTTTAATTTCTAATATGCAAGATATTTTATAATTATATAAATGGTTAAAACTCACATGTTACATTAAGTTTATTTTTAAGTATTAATTCTTAACAGATGCGACTGTGATGCAGTGGTTGTTCAGATTTCATTGGATTTAAAAAAAAGAAAAAAAAAAAAAAAGGACCTTTCCTTCCGATAATAGATTTTGTATGTTAAACAACTTCCAAACATCAAATACCCTACTTTTGCATCAACATAAAAATCCCCATTTTTTCCCGAAAAGAAAAAAAGAGAGAGAGAGAGAACTACCATTACTTGAATAAAAATTTATTTTAAAAAATTGAAATTTATTTAAATTTTATACAAAAAAAAAAAAAAAGACTTCCTTTTTTAGAGAATTTCTCTTGTTATTGAATAGTAATTTCATTTGGAAAGAATTACTCTAAATATAAATTGGCTTAGAAAAAGGGGTGGGTACTAAAAGTACTACTGAATATTAATTAGGATGTTGACAGCTATGAATGTTGTATTTGTATCAAAACGTACATGAATAAATATTTTAATTTAAAATGTGCAAGATATTTTATAATTATATAAATGTTTAAAACTAACATGTTACATTAACTTTATTTTTGAGTATTAATTCTTAATAAATGTGACTGTGACGCAGTGGTTTGTAAGATTTCATTGGATTGAAAAAAAAAAAAAAGGACCTTTCCTTCCCATAATAGATTTTGTATGCTAAAGAGCTTCCAAACACCAAATACCCTACTTTTGCATGAAAATAAAAATCCCCATTCTTTCACGAAAATATAAAAAGAGAGAGAGAGAGATAACTACCATTACTTTAATAAAAATTTATTAAATAATAATAATAATAATAATTTTTTAAAATTTTATTTTAAAAAAAATTACTTTTTTAGAGTGTTTTTCTTGTTATTGAATCGTTATTACATTTGGAAAGAATTACTCTAAAAATAAATTGGCTTAGAAAAAGGGGTGGGTACTAACAGTACTACGGAATATTAGGATGTTGACAGCTATGAACGTTGTATTTGTATCAAAACTTACATGATTAACTATTTTAATTTCTAATATGCAAGATATTTTATAATTATATAAATGGTTAAAACTCACATGTTACATTAAGTTTATTTTTAAGTATTAATTCTTAACAGATGCGACTGTGATGCAGTGGTTGTTCAGATTTCATTGGATTAAAAAAAAAAAAAAAAAAAAAAGGACCTTTCCTTCCGATAATAGATTTTGTATGTTAAACAACTTCCAAACATCAAATACCCTACTTTTGCATCAACATAAAAATCCCCATTTTTTCCCGAAAAGAAAAAAAGAGAGAGAGAGAGAACTACCATTACTTGAATAAAAATTTATTTTAAAAAATTGAAATTTATTTAAATTTTATACAAAAAAAAAAAAAAAAAAAAAAAAAAAAAGACTTCCTTTTTTAGAGAATTTCTCTTGTTATTGAATAGTAATTTCATTTGGAAAGAATTACTCTAAATATAAATTGGCTTAGAAAAAGGGGTGGGTACTAAAAGTACTACTGAATATTAATTAGGATGTTGACAGCTATGAATGTTGTATTTGTATCAAAACGTACATGAATAAATATTTTAATTTAAAATGTGCAAGATATTTTATAATTATATAAATGTTTAAAACTAACATGTTACATTAACTTTATTTTTGAGTGTTAATTCTTAATAAATGTGACTGTGACGCAGTGGTTTGTAAGATTTCATTGGATTGAAAAAAAAAAAAAAAGGACCTTTCCTTCCCATAATAGATTTTGTATGCTAAAGAACTTCCAAACACCAAATACCCTACTTTTGCATGAACATAAAAATCCCCATTCTTTCACGAAAATATAAAAAGAGAGAGAGAGAGATAACTACCATTACTTTAATAAAAATTTATTAAATAATAATAATAATAATAATTTTTTAAAATTTTATTTTAAAAAAAATTACTTTTTTAGAGTGTTTTTCTTGTTATTGAATCGTTATTACATTTGGAAAGAATTACTCTAAAAATAAATTGGCTTAGAAAAAGGGGTGGGTACTAAAAGTACTACGGAATATTAGGATGTTGACAGCAATGAACGTTGTATTTGTATCAAAACTTACATGATTAACTATTTTAATTTCTAATATGCAAGATATTTTATAATTATATAAATGGTTAAAACTCACATGTTACATTAAGTTTATTTTTAAGTATTAATTCTTAACAGATGCGACTGTGATGCAGTGGTTGTTCAGATTTCATTGGATTTAAAAAAAAAAAAAAAAAAAAAAACACCATTACTTTAATAAAAATCTAATATTAAAGTCTCATTAATTCTATGATTCCTATAAACATAGATGCCAACATTTTAATTTATTTCGGAGTATTTTTAACCCCGACTCTATTTCACACCACTTTATTTATAGAATTTTTTTCTCGAATATACACCCTTGTTCAAATTAATTGAAATAAACTACTTTTTTCGTGAATTTTAAATCCATTCCTATTATTCTTTTATAATCATACTAAAATAAAATGTGTTAAAATATGAGTGGGATGAATAAATCCTTTCCCTAGCAACAATTTCCACCAAACAGAGGGGCTCGTCGAGCGCATGCGCAGAAACTTCTGAAGATGAAAGCTCCAGCTATGATCACATTAGTCGAGAGTCTACTGTCGTTAGAGATGGATGTGACGCCGCAAAAGCTTGCAAAGATTGTTACTCTCTCCAATCATACTCCCAAGACTTATAAAAAGATTTCGTAGATAGTTGGCATTAGTATTGCAACTGTGAGCCGCATCATAAAACAAAATAAAGAAACAGGATCCATATCTCCAAAGCGGAGAGTAAAATTTGGCCGAAAAAAGAAAACAACGCCAAGAGATGGCTATTTTCTACTTACACAAAGTAAAAAATACCCTCAAAAGACTAGGTTGCACTTAATAGAGATTTGAAAGAGCATGAAATAAATATTAGCTCATCTACTGTTTGGAGGGGTCTTCTTGCAGCCGGTCAGCCAGCCTATCAGTCTATGAAGAAACAGTTTCTGACCTAACCAATGAAGAAAATGTGGTACTTGTGGGCACTAAATATAAGAATTCAACATTCCAAAATTGGAGGAAAGTGCTATTTAGCGACGAAAGTCATTTTTTTGTCTAAGGCCAGCGAACTCAATACGCAGAGCCTGATTAAGGGGGAAGCACACATTATGTATACTTACACCGTTATTTTTTAACAAATACTTTCCTCCTATAATAAACAGAAAATTCTCATTAAAAATTACTTTAAAAGAATTCTGGTGTCTAATAACGGTGAGTAAATTGGATTGTTTTACACCGTTCATTTTTTATAAAAAATATTTCCTCGTCAAAGCGTGGAATTTCTATGACATGAAGTAAAAAATAATTGTAAAAATATTCCGGTGAGAGCGGAGATAATGTGTGCTTCCCCCTTAATCAGGCTCTGTCAACACGTGCAGAGATCACCCGGCGATAGAATTCGTGAATGCCACATTAACCAATTTGATAATCACCCTCAAAATAAGATGTTTTGGGGTTGTTTCGGTTACAATGAGGTTAGTTCTTTGTAGCCTGTTGACGGTATGATGCGTTCTGAGAAATATCTTGCTATTTTGCATAAAAAAATTGTTACAGAATTGAAAAACCGATACCCTAATAGAACGGGGATTTTTCAGCAGGATTTTGGCCCGTGCCATACGTCCAAAATGGTGAAGAAATTCATGTCTGGGAACCAAATTGAGACACTGTAATGTACTTGTAAATCTCCTAAAATCAACCCAATGGAGAATTTCTACGCTATATGCAAGAATCGCCTATTAAGTTTAGACTGTACAATTATGGAAAAGCTAATCACAGCTCTAATTCATGTGTGGTGCAAGGACACAAATATTATAAACGATTGTAAAAAACTGGTAGAATCCATGCCAAATCATGTCCAAATGTTAATAAAGAGTCTTGGGGATCATATTATGTACTAAAACTTTTGATTTTGTATAAATTTAAATAAAATAGCATTTCTTCTTAGTTGTATCAATTTTTCGAGTTTGTTTCAATTAATTTGCACAAGGGTGTAATTTCGATAAAATAAGAAAAAAATACTTTAAAAAAATAAGTGGTATGGAATAAAGGCGGGGCTAAAAATACTCCGGAATAAATTAACACTTTCGCGACTGCATGTTTTTGTCTTTTTGAGAGTAAGCTCCGCCTCTGGGCGTTATCCTTTTACATTACATTAGTTTAAATGAATGATTTCTCTATACATATTTATAATATAAATGAATATTCATTACAATCATACTCTTTCTAATCAAAGTATTTGTATCCATAGTGCATTGAATGCACAAATGTGAATATTGGGTACATTGTTAAGGAACAATATAACCTATGTAACCTATAGAAACGCCCACTGGCGGAGTTACAGATTTTCAAATGACGTGAATTCACATCAGCGGTCTCGAAAGTGTTAAGATGTTGGCATGTATGCTATAAAGTGTACAAACTGTAAAACATATTTTTCCTCTTTTTTTCTAAAAATGTGGTTCGTATTTTTTTTTTTTTAATAATAAAAGTGAAATAGTTTATGAAATCATTTTATCGAAGCTATCACGGGCGACTTTTATTAATATTATTATTATCATTTTCGTGCCACTATTTCCATAACATAAACTTTATAATAAATTTATACAGGCTAAATACAGATTTACCAGCATAAATATAGTATAAATTTTATTTTTCTTTTGAAAATAGTGGTACGAAAATAATAATAATAATAATAATAATAATAATAATAATAATAATAAAATCGCCTGTTGCAGCCCTGCTTTATGTGTTAAACTTTAAATAACTTGAGGCTTACAAAGCCTACAAAATTCAAATACAAAAATATTGACAACAAGATTAAAACAAAAAGTTAGCGGTAAAAAATTGGAATAAAGAAATATTTAATATTTAAAAGTTAACCTATTATTTTAGGGCATGTTATCTCTGCCTTAATGCGTTTCCTTAATACTTTACTTTGTATTAACTTGGGGTGACCGAATATCGGAATAAATTAAAATTTTGGCAGCTATGCATTTGCATAAAACTCAAAATACGACTGCAGCGATTCTACGATTCTACGAGAGAGTGTGAGAATTACATTCATTAACACAGCGCATGCCTATACTTCATCGAATGAAATTTAAGAGTGGAAGGCTAACTAGCTCCTCAAACGTAAATATGTCATGTCATCATCTGCTAGTTTGAAACTTTATTTCAAAGTGTTGAAAAATTGTTTCTTATTAAAAATATGGGCATGAATGGTATGCATTTTTTCTCTTGAACTCTTATTGTAAATTTTTTATTATTAGTGATTTTTATTTTGCAAACAATACAACTTCTTAATCAACTGACATGATTGGAACATTTTATTTTTATCCTCTCATTTGATTAATCAGTCAAATTTGAGAAAAATGAAAACAGTACTAGGAAAACTGGTCGTCTGACAAGTTTTAGAGCCAAAACTGATCATTAGACGAAACATTATTAAAGATACATAGTAGTAAAATAAAATGACTTTGTTAGTTTAAATATTACAATGTGTAAATTCAATCATAAATGTTTGCTGAAAGTTTTATGTAAAACTCGATTTTCTTGAATCTTTTCATATTTATAAAAAACAGAAAAATATTGTTAATTGTGACTTCGCAATACTCGCTTTGTCTGATTGTTGGAAATCTTATGAGCATTAATCTGTTTTTGGTATTCTGTACTGACGACGATATGCTTAAAGCAACCGAAACTGCAGTAACATTGCATGTCATTTTACTTTTCTTTAACTATTACGTCAAATTTCTGATTCATTTGTTCGTTTAAACATTTTTTAAAGGTTACGTAGTTTTATTTTTGGCAGAATAAAGTGAAGAAAATATTTTTGTGTAATACATTTTTTACATTTTTTACATGTTGTATTGTTTTGTCATGTGTTATTTTTCAATTAATCCTATTTATTTATCCAACTATTATACGAAATTTATTTATTGCAGTAATTTAAAAGGAAATAAAATTTTATAATCATAATATAATATTTATGTATCGTATTTTAAAAATGCATACTTTTGTTTAAATTTTAAATTATATACACACAGAAAAAAAAGTTAGTTACAGTGACCAGGCAAAGTGCTCAGTTGACAATAGAGAATTGACTAACACAAACAACTGACTAGCAAACTTCAGTTAAAAAACGTACTAGCTGAACTAGTCTCCAAAACAATACCCCAGACTAGGAAGGTTAATATTATCAGATAAAGACGGCTAGTCGACAATCGTAATTATCTGACCAGGAATATTAGTCAACAACCACAGTTACCAGACAAGGCAAGTTAGTCAGAATCTACACTTGAAAAGATTAAAATACAAAACGCCCTTGCGGGGACTCGATCTCAGGACCTTCGTATCAGAAGTCAAACACGTTACCACAGAACCATCCGTTCTTACTATGATGCGTGTTTAGTTCATTTTTTTCCAAAATAATACTCCAGACTAGGAAGGTTAATATTATCAGACAAATAAGACTAGTCGACAATGGTAATTATCTGACCAGAAGAGTTAGTCAACAACCGCAGATACCAGACGAGGTAAGTTAGTCAGAATCTACCCTTGAAAAATTCTTCTTAATCAACTGACATGATTGGAACATTTTATTTTTATCCTCTCATTTGATTAATCAGTCAAATTTGAGAAAAATGAAAACAGTACTAGGAAAACTGGTCGTCTGACAAGTTTTAGAGCCAAAACTGATCATTAGACGAAACATTATTAAAGATACATAGTAGTAAAATAAAATGACTTTGTTAGTTTAAATATTACAATGTGTAAATTCAATCATAAATGTTTGCTGAAAGTTTTATGTAAAACTCGATTTTCTTGAATCTTTTCATATTTATAAAAAACAGAAAAATATTGTTAATTGTGACTTCGCAATACTCGCTTTGTCTGATTGTTGGAAATCTTATGAGCATTAATCTGTTTTTGGTATTCTGTACTGACGACGATATGCTTAAAGCAACCGAAACTGCAGTAACATTGCATGTCATTTTACTTTTCTTTAACTATTACGTCAAATTTCTGATTCATTTGTTCGTTTAAACATTTTTTAAAGGTTACGTAGTTTTATTTTTGGCAGAATAAAGTGAAGAAAATATTTTTTTTTTTATACATAAAGAAGGATTTTTCTTTCTAAAAAATAATAAGAATGATATGCGTAAAAATAAATAAATAAAAAGAATAACCAAAAGAATATTTTTTTCTTCATTTTTTATTTTTTCCCTTAACACTTTCGCGATCGCTGAAGTAGGTTCACGTTATGTGAAAATCTGAAACTCCGCCAGTGGGCGTTTCTTTTGCAATTTGTATGTCATTTATTTCTTAAGAATATACACTATATTCATATTTGTACAACCAACATACTATGGATACAATTACTTTGATTAGAAAGAATCTAATTATAATGTATATTCATTTGTAATATGAATCTGAATATAGAAAATTTTGTTCTGCAATATTGTAACTTGAGAGAATAACGCCCACAGGCGATTGTCAAAAAGACAGAAACATGCGGTCGCGAAAGTGTTAATTTAAGGGTTGTTCTCTAACGTATTTTCATTCCCATGTCTTCTATTTATTTAATAAATTTGCGGGAACTTTTACATTTTGAACTTGGTGGACAATTTTGAAAGCACTTTTGCAAGGCTAACGACACTTGTCAAAACATTTTGCAAAATAGTATAGTAATCAATCGCCATTAAAGGAATTAAAAGTATTATTACAATAAATGCAAATGATCTTCATTGCTACTAAAGTATTGACATTTTACAAGAAATGTCACGTCTCCAGAGCTCGAAGTCTCCGCCCATTTTTCAGGGCACTTTCAGTGAAAAGAAATTTCTACTTTGTTTGCTAGGAATATTTTTATACAGAATCCTTTACTGTATTTTTATAGCAATGCGTCGTGATTAAATAGGAGAGAAATAATCATAGAAAAACAGTGGTAGCAAAAAAAGCGAAAAATTCTCAATTTTGAAAGTGTCCAGTAAAAAAGGCGGAGATTTCGCTCGCCGCATACACCCCCTCTCCTCAATTCAATTACAAATTTATTGTGATTTTTTTTATGAATTATTCGTGAATAATGACTGACGTATCATTATTTTCTGAATAAAATTGTACTAAACAAATTTAAAGATTTTTTCTGATTAAAGGTACTTTAAAACTTATGCAATATTTATATATTCTAGTATTATAGCATCGAAGTTCATTCCAAACTAAAATCATCTATCTATAATCCTTTTTAACAATTTTGGCAGCATCACACCACTGTGTAACGATTAATAAATATAATACGCTAAACTAACACAGGTGCCACTGTTTTAATGAAGTAATTGATACTTAATTGTACCGCTATATTTAGAAAATAAATATCCAGTATAATGTCTCCATACTTGCCAACATACTAATTAATATTCCGTCGTATTGTTAGCCCCGCCTTCTTTTTCACACCAGCATCTTTTTAGAGTATTTTGAATTTAGAGAATATTACTCTAAAAATTTACTGGTGTGAAAAAAAGGGCGGGACTAACAATACTACGGAATATTAATTAGGATGGTGGCAAGTATGTGTCTCCCAAGAAAAGCAGGAGAGATGGTAGCTAAATACATAACTACCATTAAATCTACTTACATACAAGCATTGACATTCCCATTAGATTTAGCTTGCAAGGTTATTTGCATAAAGGTAAAAAATACGACTGCAGCGGTCCTGTGAGGGAGTGTGAGAAAGACATTGAATAGCAGAGCGCATGCTCCTAACCAGTTCTGCAACCGTAAATACAGTCAGCAGCAAAATTATTGAAGCACTAGCAATAATTCCTGCTTAAAAGATGGGCACCTAATACTGTTTTATTAAGTAAGTATTTATCGAGTCATGATCTTAGTTTTATACTGCTTATAAAATAGTAAGTTGATGATAAAAATTAGCGATCAAACTAAAAAAATATATGCATACTTGCAGAGCCTGATTAAGGGGGAAGCACACATTATTTATACTTACACCGTTATTTTTTAACAAATACTTTCCTCCTATAATAAACAGAAAATTCTCATTAAAAATTATTTTAAAAGAATTCTGGTGTCTAATAACGGTGAGTAAATTGGATTGTTTTACACCGTTCATATTTTATAAAAATTATTTCCTCGTCAAAGCGTGGAATTTCTATGACATGAAGTAAAAAATAATTGTAAAAATATTCCGGTGAGAGCGGAGATAATGTGTGCTTCCCCCTTAATCAGGCTCTGCATACTTGCCAACCATCTCATTAATAACCGTACAATTGTTAATGCCCCTTGAAAAAACGCCCCTTTTTTCACACCACTTAATTTTTAGAGTAATTCTCTCCAAATGTTGTTACGATTAAATAAGAATAAAATTACTCTAAAAACTGACTGGTGTGAAAAAAAAAAAAGGCAGGTTCTAAAAATTGTACGGTTCATAATGAGATGGTTGGCAAGTATGTATATGAAAAGTGTGGATGTGTGCTCCAATAATTTTGCTGCCGACTGTATGTTACGTGTGCTACGTCGCCATCTGCTATTCCCGGTTCCGGCATGGATATTTCTGGTGTTTTTTATGTGTGAAATATATAAGAAAATTGAGAATTGTTATTGTGAAATTATGTCAAACGAGGCACCCAAATACAAATACCCATCCCATCATCTGATAGTTTCTTATACAATAGTAACTTTATTTTGGATGTCAATAGCGTTGAAAAATACATTTTTATTGTAAATATGTGATTGAATGGTATGCATTTCTTGTTCTGAAGTATCATAACTTAATTTTTTACTATTAGTGATTTATAAATATAAAGTTTTATTTCCTTTTTAAAATACTGTAATAGGTTTCGTATTTCATATAAGACTGATAAATACATAGACTTAATCGAAAATTAACACATGATAAAATAGTAAAACACGTAAAAAAATGTATTGTTTGAAAAAAAAAATCACTAATGATAAAACATTAAGTTATAAGATTTCAAGACAATAAATACATACCATTAAACCATACATATTCAATAAAAATGCATTTTTCCAACACTATTGACATTCAAAATAAAGTTACTATTCTATACGAAGCTAGCAGACGATAACAAAGCATATTTACGTTTGAAAAGCTAGTAACTTTAGAACATGCGCTGTGTTATTCAATGTATTTCTCACACCCACTGATGGGATTGCTGCATGCAGTCGCATTTTTGACGTTTATGCAAACAAACTTGCCAGCTAAATCTAATAGGAATGTCAACGCTTGTATGTATGCAGCTTTGACTACCCTCTCTCCCCTTTTCCCAGGAAACTTCATTCCAGAAAATTTTTATGCCAATTTTCAATCTATTTAATCGTAGAAAACAAATATGACAGACATGTATTAAAATAGGGGTGATAAAACTGATTTAAAGCTTCAAAATTGTTGCACCGCTGCAAATATATTCTAACTCTTCAAATTTGTACATATACTTACACATAAATTTCTGAACTAATGTTACGTAATTTTTAACCACGGAATTCAACAAGAGAATTATTACATACTTTTATAAGCATTAGTAATTTCATTTGCTCATTTGAAACGATGTGTTAAGAAAAAGCTTTCTGTTACGGAAAATTCGAGTTTTAGCTATAGAGGTAAGAATCAAAGATCATGTTGTCAGATTTGGGAACTTTTTTATTGAATATCCACCATTAAACTTTAATTATAACGGTTGCCTAGTCATTTTGAAGATTAATCGTCCATTACTTATATGAAATATCACTTCTCAAAATTATTGGTGACAGTTGAATAAAAAAGTCCCCGAGTCTGACAACATTGATCAAAGACAACAAACAAAAATAAATTATACAAAAAAAAAAAAAAAAAACTTCCTTAACCCGTTAGTAGTCGCTATAGACAGCGCCACCTATTACAGATTGCATACTTTTTATTTAACTGACTACTAACGAGTTAAGAGGACTTGGCACAAGTGTTGTTAGATTGCGCGACTTTTTTATTTAATAGTCACCAATAATTTTGAGAAGTGATGCTTGATATGCATTATAGACGATTAATCGTCGATTATGTACATTAAATATCACTTCTCAAAATTATTGGTGACTGTTGAATAAAAGAATCGCGCAATCTGGCAACAGTTCTTGGCCAACACCCACTTGACAATAAACTTGTCGAGCCGGTGTTGGCTTGGCACCACTGTCAGCCCGTACTGCCAGATTGAGGGAATTTTTTATTCAATATTAAGCACTAAATATTAACTGTAACAGTTGCCTAATCATTTCGAAGACTTCTTTGTAATATGGCTTAGAAATTGTTGCAATTAAAATTTAGTGGTGGATATTGAATAAAAAATTCCCTCAATCTGGCAGCATTGTTGACATCACCGCTGAAGTACTTTTCATATAAAAGCTTATATTCCCCTTTCATATTTATAAATTGAACTGCATTAGATTTTTTCAATAAAAAATATATTCAGACAGCGTGTCTTGTAGTTTTTGATACATTTTTTAGAGATCTGAAATCTTTAAATTGCGTTTTCTCAGTTTGCATTTTTTCATGAATTCATGATCTTCAAAATGATTAAAATTCTAAAAATATTCAAAAAAAGACTTTTTTTTTTCTTTTGTTTATTTAAATACAGCTTGCCTAAAAGAATTAGGGATGGATTTTGCAATATCTTTAAAAGAAAAACTATTAAAATATAACAAATATCATGTTTTTTGTCCCAAAGTTTTACATAGACATATATTTCTTAATGTTTTTCTTAAAAACTAATTAATGAATTTTAAAACCCATCCCTAATTCTTTTAGATAGTTTCTATTAAACATTCAAAAAAGCTTAAATCTTTTATTAAATATCTGAAGAAGTTAAAGCATTTTGAAGATCATGAATTCATGAAAAATGTCAAACTGAGGAAACACAATTTTAAGATTTCAAATACGTAAAAAATCTATCAAAAACCATAAGAACTGTTGCCTGAATATATATTTTATTGAATAAAAGTAATATAGTTCGATTTATAAATATTAAATTGAAATATAAACTTTTATATGAAACGTAGTTCAGCAATGCCGTCAAAAGTGGCAAGCCCTCTTAATACATAAAATCAATCATTAAAATTTTTAGCGTAAAATGCGACCATTCAGTAACTTAACGACGGATTTCTGAGGCCGCAGTAATCCGGCTGGTAATTCTTAGAGCTCGTAATAGGAGGACTATGGTTTCAATATTTGAGCCGACCAAAGGCCGTCGTATACTGATGGACGTAAAGTCTGTCTTGGCTACAACGTCTTCTAATGTTCTATAAAAATAATACCTCTGGGAGTTACCAAAAAAAAAAAGGACCCCCCCCCCTTCCTTCTTCGGAGGATCAATATTGTGATGTCATAGCATGTCTCCAGACCACACTTAGGAATGAATCGTAGATAGTCGCCAATTGCCCAGTGCGTACCTCCAGTGCGACATTAAATCCACTTAACCTCAGTTCCAACCTTCCAAATTTCAAATTATTGAGAGTCAGTTAAATAATTTGCAAAAATGTTCAGGTACATACGATCATTCTCGGTAAAATCTACGTATTTTTACAATTATGCATAAGTGTCTGAATTTTACATAGTTTTACAATCTATGATTATTTAAAATTAAAAAAAAAAAAAAAAAAAACCTCTAAAACACACCGGATAGGGTCCGAGTTACCGTTATGGGTGAGTACCAGACCGTTGCCATTTGCCCATAACATGGCATCAAAGTGATGTAAAACAATTCAGCCAATTAACCAACAGGACAGAGTACATGACAAGTTTAAGTATCCATCGAGCTCAGCATGTTAAACATTGTATATTTCTTTTACAGCAAATTATATAAAAAATATATTAATCCTGTTACTATCCTTCTTATACGGGTCGGGTAACTGTATGATATTATGAAAAAGTTCCTCAAAACACATACATAAGATCAAGCGTTCCGTAAAAATATGTAAGTTTGAAATATACTATGCTAAAAGATTATTTCATAAGCCTTTAGTAGTTAGTCCTTTCGCTTTCTTTTACATTATCTTGGTACACATCACGAATCTTGTGTCAGATCGTAAATCTCGTGGCCTTCAGACGAAATACGATACTTTCCAGAAAATATTGCCAACGGGTTAGTACGAGTTTTTCTCAATATACATTATTTAACAAAGAAGTTTGCTATTAGAATCTTTTACCAGTTCATGCCTGAAATGCGGTTGTTCATTCGGATTTCAGTTAAAAATAACATTACTTAAGTTTACTTACTTACATGGACAGATGGGACAATACAAAATGCTTTTTAAAGAATAATTAATTAATTAAAATCGCAACTTATTAAAAAACAACATTTAACAGTTTATTTTCCTTATGAAAGCATAGTTTGCAATTTCCTAAATTTTATAGAATACTGTTTAGCTAAATTTTAACTGAAACGTGCTTAGGCGAATAATTTTCAACCAGTTGTAATAATAGATATTTGAGTGCACTGGTGACGTCATGTCTTGCGCAGAATTCACTGCATTCACTAATTAGAGGTATTTTAAATTAATTAAAATTTTTATTTTATTTGAAAAAAAAATTTTAGTAAAGAAAAACAGTTATATATTTTCTGCTTGAAAAATATATGAACGAATCTGCTGTTAACGATTTTAAATTACAGGGGAAATTTGTTAATCAAATCCTTCTTTCCTCTCTCCTCTCCGAATATACTGAAATAATTTCAACAAACAAAAATTAGAAATATTAGTTTTTTTTTTTCTGTTACAAGCTATAATTAAAAAAAAAAAAAATAATAATAATAATTAAACTGTGAACTTCATAAATATATTGATAAACTAATGGTTTACTATCATTTATAACATTATAATAGTTTAAACTAATAATAGTACGTAAATTAATCCAGTTACAAAATATCAATAGAATATCTGACCAAGTTACGTTGATTATACTCTTTTCTGAATATAATCGAAAACACTAATTCTATATTTAATATTTTGATTAAATATTGAACCAATATACTAGTCGTCCATTTCTAACACTTTTTTTTTTTTTTTTTTTTTTAATCTAAATGTAGACAAATGTAAAGGAAACAGATACAATGCAATATTAAAGCTAGAATGAATATTAATCTTGCGTTAGAAAAAAAGGGTATTTGGAAGTAAGGCCAATTGACTGCGCTAGGGTCTAGGCCTTAGGAGGAGTGCCCTTCTTGAGGGTCTCTCTAAGAGATTCTAATTCAAGTTTTGGAGAAATCATGGAAAACTCCGAACGGCAAGGTCAGCGAGTGCGACCTGGGATCGAACCTGGTTGAGAGGAAAAGGAAAATTAGTATGATGTGGCCACCACATGACTTTCTTCTATATAATTTTACACAAAATTTATTCAATACAAATTGTTTATTAAATTATCAAATTATTTTATATTATAAATGCAGACGATTTTTATCTGACAGTTTTATATTATCACTAAACGCCGAAAAAAATCAAAATCAGAAGAAATGATTTTTTTTTTCAAAGTTTTTTTCGTTAAACGATAAAAAAGAATCAATAACTTTGTTTTAAATTATCACAAATCTATAGTTCAACCATTCGTTTTAAAGGTATTGACGAAATCTTTCGAAAGATATCTATGTTGAAAATTTACTCCCCCCGGGGGGGGGAAACTTCTCTCCCAGGGGGGGGGAGCGTGCTCTCACATGCACAATTTTTTTCCCTAGTAAAATACTACTATTATCAATAATTCATATTAATTTTACAATCACACGATCAAAATAACTCTCATTATATACATTTATACGAAATTTTGTCCTATACTGTCATGTTAAAAATTTAGAAAAAATGCGATCACAGCGCCAACTGTTGAGCAATTGTTCCACAAATCCAATCAGCACCAGTTTATGTTAGGGTCCAACTAAATACCAAGTTTGGTTAAATTTCGCTTATTGGTTCGTGAAAAACAGCGTCCACAAAATTTGTGATACACACACACAGACAGACAGACATTTTCTAAAAACAGTCAAATCGTATCCAGGTTATCCCAAAACGTGCAAATCTATCGAAAACTGGAATTCGAAAATTTTCACAAATCTAATCTTTCTCTATATACATATAGAAGAAAGTAAAAAAAAAATATATATATATATATATATATATATATATATATATATAACAGTTTTCTAAATTTAATATGAGATGTTTCTGATGCATAAAGAAATATAATAAAAAAGTTTCAAACTATTTTTCCAAAAATAAGGTAATTTGGGATATAAAGGCCTAAAATTGCTTTATTAGATTCTAGAATCAATAAAGAGGTAGAGTTGTTAAATATCTCTCATTGATGTAATTTTTGTTGTGACCCCCTTCCCTTCCCTATTTAAGGAATGTTTGTTTAATAAACGATTTGTACAGTTAATATAAAATTGTATTGATTATAGAAAATGACTTATTAGCAGCAAAAATAACTATGTAAACAACAGGGTTCTAACACATTAGGAAAAACTTGGAATACTCAAAGAATTTGAATTTTGGTAAAAAAAAAAAAAAAAAAAAAAAAAAAACTAGTCTGTTGTGGCCACCACATGACTTTCTTCTATATTTTCCTATACAAATTCATTCAGTAAAAATAATTTATTAAAATTATTTTTAAAAAACTATCTTCCATGATAATGCAGACGATTTCGATATTAGAGAAGTAGTATAACACTAAATATAAAAAAAAAAGTCCATTCTATTCTCAATAAAAAAAAAAAAAAAAAAAAAAAAAAAAAAAATCGATTTTTTTTTTTTTTAAGTTTTTTTTTTTTTTTTTTTTTCGTTAAAAGTAAAAATAACTTTGTTTTAAATTATCACAGATCTATAGTTCAACCATTCGTTTTCAAGGTATTGACGAGGCCTTTCGAAAGATACCCATCTTGAAAATTTATTTCCCGGGGGGGGGGGGGGGGGGGAGCGATGCCCCCACATGCAAAAATTCTTTTCCTGGTTAATTACTACTATTATCAATAATTAATATTAATTTTACAATCACAAGTTAAAAATAACTCTCATTATGTACATTTATATGAAATTTTGTCCTATACTGTCAAGTTAAATCTTTTTTTTTTTAAAGTGCGATTACAGTGCCACCGGTTAGCGATTGATCCCCAAATCTAATCAGTTCCAGTTTATGTCTGGGTCCAACTAAATACCAAGTTTGGTTAAATTTCGTTCATTGGTTCATGAGATACAGCGTCCGCATAATTCGTGATACACACAGACAGACATTTTCTAAAAACTATCAAATCGTGTTCAGGACATCCCAAAATGTGTAAATGCATCCAAACTGAGTTCGAAAATTTTCACGAATCCAGTACTTTCTCTATATTACATATAGAAGAAAGTAAAAAAAAAAAAATTTTAAATAAAAACTTTTCAAATTTATATTATACGAAAATACAAAAGTCTACTTAAGCAATATATTGGAATAAGCATAGTTTATGAAATACATTAAAGATTATAAAAAAGAACAACATAAAAAGAAATAAATTATGAAATAATTAAAAGATATATGTGTAAGCATTATTGCTATAAAGTGTGTATTTTATAAATGTAAATAAAGATATTAAACATGAAAAAAATTATGATATGAGGATTTTAAAAAATTCGTAACAAAAACAGTTATAAAAAAAAATATAATTTTTCGTGAAATATTCTAGGTAGGAGAAAATATTAATAGAAAGGAAGAAGAAACACACACACAAAAAGGAGGGGGGGATTTTCTAATTTAAATTACGTTTCGTGCAGGCATACTACGTCTATTAATGAATATGTCCATATAAATAAAAATAATAACATTTCTGGGAAAAACTTAGCAACAAATTTTCTCCGTGTAACGTTAAACGTAGGTGCGTGAGATACGTTCGTATTTTAATATCTAAGACATAATCAAAATGTTTAACTTCTGGTTTTTGTGCTTCTTTCTAAAATTTAGCTTCTTTTACCGTCTTTCACAATTTTTTCTAAAATAGGTATTTATATACTTTTTAATTGGATAAATTTTTATAAAGAAATTTATAACTTATAACTGGCTCTGAAATATTCTCGAAAGACCTCCTCCTCCATTAAAACTAACCAGCAACTATGAGATCCCAGCCGAGTTATAAGTTTTAACTAAGTAATTGAACAGTTTTCTCCTTTTCCCAGTGTTTCTTCTTTCCTCACTTCACGCTATTAATAAAATGTAAATTCTCTGTATCTCTGAAAGTAGAAAAGTGCAAATTCCTTTTACACTAGATAACATTAGGTGTTAATCCCTAAGAGGGACATCTGGCTTTCAATGTTTAATTTTGCTTTGACTTTTCAACAATAACTCAATGTGCTCAAATTTGATCTCAGACTGCCCACTGCCGCGAGGAAGTTGTCTCCGGCATTTGTTGTTCTCCGTCGTGCGGGAGCAGTCTCTGGCAGCCCATTGTGTATTTTTCTGTCTTTTTCACATCTTCAAAGTTCTTTCGCGCCCTTTGTCGCTAAGGAGTTAGTCTTTGTCGCTTCCTCTTTTTAATTTTTTTGTGCTTTTGGTGCCCTTTTGACCCGTGTTTTCTTCCATTTATTTTCTTTCTTTTATTTTTATCCGGCAGAAATTGTAATTTGTTTGTAATTTAAAAAAAAAAAAAAAAAATGGGAGTACAAAATTGCTCGAAATCGTTGTGTAGTGCTGAAAGGCCTTTTTCCTTCCTTTTAACCTTTTAAATCAACACCCATGCATAAAAACTCACCATTTTAAGGTAATATGGAACAGAGTAAAGTTTGAAAATGTGTTCTTTGTCCCTCCGCCGCAAGTGGGGAGTGGGTAATTTTGCAAAATGTTTTCCAGTGCGTGCTGGGTACACATAACCAACGACTCATCAAAAAATTGCCTACCTGAGATAGTCTGGAGTACAGTTACGATTGAAAACGTGTGTTTTATCCCCACTCTTAAAATAGGCAAGGGCCGTTGAACTTCGCAAAACCTCTTTATACAAAGTGTTAGGTACGTGTAAGCAACCTACACATAAAAAATTGCCTTTGTTAGATGATTTGAAGCTCATTTATGCATGGAAACAGATTTTTTGCTCCCAACATTAGCAAAGGCCTTTGTAGTGTGCGTTAGGTATGTATAAATAATCGACACATTAAAAAATGGCTTTTTTGAGATACTTTGGAGCAGAATTACTCTTGAAAACGTGTTTTTGCTCCCCCCCCCCCAACTCTTAAAGGGAAGAAATAGTTAAATTTTTCAAAGTCCCTTTATTGTGCGTGTGGGGTACGTATAACAAACCAACGCATAAAAATTAATCTTACTGAGATTATGTGAAGCAAAGTTATGCTTCAAAGCTCTTTTTTAGCTTCCCCGCACGCGGAGGGGTGGGGGTAAAGGGATGGATTTCGCAAAATCCCATTACAATGGGTGCTGGATACACATAAACTGCCCATAAAGTAAAATTTGTGACCTCAGCTCCTACAGATTTCCCAGGACAAATTTAGCGTTAAAAGGGAAGTCTCGAATTTGCCCCCTAGTAGAAATCCCTAGAATCGAAAACCGCAAAAACCAAAAATGGGTTTGGGGAAATATTCTCAAGAAGACGCACGGACGTTTTCAACATCTTTACCATTATTAATACAGTTTTTCTCGTAAATGCCAATTTTGCGAAATTTCCCCCCGAAATTCTTTTTCCCCCCTTTCTCCCTTAAAGATCAAAACTTCCAAAATCTCAGAAAACTTTTTTTTTTGTACTTAAGTCTAATTTTTCCCATGTGAAATTTCTTCACCGTAAAGTAATTTGGAGCCGAGTTATGCTTACAAACGTATTTTTGTTTGCCCCCAGGGGGGACTGAGGGAAATTTTACGAAATCCCATCTTTGTGGGAGTCAGGATCCTAAAGCCAACCTACACACCAAAATTTGTGTCTCTGTCTCCCACTGAATCTCCACGGTAATGTTGTGCTAAAAAGGGGATCTCGCATTTCCCCCCCCCCTCGTAACTCCTCCCCAAAATCTAAAATCGCAGAAAAAACAAAAATAGGTTTTTGGAAATATCCTCAACAACATGTACGGCCGGTTTCAACATCTTTGTACTATTACTGGTAGAGTTCTTCTGAAAAATTCGGATTTTACGAAATTTCCCCAAAAAATCGGTTTTCCCCTTCCCCCTTAAAAATCAAAAATCCCAAAATCGCAGAAAAAGGTTTTTGTACTCAACTCTAGTCTACCCATGTACAGTTTCTTCACCGTGAAGTACTATGGAGCCGAGTTATGATTGCAGACATGTTTTTACATCTCGCTTTCCCCAAGGAGGGAAACGGAGGGGAATATTGCAAAATCCTGTCCTAGTGTGTGTGTGTGTGGGGGGGGGGGGCTGAGGGTCCTAAGACCAACCTGAGCATCAAAGTTTTGTGATTCTATCTCCCATAGAATCGGCTGTGTTGGGTCTGTGAATTTACTGTTTTATATACAGGGTGTTCCAAAAGTCCCCCCCCCCCGCTCCTAACTCGAAAATGTTTCGAAATTGTACAAAATGGCGAAGCACGTGTTCAATGAATTCGAGAGGGACCTCTTTTGGTGAAAAAAGATAGGGCCTGGGGGAGCTAGGGGGGTCGCTAGGGAGGGCAACTTTAAAATTTCAAATAGGAAGGTATGTCTTGTGATACATCCCTGGAAACGCCTCTTCAAAACAATGGATTTGATATAAAAAGTTTTGCCATACGATGATTATTAAGGGCGATACATGAGTTTTTAGACTTTTGAAAATCCCCTTTAATAGTCATTGCAAGACAAAACTGTTTATATCAAATTCATTGTCTTGAAGAAACGTTTCCAGGGATGTATCACAAGACATACTTTGTTAAAAAATGTTTGGGCCCGGGCAAGAGGGTAGTAGTAGTGCCTCTAGGGAGACAACTTTAAAATTTCAAGCAGGAAAGTATGTCTTGTAATGCATCTCTGGAAACGTCTCTTCAAGACAATGAATTTGCAATGATTATTACAGGGGGTGCATAAGTATAAAATCCACATTTCAAAAGTCTAAAAACTCAAGTATCTCCCTTAGTAATCATCGTAGGGCAAAACTATTTATATGAAACTCATTGTTTTGAAGAGACGTTTCCATGGATGTATGACAAGATATACCTTCCCATTTCAAATTTTAAAGTTTCCCTCCCTAGCCCCCCCCCCCTTTCCCTCCGGGCTCAAATTTTTTACACCAAAAGAGGTCCCTCTCGAATTCATTGAACATGTGTTTCGCCATTTTTCATTATTCCGACTCATTTTCGAGTTAGAGGGGGGGGGGATGTAGGACTTTTTGGAATACCCTGTATATATGCGTATATATATTGAAAACCTTCTCAAACATTGCAACAGATGTAACCAAGTAACACATGAATACGTATATATGCGTATATATATATATATATATATATATATATATATATGTATATATATATATGTAGAGAGAGAAAGAGAGACTGGGCATGAGTGCACATAAAAGCAGCATTGTCCTCACATTTCCCCCGTGCTCGAGTTGGGGGGGGGGGGTTGCTAATAAAAAGTCAAGACTTGAAACAATCGTTTCGTGTTTTTGTATTTTATGGGGTTGTAGTACAAAGATTTTATTAATCGTTCTAGAACCATTTGACACCACTAATTTAGTGCATTTTACTGCAATCTGCGAAAATATTATCATTATAATATTTCATGCAATATATTTAATAACTCTGTCATGTATATACTTGAAGAATTTTAATCTAACACTAAATCTTGGCTTTAAAAAAAAAAAAAAAAACTTTAAATAACATGAATTCCTGAACAGGTGCAAGACTTGGCAATGTATATATTTTCCTCCCCTTATATGATGTGTTGTGTTTACTCAATTCCCGGCGTTTCACTAACATTTGGGTGGGGGTTGGGATCAGTCAGTCATCGCGTCGGTGTTCTTTTCAAACCGCATTGGACTCAATTTCTGAATCAAGTATAGACCAGATTGCTGTTTGGATTTTTTGTCACTCTCCCTTCCCCCCTTCCCCCCTTTTAGTTTTGGCTGGTTCTAGACCAAGTTGGCTTCAATTAAGGCTCATTGCAGGTCATTCAACAATTTCGCATAAACGAAAATGGATAGTGTTTATATTTTAATATTAAACTCCTTGGAACGTAAATAATAATTACAATAATTAAAAAAATATCATTATTGCAATTTTTTTCTTGGAATATAACTAACAGTAACAATAATACTAATTGGAAAAATTATTATTATTATCATAAATTTTAATTAATTGTTCATTTCAAAATTTAATCAAACCTCCCCAAACCTATACGTATCCCATTATGGGTATTATTAAAGGAGAATGAGTCTGCTGCTTAGTTTTAATGTTAGTCATCGGTTTTGCTATAAAAAGCAACATATTTTTTTCTTTAAATAATAATTTAATTTCACGAATTAACACTGCGTTGCAAAAGAAAAAAAAAAAATTTTTTTTTTGAGCCCTGATACCATTCTTGCTCATTCTTATGTAAAATGACCTCGTGAATCCGAATATGACTATCATTTTGCCCAGTCACCCACGGTTTTCTCGGGACACAATCCCCTCCCCCAATTTTTATCACTGTCCAGTAATTTTATGGCCATGAATTTGACTTGGAGAATGGAAAAGAATTAATTTAACACTAAAAAACAATATATATATATATATATTGTTTTTTAGTGTAATATATATATAATGTTTAATAAATAACATTAATAATAGATTAAAAAAATATAAGAAATGTAATACATAATTTCAATGGCAAATCCCTCCTAAATTTTCCCCTTGCCGCAAATGTTCATGTTTTAGAATTTTCTAACTCTGCAGCCTCTCAGAAGATATTTAACAGTGAAAATAATCCTTTCCCCTCTTAAAAATCAAATTTATTGCTATAAAATTACCGAAAAGTGATAAAAGTAGGGGTCCGTCTTTAGAAAACGGTGGGTGATAGGGCAAAATGGGCATCATATTCTGATTCAGGAGGTCATTTTGCATAAGAATTTGCAAAAATGGTGTTGAGAGCAATTTTCATGCAGAGCAGTGTAATTAAATAAACGTATTAATTAATAAATGATAAGCAGCAAATTTGTATTTAATTAACAATTATTAATTTATAATTATTATTTATTTAAATATTAATTACCTTCCACACTTCAGAGAAACGAAGACTACATAATTTACATTCTATAGTATCGTAATTTCTGCTTAAAAAAAAAAAAAAAAAAAAAATTTAAAATATTTCATAGTTTATAAAAAGTTATTTCTAAAGTCTGCTTTATACTCAAGTCAAAATACTTTATAATAATTATGAGTTTTTATGTGAATACTGTAGCATAATTTTCAATCGACAAACTTTGGAAATCACATTAAATAAAATATCTCGAACATATCAAACAATATATTTTAAACATCGAAATAAACCCAGACGACTATGTCTGGATTTATCTCGAGCACGACCATGTCTCAGACGACCATGTCTCTGTCGTGCATGACCCCATGTACGTTCAGAATAATAACAATAAAAATATAAAGAATTTAATCGCGACGAAAATTATAAGGGTGATTCTTATATCTTTCACTGACGCTGACTGAACATATTTCGTCTGATGAAAAACTTTTCATCCCATACTTTTGCTTTAGAAAAATGAAAAGAACATTAATAATAACAGGTTTATTCCCATACTCCAGCAGCTTTAATAATTTATTTTTAATAACAGAGAGACGACTAGTTTTCCCGTTCAACTAAAATTATATGAATTTACTGCATGTTTTTGAATATGTGAGATTCGGGTAAATATTGACTTTGAGAGAAGATTCCTTTCCATCACGCACATGCTTTTTTTTTTTTTCTTAACTTTTTAATCGAAATAACACGATTTTTGCAAGCGCATCGTGTTATTATAACTGTTTTTTGCTTGGTTATATAAGTGAGGACGAGGACGGTAATTATTTTTTAATGGGTTTTTCCTTCACATTTAAAATTTCTCATGACCTCTCTTAAGGAGAAGAAAAAATAATTTTAAATATATTTAGAGAATTTTTTAAAAAGTAAAGAAAATTGTCATTAGCAAAGGTCGCATTCTCCACCCCCCACCCAACCACACCCCCTTTTTTTTAAGGGCACTTTCAGGGAGGAAAAAATTCCAAATTTTTTGCTACCACTATATTTATAGAAAACTTTTTATGGTATTTTCATAGTAATGTGTCGTGATTAAACAGGATAGAGATTTTTCTATAAAAATAGTGGTAGTAAAAAAAAGCATTGATTTCTCATAGTCGAAAGTGCCCTAAGGAAAAGGCGGAGAGGGCGATCCATGCTTTGGTGTAAATGTTTTTGATTGAAATATATAAATTTTTCAAAGGGCTAAAACATTAAGCAAAAATATTTTTTTTTAATAAAATATATCTATTAGTAATCGAAGATAAAAATTAAGTTACAATGATGACGAAAAAAGAAAAAAAAAAACTGTTTTACTATATTGGAAAAAAGTCCATTTAAATAGCGCTATAGTTTTTATTTTATCAATAAACACATATGATACACATAAAGACAAAAAAAAAAAAAAAAAAAAAAAAAAAAAAAGCCGCATTTGCACACTTTCATTTTTCCTTTTAAAAATCACCAATTTTAAAATTTAAATGTAGGGATGTGAATAGATACTGATTTTACTGGATATCAAATATCTGAAACACTGATGTCTGCTGAATACGGATATGGGGTATCCGTAAAATCACTATCTGCTTCCTCCGTATTTTTAAATGATTGAAGTTAAAAAAAAAAAAAAAAAAAAATCAAAGTGCGGTTTTTTTTTTTTTTTTTTCCCTGGTCCCTTAGAAATAAACAGTCAAGTACCAACTGAGAAATGCTGAATTTTATACATTTTCAGTATTTTTCATTTTGGTAAATAACACATCATAATGAATGAAGTATATTTTTTGGTCAGCTTAATTATTTATTTTACTATTTATTCAGCTGTAAGGTATTACGTATTACTTGCAATGTATATATCATAAAATAAATTGTCATCTAGTTTAAAAATTAGTTTTTTCATAAAAATTTATAATAAATAAATACAGTAATTAAAAAAATAATCTGGTTTGTCACTCACACGACTTTCTCTTACTCTTAAATTTAATACTATAAATACAGATTGGATATTAAGGGGTAAAATAACGAATATTGTTATCTAAAACTATGTTAAAATAATTCAAATTAGGCTTTACAACAGCTTTATTTGACAAATAATTCTATGCAAGGGGGGCGGTAGCCCCCCCTCGACCTCACACTTCATTAGTGTACCTACATTTATATAGAATTCAAATCTGTTATTAAATTTAAAAGTTTACTTAAAATTATTCAGAAAACTTTCACACGCAACATTCCTTGAAACTTATCAATCTTGAACAAACTTTCCTAATAACAAACGTATTAACTTCAAAGTACAACATTTGGATGGCCTGAAATTATTTGTTTTTAATTTACTCTAACAGACACAGACAAAGATCAAAAGTTAAAATCTTGACTTCGGTATTCAGGAAGCCCCAAAACGAGTAAATCTACAAAAAAAAAAAAAAAAAAAAATTAAAAAAAAAAAACAAGCTATGAATATTTAGATTAAAAAAATACATTATTTAGCAGATTGCTATGAGGAATTAATTTCAGTTCCTAAGCAGCGTTCCTGGACGTGGTAAAATATTATCGTAAAGCACCTCCACTAACAATAAAAAAGAATGTCATGTCTTAAATACTAGCAGCCCTGTATATCTTCTGAAAGTTATGTACACGTACACATCGTATGGGGCACATAATATAATCATATATTAATAACACACGGCGCAACCTGAAGTACACTTCCATCAATTTCAAGTATTGTCGCACTATAATCTAGTTCTTTTGTGTAGCCCTGTAAATGAAGAGTGAATGATTTCTATACTATATTCTACTTGAAACATGTTTTTATACATATAAGAAATATATATTCGTTTCGTTTGGTTTAGTGCAGTCTACAGATCTTAAACTCTACTTACCTGCAATTTCCCTTATAGACGTAATGCATTTGAATTCTCTTGGGTTTCCCTCTGACTGTACATGAACCATTTGATTGATCTCAACGAAAAGTTTAGTGTAGCATCCCTATATGATACAAATTTAGAATACCATGTTTGGACTTTCTGCTATGATTTGTTTTTGAGATATGCTGATAACACACATACGCCCACAAACACACACACACAGAGACACACAGACCAACCTCTAAAAGTATAAATTTTGGATTCAGGGGACCTCAAAACGTTTAAATATAATAAAAACTCAATATCGAAAATTCGACGAAAAAATAATAGTTTCTCTATCTTATGGGTAAGAGAGAGTAAAAGAAATTCTATTTCAATGACTAAATTACTTAAGAGTTTCGTAAAGTTGTAAGTATTACTAACCAAGTGTTACTAATCAAGTAAAAGAGATATCTGGATAAAATTTATTCTGCCTATTAATTAATACTTATAAACATATTGCTTATTATTATTTTTCAATACAATAATACCTATTAATGGTGAATTGTTTGGTTTAATGAAACCTTAAATTGAAAAAATCAAAATCCACAACACACACTACATACACAGAGACAATATCTTAAGAGTGTGTGAAAGAACGTTTTAATAACATTATAAAATACAAATATTAAAAATTTTATACTTTTTATAATTCGACCCACCAGTTTTTAACTTTTATACGTGTTTATAGATGTCTTATGGATGTAAGTGGCTGTGTACGTAATACATTGGCTTTTTTTTTATTGTTGTTGTTGTTGTCCCTGTAAACAAACTAGTTGTACAGGACCTATTAATGACATTTTAAATAGGGAACATTCCATAGGGAACTTGAGTGTAACATTTTAAAAAAAATTTCAAAATATTCACGGATAATAGGAGCCGGAGACAAACAGATAGAAAGGTAGACAATCGGACAGACAGATGCACAATATTCCCACTAAAATTATAAGAAAGTGTTAAAACGCTCATGTAAACAAAAGTGCTATTCCAGCAAATTTTTATTAATAACTCTTAATGTAAATGATTATTTTTCTCTGGCCCTGTAAATCTAATGCTAACCATACTATATTACAAAGAAGGCACTCTTTTGTGCATACGAATAATATATTTCAATTGCATTAAGCTTTGTGGAAAATAAAATTATTAAAATGTGGTTTATAAAAATAACTCTCATACAGCACAATGCTTTGGAATACTTTCAAGTGCCCCTGTACACAAACCAGTTAGAAATGTACTCTATTTTACATAGGAAACATCCGATAGGGTATTGAATAACATATCAAAATTTCATTAAAGTTTCTAAAGTAAGTATTAAAATACGGTTTATAGAAACTCCTGTCATAGAACACAATGCTTTCGAATACTTTTGGGTGTCCCTGTACACAAACCAGAAGAGGTATTCACTCCATTTTCAATAGGGAACATCCGATAGTGAACTTGAATAAAATATATCGGTTTGAAGAAATTTCATAAATATTTACGGGAATTAGAGCAGAGAAAAACAGACAGAGAGACAGACAGACGGACAGACGGACAGAAGAACAGTCAGACAGATACACAAATAGAAATTATATTCACACTAAAAAAATGATAGAAAGTGTCAAAAACGCTTAATGTAAACGAAAGTACAATTCTAGGAATTTTTTATCAATAGCTCTTAATATAACTGAATATTTTTGTGTCACCCTGTAAATCTAATGATAACCATGCTATATTCTATGCAAAGCATTCTTTTGTGCATATAAATAACATATTTCAATTTCCTGAAACTTCGTGGAATGTAAAGTTATTAACATTTGATTTATAGAAATATCTCACAAAGAACGCAATGCTTTGGAGTACTTTTGAGTGTCCCTGTACATAAACAAGTGGTGGTATGTAATATATTTTATATAGGAAACATCCAATAGTGAACTTAAAAAACGTATTTCAATTTCATTAAGATATGTCTACAGTAAAGGTATGAAAATATGGTTTATAGAAATACTTCTCATAGAACACAATTCTTTGAAATACTTTCGGGTGTCCCTGTACACTAGTGCTGGACGATATCAGAAATTAAATATCGCGATATATCGCCAAGTTAATATCGATATTAGCGATATATTGCGATATTTCTTTCAAGGCAGAAAAAAATAGACATTTGTTATTTTTTAAAGACATATGCACACGAATTTTAAAGTATACAAGTATACAGTGTTTTCCATGTATTTTCTGGTATATTACTACCATAACTTTATCATAAAAAAAAAAATCATAAAAAGTGAATTAATGTTTTATGTTTCTTATAACTTATACTATTGCTTTTTAGTATACCTCTGTATAGTTTATCCTCTATTCTTCCCATTTTAAGCTTTAATTATTTAAAAATCATATTTTAACACAGCTAATATGTGATCTGTGTTTTATTTGTACCAAGTATATCAAAATTCATAATTCTACTAAAAATAAAGCTTCAGAAAAATTGTCTTAAGATGCAGGTATTAAATAAAAATAAAAATCATTTTAATTAGTTCAGAATTGCCATTATAAATAGTTCAGAATTGCCATTGAATACACCTTTTTTTTTGGTTGTAGAAAGTAATATTTTTTACTTAAAACTCTTATATGCATCCTAAATGTCAGTTACTTGTCATTTTTATTTTTGTATCCTCTTACCAAATCATTACAATATCTTTTAAATATATATGTTCAATTAACATTCGTAATAGTTTCACAGTAATTGAAATTTGAATTACATATTATAATGTGTGTGTGTGTGTCTGTGTGTGTGTGTGTGTGTGTGTATTTATGTATACATTGTCAGTATAAAAATTATATTATTTAAACAAAATTATGTTGAAGTTTCATTTTGTTACTTAAAGTAACTCATTTTGCATTTAAACCAATTTTATTTAACATGTACGGCTTTAAAAATAAAATAAATAAATAAATAAATGGAAAGAGAAATATAAATGCTACATAAAAAAAGTAATAAACTATTCAATATTATATAATTCTATAAAGAAACTGTCACTGTAAAATTACTGACGATAAAACTTTATTTTACATCAGTTAGATAGCACCCTTTCTCCCTTCCCATGTTATCCAATAGGATTTTTGTCGCTTCGTTTTATAAAAATATTTTATTCAAAAATGAACTTTTTCGAATTCTGTTTTTTGAATATTACTCTTTGGACAGGTCGTCTTTTAGCTTAGTGAGCAATTTTTCGAAAAAATAAATTTAAATATTTTACTTAGAGATCCACACTTAGAGTCCATGTTGTTGTTGTTGTTACTTATCCTCTTTGTCTGACGGAGTCAGACAAGATCCACGAGTTCGTTGACAGTTAGAAAGTCAAAGACCAGAAGAGGATTGAGTCCATAATTTACTTATTGAAATAAAATATTTAAATTAATTTTTTCGAAAAATTGCTCACTAAGCTAAAAGGCGACCCGTTCAAAGAGTAATATTCAAAAAACAGAATTTGAAAAACTTCATTTTTTAATGAGATATTTTTATAAAACGAAGCAACGAAAATCCCATTGGATAACATGGGAAAGGAGAAAGGAAGCTATCTGACTGATGTACAGTCTTAATAAAAAAAATATTTTATCGAAATATTTAATAATAATAAAATAATATTAAAAAAAATACATTCCATAATTGCTTATATTTTCAGAAGTTTTTTATTAAACGCTAAGAAAATTTGCAAAAAAACTCTTCTAGTAGATATCAGTTCAGTGACGCCAGATGGTCGAAAATTATTTCCCCAAACAAGTCTTCAAATTTCCCCAAATCACGTTTTTTTTTTTTTTTTTTTTTTTCGAAAAAATCCCCAACTTGATTTCTACTAAAAAGGGAAAATAAAAATTTTTTCAAAAAAAAAAATATCAAGCAGATTTTTCTATGATTTAAGCTCAGATTTTTCCCCAAATGAAGGCAATTTTTGAAAAAATCCCCAAATAACAATAAAGCTATTGAAAGTCTCTAGACATAGGGATAAATCATTACGTTACCAACATTGACAGAAAGTTGAAAAACGCCCCAGATTTGTCCCCAAAAATTTTAGAATTCCCCAAAAAAGTCCCCACAAACATTTGGTCTCCAAAATTGTCCCCAGAAGCCTCAAAACTCCCTAAAATGGGGACAAAATCCCCAATCTGGCATCACTGTATCAGTTCGGCTTTGATGATTTTTATTAAACACATGCTGAAGCATGTTATTGGCCATTTTATATCGACACTTTGAAATAGACCGATATCAATGAACCAATAGCAGGAAAGGAGCTAAAACAGAAGATATTGTTTTCATTCGTCATATTGCCTTTTCTGTGGTTTCCATCACCTACGATATGCATGAATGTAGAGTGGGAATCTGGGAAATCAGTATAGTGTAATATATCAGAACCCATAATAGATATCTCGGATAGGGATATATCGTTTCGACTAATATCCTAGTAAACACACCTGCTGATTATAGGTATTGTGATATTGGAGTATGTCTGATGAATTTTTTCTGAAGGGGTAGAACCGTGACCTTGAACGAAGTCAGCTTATTCACGGGATAATCAAAGCAGATGGCTTTCAATAAATATTTTTATTATTATTATTATTATTATTATTTTTTTTTTTTTTTATGCGGTGGCCTTTTTAAAGCAGTGATGTTTAGATTTGAGTTTATGAAGGATGAGGAAGTATATGTATATGTTGCAATAGAAATCGTTTGGCGTGGGGCTATTTTTTCTAGTTTATCAGTGAGTAATTAGAGGAAAGTAGAAAATGAGTATTAAAATAAGATATTCGGCGCTTTTTTTCTTCCGGTTTCGCTCTCGTTAGCTGTTGTATGTTGGCTGATCGGGTTTCATTCGCTCGAGTTTCGTTCACTCGGGTGCGCACTCGGCAATATCGTTAAAGGGATATATTGGAGGAGCTAGATCTTAAATATTGTTATCGGGATATTAAAAAAATATCGATACTTAGGGATATATTGATAAATAATCCAGCCCTACTGTACACAAACCAGTAAAGGTATAAACTCCATTTTCAATAGGGAACATCCGATAGTGAACTTGAATAACATATATCAGTTTCAAAAAATTCCATAAATATTTACGGGAGTTAGTGCGCGGGAAGACAGACAGACGGACAGACGGACAGATACACAAATTGGTATCATATTCACACTTTAAAAAATGTTAGAAAGTGTTAAAAACGCTTAATGTAAACGAAAGTAGAATTCTAGCAAATTTTTATTAATAGCTCTTAATATAACAGAATATTTTTGTGCCACCCTGTAAATCTAATGCTAATCATGCTATGTTCTATGTAAAGAATTCTTTTGTGCATATAAATAACATATTTCAATTTCCTAAAATTTCATGGAAAATAAAGTTATTAAAATTTGATTTATAGAAATATCTGTCATAGAACGCAGTGCTTTAGAATACTTTTGAGTGTCCTTGTAGATAAAACAGTGATGGTATTTAATCCATTTTATACAGGAAACATCCAATAGTTAACTTGAATAACATATTTCAATTTCATTAAGATATGTGTACAGTAAAGTCATGAAAATATGATTTATAGAAATACCTCTCATAGAACACAATGCTTTGAAATACTTTCGGGTGCCCCTGTATATAAATCAGGGGTGGTATTTAATCCATTTTATACAAGAAACATCCCATAGTGAACTGAAATAACATATTTCAATTTCATTAAGATATGTGTAAACTATAGATATGAAAATATGATTTATAGAAATACCTCTCCTAGAACGCAATGCTTTGAAATACTTTCGGGTGTCCCTGTATACAAACCAGTAAAGGTATAAACTCCATTTTCAATAGGAAACATCCGATAGTGAACGTGAATAACATATATCAGTTTCAAGAAATTCCACAAATATTTACGAGCGTTAGAGCGCGGAGAGACAGACGGAAAAACGGACAAACAGACAGACAAACCGAAGTCATTAACACTTTTTAACCTTGTTGGGAAGCGTTAAAAATGTCAGAAAGTGTTAAAAACGCTTAATGTAAATGAAAGTACAATTTTAGCAAATATTTATTAATAGCTCTTTATATAACTGATTATTTTTGTTTCACCCTGTAAATCTAATGCTAATCATGCTATATTCTATGCAAAGCATTTTCTTTTGTGCTTATAAATAACATATTTCAATTTCATAACTATTCGTGCAAAGTAAAGTTATTAAAATTTAGTTTATAGAAATATCTCTCATAAAACTCAATGCTTTGGAATACTTTTGTGCGTCCCTGTACACAAATCAGTGGTGGTATTTACTCCATTTTACACAGGAAACATCCGATAGTGAACTTTAATAACATATATCAATTTCATTAAGATTTGTGTACATTAAGGGTATGAAAATTTGATTTATAGAAATATCTCACAAAGAATGCAATGCTTTAGAGTACTTTTGAGTGTCCCTGTCCTTAAACTAGTGGTGGTATGTAATCTATTTTTTATATAGGAAACATCCAATAGTGAACTTAAAAAAACATATTTCAATTTCATGAAGATATTGTACAGTAAGGGTATGAAAATATGGTTTAAAGAAATGCCTCTCATAGAACACAATGCTTTGAAATACTTTTGTGTGTCCCTGTACACAAATCAGTTGTTGTATTTACTCCATTTTATACAGGAAACATCCGATAGGGAACTTGAATAACATATTTTAATTTAATTAAGATTTGCGTACAGTAAGGTTATGAAAATATGGTTTATAGAAATGCCTCTCATAGAACACAATGCTTTGAAATATTTTCGGGGGTCCCTGTACACAAACCAGTAGAGGTATATACTCCATTTTCAACAGGGAGCATCCGATAGTGAACTTGTATAACATATTTCAATTTCATTAAGATTTTTGTACATTAAGGGTATGAAAATATGGTTTGTAGAAATGCCTCTCATAGAACACAATTCTTTGAAATATTTTTGGGGGTCCCTGTACACAAACCAGTAGAGGTATAAACTCCATTTTCAACAGGGAACATCCGATAGTGAACTTGTATAACATATTTCAATTTCATTAAGATTTTTGTACATTAAGGGTATGAAAATATGGTTTGTAGAAATGCCTCTCATAGAACACAATTCTTTGAAATATTTTTGGGGGTCCCTGTACACAAACCAGTAGAGGTATAAACTCCATTTTCAACAGGGAACATCCGATAGTGAACTTGTATAACATATTTCAATTTCATTAAGATTTTTGTAGAGTAAGGGTATGCAAATATGGTTTGTAGAAATGCCTCTCATAGAACACAATGCTTTGAAATATTTTCGGGGGTCCCTGTGTACAAACCAGTAGAGGTATAAACTCCACTTTCAATAGGGAACATCCGATAGCGAACTTGAATAACATATATCAGTTTCAAGAAATTCCATAAATATTTACGGGAGTTAGAGCGCACACAGACAGACGGACAGACAGACAAACCCAAGTCATAAACACTTTTCAACCTTGTTGGAAAGTGTTAAAAATGAAGATTCTAGGTATTTTCACTGGCCACATGGTACATAATTTCTGTGTGTAAATAGCACACTACATTGTATATAATAAACGATAAGAGCCTACACTGTAAATAATTTCTATAAATTTACCGAAATTTTTTCCAGAATCTCTGTAAGTTTAAAATAGCTTTCAGCTAAAAATAAGAAACTGAGATTCTTAATCTTTATCCATATTTTTATTTTTTAAATACTTTTTTTCATTAATATTTACATATTTCTACTTCAAAAAAAAAAAAAAAAAAAGTTATATATATATATATATATTATGTACCATTACACTTCCGAAAAAGAAAAAAAAAAAAAAAAAGAATTAAAGTAATATTAGCCATTAAAATGTACATAAAAAGTAGATTTTTAACACTCAGATATTGCTTTGGTTTCAATTTTACATTAGATATAAGATAAACAATTTTCGGTAGGTTCTCAGTTGAAATTTTTAGCAGTCTATAATATACGAATTAGCATTAATATTTTTATTTTTTTAAAGAATTTTATCTAATTATTTCAGAACGTTGCCATTACTGCGCTTTTAATGTAACGTGAGCAAGCATGGGAAATGAGATTAGAATATATGACCGGAAAAGCGAAAAATGGAACTAACATTTACTCGTGTTTTCTCTCTTGTGTGGTGATCGTGGTGATTAACAGTTAAATCTATTGAAGCAATTGCTTTATTTAGGATCTTTTCTCTTCATTTTCTTCTTCATTTTCTTTTGCTTATAAGACAATTAGATTCATGTTTTAGCAAAATTTTGCAATAAACTTTATGCAATGAAACATTTATGATTGAAATAAAAACTTTTTTTTCAGTTTTAAATTAATCGGAACCAAAATTGCACTGGATGAATATGCATTTTCTCTTAATTTGTTTTTATATAAGTATACATATATCCGCTAACTAGTCTTTTGATCAGTACATGTCAGTTAAAAATTTAAAATTTAAAAAAAATAAAAAAATAAATTTCATAATACAATTATTTTGCAGATTTTAGTTGAAGAAATAATAATAAAAAAATGTCGTCATTATTGTTGTAATTAATTCTGATTTGGTGTATTGAAAACCTTAAAAAAAAAGTGACTAATACTTTAAATAGTAAATCCTTATTTACTTTTAAATTTATTTCATTATTATTCTTGTGTATGTGTGTGCACACGCGAGAAAATACGTTTTAGTTTTTATTTATTTTAATTTAATTAATTTTCTTGAGGTGAGGCAAGAGGTAATTTAAAAAATACAATATTTATTTTTCAATAATTTTATTTAAAAGTTAAGTATTTCTAAATATTATGATAAATTAAGGGGGGAAAATGTTTTTATTTTATTACTCACTTCTTTATACAAAAAATAGAATGCTTACTGCGTAGTTCTAGTGCGATGTTAGATGCACTCAACCTCAACTTGGGGGAAAATAGCGATGCAGCAACAAATTTTTAGAAAAGCGCTTTAATTAATACATCTGATTCTTTCATTAGTGAAATATTGGATTGAAGAAATATGTGCTGCAAAACTATTAAATGAAAACTAATAATAAAGCACATGACATATTAAAATTATGCATGCATTCAACTTGTAAAGATAAATGTAGTTGAAATCCAATACAGTACCTTCGCCGATATCTTGATTTAGAAGAAAAAGGTCGAAAAATGAATGCGATTATTATACATTAAAGCAAACTGAAGGAACAAGTTGTAAAGCATTTCTTGTGATTTATTTATTACCGCCTGCTTAAGCTTTCTTCTCGCAAGCAATATCCGATCATTTCTCATGAGAAATTGTGAAAATAAAAGCAATTAGAAGCCGCACCTCCTTCACATACGAGGGGACTTAAGAAAAATGTTGCTTGGCATAAGGTTGAAAGAAATTAGTACCCAATTGGACCCCATAGATTTTGGGCCTTGAGGCAAACAGCATACCGGGTGGTAAAAACTGTGCTCATCATTAATTACTGTAAGAATTTATTTTGAATGTTGCATTTTGATTAGGCTATATTTTTTTCTTATTTTTGTTATCGGAGCATCTTTTATCCTACGACATTCTTATTTAGGCGATAAGGAAACTATTATTGGAGCCCTACCCACATTAAAAAATTACAAAAACAAAGCTGAAACTGAGATTTTTCATAATTTTCTTTTTGTTAGGCAAGTATACTGCCAAGGCCAGAGGAATATCAGAAATTATGATTTCGCTCGGATTTCGTAAGGTGCAATGCTGAATTCATTCAAACGAATTTTTCAGCTGCGCCAGATAGCGTGTCAAAAAAGAAAAAAAAAAAAAAAAAAAAAAAAAATAGAGAGAGAAAGAGAGAGCAGTTGAGCATTCAGCATACCTGCCAAACGTTTCGATTTTCGGATACAGGCATTATATATATAAATTTCTCATAAGCTTTTCAGTAGTCTTTTTTTTTTTTTTTTTTTAAATGATTAAATAAAGCGAAAATTTCCAGGAAAAAAAAAAATCTGGAATCCAAAAATCGAAACGATTGGCAGCTATGAATCACTGTGTAAAAGTAGGGAAAATATTACTTTTTGATGGGAAAAAGAAAAAAGTTCTTTCGTGTTAACTGTATTTTAGCAGTAATAAGTAGCTAAACTGACAACTTTGTTGCTGTTCTTATATATATATATATATATATATTTTAATCTTACTTCATGTTCATATTATATCTGTTTACAATTCCTTCATTGTCTTAAAAAGTACAAAAATGCGAATTATATGTCTCGGAGAGATTTCATAGCTGCCATGTCGAATTCATCTTTATTTCATTTTTAATCTTATTTTTCTCACTTTCATGTCTAATGTTCTTGCTCTTGGAAAGCAAATCAACTAAAACAACCAGTTACTTTTCATTTCCCATTTTATAATCCTACAATATGACTATAAAGAGATACCCAAGTGATGTCTTAATTGACCATGAAAACTCTTATTAAAAACTGAACCAGAACGAATGCGTAGAATGTAAGAAATTACTATTCTTGATTATGGAAATGAATGGGATTTTTAGTGTCGCTTTCAAGCTATTATGAGTAGGGATATAAATTCAGCAACTTTTCATAATGAAGAGGTGTCTTAGCCATCCATTTTTCCCCTAAACAAAAGCAACTGTGAAACGGAATGCAAACAACATCTCTTGAAAAAGATGCACATGCTCTCGTCAAAGACTAGAAATCATTAACCTTATTTATGCTTCCAACATCTAATTATAGGCGTCTGCCGTAACTCTGAAAAAAAAAAAAAAAAAAAAAAAGCTAACTTTGTGTACAATGTCTTTCAAATTTTAACATATTTAGAATTCTTGTAAAATTTGAGTATAATAGTTGGTTAGATTTAAATATTCTATAATGAAATCGAGTAACGTGATTAAATTTAAATCGGAATTAAATATTAAAAAATAAAAATGCGTACTAAATATATTTGACTAATTTCATCATTTCAGAATTAGATATGCATTAACTCTCAGTTCAATTTAACTAATCAAACAATTATGCATTTTGAAACATTAGATTTTTCAAATAATATATTTCAAAGCTAACATTCAATTATCAGTTCTATGTCACTAAGCTGACCATACTTATTTTATGAGTTCCTGCTTTTTTGCTGCGCTCATGTCTTCATTTTTTCTCCTGATGAAGCGTCATGCTTAACTTTTTGATCCAAAATAATTGTTGCGTGCTTTTAGAATCAGTACTAGATTTTGCTCTTAGCGTTAAGGCTTGTTAAAAGCTTGACTCTAAAACTAAATTGATAAATAAAATCCTTACAAAAATAAAATTTCCTTTATGACAAGTCAAGTTAAAAGGGGAAAAAAAGTGCTCTTCGAATATTAAAAAAGAATGTTCGTAAAACATTTTCCACATGTTACATGTTAAATTAGAAATACTTGTCAAAATCATTTCAAAAAGTAAAAAATTGCATAATCAAAATAATGATAAATAAAATACAGATGACATTTTTAATTATTACTGGGAAACACTTACAAAAAAAAAAAAAAAAAAGTTATGCAAAAAATTTTGGATTTCAAATTTATGAAGAATTTCATCGATGAAAATAGAAAAAAACTTAAGAAATTACATGAAGATAAAATAGGTAGAATAAAAGAAAAACAGAAAAAGAAATGTTTTCAGTTTTTGAGAGGGCCATAATGAAAATATATTATTATTATTATTATTATTACTATTTAAGTTTAAGTATTTATAGGTTGGATATTGTCCTAATTCCCCACATCTACAGTCGGTAACAAAAGTGTCCGAACACTAGCAAAAATTCCTATATAAAAAAAAGTACACTTAATACTGTTTTGTTAAATAAATCCTTGTCGAATCCTGTTCTTAGTCAGTCTAAGAACGGGATTCGACAAGGATTTTTTTTAGCAAAAATGTATTAAGCGTACTCTTCTTTATATAGGAATTTTTGCTTGTTCGGACACTTTTGTTATCGACTGTAACATACTCAAAAAATTGCAGTTTTTACGTAATTATTATTCATGTAATAGTCTTTCATATTTGATCCATTCATTTATCGGATAAATGAATGGATCAAATATGAATTTTCTCTCGTTCTAATTGAATAGGATAAATTTTATTCTATTCAATTAGAACGAGGGAAAATTCAGATAAAACTCCTTTAAAAGAGGAAACCAAGTCGTTTCAAGACCCATTTTCGCATAAACTAGCAGTCCGTTCTAAATAAAATTTTAAGGTTTTAATAACAAAGGATTAATATATGTATTGAATGAGGAAAATTTATAAAAATACACTGATGGAAAAAAAAATCCCAGCACAGAGAAAAAATTATTGTACAGTAATGAAATTTCAGCAATACATTTGTCTAGGTAACATATTTAATTGATTAAAGTTTCAAGATCACAGGTAGAGCCATTGGCGAGAAGAGCCATTTCAAATGTGAAATGTTGGTACATTAGTAACCGGTGTAACCGCCAGAATTTTGAATGCAAGCATACAAACGTGCATGCATTGTGTCGTACAGGTGTCGGATATCAGTTTGTGGGATGGAGTTCCATGCCTGTTGCACTTGGGCGGTCAATGCAGGGACGGTTAATGCTGGTTGTGGATGACGCTGGAGTTGTCGTCCAATGATGTCCCATACGTGCTCGATTGGAGAAAGATCTGGTGATCTAGCAGGCCAAGGCAACATGTCGACACTCTGTATAGCATGTTGGGTTACAACAGCGGTATGAGGGCGAGCGTTATCCTGTTGGAAAACACCCCCCATGAATGCTGTTCATGAATGGCAGCACAACAGGTTGTATCACTAGACTGACGTACAAATTTGCAGTCAGGGTGCGTGGGATAACCACGAGAGTGCTCCTGCTGTCATACGAAATTGCTCCCCAAACCATAACTCCAGGAGTAGGCCCTGTGTGTCTAGGCCGCAGACCGGTCGCTAGCAGGCGTTCACCTGGCCTCCTTCTAACCAACACACGGCTATCACTGCGACCAAGGCAGAACCGGCTTTCATCAGAAAACACAACAGATCTCCACTCCGTCCTCCAATGAGCTCTAGCTTGACACCACTCACGTCGCAAACGGCAGTGGTTTGGAGTCAGTGGAATGCACGCTACAGGGCGTCTGGCTCGGAGCTGTCCTTGAAGTAACCGATTTGTAACAGTTCGTTGTGACACTGTGGTGCCAACTGCAGCTCGAATTTCAGCTGCAGACGCAGTACGATTAGCCACAGCCATACGCCGAACACGGCGGTCTTCCCTCTCAGTAGTGCCACGTGGCCGTCCGGAACCCGGTCTTCTTGAGGCAGTACCTTCCCTTGACCACTGCTGCCAACACTCATGCACAGTGGATACATTCCTGCCAAGTCTTTCTGCAATATCGCGGAAAGAAAACCCACCTTCTCGTAGCCCTACTACACGACCTTGTTCAAACTCAGTGAGCTGTTGATAATGGCTTCTTCGTCTTCTTAGAGGCATCCTTGACTAACATTAACCCACTACGTAAAATCTCAACTGTAAATAACGATCACGAACCTTACAGCGCTTATTTAAAGCAAACCTCATTTGCATGTTCATAGTGTCGCTACTAGCGCCACACTTATGCGCGTAGCTCGAAATTTGAATCGACGTCATCTTTCAGATGTATAAACACGCCTACCAAATTTCGTTTATCTAGCACAGCTTCTTCCTGGTGTTGGGATTTTTTTTTCCATCAGTGTAATTATCTTAGGAATTATTAATTGTCGAAATTTGTCCCGAGAATTTGACACTTTGGATTTTCATAGCATTAGTTATTGATACGAAATCTAAATTTCCCTCATTCAATAGTTGTAAATTCTTCTTAAGAATGTCTTAAAAAATTTCATTTGCTTATGTCTAATAGGAGCTGAGAAAATGGGTAAAATGTGTAAAAACTATGCAAAAATCGGAAAAACAAAACAAAAATCTTTTGTTTTGTATGAATTTAATGTGACATGTCGGTACTATTACATCTACAAAGTTACAACGACACTGTTTGAAAAGGGATAAACCACTGAGTTAAAGCTCTAGCTTAATTTAAGATATATAATAAAATAATAAAAAAATTCTCAAGATTTTGTCTCTAAAATTTTTTGTTTTTAGGTGACTTCTGGTGCTCAGAAAATTTTTTAGTTTGTATGAGTCTATTCAGAAAAGCTTCTAGTTTATTAAAATAATAATAATAATAAATAATAAAGAAAATAAAGAAAATTTTTAAAGATTTTTGCCATTGGGTCCCCTTAAGACAAGTGTACAGTCGGTAATAAAAGTGTCCGAACACTAGCAAAAATTCCTGTTTAAAAAAGGTACACTTCATACGGTTTTGTTAAATAAATCCTTGTCGGATCCCGTTCTTAATCACTCTAAGAACATGATTCGATAAGGATTTATTTAACAAAACCGTATGAAGTGTACTTTTTTACGTAGGAATTTTTGCGGAGATGATTGAATTTTTGCGGAGCGAATTTTGTTCGGAGACTTTTGTTATTGGCTGTACCAGGAGTGAAAACTGTACCAGTAGTAGTCACATTTAAATTTAAACTTTGAAAGCAGTCTTCCTAAGTCGTACACTGAGAAAACATTCTGTGATTGACATATAGAACTAAATTGTGGCTCTAGTAAAAATAGTTCCATGTCATTTTTATAAATTCTAGTTTCCTTTGAAAGCGAGTTCTAGAAATCCTCATTAGGATTCTAGAGGGTTTGCCTATATTATCATGACTAAACTTGTTTAAAAATGTCTGCAAATAAATGCGAACACTGGGGGCGAGTTTTAGCAACTATAATTTGAGTTTATTATTCAATTCTAGAAAATCATGTTAGGTTACATTTATTTTCTATTACCAATGCCTCTTGTATTTACTCTCCCTGACTGTAAAATAGATCATTCGAATAACGACTGGCGCGCTACCACTTGAACTGTACGTACGGCGCATCCTTTACCTGTACTTGTTGAATATTTGTTTCTCTGTGTGTAACCATCTTATGTGTTCGTCTAATTAAAAGTCTTTTGTTTAAATATGGACTAATCAATATGCAACAGTTATTGCGTGCTCTGCTTTCTAAGCCTAATAGGTTATGGGCCCAGAGCAAATTAACTTTTATTTACGATAAATAGACTTTTATCTGTTTGATAGGCGACCACTGTTGAAAATGCGTCATTTGGAACACTACGTACTGAAACGCTAAACAAAGACAATTACGAAACATGGAAAATTCAAATGAAGGCACTCTTGATAAAAAATGAATCCTGAATATATGTATCTGGCTCGAAACCAAAGCCAGAGCTCTTGGAAAGTGATGCTAAATCAAAAGAAGAGTTCGATAAATGGGCGGATATGGATGAAAAAGCTAAAGCCGACATAATTTTGTGTATATCGCCTCCAGAACTGAAACAAATAAAAATCTGTGAAACATCTCTGGATATATGGAAAAAATTAGAAGAAATATATCAATCCAAAGGCCCCGCCAGAAAAGCGTCACTGTTGAAATCGATTATTCAGCATAAAATGGCAGATTCCTCTTCTGTGTGCATTCGTGATCATCATCGAAAGTTTTTTGACGTAGTTAATAAATTCTCTGAAATGGATATTAAAATAGATGATGATTTATTAACTGTGATGTTGTTATACAGCCTACCATCCAGCTACGAAAATTTCAGGTGTGCAATAGAATCCAGGGACGAGCTACCGAAACCCGAAGTACTTCGAATAAAAATAGTGGAAGAAAACGACGCCAGACGCTATGATGACAAACAGTGATGGAGCGTTCATGACTGGTAATTTTCGAAAGAAACCTCCTCCGTGGAATAAACATAAAAGAAATCCAAAAATTACTGAACAGTCAACTCAGAACGAAAAAGATAATTCCAAAATTACTTGCTGGAAATGCAAACGCCTCGGTCACCGTGCTGCTCAGTGTGATAAAGAAAAGTCATTTAAATATAGACAAAACAGTCTAGAACTACTGGCCAGCACAAATTCGACGAATACGTTCATGTTATCCAAAGAACAGTGTGAAAATCTTTGGTGTGTGGACAGCGGCTGCACTCGGTATATGTGCAAAAATGACTCCAAATTTCACAATTTAAAGGATACGGAAATTAAATCTGTAAGTTTAGCAAATAATAAAACTACTGATGTGTCCGGTCTTGGTAAAGTATTAATTAAAGCAGAAGTGAACTCAGAAATTCGAAATGTGAAAATTAACGATACTCTATTAGTTCCAGAATTGAAAACTAATTTATTGTCTGTGTCACAAATGTGCGACAAAGGTTTCACTGTAACTTTTAAAGACAAGTATGCTATTATAAATAACAGAAAGAAAAATGTGACTCTAATTGCGGACAGAAAAAACGAACTTTATTATTTGCGTGATAATAATGCTAATGTAAATAATGCAGCTAATTTTTCTAGTGAGTCTGTGAGGTTGAGACGTCAGAACGTCACCACAGTTGTTTTAATTAAGCTGGATCCAGCAAGGTAGGAAGTGGGGACGGTTAAAATCACTCCGTCGCCAGTGACTCGGTGACGGTTGAGGTCGGAGTAGTTTTGTGTCTGCAGGGTGCTGCATTAAAAGACTTAGATTTTGAATATTAGTTAAATTAGAAGTGATTTTTAAAAGTACGGATTGAAATGTAGTGAAAGGAGGGTGTAGGAAGAAGTATAAAAATAGAGATGGTTTTAGTAGATGGAGTGGATGTTGGAGGATCGTATAGTGGATGTCGGAGGATATTATAGTGGTTGTGATGAATCTTAGTTTGACAGATATTGAAAAGTAGAGTAGTGGAGATTTAGTGGCGTGAAGTTAAGTAGTGTTGAGTGTTGGTGAGTGTCTACTAGTTTTCGGAAAGTTCAAGCTGGGACAGAAGGGAATCCTCTGTCCCATAGTGAAGCCGTAGTATTGGAGTACGAGTGCGACCGTCTCTACACCGTCGACTATCTGCTGTGGTGAGATATTTAAGATAACTAAATTGTTGATTTGTATATTTTTGATTTAGTAATACGCTGACTGAGCTAAGAGCTATTTTCCAGGCCGCCCTCCCATTAATCTGGTTCAATAAACTTTTATTTGTTGTTCAATTAAAGTCTCTGGTTTTCTTAGTAATCTAAGTATTTAAGTTAAGATGGCGTTTTCAAGGTCGCAAACGCCACAAGTCTATCGATAGTTCTAAAAAAAAAATGTTTGCTGATGTGTAAAAGTGGCATTGTAGAATGGGCCATCTAAATGTAAAAGATTTGATTGATTCAAATTTAAAGGGTCATATTAGGGGGTTAAATATTAAAAAAGTATCCGACTTCAATTGTGATGTATGCGCGTTAAATAAAATGACCCGTGCGCCTTTCCCTAAGCACTCAGATCGTGTTACAAAAATGTTAGAAATAGTTCATTCGGATCTTTGTGGCCCGATAAGGATACCCTCAATAGGTAAGTATCTTTATTTTATTACATTTATGGATGACTATTCTCGTGCAGTAAAATTCTTAAAAACTAAAGATGAAGCCCTGAATGCTTTTAAGGAAATTAAAGTTCTTTGGAAAAATGAAAAATCTATAAAAATTAAAAAAATTCATGAGTGATAATGGGGGCGAAATTTTGGGACTGAATTTGAAAATTTCTTGAAAGAAAATGGTATTCAGCATAGATTAACAACCCCTCATTGCCCAGAGCAATCGGGCGTTGCTGAGAGAAGGAACAGAACTCTCGTCGAACTCTCTCGATTCTTAAATACCTAAATGTAGGGAATAAAGTTCTTTTATTGAAAAAATCCCTCTATGGTCTCAAACAGGCCGGTAGATGCTGGAACACTAAGTTAAATAAAATTTTGAATGATTTCGGAGCAAAACAAACAAATGCAGATCCATGTTTATATTATATTAAAAGTGATAAAGGGTTGACTCTTATAATGATTTATGTTGATGATATATTGTTTATGTCCCAGGATCCTGATATGTTAGAAAACTTCAAAATTCATCTTAATGAAAAACTAGATGTTAAATATTCAGGCATAGTTAAATCTGTAGTGATAAGTATAAAGGATTTAAGTCCATATTATTGATTTTTCAGGAGACGAAAAATAAAGTTTAACTAGCTAAAAACAAATCAGAAGAATGGATTAGGGAAAAGGTATTTCGTTGATTTTTACCCTTTATACCATTAAGTGGTTGTCAACCTTCATTTAATAACGGGAAAAATTGAATTAAATATTTTATACCATACATGAATGGTAAATTTCTAAATTGGTCCTTTTTTTACCAACGGATTTGCTCAAAGACTAAATGACATAGAATTAAATCCTTTATACCAATCGATAGAGAATTTTTTTCTGAGTCTGACTATGTACTTAACTCAAAATCGACATTTTTGGACTTAAATCCTTTATACTTATTAGTACAGAAATATTGTCTAGGAATAAATTTTCAGTTAGAAAATGGCCTTATAACAATGAGTCAACATAGTTATATTAGAGAACTTTTATAGCGTTTTGGCACGACAGAAGCCAAGCCCGTAGCTTGTCCTATGGATACAAGCATTCGATTGGAAAAGGCCGAAAAATGTTGTGAAAACGAATATCCCTACCGTGAATTAGTTGGAAGTTTGATGTATCTTGCAACTTCCACCAGGCCGGACATTGCAAATTCAGTCAGTCAATTAAGTCAATTTCTAACTTGTTTTGATAAAACTCATTGGACTGCCGCTAAACGAGTTTTACGATACTTAAAGAAAACAATAAATTTTGGACTTATATTTAGAAAAAGTAATGAGCCTTTGGTCGGTTATGCTGATGCTGATTGGGTAATTGTCTCGATGACCGTAGGTCATATACAGGTTAGGTTACTGTTTCATATTTTGTGGGAGTGCAATTACATGGGAAAGCCGTAAACAGAGTACCGTGGCTCTCTCATCAACGAAAGCCGAATATATGGCTTTATCCGATGCCACTAAGGAGGGGATTTATTTATGTAAATTACTAAATGAGTTATCTAATGGCAAAATTGAAAAAATTAGTATATTTACAGATAACATAGGATCTATTAAATTACCTGAAAATCCGATCTTTCATAAACGCACTAAACATATCGATATCAGGCATCATTTCATAAGGGATGCACTGAAAAATGGAATTATTGATTTAAATTTTGTGTCTACTGAAAATATGGGGGCTGACATACTTACAAAAGCATTAACATCAGCAAAACATTACAACTGTTATAAAATTATGGGATTGGAAGATGTAACATTGTTATTTGAGTAAATACGTCGACATTGTGTGTGTGTGTGTGGGGGGGGGGGGTGTTAGGTTACATTTATTTTCTATTACCAATGCCTCTTGTATTTATCCTTCCTCACTGTAAAATAGATCATTCTAATAACGACTGGCGCGCCACCACTTGAACTGTACGTACGGCGCATCCTTTACTTGTACTTGTTGAATGTTTGTTTCCCTGTATGTAACCATCTGATGTGTTCGTCTAATTAAAAGTATTTTGTTTAAATATGGACTAATCAATATGCAACAGTTATTGCGTGCTCTGCTTTCTAAGTCCAATAAATCAAGCGAGAATTTCTTGCGATACAAAGGATTCATAATATTCATAATGTTATTTCACTATCAAGAAATGTATAGACTATAAATTCTCGATCATTTCCTCTATTCAAGTTATTGGCTTACCTTATACGCATAGCTCAGAAATGTGTATTTCTAGTTTGGGGATTTAAAAAATGACTACAGGTTCGTTCTAGATGAAGTAGGTTTATTTTTTCTCATCGCACATAGGTTCGTTTCGCATTCCAGGTTGGTGACAAAAAAAGAGTAAATGACATAGTTTAACAAAAAAAAAAAAAAAACCAGTTATGACATGAGAGTTTGTCATAAATTTTTAATTATCACTAAAAAATAATCGAGATGAAAGCTTATTTTTTATTTGTTATTACTAATACTTCTCTGTATAGTCACCATCCAGTGTTATGCAAGTACACCAACGCTGTTCATGTACACCAGCGTTTCTTGACCTTTGACCTTTAGAAGGCCGTCGCTGCAGAATTAGGCGGATGTGTATTACTTCACTTTGCGACTTCCTGAAACGAAAAAATCAACAATTTCAGCTGTAATTTACAACGTTAATTATATATATATACCATTAATATGCATAATAAAGTTTATCCAGTTCATTCGCAGAAATAATTAAAATTTTACGTTACTTCTTAAATCCATGACAAATTGTTATTCAAATATCGAATTTTTCAACATTTAAGTCTAGATACCATGAGTTATACCACGAAAAACCAGCAGTGTTTAACAATCGATCGTAAATCCCCTGTTGCCTTAATCGTTATATTAAATTAATTCAAAAATATTTTAACCGTGCCTGAAAAATGCTGCTTACGGAAAACGCTGAACCATTTAATAATTTTCAGAACACTTTTTTAAGTCACTTAATATTATTTAAACTTTGCCTTTCACTGTTACTGAAAATGTAAATAAAAGATTCTGTAAGTACCTATTAGTTAAATTGCACAAACTATTCGTGGTTTGTTGGCAGGGTGTGAATAATTTGTATCTGGGAATAGCAGTATGTCTGTCTCCAGTATGTTTAAGTTTAGAGATCGCAAGAAAAGGTGTAACCTTATAACCTGAGGGATGGTTATTCCATCCTTCTCACGTTCACGCTCTCACTCATCGTACTTATTCCAGATAAACATTTATTTATGTTTATTTTTGTTTTGGGTGTTTTGAAAGAAAGCCGCATGATGTATAATTTAAAAGATTTCATTTTTGTAATTTGTCCTTTACTAGATTATGACATCAGTAAATGAAATATTAGCTTGACTGCTTGTTTACTAGTGAATTGGATTTCGAGTAAAGAGAGGCGGGAAGAATATAAGGCAAAAATTAGAAGCTTTTATTTAGAGGTGAGAATTTTTTGAGCGTGATAATAATCTTATATATATATGTATATGTATCTATATTACCTTGTTATTCCTCTTGAATTATGTGGTGAGAAAATTGTTTTAATTTGAAGAAAACCTAGTATGAATTAATTATATAATTTAAACTGTAGTATATTCAACATTAATTGAATAAAGAAACCATACTGCGTTTTATATATACATATGTATACACACTAAGGGAGAAAAAAAGCCACACTTAGATACTTTCATTTTTCTTTTAAAAAATCACGAATTTTAAAATTTAAGTGTAGAGATGTAACAGACAGTGATTTTTCCGGATATCGAATATCTGAAACACAAATGTCTGCTTAATACGAATATGCGGTATTCGACAATATCACTAATAGTTTCATCCCTATATTTAATTTTTTTCAATGAAAAAATAAAAATTATCCAAGGGCGGCTTTTTTTTTTTTTTTTTTTTTTTTTTTTGTCCCTAAGTGTATACATATATGAAATGATAAAAGGAATTAAGATTTTAAATTATTGTTTTAAATTAATATTAAGTGATAACTTAATATCGCACAATAACTCTTAAATTTGAGAACAGTTTGGCGAGAATTCTATTCTGGAGCCCAGGTAAAATCAGTTTTACAGCAGAGCACGTCATAGCGCGGGAATGAGATTTGAGAACAAGTTTTAGAATAAAAATTATGCAATCGTCAATTTTAGCGGCAAAGAATTGCAGAATTTTTAATCCCAGATGTCCGGGTTGACCAATGATAAAATTTAGGCGGGAACTAGATCAGCTAACTACCCAATAATAATTCATACAAAGAGTTTGGGTTTGCGCCGAAATGAGCGGTATTTAAGCTGGAACGCACGAGAAATCGTAGCTTTTTTCCGGTATTGAATTGCCTAACAAGCTCACGTTATAATCATACATTCATACTTTATCATGTAAAGCAAACTTACGAGGAATCGCGACCCTTCGGGGTTCTCGGCAACGACGGCGGATGATCGCCGACCATCGGCATTGTATCCGCGACTAGCCGCTCAGGATGCATAACAACCGGCCAATGAATGCATCTCAAAAACTAATAAAGGATCTTCGTTAACCTAAATGACACTTAATTCCTTTCCTTTGTTAAATGCTTGGACACCCAGTAATATTTTTATTATTACATATATATAAAAACAATGTAATTATAAAAAAAATATCTAGTTCCCACATTCCTATAATACACTATCTACTAATAAGTATTTAGACAATTGCGAATTTAGACGTTTTATCAAATATCTAGAAAAATTCTTTAGGACTCATCTTGAAACTTTGGTAGTATAAAGAACATGCTATACCTCATATATTTCAGCAAAAGGTGTGTATCCTGAAAAGGAAAAGGAGCCAGTAAAAATTTGAACAAATGTCAAAATGTTTTCGATCACCCTGTAAAAAGTAATGCTTTAAATGTGTTTTGGCTGTAGCCTGGGATTTTGAGGATTTTTTTCACTATTTGTATAATTTTTTACGAGGCTACCACATATATTTAGGGAGATATAACTATTTTTTTTTTTTTTTTTTTTTTTAATAGAAAAAAAAAAAAAATCCGCTTTCTTAATTATAACATGGGCTAAGCCATTGCCCAGTGCTAAGCTATTTTTAGGAAAATTGGGATACTACATTAGACGCAGCGTACTGCAATCAGAATGCAAAAATGTCAAATATCTTACGAAATGTGACCATTTATTCAAAATAATTTTTAACTACGCATGTGCTAGCTTTTAAAAAGTTTCATTTGCATAACTTAATAGTCAAAACTATTGAGCAACTTATATGAAAACCCCAATCAAATATCATGTAAATTCAAAACGTTATGAGAGATAGAATGAACTAAATTTCAGTTCTTCTCAAAAAAAAAAAAAAAAAAAAAAAAAAAAAAAAAAAAGTGAAGATGATAGGGTTTTTATCAATATTTTATTTTCAATCAGAGAACACTGTATTACCATTGTGCATTGATTAAACATAAATAAAAATGTGTGTAAAACCTCTAATAATTTAGCTTTTATTTTGAGAGAACTTAAATTCTGTTCATTTTATCTCTCATAACTTTTTGAATTTGCACGATATTTGTTCGGAGTTTCGATATAAGTTGCTCAATGCTTTTGGCTATAAAATTATGCAAATGAAATTTTTTAAAAGCTAGTGTATGCGTAATTAAAATTTATTTAGTAAAAATTCTCTTATTTAGTAAGATATTTAACATTTTTGCATTCTGATTGCAGTATGTTGTGTCTAATGCAGTACGCAAACCCAGCAAAACTGATACTGATGGGCTCGTTCTGGCCTATAGCTGGCATCTTGCCCTTGCCAACAGCTGCAGGTTGCCACATGTAGCTGAAGCAGTGGGCCGCTTACGGCTGCCAGCATTGAAGACAGCCTACAGTGAAAAGGCCGGTGGCTCAGAAGCGGCATAATGACAGCTGGCCTTTTGCAGGGTACCAGCACACGGCCAACATTATGTTTGCCGTGTTGCGGCCACAATTTATAAGGCCGGTACCGGACCATCACTTGCAATTCGAATGCATAGATGGCGCTGCGATACACCTGCTGTTGATTTGAAATTCCCTCTCATTTCGCTTCGTCATTTCGTGCCAAGTCTGCGGCGTACAAGATACGAAAAGGTTAAATGATCTCATAAAAAGTGTAAGAGTAAGTGATTAATTTTTTAATTTGGTTTTTTTTTTTTTTTTTTTTTTAATATCATTTTTAGAAGCCTCTGATTTTAGAACTATTATTAAAATATTAGGGTTTCAGGAAAAGTACAGCAAATATCTCGTTGGTCCGTTTAAAATGAGTCATGATAGTCATTAATTTTCTAATTATATTTTTATTATTTGTTATTATTATTATTTTAATAGAGCTAATAAGTTTATGGATCCAACTTTATATTTGTATAACTGTGGGGAAGTTATTAGGACAATTATAAATTTGTAACCATTTTATTTTATTTATTTTTACTTTGTTCTACATGTATAAGAAGAAAGTATTTGGTACGTAAAAATTTTCGACTCCCGTTTTTCGGTTATTTTATACGTTTTGATATGTTCTGAACACGATCTGAATTCATTAAAAAATTATCTGTCTATCTTTGTGTGTATCAGTAAATTTTTGTACGATGTATTCTATAAGCAATTGAATACAATTTAACTTAACTTGATATTTAGTTGGACTTCGACATAAATTGGTGCTAATTACATTTGAGAATCAATCCTTCAAAGTATGCCGCTTTCATCCAATTTTTTCCCTAGTTTTTAATATGGCAGTATGAGAGAAAAATTTGCATAAATATACATAATGAGAATTAAATTTTAGATGTGAAATAAAATAAATAAATGTTTATGTTAATAACAGTCAGCCAAGATTTTTTCCCCTTCTTTTTAATCCAGAGAGCATCGCTTGGAAAAAATAAATAAATAAATAAAAAAATCTTACAAATTATCCATTCTGTATATATTTGACTAGACCCTTATATATATATATATATATATATATATATATATAAAGTATCTTAAAAAATGTACTTGTGAAATAGTAAACGGCATTTTAAAAATTCCCATATGTTAGAAATATAAATGGAAAATGAAGTATTGCCATAAGTTAATTAAAAGGGAAGTAGCAAAAAGTATAATCAAAATAAGTATTAGACTTTCTATTACATCCCAAAGAAACGTCACCCAAGCATGAAAGAGTTCTGCTTTTTCTGCCAAAAGTGTAATTTGTATCATATTTCTTACATTATTTTTGTGATTTTATAGAACAGAAATTTTTTATGGAAATTAGTGGTGGCAAAAAAAGCGGAGCTCTTTCATTCCTGATCACCAGTATGATTCAGTCAAGAATCGTGAAGGCGGTCCTATACTACTAAATCTGAATCAGTTTATTCATATTTCATGAATAACAAGTGCATTATTACCTTTTAAATTTCGAAATTATTATTATTAACACAGATAACACTCACAAACTAATAAAATTTTCGCCGCATAAAGATGTGTGACAAAATAAATAAAAAATAAATTCAATTAAATAAATAAAAACAAGAAGATAAAATAAAAAAATCATTCAGATTAGAATAATTTTCTGTCAAATACTATATACTTATCCCAGACGTTAATCTTTGAACTGCATTATTATTATCATTATTATTATTATCACTACACTGCATCATAAAATTATATATTCTGTTTATATTTGTAATTTAAATTATCACTTTTGACTGTTAAACTTTAAATGCGTAAGACACACTGAGTAAACTTTAAATGAGTATGGCTATAAATTTTATAAAATGTTTATCCAGTGTCTCTGTAATTCTACAATGGTTTTCAACTAAAAGTAAATAATTGAAATTCTTTACCTTCATCCCGTATTTTTATTTTTTCAAATTGTTTTATTTCTCAACAAATAATAATAACAATTAAGGAAAATTAAGATCTATTTAGAAGGAAATATAAATCATTGATGTACACCCACTACTAAATAATTAAAATAATAGTCATTCTCATTAAATCTGTGTATAAAACAGATTTTTTAACATCCTGTTTCATTTTCTCTATATAAGATTTCAAATAAGTAATTCCCTATAGTTATGATGAAATCTTTCAGAGCAACTGAAAACTACGTCTTTATTTAATAAATTCATTTTAAAGTAAACCAAACCAACATATATCAGTGCAGTACGAATGTGTTAGTTTCTAATTGGAATATTTTCCTTAGTCAGCAATTATTGGAGCCAGATGGCCGCAGCGCAGATGCTTCCTTCCTATGATCTTTGAAGGTTAGCAACAGCGCTTATCTGTTCAAAGAATGTCATTTGAATCTTAAATTGTAATCTGCGCCTTTCTGATTAAAAAAAGTAATCCATAACTTTAGATGAATTAGTCATTTAAATAAATTAATAAGGAAAAAAAAATGGTTTTCAATTGGTTTCCATGATCATGCATGAATGTTTAATTTAAATTTTTATGACAGCAAAAATATTTAAAAAAAAGGGGAAAAAATGCGTACATATATAATTTAATTGTAAAAAAATAAAAATAATTTAAATTTAAATAAAATAAAATAAATAAATAAATAAATAAAAATTTTAAAAAAGAACCGGTATTAATAATAAAAATCTTTGTAAAGAAACGCAATAATTGGAAAAAAAAAAAAAAAAAAAAAAAAACTGGCAACATTTGTTTCTGGTGAGCATGACTCTTCATTTGGTAAACAAAGTAGGCACGAGTGTAGCAAAGCACTTTTGCTACACTCGTGTCCACTTTTGTTCTCCTGACTAAGGGTCATAGTAGTGACAACTGTTGCCTTTTTATTTAATTTTATTATTATTATTATTTATTTAATTAATTTTATTTTTACAGTAATAAACACTCAAAGAACTGTTATTAATAAGGTGCACAAAGTAGGCACGAGTGCGGCAAAGTACTTTTGCTACACTCGTGTCCACTTTTGTTCGCCTGACTAAGGGTTATAGTGGTGACAGCTGTTGCTTTTTTTTTTTTTTTTTTTTTCAGAGTCAGAACTCCGTACTTTAGTAGTTTTTAAATCCCTTTTAAGGGGATGACGAAATTGAAAATCGTACTTTAAAATTAGCGTCTTAGAGTTCTTAAAGTTTACGTACATATGCTTTGAAATGTATCAATACCAAGCATATTAAAATTTCTGGAAAACTATTTAAATATGTAAAAAGAAAAAAAAAATCAAAAATTTCAAAAGGTTTTAAGTGTTTTATACGATTAATCTTTTTAAAAAATTATCCCTTACCCTGATTTTATTGTATTGCAATGTATCAATATATTCGAAATAAATTTGGTTTTTACTTTGTGCATTGGTTGGTGAGGTTTTTTTTATTGGTTAAAAATACTTTTATTTTTGACTTTTAAAAATTTGCATGAAAATTTAGCATAGAAGTACAAAGTACTTTTCAAAAAGTAACTTCTCAATCAATCCACATAGTTATACCCAAATATGTTTAGAAAATTTTAATAAATTACAATGATGTAAAATCGAGTGTAAAATTCAAAAATTGTGTTGCATGGAATATTTATTTATTTATTTTATTTCAATAGTTTATGAGAAATTTTAATGTACTTAATAGTGATACATTTCAATACTTATATATGAAATCACGACATTAAGAAAGAAATTTGAAAGAACGATTTTCAATATTTACCATCTCCCTAACTCTGATTTAAATATTTTTTTATTAAATGTTCTCTATATTGCATACTTAAATCAGAAAATTTTTATTTCAATATTTTATGTAGTCACTTGCAACCTTACATTTATTTATATAAAATTACTTAACACAATTAAATAAACGTTTTGAAATTTAACACTTTGAAACAAAATTTACAAAGAATATAATATTGCATAGAACAAAATATATATTTATCTTATCAAAATCTTATATTTCCATAGAACAAAAGTAATAATAAGCTTATCATACATTTATTTTTAATGAAAACGGATCGGCTGAATATTTCTCACGCTGTACTAGATATCCTAAATTTATAAACATAGTCTAAGAATCAAATGCTTGTAAAAATTTTATTGAACTATAAATGCAGTGGGTAATCAATTATTATTATTATTTTTAAACAAATACTGGATGAAATAGTCTTGAACTTCTGATATGCAAAGAACATTTAAAAACTCATATTTTCCACTATCGATTTAGTCAAGAGTGCAATTAAAGAAGCAACCACAAATTGGAGAAAAGCACAAATACTTTGGATCACCCTATATCATGAAAAGCTACCGATGACTTGTAACTTTAACGCGCTGCATATATTATAAACAATATGTGTATGTTTTTTTTTTTTTTTTTTTTTTTTCCTTTTAAATAAACTGTTATTATTATTATTATTATTATTATTTGGCGGGGGCAAGTTTTTTTTTTTTTTTTGCTTATAACAAGAATGGAATTTAATAAAATTTTACAAAAATTACAGAAAAATATACAAAACGCTAGAAAAATATTATTCTAAAGCACACATTCATACGTCTAATATTCGGTGAGATATGAGCATTTATAATAAATATTTTATTTACTGCTTTTGCGGGAAAGATAAAAAAAATTCATCACATTGGTTAAAAGCTAGATATATTGGGCAATTTATATCGAAAGTTCATTTAAATACAGTAGCAATTAGGCAAGTTGTTGCCAAAAAATGGGGTAGATTTTAGGTATATACAGGTTTGAAAATTCATAAGGGGTTTTTCACATGCCAAGCATTTAATTTGAAGATCCAATTTTTTCAACCATGTTTCAAAATTTCTTCTTTGTGAAAAAATCCTTCTGGACTTGTAACTCTAACATACTTTTATTTATTTAGTGCAATCTGTGAGTTTATAAGGGAATATTCACAAATATGAACTTTTGTAACATGGTTGAAAATATCTAAAATCTAGCTCGTTCTTTTACCAATAATTTGCTTAATTTTTATTCCATTGAAATAAACTTTTTTATAAGTTACTCAAGATATCTGGCTTTCGACTTACGTAATAAAAAAATTTCTATCTTTCGCGTACGCTCAGAAAAAAAAAAAAAAAAGAATGTAAATGCTCAAATCTCCTCGAAAATTACACATATGAATTTTATGTTTCAGAATAATGTTTCTTTAATGTTTTATCAATTTTTCTGCACGTTTTGTAAAATTTTATGGAAATTCCTTCTTGTTATAGGCAAAAAACTTGCCAAAAATGTAATAATTAAAATATATATATATATATATATCTGCCTAAAAAATTGTGTATTTCCCATGCAAAAAACTTACAAATATTGTATATAGTAAGAGCAATAATATGTTAAAATTACAAGTCATTTGTAGCTTTTTATGGCACAGGGTGATCCAAAATACTTGTGCTTTTCTTTAATTTATAATTGATTCCTTAATTGAACTTTGGACTAAATCGATAGTAGAAAATGTGAGTTTTACACGTTTTTACATGTCTGCATTTCAAAATCATTTAGTCAAGCATTTTTTTCTTTAAATCAAAATAAAGAAATATTTAAAAAATAAATAAATAAATAAATAATAGTTTGATCACCCTCTGTTTCTACAAAACCAAATTAAATATTGGATGCAAGAAATTAGCATTAATAAAACGTAAGGTATCACAATATATATATATATAAATAAAATAAAATAAAATAATAGTCATAACCAAACCACTGTTGGCCGATTAACGGCCCTCTTCAATTACCGTTGCCGGAAGCCCGAGCCAATGTTATTCTATGGGGAAATTTTCTTTACAAATAACTTATTAATTAATACATAGTTTTAAATTCTATTTTCACATTCAGAAAATTCCCAACTGTTACATTTTTAAAAAAGGTCCGTCAATTTAGATTTTTTAATTTTTAATATTTTATTTTGAAATTGCAAAATGACAAAAATCCACATATTGAAAATTCGTACTTTGAAGCTTCAAAATAAAATATAAAAAAAATAAATTAAAAAAAAAGGTCCGTCAATTTAACAGCTGGGAATTTTAAGAATGTGAAAACAGAATTTAAAAATATGTATTAGTTAATAAGTTATTTGTAAAGAAACATTTCCCATAGAATAACTTTAGCTTCGGCTTCCAGCGGCGGTGAGTGAAGCGGGCCCTTAATGGGAAAATATAAAGGGCCAATAAAAACAACCGGAGTAATATAATTATTTATGTTTGCCACAACTGGCCCACTGAAGGCTTCCAGCAACAATACGAAAAAATTATGTTTGTTATCAGGTGGCCCGACACTGGCCCACTAACAATTTTTAACCTATTGTTGGTTGCCAACAGTGGCCCACAACCTTTTTTCAACCGATAGCTTGCTGCCAGCAATGACCCATCAGTGGCCCACTGACTTATTCCGATCGTACTGCAGGCTGCCAAAAGTGGATCGGTCGAATGCGGCCATCTGATGGCCGGCGTAACATATTCCCTTCGGCACCTTAACTTTTGCCACCAACGGGCCAGCAGCTGTTACTGTTGGCAGCCAACACTTGGCCTTGTGTTGGCCATCATCCCAGGTTTTGCTGGGAATTTTCTAAAAATGTCTTTGCACTGGATGTAATACCCTATGTGTTATAATTTAAATAGTGGAAATTTGTTTTGCAGTTAAAAAAAAAAAAAAAAAAAGTTATATCTCCATGAATATATGCGGTAGCCCCATAAAAATTTATGCAGATAATAAGATGTTTGCTGAAATGTATGAGGTATTACATGTTGTTTACACTACCAAAGTTTCAATATGATCCCTAAAGAACTTTTCTAGATATTTGACAAAACGTCTAGATTCGAAAGTGTCAAAATATTTATTGGTAGTACAACATCAAAAAATTAAATATATTTTCTTTACTATTCACTTACAAATAAATTGGATTTCATCTGTTCTTTTAAATTATGTGGTTAAGAAAAATGTTTTAGTTTAGAAACAAGGCATAGTTTACAATAATTATAGTGTCTAAAAAGTTATATAGTTAACATTAACTGTATAAGAAACCATTTTATTTTTTTATATTGGAATATGAAAAATTTGGCGCAACCAGTTTTTGTTGATAATCAATGATAAATCCCTGATAATCCATGATAAATCAATGTCTTAATATTATTATTATTATTTAATTGTTGAGTATTAAGTTACACATTTTGCACATTGTTTGTCCTCTAGGTTACACAGATTTGCTTAGTATTTAAAAAAATTCTTAAGATTAAGAATAGATTAAATTGGCTCTATAACTGTACATAAAAATATTATTATTATTATTATTATTTATTCAGCAATAATAATAGTAATAAAATATTTAATCAGAGGTGAACTTCACTTTGATATTATTGTATTTAGTCATTTATTTTAGAAATAAATGTATTTAAATTTATACAAATTATGTAAAGACATAAATTTAGAAAATATTAGAAGTATCTAACATGCAATTTACCTTTTCATTATTTCTTTTTTAAATCAAAAATAAATTTACAGATACATTTTCTAAATGATTTCCTTAAGAAAAGAAAAATCTCCTTTTGCTGTCACATGGCAAAATGGAGATGGTGATTTCAAATTTTAATATTATGGCTGAGCTAGGATTTTTTCCTCCCTGCACATACTGAAAAAAGTAGAAGAAACAAAAGGAAAGGATTTTTTTTTTTTTGAGGGGGAGGGGCAAAAAATCAAAGAAATTGGATTGTGTATCTTGTTTACTTTTTTGCACAAATGAGTAAATGTTCTAAATAGAACATTTACTCATTTGTGCAAAAAAGTAAATAAGATACACACACACACGCGCGCGTATATATATATATGTGTGTGTGTGTGTGTGTGTGTGTGTGTGTGTGTGGGTATGTATCTTATTTGCCTTTTTGAAATAAGATGATGTGATTAAACTTTAAACGTTGTAAGCTGATAGAAAGGTGTAAACGTTGAAGAATGAATGTTAAGGAGGGATTCTTACCACTTGCATAAATAAATAAATAATCTGGTGTGTCACTTACACGACATTCTCATACTCTCAAATTTCATCGCCTAATTTACAATATTACAAAATTAATTACAAAATTAAAAGAATTAGGGATTGATTTTGCAAAAGAAAAAGTTTTAAAAATAAAAATATATAACAAAAGCATGTTTTTTTTTTTTTTCTCCAAATTTTTACCTAGACATGCACATTTTAATTTTTTTTTTCTCGAAAACCAATTAATAAATTTCAAAACCCATTGTTAATTCTTTTAAGTAAAATCCATTAAACGTCCAAAAAATATGTTAAGTGTTTTCTTAAATGTCTGTAGAAGTTTAAGCATTTTAAAGATCATGAATTCATGAAAAAATTCAAACTGAGAAAACACAATTTAAAGATTTCAAATATGTGAAAAATATATCAAAAACCATATGAACTGTTGCCTGAATATATCTTTTATGGAACAAAACTAATCTAGTTCAGTTTATAAATATTAAATAAGCTTTTTTATGAAACCGACTTCAGTCGTGTCGTCGAAGGTGACAAGCATTTTATTCCTTTGGGTCTCCTTTTCTTAAATTTACAATTTGTTCATGCAAAGCGCCATTTAGTGGACATTTTTGAAAAATTTTCTAATTGCTTGAGTACATCTCGTGTATATCCCGTATGCCATATTCGTTTGCAATCTGCTCACGCATTTATGATACTGTTTATATTATAAGGGCATTTAATAATTACCATTCTGCAGATAAAGCGTATTGTAATTAATTACACCTAAAGTTAAAAAATGATATGGTTTGTATTTTTTCATTTGATTGTAATTTGAATAGATACTATGATTTATATTCAAATTCTATTCATAATTTATTAAAGTTATAATGTAGAATAAGGACAATAATATATTATACATGCATCTACAATGCATTAATGGCCATATTCTACAGTATGCTTTTAATTTGCCGTGGAAATTGAATTATTTATATTAGCCTATTGTAGATGTATTATTTTTTGTAATGGTTTGCTAGTTTGCCCACTGTACTGTATTTCATATGACTTAATTTTATACATTGCATACAATGTTTTAGAAAAGAAAAGAAACTTACTATCTTCTTCACCAGAAAAAAAAAAAAAAAAAAAAATCCGCGAAGATTAAAGTATGAGGTTGGTAAAAGTAACGTGCAAAAGTGATGTATGCTTATAATATGCTGTAAAACAGATTTTCTGTAATTTTTACTCACATGTGCTGCATTTTTTCACAATTCACTGCTAATGAAGAACCATGTGTTTTAAACAATCAAAAGTAACCAAACAAAACTTTAAAACTCGGAAGTAAAAATGTCCTTTCGTTTATTTATTTGACCTATAGCTAATACCAATGATCCATATTACATTAATTCAATTAAAAAAATGCACTTTTTTTATTAACATGTTTATTAGCATGCCATGGTGAGTTTAACAACCAATGTAGGTAACGGAATCTTGCAATTCAATTTTCAGCCACTTCTGGTCGTCCGATTGACCTGAAATTTTGCACACGATTTCGTAATCAATGACAATACTAGTGTTTTCAGGCGCCTTTAACATCAGGCGCAGGTTCCAAGGGCAAACAAAAATCTATATATATATATAAAACGCTAGCGTATGCGGCAAAGGATTTGGCCATATTTGTATAATGTCAAGTGGCAAAAATAAAATTTTTTTTAGGTTTAAAAGTATGTAAATAATCTGGTGTGTCACTCACACGACTTTCTCTTACTTTGCATTTCAATACTATAAAGATAGATTCCTGAAATTATTTGTTTTTAAGTTATGTTAATAACAGATAAATATACAGATCAATCGCTAAAAACTGGATTTTCGCACCTCAAAACGTGGTATTATACAAAAAACTGGAGATGAAAATAGAACTCCTAAAAATATTTTATTTACAGTATAAGTATGAAAAATTAATTTACTTCCCTGAGCAGTGTTCGCCGATATAGTAAAATATAGCAAAGTTCGTCCATCAATTACATTCAATAGGAAAAAGAGCGTTTAGCTTAATTTTGGGTTGCCTTATATATTGTCTATAAACTATATGCACATCACATCGTGTATTTAAATTTAATTTTATATGAAAAATACCTAACACAAAATGAATTACATTTCCAGCAATTTCCAAGTATAGCCCCAATATATCCAAATATTTTGGGTAAACCTGTAAACGAATGATGAATGATTTCCATACCACAAACTACACAAAAAATGGTTTTATGCATTAAAAAAAAAAAGCAGTTTATAGATGTTACACTATACTGACCAGAAATTTCTCTTATAGACGAAATGCATTTTAATTGTCTTGGATGTCTCTGTACACGAATCCTTTCCTTGATCTCAACAAAAAGTTTTGTGTAGCATCAATATATGACACAGGTTTAGAATACTGAGTTTGGACTTCTGCTACTATTTGTTTTTCAGGTATGCTGATAACAGATACACATACAGATCAACCGCTAAAAACATGATTTTCGTATTCAGAGAACAACAAAACATAAAAATATAACAAAAACTCACTTTCAAAAATTTAACCCAAAAACAATACTTTCTCTACCATTCATGTATATGGGTAAGCGATAGTAATATTATCACTGAGATTTTCTGGCCACTTTTCCAAAGCGTTCAAGTGTGTGATACGGACATTCCATCAGTCCGTGTCGCTTTTGGTCCAGAAGGTGTGCATGTTGTTAGACAATTAGAGATACACCTTTCTGCTGAATACAGCTATGGCACCACTGAAAGGCGAATTTTGCCTTTAATTTTGAGTTGGACATCTACCGTGCCACAGTAGATTATGCGGTTATATATTTGGGATCACGTCTCTTTGCTGCTGGCAAAGCTGGCCAAGCTCACGTGGCTATCAGTCACGTGATGAATGGTCAATGAATGGTCTTTATCAGTCAATGAATGGTCTTTATTTTTTTATTTTACTATTGATGTTGTACAACAACCTGGAGTCTCAGAGTGCCTACTCTACTCTTTCCCGACGATCCGCTATGTGCGCAGTCTCTCCCTCTCCTACCGCGTAATTTCTGCTAGCTTTACCTTAGCGTGTACCTATAACTTTGTCGATAATCTTACTTTAGGCAGTATAGCATATCTTACCGGCCTGGTGATTTGGTCGGTAGAACGCTGAATTCTTCTGAATCCTCAGGTCCCGGGTTCAAATCCCGGTGCGGCCATAGATGCTTGTGATGTCCTATGTCTACAAGATATTGTGCATTGTACATTTATTTCTGTGAATTGTAATATGGATCAATCGAGACAAAAGTCATTGTAACTATAGCTGTCAAATATAGCAACAAATCTGTCAAACATAGCATACAGTGCGTATCGAAATGATAGGTCCACCCGCATTTTTCAAAATTTCGACTCTTAATTGAGAATAAGAATCACTTTTTTGGTAGAGATAATTAATCAGTAATTGTTATAACTATTTATGAAGAAATTGTTTAAAAATAAATAATTCCTTTTTATTTTATGCAAATTTTCATTTTCAGACCGTTTCAAAAAGATAGGTCCGCCTTCAGAAATTTCGCACCAATCATGTTTATTTCAAAAAAATTTGCATAAATATCGTTGCTTAGTCTTACTGCGGGATTATACTGGCTGCTGTGGAGGTATTTAAATAGATTTGAACATCACGTTGTAATCAAGCGAAATGGGTCGCCGTTGCAGTCTTTCACTGGTTGAGCAGGGGAAAATTGATGCATTTAAAACGTGTGGAAAATCGAATAGAGAAATAGGTAAACTTTTAAACAGATCACATAATGTTGTAAACAATTATTTGCGACTTAGAAATGCTTATGGCAGTAAAAAATCATCTGGCCGCCCATCAAAAGTGACATCCCGACAAAGAAGGACTATCGTAAAGGAGTTAAAATCTTATCCACTGTGGCCAGACAATAAAACCCTCCAATATCAAAATCTATAGTCCATAAAATGGTAAAGAAGTTCGGCAATATAGTTCGGCAAGGGGAAATATAGTACGTGAAGGGGAAAGCGGCTCCGAAATTGACTAAAAAGCACATAGAAAAGAGATTGAAATTCGCACATGAAGTGATGTCCTGGAAACAAGATTGGCATCGTGTGATATTCAGTGATGAAAAGAAATTCAACCTGGATGGTCCAGATTGCTGGCAGTACTACTGGCACGATCTGCGTAACGATAGACAGATATTCTCGAAGAGGCAAGCTGGTGGTGGTTCCGTTACGGTATGGGCCGGATTCGGAGGTGCAGGAAAAACTGATATAGCATTTGTAGACAATCGTTTGAATGCTGCAGGCTACCAACAGCTGGTTGAACAATATTTTCTTCCACAAGCAGAGCACATTGGGGGCCCATTCTTCATGTTCCAACAGGACAATGCTCCTGTGCACACTGCAAAGTCCACTTTCGAATGGTTTCTGGATAGAGGTGTACATGTTATCGATTGGCCACCTTGCAGCCCCGACCAGAATCCGGTAGAAAACACGTGGGGTGTACTCGCAAGAGCGGTGTATGCAGGCAGAAGGCAATACAACAGTACTGCAGACTTGAAAAAGGCTATTTCCTCCGAATGGTCAAAAATCGAGAAAAAGTGTTTGCAAAAACTTGTAGAAACCATGCCGAATAGGATTTATGAGCTTATTCTGAAACAAGGTGGAAAAATTTCTTATTAATTCAATATTAATTTGATGCTTGGTTCAGTGGACCTATCTTTTTGAAACAGGTTTTTCATGTAATTTTTGTTTTCCTTATTATTCCTATTATTTGTATATTATTCATGTATTATTTTACATTGAATGAAGTAATGTAGTTTATAAAATAGTACTTTGTACACAATAAAACCTTTTTTACCAACATAACTTTCGTTTTTACTGGTGGACCTATCATTTCGACACGCACTGTATCTTTAGTGCTACTGTAAGTAAAGCAAAATAGATGTGGATAAAAATATGCGCACAGTTGATACATTGCTTACATGTTTGGTAAATTTGTTTTGTATTTTCTGTCGACAAATTTCAGAAATTGACGACTTGATTTCTAAAGTTGTTGAAGCGATAAAAATTTATTTGTAGAACATTATCAGGTTGTGTGAAAAAAAATCCTCCTTCTATTCCTTTTACTTATCCTCTATAGTGGTGGAAATTTATTTATGAACCAACAATATTTTATCAAAAAAAAAAAAAAAAAAAAATGTTCTGCATTTAATTTGTATTATAATACCTGCGTGGAAATTGATTTATGAAATTGGAAATATTCTGAATTGATATGATAGGATTGTTCAATTGTTAGGCTATCAAACAACAGATAGAGCTACAGTAATAATAAAGATAAAATCTGCATTAAAAATAAATAAATAAATAAAAATAAGGAATTAGTCAGTGTGAATCATACATTTTACAACAGGCTATGGAGTGGTGCAATCTGAAACCAAAAGGCCGAAATCGTTACATATTTAAACTTTAATTAACTTGGTTGTGAAATTAGTAAATTCATAAAAATATTATCTGGTGTAAAATAGAATTATATGAAAGTTCTTGTAAATTAATGCGAAAATTTCATTATAAAAGACAATTCCCAATTAACGGCAAACGGATTAAAAAAGAAGTTGGAAGGAGGAGGGGGGGGGGGCTCATCCAACTTGCATCAAAAACTGGTTAGCAGATTTGTAAAGATGTATCACTTCTTCATACATCTTACAGCATTACACAAATTTCAATATCCTCATGATATTTAAAATGGACGAAGGTGAAGGTTGTTAGAACTCTATGTGAGAAGAAGGTGAGTTTGTAATACTGTGATCACATGGAAATGGGTGAAAAATGGAAGAGTAATCGAAAAATAATATTTCCTGACGAAAAAGAAAACCGTCCAATTTGGACGATTGTTATGATATAAATTATTAGTTGGGGATCTCCGTAATGAACCTAAATCCATATCCAGTAGAAATTTTAGTGGGAAAGAGTTTAGACATCGATTACTTATGATGGTGTAGGAACAAGAGAATGTCTTTCTTGAGGATCGTCAAACGTCATTAGAGTAAGAATATTTCTAGAAAAATCTCTGTTTCCGTTTGCATGACTCTGATAAGTAAGTATTTAATGTCGCGGCCTTCAGATGTCGGGTTCAAATCTCGGTTCAGGCATAGATGTTCGTAGTGGTTCAAAATACACTTTAAGAGCGTACATATATGAATATATATATATATATTTATTTATTTATTTACAACTAAATAATTTTCACAAACATACAAGTTGTCCATACAACTTATGGATTTTAATTTGTAACAATTGTGTTCTTTCGTAACGTCCATATCCCTCAAAAATCAATCGTTAACTGTTTCTATATTAAGCCTTAGAAATACAGCTTTTTAATAATTTATTTAATAAAATAACAATTCCAATTATGGTTCTGATATTTCCATATGTATGATTAATTGCACAAAATACTCTCCGACGTTTCCTCTGACACGATTGTCTTTTTTCCCCCCCACAAAATGAAGGTAATTAGAACAGCATTACATCAAAACATGTCATATAAGAGGGTCTTCACATTTACGAATACCTTTTTGACTATTTTGGTTAATAACAGGGTAAATGTTGTTCAACATTTTGCAGACATTCCATCCATCATATTCATTCACATTTATATCTGTATACACAAAAGTTATCTTGAAGTTATGTCTAATCAGTTCATCGCAAGCTGAACTTTCGAGAATTCCTTCATATTCTTTATTTTTCATAATTCTTATAATTCCAGTACTCAGTGAGAAAGTTTTCGAGTTGAGGTTCACAATTATCATTATTCTTGTTTACTCAGAACACATGTTTTACATTCGTGACCTAACTTGACTTTTATTTTTTTTAATATATAAAGTATTTTGATTGTACTTCAAATGCGGGAATATATATTAAATAAACATGCTAATTTTAAACTCTGCTGCTATTGTTTTGCATACAATAGTCGGTATTCTTTTTCAATCATATGTGTTCATAACATTATTATCACTATTAGGATGACTGTACCAAGTAACAACTAGTATGTTGTGGCCACCACAAGACTTTCTTCTATATTTTCCTATATACATATTCAATCAGTAACAATATTAAAAAAAAAAAAAAAAAAAAAAAAAAAAAAAAAAAAAAAACGATTTTTTTTTTTTTTTTTTTTGTTAAAAGTAATACATATTCAACCAGTAACAATATTTAAAAAAAAAAAAATCGATAACTTTGTTTTAAATTATCACAGATTTATAGTTCAACCATTCGTTTTAAAGGTATTGATGAGACCTTTCGAAAGATACCCATCTTGAAAATTTACTCCCCTCGAGGGGGGACTTCCCCCCCAGGGGGGGTGGCGAGGCTCCTACACATGCAAAAAATTTTTCCCAGTTGACTATCTCTATTATAAATAATTATTGTAAATTTCATAATGATTACTAAAAAATAATTCTCTTTAAGCACATTTATACAAAATTTTGTCCTATATCACCAGGTTAAAAATTTAGAAAAAGCGGGATGGCAACGCAACCTGTAAGACAATTTTTACCAAAAGTTGATAGGCACTAATTTATGTCAAGGTGCAACTACATACCAATTTGTATAAAATTCTGTGCAGTAGTTCCTGAGATACAGTTGCCACAAAATTTTGTCACACACACACACACAGACAGACAGACAGACAGACAGACAGACAGACAGACATTTTCTAAAAATAGTCAAATCGTATTCTACAGCTCTCAAAACGTGTAAATCCATCAAAAACCCGAGGTCGAAAATTTTTACGAATCCAATACTTTCTCTATATTACATATAGAAGAAAGTAATAATGAACACTTTAAGGTAACTTTCTTGACCTCCCCCCCCCCTTTTTTTTTACTTTCTTCTATATGTAATATAGAGAAAGTATTGGATTCGTAAAAATTTTCGACCTCAGGTTTTTGATGAATTTACACGTTTTGAGAGCTGTAGAACACGATTTGACCATTTTTAGAAAATGTCTGTCTGTCTGTGTATGTGTGCGTGTGTGTGACAAAATTTTGTGGCAACTGTATCTCAAGAACTACTGCACAGAATTTCATACAAATTGGTATGTAGTTGCACCTTGACATAAATTAGTGCCTATCAACTTTTGGTAAAAATTGTCTTACAGGTTGCGTTGCCATCCCGCTTTTTCTAAATTTTTAACATGATGATATAGGACAAAATTTTGTATAAATGTGCATAAAGAGAATTATTTTTTAGTAATCATTATAAAATTTACAAGAATTATTTATAATAGAGATAGTCAACTGGGAAAAAAATTTTGTATGCGTAGGAGCCTCGCTACCCCCCCCCCTGGGGGGGAAGTCTCCCCTCGAGGGGAGTAAATTTTCAAGATGGGTATCTTTCGAAAGGTCTCGTCAATACCTTCAAAACGAATGGTTGAACTATAAATCTGTGATAATTTAAAACAAAGTTATCGATTTTTTTTACATTTAACGAAAAAAAAAAAAAAAAAAAAAGATTTTTTTTCATTTTTTTTTTTTTTTTTTTTTTTTTTTAACGAAGTTTAACCAGACTTGGTATTTAGTTGGCCCCTGACATAAACTGAGGCTGATTAGATTTGGGGATCAATCGCTCAACAGGTGGCGCTGTGATCGTATTTTTTCTAAATTTTTAACATGGCAGGGCAGTATAGGAAAAAATTTCGTATAAATGTACATAATGAGAGTTATTCTTAACCTGTGATTGTGAAATTAATATGAATTATTGATAATAGTAGTAGTTAATTAGGAAAAAAATTTGGGGCATCGAAGTACCCCCCCCCCGGGGGGTGTAAATTTTCAAGATCGGTATCTTTCGAAAGGTCTCGTCAATACCTTTAAAACGAATGGTTGAACTATAAATATGTGGTAATTTAAAACAAAGTTACCGATTTTTTTTACTTTTAACTAAAAAAAAACTTTGAAAATAATCGTATTTATTTTTTATTTATTTATTTTTTTTAAATATTGTTACTGCGTGAATTTGTATAGGAAAATATAGAAGAAAGTCTTGTGGTGGCCACAACATACTAGTTTTCGTGTGTATTAGCCTTAGAGGCTGCAGTCATAATCAGTGTAGTCTTTCTGTACATGACTGTACAGTGAAAAATAATAATTAAAGCATTTTCGTACTCGAAAAATTATTTTTCCAAGAGAGCTTAAAATGCATCAGTAGTGCCATTTGAAAAGCCAGTGGGCATTTTTTCTATTCCAACAGTAAACACTCGAAGTTTTTTCAGAAATAAAGAAATAAAATTCAAAGTGATTGAAAGCACATATTTAATTAACTAAAGGTGTTTTCTGTTAATTATTGCGTTAAAAGAACGAAAAAAGTATACGCAAACTTGTATAACAAATTAGAAACAATTTATTTCTGAAAAATTTAACTGCTTCAGTAATTGAAATAAATTTCAAACAATGCACACTTTTTTTTTTTTTTTTTTTTTTTTTTAAATGAGTCTTAATTTGTAAATAATATTTTCATCACCCCTTGCGTGATAAACCTACAAATATCAAGTCTAGCCACATTTTCTATCAGACATTTACTGGAATTCTGCGTATTATTTCCAAAAAATGAAAATTTCTTCTCAAATTTTAAAGGAAAAAAAAAAAAAAAAAAAACTTTTATGAATATACTAAGTATTTCCATCTGATTTTGAGTGAAATATAAGGCCTGATTAAGATTGGGGCACACTCTCATCAATATTTTTAGCAAATATTTTCGTGTTATAATAAATTACCCGTTGAAATGAGGAGACAAGTATTTAAAAAAATATATTGGTGTCTATAGACACCAATATATTTTTTTAAATACCAGCGATACGTAAATTATAGATTATTTTACACCGTTCATTTCTTCTAAAAATAATTTCTTTATCAAAACATGGAATTTCTATGACTGATATGTAAGAAAATGTTGTCAAAAAATTCTGTTGAAAGCGTGCCTCGGCCTTAACCCTTTGCCGGACATATTTAATTTCACTCTACTGGTGAGTATTGCCAAATTTAGGGAGCTTTTTATTCAATATCCACATCACTAAAATTAATCGTAGCGGTTGCCTACTCACTTCAAAGTTTATTCGTCCATTATATATATCAAACATCATTCCTCCAAATTATTGCTGATAGTTGAATAGACGAGTATCTAAGTTTGGCAACACTGTTTAGAGAGCTTTAAAGTGTTTGGATCGGCCAAGGGTTAATTAGGTTCTGGGGAAATGGATTGATATTTCGCTTCACATTCCGAATTCGATAAATACTAAGCTGTACTCAATACTGGGTCTTGCCTTAAAAGTCAAATGAGCCAGTTACGAACAATACTGACCACCAATGACCATGGTGAAATTTTGCGGTACTAGTAGTGGACACCCATTAAAGTGTTATATAATACAAAAAAAAAAAAAAAAAAAAAAAAAAAAACAATAAATGAGTTTTGCATACTTGTGTAATTATCAAAGAGTACAAGAAATCATTTTAAAATAAGGAGAGATAAAGCAAACAAAGTTTTATTTCCTTATCCAAAACTAGAAAGAAAACAGAAAGCATGTTTTTAGTTTTCTAAATAATCGATATATAATTCTATATAAAACAAAATTTAATTTAGTACGAAAGGAGACATTTTTTTTTTTTTTTTTTTTTTTTTTTTAATGTATTCTTCCTTATAAAGGAATGCAGTAACTGTGTTTCGTAGAGTTTTTCGTTTGTTTATATTTATAGGACACCTTTTGGCGGCTTTTAAATTTTTGTTGTCATTTTGGCGATGGATTAACATGGCTATCGCAATTGCGTAAATAAAGATTTTTGCAACAAACCTCCGAGCTATTTCGGTGCCATTTCAAATTTCGCCAAGGGGTCCTATGCAGTAGAACCTCGATCCATCGTTTTTCACGGGGTGCGTGGAAAAAAAAAAAAAAAAAGAAGATGAAAACGGGAAAATGACGAATGTGGGTTAAAGTCAAAACACGAAGAAAACAATGTTTATGGATTAATACGCACAATGTATACAATTTACTACTATTAAAAACTAGTTTGTTGCTTTCCAATCTGTCAAATAAATAAATCAATGTTGTAGAACACTAAAAAAATTTATTTTTAAAAATGAAAAATTTTATGTTCGGTTTTTTGTTTCTTTTATAAATTAAACAGGAAATTTTCCAGATTTGTAACATTGTTCTGGTCCTTTTCTGCAATTTCATGTGCTTATATAAAAAGTTCGTGCATTTTTAAACGCAATAATTGAGTCATTGGCGTGAAAATTATCCTCTGTTTCTTCGCCTCTACTTTCGTTCTTTGAAAACACACATTTCTTCTATATTTTAGGATACAGCACGTCGCAACGCCTTGATTAATGCAAATATTATCACTAAATTTTTACCAGACACATCCATTGCTACATGCAACCACACTTCATCTGGATTATCATCATCATCATTTTCTTGCCCTTCCGTTTGATATCCTTCATCATTTTTTCGCACGTTCATTTCACGAAACAATTTTCTAGATTATTTAAGAGGTTACTTCCTGCCAAGATGAAATTACAAAATGAATAGATGGTCCGGAGACGTGACGTCACAATTTTGGTCGTTCCTGGAAATGGAGAAAAGAAAAGAGTTATTTTAGGATGAAAGAAGTAATTCGAGTTTGTATACCATATGAAACCGCTTGACCTTCAGGAGAAAATTTTTACAAGGTCAGGAGGAAGATTTTACAACGATGAATGCAGGAAAACGACTTTTTGAAGCACGATACAAGCGGGTTTCGTTAACATTATTTAAATACAATTTGTGCAGGGACCATACAAATAAACCGATCAATGCGGGAAAACGATGGATGCGGGAACGATAGATCGGGGTTTCACTGTATTAAAACTGTTCCATTTTTTTAGCTTTTTTTTTTTTTTTTCAATTAAAAAAAAATATTTTTTAACTTGATGCGAGAGGTAAGAAAGGAAAATAATAATAATAATAATTGATCAAATATACAAAAAGCGTAAAAAAAAAAAAAGAAAAGAAAAGAAAAGAAAAGAAAAGAAAGAAAGAAAGAGAGATAAAGGGAATATGACTTGTCCCTCAATTTAAATAAAATAAAATTGTTAATTTCTTTTCTTTTATGTTCGAATATATATATATATATATATATACGCGTTTTTTTTTTGTTTTTTTTCTGGGAGGGGGATGGAAATCAACATGTTTTTTCCTTTTAAATTTTTTTAAATTAAAATGAGGGTTTTATTTAATATCTTTTGAACCAAATATCCGGTTGAACTAAAAAATACGGCGTTAGTTAGATTTTGTCTTGATTAATAAGTGCACCGATTTTCGTAGCGATCGATTGAACGGTATACTTTGCATAGTGTATTAAAATCTGGCATATTATATATATACCTATCGTACTTAAAAAAAAAAAAAAAAAAAAAAAAAAAAAGCAAAATCATCAAAAAATTTTTTCTGTTCAACTAATCTTATTCTAAAACTGATATCTTGAAAATTTGTTGTTCAAAATATTAATAGTATAGGAGTTTTAACAATCCTGAACGCCGCTCAATCCTATACAAGAATAAGAAAGCTTGTTTTCAGAGTTTAAATGTGAAAATAATTATTGCTGGTACAGTTTCCACTACTGTTGTACATATTATACATTTTCAAATCTTTCATTCAAACCTTTAAATTACCTCTATGAACTTTTTGAACACGCCTGAGGAGAAAACAATGCATGGAAGACCAATTCACTGAGAAATTATTAACAGGTGTTTACTTTGTTTGAGAAACATTAAATTAAAAAATATATATATATTGTACTTTTGATGAATAGGTTACGGAAAATTTAATATGTTTCATCCTCCAATTGGTATAAGAAAACAACATTTGTTCACTTGAAGTAAAGGTCGAGTAATATTGATTTAATTGTTCTTTCTATTAAGCCTAAAAGAAAAAATCTGATGTGGACACCACATGACTTCCTTATACAACTATACGAATATACATATTCTTATGAAAACATTGACATTTTTGTGTGAGGTAACCGATTCTTAAATAAACAGGCATGTTCCAGTCCATGAACATTCCTTAAAACAAAAACAAAACAAGAGGGGAAAAAACAAAAAAACCTGCTATTCCAACCAAAAAAGTCACGTTAATGCGATTATATATACCGCTGAGACAAATATAGTAGTTTTTTCAGGAATACTACTCCACGGTTTATTGAAAATCGCGTCTAGTTGTCCAAGGCGTGTTTGGTTGGAAGAGATAAAGTCATCAGTTGGATCTAGTGTTAGCTGGCGATGGTCTCGGTGAAAGTACAGCGCCTAGAATATACAGTGGGGCAAGCGCTTATGATCGAATGCTTAAAATACTGCTAAAAAAATAAGCTTCCCAGATGGCGCTGCGATCGATTTTTTTTCTCAAATCGAAGAGCTGATTGGCTTTCCCAGTTTCGTCTGCTCAATCACGTGATCTAAGCCATAATTTACCAATAGGGAGTTTTTCAAGCAATAAACTCGATCGCACTGACCTCTGGTGAGAGGCTTAATTTTTAAGGCACTGATTTGCTGGTCGCTTTCCACACTGTGTATTCTAGGCGCTGTAGTAAAAGTGTAAGATTGAGCATAGAAGAGTTGGGTTGGTGTAAAAGAAGGTTGCCAGCTGTTCGAATTATCTTGGCGTTTGGTTCGAGTGCAGAGACCGATTACCGCAAGGGGAAACGGGGCAGCTGTCCCGGGCCCCCATTTCAAGGGGGCTCCCAAATCAAGTACAGGAAAACTATTATTTTTATTTTAAGATATTATTTTAAAAAGTTAGGGATTTGCTCAACAAGGCAATTGAAAATTGTGAGGTGCAATTACAAATGTAAGGCTAAGCTTGATCAGGCATTCACACTTTTTATTCTCGACATTATTTATTTTGAATAATAAAGTAATTGTTATTTGTTTCAATACTTATATTTACTCTTAAATTTTACTCTATAGATTTAGCAAAAATGTACTTCTTGTTCTGAAATAAGATTCTTTTGGCTTTTCCAAAATTTTAAAAAAGTGTTGTGATAAAATCATCTAACTGCGAAGTATATGAAATAATTTTTTCAATTTTTAGTTTTAAATGAAGTACAAACATTTTTATCAGTTGCGTTCATAAATTAAAAATTATATTTTAATTTACAAACCAGAGGGCAAAAAATAAAATTGAAAATTCGATAAAAAAAAAAAAAAATAATAAAAATAAAAAAATCTAATTTTCCATAAAAGAATTAACTATAAAAAGTTACTGCTACTGATTTTGCTACAGTAAATTCCATTATTTGCATCCAAAAATGAATTGCAGGTTAAAGGCTTTGCAAATTACAGGTAGGATGAGTTAACTGTACTTATAAACCTAAATAATGTCTTTTATTTCTAACAACTAAATTATAAATATAAGTATGGGATTTTTGACAAGAGGTTCTTGACATGACTGTTTAAAACTTCAAAAAGCATCACACACCAAAAAATATCTTAAGCATGGATATGCCTATAATTTAACAGTGTAACAAATAGATATCTTTAAATTTCAGCAAAAAGAGAAATTTAGTGGGTAAAAGAGGGGGCCCCGAAAATAAAATCTGCCCCGGGCCCCGTTTGAGGTTAGTCAGACTCCGTTCGAGTAGAGATATAGAAAGCGTTTAGCTTTTCGCGTTTAGTTTCATTTAGATATTTTTTGGATGGATATTTTAGGGAAAATGTGAAGTGAAGCGTTCTCTATTTTATTTCTTTAAAATAAGATTTCCGAATTCAAGAAGTTTGTGATTTTTGGAGACAGCGTGTTATTGGATTGCTCTTTAAAATTGGGAGTTCAACCTTGGAGGAATGATATAAGTGGAGATGGCATGTCCGGAAAAGTATGAAGCGAAAATCGTAATCACAGAAACGATTAAGTAAAACAGTTATATAAGAAATTTTGCATTGTTATTGTGAAATGATGTAATACGGATCATTCGAGACGAAAGTCATAGTAACTATAGGTCTCAAAGCTTTCAGATAAATGTCAAATAAATAAAATAACATAGCACTAGACAATGTTTTGGTAGACTGAATGTGACTCCTGTGGTGGACTCGGCTGCCACTGCAGCAGCTATCTTGAGTAGACAACAGTTAATTTCTTTGTCCTGCATACTGATACGTCGCATGCCAAATCCTCTTATAATATTCCTCCAAGATTTCATCTATGATATATAAGGCTTTAGATGTTAATCCTTGTTAAAAGTAAAGATATTAAGTCGATGCTTCTGATGTAAATTTACCAGCATATACAGAAAGCCTTGGGGAGAATCCAATTACTGATTCTTTAAGTTAAAGATTTATTTTAAGTTTAATTAAGTTAAGCCATTGTGTGTAAGTCCCCAAATTCTCCTCTGTTAGCAGTTTAAAACAAAATAAGTTAGTTTTTATATGGCTTGCCTTCATTTACAATAAATAGACATTTAAGTGATTAAGACGAATGATACAAAGAAAGTTGATAACAAGCCTTTGCAAGGTTTAAGCTTGAAAAACATATTTCAGTTGGAAAATGAATTATCGTATTTTAGATATTAGAAATGTTTTCTCAAAAATTTAAATGTAGTTCCAGAACTTATATTGTCATTGCGTACCTACATATTTGGTAGCATTTTATTATGGAAAAGGCTTATCTTTCAACTAATTAAAAGAAAAAAAAAAAAGGAAGAAGAAGAAGAAGTTACTGTCACCGCTGCTTATTTTGTGTGTCTGCGACTATACCTCCTTGTGAACTAGAAGATCACGCAGCGTTACGAGAGAAACCACCGTTCACTAAATAATCCAATCAGTATGTTATTCTTGATCTAAAGTTTCTATCAGTTTAATTCATTAATTTATCTATTTAAAACATCGCTAAATAATATATTTTGTTGCCAACTTGCAAATACTTTCCCTTAATCCTTGCTTTTTCTTCCTAAACTACCGCTCCGAAATAGCGTCGCTTTGGTTCGGGAAATGCTCTGGATTGTTTCTTTTTTTTTTTTTAAATTGCCATCTTTTATCTGTAGAAAATGCCAGACAAAAAATACTAACACAATCGAACAATCCAATATTAACTCTCTTTGATAGTTCATAAAAAAAATAAAATAAATAAATAAATAAAATAAAAAAAATAGTATTTTTAATATTTTAAAATATATTTTAAAGTTCTTTTTATCTATTTATTTATTTATTTTTCTGAAGTAAGTTTTTCTAACAGTGCTGTAAGGTAAAGCAAGGAGAGTTTGAGCCCAATTCTACAGAATAATATAAAAAATTCAAATATTAATTTTTTGCTAATTTATTATTTCGCTTTTTATGCATTTTTATTGCTATTTTGTTGTTACGTTTTAATTTTGGGCAATAGCTGTAATAAATCAAGAGAGCTATTTTACGCTAACTAGTTCAATTACACGTCGAAGTTGTTTCGTGGAACCGTTTCAGATTTTCAATGCTCTCATCTTCATTGTCTTGTTATTACCAAAAAATAAATAAATAAAATAAAATAAAATGCGCAAACTCACCTATTTTGGTAGGAGAGATTGCGCAGCCTTTTATTCAATAATTATGCTGTAGGATTTTGTACAGTAACTTATTAGAAATCGTATAATTATGAAATATTTTGTACTACTGTCTTTCTAGAGCTAAATTCCTAGAGAGAGAATTTATTTTGGAAAACAAGACAAAAAAAAAAAAAAAAAAAAAGTCTTATTCTAGACGCTCGGAACAATCAACGTGCACATTTATGTTTGCACACTCTACTCCTTCTATCTGATCCCCGACGTGCGCAATTTCTCGGACTGCGTCATCTCTGTAGTTTTACTTTATAAGTATGTATTTATTCAATCCATTTCCTTATCATAATATTTGAAAGTCTCAGTTTTTCTCTTCCTAAAGTTTATTTTTTCCTTGACATATTATTTTATTTAAACAGACGATATACGATTAAATATTATGTGCTTCAATTTGAAACCAAATATAAGGATTTCAATGACATAGTTCTCCCGCCATCATGTGCTATGCACTCTTAATACCCCTAATCAATGAATGGGAAATAAATCCGTGATCAGAAGAGCCAACGTCAACGTGGGGGGCTTCGGAGTACCTGCATATAGTCGCGACCAACCTTTACCTCCATCGAAAATATAAAAAACATAAAGATGATTTTTCAGAAAATAAAAAAAAAGAATTTAGTTTGGAAATTTAGTCTCAGAAAATAATTCCCTACGTAAGCTGAGAATTTTTCCGAGTGAAGCACCAGGAGAAAAAAAAAATCGTTTTTAATCAAAAGAGTAGAATCCGTTCAGAGGTTGGCAAGTGGTGCAGGTCGAGAAGGTGAAGCCACCTTCTGGGGTTGATAAAATAGAAAGAAAGAAAATTACGGAGTGCCTGCAGTGGTCTAGACCACCGATTACCTTCAACTGAATATGAAGAGAGCTTGATTTGGTATTGCGTAATCAAGATGGTCGGAACAAAAAAAAAAAAAAAAAAAAAAAAAAGAGGGAAAGGAAATAATATAAGCTTCTCTATGTTATACCTATGATTAAAATATTTTTCCAGAGATGCTCGTAACTAGAATTATAAAGTTCATGATCTAACATCGCTTTTAAAAATATTCAAAATAAAGCGCGACTTCTCTTAGTCAAGGAAGAAAACCCACGCGGAAAACAGGAAAGTGGATTATATCAAATAAAGCAGTAAAGAAAAGTTAACAAGAAATGTACGTAATAAGAGAAACGTGAGAATTTCGTGGGACCCCAACTCATTAAATACTGAATGATATACATACGTGGAGAAGTGAGGGTCGAGTTCAAGTTGGTTTTGCTTGACTGCAATGCAACTGTTTATAATTTAGGAAACAAAGATCTTAAAGACATGTAATATGAAGTAAGCAATCACATCCGAGAATTTTTCTTTTATTTGAGTAAATTTTCCTCTGATATGAACCATAGTACGTAATAGTAATAATATAGGAATACTTCCTCAGAAAAAATTACAATGTCTCAAGTCTCGAACACTAATATTATGTATTGGTTTTATCTTTTTCATTGGCTCACACTGTTAAAAAAAAAAAAAAAAAAAAATGTGGCTGAACAACTGGAAACTTTGCTACCAAACTTTAGCAGCGAATTTTACTCTAAGCCTTGTTTTTTAATAGTTCAATTGCCGTATATCTATTATTTTACAGTTTATTTCCCGTATATTTTACGTCGAAACGATTACATTCTTAATTTTATTTATTTATTTATTTCCAGCTATTTACTATCACATTTTACAGTAAATGAACTGAAACATTTACGGTCATTTTTACAGCGCAGTACAAAAGTTTCAAGAATCTTAGACATGAATAAACAGTGGTAAATAAATAATAATAATAATAAAGTCACTCGATTTTTTTCCCCTGCTAAGTAATGCAGAAAATTTTTTTAGGTACAATTCGATAAAGAATTTTGTGTACATTTTGTGTAGAATTGAATTTATAGATTAGGAGTAGTCCACATAGAAAATTGTAAAAACTTTTTTTTTTTTTTTTTTTTTTTTTTTTTTCAAATGATAACATTTTTTGATGTTCTGTATCTGAGCTACTTCGATCGCCGCAGTGATGAACATTATTTTTCTATATCTGCAAAATTACATGATATTGATTTCCATTTTTTTTTCAGATTAAAAAAAAAAATATATATAAAAAATATAAAAATACAACGAACAGTAAGTTATAAATTACGTACCAGTACTGTACATGATTTTGTACTATCAAAGTATCGATATTCTTAAAGAAGATATTTGGAATATCTTCTTTAAGAATCTTCCTGAATTTATATTAGGTCGATTCATAAATAATTTCCGATGCAGTTTAGTTAAAATTTACACCAGAAACATTATACAATGAATATAAGGCTGCAAAGATAGGCTCCTCCCCTGCATTGATCATGTAGTGTGTTTGGGCTTTACTTGCATTGGACAAATGGCCAAAGCATGCATACTGCAAATGTTAATAAAATTCTTCGAAGGTGTGGAATTTTGCATATTATGTTCGTTTTTAACCAATCAGAATGACGATCACCTTTTATTTTAATGGAATTATGCAAATATTTGGAAACTTTAGCTTTCAGCCGTCACTGGCATTACTGTACTCATTAGTCTGATTTCATTGGGCGTATGCCATCTGTCTTAGTATATAATCTGTGGTTCAATTATTCTTCTAACAATCGTTTTGTCTGGTGTATGTTTGATTAAACTGTTATTCCAAACTCCTAAAATGGAGAAGGAACTATTGTATATTCGTCATGTGATGCTTTGGGAATTCAGACACGGCAATAGTGCTAAAGCGACAGCTGATAAAATATGCAATGTATACGGTGAATATCTAATAACTGATAGGACAGTTAGATATTGGTTTACAAAATTCCTCTCTGGAAATACGACTTTAAAGGACGAACTGAGGACAGGACGTCCTTCCGACTTTGATGACAACCTTATAAAGGCTATATTGGAACAAAATCCACGCCAGTTAACTAGAGACATAGCAGAAAGGTTGAATGCACCACAATCAACTATTTTTCGCCACCTGAAGAAATTAGGGAAAGTCAGCAAATTAGGAGTATGGATACCACACAATCTCAGTGAACAGAATAAAGAAAATCGCCTGTATATCGCTACAAGTCTGCTCTCACGAAAAACAAAAGAGCCTTTTTTAGATAGGATAATAACTGGTGATGAAAAATGGATTACTTATGAGAATATCATCCGTAAAAGACAGGAGCAAAAACCCTTACCAGATTCGAAAGCTGGCATCCATGGAAAAAAGATTTTATTGTGTGTATGGTGGGATTGTCGAGGACTAATCCATCACGAGTTATTAAAGTCAAATTTAACAATTACTGCACACATATATGTTCAGCAACTGCAAAGAGTGAAAGAGAAACTTCATGAAAAACGTCCTACACTCGCCAATAGCAAAAACGTCATTCTTTTGCATGATAATACAAGACCACATACAGCAAGGGTGACACAAGAAAAAATTCTAGAGCTCTGATGGTCTATTTTACCGCACTCACCTTACTCCCCAGACCTTGCCCCGACAGATTTTCACCTTTTCTGTTCCTTATAAAACTTTTTGAAAGGAAAAACATTCAAATCTGAAGAACAAGTCAGACAGGCTGTCGAAAATTTCTTCCAATCGAAACACTTTACATTTTACAAGGAAGGAATATATAAGTTGCCAAGAAGATGGGAGAACGTCATACATAATAATAGTGAATACATAATAAATTGATATAATTTTGTAACTAAATGAAAGCAAAATAAATACGTGCTAAAAACAAAGGAAGTTATTTAAGACTCCACCTACAAATACGTAACATGATAAATGTGGGAAGGGCTTATTCTTCGCCAGGAAATATTACCTAATATACATTATTATATTCGTTGTATAATGTTATTGGTGTGTATTCTATTTTAACTGCATCAGAAATTATTTATGAATCAACCTAATAGATTAGGAGTGGTCCACATAGAAAATAGTAAAAACTTTATTTTTTTTCAAATGATAAAATTTTTTTATGTTCTGTATTTGAGCTACTTGTGTCTTGCAGTGATGAACATTATTTTTCTATATTTGCAAAGTTACGTACTATTGATTTTTATTTTTTAAATTTTTATTTTTTTTTAATTTTTTAAGATTAATAAATAAATAAATAAATAAATAAAAAATACAATTAATAGTTAGTTATAGATTACGTACCAGTGATGTACAGTCACCCAAAAAAAAAACGCCACCCCCCCACCTAATTTCGCCGTAAATTATCGTAGAAACATTTGACTGGTACCGATCGATTTGTAATAACGTCTAGTTTATAACGGTATAGTTAAATTTTGCCTAAGGGGTCGTCTACATGTTAAAACTGGCATTAACTTCATTTTCTTCAATGGCAACCCCTATTTTTGACTTCATATTCAGATTTCTGAGATCAAGGCGGTTCGAAAAACATACCTATTTATACACCTTAAATCAATTGTAAATAGATTTACACGTGAAAATGTATTAGGGGTCCGTCTATACATTTAGAAAATATAAATCACGATCTACCACCCAGTATGCATTATTTATTAAGTTTCACACCGGAAAAATATTTCAGAAATGTTAATTATAAAATAAAAAAAATGACTAATTCACAGAACTTTCTGAGTTAGTTTATGAATTAAAAGATTTTTATTGGTTTCTATTGATTAAACATCAAACAGTTCACTTCATACGAAGAAAATTAAATAGCTTGAATAGATATTAAAATATCTATCAAAAGGAAAAAAAAAAGATGAATGGTTTTAAATTTGTTTGAAAATTCAAAATTATTTTAACTCAAGCTGCCGTATAATTGTCTGAAACGGCGGCACTCAACCTGGTTCCCACGGCCGTTTCACAGTGACAATGGGAGTTTGTTCTGATACTGCAGTACTTTCATTTTCTTTAATTGACTTTTTTAAAATATTAAAATAGATTTTTTTTATTTTTATTTATTTATTTTTTTAATTAATTATTATTATTATTTTTTTTTTTCATGACATTATTAAAAACTTTTATATAAATCTCCACGATATTCTTTTGATTTTATATTTTATAATGTGTAACAAATTAATTTGCAAAATAATAAATCCTACTACTTAATGGGATGTTCTAAAATTCTACACTTTAACACAGATACCGAAGTGGACGGTGGGTGTAGAAAGGATGACTACCCTTAATCTAAATCTTCACTTGAAAAGGTCAAAATGTTACATAACTCTTTTTTTTTTTTAAGGAAAAAAGAAGAAGATAAGGAGGAGAAGGAAAGATCAAAACGAATATAAAGCATATTAAACGTTAATACCCATTAAACACTGGGAAAAGGCGGGGTCATTGTGTGTCATTTGGGAGCTGTAGAGTGCCAGAAAATTACTTTATGTAATAAAACTTTTCATTTAAAGGGAATTTAAAGTAGCATTATATTTAATACATAGACTATTCAGAAAAAAAGTACCATTCATCTGGTTCATGAAAAATAAAGAACATTTTCTGGCATTGCTCTATGTATATACATTCTTGTCAACCTATCCCGGAAGATTACTGGTCCCGCCCCTTTCCGTACATTTTTTTCACATCAGTCTTTTTAGAGCCGTGTCAGCCATCGGTGGCTGGCACTGATCTTTCCATTTAGGTTAAGTCAGCCGGCAGTGTAAAATATGATATAAAACTACAGAACTTACATAGTTTTAAGTAATTACTGAGAATTTATTTAAAATTTACTTCATGTTTTTTTTTTTTTTTTTTTTAAATAGGATTTTTATAGGATTATATCGTTAAGGCCTAATGGGGTTTATTGAAACTCGATAAATATAACACGCTTCTAAGCAGCACGTGTTACCTGAATGGGATTTCCATAAGAATTCGCGTGGCGCTCAATGAGTTAATCGTAAATGTATTTGAAGTTAATTACTCTAAAAATTAAATTGTGTACACACAGGGGCGGGAACTAACAATGTTACGGGTTAGGTTGGCAAGTATGCATATATATTTTGTTTGATTTATAAAAATTTATAACACATTTTCTTCTTTTTTTTTAGTATTTTGTGTTTATATCTCTCATTAAAAATAAATACAATATTCATATATAAACATTTCCATACAGTAATGTATATAAACATATTGATTAAAGCAGATTTGTTGATATTATATAATTATTCTTCTATCTGTATAGTATATTAACACAAATATATTTTGTAAATTTCGCAGCATCGAAAAACAGCAACATAGCTTCCATATCAAGGCTTAATGTAAATAGCCACGCCTTTTCACAAATTTTCTAAAACTTTATAATATAAAGCAAAATAATTTTGCATATTTGTAATTAAATCATTTAAGTTTTGTCTTCAATAATCGATGTAGTAAATACCATTGTGATTTATGCATACCAGCGTCACATACAGAGTCAAATAGGAATATGCAAATTTGTCTTTTTTTTAAAATAGTGTTTCAGCGAATCATTCTTTTCTTTTGAAATTCTTTCACAATCCCTCGCCTACATTGTGATAACTTTACAAAAATATGTCAATTTGTATAATAAACATCGAAATATTGCTTAGGAAACAATAAAAATAACATAAAGGTAAATTAAAATAGTTTTCCGTCAAATTATATACAAGCATTTACTTATAGAGGATACAGATTATAACAAGTGACGGCCCCCTAACAGGAATAAAAAGTGAAATATCACTGTAACTCAAAAAATAATGTTAGGAACGAGCTGTAAATTTGGAAACCCATGTTTTTGATGATGCCCGTTCTATTCGGGCAAAAATTAACATAGGTCATAATTCATAATTTTTTCAAATATGAATTTATTAATAATTTTCATAATTCAAAAAATGTTTTTTTAGCAAAAATTTGCATGGAATATGTTTGGGTTACTTCATTCTAACGAATAAAAAAAACAGAATTTAAATATCATAATTATTTCGGAAGATATGATGTAATGTTTGTTACATTCATTTAACATTAGCACCCCCAAACTTTGACAGCTTATAACTCTATGAAAAATTGAGCGAAATATATAAACTATACCATTTTCCGTGATGATTTGATCCAAAGAATTCAAATAAATTATAAAAAATGGGGGTTACCATTGAAAAAAATGAAGTTGATGTCAGTTTTAATATGTAGACGACCCCCTAAGTAAAATCTAACTATAACATTATAAACTAGACGTTATTACAAACTGATTGGTACCAGTCGCATGTTTCTACGGTAATTTACGGCAAAATTAGGTGGGGGGGGGTGGCGTTTTTTTTTTGGGTGACTGTACATGATTCTGTACTATCAAAATATCGATATTCTTAAAGAAGATATTTGGAATATTTCTCTTAACCATATGCACTGCTCGAAGCGTTCCGAAAGTTTTACATGCCGTTTATTATTTTATTACCACTATTTCAAAACAGTTATTTTTTAAATAATATTGTAGCATTAAATCTTCCACGAAAAACTTCTTTTTGAAAATAATGGTAACAGGACAATAAAACACGCATAAAATTTTAGGAATGCTGCGAGCCCTGCATATGCAAATAATGATTTTGATTTTGAATTTGTTTTTGATTTTGATTTTCCACTGAGCTATAGTTTGCATGTACCATACGTCATGCGTCCATATTCTCAAAATGTAATACGCTTACAAGAAATACGTACCTGGATTCCGTATTTATTTACTAAGAATGCCCAAATTCTATAATAATTTCCGTGAATTTAAATCATAGAAAATTTCACTACGGGAAAAAGTCAAATTTAAATAACCCACAGATTTTTAAATAATGAATACAGAACATTATAATTTTCAGAAATGTGGACATGTATTAGAATTGATTTGATTTTGCCCATCGCAAAAAAAAAAAAAAAAAAAAAAAACTTTTTTTTTTTTTTTTTTCAAAAATTTAAAGAAAAATATTCAAGTGGGTTTTCTCAAAATTCTTATTTACATTTCCCTTTTATCTAACTAATAAGAAACATATAAGTTAAAAATGAATATAATAAATATATCATATCATGAAGGAAGAACTTTTAAATGTATTGGACGTACTCAAATAGCTCTATAGAACAAATGCTTGAAAATATCCCCACACTGTAAATAGAAGCGTCTTAAATTTAGACAGAAATGTGTCTGAAATACCAATTTAGAAATATAAATGTCTAAAACACTTACGCATGCAAAATTTCAGACGCATGTGCTGTCTTAAATTAAGACATATAAATGTCTTTTTATAAATGAGCTGAGATAAGTGTCTGAATAAAGTTGTTATGTGTGAAATTAAGATATATTACAGTTTAGACACATAAAAATCCAGACATTTTACAATTTAGGCACTTAGAATTTCAGATATTTCAATTTTCAGACACTTAGAAATTCAGACAATTGTATTACTTAACAAATTTTCCACATGGAATCTACTTTAAGCAGTTTGCATATCCTGTTTTAAAAAATTTTTAACAAATAAATTTAATATTATTTTATATAATATAAGTAGTTAACTTATTTAAAATACTCAGACGGGAAACTTATTCGGTTAAAAATTAAAAAACAAAGTTAATTTTTATTTAAAGTTCTCACATGTAATAAAACAAAAAAATATTAAGATAAAGAAAGCATGTAACTTGTAGCTAAGAAAGCGAATTTGTAACTAAACAATCTTAAACAATTTGTGCATAATTTATTATTTTTTTTCCCTCGTTTTAAAAATTATTTTCTTTCGCAATTATTGGCTACATTTCAAAATGTAAAAGAACAATTTTTTTGGTTTTCATGTGCATAGTTTGTTTTCTTGAAAATACCAGTTTTAAAATCTTTTAAAATCCATAGTCTACTACATTTTTCATATTTATTGCACATTTTAGAAAAACTCTAAACCTCTATACATAAAATTTAAGATGATAATATGTATTAAGATTTAGTTATTATGGATAGACATAAATATAGGACACAAAACTACGATTTGATTAACCGATACTGGAGCATACAGTGCGTATCGAAATGATAGGTCCACCCGCATTTTTCAAAATTTCGACTCTTAATTGAGAATAAGAATCACTTTTTTGGTAGAGATAATTAATCAGTAATTGTTATAACTATTTATGAAGAAATTGTTTAAAAATAAATAATTCCTTTTTATTTTATGCAAATTTTCATTTTCAGACCGTTTCAAAAAGATAGGTCCGCCTTCAGAAATTTCGCACCAATCACGTTTATTTCAAAAAAATTTGCATAAATATCGTTGCTTAGTCTTACTGCGGGATTATGCTGGCTGCTGTGGAGGTATTTAAATAGATTTGAACATCACGTTGTAATCAAACGAAATGGGTCGCCGTTGCAGTCTTTCACTGGTTGAGCAGGGGAAAATTGATGCATTTAAAACGTGTGGAAAATCGAATAGAGAAATAGGTAAACTTTTAAACAGATCACATAATGTTGTAAACAATTATTTGCGACTTAGAAATGCTTATGGCAGTAAAAAATCATCTGGCCGCCCATCAAAAGTGACATCCCGACAAAGAAGGACTATCGTAAAGGAGTTAAAATCTGGAAATATGAGCTTATCCACTGTGGCCAGACAATAAAACCCTCCAATATCAAAATCTATAGTCCATAGAATGGTAAAGAAGTTCGGCAATATAGTTCGGCAAGGGAAAATATAGTACGTGAAGGGGAAAGCGGCTCCGAAATTGACTAAAAAGCACATAGAAAAGAGATTGAAATTCGCACATGAAGTGATGTCCTGGAAACAAGATTGGCATCGTGTGATATTCAGTGATGAAAAGAAATTCAACCTGGATGGTCCAGATTGCTGGCAGTACTACTGGCACGATCTGCGTAACGATAGACAGATATTCTCGAAGAGGCAAGCTGGTGGTGGTTCCGTTACGGTATGGGCCGGATTCGGAGGTGCAGGAAAAACTGATATAGCATTTGTAGACAATCGTTTGAATGCTGCAGGCTACCAACAGCTGGTTGAACAATATTTTCTTCCACAAGCAGAGCACATTGGGGGCCCATTCTTCATGTTCCAACAGGACAATGCTCCTGTGCACACTGCAAAGTCCACTTTCGAATGGTTTCTGGATAGAGGTGTACATGTTATCGATTGGCCACCTTGCAGCCCCGACCAGAATCCGGTAGAAAACACGTGGGGTGTACTCGCAAGAGCGGTGTATGCAGGCAGAAGGCAATACAACAGTACTGCAGACTTGAAAAAGGCTATTTCCTCCGAATGGTCAAAAATCGAGAAAAAGTGTTTGCAAAAACTTGTAGAAACCATGCCGAATAGGATTTATGAGCTTATTCTGAAACAAGGTGGAAAAATTTCTTATTAATTCAACATTAATTTGATGCTTGGTTCAGTGGACCTATCTTTTTGAAACAGGTTTTTCATGTAATTTTTGTTTTCCTTATTATTCCTATTATTTGTATATTATTCATGTATTATTTTACATTGAATGAAGTAATGTAGTTTATAAAATAGTACTTTGTACACAATAAAACCTTTTTTACCAACATAACTTTCGTTTTTACTGGTGGACCTATCATTTCGACACGCACTGTATTTCATTATACAAGCAACTTACAGCGTGTACTCCGGTAGATTGATTGTGAAAACGCTCGCCTATGAATGTTGGTTGTTGGTTCGATTCCCAGCACGGGAAATGGAAAATTTTTGCGTAAAAATTATTAATGTTTTTTTTTTTTTTTTTTTTAATGCTCTAGGAGATACTACAATCTATTTTTCACAGATAAATAGTATAATACACAACGTTTTATTTCTTTATTTATGAAAAATATTCACTGTAGACAGGATCGAAAATGGCGGAATTTCAGACACTTCAAGCGTGTGAAATGGTGTGCCTTTTATGATACTTCAAGTGTCTGAAATAAGTAAGACACTTTTTATTAGCATCTTAAAATTGAACACCCCATTTTAGACAAATTTGTGTCTGAATTTCAGACACTTGTATTTACAGTGCATTAAAAATAATTTACATCATTAAAACACAATGAAAAATTTACACAAACAACAGGGATGGAACACGGGCGCAGAATTCATACCGGAATGTGTTTAAGAAATTTCTCTGCCTATAATATCGTCTATTTAAGAGGTAGAAAATTTTCTTACATTGATAGTGGTATGAATTCTGCGCCCGTGTTCCATCCCTGAAACAAATAAACGAAAAATATATGTAAAATTTTTTGTCAGTACAAGCAAAACTGTATTATTAAAGCAAATGAAAAAACTAAACTGCAAAATGTCTAATACATTAATACTGAAATTGTTGATTAATATAGGGACACATAGTAATAGTTTAAAACATTTGGCGAAAATCTATTGAATACGAAAATTTTAACAAAATAGCACTGAATAATTAATTAATTAAATTCAGTCTTTTGTTTTAAAAGTGAGATGAACAGAATTTCAGAATATTTAAAGCAAAATTATTGCTATTATATTATTTTAATTTCTTTCTAACTCAATCGTAAAAAAAACTTTAGAAACTTTAAAACTGAATTCTTTAAATTTTAACAAATAATAAGGATTTTTTTTTTATTATTCTACTTATTAATTGCATACTTCATGTTATTAAAAAAAAAAAAAAAAAAAAAAAAAAAAAGTTCTTTCCTCAAAACTCTGGAGAAGCTCTGAAACAAAATCTGATAAAACTCAAAAAATCCCGATAAAATCCGAAAGGATTAAAAAAAAAAAAAAAAAAAAAAAAAAAAAAAAAAAAAGGATTTTTTCCAACTGACACGCACGTAATAACACACACATATGCAATTGTAATTTTACAGGCGTATATCCCCTCCCTTGTATATATTTCATTTTTGCATAACTTCACTCTTTTCTCCTGTTATTGCAATCATTTTTTTTTTTCCCATGTTATACTTACATTTCTAAGATTTGCTTGCTTATATCCTTTTTTTTTTTTTTTTTTCTTTTAATGATTTCATTGTTTTAAATATAATTGAGCATGTATACCTTTCCCCGAGCAGACATAGTCGGCCTTTGTCATGCGTATTATTTTCAGTTTACTGAGTCACTTTTATTTTATTTTTATTTATTTATTTTATTTTTCGTTTTTTGCTTGCATGGTCACACCCGACTTTTAATTTTCCTCATACCAAATAATATAAGAATCATAATAACCGACATCGCATGAAATTTATATGAAACCGTGATCTTCTCGGCCTACAGGAGAAGAACAAAAATAATCCTTGCAAAATCCATCTCAGTCACGCCCTATGTGTGACTGTATGTTATGTTTTTTTTTTTTTTTTTTTTTTTTTCTCCCAGTCTCTCTCTCTCTTTTTTTTTTTTTTTTTTTTTAAAGACTAATTCTTTTGTAATACGAATTAGAGCAATTAATTTCGTTGTGATTTCAAAGAGAAAATATACATGAATTAATTTCATTGCGCAATGTTAATATCATTACAACAGTGGTCTCCAAAAAATTCTGTAGATTTTCAATAATTATCACTTTATTTAAACAAATTTTGGGCGAAAGGTAAATTTTTAGGACCACAAAATACTGTCTTTTCAAAGAGTCTATGAAGGAATATGCGCTTCTTTTATTTATAAAGAACTTTAGAGGAATATTTATGGTGCTAATTATTATTATTGTTATTATTTTAATCTTCTTCGATGGTTCACGGGGGCTAAGCACCTGGAATAAAACGTAAAATGGTCGTTTTTAATTAACGGGGAAATATAATTATCGAAGGGTATTATATCATGCTAAGACTCATTTCTTGTACAGAAAAGTAATATGTGTAGAATCTGGGAGTGGAAGAAAAATGCACTGCCATTTTATTTTTATTTTTTTATTTTATTTTTAAATTACTAATTGACACAGAGATAAATATTAAGTACCGCTCGACAGGAAATTGTGTTCACATTTAGAATATGGTGTGAAGTTTTGGAATAGAGAACATTTACGTATTGAATTTTTGAACGAACTTTAATTCTTAAATAGAAACACCCATTACGACATCATATTTCAGTTTTTTGGAACAAGTTAACCCAGAAAATATATAAGCTGTAGTTCTGTAAGTTTATTCAAATCTTTATATAGTAAATAGGGGACTGGGCATTTTTGACAGCATCGTTGAAGTATGTTTCATATAAAAGCTTATACTTCCATTTAATATTTATAAATTTAACTATATTAGGTTTTTTATTTAAAATATATATTCAGGCAACATTTCTTATGGTTTTTAATATATTTTTTAGAGATTTGAAATCTTTAAATTGCGTTTTCTCAGTTTGCATCTTTTTTTTTTTTTTTTTTTTTTTTTTTTAATGAATTCATGATATTCAAAATGCTTAAATTTTTACAGATATTTAAGAGAAGACTTAACATTTTTTTTTGATGTTGTTGGATGTTTAATAGAACCTACCTAAAAAAATTCAGTAGGTTTTATTAAACATTAAAATAATAATAATAATAATAAAATAAAATAAAATAATAATAATAATCCTTTATTAATTATCTGTAAAAGTTTAATCATTTTGAAGATCATGAATTCATGAAAAAATGCTACCTGAGAAAACACAATTTTAAGATTTCAAATCTGTAAATAATGCATCAAAAACCATAAGAATTGTTGCTTGAATATATATTTTATTGAACAAAATTAACATGGTTCAATTTATAAATATTAAATGGAAATATAAGCTTTTGTATAAAAACTTCTTCAGCGCTGCCGTCAATGGTGCTAAGTCCCATTAAAAGAGGTCAAAATTTGAGCATGCTAATTATGAATTCATGAAGCAAACTGTAATTTACAGTTTCCCAAAAAAATCCTCTTCTCTTTTTTCAGACTTTTTTTTTTAATAAGATAGGACGAACAACATAGAATATATTACAGGCATTGTTTATATATATATATTTATATACTAGCAGGCTTTGCCCGCTTCGCTGGTCACTAAATTTAAAGGAAACTCTTTTCTATATAGCTTTATAAAAATAAAATAAAATAAATTACTGAAATTGTTCAAAAGCTCGTTTCAGGTCCCTACTGCCCAGAGCCTGATTAAGGGGGAAGCACACATTATTGAAACTTACACCGTTATTTTTTAACAAATACTTTCCTCTTATAATAAACAGAAAATTCTCATTAAAAATTATTTTAAAAGAATTCTGGTGTCTAATGACGGTGAGTAAATTGGATTGTTTTACACCGTTCATTTTTTATAAAAAATATTTCCTCCTCAAAGCGTGGAATTTCTATGACATGAAGTAAAAAATAATTGTAAAAATATTCCGGTGAGAGCGGAGATAATGTGTGCTTCCCCCTTAATCAGGCTCTGCTACTGCCTTCGGCAGCGATTTGGTCATCCACTGCAACTCGGGCGCTTGTCCCTATTACCTGCGAAAACGGTTTACCAATGAGCTTCCATTTAGGTGCTTATTATATAACAGTTTCGAAATAGATATTATCGAAAAAAATGGAGTTTCCCTTTTATATTTGAATCCCAGTTACATGTGAACAACACTATACGTGGTGCACATAATATTTGCTTTTACGTTATTTCCTATGTTTATTTTGTTTATCCAATCAACCATAAAATGACAACAATTTCACGCCAAATATTACAATATGCTGTGACCGGCTACGTCTGTCGCATGAGACAATTAATTTTTTGCGTTTATATATAATTCATGGTTTGTAAACCTGATAGTACAGCCTTAATATAGTTAGTTCTCTTTGGCGACTTTTGAATTTCTGTCGCCATTTTAGACTTTTAATCCATTGTAACAATAAGACTTAATCCCTTGTAACAATATGCTATGAGCGCTATTTCTGCCGTATTTTAGACAACTGATCTTTTTATTTTTATATTTATTTCCCACTAAACATATTTTTATTTTTATTTATTTATTTAAATATTAATTTGAATTATTCAAATATTTCTGTTCGACAGTGTGCAAGTGCAGTAACACACAGAGGCTCATTTGTTTGTATGATAAATTAGCATAGTGATTATTATATAAAAAAATAAATAAATAGGTAAACATTATCGTGCTACACAACTTTATTATGTCGCCCCATTCGCGGCTTTTGAATTTTTGTCGCCATATTAGCGATGGACTTTTTTTTTTTTTTTTTTTTTTTTTTTTTTGTATGAAAAGGGGAAGACTGTTTTGCTAATAATTTTATCAGACTCTTTTTTGTTTATACATAAGAATCCTTCATATTCTGCTTATATTTTTAATGGTTTTTAGGTTTAAAATAGTGCTTGTTAAAATAAATTTCCTAAGTTTAAAACTGCATTTTTTCTGTAAATTTTGTGTAAAAATAAATCATTTATGTTTTTATATATTTGATGCGCTACTTAGATTAAAATGGCTGTTGCTATATTAAACTTCTTGTCGAAAAACGTTCGGTGTACTTCAACACCAAAATTTAAAAAATCGCCCAGCAAGATCTATTAATGAAACTGATAAAATAAAAATATTGTTCATAGAGTTTAAATAATCTATTTAAAAAAACTTTTAAAACCCAAATTCTTAATGTATCGTATCACATGCATAGATATAGTAATAATATATAGATTGGGGAGAAAAAAGGGATTCCCTTTCACTCGGGAAAAGACGGCGATTTTACCAAAATATGGCAGTCTTTCCCCGAGTGAATACACACGGGAGTACACACAAATATTTTAGAAAATAAAATTCATGAATAATTTATTTACTAAAGGTGAATGAAAAGCTCCAGATATAGTTGCAAATTTATTTTTCTTCTTTTCCTTTTTTTTTCAATACCACTTAATGGCTGATTCCAAAGCTTTTTTTTCGGCATCAAAAATCTTTGCACGATAGTATGGGGATGATAGATCTATATATATTATTATATCTATGATCACATAAATCTTTTCGAAGTTAAAATAAAACTTAATTTGAAAAAAAAAAAAAAAAAAAAAAAGATGTAATTTTTTTGTTTATTAACCAAAAAAATTGATGAAATTTGAAATGCAAGTTGGTCTTGTGGGGTACAGGCTGTATATTATATTTTTGTGTTCGTGAGAGAAAATTTAAAAGAATTTGAAAACTGCAATTTTTAATCCCACTTCAAAAACATGTGACTTAATGTGAAGCAGATTTATTTTTTTTTCTCCTAACGGTTTCCATACAATCTTCTGTTGTTGCCGCCTAAAATTCATACTTTAGTTAATTTTAAAAAATTTAATCGTCCGATTGATAAGCTGTTTAATGCATCGGATTCACAAAAATTTCCCCTTTCGTTTGGTACCTTATTTGTAACGATACGACTGATATTTCTAATTTTTTTTCTAATCTTTCTGATTTATTTTCCTCATTTTAAATAAATGTACGTTTGTTATTATTATTATTATTATTATTATTATTATTATTATTATTATTATTATTATTCTGTCGAAAAAAAAAATTGGCAACAATTAAATTATGGATAAAATTTAAATGGCTTATTTATCAAAAATTAGAAGGTTATTATTTTCACATTTTAATTAATTAAGAAAAAACTAATCAAAAATTCGAAAATCTGACTTCGATGTGCAGAATGACCCTTCGGGGGGCACCTTTGTGTTAAATCTCGTAACTCTCCGAGCTACCGTTTTCGAGAACAGTGAAATATATATACAAATATTGCTCACTTAATAGTATAAGATAAGAGTTATAGACGCGAAATTTTACATAAAATGAATCACAAGCATAAAATTCATGGGTGGGCAAATTTACAGTTCATTCCAATCATTAGTTTTGGAGATACATATAAATATCAATTTTCGGAGTTTTTAACGGGACTGTCTTCTGTATCTAAAAACAATGGAAGTCTTACAAAATAGCCGAAAATAATATGCAAATTTTATTTTAAAATCACATATCGCGCATTTCTTGGATTAATAATAAAGATATTGAAAAAATAATTATTGTGCTTAAAAAAAAAAAAAAATCTGAAAATTTTAAAATAAATCACATTAAAAAGTTTATAGAATTAAACTTATCGCGCATGAAAACGTGACAAATCTACTGCAAGTAAGAAACATTTAAAGTTTACATTACATTATTTATCTAAATATACCAAACATAGTTAATTTTAGTATCTCTCATACTTTTATGATTTTGAAAATGCCCTACTGGTTATAAGTGTCCTGTTCACAGAATATACGTTTTATCTAAATTTCTAAATCGAACTAATCTTATTGAGATGCATAAATTATTTTGGATTTATTATTGGTATACAAGAATGAAAATATTATTTGAAAATAATTTTAAATAATTTTAAATGTTATTTTTGTCGTTATATTATGATGCCAATTCTTTAATATACAATGCAGATTTTCTGTTTACTTTACAATAAATACATAATTTTTTTTATAAAAACCTTAACAATTAAAAACAAATATGAAAAATCAGGCAGTTCGCATATATTATAGCACACATTCCAACTGTACACGCGTTCCATCTTAAACACTTTTTAACGTTATTGGAGAAAGCAAAACAGCATATCACAACTGTAAATGCCTCTCCAGAAATTTCCACCTATATCCCGTAATTTATCCAAATAATTTTGCATGGATCGTAAAACAAGTCATTGATACTAAACATACCATTTTCTGCAGATTTTTTTTTTTTTTTTTTTTTTTTTTTTTTTTTGTCATAAAAAGCGTGTGAATCGCCGAATAAAAGTTTTGAAATAGATTTAAAATTAATCCCACTTTTAGAACTTAACGTATTCAAACCCTTTTTTGAATTCCTATACACTATCTAGTAATACATTTTATACCAAAACATGCTAAAGTGAACATAAATAGACAAACGGACAGACGACCAGATAAACAGACGGACAATCTAAAAACACAAACACCTTTCTTAATTTGTTAAGAAATGTTAAAAACGCATAACAAAACTGAAAAACTAAAAAAGCACTTCGAACAAATTCCAGTTATATCCTGTAATGCATTTGAATGTATTTGTGCAGATGTGTAAATCAATAATTATTGTTAATCATACCATATTCAAAAGGTGACATATTTTTGAATCTGAATAATATGTTTTATATTGTATACAGCTATTAAAATATGCTTTAAAGAAGTAACTCTCACAGACCTTAATATATCCGAATTCTTTTATACATCTCTATGTCCAAACCAGAAATGGTCGTACTATTTTCTACAGAAACCACGTTTTAGTGAATTTTAATGGCGTATTTCAGATATTATAGTTTCAAGACTTTAAAAAAATACTTACGTAAAGAGAGCGTACACATGAAAACGGACGGGCAAACAAAAGAATAGAAATTATAAACACTTTTTAACGTTTTTACAAAGTGGTAAAAATATCTTCTAAACTGTTCTAAATTATATTGTCTTAATATCTTCTAAATTATATTGTCAACTGAAATTATCTTTCATGAATTATTGCACAAATTATAAAAAAGTAAATAAATAAATAAAATGTTCAGTTATATACGTATAATTTTCACACACCATTATCTATGAAATATATTTAATTTATATTTACATTTTTGAAAAAACGTTTCTGGTTATTAAAACTGTCTCTGAATGATCTTAACTTTATTTTTGAGATTTTATTTTCGATTTTAAGTGCTTGAAGATTTGAGAAAAATCTTTATAAACTGAATGCTTTTTCGCACTAACATGGTAAGAGAAACCTAAATTTGATGTCAAAATAGTTATTATTATATTCAAAATTAAAATTGGTACAATTTGTTTTATACGTATTTGAACTTTAAACCAAAAATTTTATTTATATTCCAAATGTACACACTATTTCCACTCGAATCATATCTAACACAACTTTTTCCGACAAATTGGTGACTAAAAGACACCGAGTGGTACATTTATTATTTTTTCTCCTGGCTGTATATAAGAATGTATACATAGCGAAAACTTGTTGTTACGTCATTTATGATTGTACATGAAGCTTGTCCAATTTCCAAAAATGGGATATTTCCTTTATTCCTTTAATTACACATTATTATACACCGGGTGATTCAAAATAGATGATACAGGTATTATCTCGTAAACTAAGAAAGATAGAAACATACTTCCAATTACGAAGTTTGTACAAAAAAGTAGATTTCAAATATGACATTTTGTTTTGTACAGTCAGCACACCCCCCCCCCCCCACCTAATTTCGTCGTAAATTATCGTAGAAACATGTGGTTGGTACCAATCGATTTGTAATAACGTCTAGTTTTTAATGATATAGTTAGATTTTGCTTAAGGGGTCGTCTACATATTAAAACTGGCATAAACTTCATTTTTTTCAATGGTAACCCCTATTTTTTATAATTTATTTGAATTCTTTGGACAAAATCATCGCGGAAAATGGTATAGTTTATATATTTTTGCTCAATTCTTCACAGAATTATAAGCTGTCAAACTATGAGGGCGCTAATGTTAAATGAATGTGACAAACATTAATTCATATCTTCCAAAATAATTATGATTTTCAAATTCTGTTTTTTTTTATATGATAGAATGAAGTGACCCAAACATATTCCATGCATATTTTTGATTAAAAAAATTTTCTTGAAACATGAAAATTATTAATAATTTCATATTTGAAAAAATTATGAATTATGACCTATGTTAATTTTTGCATAAATAGAACGGGCATCATCAAAAACATGGGTTTCCAAATTTACAGCTCGTTCTTAACGTTATTTTTTGAGTTACAGTGATATATCATTTTTTACTGTTGTTAGGGGGCCGTCACTTATAATAATTTGTATTCTCTGTGAGTAAATATCTGTATATATTTTGACGAAAAACTATTTTAATTTACCTTAATATTATTCTAATTGTTTTCTAAGCAACATTTCGATGTTTATGATACAATTGGATCATTTTTATAAAATTATCGCAATACAAGCGAGAGATTGTGAAAAAATTCCAAAAGAAATGAAGCCCCGCCTCTATATTGAGGAAACAATATTAAAAAAACTAGTTTCCGTATTCGTATATGACTCTCGATGTGACGCTGGTATGCATAAATGTCAATGGTATTTACTACATCGAATGCTGAAGACAAAATTTAAATGATGTAATTGGAAGTATGTAAAATAATTTTGTTTTATAATGTAAAGTTTTGAAACACTGTGTAAAGGCGTGGCTTCTGTTGCAAAGAGGTTTATACTCGATTCTGAAATGTTAAGTCTTTGTTCTTAAATATTACTTAACGTTTCCTAGTTTCTCGCTGCTAAAATTCTATTCTGTCCCTTTTGTCTTTTGTTTTTAACTTGAATATTCTGGGATTCGTGCACCTCAAGTTAACTATCATGACGGTAAAAAAACGCGGTAAGGAGAGGACTATTATTTGAATGAGTAATACGCAGTGAACAATACTTTTCTTTTTTCCTTTTTTTAAATTAATATAATTGATTTTTATTAATTTTTATCAGATTTTTTAAAACAAATTTTCTGTTTTAATCTTGTTGTAACATTTTCGCATTCGCTTACTCTACCGTTTATGCTATTTAAATTTTATCGCATGACGTAACATAATAAAATATAAAAATTTTATTAAATGTTTTTTTAATACTGAATAATAAAGTGTTTTTTTTTTTTTTTTTTTTTTTTTAAGTTTTTAAAATCTATTATTGAAACAAAGCGCAATATTATTTATTTTCTATTGTTCTAATCACGGCGTAAAACTGGCGTCACATTCATCACGGAAAAAGAATTTAAAACAAAGTAATATGTCTTATTACTTTTAAAGATATAGATTTTACACATTTAAAATTAAGAATTCAAGTACAGTAGACGACTGCAGAACGGGGAATATTCATTCTAGGTAATAGGAAACGGTTCTTTCTATATCCATATTTCTTTTCATATGGATATTCATAATAATTATACTCTTTCTAGTGAAAGTATTTGTATTCATACTATTTTGTTTATATAAATATGAATATAAGGAATATTCTTAAGAAATATCGTAACACTCAAATTGTGAAAGAAACGCTCACTGAAGGAGTTACAGAATTCAAATTGACGTGAAACTACGACAGTGGTCGCGAAAATGTTAAATATCCTTTCTCAGATTTTAGTTTAAATCTTGTTATCTATATTTTTGTATATTATCTATTGTTGGTTTGTACGCCTAAAATTAAATGTAAAACTTTATAGTAACACTTTCATGTGAGGCTTACTGTATGAAATAAAAATATACCCAACAAGAAGTAGATAATAATTGTTAATTAGTAGATTTTAATTGTTTATATATATATATATATATATATATATATATTTGTTTGTTTTTTAAATGTATTTTAACTTAAATTTTTGTCTCTTAAATAAAACAGTTTTTGCTTTTAAGAAGTAGATAATTTTTTTTCTTAATTTTTTTTTCTTAACACATTTTTTTTTTTTTCTTTTTAACCGCTATTAATATTATTACTATTGTTCTTTTACCTCGGTATCTAGATTTTTGTAATTCAACATTGTAGGTTTCATATGATTCGAACTATTTAATTTTTTTCGCATGAATTGATGTATTTAACTATTCAATGTTTAATTTATTGAAAGCAATAAAAATCTTTTAATTCATAAGCTAACATAAAAAGTTCTGCGAATTTGAATAGTTTTTTTTTTATTTTTGTTAAAAGTTCTGAACTTTTTTTCCGGTGTGAAATTTAATAAATAATGTATATGGGTGGTAGATCACGATTTATTTTTTCTAAATGTATCGACGGTCCCCTAACACATTTTCACGTGTAACTCTCTTTAAAATTGATTTAAAGTACATAAATAGGTATGTTTTCCGATCTGCCTTGATCTCAGAAATCTGAATTTGGGGTCAAAAATAGGGCTCGTCATTGAAAAAAAATGAAGTTTATACGGGTTTTAATATGTAGATGACCCCTTAAGCAAAATCTAACTACACCATTAAAAACTAGACGTTATTACAGATCGATAGGTACCAGCCGCATGTTTCTACGATAATTTACGGCGAAATTAGGTGGGGGGGGGGCGTTTTTTTTTTTTTTTTGGCTTACTGTACAAGGCGCTGTATACATATTGAAATACAAAATTTAATTTTTATACGGCCCCTCTTATCATATTAACTTATATTTATAAAAATATTGTCTTCAGTCTAAAAAGAAAAAAAATCATCTTTCTAAGTGAAAATTTCGCTGAGTTATTGTAATTTGAAAATTCTAGCATTTTTCGCCAAGTCTTAAGGGGTTGTATCAAAAGTGAGAAATTGTAATCACTATAGATATTGTAATAAGGCATAGATTGATCAGAACAAGGGCGAAAAAATTCTTTTTCATTCAGGGAAAGACGACTATTTTAACCTGTAATGTCCGTCTTTCCCCGAGTGAATACACACGAGAATACTCATTGTTAATTTAGCAAATAAAATTTATGAATAATTTATGTACTAAAAGAGAATTTTCAAATTCATTTTACTTTCTTTTTCTTTTTCTTTATATTTTCTCTCACACACATACATGGTATAGATAAAGTATTGTTTTTGAGTGAAATTTCTGGAATTTAGCTTTTGTTATATTTACACGCTTTGAGATCCCCTGAATTTAAAAATCATGCTTTTAGCGATTGATCTCTTTGTCTCTCTCTCTGTGTATGTGTGTTGTTAGCATATCTCAAGAACAAAGAGTAGCAGGAAGTCCAAATTCGGTTTTCTAAATCCGTATGATATAGTGATGCTACACTAAACTAATTCGTTGAGATCAGACAAAGGGTTTGTGTACAGGGTCATCCAAGACAATTCAAATTACGTCTATGAGCGAAATTTCTCATAAGTACAGTGTGGCATCTATAGGTTGCCCTAAACAAAACGAAATAAACATATTTTTTATATGCATAAAAGCATGTTTGGTGTAGATTGTAGTATGTCAACCATTCATCATTCATTTACTGGGTTACCCAGAGAACTTGGCTATATTGCTTCTATACTTGCGAATTGCTGGAAGTGCATTTAATTTTATGTTACGTGTTTTACATATAACACTAAATTTACGTATAAAATGTAATGTGTATATAGCTTATAGACAATATACAGGGCTACCCAAAATTAAGGTAAAATTTTTTTTCTATTAAATGCAATTTACGTAAGTGATTTGCTGCATTTTGCACTGCTGACACAGGACAGAAAATTAATTTCTCATACACATACTGTAAACAAAGTAGGTTTTGAAGTACGTTTTGAAGCCTTCTGAATACGAAAGTCAAATTTTTAGTGGTTGATCGGTATATATATGAATTAACAGCATAATTTAACAACAAATAACTGCAGAAAATTCAAATATGGTACTTTGGACTTCATATCTAGTTGTTGAAGTTGATCAAGATTTGCAAGTTTTAAGGAAATGAATAACCGACTTGATTTTTGTTTTAATAAATCTAGGTACTATAATTAAACGGGGGTTCAGGAGGGCGGTAACCCCCAGACACAGAATTATATATCAAAAAAAAAAAAAAAATTCCTAAACCTGATTTAAATTATTTTAAGCTAAATTTAACTTTATTATTTTATCTTATTGGTCTTACGCCTCAATCTGCAATCTTTCTTTATAGTACTGAAATGCAGGGTAAAAGAAAGCTGTGTGAGTGACTCACAAGATGAATTTTCTTTTCTCTTTTTTTTTTTCCCTTTGAATAAATAACGACATTTAAAGAATTTTGTCGTTTCTATGTACCTTTTTTTTTTTTTTTTTTTTTTTTTTTGTAAAATGTAAGTGCATTTATTTCGTTTTTAACAATTACCTACAAAATTGAAAAGTGTTAAAGACTTCGATCTGCCTGTCTGTCCGTGCTCTAATTCCATATTCTAACTCTAATATTTATGGAATCCATTAAAACTCATATATGTTTAGGATATTCCCTATTGAAAACTGTGCAAATACCGCTATTGGCTTGTATATAGGAACACCAAAAATATTAAAATATTAAAAAAAAAGATATATATTAAGAAAAATTCATTAAATATCATAAATATATTATAATAATAACAAAGCAACTGATTATAAAAATTATATTTTTTATAAATTAGTCAAATAAATTTACTAAAGAAAACTTATCCCATTCTTTTTCATATATTTATCAGAACAATTAAAACCCGCGCAATATTTATCATTTTCAAAATTCATCAACATTCCATTCGATTACTATTGCCGAGTTTCAGTATCCGGTAATGGCTGATGCCAAAATATTTTTTCGGCATCAAAAATCTATCGTCGATAACATGAGAATGATAGATCTCTATAATATAGAATATCTGTGGTTATTACAATACACCATATTCTTCATTTAAATTTGCTATGTATCATAGATATCATTCGACCATTTTAAGATTTCTTTTTAAATAAAATTGCATTTATAATGCATATTTAATAGTGTATGATAAGAGTAATGGCAGTGCTTCACTCCGAATCGTATTAAAAGTTGTGGTTAGTTTGTTTTTGTGGTTGTAAGGTTACAGGCGATAGATTAGGGTCTAGGCCTGGGAAAAAAGCTCTCCATGAAGACTTTCTAATGATTCCTAGCTCGTACTGAAGCGAGTAATTTTGAATAAAACCAATGAAAGCTCCTAGCGACTATGCCGACGTACTTGACCTGGAATCAAACGTGACACTTTTCTTCTTCCAGCTTTGAGAGTAGAACCTATGGGACACTGGTGCACTATAGTAAATGTGCGTGTAAATACACACACACACACACATATATATATACACTCATTGCCATAAAAATTTGCGCACCAAGAAAGAGTTGTCAGATTGAAACGAAACTTTACATACGTACGTGCAATATTGACATAAGTAAATGATTACAAAATCAAAACGAAATGACCATTTATTACAGTAAAAATTACGAAAGAATGGAAGTTTTAGTACCCTGTTGGGCCACCTCTAGCGTGTATGCGCGATGCGATACGTGCGAACATTGAGGCATACAAGTCCCGTAGGATATCCTGAAGCATATCGTTGCACATTTGTTGTAAACGCGCCTCTAATTCGTCCAAACTCGTAGGCTGCGCAACATGCCGTCCCAAATGATCCGAGATATGCTTTATTGGTGACAAATCTGGGAATCTAGTAGGCCAAGGAAAGGTGGTATTATAGAGAAGGCAGTCCTGTGACATCCTTCATGAATGTGGCTGAGCATCGTGCCGTTAAAAATGGCTTCTGGGAGCCCTACCATGAGTGACAAAACCTATGGCTGAAGGATGTCACAAACATACCGCTGGGCTGTCATGGTGCCGTGGATCAATATTAGTGTTGTATAAAATGTCATCCGATACCCTCACACTAGCTGTGGGTGCAGTGTGCAGCTGTAAAGAAAAGACAGGATTGAGACTTTCACCCCTATGCCCTCCCTCCCCACACGTACATATCTGTCATCCCTGCCCAAACTGAGTCTAAATACGTTGTTAAGGACGACGTGGTTCCATTCGGTTGCAATCCAATTCCGTCGAGCGCAACACCATTCTAAACGGAGGAGAGGGGGATGGGTATTATTGGCAGCACATCTAATAGGCGCCGCGATAGCAAATGTCTATCAGCCAGACGCCTTGCAATGGTACGTAGAGACACAGGGGTAGGTCGTAACGGTGCTGCATATGTTCGGATGATGGACAACGAGACAGTTGCCGCTTTACGTATGTTTCGTATGATGTGATGTTTTTTTTCTATTATTGGTCTGTCGACTGCGTCCTGAGCCTGATCGCCGTGTAAGCGACCTCTCTCTTGTCCACTGATCCCAATACCCAGTAAAATCAGAACGGCCTAGGCTGGCTACTCGCCGTGCTGATCACACGGATTCCATCATACCGATGATTCCCCCCCCCCCTCTCGGACTCTTCCAGTTGCTCATATTGTCTTCGATGGTGGCGTAACGGCATCTCTATTTAGAAAGTATCCCTCTACAACAGATTATGTATACCAAATAAGCTCTGTTTACCTGTTTTATACTCCAAGAAGAACGAAGTTTAACGCCCTCCGGTGGTATCACGCAATGCGCAATCATTTGCACATCTGCCTGGCATGTACCTACATGCCAAGTTTCGTTACAATTCAACAATTACTTCTTGGTGCGCAAATTTTTATCGCAATGAGTGTATATATATTTCTAATATTTTCCAAATAATGAACAAAAAAAGTTTATATCTAATTTATTCGTTGCTCTGATTTTTGAAAATTTTTAGCATCCATTGAAACTGATATTGTAAAGGAGTTATACAGGTATGTAAAGAAGTTTCCATTAGACAGTTCGTAATATACTTTTTACGTCGCCATATTTCCATATAAGTTAAAAGTTTCCTTTTTCTTGCGTTGATCGCCGCTAGACATCTGATTTACATCTCTTCCATAAAATACCCAAGATTCTATCCTGAGGTGTTAAAAAAACAACTTCCACAAATCAATGATGATTAACACAAAAATGTGCACAAAGTTTTTTATTGAAATTTCTGCATAAAATAAGAAGGGAAGGTGCCCTTAACGGATAAATTTTTTAAAGCCTACATTCGTAGGTTTTCTAAACCGGAGCGATCACAAAACGAATGACGAAGTTCCAGACAAATTTAAATTATCATTACATATTGGCATTTAATTTCTTCGCCAGCAAGAACACATAAAAAAGTGTTTTTTTCGATACGTTATACTCTAATTAAGCTAATAATTTTGAATACACAGAGCAGAATTGCCATATATTAACCCTTCAATTTCGCCAATCTTTAGCTATGAGAAATGAGAAATCACAACGACAGATACTTAAAAATAGATGTAATTTAATTCTGTTCAAGGATAATTTTGACTGACTGAATAAAATTACGTTAACGATTAGACTGTGATTTCGGAGGAACATGAAAATGAAACAAGCCACGTGTTATTCTTTATAAGATGAAATGACATCGTGATATTTTGCTTGCAGAGTGATTTTCCTTTACACTTTTTTTTATTTATTTATTTTATTGATAGAGAAACAATTCGGCGGTTATTAAAGATTAACAATGAATACACGAGTAAATTATTATATAAAGCATTAAAATAGATTTGAATTAAAATTAAATAGAAATTTTTAAAAATACATGTGATTTCTACATCACAGATTTATGTATTTAGGTCATTTTAAAATTAGCAATACTTTAAAGATATAAAAAAAAATATGAATTTTTGTCATAAATTGGCTAAAGAAACGCAATAATAAAAAGTATAATCAAAATAGGTACATAAAATTTTTTTAACAAAAAAAAAAAAAAAAAAAAAAAAACATACCAAAATGAATAAATAATGAAATAAATTAAAAGGCATCGTCAACAAGGCTTAAATATTTAAAAGTTGTCATAGGGATCCTACACTAAAGCTGTCCTGCCTGGGGAACTATGAGAACTGGGTCGTCAAACGCGAATTTTTTTTTTTTTTTTTTAATGATTTGGTTTAACTATCATAATCGTTTCATCCTACAAAAACTAATAATAATTTGGCTTCTGATGAATTAAAAAATAACCACGTTTAATCTTAGACTGTTCAAGTTATGAACATGCACATTTAAGAGAGCACTCCGCTATCGATATTGTTTCAGAGGGAGTTTCATAGCGCCCATTGTACTCCTTTATGCCGATCCCCTAATTGCGCAATCTCTCCTAACTTTACCTTATGTAGAAAATATGATCAAAATATAACAGAAAATAATAATATTAATAACAACCAGAAGAAGAAGAAGCCACTACGGCTTGAGACGCGTGGAACAGGTTGAAGTAGTTCGCCAGGCGCTCAACTTTCCCCATATGCAAGATCGTTCGTATGGTATAAAAAAGGCACACTTATTGAAAAAATTTTTAATTAACACATAAAATAACTAGAAAAATTTAGTCAAATCTTTTTTAATTACCTTAAATAATCAGCTATAACTAAACAAAGAAGTCTTACACTTATAAAATATTGTAGTACAAGTAAAAAATGATTATTATTATTATTATTTTAATATTTATTCAAATTACATAAAAAATGGTATGCCATTTAAGGCATTTTTCGGCTTTTGGAACATTTAAAAACAGTACTGATATTTAAGGAACAAAATGGAACTATAAATTTCTCGCAAATTCAGCTGAAAATTCTTTAAAAACTTTTAAAGGCATTACAAATAAATTACAAATTTTCCGCATTACATGTAAAACATATAACATTATTATATATATATATTTTTTTTTTCAAACTGCAAGAGACCAATTCCGATTACAAAAGCCGCAAAAAGACTTTGTAAATTACAACATACATTTTTATTATTTATTTTTTATTAGATTCTTGTTTTCTTTAAATTCCAGATCTTATTCTTTGTGGAATAAAATGGTTAGTATCTCCTTAAATGTATGCTTATATATACTGGTGTGACGAAACAATGTGCATTTAGCTTATAAAACAGGTAAAATATGAAACGGCTTTTAATGTAAAAAGACATCTCTGTGAAGTTTTTTTATGCTTATCTATCAGAGAATCTGTCAGAATTCGGAATTGTGAGTTCTTCAATTCTTCACACGACGCCCAAAACACACAGTCAGTACAGGTTCTAAAATCTTCACAGCTAGCGTGCCTGTCTATTTTATTGTCTCTGAGGAACTCGTGACTTTTACCTATATAATTTAAATTTTCTGAAAAAAAAAAAAAAAAAGATTTGTCTGCTTGCTTTCTTTCGGTTGCTCTATTCATACAGCACACACCCTTGTGCGTAGCCACTCTCCGAGTCACCAATTCTATCTTCTATAATTATAAACTGAAAAACGAAGCATTTATATATCAGATGAAAAGAGGGAAGATTTTTCCCTGTTAGAAATACGGTATTTTTTTACTGCCGCTAAGTTTATTTTATTTATTTATTTTTTTTTTACTCTTGAACTATGGGAGTAAAGATTAAACATACAAGTTTCAAGGATGTTTTACACTAAAGAATGCTTTCTATATATATATCAGGGTGTCGACAGTCGAAAATTTTTTCTTGATTCTTCAACCAGTATATTTATATAATAATTTTTTATTTAATTAATCCGGCAAACTTACTACTAAAAATTCCGGGGGAAAAATATGGTGTAAGAATCATGGAAAAAATTTCAACTGTCGACACCCTGTATATATATATAAAGTCATCATTATAAAGATAAAACACTAACTAGGAAGAATTGAATTAATCAATAAATAATTACATATCGAAGTGAAGCATAGCCCAAGAATTATGCATATCAATTGGATCTTTTAACTGAGAAAATAAACATAACCTTCCAATAAACTCACCCTTTCTCAGTTAAAAGATCCCATTGATATGCATAATTCTTGGGGTATTTATAGTATTTCCTGTCAGTGTGGTTTATCATATATTGGCCAAACTAAATGCAGTCTTAAATTTCGTCTAAAAGAACATATGAATTACGTCCGCAAACAAGAAACCAATAAATCGGCTATTTCTAAACATTGCTGGGAGGAAAATCATAATTTTAAATTTAATTCAGCTAAAATAATTTGCAGACCTAAATCCATTCATGAACTCGATTTCATTGAAGCTTTTCATATTTATAAAAATTTTAAAAACCTTGTAAATCGTGATTTCGCTATTCGCTATTTGTCTGACTGTTGGAAATTTTATATTCAGTCCACATTTTCTTAATTTTTCTATTGATTACACAGCTAACTTTCCTTAATTCTTATTCATTGCTCTCCCCTACCTTTCCCGTTATCCTATTGGTTGAACTAAATCCGGCCCCTCTCCTATATATACGAGCACTTCTCCTGATTCAGAATCCTTTTTGCACTGAAGACGATACGCGACAGGCTACCGAAACAGCTCTATGCATTTCCAATATTTTTCTTTGGCGTTTCTGACGTAGTAGTTTATTCGGGTTTTAATAGAATACATACTTTGGACTTTCTGCTACAGATTTTTTCTCTTGAGGTATGGTGATAACAGACAGACACACGCAGACCAATCGCTAAAAACCTGATTTTTTGATTCAGAATTCCTCAAAACGAGTAAATATAAGTAAAACGCAATTTCGAAAATTTGTCCCAAAAACGTCCCTTTCTCTGCCTTGCCTATGGGCAAGAGTAAATAAAAATTCAATGTAAAGCAATTTGATATTGATTCAAAAACTTTCAAAGGCTTTTGGGGAAGAAAAAAAAAAAGTGTAAATTCCAAAATTTTTTAAGGAATTTTCATGTGACATAACAAATTTTAATGATTGATTTGCACTAGGTGATAAGATACGTTGCTATTTATTGATTTATTACAATCACAAACACAGGAATAATCTAACATTTTACTGTTATTAAATTTATCGTTTTGTGTTACAATGATTTGGATATGCCCTGTATATACAAAGAAAAAACATACTTTTTTAAAGAAAACTACTGTAAAGTATTATAATATTAAAAACTAACAAGTGAGAAGCTTTTCACCAATTTTACAGTGAGAAATATTTTTGGCCGGCTAAATCAGTCAAATGCCCCACTATGCGATGGTCTTTGGTCGGCTCAAGTATCGAACCACAAAATTCCAATTACGATCTACCGACCATGCTACCGCGGCTCAATATTTTTTTGTCATTTTTTTTAAATTTATTATTATTATTATTATTATTATTATTATTATTATTATTAAATTCAACAACTAAAGCAGCCAACGAAGCAAAAAACACCATCACCCTACTACTTTATTTAAACATCTGCCCACAATTTGTATTTAATTTAATTTAATTATTATTATTTTTTCCTGATATACAAATATATATGTGAAAACCTTTTCAAACATTGAATAAGATGAAATGATAAATATCACATGAAGAAGTGGATTTATTTATTTCTTTATTATTATTATTATTACTATTATTTTTTCAAAAATATAATTAGAGTTCAAATGATGAAAGCATACAATATCAATACTTCCTCGAAGGCTTTGAATGAACATTGTGTGCAAAATAAGTGCAATTTCTGTTAATCTGTAGGTTTTTGGCCAAAAATTTATAATGTCCAAACCCGGATTACACCTGAAAGGGTGTGACAAATATAAAAAAGAAGCGAGATTTAAAACATAGAATTTATAAAAAGGTGAAATATATAACTTAAAATTCATATAAATAAATTTATCGTAATGACATATATATATATATATATATAATTTGAATAATTTAGTACCATTGTAACACTCAGCAGACAAAAGATAGATGAAGATACCAACATATAATTAAATTTTGATTGAGATTTATTTCGAATAAAAATTGTCACGGTAATAATTTAATTTGAGTACCAATGATTAGTAAAAACATGTTAAAGTATTTACGCAGAAGAGAAATGACACTAACAAAACACATAAGCCTAACGATGAGAAAATTTGCAAAAACCATTAAATATTAGTAACAATTGAGCTGGAGTGAAGGTTACAAACATTCCAAGAGGTCAGGGGTCGTGTGACCAGACAGAACGGAGCCATGAGAAGCCGTCTGAGCGACAGATGCTTTGTGTGAAAAAATTTTATATTTCTATGGAAGCGGTGACATCAATAGTTTCCGATTTCACGCATGGCCTTTTGTTGCTACCGACATTTCTCAGAGTTTCGGGTTGACCAAGATTGGCCGAATATGATGTCACGGGTAGAGTGATATCACGATCAACGAATCAGTGCTTCGTGTGGGGTATTCCCCTCCCCCCTCCGAAGGTGTGCTCGGAAGGAAGGGACTCAAAAAAAAAGACAGAGAGACTTGGTGCTAAAATTGTGTAGCATGTTTTTGAAGTATGCTCGGAGGCGAGCATTTTGTAATAATTCTTAATTTATTTGAATTTCAACTATTTTGTTAAGTTTTGAATAAAAATAGCAAAAATGATCCCTGGACTCATGCTTGCGTATTCCGTTCTTCGAGGTGTACTCCCAAATCACCACAGCTTTAATTAAAAATATAAATTGGTGGCATATCGGTGGCATGTTGTTTTTAGAAGAAAAAAAACATCGAACTCTGTCTTCTATGTGTTTGTGGTGAAAAAGTATAAAAGAACGTTTGCTGTGAGCCCGGTGACAACTGGAATCCCTGAGATTTACTGGAGATTATTGATGCCTGTGACAATAGCGTGGAAAGGATTAAAAGGACTTCGCTTCTTCCCTGTGCTGCTGAATTCCCTGGAGATGTCAATCAAGGAGGTTTTTCAGGTATGTTTTCTTTCATTTTCAGATATGCAAAGTGTCAGAGATTGAGTTGTGGGATGATAGTTTTTGTTTATTTATTTATTTTTGTTTTGTAACAATGCATGTAGTTACGAAGCTTTAAGAGTAAGAATTTAGTTTTTATGTGTAAAATTTTAAGCACGGATATCTCGAAGTCAAGTTAATAGTTAAGGCGGTTGAAAAGAGTAATTTCATGACTTAACGGGGCGTTTACTTGAGAGATACATTTATCGTGTAGTATCTTGGAGAGTGGCAGAGAATTATTGACTTGACTAATCAGAACAAGAAATTTATATTTTTTCCAAATTTTAATTTAACTAGATTAATTTTTAGAAATTTACAATATATACAAATTTTGCTGTATTTCATCTATATGAAAGGGTTTTCAATAAGATAGTGAGTTCTACAGTATATGGCTGGAAGGAATATCAGATAAAGTCCACAGTGGTTTTCACCCGTCCGTGACCGCTTCTGCAGTCTTTTGCGGAAAATCATATGAGTTCGTAACCTTTCCCTAGGTCTAGCCCGACCTGCTCTGGGAATCCTGCCTTTCCAAACTCCGGCAGTGAACTCCCGTTTTCAGTCTCTCATCGTAAAAATTACAGTTCGTATTGGGCGTGTTTTTCTGAAAACAAAATCTCAGAGGCAGGCCCTGATTCGCTCGAAATTCCATCATCGGTTCTGACGCGTTGAATTCTTCTCGAAGGAAAAGTTCTCAAGGCACGCGGCTTCCCACGTTCATCAAAGGGAAACGGACATACCTTTCTACAAAGGAGAGATGTTCCGCTGCGAGCCGTTAGACCCCAGACTGTCTGCTTCTTTGTACTGAAATGTCTCTTTCAATGATATATTGGAGTCGGAGTCTCTGCCTTTACATCTCCCCTCCCCTTAAAGAAAAATTCGGGGCCATTTTGGCGCCGAATTTTCATCAGAAGAAGCTGAAATTAGGATATTCAAATTCACTTCTAAAAGAGGCAATAGTCCCTACAAATTGGAATATCTACCAGAAAAATATAATGTTGATTTTTCAACAAAACCAAAATAATTAAACACTACCTTAATAATTTTTACACTTAAAATCTATACTTCTCTGATTATACTGATTAATTTAAAAACGCCAAAAAGAAAAAATTTTAATTTTGAAAATTTAACTTGCTTATTTACAATACAAAAAATTTCTTTTGCTTTTAAAGTTACATTCGACTTAAACAGTCTACGTGAGCTATTTCACGCCCTGGCCGGTGTATTACAGTGTAATCATATGGCTGTAGAGTTAATGCCCATCTCATTAATCGAGGGTTTTTCCCAGCATTTCTCTTCAACCAGACTAATGGATCGTGATCTGTTTCAATAGTGAATTTTTGTCCATCTAAGTAGTGCTTTAACTTTTTTATAGCGAATATTATCGCAGCACACTCTTTTTCTGTCGTAGTGTAATTTCTTTCGGGAGCAGTAAATTTCCTGCTCAAGTATAAGATAGGGTGCTCTTCCTTTTCTATTCTCTGAGCGAGGATTACCCCAACCCCTAAGTCTGATGCATCGGTCTGTACGATAAAGGGGTGCTCGTAGTTCGGAGCATAAAGAATAGGTTGGTCTGTTAATTTCCGTTTTACTTCCTCGAATGCTTTTTGCATTTCAGCGGACCATTCTATGCTTTCTTTGCGATTTTTCCCTTTTAACGCTCTAGTTAGAGGCTCAACAATAGTGGCATAATTTTCGATATAGCGGGCGTAGTATCCTACCATTCCGAGAATTTGTCTAATTTCTGTTTTAGATTTCGGGATCGGAAAATCCAAGACTGCCTGGATTTTAGCTTCTGCGGGCGACCTACGTCCGTTCCCTACAACGTGCCCCAAGTATGTTACGCTGTCTTGCGCAAATTGACATTTAGAAGGTTTTATTTTCAACTTTGCATCCTCTAGTTTTTTTTAAATTATGTCTAAATGTTCCATATGCGCTTCCCAAGTCTTTGAAAATATGGCGATATCGTCTAAGTACGGTACGCAAAAGTTTTCACAGCCCTGTAATAATAGTGACATAAATTTACTGAACCTATATGGGGCATTCACTAATCCGAAAGGCATTACTAAGGGTCTAAAATTTCCCCAAGGAGTGGAAAATGCAGCATATCTTTGCGCCCTAGGTGTCAGTGGAATTTGCCAATATCCTTTCGTTAGATCTACAAGCGTGATAAATTTAGCACTTGAAACTAAGTCCAAACGATCTTCGATGTTCGGTATTGGAAAATATTCGGTTCTGGTTATGGAATTCAAAACGCGATAGTCCAAACATGGGCGTGGCTGTTTGTGGGGGGCTTCTACTAAAATTAAAGGACTACTATAGTCCGACTCCCCTATTTCGATTATTTTCAATTCAAGCATTCTTTTGATCTCTCTTTTGAGAATTTCTGTCTGTCTTTGAGACATTCTGTACGGTTTAATTCTAACCGGTTTGTCGGAAATTAATTCGATGTCGTGCTCGATGAGATCGGTGCGCCCTGGATCATTTGAAAACAGGTCCCTGTGGCGATCCAAAACCCCTTTTAATTTCTCTATCTGATCGGTAGTATGTTTCATTTCTAAATTTCCATTTCTTACGATTTCGTTGAAATCATAAACATTTGGGTCAGAGTGTGGATATACTATTTCTAAATCTGTTTCTTTATTATCCACGCTAGTGATTTCACTAAACAAAACATTTATCATCTCTGCCCTTTGTCTATAAGGTTTCAGCATATTAACGTGGAATACTTGAGAGGGCTCCCTCCTACCTGGAATATTCACAACATAGTTAGTCTCCGAGATTTGTTTCTCCACTGTACCCGGTCCGATCCAACTTACGGCGAATTTATTCGGCTTGTACGTCGCAACCACTAGAACTTGGTCTCCCGGTTTAAATTTCCGGTCAACTGCGTCCCGATCGTACCAAAGCTTCCTTTTCTCTCTCGCATCTTCCATCGATTCAATAGCTAATTCTTGGCATTTTTTTAGCCGATTTATAAGATCAAAAATGTATTCAGTAACGGGCGTTTGTTCCTCGTTTTCGATTCCGCATAATTTTTCAAAAATTATTGTCTCGGGAGTTCTTAGATTTTTGCCGTGAACGAGTTCGGCAGGGCTATATCCGGTAGATTGATGCACGGTAGTACGCAACACCAATAATGCAAATGGAAGATTTTTCTCCCAATCTGCTCCGTTTTCTAAGCATAACACTTTTAATAATCGCTTTACGGTGCGGTGAAATCTCTCAATCGCTTGGGATTGGGGATGATGTATGGAGCTATGAATCACTTTTATTCCAAACTTTTCGAAAAAGGTCTCGGTCAATTCACTCGTAAAACTTCTTCCTAAATCTAATTGAATCTCTCGCGGGAACCCGAATCTGCTAAACATTCGTAAGAACCCGTTTATCACTGCTGGAGAAGTGATTTCTTTAAGCGGTATGGCCTCCGGATATTTCGAAGACAAACACATAGCTGTCAAAAGATACCTATTTTCGTTTTCACTTAGAGGGAGTGGTCCCGTTAGATCAGCGGAAAACCGAGTGAACACTTCGGTTACTATGGGAACCCTTTTCATAGGCGCTTTCTTTACCTCTCTAGGTTTTCCTATCACCTGACAATGGTGACACGATAATACAAATTCCTCTATTTCTTTGACCGAATTTGGCCACGCGAAATACCTGAAGATTTTATCTTTCGTCTTTGTGACTCCGAGATGTCCGCCAACATTCGAATGACATAATTCCATTACGTCTTTTCTAAGTGTTACAGGAATAATCACTTGTTTTCTAACCTCCCCGCGATTTGTTTTAGATTGTCTAAAAAGGATTTCATTTTCTAAAATGAACTCGGAATTACCTTTGTTCGCTTTTTCAAAACACGGATTTAAAGTCGCGTCTTCACGCTGTAATCCTTTCAGCCTTTCTCTATTCACCCCTAGAAGGCTTAGAGACTTCTCTTTCTCAGAGGGGGGAATGACAATAGGGGTTTCTTCCCGTATCTCGGCTACTGCGTTGGTGGTTTCGGATTCTCGTAATCTCTCTCTCTCCTCTTTTTCGCTCTGCCTTTTTTTCGCGCGAGTTACTACTTGGTTGATTAACTCTGGTTTTTTCATTTTTGCGCCTTCGATAATTTCATGCGTTTGATTACCCAAAAGATAATGATTCATTTCCAGTGAGTCGTCAACTACTGCCGCTTTCGTGCTAACAGTCCCAATATCTGCAATCTTAAGCGTAACACTAGCGATCGGCAGGCAGTGTAATTCTTTCTGCAACGGCTGTTTGAGTCAAATACTTTCTCCGGTTAATTGCTCCGGTTTTATGTATTGTTTTCCTATAAGATCGAAGCTTGCTCCACTGTCACGAAGGGTGACAATTTTTACGTCATTTATTTCGGCCTCCCCTAAATAAGGTGCGAAACAAGATCCTAAATCGTCTGTAATTCCTATCTGATTTACAACTGCTGTTGATTGATCTTTAATTAATTTCGGACAATTTGTTTTGTAGTGCCCGACAACGGAACAATAAAAACATCGGATCTCTTTCTTTTTCTCATAGGCGTTCTCTTTTCCTTTGTTTTCCTGCGATTTTGTCCTATCGCGCCAATTAAATGGCTTTTTTTCTTTGTTTTCTTTTGAAAATGTAAATTTATTTTTATCGGGTTTTCGGTCATCTTTTTCTTTACCGACCCAATTTTTCTTTATGGCTTTCCTAACGGATTCAAATTTATCTAGTTTAATAGCTAATTCTTCGGGATCAGTCTCTTTCGCCCAAGAATCTAGAAACTTCTCTTTCATCTCTGCGCTAGCCCTTTTTTTTTATCTGGTCGCAAATTAGTAATTTCTTCAAGCTCTCAAAGTCCCCAATTTTTAGTTTTTCCAACCGACCTAACAAGAATGTTTCCAAGTCATAAACTAAATCTCGAAATGACGTTCCACTTGATCGCTGGTGGTTGTTAAATTTTTGTCTGAATGACTCAGCGTCAACCTTAAATCGATCTAACAGATAATTTTTGATGTAATCAAAATCTTCTAATTTATTCGCCGGTTGTCTTAATATCTGTTCTGCTAATTTGGTGGGTAACAAAGCAAGTAATTGATTTACATAGTCTGAGCTCTCTAACCCCAATTTACTCGCTTGACGTTCGAATAGATTTAAATATAAAGCCATGTCAGAATTTAACTCATCAAATTTGTGAATAATAGATTTAAGTGGGGGAGTATATTTCCGCTCTTCTCTGCTAGAGTTTAAGCTTGTCGTTTCTATACTTTGAGATAACCTGAGACGTTCTAATTCGAATTCTCTCTGTGCTTTTTCACTTTCAATTTGGGCTAAACGTTCCTCTTTTATTTCTTGCGCTAATCGTTCTTCCTTGATTAATTTAATTTGGGCCAAAGCCACCTCTAATTTAAATTCTGCAGATTGTTCAATTTTTTTTATTATGGACCTTGTCCCATCGGTGGGCAGAATATCTACTTCCCATTCTTCTGCTAAAAATTTTAAATCCACTTTCGAATATTCGTGCAAAGCAGCCATGATTTTTGATTTGAAATTTTCCTAACACAATTTTACTAAATATTCTCAATTTCCTAATTATTCGCAATACACATTTAGCAATTATTTAAAATTTCAAATACAAGCACAATTTAAATAGATAACTAAATAGTACACACTTTAATACCAAATTTGGCTTTCGGATTCCTGCAATATTTTGCAATACTTTTTACCCAATTTAAGCTTATGCTTACAAGCAATTTAAAGAGAACAATTAATATACACAAAAATAAGGAGTTCTTTCACACTGTGCAACCATAGATTATACCCTAAATACACACAACTTAAAATTCTGAAAATTCTCTTATGAATATAATTTAAACATATCATTCACAGTTTATTTTTCTGCAAACTTCCATTTTATAATAAATATATCTACTTAATTTTCAGAATTTTCTATTTAGGAATAACAAGAACCCTTTTTTTTCTGCTTTCTTTTTAAATTTCAATTTCTTTTACAATTTTACTTCCTTTTAATTTTCTTCAAGGTTAAGGAAATTTTCTTTTCCAACATAAATTTAAAATTCTCTTAACAAATTAACTATTTTGTCAATTATAAACTTTTAAATAATGAATTATTTCATTTAATTTAATTAACTAACCTGTTAATTTTAGACATTAAGCATTTCGCTCAAACATTAAAAATTTTCTGCAACAATATACAAAGACAAACAATTTTTTTATTTTTAGTAATTGCCTCTCAAGAATGAACGGAATATCCTTACCTTTACTGATGTTTTTCATCTAAGGTGGGCACATCTCCGCTGAGCACTCTTTTAGCAGGCACAAGACCACTAATCCAGGGATCGATGCTCCTCTCCTTGATCTTTTGAAAGGGCACTCCGTCACTCCTGCGCTAGACTTGCTCTCCGTACGCTGTTTGGCTTCTCCCGTCTACGTCGAAGGACTTCGTAACGCTGCTTCCGTACTAGGAACCGGTCGATGTCACGACGATGCCTCCGCTGGTCGAGTGCGTTTTCGGTACTGGGAACCCCGGTCGTTGCCTCCGTTGTTGCCTGGTCTGCGCTGAGGATCTCTTCTGAATTCTGGAATCTCTTTCCTCGCTTCTGCTTAGATTCACTCTTCTCTATATACTGTAATCCGATAGAGCTGCCACCAAATTTTCTTTATTCTATTAGTCTGTAGTATCTTGGAGAGTGGCAGAGAATTATTGACTTGACTAATCAGAACAAGAAATTTATATTTTTTCATAATTTTAATTTAACTAGATTAATTTTTAGAAATTTACAATATATACAAATTTTGCTGTATTTCATCTATATGAAAGGGTTTTCAATAAGATAGTGAGTTCTACAGTATATGGCTGGAAGGAATATCAGATAAAGTCCACAGTGGTTTTCACCCGTCCGTGACCGCTTCTGCAGTCTTTTCCGGAAAATCATATGAGTTCGTAACCTTTCCCTAGGTCTAGCCCGACCTGCTCTGGGAATCCTGCCTTTCCAAACTCCGGCAGTGAACTCCCGTTTTCAGTCTCTCATCGTAAAAATTACAGTTCGTATTGGGCGTGTTTTTCTGAAAACAAAATCTCAGAGGCAGGCCCTGATTCGCTCGAAATTCCATCATCGGTTCTGACGCGTTGAATTCTTCTCGAAGGAAAAGTTCTCAAGGCACGCGGCTTCCCACGTTCATCAAAGGGAAACGGACATACCTTTCTACAAAGGAGAGATGTTCCGCTGCGAGCCGTTAGGCCCCAGACTGTCTGCTTCTTTGTACTGAAATGTCTCTTTCAATGATATATTCGAGTCGGAGTCTCTGCCTTTACAATCATTAAAGTTCTGTTTATTGTAACGGGGAGCTTGGTAACTTTAAATTGTTGTTTAAAAGTTTCGATAAGATTATAATTCTAAATTCTTTTTAAAAGCAACGTAAGGATTGTGGATGCTATAACTGTTTATATAGGAGTATACTGGAAATTAGTTGATTTGCCTACTGGTAAAAATTCTAGGATTTTTTTTTTCTCTAGTTGTTTATTTTAACTAAATATAGGTACTGTTTATTGTATCTGGGTAAATATTGTAGTTAATGTTCAGAGAAAAGGTGTTTAAAGAATTTCGTAGGTGATAATCAAAGTGTTACTTTTGTCTATATTTTCATGGTATTTGATTTGTTTATTGTTTTTATTACATGTGCATTTTTTTTCAGTAATTAGTGAAATTGTATTTTGTAATTATGGCATTTCTCATTAAGTATACTAAAAATGTATTGTTAGAGTTAGCGGATGAATTTGGTGTTTCGGGGCTAACAGATAAAAGCAAAAAACTAGAAATCAAGGAAGCTATTGAAAAGGCGGCTAATTATGATGAAGGGGTTGCGAAGGCGCTAATAGAAGGGATTTTGGAACAAAAAGAAAAAGAAAAAGAAGAGCGCGAATGGGAATTACGAAAAGAAAAAGAAAAAGAAGAGGCCGAACGAAATTTTGAACTGGAGAAACTCAGAATCCAGAGCGCTGCAGAAACTAGTAGCGTAGGGTCCGGGAGTTTAGTTCAAGAGACGGTTTTGAAGAAAATTAATTTAAAGGACATAGCTCCGAAATTTGACCCAAAACAAATGGATATTTCTCTTTTTTTTTACGATATTTGAAAGATTAGCACGTAAAGAAAATGTTAGCGAACAGGACTGGATGTCGCAACTTATCCCTTTATTGCCGTGCGACGTCGTACAAATAATTATGAAATTAGACGAGTCAGAGGCTGATAACTTTCAACATGCAAAAAAAGTGTTGATGAATAGATTCAGATTGAGTGCGCGTGCGCTAAGAACGAAATTTGAATCGCACAACAAAAAAAGTGAAGAATTATGGGTTGATTTAGTTCACGATTTGAGAGGGTACCTAGATAACTGGCTTGAGACTTTAGAAATTAAAGATTTAGAGTCATTAAAGGAATTGATGCTTACAGAGCAGTTAAAGAAAAGGGTACCATGCGAAATCAAACAACATTTTGTAGATGTGTGGGAAGAAATCAACAAAGCTTCGGATTTGGCGGAGAAGTGCGACAAGTATGACGCGGTTAGAAAGGAGAATGGGAAAAGAGAATATAAGCCTTTTCAGCGTTTTACGAAGGGTAGAAATTCATTTGGGAAAGACGGTCAGAAATTCGGGTCAGGTAAGCATGATGGTGGGAGTAATCCGAAAGCTGAGTCAGCTAAGGGCGACAAAAAAGACTCAGGAAAATTAAAAGGGGATAAAATCGAATCTAAAGATCGTGATTTTGATAGAAATAGTAAAATTGTGTGCTATTTGTGCTCGGAAAGGGGCCATATTCGACCTAACTGCCCACAAAACCCTAATCGCAGAACAAATCCGATCAATAACTTAAGTGCGGGCGAAATTTTAGGTGTTGGTTTTGAGCCTTATATAGGTAAATTAGAAATCAATGGACAAGAGCGCGAATTCTTGAGAGATAGTGGCTCAAACATTGACGTGTGCGAAAGGAATATGATTTCTGTTGAGGATTTACTGCCGGAACAGGTATGGATTAAGCAACCGTTTGACGAAACGTGTAGGTGTTTACCTTTGGCGAAAATCGTTTTAAAAGAGGAATTCGGAGAGGTCATTACAAAAGCGGCTGTAAAACCGGCTAATTTGAGTCAGGGAATATATCTTCTAGGCAATAAAACCGCAGAGTTAATTGAGTCCAATAAAAAAATTGTTTATCCAATTAATGCGATAACGCGAAGTCAGAAACGTGAGCAAGAAAGGATTAAGAGTGCGCAGGCCGAAATAAATAATGAAAAGCCAACTCAGAAAAAAATTCAGAATGTTGAGGAGGAACCGGGTTTGATAAGCGAGTCGTTAGAGGAGACTAGTGCAGAAAATAAAGTTGTTCTTCCTGTGTTAAAAGAAACAGACAGGTGTCCATTAATCGGGGTTTCAGCTGAAGAGTTTCAAAAAGAGCAAACTGCGTGTGACACGTTGAAAAATTGTTGGGAAAAAGCTAGGAATGAAGCGGGAAGGGAATTTAAGATAAAAAATGAGCGGTTAATTCGAATATCGGATTCTAAGCGTAACCAAAACAGGATGCAGTTGTGCGTGCCAAAGAAATTTAGGGCAGCGATTCTAAACCTGTGTCATGATTCTGTGTCAGGGCATTTAGGCTCGTGTAAAACTAAGCAGAGGGTGTTGACTAATTTCTTTTGGCCAAATTGCTATCAGGAAATCGAAGAGTATGTCAAAACTTGTGAAATTTGTCAAAAAGTAGGACAAAAAGGGGATAAGAAGAAAGCTCCGTTGAGATTAGTACCGATTATTTCTGAACCGTTCAGACGTCTGTCGATTGACGCTATAGGTCCGCTTGTAACGAGTAACAAAAATAATCGTTTTGCGATAACGGCTGTCTGCGTCGCTTCAAAATTCCGGGATGCTATTCCTGTGGAAAACCTAACTTCGAGGTCAGTGATCAATGCATTGATGCAAATTTTCGCGAAGACCGGATTTCCTAGAGAGTTAGTCTGCGATCAAGGTGCTTATTTCACGAGTGACTTATCGACAGCGTTTTTTGAGAAGTATGATATCAAAATCAATCATTCTTCTGTCTGTCATCCGCAATCTAATCAGGTGGAAAGAATGCATTCCACTCTTAAGAGGATTCTCAAAGCATTATGTCTCGAAACGAAAAGCGATTGGGAAGAAAATCTGCCTATGGCTCTTTTCGCGTTGAGGACGGTGCCGCATGAGAGCACGGGATTTTCTCCTTCAGAGCTTATTTTTGGGAAGAATTTGAGGATGCCTCATACCATTGTTTACGAAAATTGGATGCAGGAAGAGGAAATTAATCAAAATGTAGTAGAGTATATTTTGGATTTAAATGAGCGCTTAAAAAGATGTCAAGATTTGGCAGGGGAGCGCATGACAGAATGTCAACAAAAAAGAAAATTGTGGTACGACCAAAATGCAGTGTCCCGAAAATTTAAGGTGGGAGACTCGGTGTTGGTTTTGGCTACTGCAAAACGACATAAAATGGCAGTACAGTGGCTAGGTCCAGGTGTAGTTACGGGGGTAATATCCGATACGAACTATACGGTAGATCTCCCGGGAAGGAGATGTAAGGACACGATTTTCCACGTGAATTTAATGAAACCTTATCATAAACGCCCAGAGCATGTCAACTTAATTTTGGAAGAGGGTGGCAAGGAAATTGAGGAGGATGCATCTATCCCATATCAGATTTCGGACCCTAATCATTTCGACTTGACAGACTTAATTAAGGGGAGTAATTTGGGTAATAAGGTTTCGGAAGGGAATTTGGCAACTTTACAAAATGTCCTAGTAAAGCATAAAACGGTGTTTTCTAACGACCCTGGTACGACCCATAAGGTAGAGATGGATATCATTTTGACAGATGATAAGCCGATTCGTGCAAAACCCTATCGCATGTCTCCGCGGCAGTTAGAAATTATGCGGAAGGAGATTTCCAGGCTGTTAGAGTTAGGGGTGATTGAGGTGGGTCAGTCAGATTACGCATCGCCTATGATTCTTGTAGAGAGTCCGGGGAAAGACCCTAGGCCGTGTGTCGATTATAGGGCCCTCAATGCCAAAACCCAAGTGCAATTTTTCCCGTTACCGAATATTGAGGAGGTAGTTGAGGAAGTGAGCACTGGAAAATATATCTCAGTAATGGATCTGACGAAGGGGTATTTCCAAATCCCGTTAACGAAACGTGCGCAAAGGTATGCGGCGTTTGTAACCCCTTTCGGTGAGTTTATTTCAAAAAAATGATGTTTGGCTTAGTGAATGCTCCATTTTATTTTTGTAAATTAATTAGTGAGGTGCTAGGGGATTTAGTGAGTTTTGTGAGACCATATGTGGATGATCTGGCTGTGTTTTCATCCAGTTGGGAGCTCCATATCCGGCATCTGGACATTGTGTTACAACGTTTGGAGGAGGCAAATCTAAAAGTGAAACCGGCAAAGTGTTTATTCGCCCAGGACCATGTAAAATTTTTAGGGCACGAAGTGGGGTCAGGGAAGAGGTCGCCGAGTGACGCGAAAATCCAAACTATCCAAGAATTTCCCATTCCAAAGACAAAGACGCATGTAAGGTCATTTTTAGGTCTGACCGGATTTTACCATAAATATATAAAGGATTATGCGACAAAAGCTGCGCCTTTGACGGATTTGTTAAAAGGGAAAATAAGAGGGAAAAAATTGAGTGGAGTCAGGAATGTGATCAGGCATTTAAGGTACTAAAATTAGATCTAACTAAGGGACCGGTACTCTATGCTGCGGATTTTTCAAAAGACTTCATTGTTCAGACTGATGCAAGTCTTGTAGGGGCGGGTGTGGTCCTAGCTCAAAATTTCGGGAATAACGAGGAACACCCAATTGTTTATTTGAGCAAGAAATTCTCCAAGGCGGAGCGTAATTATAGTACCATTGAACGCGAATTAGCGGCAGTCATTTTTGGGGTGAAAAAACTAAATCATTATTTAGATGGACAAAAATTCGTTCTTCAAACCGATCATAACCCTTTAGTTTATCTTAAAAAAATGATGGGCACAAATTCACGTTTGACGAGATGGGCCTTATGTTTACAACAATACAACTTCACAGTCGAGCATAAGAGCGGAAAAAAACATTTGAATGCAGATGCGTTAAGTCGCATGCACGAAGAATTAAAAAAAAAAAAAAAAAAAAAAAAAAATGCCTTGGTTTTAGGTAGTGTTTTTGGACTGTTTGTAAATATTTATTTATTTTTTTTTTTTTCTTTCATTTGTATTCCAAAAAAAAAAAAAAAAAAAAAAAAAGTTTGAATATATTGATTATGAATTATTTTTCTTTCTTTTTCATGAAATTTTATTGTGTAATTGTGAAATTTCAGTGTTTGACTTTTAAAATTTTGTTAGGGGTAGAACCTTTGATTGTCATCACGAAATTGCATGTGAATGTTTAATTGTTTTTTTTATATAATGTGAAATGAGACCTTGGGATCTAGTAATTATGCAAGGTGTAAGACTAGAAAATTTATTTTTAAGATGTTTTTAGTTCTATAAATGTTCAGGGGGTTGTTTCGGAAAAATTTTTTTTTGGGGGGGCTAGCTCAACTCTCTGATGTTGCATGTTTGATAATGGGAGGAGGCACCTGAGTCTTCTGGAGCCCATTTTACATCCTGAAGGCCGTAAAATGGTCTTTTAGGAGGGAGGAAGCTGTGCTGGAGTGAAGGTTACAAACATTCCAAGAGGTCAGGGGTCGTGTGACCAGACAGAACGGAGCCATGAGAAGCCGTCTGAGCGACAGATGCTTTGTGTGAAAAAATTTTATATTTCTATGGAAGCGGTGACATCAATAGTTTCCGATTTCACGCATGGCCTTTTGTTGCTACCGACATTTCTCAGAGTTTCGGGTAGACCAAGATTGGCCGAAAATGATGTCACGGGTAGAGTGATATCACGATCAACGAATCAGTGCTTCGTGTGGGGTATTCCCCTCCCCCTCCGAAGGTGTGCTCGGAAGGAAGGGACTCAAAAAAAAAGACAGAGAGACTTGGTGCTAAAATTGTGTAGCATGTTTTTGAAGTATGCTCGGAGGCGAGCATTTTGTAATAATTCTTAATTTATTTGAATTTCAACTATTTTGTTAAGTTTTGAATAAAAATAGCAAAAATGATCCCTGGACTCATGCTTGCGTATTCCGTTCTTCGAGGTGTACTCCCAAATCACCACACAATCAACATTTTAGAGAAAAGATAAAAGGATAAAATTACCAAAGAGTTCCATTAAAAGGGGAAAAAAAGGGGGGATTCATGAATTGAAAATTGAAATTTTAAATGCTGAAAAATAGAAATGTTCACAGATCAGGAAACTTGCATTTCTATCAGCATATGCAAGATTTCAGAAAACTGTATAGCTAATTCAAGCAAATACAAAGCTTAAGTCTCTATCTCGCAACAGAACAAAATAAAAAAGGAAATTAAATTAAACAATAGCTCAAAACAAAATTGAAACAAGGAATAAGTATTTTAAGCAATCCACATGTTAAACGATACATACGGAGGTAGTAGAAATAAACAGGTTGCCAAACGAACATTAGTAAAAAGAAAAGATTAAAAGTATAGAAACGATTAATCGATTTAGGTGCTACTGAATTACATTAATTGAATGTATTAATAGATAGTTATTAAACTTTAAAAGCTAATAACAATATTAAAAAGGTGATTTTAATTTATAATTTTAACGTTAATCATTTTTAAATGTCAGTATATTTTTAACTATCAACGTAGCGTGAGCAAGCGCCATCTTACGTGAAAAAAGTGATTTACTATTAGGTAAATACAGAAAATGTACGATTTAACTTACAATATTTACATAGTTGAGTTAAATTTTTAGTCTAAAGCAATCTCATCCAAAGGCCAACATGTCAGGGTTAAGATATTATGATTATTGGTGAATTAATTATTATTTATTTTATTTATTTATTTATTTATTTTCATTAAATAGATTTTTTATTTAATCTCTAGAATTTATTATTAATAAAACCACCAAACTTGATTTTGCATGTAATGAAATCTAAAGTGTGAATAATTAATCAAATTTTAAGTAGGAAGTGTTGAATCTTTCATAATATCAACCAGAAAAAGAATATGTATCCTGCAATTGCAATAATACTACGCTTCCTTTTTTTTTATTATTAAATTCATATTTTGAAACACTGAAGAGGAAGACATGGTATATCATATGAAGAGCAGGAAAAAAAAAAAAATTAAATTAAAATAAAATAAATAAATAAATAAATGAGGAACCTTATGATGAAAGCATACATTATCAATACGCCGTCAGGGCTTTGATTGAATATTCTATGCAGGTAGATGTAATTTATGTTGTATTATTGTGTGCATTTACCAAAGATTAAATTAAATTAAATTAAATTAAATAAATAAATAAATGAGGAACCTTATGATGAAGGTATACAATATCAATACACCGTCAGGGCTTTGACTGAATATTCTATGCAGATAGATGTAATTTATGTTGTATTATTGTGTGCATTTACTAAACATTTACAGTTCACAAAGCCCAATTACACCAAAAAGGACGACACAAATGAAATTCATAAGAAAAATTAAATAAAACTTAGGGAATAAAAAGAAATGAAACTTCAAATAATGAAAACTTCAATTATGAACAATTTTAAAGAATATCCGATAGCTGAATTAGCACTTAATATGATTACAAATGATTTCAGATGCACGATTTAAACAAAATTTTTGTTTTGAGACAGATATTATTTGAAATACCTATTCAGACGCTTCATAAGAAGCGATGATGTATCACATGAAGGTCAAGAAAATTTTGAAAAAGAAGAAAAAACTATTGAGAATTTTTATAATCATGCAACATACAATACGTCTGCAGGGATTTTGAATTTTGTATGCGAAATTGGTATAAATTTCTGCTGCAATGTTTGCATTCGCCAAGAATTTACAGTACACAAAGCCTAATTTTCACCAAATGAAATATGTAAGAAAATATGAATTAATAATAATAATAATAATAATAATAATAAATAACAAAAAAGAAATGGAAAACACTAGTATAAGAAGATGTGAAAAAATAAATAAATAAATAAATAAATTAAAATAAATAAATTAAAAATAAAAATTAAAAAAATAAAAAATATTAAAATACGGAAAAATTGTAAAAAAGTATTAAAAAAAATATATAAGAAAATATGGGAAAAAAAAGGGGAAAAAATTAATGGGAAAAATAAAAATAAGGGGGAAAATATGAATATATATATATATATATATATATATATATATATATATATATATGGAAAAGAAAAATTAAATTGAAATTAAAAAATATGGAAAATCACAATAAAAAATTAAATCCATAAAAGATATGGAAAAAAAAAAAATACGAAATAAATAAAATAAATACTGTAAAAGCACTTATTTTCGCGAGGCTTTAATTTTCGCGATTTTCGCGAGCCCATCGTAATCGCGAAAATTTAAGCCTCGCGAAATACTTTTTTTTCCCGCCTCAAATAATAATGATAAATCAGAAATTTTTCACTTACCAGAATTTAACGATTTATTACACAGTTACACTTTTATGACAACTTTCTTTCTTACAACTTGACTTTCTTTCTAAAACTATTTCTTGAATACTACACAACTATTTCTTGAATATAAAACAAAAATACAACTAATAGAATGCAGCTCATTCACTTACAATGTTTATACCAGCTTCTTTGAAGCCATTCAAAATTATTCCAGGGTCAAAGTTGATGTATAAGAAGCGTTGTAAGCGTAAGTTGTTTTTAGAGCGATGGGGGGGGGGGGGGGAGGAGGGGGGGGCGAACTTTTCGAACAAAAAGAAATTTCTTAAAATGCTTTATGCAAAAAGGTTTCTATATTTAGGTACTCTCGGGATTTTTCAATTTTCAGTTCTGTTCATGTAAAGTTCGCGAAATTTTCAGCTCGCGAAATCACCGATATCTTCATTTTCGCGAAAATTTCGGCTCGCGAAAATAAATGCTTTTACAGTAAATAAATAAAATATCGAATAAAATTGAAATACATAAGAAATTCACTTTTGTTTAATCATAATCTATCGCAAAATGTTTTGGAAAAAATAAACGGGGAATAACTTACGGTAAGTTTATTGAGAATTATTTTAATTTTTTTAGCTAAATTATTACAGTTTTTAGTCTTAACTGATTTAAAATTCGTGCTATAGTCTTCACAGGATATGTAACGTAATGAATTTGCATGTTTCCATTTATGGATGTTTGATAGTCGCAATCTCTTTTTGAATTTTTCTGTTTTATCTTTTTCAATGTTTCTTGTTTTCATCTATTCAATGTTTGAAAAGGTTTTCAATATATTTCCATTCTGAATTATGACGCTGCTATTGCGCGAATCTTTTGGAATGATTTTATTTTTCTCTCTACATGCAAAATATTGCAATCTCTTTTATTTTAGTATTGCCCATGTTTGGCAAAATCTATTTAATAAACTTAGTTCACTAATACATGATTTGTTATGCTGCAACTGCGCAACAATCTTAGTATTATTGTTAGTTCTAAAAATACCTACTTTATGTTGAATTGATTTTCCTTTTCTTGCATTGTATATTAACTTCTGAGAACTTGTAACATTGTAATGTCATCTATTCAAAATTGCATTAACTGCCAAACGAAATATATCTATATTGGTTTAGTTTTTGTTAAAGTGTGTATTAGCTTCTCTTACTATTAGATTTAGGTTTGCTCTTGTTCAATTATCTAGGGACTTTTGTAAATATGTATATTATTTTCTATCTAATGAAATTCGGTTAATTTATTTACTCCAGAATTATATAGTTTTATATTCATTTATTTATTTATTATATAGTTATAACTCCATTTTTTTCTGATCTATATTTTTATTTAATCAAGTGTTGTATCTTAATTTCAAATTTTATATTATTTAATGTGGATTTCTAATACAATTTTAATTTTTCTTTCATTTGAAAATTTATGTCAAATTTTCTTTTACTAAACTTATTTAATCAAGTATTGATTTTCTCTTATTAAACTTATTTAAACATGTATTGAATTTTTCTTTATTTTGTTATATTTCTTCATTCCTTTGGCAATTATTGTTATATAATTCTTAGATAGTATAGAATTTATAATTTTAATTAATTAAAATTGTATTTCCCTATGTTATTTAGTTACTTTCTTTTTTTAAAAACTCAAAATGGTAGTACTTAGCAAATTTTTAGATACTAGCAAAATAGTCCTTAGTATTACTAGGCCTAATGCTCGGTACAGGGAGATTTACAGGGATCTCCCTGGATCGATAAACAGTTACCTATTTTCTAGTCCCAGTCGTAGATTATATTTTCAAACTTGTAAATCTTCTAGGTGTCTTACTTGTCCTTATGCTGATAAATCACAAATCAAAAAAGCTTCCAATTTGATAATTTTCTGTAAGGCTTATAATGTTATTTATTCTTTGAAATGTAATAAGTGTCATATGGAATATATAGGTCAAACGGGTAACCATTTACATTTAAGACTTAATGATCATAGGTCTAAAATTAAATGTCAAAATTCTCACTCTCACTTGTCACATAATGTTGAATACTCACACTTTAAAATACATGATTTTAAAAATGTCACTGTTAAAATTTTGGAAATAATTACTAATGTCAATCTTCGATTACTTATGGAATCTAAATTTATCTCTTATTTCAATACCCCATACCCTTATGGTCTTAATCAACAAGTGTATCAGAAGTCTATTTTGGTCTATTCTGACTTATCTAAGTATGATCAATATAACAATATTTATTCTCGTTTAAATTTTATGGCTTTTCAAAAAACTTACAGAAGTCGACGTGGTCTTAGGAAAAACACACACACTAAAATTGACAGTGACATGATTAAAATTTCAATTGATCAACTTGCAGCTTCTTATGATTTAAATTATAAATGGTTAGAAATTCGAAAATTTATTTTCAAAATTAAAAAACAATTAATTAATACATACTTTAAAATTTTTCAGAAATACAGTTATTCAAGACAATTCTCTGACACTTTTTTTGATATTTTGCATTATCGTGCCAATTTATTAAATATTAAAATTTCCACTAAGCCCTCTTTCAAATCTCATAATTCTCAATTAATAATCAATTTTACTAATCCTGTTTTTAATCATGTCAATTTTCAGTCTATTATTAACAATGAATTTAATGTCTTCCCAATTAAAAGTGTAAATATCTACAAATCTTTTAAATATTCACTTACTTTAGGTCGACGAATTTTTAATTATAATAATTTTTCAAAAAATGCACCTGCTTCCTCTGTTTGTTATTGTAGTGACCCTAAATACAAAAAATATGTTGACACCACACATGGACATATAATTACTGGAGATCTTAGTATTGTTAATGATCTTTATTTATATAAGCTTATGAATTATGGCACTAAATTTAGACTTTCCACAAAATGTAACATATATAATATTTTAAGTCAGTTTTCTCTGGATTTAGATTTATTTATTTATAAAATTGCTATTGATTATAACAGACCTTTAGAATACTTTAATGTTTGGAAGATTAATTCTTTAAATATTCTAAAAAAATCAGCTTATTATTCATTCTAGATTTATTAAAAATGAAAGAAATCAAACATTAAATAAATCTATCAGTCTTTTACAAAATAAATTTATTATTACTTATGTAGATAAATCACCAAACAACTATGCCATTATTTGTAAAAAGTTTTATAAACAGATCCTTGACAACTCTATTTTAAATAGTAATAATTTTAAGAAAACCACCTTTACCACTGAAATTAATAATAAAAAGATTCTTAGCTTTCATAAATTATTAAAACTCAAATGTAAAAATTTCAACTATCCATATATAGTTATTATTCCAAAATTTCATAAAACTCCTGTTAAATTTCGCACTGTTACTATAGGTTGTAATGCATATAATACTGTTGCCTGTAATCTTCTATTAAAACTTTTAAAAGAAATTTATAGTTTAGCGTTAAACAATGACAATAAGCATTGTGTAAAAAACAGTTTTCAACTTGTAAATAGAATAAAAAATTTTAATAATATTACAAACATCAGTACATTTGATTTTAATGATTTATTTAATAATATAGACATTCATGACTTACATAACACTATGTTAATTCTTTTTAATGAACACCAACATAGTATTAAAGAAAAAATATCGATTCATTACTTTAAAACTTTGTTATATTTCATATTACATAATAATTTTATTCTGTACAATCATACTATATTCCAAAGTATTAAAGGTATTCCACAAGGTGGTTCAGCTAGTAGTTTATTATCTGATTTGTATCTTTATTATTATGAAAGAAATTTCTCTATTAGTAATGACTTAATGTTTTATAGATATATAGATGATATTATAGTTTCATACTTTAATGGTAGTAATACCAACACCTTCATAGATAATTATCCTCATAGTCTTTTATTAACTAAACATGATATGATAAACAATGAAATAAATTTTCTAGATTTAAAAATTTATAATGAAAATGGATGTTTAGATTTTGATATTTATGATAAGAAAAAAGATTTTTCTTTTAAAGTTAATCTATTTACTCATTACAAATCTTGTTTACATAAAACCATCTATAAAAATATTCTAATTAACTCCCTCTATAGAATAAAACATCTTTGTTCTAATAAACATAAAAGTAAAAAATGTTAAATCTATCTGTAATCATGCTAGAGTTTATGGTTATCCAAAATTTCTAGTAAATTCAATTATTAAATCATATTTCTGATTTAATCATCTTACCTTGTCTATGGTGTTTACATTAAAAAAAAAAAAAAAAAAAAAAAAAAAAAAGTGCATTTTTGCATTTTTATCAAAAAAATTATATAAAAAATAAAAGACAATAAAAAATGTGGAGGATGGGTGGGCAGATGCTTGATTAAAAAGGATGGGTGGTGTTGTTAGGCTGGATGGTTGGGAGGGATTGTGATTCTCGCGTATTAATATGTGTGTTTGCTTTATAGATTTAAAATAATAAGAAAAAAAAACTGTAATTATATAAACTTTAATATTAAATTACCGACTCTCTACTAACTTAATTTGTCCAAAGAAACATTTATCAAATGTACATAAAAAAAAAAAAAAAAAAAAAAAAAATTATAATTAACCTCAATTTTAAATAATTATTTAGTAAATAGTTATTTAGTAAATTAACCTCAATATTAAATAATTGTTTAGTAAATTACATATTGCTTTGTGTTCTTTTATTATTATATTATTGAAATTCAACTTAGTTAATTTGTCCAAAGAAACATATAGCAAATCTACATTTAAAAAATAAATTAATTCATAAATTCACCCCAATTTACATTACATATTGCATTGTGCTCTTAAATTAACTCTAAATTGAATTTTACATGAAAGAATTTGATTAGATTTTATTCAGCACACACACATTATAAATAATTATAATTATTAAAAAAAAAAAAAAAAAAAAAAAAAAAAAAAAATTAGGGTTATTACTTTTTCTAAACTACACAAGATGGCGTCACTATCTCAATAGTCTGATTTCTATGTTTCAATAAAATGACACTTTGAAGTTTATCCAATATCGTACATTAAGTTAATCTCAATTTTATCAAAATTTAATTTTAAATTATCACTTTTAGGTTAATTATTAAAATCAAACAGTTCACTCAACTTTATCGTTCAGTTGATTAATACAAATTCAAAAATAAATTAATCGTTCAGTTATTTAATACGATTCCAAAATTAACTGTGAATCAAACTGTATACAGCCACATGTATGTCTCGTGTTCTAGTTTTACATGCATGGGTGCAAGTCTCTTATACAAGTTTTTCAGGTGTAATGTATGTTATACTTTAGTTTTATTAATTATTACTAGTATTTCATTTAACTATTTTTATTAGTATTTCCATTAATAATATTGTATATTGCTGCATGAATCAAAATGTTTGATTTTAATAAGGTTTTCATAACTTTTCAGTTTTAATTTTCTCTTTTTTGGTGGTGTTATTGGGGGTAGCTTGTTGTAAATATTTAGCAATTTGCATACAACAAGACAGAAATAACACCTACTTTACATGCAACATTCATTCTGCTCCCTTGAAAACGTAATGAATTTGCATGTTTCCATTTATGGATGTTTGATAGTCGCAATCTCTTTTTGAATTTTTCTGTTTTATCTTTTTCAATGTTTCTTGTTTTCATCTATTCAATGTTTGAAAAGGTTTTCAATATATATATACACACACTCGTTCTCATATTTATAAGGACACTTTATATTTTGGAATAACAAATGTAAAAATAATTGTGAACAAGATTATACTAAGCGCACTTGATATATCTAGTATTCTAAAAACCAAAATTGTTATATATTTTTTTTAATATGAAACAAAATTAATGAAAAATAGTACAATTTTTTTTTTTCTCCACGTTTTCAGATATTCATAATTATAGGAACAATCAAGATTTTTTCGTTTTATTTAACTTACTAGCAGATAAATTACAGTTGGCATGCGAATTTGTTAACTACTGGTCTAGATAAATTCATATATTAGCCTTCAATTTTTCTTGGACGGGCATTACTGATAATTCCTCGAAAAAAAAGAACGTTCATGTAGTGAAGTATGATAAATGTATTTTTTAAGTGGAGTGATAATTTCAATCCGTCATATTTCTAATGAAATTCGAAGATCTAAAATTGCTGAAGGAAATGTGATCAAACGTTGAACTGCTGGTTCGATAGGAGAGAGATCTGATGCAAAATCAGAATTGTTTTACAGAGATCGAAGACTCATAATTTCTCTTACTGTTCTACTCAAAATGACTGCTGCTGAATTTGCTCGTAATTTTTAACGAAAAGTTGGGGTCCACATTTATGCATGTTTAAAATAATTAATAATATGTTAAAATGAATAAAAACCTGTAATAATCAATAAACATTTAATGGAAGAAAGAACGTCTGTGTTAAAGTTGAATAAAGACAATATAAAGTGGTAAAATTCTGCATTTTCGGATGAAATTTTTTTTATTCTTGATTAACCAAATGGTTTTAACAGCTACTGGCGCGATCTGAAGATAGCGAAAGACAGAACAGATTTTTTAAAGGCAGATATGAATCGGGCATTTTAAAGGTGGATCTATGGTGCTCTGGGGAGATGTTTCTACTGAAGGCAGACTGAATTTAGTAATTTTTTCTATTATTATGAACATCAAGAGAATATCCGCAAATTTTAAACGTGTAATTCTCACTCAGGTAATAATTTTTGTTTCAACAAGACTTACATTTTTGCTCTACATCTAGAGCAATAGAAAAGAGTTTGAAGAAAGAAACGTCTGTATTATTGCCTTTCCCGTGGTCTAAAAGTTGAAAAATCCTTAATTTATCATATTAGAAAATAGCATGCAATTTTAAATGGTTTAAATGTATTCAGAATATCATCTATGCTGTATGAAATGGTATTGAAACTGAACATTAAAAAAAGAAATATATATATATATATATATATATATATATATACATGTACTAGAGAGAATGTCTGAATGCTTCACCCTAAAAAGAGATTTAAAGAATAACTGAAAAAAAAAAAAAAAAAAAAAAAAAAAAACATTACTAAGATTCGAGCTGTCCTTGTAATTGTGAACACCTGAAAAATAATTTTTTTTGACCGTATTTAAAGTTTTTTAAGATAGAAAAACGATAAAACGTTTTAAATATCATCTATTAATGAAATTCAAATTAACAAAAAATATATTTGTTTAAATAATAGTGTTCAGTGTTTAATTAATATAGAAAAACGGGTGTCCTTATAATTGTGAGAACCAGTGTATATATATATATATATATATTCTTAGTGCCTGGCGAAAAAGGCAAATATTATAATTTGTCTTGTGCTTGGTACAGAGTAGAGTCCTTACCCGACCCGAACCCAGCAGGGGAATTTTACATCAACCCGAAACTCGACCCGAAACCGACAAAAAAATTTTTATCAACCCGAAAACCGACCCGAACCCGCAATAGAGAAATTTTACATACCCGCATCCGATTCGTACCAGCAGCCTTTATACCCAAACCCGAAAACTAAATGAAGATTACTAATTCATCTAAAAATCATACAAATCTTTTTGAAATTATAAAATAACGTAAATTTTCATTGTCACACAGTTGGTAAATTATTTTAAAAAGAATTTAAAATGTAATCACTAACTGTATTAATTTAAAAATTTTTAAATCTGAAAAATGGATTAATAATAATTTTTAAGCATTTATGTGACTTGTGAACTTCAAGAGTAAAAATAAATGCACTTCAATTTAAGCGTTAGTTATTTATGCCTTAATACTTATATTATGAAAAAAAAAAAAAAAAAAAAAAAGGAAGTAATATTCTTTCGATGTTGATGTTTACTTTACTATAATTATTTGGGTAGCATGTATCTGCTTCGCTGTTAAATATCTGCTTTCTTACGATCACTTTAAATTCACACGTCCTGCTAATTAGCTTCCTTCGGTTGCAGTTTTGGTGCTAGTTTATTTGTTCGATAAAGAATGTAATCTGCCTTGATGGAATTCGTTTCCTAAATGTGTTTATTTTACATTTTCTTTTTCTTTTAATTAAATCACAACAAGCATTTCCTCTGTATCTGCTGTACATAAAAGTGCAGTTGGAAGTTCAAAATTTCATTAATATAAAAGCGTGGATTAAAATTCATTGAAAATAAAGGCATCTTAATGTAAATTGAGAAAAAATTTAAATTCCCAGAACATAAAAGCGAGGTTATATTGTATTTCTGTTATATATATATTAATAATAGTCGATAAAGATTTATAGTACTTTCTAATTGTCATACAATTTCTACAAAAGACCCGTATTAGATTTGTTGAAGAAAAGAAAACGTATACAGATATATATATATATATATATATTCATGTTATACTTCAGATATGAATATGGATCTTTTTTTTCAGGTGGATATCCGTGGATACGGATACAAATACGGAGCTCCGACACACGTTTAAAAACAGTTATAGAGCTATAATTATGTCTAAAAATTTTTGTTTACAAATGTAAAATTTTTTTTGAAAGATGTTCTCAAATCGACCCGACCCGAACCCGAACCCGACCCGCAAGAAAAAAGATTCGGTCAACCCGACCCGAACCCGACCCGCAAGTAAAAAAAACATTCAACCCGACCCACAAGAAAAAAAATAACTGCCAACCCGACCCGAACCCGACCCGCGGGTCGGATCGGGTTCGGGTAATATCGGGTTACCCGACCCGATGCAGGACTCTAGTACAGAGTAATGTATAGGGATTACTCTGGATCGTCAGCCTGTTACCTATATCATTCTCCAGTTCGTAATCTACATTTCAAAAAATGTCATTCTTCACGTTACCTTATTTGTCCTCTAGCTGATTCTACCAATCCTTCTCCTATAAAAAATTTTGTTATACAAAAAACTTTTAAATATATTATTACTTTAGAGCGAAAAGTATTTAACTATAATAAACTTGCAAAATTTCTTATTCATAATAAACAACCTACTTACTATTGTTTTGATTCCAAATATACATAATTTTTAAATCAACTTCATGGTCATATTATTACTGGTGATATCAATATTGTGGAAAATCTTACTTTAAGATCTTTAATAAAGTATGGTACTAAATTTCGTACTCCTTCAAAATGCAAATTTATTGTTACCAATACTCAATTTCATCTGGACTTGGATCTCTTTATTTACAAAATTGCTATTGATTATAATAAACTTGTAGAATAATTTAATGTGTGAAAATTTAGGTTACTTGATAAATTTAAACTTGATTTAGTTTATAAAATGAATAACTTTTCAAATATCAAGTACTATAATTTCAAAGAAATTAATTCAGCAATTCTTGAATTAGCATCTAAATTCATTATTACTTACGTTGACCAGGCGGCCAACAACTATGCAATTATTTGCAGAAATTATTACAAATAACTTCTTTGTGATACTATTTATACTAGTAATGTTTTTGTTAAGGTTACTGAAAATATAGGTATAAAAAATTGGCATACCTTCTGTTATTATAAACTAATAAATACTATACTAAGTATCATAACTTAATTATCCATAAGTAGTGTAAAAAGGGGGGTTGAGCAACACGGTGGAGGGACGGAGGGACGATGAGGGTCAGGGTGGAGGCGCGCCACAACCCTAGACCCACCGTCCCTCCACCGTGTTGCTCAACGCCCCCTTTTTACACTACTTAGTCATCATCTTGGACGAGGGGTGTTGCCATCGGAAGAATAGAAACTGTGTGTTGCCACCGGAAGAATAGAAACTGTGCGTTGCCACCGGAAGAATAGAAACTTTCGATATCATCTTGGATGAGGTTTGGTGGTGCCATCTATCGGGGAGAAGGGGAATCTTTTCATAAATTTTGGACTTAGTATTTTTTTCACAATTTCGGGGACTTCAAAATTTTTTCGAATTTTTGCAGGGGGTTAGATTCGAACCGAAGGTAAAATAGTTTCACGGCTTGATAAGTGGATAAGGGTTTTATTTATCAAGCCATGAAGCTATGCTTGTGAGTGCACTTATAAGGTATATAAAGAGAGACGTTGCGTTAGTGAGTCATTGTAAAACGTATCTTCGTACGAGGAAGGTATGATGCGCTTTCGTGTGAATGTGAGTCATAATAAAATTTTGTGTTGTAACGATGGAGGTGTATCAGAATCCAAGTCACGCAGGAAGTTTTGGTGGTGTAAATGCCTTATTTCGTGCTGCCAAAGGCAAAATCTCGAAGAAGAAGATTCAGGACTGGCTGAGCGGAGTCGATGCATACACGTTGCACAAACCTGTTCGAAGAAAGTTCCCGACCAATCGAGTGATAGTGTATTCAATCGATCAACAGTGGCAGACCGACTTAGTGGATCTCGGCAGTTTGCAAAAGTTCAATCAAGGGTACCGCTACATCCTGACTTGTATAGACATTCTGTCTAAATTTGCGTGGGCGGTCCCTTTGAAGCAAAAACGAGGTGAAGATATTGTAAAGGCGTTCCGGTCTATTTTTGCAACGAGGAAACCCAAGTCCCTGCAATCGGATGACGGAAAAGAGTATCAAAACAGACTTTTTCAAAAATTTTTGAAAGAAGAAGGCGTGCGGTTTTTTACGACGAATAACAATACGAAAGCATCTGTCGTGGAGCGATTTAACCGAACTTTGAAAACGAAAATGTGGAAATATTTTACCCATAATCATACCTACCGCTATTTAGACGTGTTGGATCAGTTGTTACACAGTTATAATCATACTTACCATTCAAGTATCAAGAGAGCTCCAGTTGAAGTAACCGCTGAAAATGAAAGCGATGTATGGGATACTTTATACGGTGACATGCAAAATGCGAAAAGAAAACCCTGCATGTTTCAACCGGGAGATGTTGTACGAGTTTCCAAGCAGAAATTAACCTTCGAAAAAGGATATGAAACGAACTGGACGGAAGAAGTGTTTGTGGTGACTGAATGTGTGAGAAGAGACCCTCCCGTCTACCGAATCAAGGATCTGTTAGAAGAACCCATTAAAGGAACCTTTTACCCTCAAGAACTTCAGAAAGTGAAACCAAAAGAGAATTATACGATTGAAAAGATTTTAGATAAGCGGATACGGAAAAAGCGTGTGGAATACAAAGTGAAATTTAAAGGTTATCCTAGCAAATTTGACCAATGGATTCCATCCTCTGATTTATTCGCCTTATAAAACAAGTGTTTGGATTGTTGAAAGATCATTTGAAAGAATGTCGTTCTACGTGACGTTACCTTCGGACAGTTCCCGGAATTATTTTCCTGAGAATAAAATTTCTCATTTTATTACGCGATTACCCGCCCCTGTTGAATTGAAAGGGGAATGGGAAGTAGGCCTTGTCGAATTTATTTACCCTCACACCTGGTATAATGTGAATCAAAATAATAATTTATTTGGTTTCGATTTGAATGACCAGAAATCCCCGTTTGGTAGAAGAATTCCCCCTGGCTTTTACGAATCGGTTGATGACATTTTAAAAGCAATGTCTATTGAAGAGATTAAAAATAAAATTTCTTTCACCTATGATCCGCACACGAAAAAGGTGTGTATTAACGTGAAAGATAAAACAAAACTGATATTGCATGAGGGGATAGCGCAGATGTTGGGATTCGAACCAGGTGAAATCGCCTCGCCGGATATAAATATCGAGCAAACTATTTTTAGTACCTATGTCGCAGATCCCTGTGCGCATTATAGAGTATTGCTGGTTTATTCGGATATTGTCGAACCCCAAATTATTGGAGATGTGTTAGCACCCCTTTTACGAATTGTCAATGTGAGGGGAAAAGATGGAGAAATGATTTGTGAGATATTTGACCGACCACACTATTTACCTGTCAGCCGAAAATCGTTCGACTCTTTGGAAATCGTTATAAGGAACCACCTCGGCGAACTCACGCCATTTGAACGTGGGCGCTCGTACGTGAAGCTTCACTTTCGTCAAAAATACCTCTCGTGATGTTTGTTCCTTACCAGTGTTGTGCGAAATCTTTTGAAGATTACTATTCCCATCAGTCGGGTAGTGGTCTAAATTATTATCAAGGCACTACTTTACAAAAGGGATATGGATTCGGTGGACTGTTTCGATCCCTTTTTCGTGCAGCAGTACCCCTCTTCAAATCGGGAGCGAAAGCGGTCGGCAAGCAGTTGTTTCATTCAGGCGTGAACGTGTTAAGTGACCTGTCTCGCGGAGAAGACATTAAAATGGCCGCCAAGCGAAGATTAAAAGAAGCTGGACAGACGTTAACCGACAAAGCCGCTACTAAAGTGAAGACGATGATTGGATCGGGCCGCCGGTATAAAAAGAGGAAGCGTTCTACCAAAGCAGTCATTCGACGTAAAGCCAAGAAAGTGAAGGTACAAGATATTTTCGCTTAAAGATGTCTGGACTCATCCATAAAGATTCTGCTGCCTGTGCGAAATCCGAATTGGATTTATTTTTGATCCCACCCACGCAAACGGCTATTGAAAAAGGATACTTTGTTGAATACCACCCTCTTGCGAATATTCGAGACGGAGGACCTGTGGAATTTAATATTTCCGGAAATGGTGAAGACTATATTGATTTATCGGCTTCCTACCTGTATGTGAAAGTGAAAATTACCAAGTTTGATGGATCACCCTTAGCGGAAACGGATGCAGTTGCCCCCGTGAATTTATTTTTACACGCCTTGTTTTCTCAAGTGGATATTAGCCTGAACGAAAGAGTGATCTCCTCGTCGAGTAACACCTACCCCTACCGCGCCTATATTGAAACGCTGTTGAATTATGGAGAAGATGCCAAGAAAAGTTTATTGACCTGCGAATGTTTTTACAAAGATGAGAATTTGGCTGCTACAGATCCTGCTGGAGACAACCCCGGATTGAAGATACGTTACGCACTCACGAATAAAAGCAAAACGTTAGATATGATTGGACCTTTGCATTGTGATATTTTTCAACAAAATCGATTGCTATTGAATATGGTTGACTTGAAAATTAAGATGACCCGAAGCAAGCCTGAATTTTCCTTAATGTGTAAAATTGATGCGGCGAAACCCATTCCCAACTACAAAGTGATTTTGGAACATGCTTCTATTTTCATACGTAAAGTGAAAGTGAGCCCCGGTGTATTACTGGGTCATGCCAAGGCCTTAGAGAAAAGTACAGCAAAGTATCCCATCGATCGAGTGTTATGCAAGACCTATTCGATCTCAACCGGAAGTAAATCCTTTATGCAAGACAATGTGTTTTTAGGAGGCATGCCGAAAAGAATTATTATTGGACTTTTAGAAAATAGTGCCTACACTGGTCAATATGATTTAAATCCCTTTTATTTCTATCATCACAAGGTCAACTTTTTAAGTGTTTACGTGGATGGACAACCCGTACCCAGCAAACCCTTGGAATTGGATTTCGAAGAAAATAACTATATAAGAGCGTATCATCGTTTGTTTTCGGGATTTAATCGGGATACCGGCATTTATCTGACCCGAGAGGACTTTGCGAACGGACATACTTTGTATGCTTTCGACCTGAGCCCTGACATGTGTGACGGACCCCATCTGAATCTACAGCATCAAGGAAATTTACGAATTGAAATCAAGTTTGCAGACTCCTTAGAAAGAACCACGACTGTATTGGTGTATACGGAATTTGAAAACATTATAGAAATTAGTAAAACACGACATGTGTTGTGTGACTTCCCCAACTGAAAATGAATTCTATAGAAATCGAGACTATTTTATCCCACGATCCAGTGACCAAGAAATACTTTTCCGGTGTTTTCCCCAGTGATCAATTACCCAAGAAGATCGAGCGTTATCCTGCATGTTTTGTATGCAACGTGGACAAGTCTACAGAAGCCGGAAGCCACTGGGTGGCATTCTACCTATCCTCCCCTACAGAAGCGGAATTCTTTGATTCCTATGGAAACAAGCCGAACTTTTTTAAAGGACCTATATCGAACTATGTATCTCAATTTTCACGAGTGGTGTTTAATCCACTTCCGCTGCAAAGTCATGTGACAGCTGTTTGTGGTCAATTTTGTGTGTATTATATTTATTACCGATGTCGTGGCAAAACTTTGAAAGATTTTTTAAAGCAGTTTGTAACTGAAAATATATGTAACGACCATAGAGTCTATAATTTTGTATCCAAACGATTTCGCACACGTGCTCCTTTTTATCAATAAAAAACTATTTATAATGTAAACTTATGTGTCTGTGTTTATTTAGAATGGAGTTTCCACGCTTTCAACACCCTTTTACAATGCTCTTAGCAGGCCCCACGGGGGTCGGTAAGAGTTGGTTTCTGCGGGATTTACTGGCAGAACGACGGCGTATGTTTAACCCTCAACCCGATAAAGTCGTTTGGTTTTACGGCATCTCTCAAAAGCTTCACGAGGAAATTCCCGACGTGACATTCGTGGAAGGGTTTCCTTCTAATTATCGGGAATATTTAGGTACCCATTCTTTAATGATTTTAGATGATTTAATGGTGGAATGTGGGGGTGATGAACGATTAACCCACCTCTTTACCAAAGGAAGTCACCATTTAAATTTAAGTATTATCTTTATTACTCAAAACCTTTTTCATAAAGGTAAAGAAATGAGAGGTATTTCCTTAAACAGTCAATACTTAGTACTTTTTAAAAATCGTCGGGACATGAGCCAAATTACGCACTTGGGCAGACAATTATACCCGAGATCAACTCAGTTTTTTCAAGAAGTGTTCGAGGATGCTACCAAACAGCCCTTCTCTTATTTGTTGGTGGATTTAAGGAATGAAACCCCCGAAGGAATGCGACTCAGAACGCGTATATTACCGGGGGAAACCCAATTTGTGTACGAGCCCAAAAAAGGTTTAAAAGGAAAGCCCTACCGATTTTAATTCATTTGGGATCATGACGTTAACGAGGAAACAACTTCGAGACTTGGAGCTTATAAAGTCTTGTCCTCAAACCTTACGCAAGCATTTGTTAAAAAAATTACCGACTCGATCTGTGAAGGCTATTTGCGAATGTACCCTGAACGTATTAAAAGGAAACGTGCCTCTCTCCTCTCATCAGAAAAGGTCTTTAAGGAAATATAAGACGACTCTTCGAAAAATTGGTACCAAGAAAGGAAGTTTATTCAACAAGAAAAAATTGATTGTTCAACACGGTGGATTTTTAAATATTTTAATTCCGGCTGCATTGTCTGTTTTAACCGGCATCATCAATGGAATTCGCAGCTAAGTATGCGTTGGTACCGGAAGAAGAATTTTCTAAGCATACGCCTTCTAAAAAGCAAATGACGGAATTTGATTTAGCTATGGCTAAAATATTAAATAGTTCTCTACCGGATCACGAAAAAATTCAGCACTACTACGAACTCTTAAAAAGAAAAATGGATTTGCAAGAATATAATTTGCCTTGGATGTCTAAACAACTCGAAGAAGAACCTGAAAAAGTGGAACCTAAACAAGTGGAGTCTATAAAACAAGAACCCCAAGAAGACTATGAAACCTTTGTGTTATCGTCTGTAGCTAAACCCATGAAGAAACAAGCCGAAGCCTTATTAAATTTTCTCAAGTCTCATTCAAACAAGTTTAAGTGGAACCCGAAAGGAGAGATTACTTACAACGGAAGGACCATGGAGCATTCTAATTTAGCGGAACTCTTTCATTTCATCTTTTCTGTGAATAAAAAACCACCTATTACAGGACAAAGTGAATTTTTGCAAGCCTTGAAAGATATGGGAGTACCCCAAAGTATTATTAAGAATCGATATTTGTCTTCAAGAAAAAACATTGTCAAACCGAAAAAGAAACTTATTGTAAAAAAACCTGTTGTTAAACTCAACCCTGTAACCTGGGAAACATACTAAATAAAATGAATTTGTATCGATCCATACGTGTGATTATTTATAGAATAAAATACACTTACCTGAAAACACGTCCTACTCCAACGGCTGCCTTGAGAGAAATGAATGATAAGGAGAGTTCTTATCAGCGACGCGAGGTCACGTGATTAGGGTGACGTCACGAGTAATGTGATTGGCTATACTCAGTCACGTGGTGAGTGACGTCACGAGTTATCTGATTGGCTACCTCTGGTCACGTGACGAGAGTCTTATCTTATCAGAGATTGCTTATCAGCGATCACGGCTCAGTCTACCATTTGATTTCGTGTGTGTTGGTTGTCTCGTCATGTCTGCAGTGAGTTTCACGGAAAACGGACTGAATGTCCAGTATGTTTCAAACTTCATAGAAAAGGAACAAGCAGATCGGTATTTTGCCGAGTTAAAAACTTTACCTTTCTACACGCCAACCTTTAGAATTCATGGAAAAAGTTTTAAGCCTAAAAGACAAGTTCTGGGATACGGCGATTCAACTTTGAGTTATGCCTTCAGCGGAACTCATGTGCCTGCTAACCCTTGGACACGTCTGGTATTGGAATTGCGGGATCGAGTGGAAAAATGGACGGCTTCTACCTTCAACTATGTTCTGCTAAACCTCTACAGCAATGGATACAGCTACATACCTCAACATAAAGACAACGAAAGTGGATTAGATGCAACTTTCCCTATCGTAGTCCTCAGCTTTGGTGCCGAACGAACAATTGAATTCAAGAAGCCTAAAACACCTTCTACTTTGATTTCATTAGAACATGGTTCTCTCTACAGTATGTTAAAGCCTACGAACGAACTGTTTACCCACGGCATTGCACCGAATCCTAGCATCAAAGATATGAGAATCAGCCTGACTTTTCGTCACTTAATACCCAACCCTATCATGCCACCTTTAAAGAAACCAAGACTTGATATAAGTGATGCTTCGTCTAGTGCATGCGATACTTTGAAAAACTCTGATTGTGATACTTCAAAAAACTCTCATTGTGATACTTCTGTTAAAAACTGTTCTCAAGACATGTGTGAAGAATTGAATGTGAATGATTGGTTAAACCAATGGGTACGTGAACAATCTTGGGATCCTATACGAGGTGAATTTAATTTAAACTTTAGCAGTTTTTTACAAATTGTAATAGAAAAGAATTTTAATGTGAGAATCCACATTCGTAATTTTAAAGAATTACCCACGGGTCAATGGATACCTACTAAAGAAGGCGTTGTAATGACAGCTCAGACATGGTATTATTTTCAAAGTAAGATTGAAAATTTTAATTTTGAATCAGTAAATGATAGTTTTATTTCTAACAATCAATTAATAATGGCTTACATAGATGAGGATTATTGTAGTTTACAGCAAATGTTTTCTTTAAATCCTTCTGGCTTTTATTTAAAACCGAATGTCATTAAATTGTCCAAGGATCAAATTTTTAGGCTTAGAGAACTCAAAATGAGAATAACTCATTTTATTATTGATGCAATATTCACCGTTCAACTTCCTATGTTAATTCTAAATAAACCCCTTGTGTGTATTTCTCATGAAAATGAGCAAAGTGCTAAGGAAATCTTACTCGATTTTATCGTGTATGAAATTCAGTTAGGAATTGAAAATTTATTTCAATGTGACGGATGTGTTTTTAATTCAGACGATCAAAATTCACACGAGTGTTTAATGAAATCTATGTTTGAAAAATATCAATTATATCGTGAAGAAATACTTTTAAAATTAAATATGCATGTTATTGTTAAAAAAATTAATTGTTCCTGTCATTACAACGACGGTTTCTTTAAACAATTAAATATGACCTTGTATGAAAAATATATTGAAGATACTTTATCCAAAAAGTAATGTGTGTTTATGAAAACGACTTCTTTAAACAATTGTATCCAATAAGTAATGTGTGTATATATTTTTATGGAATTTCAATAAATAGATTGAAACTGAATATCTGTGTCTGTCTGTCTTTGAAATATTTTATTGATTTTATTTCTTAAAAGATTTAATTAGAAATATTTTATTTCATAAAAGATTCAATGAATTTATAAGTTTGAAATGACTATTTTATTTCATAAAACAACATATTTTTAAAAGATTCACTTTCTAGGGATTCAATAATTTATTTTAAAGGTATACTTATTAAATCATATAATAAAACCATTTCCTATGCATTTAATAACTTATATTCGGGAAAAATATTGTTTCGAAAAGATATATTTTATTTCGTAAAACATATAATAAAACCATTTATTCATGAAACAATCCACTTGAAAAAAATTTTTTTAATAATCAAATTGAAATAATAATTGTTATTTTCCATTAATTAAAAGTGTAGACATTATCTCTTCATTAGAAATATGCAAATGAGTATGTTTCATATCTCCCGTAAGATATTATACCTGTACGAACACGGAGGAGGTGACTCACCTTGGAAAATCCACGAGGGGAAATATGCAAATGAATCAACCTCTATGATGAATCAGAATTCGAGAAGTTTCTCGTAAGATCTACAGAGCTGAGTCAGGCTGACGCATGGGGAAAACCCCTTATCTAGATAAGCCGTTGCAACTCAATTCTCGGGTCATTCGTAGATTATCTACTGTCTAGGCAAGACGTACTTTGTGCTCTCTCCTTTAGCGACGTTCGCGAAATTTTCTTCCCGTACATTTACTGTGTTTTTACCGCATCGTATATTGTGCTTTTCCCGTACCTCTATAATGGAAGGATACACCAACGACAATCAAGCTATGGATGTTGAAAATGCAGTAAGTATATATTTATCTAGTAATCATTGATTTTATAACTGTGTTTAATCATTTTTAGTGAAATATGAGATTATAAATTGTAATAAGAATTCTTTAATTTATTATTACTTTTTACGATATGTTAAAAAATAAATTTGATTTACACTATGCAAAATAGAATGAGTTTCAAATCTATTTATAATATGTGTTTAAAATAAATCGAATTTCGAATCTTTATTTTGATAAACTATATAAAGTGAAATTTAAGTATGTGTAAAATCTGTTTATGCATAGAAATTATTTATTCTATAAGTGAAAATCTATTTATAATATGTGTTAAAAATAAATTTAATTTCAAATCTTTATTTTAACAAAGTGAAAATCTATTTTATTTATTATGTGTTAAACATAAATTTAATTTCGAATCTTTATTTTGATAAATGCGAAATCTATTTTATTTCATTCAATAAACTACATAAAGTGAAATTTAGGTATGTGTAAAATCTGTTTATGCTTAGAAATTATTTATTCTATAAGTGAAAATCTATTTATAATATGTGTTTAAAATAAATCGAATTTCGAATCTTTATTTTGATAAACTATATAAAATGAAATTTAAGTATGTGAAAAATCTGTTTATGCTTAGAAATTATTTATTCTATAAGTGAAAATCTATTTATAATATGTGTTAAAAATAAATTTAATTTCAAATCTTTATTTTGACAAATGCGAAATCTATTTTATTTATAATGTGGTAAACATAAATTTAATTTCGAATCTTTAATTTGATAAATGAGAAATCTATTTTATTTCATTCAATAAACTACATAAAGCGAAATTTAAGTATGTGTAAAACTTGTTTATGCTTAGAAATTATTTATTCTATAAGTGAAAATCTATTTATAATATGTGTTTAAAATAAATTGAATTTCGAATCTTTATTTTGATAAACTATATAAAGTGAAATTTAAGTATGTGTAAAATCTGTTTATGCTTAGAAATTATTTATTCTATAAGTGAAAATCTATTTATAATATGTGTTTAAAATAAATCGAATTTCGAATCTTTATTTTGATAAACTATATAAAATGAAATTTAAGTATGTGAAAAATCTGTTTATGCTTAGAAATTATTTATTCTATAAGTGAAAATCTATTTATAATATGTGTTAAAAATAAATTTAATTTCAAATCTTTATTTTGACAAATGCGAAATCTATTTTATTTATAATGTGGTAAACATAAATTTAATTTCGAATCTTTAATTTGATAAATGCGAAATCTATTTTATTTCATTCAATAAACTACATAAAGCGAAATTTAAGTATGTGTAAAACTTGTTTATGCTTAGAAATTATTTATAATATGTGTTAAAAATAAATTTAATTTCAAATCTTTATTTTGACAAATGGGAAATCTATTTTATTTATTCTATGTTAAACATAAATTTAATTTCGAATCTTTAATTTGATAAATGCGAAATCTATTTTATTTCATTCAATAAACTACATAAAGTGAAATTTAAGTATGTGTAAAACTTGTTTATGCTGAGAAATTATTTATTTTATAAGTGAAAAACTTTGTATAGAAATTTTAATAAGTTTATTTTTTTACAATCATATGACATAGAAATTATTTTATAAGTGAAAAACTTTTTAATTAGAAGATTTAATTAAAACTTATTCTCATAAGTTTAAACTAAAAATTTATTATTCTAATAATTTATTTCCTTACAAAATTTATGACTCATACTTCGTTTAAAGGTGCTTTTTATATTATTCAAATCAAAAAGTTATTATTATTATTGTTTACTTATGAGAAACTTAATTTGCATTCATTATAAATAAAAAAATTAATTATTAACTAGAAAATCAGTTTACTTATAATTTTCATCAACTAGTGTTGTTTATTTAATTTCCAACATCCTATACTTTGTGATTTATATAGTAATTATCGCTTATACAATAAAATGTTAGTGTTCAAGTAGATTCATGTTCAGTCATGTTTAGGATGACTCATCGTTTGATGAGTCATCGCATAGCTTATACAATAAAATGTTAGTGTTCAGACATGTTTAGGATGACTCATCGTTTGATAAGCTATCAATTAGATTATACTTATTCAATTTATTTATGTTGTATAAAAGTTAGATTTGCATAACCTTTTGTTTATTAAATCTTTAACTAGGAGAATTTATTTTTCAAAAATTTGCATACCTAATCCTATGTTTAGTTAAAATAGTGTATTGGTTTATTAAAATAGTAGCGTGTATGTATAAAAGTTAGATTTATTAAATCTTTAACTAGGAGAATTTATTTTTCTAAAATTTTTTAAAGTTGCATACCTAATCCTATGTTTAGATAAAATAGTGTATTTGGATTATTAAAATGGTAGCGTGTATGTATAAAAGTTAGATTAATTAAATCTTTAATAGAAGAATTTATTTTTTCTAAAATTTTTTAAAGTTGCATCCTATGTTTATAAAATGATTCGTTTATTTAATGTCTCATCGAATAGATTTATTTATTTATGTTGTATAAAAGTTAGATTTGTATAACCTTTTGTATATCAAATCTTTAACTAGAAGAATTTATTTTTCTAAAAATTTTTAAAGTTGCATCCTATGTTTATAAAATGATTCGTTTATTTAATGACTCATCGAATAGATTAAATTTATTTATGTTGTATAAAAGTTAGATTTGTATAACCTTTTGTATATCAAATCTTTAACTAGAAGAATTTATTTTTCTAAAATTTTTTAAAGTTGCATCCTATTCGTTTATTTTTAGTTGGGTATTTCCTTCGGTATACCCGATGACGAATTTCATATGCTGTGTGATGTTGCCGAGATGAATGACGAGGAGTGGCGAAACCCCCAATGGGACGACGCCGCCCAACCTGAACCCCAACCAGAACCCCAACCTGAGGCCCAACCTGAAGCCCAATCTGAACCTTCTAAGGTATGTATTATTTTGCATTAAAAATGAGAGTGTTTCCTTTTACAAAAGTTTTAAAAATTGTCTCTTTTACAAAAGTTTAAAAAATTGTCTTTCTTATTATAGGTTCGACCTGTTTGCCCTACTTGTGGGAAATCTTTTGTGGATAGATCAAAACTGAATCGGCATATGTCAACTCATAACACAGAAAAAATGTTCGTGTGTCTCATTTGCCATAAGGAATTCTCCAGAAAGGACAACCTAAATAGGCACCGAAAATCGCATCACTCCTCGAGTGAATTACAAGAATCTGTAGATCCTCAGCCCGGTCCTTCTAAGGTATGTATTATTTCTTAAAGTTTTTGTGATATTTTGAAAAGTTGTAACACTTTGATTAAAAATTGTAACACTTTAATTAAAAAATCGTTTTTTATTCTTTTATAGGGTTTCTCCTGTTCTGTGTGTTTGAAGGAGTTCTCCAGAAAGGATGCCTTAAACCGACATAAGAAGTTGCATGATGTTGACACTTCCACCCATCAATGTGCTACATGTCAACGAAAGTTTAGTCGCCTGGATGAGTACAACGCTCATCTAAAGAGTCATAACTATCCCTGCAAAGAATGCCAGTCCACCTTTTCCTCGAAGTCATCATTAATGAACCATATGCGACTTCAGCATTCAAATAGCCTAAGTGAGAGCCGGAAGAAACCGAAAACGACTCCTCCACCACTCTCTCGAAGACGACCCTATACGCAAGCTTTGAACACGTTTAAGACGGTGCTCATTGAACCTACTGAAGCCACTCGGTACGATGTGAAAATCTTTTTAGAGTCTATTCGTGCCGAGATACATGAAAACATCCTACAGGAATTGTATGAGAAAGATTCGATCAAGTGGTACCTGGTAATAAAAGTCTGCTTTGAAAGAGAGACAGCCGAAGGAGAGCTGGAAATTATGGATGCGTACTTCAGAACACCCTGCTACCAGCAACACACTCCTGATTTAATTGATGATCAAATAAGTGTAGGATTCATGAAGATTATTCAAAACTACGAAGAGTTCTTAGAGAGAGGTTCCGGCTGGGTGCTGAGAAACATCTACTACCTAGAATTCAAGTCTGCTAAATATAACCCTTTAAGAGCGAGTAGCTATCAAGAATTGACAGCTAAACTGCTTGCCAAGAAAGCTATCTTAAATATACAGAACAGCGATAACAAGTGCTTCCTATGGTGCCTGCTAGCACACAAACTGAATTTGGATCGTGCAAGCCAACCTCATCGAGTCTCCCACTATTTACCTCATGAAGAGGAAATCAAGATGGGTAATGTTCAGTACCCTGTTCCCATCTCAAAAATAGGCCTCATAGAAAACCTGAACAATCTTAGAATCAACGTCTTCGGCTACGAAAACTCTAAAGTGACCATTCTAAGAATTTCCGAAGTAGAAGATGTTGAAGCTATCAACTTATTACTCATTGAGAACGAGGAAGGTGCCCACCACTATTGTCTAATCCGGAACTTTTCCAGATTAATGGGAGACCGCACAAAACATCGTTGCACACAGTATTATTGTTATAGGTGCCTGCATGGTTTTTCGACAGAACTTTTGTTAAAAGACCATGAAACAAACTGCAAAAAACACACTGCTCAAGCCATTGAGATGCCCAGCAAGGATAAAAATATACTAGAGTTCACGGGAACCCATCTTCAACATCCCATCAGCTATATCATCTATGCGGATTTTGAAAGTTTGCTCGAGCCTATTGCATCAGCTGCTCCATCCTCATCTAACTCCTACCTCCAACATACAGCCCGTCATACAGCCTGCGGTTACGCTTATGTAATCGTAGGGTCTGATGGCAAAGCTGTGAAGCCCATCTTTAGCTATCGAGGAGAGAATGCAGTCAAGCATTTTCTAGAAAATATCCTCATGGAAAAAGATATCCTTGAAGAAAAACTCCAAGAAATTAAGCCAATGAAGCTCTCTGCCCAAGAAGAGGAGGCCTTCCAAAATGCAACAAGGTGCTGCATATGTCGTCAACCCCTGTTACCCGGATGCATTAAAGTTCGGGATCACAATCACGAAACTGGAGTTTTTAGAGGTGCCGCCCATGCTAGCTGCAATCTCAATTTTAAGCAGCCAAAGAAGATTCCCGTGGTTTTCCACAACTTGAAGAACTATGATGCCCATCATATCATGACAGAATTAGGCCATTTTCAAGACCATCAGATACAAGTCATCGCAACAACATTAGAAAAATATATATCATTCACTTTAAAGAAACCAGACAGTCCTGTACAGCTCGTCTTTCTTGACTCGTTCCAATTTTTGCCTGCTTCGTTAGAAAAGTTGGTGAAGAATTTGGATATTAGTCAGTTTAAAATTCTAAAAGACCAGTTTGAATCAAGTACCGATCTAAGTCTCCTCACCAGAAAAGGAGTATATCCCTATGACTACATCACCGGATTTGACAAATTCCAAGAAACAGTGTTGCCGCCTCCTTCAGCGTTTTTCAACTCACTTACGAATGAAGCCGTTGAAGAGGCTGATTATCAACATGCAAAAAACATATGGGAAGTCTTCCAGATAAGAAACCTCGGCGAGTATCACGACCTGTATGTGAAGACAGATGTTTTGCTTCTTGCCGATGTGTTCCAAAATTTCAGAAGTCTTTGCCTACACTATTATAACATCGATGCTGCCCATTTATACACCTCTCCTGGACTGTCCTGGCAAGCCTGTCTGAAGATGACTGATGTTAAGCTAGAGCTGCTTACGGATATCAACATGCTGCTGTTTATTGAAAAAGGGGTGCGCGGGGGTGTGTCGCAGATTTCACACCGTTTCGCTGTTGCAAACAACCCGCACACTCCTCACTACGACTCAAGTAAGCCCTCTAGTTATATCATGTACTGGGATGCGAACATACTTTACGGTTGGGCTATGTCCCAGTACATGCCTTATGGCAAGTTTCAATGGATGGATCCCTCTAACATTACTGAAGATTTCATCATGAACATACCCGAAGATGCAGCAGAAGGCTTCATTTTTGAAGTGAATTTGGAGTACCCGACAAATCTGCATGACCTCCACAATAGCTACCCACTTGCACCTGAAAGAATGACCGTGACAGAAGAAATGCTCTCCACCTATGCCAAGTCCTTGTTGCAGAACCAAAAATATTCAGGAACACCCAAACTCATTCCAAACCTCTACAATAAATCAGAATATGTTGTACATTACAGAAATCTACAGTTATACCTAAAACTTGGAATGAAGCTATTAAAAGTGAACAAGGTTTTGAAATTTCGACAAGCACCCTGGCTAAAAAAGTATGTAGACTTCAACACAGATAAACGAAAATCTGCAAACAATAGTTTTGAGAAAGATTTCTTTAAACTGTTGAACAATAGCGTCTATGGAAAGACCATCGAAAATTTGAGAAAACGTCGTAACATAGAACTGTGTAACAATGAAGTCAGAGCCCAAAAATTAGTTGCATCACCGAATTTCACAACTTTTAAAGAATTTTGCAATAACCTCGTAGCTGTGGAGAGAACAAAACCAACCATCCTGATGAATAGGCCAATATACGTGGGTTTCTGTATCCTTGAATTAGCAAAGTTGCTCATGTACGACTTTCACTACAATTTCGTTATGAAAAAGTATGAAAGTCGTGCAACTTTGTTGTTCACGGATACAGACTCCTTGACGTACTGTATCCAGACAGCAGACATGTATCAAGATATGAAGGAAGATCAGCACCATTTTGACTTCTCAGAGTATCCAGAAAATCATCCACTATATTCTACAACTAACAAAAAGGTCCTTGGAAAGTTTAAAGACGAACTCCACAGTCAAGCTGCTTACAAATTCATTGGATTAAAGCCAAAAATGTATGCCATACAGTCAGCTGGTGGTGAAAAGAAGACAGCAAAAGGCATATCAACCTGCATCGTAAGGAAGAAATTAAGTGTTCAAGACTATCAAGAATGCCTGCAAAAGGAGATAGCCACGTATGAGCAACAAACCAGAATCCTACAAGAGCGTCATCAACTCTATACAGTTAATCAAAACAAAAAGTGTTTATCTCCTTTTGATGACAAGAGGTATCTGCTAGATGATGGAATCACCAGTCTGGCTTATGGCCATTACAGAATACCGCAGCATCCATAGTGAAAATTTTTGTATATATTGTTCCTGCACCTTGTATATATTTTTAAATTGTTTCTGCATCCTGTATATATCAATTGTTTCTGCAACCATGAAGATTGTTCCTGCACCCTGTATATATTTTAAATTGTTTCTGCACCTATGAAGATTGTTCCTGCATCCTGTATATATTTTAAATTGTTTTGAACCTATGAAGATTGTTCCTGCATCCTGTATATATTTTAAATTGTTTCGCACCTATGAAGATTGTTCCTGCACCCTGTATATATCAATTGTTTCTGCATCTATGAAGATTGTTCCTGCATCCTGTATATATCAATTGTTTCTGCAACCATGAAGATTGTTCCTGCACCCTGTATATATTTTAAATTGTTTCTGCACCTATGAAGATTGTTCCTGCATCCTGTATATATTTTAAATTGTTTTGCACCTATGAAGATTGTTCCTGCATCCTGTATATATTTTAAATTGTTTCGCACCTATGAAGATTGTTCCTGCACCCTGTATATATCAATTGTTTCTGCATCCATGAAGATTGTTCCTGCACCCTGTATATATCAATTGTTTCGCACCTATGAAGATTGTTCCTGCATCCTGTATATATCAATTGTTTCTGCACCTATGAAGATTGTTCCTGCACCCTGTATATATCAATTGTTTCTGCATCCATGAAGATTGTACAGATTGTTTCGAATCTATGAAGATTGCCTGAACCCATGCTTTGAAGACAACCTCAGAAAACTATGTGATGAGTTCACCAGGTTGATATTTTTTATTTTATTTTTATTTTTTTTAAAGGAACTAACTCCCGCCTTGCTCTACGGAGCGAAAAGGGGCACCGCAGGGCCTCGGGAGGGCAGTCTCCCAGGCGCTCAAGGTGAACTCTTTCTTTCTCTTTCTTCTCTTTTTTTCTAACTTTATTCTTTCTACCTTTTTTCTTAAATTTGTATTCTCTTTCTAACTTTTTTCTATACATTTTCCTTTCACTTATTTCTCTAATTGTAAATTTTGTATGTATCTCTTTTCAGGTTAAGTCCCAAAAGATCGTGACGTTCCCGCAAAACTTCGAAAAAATTTTGAAGTCCCCGAAATTGTGAAAAAAATACTAAGTCCTGAAATTTAGGAAAATAAATCTAACTCCTCAAAATTCCCGATAGATGGCACCACCAAACCTCATCCAAGATGATAGTCAAAGTTTCTATTCTTCCGGTGGCAACGCACAGTTTCTATTCTTCCGGTGGCAACACACAGTTTCTATTCTTCCAATGGCAACACCCCTCGTCCAAGATGATGACTAAGTAGTGTAAAAAGGGGGCGTTGAGCAACACGGTGGAGGGATGGTGGGTCTAGGGTGGTGGCGCGCCTCCACCCTGACCCTCATCGTCCCTCCGTCCCTCCACCGTGTTGCTCAACCCCCCTTTTTACACTACTTCCATACTTAGTTGTAATTCTCATATTTCATAAAAAAATCCTGTCAAGTTTCGTACTGCTACTGTTGCCTGTAACTCATATACTACTAATGCGAATATTGTTTTGCTAAGTATAGTTAAAAAACTATATTGTTATATTGTACTTAATAAGAATAAATTTTGTATAAAAAATAGTTTCCAACTCAAAAACCAAATTAAAAATCTTACTGATATTACTAGTATTAAAACTTTTGATTTCAGTGATCTATTTAATAATATAGTAGGCATTAAAGATATGCATGAAATTATAAATAAACGTTTCAATGAAAATCTACAATATCTAACTCTAAATGATAAAATAACACCTTCTGCTTTTAAAACTTTGACTAGGTTTATCTTATATCATAACTATATATTATTAAATAAGGCTTTACATAAACAACGATTAGGTTTGCCGCAAAGTGGTATAGCATCTAGTATGTTAGCAGACTTATATTTATATTAATGAAAGAGACATTAAGAGTACTACTAATTGGGATTACGAAGATATATTGATGACATTATAATAATACTTTTAGATGAACATAACAATAATCAAGAATTGCCTGTTATCTATCCCAATAATCTATCTGTTAGTGAAACTGATTTAAAATCTAATGTAATTAATGTCTTAGATTTAAAATTTATTCTTAATCATAATTTACAATTGGAATTTGACTATGATAAACGTAAAGATTTCCCCAATAAAGTAATTTTTTTTACTAATTTAAAACTTGATTGCGTTAATCTGTATTTGTTAATATTCTTCTAAATTTTAATGTACGAATAAAACATTTAGTTTCAGACAATTATAAAAACAATCAATATCGATTTTCTTTAAATATTACCTTGTCTAATGGGTACCCTAAAAATTTGATTAAAAAAAAAAATCCATGTCTCTTGTTTCACTAAGGTCTAGATATATAAATTTCTTTCTTATAAATGAGGTGTGAAATAGTTCAGCATTACAATGCCCTTTATTTATAATAATATTTACAATCGAGGAGTAGGGTCGTCCTTCATTATTAAAAATAAATAAATAAAATCAAAATTAAATAAAAAAATTGTTTAACCCTTTCAGGGGCGGTGGTATATATTTTATACCCCCTAATTTCAGTTCTCAACTGCAAAAATTCATCCCAGAAATTTTATATAAAATTTTACTTTTTTACCTTATCTGAAAACATTCATTTATTACTTTTCCTCTAATCTTGATCTCAGACTCTGGTGGCATTTGATTTTAAATAAACTTAAATTCATTGCCCCTGAAAGGGTTAAAAGTCCTAGTACAGACTGCAGCACTACATATATATATATATATATATATGTGTGTATATATATATATATATAATAGTAGTTTAATCATCATAGTATCGATGGCAGCACTAATATTTCATTAATTAGAATTGGTCCACAGTTCCTAAAATTTTATTATGTCTAAAAGTTTAATTTTCTTGAATTTGGGATTTCAGGAAAAAAAAAAAAAAACCTTAAATAATTATTGCATATCTTGGACTGAGATTTTTTACATATATTTTCCAAGATATTTTCTTATCAAATGCTGTATACTTTCGTATTAACTCCACGTTCACAGGGGCTTTATTGTTTTATTGTGGTGTGTTTACTTTATTAACCGCTTCTTCCAATCTTTGTTTGAACTTTTTATTTTTTGTTTTGTGTGTAGTAAACGTTTTGGGCTTGGAGCAAAAAAAAAAAACTTATGCTCTCTTTGCTAAAGAAAAACATTTACTTTGCATGATTTTTATTCTACCAAGCCCTTGATAAATTTGGAATACAAACATGCTCTTATATATTTCCATTTGTCATGTTTTATTTCAATTTTGGTTTGAGTTTTGCAGCTTTTGGGTATGATCATATTAATTATTTGAACTAATAATATCTTAAAATTAAAATTGAACAGTTTTGATATTTAATATTTATTATATATATATATATATATATATATATATATATACAGGCTGTCCCATAAGTCTGTAGACATTTTAAAAGTTTATAACTATTGAATGAATTGATAGACTTGAACGCAGTTTGCGAAAAAAATCATTCTCGTGAAGGAAGATTTTTTTTTTGGTAAAGAAAATAATATAGTTAAATTTTTTGTCGACGATAGTTAGACAAATAGCCAAATTTTTCGCACGGATGTGAAAGAAAAATATGCAAATGAAATTCCTTTAAATTGCACAATTTTGCGTTTAGAACAGTTTATTTCTTATTTTGCCTCCTACTTGTGCATACTTGAAGTTTTAATTGTGATGTTGACTTGGTAGATAAAGCGTTATTGGTGAAGATGTTTTCCCTCAGGTAAGAACCGCCGACTGAAGCAGCAGTTAGCAGTGTTATAACTCGTTTGCAAACTGTAATTTGTGGTGATGACGGATACATAGAAGAGGATTTATATGCCTGTAAACATTCGCATGCGAATAAGTGCAGCTTTTCATGAAAATGTGTGACCTGGTCACGAACTGCGCCCTCAATCGAAATTATTTTTTCTTTACTATATATATATATATATATATATATATATATATATATATATTAGGGATGAAACGGATAGTGATTTTGCCGGATACCGGATATCGGATATCCGGAGCTCTTGTGCCTTCCGGATACGGATATCCGGACCGGATATCCGTCGGATATCCGGCATTAGTTTTGTTTTTTGTATATTTCTTTTTTTTTTTTTTTTTTTTTTTTTTTTAACAAAATATAAACAGATTTCATATACTGTTCTTTTAGAAACATTTTAAATATAATTTACTTAAACATATTTAATATTTTATTTATTTGTGCAATATCACCATGAAGATTAAAACTTTAAGCCTAACATACCCATTCCTATACTTGCAGCTTGTCATGAAAAGTATTGTCACAAAAAGATAGGTTTTGTTCAGAATTACAAAACAAACTTATTATTTACATATTTTTTATTTTTACATTACTAGTATTAAAAAAGTGAAATAAAATATTTTACTAAAATAATCTTAGTTGAAGGGTTATTTTCATAGGAAAACTAATATGTTGTGGCAATCACAAAACTTTCTGTTATATTATTCTATATAACAGTGCCACTTACTGTTTACGTTGTACAAAAGTTTAACCATAGCTTCTCACAAATATTTTGCATATGGAGTTCAGTGCAATTTTAATAAACAGATGCTGAGATATAGGCTTGTAAAAAATCATAATAGCAGCTCCACTGGCATAATATCAGGATCCAGGCTGATATATACCTAAATAAGGTCGACATTCGTTTTCATAATGGTTGTCTTACATATCAAGTTTTATGCACTTATGTCACAGAAGTTGAGACTTAGCCCATTTATGAGAAAAATTGCAGCGCAGTATTACCACCTGTTAACCGATATACACCCAAAATAAATCACAATAGTGTTTCATAATGGCTGTCTCACTCACATACCAAGTTTTGTGCAATTATACACAATAGAATCTGAGGTATAGCCTTCTCGTTTTTGAAAGAAATTTCCGTATAGCAGCATTACCTATTGGGCAACATGCACCCAGATTGAACCAGCATAATTTCTCATAATGCCCTTCTAACATAAAGTTTCATGTAATTATATGCAATAGAACCTAAGATATGGCCTTTCCTGAAATTGCAAAAAGTGCTGTATAACAGCACCACCTGCTGAATGATTGGCACCAAAATTTGATAGGCACATTATATGCCAAGGTGCATGTACATATATATTTCTATGAAATTCTGTGCAGTAGTTCCTAAAATATAGCCTTTCTTTAAGTAGTATAAATCGCAGTACGGTAGCATCACCTGTTGAGCCATATGCACCAAACGTTCATAGGCACTGATTTATGTCAGGCTTCAACTACATATAAATTCATATGTAATTATATGCAGTAATTTCAGAGGTACAGTTAGACAGAATTTTTGTCACATATACACAAACAGATATATTTTTTAATTGATCAAACCAGGTTCGGGACTTCTTAAAATGTGTAAATCCATAGAAAACCAGAAGTTAAAAATTTTTATGAATTCAATACTTTCTTTTGAGACATTTATAAGAAAACATAAAAGAAAGAAGAAAAAAAAAAAAAAAAAAAAAAAAAAAAACTAAAAGCTTTAAATTAGTGTGTTATGGCCATCACAAAACTTTCTTCTGTATCACTATATATAACAATGCTACATGCTGTTTAAAGTGCACAGAAGAAACTTAATCATAGCTTCTCACAATAAAGATTTTAGATATAGAGTTTAGTGCGATTTTAATCAAAAGATTTTGAGATATAGTCCTGTGGAGAATCATAGATGGTGAGGAACAGCTGCGCCACCTGTTGGTCAATATACAGCAAAAATAAGCCAGCCTTCGCACTCATATTATTTATCTTGCATATCAAGTTAAGTGCAGTTAAATATTATAAATGTTGAAATTTAGCCTTCCTATTCACAGAGTAAGTTGCAGGATAGTATAGTCACCTATTGACCGGTATGCACCAAATTTTGTGCAATTATACACAAATGAATCTGAGATATAACTTCCCTAATCACGGGAAAACAGCAGCATAGCAGCACCACCTATTGGCCGATAGGCACAGAAATTAAATAAACGTGTTTCATAATAGCCCTGTGACATAGTTTTTTTAATAAATTATACACAGTAGAAGCTGAGATACAGTCTTCCTTTAAATAGGAGAAATCGCAGTATAGCAGCACCACCTGTTGAGTGATTTATACCAAAAGTTCATGGACACTTTTTTTTTTTTTTGTTGTTAAAGTGTAACTATGTATAAATTTATATGAAATTCTGTGCATTAACTCTTTAGCTAGAGCTGCTACACAAAATTTTTGTCACACAGACATTTTCTAAAAATGGTCAAATTGTGTTCTGGTTCCCCCAAAATGCATAAATCCACTGAAAACTGGAAGTTGAAAATTTTTATGAATCTAATACTTCCTTCTATTTAACATAGAAGAAAATAATAATTAAAAATGAATTTATGTTTTTTTCTTTGTATAAATTTTACTTATTTTATATTTTTATATTCTGTACAGATAAGAAGGAAAAGTTTAGATTATTTATTAAAATTCTTTAATTAAAAGTTAAGTTTTTGTAATGTACACAATCAAAAACTTTAAATAATTGAACATTTAAAAAAATATTTTTTTCTTCTCCTTTAACAATAATTTCTGAAAAGTCTGTACTTTGACTTTCTGAAAAGTCAAAGTACAGACTTTCTGAAAATTTAAATATGTACTTTTATTTGAAGTAATTTTAATTTTGGAGAATATATCTATGCAATGTAATGGGAATTCTTAATTCAGGTGCTTTAGCAAGATATTCTATTAAAAGCGTAAATATATATATATATATATATATATATATATATATATATATATATATATATATATATTAATACAAATCGAATAGCTAGATGGCGCAGGCACTGTAGATGCTCTGCTAGTATACCTAAATATACGGTCACAAAAACAAGAACTTTCTTATGTATGAAAAAGTGGATTGTAAATAAACAAGCAGGTTCTAGTCAATAAATGCACATTATTTAACTCATTTTCGAAACAACCTAACAACTTTCCAATACTAACAATATTACTAAACAATATAACAACATGTTAAACAAAAGTCATAAAAACAGAGTTATATGCACTGCACAGATTGAATATCATTTGTTTAGGAACAGCTCTTTTTATTGTTATGGGGAAGATTAGGGGGAATGATATAGATCACTCTGGAAAAACCTAGCTAACTCTGTATAAAATTAAAATAGGGCTTCTATATTTCTTAGACCTGAAGCTACTTTTGTTTAAATTTGTTTGCTAAAGAGGCTAATTTCAAATTTCACAAAAGCTTACTTTTTTTTTTTCTCTTAAAAAAAAAAAAAAAAAACTTTTATGCTACAACGGATTTAAAAAAATAAAATAACTGTCGCAAAATTTTCATTTGATGGGAGTTTCAGCGTGAATTTTCTGCTTCGGATATCCGGCTTGAAATTGTCGGATATCCGTATCCGGAGTGCTGATATCCGGTACCCCGTCGGATATTTAAAACTCAGCCGGATAGGCCGGATACCGGATAGTTACCGGATATCCGTTTCATACCTAATATATATATATATATACATATATATATTTATATAAATCCCCTTTCACGTGAATTATTTTTTCGCAAACCGAGTTCAATTCTATCGATTCATTCAATAGTTATGAATTTTTAAAATGTCTACCGACTTATGGGACACCCTGTATATATATAAGTGTTACCATAAACATTTTTTTTATTTCCCTCCCCCCCCCCTTTTTTTCATTATACCGTTTAAAATAGACATTTTCATTTATCATTTAGCAACTTAATTTTTCTTTCTCTAAATTCAAGAGGGTTTTTTCTCCTAAAACCTTCCTTGTTTTTCTTTTTACCAAACGTATCGAGCTAATTGTATAAAAACTGTACGCAGTTATTCTGAAAATTCAAAATATTATCGTCCATTGTTTAAACTAAATTTAATTTCTTTTCAAAGGAAAAAAAAAAAAAAAAAAAGGTTTTTTTATTTATATATGTTTTTAGTTAACGCACATTATATTTCTATTAACTGATTTAACTGATTTACTAAATAAAAATTTGGCTAAGGTTCTTATAATTTTACTTTTTGTTCTTATACTTGAAAGGAGCTGAAATTTTGTTCATTCTGTCGATGATAAATTTTTGTATTTTCACGATATTTGGCTGAGTTTTTTAATCAAGTTGCTCTAGCTCAATAGATTTTTCTAATAAATTATATAAAAGAAATTTTATAAACGTTTGTGCAGGAGTAGTTAAAAAATAATTGGTAATGCTGATATTTCATCAGATATTTAAGGCTTTTATTGGTTGCAGTATGTTGTGTCTAATGTATTAAATGGCAGAATTTAAATACCCTGCAGGTTATAATAAAAATAATAATAGCAATAATAACAATCACAATAATAACAATAACAATAATAATAAAGGAAATAAGATATAAATAAATAAAACCTTTATATCTTCCTGGATATAGGTGTTATTCAGATACAAACGAAAACAGAGGAATAAAAGAAACCTCAGAATCACATGATACAGCTACAATGCATTTAAATCATATTTATTGCAGGATATTTAATTTGTTAAAAGGCCCCTTTTTGCCTTCGGGACAGAATTGTTGCTGAATTATATGTGTAATAATAACAGGTCCTCCACACCCTTCAAGTTCCAAGGTAATGTATCTAACATTTTTTTTTTTTTTTTGAATATCTACAAAATGGCAAAATTCGAAAGTGTCTAACTACTTTTGCCAGTAAAATGTAATTTCTACTTACCCTCATTGATTAATGTTACATTTTATTTATTTATTTTATGTAAAGAAAAACAAAATTAAAATAATAATAATAGTAATAATAATTTGCATCAAAAAAATTTTCAACTAATAAAATTTCTATTATCTTTCTTTGTGACCACAGCGATGCCACTTAAGAATTTATTTTCCCAAATCCGGCAGCTATTAAAATTCTTCTTATCTGCAACACAAAATATATGACTTACTCCTGTAGTAAATTATATCATTATTTTTTTTTTTTAAATCTATCTAGATGGCTCGCACTAACTTAATAATGATATGTTTCTACTCGTAAAATACAGAAAAATATTTCCCTTTAGAAAACAAAAGTTACGATGACAAAGTTAACTTTAGTTATTTATTTGTTTATCTGTAATCGGTAATCTATCTCCAATTCCGTCTTATCGTAGGAAAGGTTCCTCTGGACAAACAAAAGTAACGAGAAACTAACGTTTTACAACACTTCCCCAGAAAGGCGGAGAGATAAGCAATCTACATTGCTTCAGGCGAACTAATCCACTTTGAAGAGGGATGGTCCAAAATTTTTATGGAACTTGCTTTGCTATAACTGGTGAATTTGATACAAAGTATAGAATGAATGTCAGTCGCCAAAGATTTCCTCCCGATATTTGCCTTTCTGTTATTCATTTTTTTTCCCTCATTTACTTTTTCCATATCTTCCCCTTCCCCCCCTTTGACGAAAGGTATCTTTTATTTTATTTTATTTATTTATTTATTTTTTTATTTATAATACATTGTTGTTGCATGATTGATGACTTCTTTTTTTACATCTACCATATCATTTATTTTGACTGACTGTGTGTGTGTACTGAATTTTGTATGATTAAACTTCATTTACAAGCTTACTTTATATTCCACTAAAATATTTCCATTAGTATTATTAAATGGAAATAACCAGTCTTTTGCCCTTGCAACGATGATTAAAAAATTCCAAAACTTATTACTAACATTTAGTAAGTAGATTGCCAAATGATTTTAAATTTTGTATATTTTTATTTTTCATTTCAAATATTTTAAACTCGGTCAAATAGTACCACTTCAGTTTTTGTTACATATCGTCATACTTTTGTAAAAACTTAACCCAGGGCCAGGATATTACAAAATTCAATCATGTTTTTTATTGAGAGCAAGTTTTCAGGTGAAAATGATGGAAAAGTTCCATTGAATGACGCAGAAGTCTCTACGAAATTTTCAAATCAACGAATTATTTTTCATGTAGATAGTCGCTATTACGTTATTTTTTAGATGCATTTTATTGTTCAGGATACACATTTTTTTTTCTTTCTTTCTTTATTAATTATTTTTTATAACATTTCATTTTAACCATTTTGGCGAGAATAGTCATCATTAAAAAAAAAAAAAAAAAAAAAAAAAAAAAATTGTAGTTGCAGTTATAGTTGTTGTTCTTCTTTGTTACTTTCTCTTATTCATATATATGGTAGAGAAAGTATTCTTTTGGGGTTAAATTTTCAAAAGTGATTCTTTGTTATATTTACACGTTTTGAGGTCCCCTGAATAATAATAAAAAAAAATGTTTTTAGCGGTTGGTCTGTGTGTCTGCCTTTTAACAGTATATCCCAAAAACAATTAACAGCAGAAAATTCGAACTTGGTATTCTAAATGTGTATGATATAGGGATGCTACACTAGACTTTTCATTGAGATCAAGCAAATGATTCGTGTACAGGTTCATTCAAGAGGATTCAAGTACATTACTTCTATGGGGGAAATTTCTGGTAAGTGTAGTGTAACATCTATAGGCTGACTTAAACAAAACGGAATGAAGAAAATTTATTATATTAATAAAAGCACGTTTTCTGTAGTTTGTTGAATGAAAATCATTCTTCATTCATTTATCATTCTTCTTTACTTATATTATTAATCATTCTTTCCAAAATATTTGGATATATTGCGGCTAAAGTTGGAAATTGCTGGAATTGTAATTCATTTTGTGTTAGATTTTTTCAAGTAAGACTAAATATAAGCACACAATATTGTTTATTGTGCATATTGATTATAGACAACTGCATGTTGTCTGTAATCAATATTAACTCAAAATTAAGATAAATATTGAATGCAATTGACGGAAATGCTTTGTTAAATTTTACTATGGTGACAAACACTGCTCAGGAAGAAAAATTATTTTTTCATACGCATACTGTGAACAAAGTAGTATTTTTTTCTTTTAATTTTTAATTTTTTTTTTTTTTTTTTTTTTTTTTTGTATAATATCACGATTTGAGGTTCCCTGGTTACGAAAGTCCAATTTTTAGCGGACGATCTGTATGTATATCACTAGTGAGATAATGGGGGTTCTGCGGCAGAGGTGCAAGAGGTGTAATGTGCTGATGTGCTAACGCGCACATCGATCGCATCATCCCCAATCACTACTACCATTTCGACAGATATAAGCTTGAAATTAACCTTCTATAGTATTGAACATAGAGCTTTAGATACTGTATTACCTTATTAATATTATCTTATTAAAAGTTTTTGAATAATACAAAAATAATCATGTTTTCTCAAAACCTACATTTAAGGTTAGTTAGAAAAGTTTGTAATATTAAAATTAACTTGTGAAATTACTTTTCATACTTAAAATATGCAATCTTTAGAAAAAATTGTAAAACAATTTTCCCTTTAATACATTCCTGTGTTTTTAATAACATAAATTTATAAAAAAAAAAATTAATTTTTCCTTTTTAATAAATTAATTTTTATAATAATCATGCTTTTCTTAAAACTTGTATTTAGTATTAGTGTTAAAGCTAGTAATGTTTAAATTAAATCATCAAATTACTTTCTATTATATTTTCTTTTAATAAAACAATTTCCATTCTATTTTCTTCTTCACCTTTTTCTTTTATCCTATTAGTAAGATTCACAAACATTCTAAAAAATAACAATTCTGAAATAAAACAGACACAGTTTACAGTTAATTAAAAACTTTATTACAGCAATATTTTACATTATTTTCACATGTACTTTCCCAAATTCTTTAAAAATGCTTGCATTGCATCATAATAATTAGTATACACATATATTTTATCAAATATAACGACATTTACAACATTCATTTTTTACAATATTTACAAGTATTCATCTAGTAAGTTGACATTACAATAATTAGTATATACAATTTAGTCAACAATAACGAAGTTTACAATATAAAATCTTGAACAATTTTTACACTATTTACAAATATTATTATAAGTATCCATGTATAAAGTTAACATTACAATAAATATATACATATAATTACAGCAGTTATAACGAAGTTTACAGTAGAGTTAATTACAATATAGTTTACAATATCTTCGGCAATTTTTACAATATTAAAACTTAAAGTTCTACATCTTCATGAATTTCACAATGTCCATAAGCTAAACTTGTTATTCCATCATCTAAGATGAATCTTTTATCATCAAAGGGACTTAGACTTATTTTATTTTGATGCATTGTATACAGTTTATGAATTTCTTGGGCTATTTTTAATTGTTTTTCTATGCTTGTTTTCTGTTGCAGTAAGCACTGTAAATAGTCTTCATGACTAATTTTATGTCGCACAACCTGAGTGGATACACCTTTCGCTCTCTTTTTTTCACTTTTACTTGATTTGATAGAGTACATTTTAGCCTTCAGTTCTACAAATTCCAATGCTATTTCACCACTCAGTTCATCTTTAAATTTCCCTATAACTTTTTTATTATCATCGGAATAAAGGGGGTGAGTTTTGGGATAGTCAGAAAAGTCAAATTCAGATGAATTATTTTTCATGTCTTTATATATATAATCGGTAGTAATATGGTATGTAAGGGAGTCTGTATCTGTAAATAACAGTACAGCTTGGTTGTTATACATTGGTTTTATATAATTATAATGGAAATTATATATTAGTAGTTTTGATAATTCGAGTATTGTAAACCCAACGTAAATAGGTCGATTCATCAGAATGCTTGTTTTAAGTTTTTCGACAGCAGTTAGATCTTCGTCATAAGTTTTAAACGATTTAAAAGTAGGTGATGCTATCAATTTTAATGCTCTCTTAGAGGTATTACTACAAAGTTCAATATTACGTCTTTTTCGCAAGTTTTCCATACCCAAGTAACACGGAATGGTTGGGAAACGGTTGGCCCTACGATTCCTTCTTCGTTGGCCAACGGTTGTTTTTGGCCGTCGGCCCTCGGTTGAGCCAACCGTTGGGTGACAGTTGGCCCAACTATGGAACGGTTGGTTCCTGGTTGGCAAACTGTTGGGTCATTGTTGGTGAACACATTGTAGGCTAACTGTTATATTTTGCAGTTGAAAAAAGAGCATTATAGGACTGTTGGGCCAACAATACTATTTGCTGTTGGCCCACTGTTATTTTGAGCCCTTTCCCAAACGATAACCATTCCCCAACGAACTAACAATAAATCGCAGTTGGGCCAACAGTCTGTGTTACTTGGGATAGTCTTGCCATATACACTATTGTTTAAAAGTTTAAAAGAGTCTTTTTCGAATGATGATGTAGCTTGTTTACGTTTTTCGATGTTAAATAGTATATACTTTTTCAACCATGGTGCTTGCTGTAACTTTTAATCCCAGTTGCAGATAAAGTTTTAAAATTCTATAATGCACAACATAATTCTTTTTGCTACATAAGTTAGGTATTAACTTGGGTGTACCAACATATTTTCTGTTTTGGAGCATACTTTTAGCATAAGGGGATAGCATTTCTTCGTTCAAGGTTAATCTTTGAGGGGCAAGCGGATAATCGTTATGTAATGTATGAAGATGGTTAGGATAATGCAGATCAATTTCAAATATATACCCTATATCTGTCTCATCATCAAGGGATAAAATCCATTCTTCATTAATATTACGTGTATCAACCCATTCAAAGTTGCCATAAGGTAGGTACTGAGACATAGCCCAACCGTAAAGGTTGTTCGCATCCCAGTACATGATATAACTATTAGGCTCATTCGGGTTATAGTCGTTCATATAGGGGTTATTTGCTCTAGCCAGTCTTTCACTAATCATGCTAATACCGCCTCGTATCCCTTTATCTATAAGCAGCAACATGTTAATATCTGTTAGGAGCTCTAGAGGTGTTTCAGTCATTTTTAGGCATGCTTGCCATGCAAGTCCTGGACTTGTAAAAAGATGCACGCAATCAATTTCGTAGTATTGCTGACATAAAGTTCTAAAATTTTGAAATACATCCGCGAGTAACAAAACATCAGTTTTTACATATAAATTATGGTAATCACCCAATGTCTTCATATTAAACGTATTCCAAATAGTTTTAGCGTGTTGATAATCCTCATCATCGATAATTTCACCAACCAATGAATTATAAAAGGCACATGCGGGAGGTAGTTCGGTTTCTTCAAACTTATTAAAACAGGTAAAGTATTCGTAGGGATAGACTCCTTTCCTCGTTAGTATATTCAGCGGTGTATTAGCAGGGAAATTCTCTTTCAAAATCTTAAACTGGGATGAATCAAGATTTTTTACAAGTTTTTCGAGTGATGTAGGTAGGAATTGAAAGCTGTCTAAAAAGACTAATTGTACAGGGTCCTTAGGTTTCTTTAATCTGAATGTAATATAGTTTTCCAAACTTGTAGCAATAACCTCTATCTGATGATTGTTATACTTGCCTAGTTTCGTCATAATATGATGACCATCATAGTTTTTTAAATTGTGAAAGATAATCGGTATTTTTTTAGATAATTTGAAATTCAAGTTACAGGCGTTATGGGCTGCACCTCTAAATTCTCCCGAAATGTGACAATGATCTCTTCGACGATCCTCAGCTAACTGTTTATGGCATATATGACATACTTCAGCATCTTGAAACTCCTTTTCCTGAGCTTCCGTTAAGACTATAGGCTTGACTTGTGATAAAATCTGGGTGAGTTCTTCCTTTTCAGTCATCATCTTTTCTAAAAAGTGTTCCACAGCGTCTTCTCCTCTATATACTTGAATCGGTTTAACGGGGTGTCCATCTGGCCCGATAATAACATATGTATATCCACAAGGCACATGATATGCAATTTTTCACTATGTGAAATATCAGATGACGGGGAAGCCGAAGTAACAGGAACAAGAAGGCTTTCAAAATCTGCATAAATACAGTAAGCAACAGGATGTTGCAAGTGTGTACCTATAAATTTTAAAATGTTATTTTCCTCAGAAGGCATTTTAACAACTTGCACTTCATGTTCTTGACAGTACTGAATGTGGGTTTTCAATAAATCTTCTCTAGTGAAACGATGCAGACACCTAAAACAGTAATATGCAGCAGTCTTGTGTTTGGTTAAATCACCAAGGAGACGTGAAAAGTTTCGAATCAGGCAATAGTGTTGTCTTTTATTATCAGAAATTAGTAATAAGTTGATTAATAAATTGAATAATAAATTGAGTAATAAATTGAGCATAACTGACATAAAAAAAACTTAAAAAACAAAGCAACATTTAGTAGGTAAGAAAGGCCGGTTCTAGCCCATCAGGGGGGTGCGTTGGCGCGCAGGCAAGTCGTGCGGGTGCCGCACCACTCCCTGAGGGGTGTGGATGAGTTGGTATTGACCTTGAGACATCCTCTAACTTAATCGTAAAAGATGACGAGGGTATTCATTAACGTTGTTAATGAGTTTTTATTAATTAGAGGATTTTTAAGTCAGAGTAGAACCTTGGCCTTTCTTACCTACTAAATGTTGCTTTGTTTTTTGAGTTTTTTGGTGTCAGTTATGCTCAATTAAGGTACTTAAGTATTTTTCAGGTGTTTAAGTGTTGTTTATTAGCTTTAATTAATGATAATTAAGGAAATTAATGAATTTTCAGGGGAATAAGACACTTTTTGATGTTTTATTAGTATTTTTTATGAAAAATGGTGCTATAATATAATTTAAATACGTAAAATGTTTAATGTCATGACTGTTTAAGCTAACAAATGGTTGATTAAAGTAATTAATTTAAAGTAATTAAGTAGATTTTAGGTAATTAAGCGACGTTTTTACAGTTTTATTTATATTTCATTGAAAAATTGTGCTTAAATACAATTCGAGTGTGTCTAATGTTTAATGAAATGGTTGATAATTGTTGATTAAAGTAATTAATTAAGGCAATTAGCTGTTTTTCGTATGTTTAAGTAGCGAATTTACAGTTTTTATGAAAATGAAAGTGTGTTAGAATGCAATACATGTTCGTTAATGAATAAATTGTATTCATTTAATGTTAATTGTTAATTAAAGCATGATTAATTAAGAAAATTAAGTATTTTTAGAGTGATTATGTGTTGTTTTCATGATTAATTAAGGAAAATTCTCTACGTATAGATTGTGTTTATACTCTGAAATTTTAATCTAAGTTCTACATGATTAAAACTTGTAAGTTTTTTGTAATTAAAAAAAATATTTTGTGTATCATTTATAACAAGTGTTTGTGAAAGTTCTCATTTAATACATTTTTTTCTCTCTGTATGAAAAATAGATTGACATAGTATAATAATTAATCAAAATGTGATGTATAATAATCATTTAATCTCACTGTTAGTTTATTTCACAAAACCTGTCACCCCTCTTGGATGCAATGGAATTGCCCATTGAACCTGACACCCCCCGCGAGTAGAAATGGAATGACCCATTTTTTCCCATTAGTAATTAAGAAATTGAATCTAATTGTCATTCGCTCGCATTCATTCGATCTGAACGGACGTATATTTCTACTCTCTGCTGTTTCAGACTTTGTTATATCGTCTTTCATACTTGACTAGACTTGTATTTTGTTCAACCTTGCATTGACCTTGCGTGTTTTTTATTTCGGCATGGAAATTAACAAGAACTCAACTTTATTACCTGTCCATGACAAAGTAAGTTGTTCATTCACTTTAATTCATATGAAAATTATTAATCAGTGTTATATTAAAAATCGCGATAAAATGTTTGTTTAATCATACAAAAGAATTTTTTCCACAATATATATGCATTTTTGAAATCAAAAATATTTTTTTCTTTTATGATTGTTTTAAAATTGGTAATGTATTTTTCTGAACATTTTTATTAAGCTTATGCTTTTAATTTTTATGTTTATACTTTTTCTATGGTTCATTTTTTCACTTTTTTATTCAAGTTTGGTAAACTCCGCTGGTTTAACGAGTGTGTTTGTATGTATTTCACTTTAACTTTCTAAAGATCTTTCAATATGATTTTACATTTTGTTGATGTTTACACATTGTAATGAAGAATTTTTTAGAAATAGTATTTTGTTAAGATGAATAGTTAGCATTTGATTGATTCAAAGAATTGATTTTCTTTAAAAGGATTCTAATAACTTAAAAATTATTTTGCAACAGTGAATTTTTAATATATTTTAAATGAAAACCATTTACTTTTTTAGTTTTTCATCGACTACGGTTTGACAAGAGAATAAATGTCGAAGATTGAAGAATCGTATGCAAAGAATGTGCATGAAGAACCTCAACCATCCTTTGTAAGTTTTTTTTCTTGAACGAAACAATATCTTTTTTTAAACTTGTATTAATTCAAACTTAATTCTTTTACATTTTTAAAGATTTTTTTATTATATTTTAAAGATTTTTTAGAGATTTTTACTCTAACCTAAGTTTTTTATTCCTTTCAGATGTTTAATGACAAGTCTCCTCCAGCGACTGTTGATAATCCCCTGCTCTTAAGCTCTTTGAATGATAAAAATAAGGTGAGTTGAGTATTTTTTCTTAGAAATACAATATATTTTATGTTAGTAGATATTCATGATAGGAAAATTTTTTCACGTTTGTAAAGAAACTTTTTTCAAAATAGAATTAAACAATGCATGAGTAAAAATTTACAACATTATGTTAAGAAAAATTGTTTAAGGTAACAAGTATTTTTATGCAAATGTATTTTTTACATTACATTAGTAAAAATTTGTAAAACTATGTTAGGGAAATTGCTTAAGATAGTAAATATTTTTATGCAAATGTATTTTTTTTACATTACATTAGTGCAAATTTGTTAAACTATGTTAGGAAAATTGCTTAAGATGGTAAATATTTTTATGCAAATGTATTTTTATTTACATTACAATAGTGCAAATTTGTTAGGAAAATTGCTTAAGATGGTAAATATTTTTATGCAAATGTATTTTTTTACAATACCTTAGTAAAACTATGTTAGGAAAATTTCTTAAGATAGTAAATATTTTTATGCAAATGTGTTTTTTACATTGCATTAGTAAAAATAGAATCATGTTTAATAAAACTATGTTAAGAAAACTTTTTATTTTTGTATTTATGAGTATATAAATTTCTAAAACAAACCTTTTTTTTTATTTTTTTCAGAGTTGTCCAATATGTAAGAAGACATTTTCAAGGGCATGGTTACTGAATCGACATTTGATGAGTCATTCAGATGAAAAGTTATTCAAGTGTGATGACTGTGGAAAAGCATTCAGCCTAAGATCAAACTTGATTCGTCATACGTTGATACATAAAAACCAATCTCTATCTGCCGACAAGAATGTTTTGAATGTTTCACAAAGTTTCAGTTGTGTTTCTTGTAATAAGGAATTTTCACGAAAATGGTTGCTGAAACGACATATGTTGCTTCATAAAAGTAAAGATGAAGTATCTTCGATAAAGTGCCAACAGTGTGATCTAGTTTTTTCCCGCCTAGACAATTTTCAAAGACATTTAAAATTTCATCAAAGTTCACGATATCCATGCAGTGACTGTGATAAAGTGTTTAATATGAAATCTGAATTAATATCTCACAAGCGTCAAGAGCATTCCACCCAGGATTTTGCTTCTATGAAACGGGAGAGAACTGAACTTGCTACAATCTCAAAAAGAATTAAAAGACAAGCGGAAGCTTCTAGCGTGTTTAAAACACTGATGTTTCATCCTAATGAAAATAATGAGTGTGACATGGATGTATTTCAAACATACATTCAGCCTCAAGTACATGAAAAACTCCAAAGTGAGTTAAAGGAAAAGCATGCCTTGAAGTGGTATATGGTTATGAAAGTTTCGCTAGAACGTAAAAAACCTGATGAAGACATGGAAGAGACACATACATATTTTAGAAGTTCCTGTATTATCGAACTTATTGAAGAAACTATTGAGCAGCATATTAGCGAAGGATATGCAAAAATTAATAAGTCACTTGAAGAATTCATCCAGCGAGGATCCGGATGGATTTTTAAAAAAAATTCATTATCTGGAACTGAAAATAGCTAAATACCATCCTTTAGCCGCTAGCAGCTATATTAAGCTACCTCAGAAACTTGCTTTGAAAAAAGCTGTGTTAAATATCAAAAACGAAGATAATAAATGTCTCGTTTGGTGCTTAATTGCCTCTAAATTGAATATAGACCGTAGTGAGAATCCTGAACGTGTATCCCATTACACACCCTATGAAAATTCGATTAAACTAGGTAATATAACATGTCCAGTGCCTCTGACAAAGATACCGCAGATTGAAAAGATGAATGATTTGCGGATTAATGTCTTCGGGTATGAAGACGATGAAGTGTGTCCACTGTACATTTCACCAAAAAATGATGCTGATACAATCAACTTATTACTAATTTCTGATGATGAAAGACAACACTATTGCCTGATTCGAAACTTTTCACGTCTCCTTGGTGATTTAACCAAACACAAGACTGCTGCATATTACTGTTTTAGGTGTCTGCATCGTTTCACTAGAGAAGATTTATTGAAAACCCACATTCAGTACTGTCAAGAACATGAAGTGCAAGTTGTTAAAATGCCTTCTGAGGAAAATAACATTTTAAAATTTATAGGTACACACTTGCAACATCCTGTTGCTTACTGTATTTATGCAGATTTTGAAAGCCTTCTTGTTCCTGTTACTTCGGCTTCCCCGTCATCTGATATTTCACATAGTGAAAAAATTGCATATCATGTGCCTTGTGGATATGCATATGTTATTATCGGGCCAGATGGACACTCCGTTGAACCGATTCAAGTATATAGAGGAGAAGACGCTGTGGAACACTTTTTAGAAAAGATGATGACTGAAAAGGAAGAACTCACCCAGATTTTATCACAAGTCAAGCCTATAGTCTTAACGGAAGCTCAGGAAAAGGAGTTTCAAGATGCTGAAGTATGTCATATATGCCATAAACAGTTAGCTGAGGATCGTCGAAGAGATCATTGTCACATTTCGGGAGAATTTAGAGGTGCAGCCCATAACGCCTGTAACTTGAATTTCAAATTATCTAAAAAAATACCGATTATCTTTCACAATTTAAAAAACTATGATGGTCATCATATTATGACGAAACTAGGCAAGTATAACAATCATCAGATAGAGGTTATTGCTACAAGTTTGGAAAACTATATTACATTCAGATTAAAGAAACCTAAGGACCCTGTACAATTAGTCTTTTTAGACAGCTTTCAATTCCTACCTACATCACTCGAAAAACTTGTAAAAAATCTTGATTCATCCCAGTTTAAGATTTTGAAAGAGAATTTCCCTGCTAATACACCGCTGAATATACTAACGAGGAAAGGAGTCTATCCCTACGAATACTTTACCTGTTTTAATAAGTTTGAAGAAACCGAACTACCTCCCGCATGTGCCTTTTATAATTCATTGGCTGGTGAAATTATCGATGATGAGGATTATCAACACGCTAAAACTATTTGGAATACGTTTAATATGAAGACATTGGGTGATACCATAATTTATATGTAAAAACTGATGTTTTGTTACTCGCGGATGTATTTCAAAATTTTAGAACTTTATGTCAGCAATACTACGAAATTGATTGCGTGCATCTTTTTACAAGTCCAGGACTTGCATGGCAAGCATGCCTAAAAATGACTGAAACACCTCTAGAGCTCCTAACAGATATTAACATGTTGCTGCTTATAGAAAAAGGGATACGAGGCGGTATTAGCATGATTAGTGGAAGACTGGCTAGAGCAAATAACCCCTATATGAACGACTATAACCCGAATGAGCCTAATAGTTATATCATGTACTGGGATGCGAACAACCTTTACGGTTGGGCTATGTCTCAGTACCTACCTTATGGCAACTTTGAATGGGTTGATACACGTAATATTAATGAAGAATGGATTTTATCCCTTGATGATGAGACAGATATAGGGTATATATTTGAAATTGATCTGCATTATCCTAACCACCTTCATACATTACATAACGATTATCCGCTTGCCCCTGAAAGATTAACCTTGAACGAAGAAATGCTATCCCCTTATGCTAAAAGTATGCTCCAAAACAGAAAATATGTTGGTACACCCAAGTTAATACCTAACTTATGTAGCAAAAAGAATTATGTTGTGCATTATAGAATTTTAAAACTTTATCTGCAACTGGGATTAAAAGTTACAGCAGTGCATAAAGCCATTCAATTTAAGCAAGCACCATGGTTGAAAAAGTATATACTATTTAACATCGAAAAACGTAAACAAGCTACATCATCATTCGAAAAAGACTCTTTTAAACTTTTAAACAATAGTGTATATGGCAAGACTATGGAAAACTTGCGAAAAAGACGTAATATAGAACTTTGTAGTAATACCTCTAAGAGAGCATTAAAATTGATAGCATCACCTTCTTTTAAATCGTTTAAAACTTATGACGAAGATCTAACACTGTCGAAAGACTTAAAACAAGCATTCTGATGAATCGACCTATTTACGTTGGGTTTACAATACTCGAATTATCAAAACTACTAATGTATAATTTCCATTATAATTATATAAAACCAATGTATAACAACCAAGCTGTACTGTTATTTACAGATACAGACTCCCTTACATACCATATTACTACCGATTATATATATAAAGACATGAAAAATAATTCATCTGAATTTGACTTTTCTGACTATCCCAAAACTCACCCCCTTTATTCCGATGATAATAAAAAAGTTATAGGGAAATTTAAAGATGAACTGAGTGGTGAAATAGCATTGGAATTTGTAGGACTGAAGGCTAAAATGTACTCTATCAAATCAAGTAAAAGTGAAAAAAAGAGAGCGAAAGGTGTATCCACTCAGGTTGTGCGACATAAAATTGGTCATGAAGACTATTTACAGTGCTTACTGCAACAGAAAACAAGCATAGAAAAACAATTAAAAATAGCCCAAGAAAATCATAAACTGTATACAATGCATCAAAATAAAATAAGTCTAAGTCCCTTTGATGATAAAAGATTAATCTTAGATGAAGGAATAACAAGTTTAGCTTATGGACATTGTGAAATTGATGAAGATGTAGAACTTTAAGTTTTAATATTGTAAAAATTGCCGAAGATATTGTAAACTATATTGTAATTAACTCTACTGTAAACTTCGTTATAACTGCTGTAATTATATGTATATATTTATTGTAATGTTAACTTTATACATGGATACTTATAATAATATTTGTAAATAGTGTAAAAATTGTTCAAGATTTTATATTGTAAACTTCGTTATTGTTGACTAAATTGTATATACTAATTATTGTAATGTCAACTTACTAGATGAATACTTGTAAATATTGTAAAAAATGAATGTTGTAAACTTCGTTATATTTGATAAAATATATGTGTATACTAATTATTATGATGCAATGCAAGCATTTTTAAAGAATTTGGGAAACAACATGTGAAAATAATGTAAAATATTGCTGTAATAAAGTTTTTAATTAACTGTAAACTGTGTCTGTTTTATTTCAGAATTGTTATTTTTTAGAATGTTTGTGAATCTTACTAATAGGATAAAAGAAAAAGGTGAAGAAGAAAATAGAATGGAAATTGTTTTATTAAAAGAAAATATAATAGAAAGTAATTTGATGATTTAATTTAAACATTACTAGCTTTAACACTAATACTAAATACGAGTTTTAAGAAAAGCATGATTATTATAAAAATTAATTTATTAAAAAGAAAAAATTAAATTTTTTTTATAAATTTATGTTATTAAAAACACAGGAATGTATTAAAGGGAAAATTGTTTTACAATTTTTTCTAAAGATTGCATATTTTAAGTATGAAAAGTAATTTCACAACTTAATTTTAATATTACAAACTTTTCTAACTAACCTTAAATGTAGGTTTTGAGAAAACATGATTAATTTTGTATTATTCAAAAACTTTTAATAAGATAATACAGTATCTAAAGCTCTATGTTCAATACTATAGAAGGTTAATTTCAAGCTTATATCTGTCGAAATGGTAGTAGTGATTGGGGATGATGCGATCGATGTGCGCGTTAGCACATCAGCACATCACACTTCTTGCACCTCTGCCGCAGAACCCCCATTATCTCACTACTTATATCTATTAGCGGTATAATTTAAAAACAAATAAATGCAGGTTGGTTGAGTTTTACGTCGCACTAGTGCTGCGCAATAGGCAATTGGTGACGGTCTGGGACTCACCCCTAGAGTAGAGTGACCATATTTTTTTCCTTGAATTTGTGGGCAAAGATGGCGGTGTCCTCGAATTTCGAGGACAAAAAAATAAAATAATAATTAAATCACCTTAAATTGTAAAATTTTAGTAATTTTTATGTATAAAGCACCTTATTTCAGCTTATTTATTATACATATAATAAATTACTATATAATAAAACATTAATAAATTTATAACCGGCGTCCCCAAATGTGTTGTAATTTTTTGGGGACGAAGGTAGTTTGTCCTCGAAATTCGTGCCTGTCCTCGAGATTCGAGGACATATGGTCAGCCTACCCTAGAGGTGGTCCATAGACATGCCATCACAATTTTAATCCTTTAGAATTCCGAGCTATGCGCATAAGGCACGCCAGTAAACTGAAAAGGCGAAATGATCGAGGATTTCTAGTCTACACATTTCTAGATGGTGAAACAATATTCTGAATATTCTGAATCTTTTGTATTGCGAGAAATTATCACTTGATTTTCTAAAATTGGGTAATAAACCAAGATCATAGTTGCTGAAACCCGCCTCTTGTATTCGCATTCATTTGCAGAGATTTTTAAATAACTTTGCCCTCGAGAATATAGGCAAACGCTCTAGAATTCTAATAGAGGTTTCTAGAATTCGCTTTCAAAGGGGACTAGAATTTATAAGGATGACATGGAACTATTTTTTCTAGAGCCACAATTTAGATTCTAGATGTCAGTTACAGAATTTTTTCTCAGTGTGAGTTTTTCTTACAGTCAGAAATTTTGAGGCCTCCTAATTCCAAAATTCAAGTTTTTAGTGGTTGGTTTATGCATGTGTTTGCGTGTGGGTTTGTGTAGCACGAAGTCCAAACTCACTATTCTAAATCTTTATCATATAGAAATGCTGCACTAAACTTTTCATTGAGGTCAAGCAAATGGTTCGTGTACAGAGCCATCCAAGAAAGTTCAACTACATTACGTCTATGGGCAAAATTTTTGTTCGGTACAGTTTAACATCTATAGATTGTACGAAACCAAATGAAATGAACATAGATCTTTTATATGCATAAGAGCACGTTTCGTGCAGAATATGGCATGAAAATACCATTCATTTACAGTGCTACTTAAAAGGACTAAAGTATAGTGGGGCTATGCTTGGAAATTGCAAAAAATGCATTTCAGGTTGTGCTATGTGTTATTAATCCAAGACGTTATTTGAGTACATAATGTCGTGTGTATATAGATGGCACACAAGTCTGCCAATAATTAAAGCAAAAGCATTCTTTCGTATTGATTGTATCTGGTGGACGTGATTTACAATATTTTACTACGTCTAGAAAAACAGCTCAGGAATGAAAATTAATTTCTCATACCCATACAGTAAGTAAAGTATTTTTATTTTAAGTTAAATTTTCAGTTTCTGTTTTTTGTATAATTAAGCTTTTTGAGTTTCCCTGAATACTAATGTCAAGTTTTATAACTGTTGATATTTGTGTATAACTGTTATCGGCGTAACTTAAAATAACTTAACAGTCTTGAATTCTATATAAATGTATTTACTATATTTAAACGGGGGGTTAAGGGGTGATAGCCTCCTCTCACACAGAATTTTGTTGGTAAACAGTTCTTGTTATTTTACTCTTTAATCTGCAACCTCTCTTGATAATATTAAAATTCTGGGTAAGAGAAAGTCATGTGAGTGCCAGACCAGATAACTTATTAATACTCCATGTTGCAGTTTAAGAAGGAGGATTAATGATGTGTGGAAATTCCAAAGTGTTTGACTATAATTTTGAGAGAGTAGATATTTGCTCCTCGAAATTCAAATGCATTTAATATTAGTTATGCAGTGCAATATCGAATATAATAATACAAGCTGTCTTCCAAGAAACACATAAACGTTATTTATATTTATCTACCAAAGAAAAAAAAATGTGAGCTTTTTTTTAAGGCGGGGGGTGGAGGGCGTTCAATCCCAAATCTCGCTTCTCGACCTAACCATTCAGAGTTTTCCGTGATTTCTTCTGAAAATTGCATAAATACGGTCTAGGACCACTTAGAAGGAACCCCCCCCCCCCCACGGGTAGTACACCATCCACGCCTAGGACTTTTCTGCAATTGACCTAAACCCTAACACTACTTAAAAAGAAAAGAAAAAAGAATAAATAAATAAATAAATAAGTTTTTATAAAAAATAGCAAATTGTTTACCGATTTGGACAAAAATAAAACAAATGGCGAAAAATAGTGATTATGCGTTCGCAGTCAAAATTCGATGAATTGAGTTGGTAATCAGAGATTTTAAAGAAAAATAATATTTAATTGAATGCAAGACCAGACTAAAGTTGACATTTTATAATTTGCAAGCTAGCGTTTTTCCAAATGAAAAGTAGAGATTTTATTGAAAAATAATATTTTAATTATATTGAAGGTCGTGGTCTTTTGTAAAGTTAGCTTAGAAATTGTTGCTAATCGTCTTAAGAAAGGGGGGGGGAGAAAGAAAAAGAAAGAAAGAAAAATGGATACAATAACTATGTCCTTTAAATAGAACAGCTATCCGTTTATTTTTTACAGAAAGCGTGAAGGGAAAGTTATTAAATATTTATAGTTTTACATATGAAATTAAATCTAATTTTTCTTTATCTTTCCGATAAAAGTCCACCATAATCACTGTGTAGCTTAAAATTTTACAAGTAAAAAGCTAAAAATATTACATGTCAGCGAAATAATAAAGTGTGCCTCTCAAAAATAAGTTAAAAATCTAAAAGAAATTACATAAAAAAAAAAAAAAAAAAAAAAAAAAGGATTCGTTTATGTCGTTCTTTAATGCAGAATTGTGACAACTTTTATAATTTAATCCGGAGCATTGTTAGTCCCGCCTTTATTTCACAACATTTTATTTGAAGAGTAATTTTCTCCAATATATTAGTAACTACGATAAAATAAGAGGGGGAAAATTACGCTTTAAAATGTCAAATGAAAATAAGGCTGGTACTGACAAGGCTCCAGAATAAATTTTATTATTATTATTATTATTATTTTCTAATGGCGTGGCGCATATGCCACAAGCATTGGCTGAGAGGTAGCCGAAATGATGACCATTTGTGAAGGAGCACCTAATGGGTGGTCATCGCTACCCCTAACAGGGACAGCACATCTATGTCTTATCCGGGATTCGAACCCAGGCCCAACCGTGTAGTCAGGGACGCTAACCACCACACCGTTTGGGCGACCAGAGTAAATTATAAAAGTTGGCAACTCTGTTAAGGGCAAACTGGATTATGATCAAGTTAATGAAAATTCTAACAATTCAAAACCTTCAATAACAAATTTATTTGCATTCCTCTATGCGAATGTTTATATGCACATTTTTTTTTATTGCGGTACTAAAAATTAATCCTTGTTCGATTTATAAATTTAATATTACAACTTTTTATAAACGCAATGTTATTGTATATTGATTAGTGGTTTTTTTTTTTTTTAATTCCTTTAAATATTAGTGACTAGAGAAGGAAGTCTACCGAAATACGGAATCTTAAACTGGCAAATTTAATCATTAATTTTTTAAATAATTTTTATTGTGTTTATATTATAAATTTAATTACGTTTCTTTTTCTTTTTTTTTTTCTCATTATTTCTAAAATAAACCGCTCGTACAATACCAGGCCTCGAAAACTAAACGACTAATGGTTGGAAATTTTCAAAAACTACTACTTACAGTGTTTTCAAAAAAATATCCTGTAATTTGTTACCCACAAATCGTTATTTAGTACTCTCTCGGTCTGTTTTTTTTTTTTTTTTTTAGGTAGCTTCTTAATAAATATATCGATAACGTACCCATCTGCAAAAACATACAATTTTTTATGGTGATGTTTAGCTTTCAAAAACCCCGTCTTCAAGCCCTGCTTAAAAATAACAACCATTTAGGTGTTAAAAATAACAAACTGTTAGGCTGTTTAGGTGTTAAAAATACCAAATAACAGTGTTAGCTTAAAAATAACAAGCCAATTAGGTGTTATATAACAAACCAATTTCCAAACAACAGCATTTTTTTTATTATTTTATTATTATTATTTTAACGCGTCATGTTAGAATTTTATTTAAAGGAAAAGAGTTTGCCGACTCTAAGAATGTACATAGTTATTACGTAAATATAAAATAAATTTAATGAGGTTTTGTAAGAGACTTAGTTAAACAAATATGCATTTGATCTGATAGATCTTTCAGAAAGATACCGCTATTTTAAGAAAATGTGTTTCAAGATTCATTATTTATACAAATATACTTTTTATGTTATTTATACATATATACTTGTTAATTATTTTTGTTAAAGCATTTCTTTTTATTGACTACCAAGTGCTTAATACTGACTATAAGAAAATCCATTTTTTGACCTTCATGAGTCAATATTATTATCATCATTATCACCAACTAAATTTGCTACTGAAAATGGAATTCTTTAAGATTTTATAATTATTCTCTGCTTAGTGTTTTAGTCATTAAATAAATTTTTGCTAATTTAAAATAAATGAAGATTTAGAAGTTGAGTATAACATAACATTCTTCAAAAAATATATTAACTTAAAGAGGAGTAGTCTCTCATTTTTAACATTAACAGCTAGAAATGGTGCTTAAAAATTTTGTTTTGTAACAATTTTAGCAGAAAAAGACCTAGAATACCATAAACTTAGTTTTCGGAGGAGAAGACTGATATATATACATATTTTCTTTCAAATTTTAACATATGTATTATGCATAAAAAAGTATTATAAAAGGGAACTTCTCATTAATTTTGCCTCAAACATGCCTCCAAATACTTTACGTAACAAGATTAAAAATAATAATAAAGAACAAAAATAAAGGAATAATAAAGGAATAAATGAATGCAAGTGTTTTTTTTTTTTTTTTTTTTTTTTTTTTTTGTCTATGAATAAGAAGAGAAAAAATTCCATTTCCTTTGCTGTTCCTAAATGACATTTTTAAATGATTATGTATTTTCCAAGATGGGATCTATAAAGATTTAATTAGGTTAAGGCTTGATTTTCTCTAAATGAATGTTTTGATTTTCCTGAACTGATAAGAAAGAAACGTAGGATTGTTTTACGTAGGCATGTTTAAAATCCTGAGTTGGTTTCGACTTGACAAAATTCTCTCTTATTAACATATTCGAATTACAAATGAATGGTGAGACCTTTTCATCATTTAAATTTTAGTACTTAACAAATGGTATTTTTGAGTGTCTCGGCTATAAGAAATCGATATGTTTTGTTTAATTTGCCAGTTTCAATCAATCGATTTGTACTAATCGGAAACGTTTAGGTAGAAGTTGCATTGAGATTTCCTCTATTGTTCGTTTGATAACTTTAAGGTAATTGTAACTTCTAATCTTATAAATACTCACATAAAAAAAAAAAAAAAAAAAAAAAAAAAAAAAAAAATACTTTATCATATAGGTAGAAAAAAATACCTTTATAAAATATGTGTCTGTCTTTGATTATAAAAAAGTTAAATTTTTTTACAAGTTCTCTTTATCAAACATTCTAAGATGAAATAACCGTAAATAATTATACAATTATTATTATTCGATATATATATATATATATATATATTAGCAGTGTTATGCACTTTTCATGTCTGCTTTGATAATCTGCCACTTCATTTTTTATCCACGTTTTATTTATTCCTTCAGCTTATATTTTGCGGAATGGCAGCGATGATCCCCCCCCCCCCATAATGAAGAAGCTTTACATTTCGTAATCATTTAGATACAAATGTATAGAGGTAAAAGAACTGCTCTTTTATTTTATTTTATTTTTAAATATATATAGATGCAATTTTCATATACATGTAATTATTTGTGATTGACTATTATCTATATTTCTCTAGCAACTGGATTCTACATGTGAATATCTTAGAAATTTTTTCCGACGTATAGACAAAATTCTAATGCTTTACTCATTATTTTGTCCGATTGGGGATTGTTTTTGATTGCTTTATGCATGACGATTGTACCTTATTAAGGAGCCTGAAAGAAAGCGGCTTTTAAATTGTTTTACTGTCTCATTATTATTATTATTATTGTTATTATTATTATTATTTTGTTATTTATTTATTTATATTTCTTTATTGCAGGATTTAGTATGAAAATAATTTATTTAAAAATTTTCATTCTTAAATTCTTTACAGTTTTTTGCCTAATTAATTTTATTTTTATTATGTATTTATTTTTCACATTTAGTACGCAGGCAAGTTAGCTGAAATACTTAGCATTTTTATATATTTATAGATACATACACATATATATGCAGGTGAGTAATGAAGTGAGTAAATGAAATGCCTTCCAGAATATTTATGATTTAAAAAACTCACATAAAGTAACTTCTTGCACGTGTAAATTGGTTAAAACATGAATTCTCAACATTTTAAAAGAGGAGATTTTTTTTTTTCATTTGTCAAATAAACATAAAAGTGAGCAGCTTTTTCAGAAAAAGATAATATGTTTATGGGGTATAAACCGGCAGATTGGCGCCTGCATCCCGTCACATTGCTTTCTCTAAGAAGAAATACGCGAAGGGAGAGAGAGCATCCCGTAATTCTCACAAGGAAAACCTGATACCTAAGAGAAAGCTTTCACTAAATTTGGCTATTTATCGCGTTTTTCTCCCTCCGCATTGACTGACTTCTTGGCAATTTTAACATTTTCACAATGTTAAAAATTATGTTAAAAAAAAGAAAAAACCTTCAGTTAAAAAACAACATAACAGTAAAAATAAAATGAATAAATGAAAGAAATCACAAATGAATTTAAATCGCACGAAAATTTTTATTAAAAATTTACCCTAATGATTAAATTTAATATACTTACTTTAAATACTTACGACAATATTTGTTAGAGAGTTTTTTTTTTTTTTTTTTTTTTGTAAACACAAATGAATTTTTTGAATATTTGAATGTGTTAGGCAAAATTTTACGTTGTATTAAACAAAATATTAGGTATAATTTTTATTTCTTTAATAAGATTTGAAAAACTAGATAATTCAAAAAAGCTCAATTCACAAATGTGAACAATAATTTCTGTTTAACACTAGAATTACCGTATTTCTTGTACACCTAGAACTACCGGGGTGGGTCATATTTGACCCGTGAACTTCAGTGATATTATTTTTAATTTGTATAGGGAAAAAGTATTAGTTGAAATTCAACTAAGTTAATTTTAAGATACATTATACTGAATTATTTAGGAAAAGAAAAAAAAAAGTGAAAGCTTAATTATCAAATACATTTGAGAAACGAGCAAAAAATCACGTCTTGGGTCATAGATAACCCACATCGGCAATTCTAGTGTTAATAATATTGATAATAAATAATAAATGCTTGAAGCAATTTTTCAAGCTATATAGTTTAATAATAATACGTAATAATAATAATAATAAATGCTTGAAGCAATTTTTTAAGCTATATAGTTTAATAATAATAATAATAAAGTCTTTAAAAATATATAACTATCAACGATTATAAAAACTGAATAAAACGTTACAATTTTTACCCTGATAATTTCTAAGAAATAGAGTGTGTTTTAGAATTTTAAAACGATTTTGATAAATAATAATAATAATAATAATAAAATCATTATTTTTTAATGGAAATTATGGAAGCAGGATATTGTTATTAATAGTATATATTGTCTTCGGCGTTTAAATTTATTTTTCTTTAAAAACATCGCATGAAACACTTGCAAACATTTTAATTTTTAATTAAGATTTATCATCACTATTTTTAAATAGAAATCTGTCATACTTATTTTCTTTGGTTAAATTGGTTGGATATTTTTCATAGAAAATTTTTGGCATTAAATCCACGGGGGCGGGGGGGGGGGCGGAACGGGAGAGTCGGTAGCTGTAACGTGTGAACAAGCTGTGGATTGAAAGTGGATTGTTTTTTTCCACATTTCGAAGAGAAATAATCCTGTTCCATAATTCAAAAATGCTGTAAAAGGAATGGCGTTAAAATTTTTTTACAAAAAATGAACAAAATATTTCATCAAAAAAGGTGGAAAAAAAAAAAGTCAATCTTAACTTTTACATGGAAAGAAGACTCTTAAATTTTGTACAAGGAAATAGCTGGTAACAAAAGAAAATCTGGAGATGCAGAAATCCATTGCAAATCTTTTAAATACATCTGTAAGAACAATAATAAAAATAATAAACGAAGATTTACAACTTAAAATAAGATAAAAGATTTTGCCGAGGAATGTAGCTCAATACATATCACTTTGTAGAGTCATAAATAAAAACTATTTAGCAGGAGATAAATGGAAATGCATGGTTATCACTGATGTAGTGCAGATTTATGTAAATAACTGAAAAAAAAAAAAAAGTATTTTCTATCGGGGGGAAAAAAAAATGTACGAACCTTTTTCCATCGCTCTACCATTGGAAGAGAAGTTCTGCTCTAAAAACTGGTAGAAGGGAGGTGTCTGGTTAAAATCCAAGTTGGGATCGCCGGCATGTCCGTTCAAAGTTTTTCAGGTTTTTCACCGAAGCTTGTGTTAATACGAGTTAGGATCGCTTAGAAGCATCACCCCCCCCCCCCCTTCCTCCCAAAGCACCTTGGTTCCACCAATACGAAGAAAGTTTCAGTATGGAGTATATGATTATCGCAGAGTTCTTCTATAGTGAAATATTAAAGTTAAAAGCAGAAATAAATGTAAAAATCAAGCCCTCCTACTTATTAAGATAGTGTTTTATCTCAATATTTATAGAAGAAATTTCATTTTCTTATTCCAATTACTTTAAAAAAGTAAAAATTTACCAAGGCAAAGCAACAAACAATACTACGAAAACTACCACAGCATTGCTTGAACAACAACAACAACAACAAAAATATAGTTATTAAATGTATACTTTTACAATATACTCACTGTTAAATTCCTCGACGTGTCATCTAAGGACTATTTTGCCTTTGGTGTACCGAGAAGAACTTAGCGCAAACGCACCGTAATCGATCGACTGCGAAAATTAGTGAAAAGGAATGGAAATCAATACCTCATCAAATAACAAAACGTTCCTCTATCATGGAAAATCACGATACATTCTTACAGTCGGGGAGAAAAAAAAAAAAAAGAAAGGATAACACTTCAAACATAAAATAATAATAATAATAATAATAATAATAATAATAATAATAACCAAACATTAATTAAATGACCCAGGAAACGATTTAAAATGTGCAAGCACCCTCTGCAGAAAATCTGTTTTTATTTTATTATTATTATTATTAATTTAAAGAAATATAAATTCAATAAAGAATGAATTTATTTGAGGTGAACAAAAGATTTAGGTAAAACGATTCTGATTATGAATTCCTTAAAATTATAATTATTATTTTTTCAAGACCTTTGTTTCTTTTCAAAGGTATTTTCCTTTAATTATTTGCTCAAAATACACTAAATATACCTGGTTACATTATTCCTGGGTACTGTCAGTATTCGCATTTTTTCATGAACTTTATTTGTAAGGAATTTTTTTTTTTTTTCATTATGCAATTACGATGAAATAATAAGAAAAATGATCTCTAAAAATAGTGGTATGAAAAAAAGATGGGTGTTAACGATATTTCGGAATAAATTAATATTAACAGATATGACTAAGCTGTTAAGTATATTTCCTATTTAAAATTGTCAAAATTATGATTCCTTTCATGTATTACCCTTCGGTTTTAATAAATCGGAAGAAAAGAAAGAAAAGAAACTACAAATTAAAAAATGGGAAAACGGGATATATAACATACGGGAATTGTATGACAAAAATGATTAATTGAAATTAATTGAAAGCAATTTACTAAATGCAAGTGGATTACACGGTTGAATTTCTTGCGTTTCTGTTTGATTTTATCTTTTTAGCTAAATATAAAAAAATTAGTCAAACATTGTAAAAACATTTTCGAATCTCATTGAGAAGTCTATATGCCAGAATTACCAAATGAAAACAATTTTTTTTTTTTTTTTTTTTTTTTAATCACTATATTTTTAGAGTATCAGTTTATTGGTTCATTTACACCTGATATAGTTTTTGTATAAAGCGGTTGCTTTGATATAAAATTAGTAATGGTTAAAAAAAAAAAAAAAAATGTAGTATTTATCTGACAACTCTGCTACATGTACTATTTTCAATTATTTATAACTTATCTATCCATCTATCCATCTATCTATCTATAAATATTATAATATATATATATATATATATAAATCAGATATATTAAATATAGAATTCATTTTATTTTAAAAAATTCGTAGAAAATATACTTTTCCTTTTCATTTCCACTTTTTTTTTTAAATAAATGTTTAATATTCAGGTTTTAGTGAAATTATTTCTATTAGAAAATAATTTTGAGATTAAGTTGTGTTAGATGTGTTCTTTTGATAAATATATCAGAATATTTTCATTCCGTCAACTTTCCTCTATTCCCTGATTTGTACTTGACAATTAAAACTAATGATAAACCGTGTTTTTTAAGAAACCTCATGGGCAATTCCCAGTTTCATCATATAAGCTTTTAACAATATCGATAAATCTACTTTTACAGATTTATTTAATATTTTTTTTCAAATTAATTTATCTGTTTTTATTGATTATAAATAATACTTATGTATAAGATATTGATTTTATTTAAGTAATTCTTAAAAATACCCTTTTTAAATTTCAGTTTTTCTAATCAATATTTAATATTAGGTACAGATAAATAAACACACTATTCTGAAATAATGAAAATAACAATGTTATCTTACCATTTTTCAATTGTATCAATATTTATTAACATATCATTAATGTGATCTTATGCATGCCTGCCAACAATCTAACTAATATTCCGCAACATCGTTGGTACTGGTCCCTTTTTCCTCACCACTTTATTATTAGAGTAATTTTCTCTCAATGTTATTACGATTAAGTAAAAAGAAATATATTCTTGAAAAAAGAAAAAAAATATCTTGTGTGAAAAAAAGGCCGGTACTAGCAATACAACGGAACATTAAACATAGTTGCTAACATTTTAATTTATTCGGAGCATTTTTAGCCTTGCCCTTATTCCCTACCCCATTTTTTAAAGATAATTTTTTCTTATTTTATCGTAGTTATATATTGGAGAAAAGTATTCTAAAAATAAAGTGGCGCGAAATAAAGGCGGGGCTAAAAATACTCCGGAATAAATTAAAATGTTGGCACTTATGATTAATTAGAGTGTTGGCAGGTATGTCTTATCTACCAACAAAACTTACTATTACAAGAAACATTACTGAATTATGTAAGTAACAATTAAAAATGATAAATATATATAATACTACATGACAGCTTTCCAACCTTAAGTAATCCACAATATTCATCTTATCTACCTACTAAACTAACAAAGCTTAAAATTCCTAGAAAAAATAGCAAATTTAGTAATTTCCATATTTTTCCGCGTATAATACGCATGTTAATTAAATTAGTTTTACATCAGAAATTTTATTCAATAAATAAAGATATATTTCTATGTTATATTGCTTTTTACATATCTGTACCTCGGAGGTAAAAAGGACACCATATCCATATTGTGAAAAGAATTAGATGTGCATATTTTGCTTTATAGAGGCATTAAGCATAATGTCCAGTTACTATAAAAAAGATAGAACAGTAGAAAATAAAATCATGTCCATATTCTTTATTCGTAACAAATGTATTTCATTATGACATCATTAACATCATTCCTAAAAAATTACATTTTTTGACATGGTATCCTATATCTCCGGGGTACAGATATGTATACATGTGTCTGTTATTCTTTCTTTCTTTCTTTTAATTTTCTTTTAGTTATTTTTTGGAGTAAAACCAATTCATTTGAACTGCGGATTATACACAAAAAAATACAGTATTACTTTAAAATATGATTATTTATGTATATGATGTTATTACATCACACATTTTGGTACACTTGTAGGTAAAAATAATATTAATAAATTTTATTATATTAGAAAACATAAGTTTTAAAGATTTAAAAAAGTATATATTCAATAACATTTTAATCTACTCTAGTCTTTAAAAGAAAATCTAGGGCAGGCAGCGGCAGAGTTGGTGAAAGCTCGACTATACGGTTAACTGAGATATTATTCAAAATGAGAGTTCTTGACAGCAATGCATGTATATTTAATAATAACAAAGGAAGATTTTAAATTATTTAATAAACAATATATATATATATATATATATAATTATACACAAGACAAAAAATATTTCAAAAATTAATAAATGTAGAAAAATAATTTTGAAAATTTCCAAAGTGTTGCTTTATTTCTATCAAAGGCCATTATAGAAGCAGGGTAATAGAAAATGGGTTGTTTCTGAGACAGTGATATTTGAGATCATATTAAATCACTATCATTTCCCTATAACTCAACGATTTCATCAATAAACTAAAAAACATTTAAGATGCCAGGAAAAAAAAAAAAAAAAAACTTACTTATTTGCATATTAATTTACATACAGCAAAAATAATCTAAGAGTATTGAACACGAGACAATAATATAGTAAGAGACAATAATATAATACTTTTTAAACAGCTAACAGTAATATAGTAAGAGACAATAATATAATAATTTTAAACAGTTAACAATACTATAATAAGAGGCAGTAATATAATACTTTTGAAACAGTTAACAATAATATAGTAAGAGACAATAATATAATACTTTTTAAACAGCTAACAGTAATATAGTAAGAGACAATAATATAATAATTTTAAACAGTTAACAATACTATAATAAGAGGCAATAATATAATACTTTTTAAACAGTTAACAATAATATAGTAAGAGACAATAATATAATACTTTTTAATCAGTTAACTTAGTGAAAACTGAAAAACAAACATTTAGATTGGTCATTCATAATAATAATAATTATTATTAAGTCGCAAAAAATATAAAACATTATCAGTGTTGACAAATTTAGGAACTTTTCTATTCAATAACTACCAATAATTTTGAGGAGTGATATTTGATATTCGCATAAAGACGACTAATCTTCAAAGTAATTAGGCAACCGCTATATTAAAAAATTACTGGTAGATATTGAATAAAAAGTCCCTAAATTTCGCAACACTGAATGTTATACTATAAAACATATTTGAAAATATTTTGAATTTTTAAATCAGATTTATCACTACTGTTTCTTAATAGAAATATGGCCTAGATTTTCCTAGATAATAAAGTGAAAATTGGTGTAGAAAATTCCTGGTATGAAGCGTCTCGCCGAAATTGGGAGATTTAACAACTATGCAATATGCTGGGCAAAGTGCAGCCATTATGATGTATATTGATTAAGTGACAAAGAAAACCAATATAAAGAATCGTTCAATGGATAACCAACTCCTCTTGCCCTGGCTGCATTTACTCCATATCATCTGGTAATCTGGTGAGAGAATTTAATTTAATTCAGTGGTCAGTCGTTTTATAATTTTGGGAAACGCATTTTAATATAGACCTGACTCTATGTACTCATCAACTTCATCCTATTTATCATCATTCTATTTTCGATGTAATTAATCTAAATGTAATTAATATAATTATAACTAAAAGCAATTGCTGAACCATATAAGTTATGACATTGTTTGAATGGTGAAAATTTTCATTTTAGCAAGTTTCATGTTAGCAAGTATCCAAACATGGAAAATTAATAAAGAAATTAGTTAAAATTATATTAGTTTTGAAATTATTTGATAAGAGCAAGTTAGTTTTACTTACTAATCATCATATTCCTTTTCAGGTTTTAAATAATTTATTTAAATTTTTCTGGGCATTTCACAGCGCATGCCCGAATATCAATTTGATATTCGAAGCATACTACTTCCTAGAACTCACTTTAAGGCTACGGACGGAAGGGTAGTTTAAATTGACTTGTTTCCTCCCAACACAATGCACTAACCATTTTCATATGGATAAACAAAAAATTGGGAAAAGAAGTGACGAGTTGTGTAATTTTAAAGGTATCAATAACTATTTTGCGTGATATTTCGTATTATTTAAAGATACTACTTAAAATTTGATTATAAGAAAGAAAAAGTTAAATTTGATTATAAGAAAGAACTATCGTTGCATGTATTTCAAGTGTCTTATGAGTTTCATTTTGCACGCGTATTATAGTATAGGATAAACAACGTTTACACGGAAAAATAGTCCGATGTGTCATTCACACGACTTTCTCTTACCCTACATATCAATACTATAATGATAGGTTGCATATTAAATCTTAAAATCAATAGCGTAAGGTAATAAAGTTCAATGTATACATTTAAAATAATCTAAAATAGGTTTAGGAACAGTTTTATTTGACATGTATTTCTGTGTGAGGGGCTGCCGCCTCCCACAATCCCCCCCCCCCCCATTTAATTAAAGTGCATGAAAAAAAAAAAAAAAATCCAGGCTGTTATTAACTTGCCTTCAAACTTGCAGGTCTTGATCCAATTTTTAAGTGGCAATCTAATACGTAATTCAAAATGCCTAATTCCTGCAGTTATTTCTTTTTCAGTTATGCTGATAACAGATATACATACAGACCAACCGCTAAAAATTGGACTTTCGTAATCAGGGCACCTCAAAACGTAATATATATATATATATAAAACAGAGTTGAAAATACAACTTCAAAAAATACTTTGTTTACAGTATGGGTATGAAAAATGAATTTTACAGTATTTTTCGATATAGTAAAATGTGCAAAGCACTTCCATCAATTACATTCAACAGAAAAAAAAAAAAAAGTTTTGCTTAATTATGGGCAGCTTTGCGTATTATCTATAATCAATATGCACTATAATCAACACTGTATATTTAAAATTTGTCTTACTCCAAAAACATCTAACACAAAAGAAATTACGGTTCCTGCAATTTACAAGTATAGCCTCAGTATATACAAATACTTTGGGTAGCCCTGTAAACGAATGATGAATAATTTCCATACCACAATCTACACAAAACATGCTTTTATGAATATAATAAAGGGTATTGCAGGTTAAGCATATGAAAACTGCACCAGCGTCGAATGAAGAGTTCTTGCCTTCTATTTATTGTTCTTTATCAGAAACATCTTTTGCACAAAATTTTAGACTTCTACCCTCAACAATTAGGGAGTAATGGGGGTGGCCACTAAAATGTTAAATTTAAATTTTTTAAAAACTATTCAAGATATGTTATCAAGATTGAAACTATTTATAAATGTTTATGAAGTACATAATATATATATTTTTCGGAATTTTCTCTCGATTTTAAACGGTAGAAAATGATAAGTATATTTTTGATGGGCGATTTTTTATTCTATCCACCAAAGTGACGCCTACCAAAAAAAAAAAAAAAAAAAAAAAAAAAAAAAAAAAATACAGTTTATTTGTTTATTAGTTAGCTGTTACATATAAAAATTAGAGAAGCGTCAAATTGCAGAAACGTAGTGAAAAAAAAAATAATAATAATTTAATAATAATACAGGGGTGCAAAAGTTTTCACTCTCAAAATAAAAGACTCACACCAGCATTCGTTATCAATGATTTCTATTATGGTCTATCGCAATAAATAAACCGCAAATATGATAAAAATTATTGATAAAAATACACTGGTGTAAGTTTTCCGTCCTGAGACGGAAACTCTTGTATCCCTGTAATAATACCAATGATATAATATTTGTTTTTAAAAACCACTTAATATTAATAAATAAACAATGCAAGCAAATATAAAAATACTCTATTAATATTTGTTATTAAAAAGTACCAGTTAGCAATAAAAAAAATATTCTATTTAATTGTTATCAGGGATCGTACATCTCGCCTTTTTTTTTTCTAGAAGACACAGACATACATATAGGATCAACTGTTAAAAATTTCACTTTCATATTCAGAAATCTCAAAACGTAATATTATACAACAAACCAGAGCTGAAAGTCACAATTTAAAAAATAATGTTTACAGTATGGGTATGAGAAATTAACCTCCCTGAACAGTGTTCTTCGACGTAATAAAATATAGAAAAGTGTTTCCATCAATTATTTTCAATAGAAAAGAAGGTTTAGCTTAATTTTGGGTAGCCCTTTATATTGTCTATAAACTGTATAGACACCACATTGTGTACTTAAGTATAATCTTATATTAAAAGGAAACACCATAACATGAAATGTACTTCCAGCAATTTCTATGCATAATACCAGAACATTCCACTTCTTTTGGGTAGCCCTGTAAACGAATGATGAATGATTTCCATGCCATATTCTGCACGAAACGCGCTTTTATGATTATAAAGAATATATGTTCATTCCATTTTGTTTAACTCAGCCCATAGTTGTTACTCTGAACTTACCAGAAATTTCATCCATTGACGTAATGTATTTGAATTCTGTTGGAGGGCTCTGTAGTTGAACCATTTGCTTCATCTCAATGAAAAGCTTATTGTAAAATCACTATATTATACAGATTTAGAATACCGAGTTTGAACTTTCTGCTACGATTTGTGCTTGAGATATGCTGATAACAGACAGGCACACACGCAGACACACAGACCAACCGCTAAAACATGTTTTTTGGATTCAGGGGATCTCAAATATAATAAATATAACAAAAATTCGATTTTGAAAATTTTACCCAAAAACATTACTTTCTTTACTATTTACATGGGTAAGAGAAAGTAAAAAAGATAAAGGTATTGTCTTTTTCTCTGCGGTAGTTACTCACATCGGATACAACATATAACAAAACGGTTTCATGCAAAAAGAAAAAAAAAAAAAAAAAATCATACATTAGGTTATAATTCCTTCTTGAAGTAAAGAAGTGTTTGGGTATCTCTCTTAAAATTGATTACAGTTATGGAGAAGAGTTGAAAATTTACTCCTCCTTCCTTTTTTCGCGTATTACACACATGCAGTACCAGAAAATTTTTTCAGGCGGGAGCTGGGAATTCTTTCTTTTTTTCCTTTTTTGTTAGTTGACCTTCGAGGAAAATAATTGCAGGGTGCGTACATAGCTGTTCCTCTTCTAGGTGTTTATTTCCAGAAAAAGGAGAGGAAAGAATTAACAATAAAAAAAGAAAAAAAAAAAAAAACAATTTTGTTAACTGAGGAAGTAAATGTTAGTAAAGTGAGATTGTAAGTGAAAAAAAAATAAAAATTGTTATGTAAAATTAATTGCAGGAAACGTGACGTTCTAGGGAAAAAAAAAAAAATGTGAGAGTGACGGTGTAAAATTCTATCCAATTCTTATGCTGCCGTTGTGTAGATTTAGAAGTTCTGTACGGGCTTGAGATTTCAGACCTGGAAAAAGGTAAACAAAAATGTAGGCCCGGGCCTGGCCTGTTCTGAGAGTTAACAATTATGGTCCGAACTGATCCGAAGTAAAAAAGAAAAAAAAAAAAAAAAAAAACAGGCCCGACACAGTCACATGGTAGCAATTTAGACTCGACACGGCCCGATCCCACGTAAAAATAAAGTTATAGCTGTTAGAAGGAAAAATCGATATTTGCCTCTTACACATTTTACCAATTTTTCCTGCAATGTATATATCTTTCTTGGCAGTATCTTATAATTCACGAGCTTTGCATGATTTTACTGCGTGTGAGCATTTATGTGCAACTATAACTATATTTTATTTACAATTTTATATGTTTCATTATTTTACACATATAAAAATCTTAATGACCAAGAATAGAATAATGAAAGAGATTAATAGACTTATTACTTACAATGTTTTAAAATGCTTAAATCTATTCAAAGAATTGAATATAAGAAATTATAGGCAATATTTTACAGTCGCGAATATAAATATTATTTGTACCACACTTTAAATATTTCGCTTTTTCTTAAACAGAAAAAAAAAAGAAAGAAAGAAAAATATTGTTTAAAAGCATTCAACCGTTTAATTTTTTTTATACATATAAATAAAATTTTAAATACTTATACAGTATAGAATACTCATAAATTTTAAATTTATAATTTTAAAATAATCATAAATTTTATATTCATAAATGTTAATATTTATTTTTATTTTATTTTATTGAATTTATTATTATTATTATTATTATTATTATTTTGCGAATTTTAACAAATAAATAGCATAATATTAAGCAATTTGAAGTGTAGTGTACACGAAGCTTTTGATGAAAAACTGCCTATCAACTGAAACAGCCTATATTATATGTTTAATAATTTTTAGTCAGAGGATGCATTCCAGTAAACAGATTTTTGCAAAATCTTCATTTTTAAAACTATCCTCTCTGCAACAATTAAAAATTATTTGACTTCTTTTTATTTTTATTTTTGTGTTGGAAAATGAAATTTCGTTTGTGAGTCATTTTGTTGGTTTGGTTTTTCTATAATAAAGATAAATAAACGAAAATTATTTAGATAAACTATAATTACTGTAATATTTTTCGGAATTTCATTATAATGAATGTTATTAGTTCCTTTTGTCCTTTTATTATCATTGAAAAAACAACTAAATAACGTTAAAAACGTATTAAATCAAAGTAAGCTAAGATTTTATTTCGTGTGCCACGAATATCAATACTACTCTGTACTATACATATATATATGTGTGTGTGTTTCTTTTGATTTTATCAGTTCTAGGTTTTATAAGAATAGTATATGCTATTTCAATTAATGTAATTTCAATTCCATGTAAAACTTCTCATGAGAAAAAAAAATCTTGTTACTGTTTTAGCTGATATAGGATTTGTTTGCAAAATAACATGCTTTTCGAAAATAAGACTTACCGTTAAGTTTTAAAGGCCACAAAACCAAAAATTAAATAAAATTCTAATTTTAAAGTGGTTATTTTTATATTTTATAAAATTAAGAAAATTTTCATAATCGATTAGTTTGACATAGTATTAGTATCAATTACATGCACACACTGTAAAACATTTTGGTAACGTTACTCTTATATATCGATAACGTTTCTCCAATTACAGAGAGTTTCTTGCAGCTGGTAATAATTATTTTTTTACAGTGTAGGTTCTTATAAGTTTGGAACAGGTTCCTAAGAATAACAGTTTTTTTTCCCCTTACGAAACGTTCCTGAATTCAAGAATCTAGTGGTATTTTTAAAGATAAATTTGGTGGTTGGTTACCTATATATTCAAGGAACATTACTGTTAAATATTGAGCAAATAAATGCCCGAAACTTATAAGGAACATTCTGACATTCTAAAAAAAAAAAAAAAAAAAAAAGTGTATGCAACCCAAAGAGATGTTATTACATAGCAGCTGCTGATACATTTTGAATTTTGGGCAGTAGTAATTTTAAAGCATACTTAAGCATATTTTAAAGATGTTGCACTCAAGGTTCTCACAAAGAGAAATTTTAATACCACTACTTTTATATTGCAATTTTAAACTCAACTAATCGTTATATATATATATATATATATATACATATATATATTTAAAAAAAAATGCTGCATAAAGTTTCTGGTATCGAAATTTCACTTTGTGAGAACCCTGGTCGCACAGCATCAAATAAAACGAAATCAATATTTTTTTTTTTTTTAAACTTTCTTCTACATTTAATATGAGAAAGTATTAGATACGTAAAAATTTTCGTCTTTCGATTTTCGACTTACTTGTAAGTTATCGTAAAGTTGAAAAATTGCATTTATATAATTGTATTTATATTTATAATTTATATTTATATTTATAATTATAATTTATATTTATAATTGTAATTTATATAATTGTTATTTATATTTATATAATTGTAAGTGTTTCAAGATTAAATTTTTTATATGTAGAAGCATCGCTTTTCCCTTCCTAGGAATATAAATTTTCAATATAAATGCTTAAAAAAAAAAAAAAAAAAATCATCGATAGTTTTAAAACGAATAAAATGGTTGAACCTTGTATCTGTGATAGTTTAAAAGAAAGTTATCGATTTTTTTTTTTTTTTTTTTTTTTTTTATATTTAAGGAAAAATATATCAATAAATAAAAAAGTAAAAATTAAAATTAAAAATAAACAAAAGCTAGTGTGTTGTGGTCATCACAAAACTTTCTTTCATATTTTCCTACCAAATTCCTGCAGTACAAATTTTTAAAAATGTTATTTATTAAAATTATAATTTAATTAATTTATTGAAATTATTTTCTATGATGAATGCAGATGATTTTCATTTCTGAGAAGTATAATAATAATGCTGAAAAAAAGTCAAATTTGTTTGCTGTAGACGATATCTGAGAAAATTATTATTATTATTATTATTGTTATTTTTAATTTCCTAAGAATTTTTTAAATGAAAAAAAAAAAAAAAAAAATGAAAAGCTTTGGTTAAAATTATCATAGATGTTCAATCATTCCAATTATCACAGATGTTCAACTATTTATTTTAAAAGTCTTGACGAATTCTTTTGAAAAATATTCATATTAAAAATTACAACCCCCTCCCCTACATATACATGTTGTTTTTCTAGATTACTCTTACTAATATATATATTAATTTCTCAATGATTCGTTAAAATAGTTTTCATTTTGCACATTTATACGATATTTTGTCCTATACTGCAACATAAAAAAAAAAAAAAAAAAAAAAAAAAAAGGAATGGCAAATGCCATCTGTTGAATGATTTTTATCAAAAATATTTATATTCAATTTCGTCTATTTGTTGATGATATACAGTATCAACAAAATTTTGGATATGCACTGAAGACGATATGCTAAATGCTATCGAAACAGCTGTCTGCTTTCCAACTTTTTCTCATTGGCGTTCAAGACGTTGAAGATATCCTTGGTTTTAATTATGTCCAATCTTGTTCAGCAAATCTTAAAACGTTTAAATCCATCAAAATCTTGAGGTCGACTATTTTCACGAATCCTGAATGTCTTTCTTATACATACATAGAAGAATCTAATAAATAAATGAATAAATAACATAAATTGCTTATTTTTCGCCTTCCTCACACGTTTTTACTATAAAAAATGCAGTGGTCACTAATTACGTGAATTTATATATGAAAATATAGACGAATTTTTTGTAATGACCTCAATATACAGCTAGATTTCAATGGCTATTCTGTCCAGATAATTCTGAAAAATATGCATTATCCTTGGATAATTCTGGAAGAAATGCTTTATTTTAAAATATATATATATTTGAAAGGATGGGCTAAAGTTTTACATGCATATATTTCATACCTCTTAAAATTAATTTTTGTTAAAATTTAAATAGGCACATTTTACATTTTCTGTAAATTTTGATTTTGTAATATTTAATTTGAATATTGTATAATATTATATAACTAAAAATTAAATGAAAATCAAATAATAATGTTTATTAAAACTAGCACTATCGCATTAAAAATTAACCTTAAAAAATTATTTCCTTGATTTTATGTACGCGAATTCTTTTAAATTTTAAAGTCATAAGTTGAAAATTATCTTAAAATTAAAATTTTACAGAAAATTCCCCTGTTTCATATAAAATGTTTAAATATGTATTGCCTTTTCAGTTTGAAAAAGGCCTTCTAAATTTATTTTATTCATAAGTATAGTACTTTTTCCTGTCGAATAATACCTTTTGCTTGTTTTGAAATAGTTTGACAATTAATCAACGGGTGTTCTCTCATTCTCCTTCTGTCTCTTTTATATTTATTTTTTCAATATTCCTTTTCTTTTGCCGACTATACTTTGTAATGATGACATGTAAGAAACATTATCATTCGTTTTAATGTCGTGAGCTTGTAATATGTAGTGGTAATATAAGTATTCCCATTTCATCCTTTTTAGCGAACTTGAGAAAAAGAGTTATATATTACATCGTTAGTCTGTTTTCTTTAAAAGAAAAATATATGTGCAGACGCCATTTTTAACCGAAACGGCCCAGCTTTTAGTACTATTTTTTATTAAAAATATTTTTTTTTTCTTACCATTGTAATTGTTATTTAAAAATCCAAAATATCATAAGTTTGTCTGCTAGTCTGCTAGTCTGCTTTCTCTTTTTCGGAACGTAACTTTTGTAAAAAAAAAAAAAAAAGGATAGCATTTACAAAATATGAGACATTTTTTAATTTAAGCTGAAATACTTTACTAAGTAAAAATAGTTTTATATAGGGTAAGTGCACAGTGATTGACATTTTTAGAGCAATCTCTGATGTTTTTAATGTTCTATTCATCATAAAATATTTTTAGAAATCTTAAGTTAGTACATGGCATGATAGACATTCAGATTCAGACCCACATATATGTTAAAATGTAAACATTTGATAACAATTATTCTTTTTATGAATTTTTATTTGACATCCACTCAATGTTCCAGTAATTGACACTGCCAGTTTTTCATTTTATCAGTAATTGGCACCCTTTGTTCCAGTGTTTGACACTGCTAGTTATTCATTTTACCAGTTATTAGCACCCTATGCTCCAGTGTTTGACATAAAATGTTAAAATTCTTATATGTAAAATATATGATTTTCTTATTTTTCTTATTTATTAATTATTTCGGGATAGATGTCAATTACTGGAGCATGCCAATCACTGGAGTACCTACCTTAATACAAAGAATTTTTACAGAGATGCACAAAAATTTAAAGATAATTTACTCTTTCTGTAAAATGTATTGAATCGTCTCTACATCTGAATATCTGGTTAAAGAAACATAAAAATTATTACAATATTGCCAACAATTTTTAGTTATCTGTTTATTATTTTTTACACAAGAACATATCAATATATATTTCATTATTTGAATATTAGTTTAATTCATGTTATACTTGTTTTCGATATTTTTATTACAAATTGTATTCCCTAATGCAAAAGCAATAGCTATTTACTGAATTGGAGTTAAGGTTTAAAATTCGTCAGAGTATTATTTCACAAGACGCATCAAAGTTTGAAATTTAAGCTGAAATATTTCTACTAATTAAAAATAGTTTTATATAATACAAAGAATTATTACAGAGATACAGAAAACTTTAAAGATAATTTACTGTTTCTATAAAATTTATTGAATCGTCTCTACATCTGAATATCTGGTTAAAGAAACATAAAAATAATTTCAATATTGCCAATAATTTTTAGTTATCTATTTATTATTTTTTTTTACATAAGAACATATAAATATATATTTCATTATTTGAATATTAATTCAATTCATGTTATACTTGTTTTCGATATTTTTATTACAAATTGTATTCCCTAATACAAAAACAACAGCTATTTACTAAATTGTAGTTAAGGTTTAAAATTCTTCAGAGTATTGTTTCACCAAGACGCATCAAAGTTTGAAATTTAAAATTCTAAGATAGAGTAAAGAAAAAAAAAAAAAAAAAAAAAATCCCTCTCATCCTCATCCCTATCCCCATCCCCCACTCACACAGATGAATGAATATACTGATGATAAAGCAGTGAGAAATTCTACATTTTTAAAATTACAAGCGATTATATTAGTGCGACATTTAAGTATTTCATACATTTTTTCTTATCAATAATTGCATCCGTGAAATACTTGGTTTCAGCGCAGTTAGACTGCTCGTGCAATAAAACAACTTTTACAGGCGGAGATCGCAAAAAAAGTGGAATCCACCGAGATCGTGTAATCCGAAGAGATCCTGGCGAGAAACTTGTCAAGTCTCTTTGCGGGTGAAAAATTCTGGGGCACTTCTTCAAAATTACCTGTTTCACAAAATTCTTGTTTGATGCATCACGGCGCGATTCGGTAAGATCATGTCAAGCGATCGTTACAAGGGGAAACTTGCAGCTTGGTTGATTTGCATTGTCCTTTTACGGTCACTTTTGTATAGTTATAAACTCATCAGACCTAGAAATTCGATTTCGAATCCCCACGATCAACTATGAAGGACAAGGGCAAATCGTGATGATGTTTAAAAAAAAAAAAAAAAAAAAAAAAAAAAAATTACTCATTAAAACCTTTGTGAAGGCTGTTTGAAATATTTATGTAGTCTGTTTAGAATAATGTTCCTGTTCAATTACTCTGTTATGTGTTTTGTAATAGTAATTTTTGGCTTTTACAATCGTCTGTATATTCTATAATTTTTTTTTTTTTTTTGAAATAGATACTGTGAAGACTTAGAGGTTGTTTCAGTGATTTCCAGCCTGCTAAAACTTCGTAGTCCCCCCCCCCCCCCAAAAAAAAAAAAAAAAAAAAAAAAAAAAATTGAAAGCCAAAGAGTCTATCATAATAGGTAATTCAAACCTATACTCAGTTAGATATTTAAAAAAAAAAAAAAAAAAAAGGGAAAAGGCCGATTGTTGCGGATTTTCTATAATTATGCATTTATTCAACATACAAAAAATTAAATGTCTATTTATTATGAATATGACATTCATTATTTGCACAGATAAAGAAATAAATGAGCATTTGAAACACCTGAAGCGTTCAAGAAACATTCTAAACGGAATATATTATTTCCTATCAGATTGCGAGTTTAGATTTAAATATTTTAACATGGTCTGTGTTATATATATAACAGGACATACCAAAAGTATTTGAACAAGTTATTGTATTTCTGTCGTATTCATTTCTTAAATTACATTTTAAATGATATTGTATTGTATTAAATTGAAATACATATGTTACGTTTTACATGCATCACACATAGTTCACTTACAGATTCGCTCAAACTCAATTCGTTGACATTTTGAGATAAAATTATTTTTATTTATTTATTTATTTTACAAATATATATATATATATATATATATAATTGAAGGGGGAAAAAAAAAGTGGATGCATCATTATATTTTATAGATTTCTTAAAACACCAAACCACAATTATTTTATTATTATTATTGCTTCTGTAAATAGTTTCAGAACAAATATATCTCGTCATTTTAAACAGCATGTCGAATTCCAATATTGTTTTTGAATTTTGTTCTTGCAGTAGTATTAATCAACCGATAATTCCATTCAGTCTTTTTCCAAAACATGCGAAAATCATTCATCCGTTATTGTTAACATTGGTTCTTTCTATTATCGTATTGCCTTGAAAAGAACTGTTTTCTTTTTAACAATTTTATTCTTGAGTAAATTAGCTATTCGTAGTTTGTATAAATAACTTTTAAGTGTATTCAGATAATTTAAAATAAACGCTCCAGAGGACATTTCAGCATTTCTGAAAATGAGCCTTCATTAATTTTTCCAAAGAATTTCTATCAAATTTTCTTGGCCTTTTTTTTTTTTTTTTTTTTTTTTTATAAAATGAAATATTGTGTGCTTCAGACCATGCAAAATACATCCGAATAGTAAGTACAGGAAATTTTTTATTATAAATCATTGAGGAGTTACATAGCTTTTAAAATTAATATAATAATATTTTTTTAACTAATCGTATGATGTGTTTAAAATGTTTTTCCAAAGTTTCAACTCAGTCGGAAAAAAAGTTTAGGAGAGAGAGCCTGTGGAAATTCCCCTAATTAGGTTCTTTTTATTCCTACTTAAAATATAAATTGCTTTTTTCGGAAAACACTATTTTTATTTAATTCAATAGAGACGATTTTTCAAAAACTAATACACCAATCATATGAAAATTTCCCATACTTATTCAAAATAGAATTGACTCGTAATTAAACTTTTTTTTTCTTACAATTAATTTTACAAGGCTATACGAGGGATAAATCATATCGAAAATTATACTATTTTGCAGAAAACTCTGTCAAAAAATCAAATTTCACTTTTTTTTCCAATCATTCGTTTAAGCATGAGCTATATATTTATCTTGTAACAGGATTTTTTATATTTATATTTATGTATTTTTTTTTTACATTTCACATAAAGATATCCTGGGTTATACTGACTACCACGAGCATACTTTCTTCTGAGAAGTCTCCGGGAACCGGGCCCCGCATATGTTCAAAAATTTGAATAAAATAATTTATTTATTATGTTGAAAACAATTGCATGCCTTTTTTTTTTTTTTTCTTTTTTTTTCTTTTTTAACTTTTTAAACTTATGTAACCCCTTAAATCATAATTTTAGTTTATACTTTTGAGTGGAGTGGGTTTTGATATCACATTATAGCCATTATGCAATTGTCTGGGATTCACCCCTAAGAGTAGTTCGGAGACATGTCATCACAATTTTTGTTCCTCTGAGGAAGGTACGACTTCTCTGCTTCAGTAACCACCAAAGTTTTTTTTTTTTCTTTTGTACAGAACATGGAGGATATTGCGACCACCACGGTTTTTCGTGCACCAGTCACCATTAACGTATACGGCGGTCTTCAGCTCGGGTATCGAACCCGCTACCTTCCAATTACGAGCTCGGAACTTTGTCGACCAGGCTACTGCGGTCCCAATTAAATATTGGAGTATATTTTCGTAAAATGTTATTGAGTGAATGTGCTAAAATAATAAGTTAATAAAATCTCATACTTTTTTTGGCTTTTGAGTCAAAAGATTTTTCAAAGATTTCTTAGGTTTGTTCTATAAACTTTTCGGAGCAATTTTTATTTATCTATTTATTTAGAATCACACGTAATTCTTAAATATTACCTTTTAATGATCAGGATTCGAATTGTCAATTCCACTTTTCTATAAATATATTAAAGCGCGAAGAGTAAATTTTAACTACTACTGGTATTTCAAGGACGTAATTTCGGTAAAAATCGGTTAGAAACATGATTACTTGAAACATATTTTAGTCATTTTTAGTAAAATGAAAAATGCTGCTTGATTTTGTATGTAAATTAGCGTTTGTATGTACAATTTGTATGTTAGCGTCTGCAAATTTCATACCTTTGCAGCAAAATATGAAAATAAGATCTAAACTCAGTCCAATGAATTTTTTTTTCGTAACAAACGTATTGTATTTATAGAACAACTGTAAAGTTATCCTTATCTGTAATCAGTTATCCAACTGTAAAGTTATCTCGAATTTAATAAAATAGTACTTTTCTGTAAAATCTGTAATTTTCAGTTAGAAGAATGCTAGTTCACAAATTATGGAATGTCGACGCAGGCGCATGGCTAAATTTTAATTTAATTTAATTGAATATTATTTTTCTGTAAAATCTGTAATTTTCAGTTAGAAGAATGCTTGCGCAGAGCTAATCTTGAATTTTATTAAATTACCTTTCTTTAAAATATCTAATTTGCAACCAAATTTAGCAATGTTTGTACTGTAAACTGACCTTTTTTTAAAAATGACCTTTTTTTAAAATTTTGCCGAAACCAATTAAAAAATCGCGGTAAGAGAGTTTTTTTTTTTTTTTTTTTTTTTTTTTTTTACTCTAAACACACACAGAAACAAAATTAAAAAAAAAAGAAAAAAAAAGTAATTTGCGATTTACCAATGAGTTGAAAGATTGACAACTTGCAAATTTTAAAATATCAGTGCACAGTAACTACCTAAAAAAAAAAAAAGAAAAAAAAAAAAAAAAAAAAAATCACATTTTAATTAATTTTTAAAAATCTCTTTAAAATCTTTAATTTTCAACTAAATTTATAGATTTTTGGACTAACAACTCATAATCCTTCTTTATAGTCCTTTCTCAATTTTCACCTCAATCGTTTTAAACTCGTGCTTGAAAAAAAAAAAAAAAAAAGCGTTATTATGCTTTAATTAAAAATGAATAAATCAGTACACGCGATTTAGATTCTAACACGATTTGGAAGTTAAAATTTTAACAGCTTGCAAATTTGATATAACACGATTTAGAAATTAGAAAATTGCTAGCATGCAAATTAAGAAATATCAATGGAAGGTTGTATGAATAAAAATATTTTAACTGTTTTTTAAAATATCTAGCAAATAGATTTTCCTCAAATATAACTAAGAATCATCCAGATTAAATCAGCGTTTTAATAATAATAATAATAATAATAATAATAATAATAATAATAATAAACATATCGAAATCGGTCTATTCATTTGGAAGCTACAGTGCCACAGATAGACACACCAATACACAGCCAGCATTGAAGTTCAATGTCTGAATTCTCTCTATTTAAAATAGTATACTAAATTTAAAGCACACTTTAAAAAATTAACATTTTTTACTGCATCCATTCACATTATTTTGTAGCTATCTGGTGGCGGAATGGTCAACGCTGAGGTTTTCAGTTCTCAGGTATCGGGTTCAAGTCCCTTGTCAGACATTTATGTTCGCGTAGGCTAGTAATCCACTTTAAGAACATAGATCAGGGTCAAATGAGCCACAATCTGCAAGAAATGACTGTAGAGTGACAACCCCAATCCTGCCCAAGTTATTTTTGCGTGACCCTGTGAAAGAATGATTATTAATACGTATATAATTTTTAGTTAACATTATGAGTCAATTAAACAGTGTATAACGTGCATAAATTTTTCACAGCTTGAAATAGTTTAATGCGGTTAAATTTACAATAAAGTAATACTGTACATAGACCGTGATTCTCTCAAATATTTGGCACTGTAAGAAGTTTTGGCTGTGGTTTGTGGCTTAACAATCGTTTTTAGCATTCCTGGTCTAAGTAGAGTTGTTTTCGAACCATTAGGAAAATCCATTCCTTAACTGAGATTCGAGCCCGACACCTGATAGTCAAAAACCAGAGCGCTAACCATTTAGCTACCAGATGTGTTTGATAGTATAAAGCAAAACTGAGAAAATTACAGCAAAATCCTTTCGTGACCTAGGTGCTCAGTCTTGTAGATTTATAACAATACTGCAGGGGCGTAGGAGAAGAAGGGGCTAAGAGGACTGAAGACCAGTCTTACAAACGGTTATTATTAGTGATTTTTTGTACCTAACATTAATAATTAGTGAATATCGAATAACATTTAATTATTGATTTTTTGAAGAGAATTTTGAGCTATTTTTAAAAGGAAATTGTTTGAGCCCTCACCGGCGACTTTTGAATTGCTACGTCATTTCATTAGAGAGAATGAGGGGGGGGGGGGGGGCATTTAACGCTAGGAATAAACTTTATTATATTTGGAAAAAATTAAAATGAATCTTTCTAAGCATTTGCAGCTGTGTGAAATATACTGATTCATAGATGTCATGTAGAATAATTTGAATGAGTAGTACTGAAAACAATTATTTTAAAATTTTAATAATTTAATATTTTTTTAGCTTTCATTAACAGAAAAAAAAAATGGTTAATCAGTACTTGCCAATATATAAATTAAAATCACGCCTTTATAAAAACAAATGTATAAACACTGTAGTTAGTTAAAAAGAAAACTCTAAAATTCATAAACGTATAATGCTCACGGTTTCAAAACAAAAATGAAATACATTTTCATTATTTGAAATTTAGAAAAATATCTATTACCACTGTTTTTAAGAATTTATATTAATTATAATTTTTTATATTAATATATATATAAATTTTTATACAAAAATAAATAACTAAATAAAATAAAATAAAATATAAATAAATAAATAATATCTAAAAGCATTATAAATAAATAAATATTTCGAGCGCCTCTTACATTTCATTATTTTATAAAAAAAAATTTTAAACGTTTTTCATAACAGAATTTATTTTTATAAACGAAATTTATATATTAATATATTCCGCAAATAGAAAAATTTCTAAATATATATATATATATTTACATTTACTGATAATGTTAATAAACCGGATATTATAATTTAAAAATTTTCTAAAGTGAAAATCAATTAAATAAAACCTAGTTATTATTTTATCGTGCAGTTATAAAAAAAAAAATATTTTCCTACAACATTAAAATAAATAAATAAATAAATGCTATTTATAATAGGAGCCAATACAACGCTTAACTTTTCTCACACGGTTTGCGTCCTATATAAAGTTATAAAGAAAACCCAAGATTCAAAGATTGGCGCGTTTTTGTGGCGGAGGTAAAACTTTCCTATCGGGGACAGCTGGGGTAAAATAGTAACCCTGCAGATTATGATCCCAAACCAGCCGTGTAGCCTTTTCACGAAGAGCGTCAGTTTAGAAGTTTGACCTCGCTGCCGCGGATAGGATCGAAGGAATGCGCGCATTTTTTGACGCGAGATCCCTTCGCGAGCACTCCTTGCTATCCAGTTCACCCGCTGGAAAACAGAAGTGAAAACAAATCGTCCGCGGAATCAGTAACGGACTGGATCAGTGACTTATTAAAGCCCCCGTGATATTCTGGATTGTTTACGAAGAGAATATTTAAAAACGCATTCACCTGCGCGGCCTATTCCAAAAGACCTGTTGCTACTCTGTGAAGAGATAAGTTCCCACAACTAAGTTGTTACTCTCTACAGCTTTTCCGAAGTGTATGTATTTAGCGAACTGACATCTGAGTTTGCGGTCGATAATTAGCCCTTGCTTTTCAAAAGTTGCGTTTGTAAACATGCTGCAATATTTATTATAGAAGAAGTAATTTTTATTCTATATTTCCAAGAAGAATCTTACGGATAAAAATGTGATAAATAATAATAATAATGATAATTTGCTTTATGGAGAAATCAAAATATATGTGCGATCTAAATAAGGATAATAAGAAGTGAGCAAATATTTTTTTGCTGTGTTAAAATCAAAATGTTTTTCAGTATTAGTGATTTGGTGTTTCCGTGGATTATGTTGTGCTCATGGTGTTTGATTACAGTTTGACAGAAGAGAAATCGCTGAGATGCATACCTGTCAAACGGGGTAAGTGAACATTTTTTGAATTGTATTCATGTTGTTGATTTAAAATTCAAAATATATCATTATATTATTTGATGATGACGATTGCTGAAGAAATAAAAGAGAAGAGCAATTATTTTTTAAAGAGAACTTTAAGGTTATCCCAGAAATGGGCTAAAATAAAGTGTGAATGGCCACCACCTAGGACAACGTATATAAATAATCTTAGGTTCGAAATGAAAAATAATGGTTTGTTAGTATTTTTAGCATTATTGCTTTTCCTTGTTCGTTACACCCAGGGACAAGGACCTGGTCCTCATGCATCTGGGTTAACTATGAGATCACGTGAAGCAGATATGCGGGTACAGTTCGAAATTGAAGAAGGTCAACCCCCAGGATCTATAGTGGGGACTATTCCTACAAAGCCAAATTTTACATATCGATTTAATGAAAAACCTCCAGAATTTATTTTGAATGGAACTACTGGAGTTATAATAACAACAATGGAAATTGATAGAGAGGTGTTAGCTACTGAAAGGTTTGATCTAGTTATTTTGAGTAGTCAACCAACATATCCTCTTGAAGTTCGAATAGTCATCTTAGATATTAATGACAACTCTCCGTGTTTTCCTGAACCTAGTATAGAAGTGTCTTTTTCTGAAAGTGCCAATATTGGAACTCGAGTGATTCTGGATACTGCTTCTGATAGGGATGTAGGCATTAATGATGTCACGACTGATTATAAAATTGTATCTGGAAATGATGATGGAAAGTTTAGGTTAGTAGTTACGACTAATCCGAGTGGCGAAACACCATATTTACATTTAGAAACAACAGGTCGTTTAGATCGTGAAATCAAATCTTTTTACCAATTAAATATATCTGCCCAAGATGGAGGTAGTCCTCCGAGATTTGGTTATTTGCTAGTAAATATTACAGTGTTAGATGTAAATGATAATCCTCCTATATTTGAATATAGTGATTATTCTGTGAGTTTAAATGAAAGTGTACCACCAGGAACCAGTGTTTTGGTAGTTAGGGGAATTGATAATGATATTGACGATAACGCTAAAATTACATATTTTCTAAGTGATACAGAAAGTCAATTTGCAATCGATCCCCAAACCGGTGTAATCTCGACTTTAGAAGTCTTAAAATGTCAACAAAATTGTCCAACACAAGGAAAATGTCCTAAAAGTTGTGTTTTTACAGTATATGCTCGAGATCATGGTACTCCAAGGCAAGATGGAAGGGCATATGTTACTGTTAATCTCTTAGATGCTAATGATCATGATCCTAGTATTAGATTTAGATTTTTTCCTTCTACTGCTAGTTATGCTACAGTCGATGAAAATGCGCAGAATGGCTCCGTTGTTGCAGCTGTAAGTGTAATTGATTTAGACGAAGGTCCTAATGGGGAAACATGGGTTGAGATTCAAGGAGGAAATGAATTGGGACATTTTCGATTAGAATCTACACCTAGTTTTGATATTGTTCGTGTAAATGGCATTCTCGATCGTGAAGAAATTAGCAAATATAATCTCACGATAACAGCTACCGATCGAGGTATTCCACCAAGAAGTTCTACGGCATTTCTTATAATTCATGTAAACGACGTAAATGATCACGAACCAATTTTTGAAAAGAATGAATATTCTGCCGTATTAGGAGAGATGGTACCTATTGGCACTTATGTTGCTGGAATTAGTGCTACTGATGAAGATACTGGTGTAAATTCAGATATTTATTATGCAATAGTGTCAGGTAATGATAGACGGTGGTTTGATATTGATGTCCATACAGGCTTAATAACCACTTCCCATGCTCTTAATCGCGAAGATCAAGATTATGTAGAGTTGAAAATATCCGCAAGAGATGGGGGACCTAACCCTCGTTGGACGTACACATACCTTAGAATACAAATTCTTGATGAAAATGATGAAGCTCCGACTTTTGCTGAATCTTTTATAAATGTCACCCTTATGGAAAGTGCTCCTCCAAATTCGTTAGTAGCTGTTGTTACTGCTGTTGATAATGATTTAGGAACAAACGGTAGTATTGAATATTCGTTCCATCCAGACACAGAAAGGCTATATCCCCAAAAGTTCTTTTTAGATTCCACTTACGGACGATTAACACTGAGAGAACAATTGGATAGGGAAGAACAAGAGATCTATTCAGTAGTTATAGTTGCAAAAGATCAAGGTGTTCCATCTCTTTCATCTACTGTTACTGTTCAAATAATTTTGATAGACGTTAATGACAATAAGCCATATTTTTATCCTAAACAATATTTTTATTCTGTACGACCATCAGACACAGCTGGAACTGTTGTCGCTCATCTTACAGCCACAGATGCAGATGTTGGCAAAAATGCCCAGTTTTTATTTAATTTAGTAAGTGGAGGAGAGGGAAAATTTGAAGTTGATGAAATAACAGGAATAGTAAAAACTAAAACTCATTTTAATAAACGTGAAATGACAAAATACGAAATAATTGTTTCAGTTCATAATCCTGATGACAGAAAAATGTCTGATAAAGCTGTTGTTTATGTGTACGTAGGAGATAATCAGCACAGAAATATTCAATTTGATCATAGTAAAGGTTATAGTTTCAGTATAGAAGAAGATATGAAGAATTCTGAACCAAGTCTTGGTAGAGAAGCTGGTAGAGTATTTGTCAGTAGGTCTGTAAGATCTGGAATTAAATATTCTATTGTAGATGGTGATCCTGAAGAATGGTTTCAAATTGAAGAATCACTCGGTATTATTACAACTTCACGTTCCATTGACCGTGAAATACAATCAAAATTTTCTTTGAAAGTTGTAGCATATGATTTTCTTGGATTCACTTATACCACAGTTAATGTGACAATAACAGATCTTAATGATTTTCCACCCACATTTGAATATCCAAAAGGACCCATAGAAGTTAAAGAGGATTGGCCTATAGGGCATGAAGTTTATCTAGTGAAAGCTTACGATATGGATATCGGACACAATGGAAAAATTGAATACTTATTATCAACTCAACCACACAATACATTTTACATAGATAAAAATTCTGGAATGATTTATTTGAATCGCCCTGTTAGATTTGAAGTTGGTAGTCAATACGAAGTCACAGTGACTGCCCGTGATCTTGGCGTACCATCGTTATATTCTAAGTTAGATCTTATTATTATGATTGAAGACGTAAATGATCGAACACCTGTTTTTGACCATGTGTCGTATGAAACATCTTTACTTGAATCAGTTCCTGTAAATGACAGATTTTTTCTACTTAGAGCGACAGATAGTGATTTTGGTGTAAATAAGCAGTTAACTTATGCCATAACGATGGGTAATGATGAAAACAGATTTGGAGTTTTTCCAGATGGTTATTTATACGTAAAAAGACCTTTAGATCGTGAAAAGAGAGATTACTATTCTCTCACAGTTACTGCTCAAGATAATGGTGAAGTTCCTCGAAGTTCTTCTGTTAACATAGTTATACATATCATCGATGAAAATGACAATAATCCGACTTTTGATAACAAAACATTTCAGTTTTTTATTGCTGAGAACGAACCTCCTGATACGTATGTTGGTCGACTTTCTGCTGAAGATCTTGATAAAGGTCGTAATGCTGAATTAACATACTCAATTACAAACACTCAAAGTGATTTTATGATAAATCCTAAAACTGGCTTTATCCGAACACTGCGATATTTTGATAGAGAGCAGTTAGTTGAAGCTTCCGGTCATGATTATTTAGTCATGGATGCAATAGTTATAGATGGTGGAATAACAAGACTTAGAGATGAGGCAAAAATTACGGTTCATATTACAGATGTAAATGATAATGCTCCTCAATTTATTCGTCTTCCATATCATGCGGCTATATCGGAAGGATCACCAGTAGGAACGCAAGTACTTCGTGTTGCTGCTGTTGATGCAGATGATGGTATTAATGGCAATATACAGTATTCCATTGTGCATGGCAACGACGGAGCTGTTTTCCAAATAGATGATATTACTGGACAGATAACTGTATCTAAAAGCCTTGATCGAGAAATAATTACTAGATATATTTTGACAGTCATGGCTCGTGATATGGGAGAAGATATATCTCATAATACTACTGCTCTAGTTAGTGTAGATATTCTGGACGAAAATGACAACACTCCTAAATTTGATAATTCAACAATAAGAATGATTAATATCAGTGAAGATGCTTCTGTTGGATCGCGAATATTTACATTTTCTGCTACAGACAGTGACTTAGGAATCAATGCGGAAATAACATTTTTGGTGGCATCAGGAAATTTCAAAGAGACCTTCCGGATAGATGGACCATCTGGTGCACTGTTCTTAGCAAGACCACTTGATTATGAAGATAAAAACAATTATATTTTAAATGTTTCTGCCAGTGATGGTGGTACACCACGATTAACATCTACTCTTCAAGTTTTAATCAAGGTACTTGATATAAATGACAATGCACCCCGATTTTCAAGTACAGCAGTTGTTAGGCAAATTGAAGAAAGTATACCTCCAAATACTCCAGTAGTAACACTTACAGCACAAGATAGAGATTCTGGAATGAATGGAAAAATCATTTTTAACATTTCTTATCAAGATCCTCCAGGCAATCATTTTGCCATTCAACCAGAAACTGGCGTGTTATATACAACAAAAATTATTAATAGAGAATATAGTGACACTTTTCGTTTAACTGTTGTTGCCACTGATCAAGCTGAAAATCCTGCTATGCGTCTATCAGTTGAAAAAACAGTTACTATTATTGTAGAAGATATAAATGATAATGCTCCCACTTTTGTATCCATGGATGCTGGTGTTTTACCTGGTGGCATGGAGAAAGGCTACAAAATCATGACATTATCAGCTAGTGATCCCGATGCAAATAATAATGGAATGGTTACCTATGAATTAGAAGGTGGTGATTCAAATTTATTTACTCTAGATAAACGCACAGGAGATTTACATACTGCAAGGGCTATTGATCGACCGGCTGTTACATATACTCTTACAGTTAAAGCTACTGATCAAGCAGTGGTATCAGTAAGAAAATCTTCAAGAAACAAAGTGACTATTATTGGTACTTTAAGAAACAGTGACGGTCCAGTTTTTGGATCTGCCGAATATGCCGGATCAGTTTTAGAAAACAAGCCTGTGGGAACTAGTGTCCTCAGTGTAAGAGCACAATATCCTCATGGCCAGTCTGAAAAACAGGTGGAGTACTTTTTAACAGCTGTTACTAATGCTGCAGGGGCTCCTCAAAGCAGAGTATTTGCAATCAATCGGTTCAGTGGTGTCATCTCAACAGCATCTGTACTAGACAGAGAAGGAGGTGCAAAAATGTTCTACCTTGATGTTTATGCAGTGGACACAGCAGCTCACACACCTAAAACATCGAAAGCAAAGGTAAGAATTATTTTATATCATTTCTATAAGTAATCACAAAAATAATGTACATTTTGTATTCAGTAATCTGAAAAAAAAAAAAAATCTTCAGTATGTAGAATTAGATTTTTTTTTCTTTAAAAATTCTATGTGAAAATTACATTTCCAGTTTAAATAAATCTCTTTAGCTGGAGGAATTTAATTTAATAAAATTGTTTTGCTTTCAAAAATATCCTAGTAGCTTCAATGAAAGCTGAGTTTTTTAACGTAGATGTAATTTTAATCTTTAAATAAATAAATAAATAAATAAAAAGGGGGAAGAAGAAGAAGGGAAAAAGAAAAAAAAAAAAAAAAAAAAAAAAAAAAAAACCTCATATGCATTTTCAAAATAAACTGAGTAGGCAATTTTGAAAATTATTTATTAACTCCTCTATAGTATATCTGTTAATGATTAAAGAAGGAAACAAAAAGTTTTATGAAAAGCTGCTTTTCTCTCATTTAGTTAAAAAAATTAAATTATTGTTAAACATTATGTATTGACATTTTTTAATAATTCTTATATGTCTCTTTCCTGTTTTTTTCTATCAAATTTTTAATTTCACAATCAGTTTAACTTATTCTAAAATTATCGTTTTAAAATTTTTGCTTTTATGAAATGGCTTACTTTTTTATAATAATCCACATATAAGGAGTTCGTTACTATTTTTTTCTAAGTCTGTACACATCAGTGTAATAAACTCTTTTTTCTCTATTTGTAAACAAAAAGCATTAAATTATCCATTCATTTCTTTTGAAAGACAAAGTTTATATGGAAATTTACCCGAAAAATGAAAAAAAAAAAAAAAAAAAACATTTTCAAAACAGGGAATGTTATATCCTTATATCATGCAAGAATATGCCAAAGAATAATGTTTATTTCATTGCCTATAAACTAGAGTTTTTGAAAAAGAGTCTTAAAAAAATAAATAAATAAATAAATAAAAAATGAAATGAGTGTATTGAAATCATGTCAATAGCTTAACATTATGCAATGCATTTTTTGTAGAATAGTTTCAGATAGTTTTTATTGACGGCATAAATTTTTATTTAATAAATAAATAAAACCCTGCGATTTTAAAAAATGATCCAAATTACAATGCTCATAAAATATAATCTTTAACACACCATTTTTTTGTTTGTTTTCTTACAATAATAGTATGTCTCTTTTATTTCTGGAGAAGATTAATTCTCTCAAATATTTTTGTGCTTTATTTATTTTTCTTTTTTCTTTTTCGTATTTAAATTTTATATGTAAAAAATGACAGTTCTTTTTTTCTTCTTTCTGATTTAAATGCATTGCGATCAAATTATCTAACTGGGCACAAATAATTGTAAATTTTATTTTATTTTATACTTTAGCCTTTTGTAAGAGCAAAACAAATTTATAACTACATTTAAAAATATAATGAGTTTTTCTTTAATTCAGTAAATTTGAGTAACTTGCTTTAGAATTTTTAAAAATGAATTCTCAATCGGTGAATTTCTTAGCACGGAATCGCGAGGTTCAGAAAATTTCATCATTTATTTACTTAATTTATTTCAATAATTAAATGTTTTTTCTTTATAATGGAGCTGATCATTTATAAAGTAGTACAATTAAGATTATGTGTACAAATATTTTTATATTAAAACATTATAATTGCATTTAACTGTTAAGATATTTACACTGAAGATTTTTGAGTTATAATAGCTAAAAGTATAATATATCTATATTTTATTGCTAACACAACTTTATTTTTTTTCTTTTTTAGTAAAAGTTGAAATGACTTACTCTTCAGAAATTTACCGAAATTTTCTTATTATTTCATTTATATTTAGGATAAGAACTATGTTTAATCTCTCTCTCTCTCTTTTTTTTTTCTTTTTGCTAAGGAGTAGAGGCACATGAGCTATAAAATGGAATTTAATTTTTATTTTATTTTATTTTATTTATTTATTTATTTTTCAGTTTTTTGGAATTCATCATTAAATATACATATATAAACTTTCCCGTTGTTTTCAATTCTGTATTTTACCTAGCTACATTGTTTGAGAAAAAAATTTTTTGTGCTATAATTTTAAACCAGTTTATCAACAGTTGTATAAAAGAAAAAAAAAAATATTTAATTTTTTTATACTGCAAAGTGATTCCAAGCTTTAATTAACTGAGAGAAATAAATGGATAATTAGAATTATCTCATTTCCTATTTAAGAATATTTTCCATATCTTATTTAAATTATTTACTAATATAATAATAATAATAATAATAATAATCATTTTAAAAAAAAAGTTTGTTTTATTGGGACTAAAATTTGGTGATGAAAACTGAAAACATATTTAATTCGTTCAAAAATTATTATTATTATTATCTAGAATACTATTTTCTTTCAATTAATTTATCTTTAATATAGTCCCGTATATACTGCATTAACATATAAATATAAAAACTTTGTTTGCTTATCGATTTTTGCTTGATTTCTTGATGATTTAATATAATAAAAATATTCTGCTTACTTTAACATCTAAATCTGTAGTAAATAAAAAAGTATAGAAATTTGAATGGGATATGGGGTTATTTAAACTTAGCCTCCCGTATTCTTTTTATAAGTGACACTAAATAAAATTAGATGCAATTTTAATGCTGCTTAATAATGAAAACGATCAAGTTGTTACAAAAATGAAATATGCTGAGACGTGATAGAAACTTTTTTTTTTTTTTATGATAATTATCTCATCATATTGGTGCTATTATTTATTTACTTTTTGTTATGCCTAAATTGTAATATCTTATCGCCTAATGTAACTTGTTTTGATTACATAAATTATGTTACCCACTCAAATTCGTTTTCCAAAGTAAATAAATTTTTAATCCAATATTATCAAAAGAAGTCTTTTAACATTGCAAATTCAAGATAAATTATTTAATGAAATGAATTTGAAACCATTTATCAATATTTATTTTAATAATTATTTGTATAAATGAAACAAATTTTCATGAATCTTATTTTCAAGGTAACTAAAGACGAACTACTACTAACATAAATTTTATCACTTACAAAACTTTGAATAAACATCATAAAATGCAATAAACTCGCAACAATTGTTTCGGGTTGAAAAAGCACACGACCCTTCGTCAGGCGAACAAAGTAAGCACTCGTGCTTACTATGTTCGCCTGATGAAGGGTCGTGTGCTTTTTCGACCCGAAACGGTTGTTGCGAGTTTATTGCATTTCATGGTGTTTATTGAAAGTTTTGTAAGTAATAATTTACAACGTCAGTTCTGTGGTGTTTTCTTATTAACATAAATTTTGCTATTGTGAAAGGAAACAATCGAGGAACCTACTATGGTTATATTCCTCCCCCTTTCCTTTTTTTTTCTTCTTTTTTTTAACTTTACGAAATTTTTATTATCTTACACTGTTGCTACAAACTGCGTCGAAACGACCAGTATCAAATTTTCTCGAATAATTTCTTGAAAACTATTGAGGGCTTTCTAATTCTCTCTCAGCTTGATAATTTTAGTCTTCTAAAATATAGAAATCTCTATTCAGTTCGATAATTGTGTTTTTTATGATTCTGTTTAATGTATGTATATATATAGAGAGAGATTGTAATACAATATTATCAGAGCAAAAATTTGAAATTTAAGGATGATTTAATTTCAGTATTAAAACAATTATGTATATATATATATGTATATATATATACATATATACATATATATAAATGATAAATATCTTAATAAACTTTTACCTTAATATTTTAGTATTTAATAGATACATGTCAATACCAACACAACAAAAATAAAACTGATAACAACACACTGCTAAAACTATCACAAAAAGGTTGCGATACATGTTAAAATCCAATAAGAGACAAAAACAATTTAAATTTCTTACGCCCACTTGAACAAAAATTAAAGGACCATTTAACATAATGACGAAGAAAGTAATTAAAGGAGTTTAGAATAATAATTGGAATAAAAAATGGATTAATAATTGGAATAAAAAATGCTTAAAGTAGAAGCATTAACTGATCAGGGGTAAATACTTCATAAAGCTGTGAAAGCTGCAACGATTTCGTAAAACAATATAGCTAACAATAGCAAATTTATATCGTTCAGGCCCCAATCGAGCAACAAACCCATTTTGAATGAGAAATGAAATAAAATATTAAATCAAATCATCTAGGAAACCATTGAGAAAAATAGAAAAAAACCGGAGTAACCACACTGTTAAAAATTTCAACAGAATACTCTGTGTAATCTATTATCTTAAGTCTTATGTAAAACTACAGAGAAAAATAAACGAAGATGTTAAAAAACTTATTTTATAGATTCATTTTAATAACTAATATTAATTCAATTAATTATTATTAAGAATATATTTCGGACTTAGAATGCTTTTTATAAAGTAGAAACAGTCATTTTTAATTTTAATTAAAAAATTAAATAATAAAATTATGCAAATATACCGAATAAAGATAGAGAATCTCGATTATTCACTTTTAACTAAGAATGATTGTAAATTTACAGAGACTCTGGATAAATATTTACATTAAATTTAGAGAATTTTTTAACAGTGCACATGTAAAGCTACCATCACAACATGGAGAAAAGGATGTTGCCATCATATTAATGAAAATGAAAATAAATTCTTTGCAAACTTCGATTAATCGATAAAGAATTAACAACTGAGCATTTTCATTAACGATAAGATTCACAGTGTAATTGTTGATTAAGTTAGTTATTTTTTTAATCAATCCTCAATATACAGAATTCAGATATCCTGGGACTGTAATCTCTAAACGTGCAATACATGTAATCTTTTACTATTTCTAGAGTTCACACGGAACTGCCTTTTTTCAATGACTCTTCCACCACTATTCGGTAACCATAAAATTCCTTTTAAAGTTATGGTCTCGCTTAAAAAAAAAAAAAAAAAAAACTATTAAAAATTAGTGGTTTTGCAATTCTATCGACCGTGGGAACTCTGTGCTTCTATTAATTTTGGAAACTCGGTATCAGTTATCTAAGCATTTTTAATGATGCTAACAGGCCTTTTATTAGAACTTAATACATATGTATATAAATTATATTTACTGCGGATTTTTACGTTTTTCTTCTTATATTAGTTTCTACAAAGAGCGGGAATATGTATAATAAAGGGAACAAATGGAGCATATAATTAAGATTAATTTTCTTCATTTAAAAACGAAATTTTTTAAAATTCACAAATTCATTTTTACTGTAGATACATAAAAATGTATAGTCATTTGTGTTTAAGTGTCAGAAAAAAAAATCGAGATTATTTTTATTTTCTAACAAATATGGTATAATTAAAATTATTACAGCATGCTTATTGATAATAAGATTTCTGTATTCATAGTGTCTCAGAAATTAGCTTAAAACAAAACATAAATTTTGACACTATCATTTGAACAATAATTTCCTTTACATGGAAAAGTCTAACAATATTATTGTATGTTTGAAAAATACTAGTATGTCTGTTATATAATTTGTTTCTGTTTGATTAAGAATGTCGGCAAATTTGTGATTTTTGCAAATTGAAATAATTTTCGGAATGCATCAGAAAGTAGCTCGTTTCGATTTGTAACCAGATTTGTGTATAGTGCTATAAATTTTAGATCAATATTTTATAATGTATAGATATCGGATTAAGTGTTTGAATTACATAAAATTCATAGATTAAAATTTGTAAATGGGCAAAATGTATGTTATGGAATTATTATTTGAAATCATGCGTGCTCTCTCACACACACATACATATACGTGCTTAAATTCAAAGAATAGTTCACATTCACAAGTTTCTTTTCGTTTTAGAATTGACATATTGAAGCTTTTCTTTGAAAATAAACTCCCAATATATTCCTATTTTGTATCAATAATATGAAATGTATATAAATATAAATGAATAAACATAGCATACCATAGAAAGTAACAACTTTGTAGGAAAACATCATTAAAAAAAAAAAAAAAAAAAAAAAAAAAACACACGCAACAATTGTTTCCGGTCGAAAAATTAAGCATGCCCCTTCATCAGACGGGAAAGTAAAGGCCAGGGGGTTTCTGGTTTCAAATTTCAAAAAATCTAGAAAGTTTAAGGCTGTCTATTCGCAAAAAAGAAATAATAATAATCTTTTTGGTATTCTATTAAAAGTAGATTGCTTCTAGTGTCTAATAAAACATTTTAATTTTTAGCAATAGGTTTCTATTCAAAATCAAGACGAAACTTTCACACATTATATATCTATGTATGAGATAGTGTTTCAAAATATTTGATGTGTTGTTTAGAAGATTTTGCTTTAGTCAGAATCAACCTTGAAATAAGCACGAATGCAGCAGGAAAGTAACAATGCGCTAATTTGTACAAGGAAGTCCAAAGAAATATAAATTGCAATAAAATGCACTAAAAACTAGCTTTGTATGAATAAGAGTAAGAACTTTGTAAAGAAAATACAAAACATTCAACACTTGTTTCGAGTCCAAATAGTTAAGCAAGACCTTTCTTCGGACAGAAAAAAAGTAAAAGCCTAGTGTGAATGCAACAAAGTGCACTTTTAATTATGTAAAAGTAAAATAATTGTTTAAATTATTATTATATTAAAATATTTAAACTATTATTATTATTGTATTATTATGAAAACTTATTATTATTATAAAATAACTGTAGCTGCATATTGTATTTTGAATTACGATCTTAAAAATCTTTAAACGTACTTAATTTAAAAAAAAAAATCTATAAATGTCTGGAAATAAAAAGTTTTTTTGGGGGCACACATATATATATATATATATATATATATATATATATATTTTTTTTCCGACAATACTGATCGGCATCAAATCCTCCTTGTAAAAAAAATGACCGTTTTTGCCAAATTTGAAAAGACTAAGCCAAATTATGACATTCAAATTGCTCCAATACGTACCAGTTTTTTGGGGGTGTGGGGTCGTTTGTCGGAATACAATTGTTTTCTTTTGCTGAAAAATTGACAATATGACTGTGCTAGTCCTTATTTTTTATTGCCTTTCACCTAATTTTCTTTCCATATTTTATCGAAAACAATCCCCATGATTTTCTAAAAAAAGTTGTATGCCCTCCTTTAAAGGTCTATGATCTGAAGTCACACATGCACAATCTCAAAAGACAAATGTCATCAAAATCACTTTTACAAGATAAATTATTTGTGAAATAATGCAATGAAAATTGTTCATTTTTCATTAATTTACTGCTTTGGAACATTATTAAGGAATATATTGTATTTATTTAATACTCTAAGTTTTATATTTTATATATAGTCTCTCTTAAAAACTTTATGTGATAGAGCAATTTCGGTGACACATTTGGAATGAGAAATGACAAATTCACACTTTCGCGCATTTTGTCGTACAGGGATGATTTTATTGTATATATATATATATATTTCCTCGACCAGGGTAACGAAACACACTATAATGTATTTACTTACATTTTTTCTTATTTTTCTCAGCAATTGGAATTGATAAAATTCTTTAATCAGTTCCAATACGAGTATATAATGTATTATAAAATGGAATTTGGTTTAATGAATAAGCATGCATATCGATACCATCAAATTTCTACCCAAACCTTTGGAAATATTTTGGGACCTTAATCTTATAATATTTTTAATGACTGATGTATGTACGAACAATATGTTATTAAATTCGAAAAAAAAAAAAGTTAATAAACAGGAATTCCTATACAAATATGTTACATTAATTTTATCGCTAAAAAATTTTGAAGCTGAATTTTGCAGATTGACTATGATAAATATACACTGGTGGACAAAATTATAGCAACTACCTGTTTTCTCGTTTTCTTCTTTTGCACATAATTTTTAAACAAATAAACATCTGAACATAAAATTTGGATGCCCTGTTCGTTATCATATTATTAACCGAATTTTATATAATTTTAGCATAAGAATAATTTTTAAGCTAATAAATATTAATTTTTCTCTCAAAAGTAAGCTTTGGAAAAAATGAGAAATTCCAATAATGTTTGGAAAGAACACTTAATGAAAAATGGTCATAAGGATGCCTTACAGTCAGGTGAAGATGCACACGCATCCATATGTTAGATTACAACCAAAAAAATCTTTCTACCTGTATTTACTTTTCTGTTTCTTATTTTTCTTTCTTTCTTTCTTTCTTTTTTTTTTTTTTTTTTTTTCTCGCGTGTGAATAGTTTTTTAAAAAATATAAATACAAAAACGAAAATGAAAATTGAATAAAGTGTTCATTATAAAAATATTTATCGACATTTTTATTATTATGGTGATAAAAAGTCCATTATAAAAGTAAAAGTTAATACAGAAAGAAAAATAGAGATTTAGTTTAACATTTCATGGCATGTGCGTCTTTACCTATCTCTAATGCATACTTAACACCACTTTTCATTAAGTGTTCTTTCCTAAAATTATTGAAATTTTTCATTTTTTCCAAAGCTTACTTTTGAGTGAAAAATGAATATTTGTTAGCTTAAAAATTATTCTTATGCTAAAGTTACATAAAATTCGGTTAATAATATGATAACGAACAGACCATCCAAAGTTTATGTTTATATGTGTATTTGTTAAAAAAATATGTGCAAAAGAAGAGAACGAGAATAGAGGTTGTTGTTTTAATTTTGTCGACCAGTGTACATTATATATGCCCAATTTTGTAAAGTATATGTATGCTAAATAAAATAATGCTGCGCTGTAGATAAGATAGTCATGAAATTAATGAAAAATTACTCCTTTATTTAAAAGCATATACGAACACGCACACGCGCACAATAAATAAATAGATAAAATAAATAAAGTAAATAAATACATAAAATACGTTTGGTTCATTATGAAAAACTTGAATTTTTTTTCTATATGCCGAAAAATAAAAATACAGTGGTGTCACAGACAATTTTAATTTCAAAATTTGTGAAATGAATCAAAATAGTTATACATTTTTTATTGAAGTATTTTTCTATAAAATTGCTACTGATTAATATCGGAATCAATTTAATCTCATGTAATTCGAGGACCATGAATCACTAGAGTAATAATTCTCATTTTAATTAAATATTTATACTATATAAACTTTTAGGAATAAGATACACTTTTGTTTTTGTCAGGAAGCTATGACCTTAAACACTCCATTCTTATATTTGAAGAATATTATACATGTTTGTTATCGAACAAATGTTGTTAATTACATAAATTTACATGATGAAAGTTTGTAAAAGATTACCTATCTATACCCACATCGGGATAAATGGAAAAACATCAAAATCATATCACATTTAAAAAATTTATAATGAAATAACTTTCAACGCTCAGGTTATTGCTAAGATTTTATTAATTATAGTTTATTATTTAGTTTCATTACTTACAGATTTTTAGATTTTGTTCAGCTATTTCAGTTATCGAACTGATTTTAGAGTTATCAGGATAACAATATCCTTATAAACTACAATGTAAGCTTACTTCTTAAGAATATTTTAAAGCGTGTATTTTTGAATCCTTATTTTATAACCGTACTGTTATTTCACATTAAAAAGTTAATAAATCAATTAAATTTCAAGCGTTTTAATTGCTGATCGTACACACATGTTTATTTTTAAAAAAAATCTATTTTTAATTTATCAATTCTCTCTCTCTCTCTCTCTCTCTGTCTCCCCCCCCCCTCTCTCTCTCACTATATATATATATATATGTATCATATTTCATCACGAGATCGCGAAGAAACCAAGAAACAGATTATGATAAAAATTTTAAATATGACCATAACAACTGAAGATTTCATATTGAAAAATGCATAATTTAACTTAAAGATGACGAAAGATAGTGTGCTGTGTTGTGTTGTGGAAATCAAGGCCGATTGACTGCACTAGGGTCCTAGGCCTTGATGAAAGATAGAAAAATCGTTAAAAATCTGTGAAAAAACTGAAAAAAAAAAGTAATATAATCAGGGGTAAATTTGACTGTTAGAGTAAATAAAATATTTTTTTTTTTTTTTCTGTAATAGTGAAGGTTTTCCGGAAAAACGGTCAACATCAGTAAATTATTACATATAGAAATAAAGCCTTATTTCGAGCAAATGGTATTAAAAAAGTTAATTGGGGAAGAGAAATAAGTGTGAAAAATTCTCCAAAACTGTTATATCTTTAACCCGTTAACGCCCGAATTAATTTTGCAAAATATTATTAGCTGATTATTTCACTTCTAAATTAATATGGACAACTGTCAGTAAAATATATTAACTTAAACAATTCTTCTGATAGTTTTAAATTTAAAGCCTATCATCATTTATTGACGTTTAATGTTCTCGCGAGAAAACTTCGAAATGGAAAAACTTTGAGATAACAGATTAATTTCCTAGTTTATCTTGACAAAGATCTCGGAAGTAAAGTATTATAATATATATTATTATTCAAATTGATTTAAGTTAGTATACCTGCGCAAAAAGCAAATATATGTGCGACGAATGAAAAATCATAAAATGACAATCCAAATTATGAAATAATAATTAATAGTAGGCATATAAAACTTTCAGGGATCATTTAGAGTGACGCTATAAACTTTCACTAAAAAGCAGAAATCATCCCAAGAAACCACAAAAAATATATATGCCATCTTATTAGTTGGCCTCAAATGAGGACACTGGGCGCTAACGGATTAATCAAGAGCAATTATAGCAGCAGGGTACGAGTGTACAATAACAACACACTCATTATGAGTATTTTATGAGATAGTGATATATGAGATCGTACAAAATCGTGATATATGAGATCGTACAAAATCGCTATCATTGCCAAACAACCCAAAGATTCAATAATGAATACGTATGGGAAGAAAATACAGGAAAGAAGTAAAAAATAAACCAAACAATTCGATAAAAGCAGCATATTATGAACATATTATCAAACGTCACCTATTTACATGTTAATTTGCACAAACAAAGAATAATTAAATAGTAGTTTACACGAAACAAGATTAATGTAAGCGACGATTAGATCAATAATTTTAAACAGTTAACATGGTGATAATTGAAAAAACAACGATTAGATTTACTAACAATAAATATAATTACAATGAAGTAGTGAAAAATATAAAACTTTATTTTATAAAATAGTGTTGTTTGTATTTTACTGTGTTTTTACATTGTTATTGTTGTTGTTTAGTTCTGTGAATTTTCAATATTAATTAGACATTGATGGATGAGAAGTCATTACGGAAATTAAAAGAGAGAGAGGGATAGAAAGAGAGAGAGAAAATAAACTAGATTATTTTATAATGACTATTTTATGCATATGTATAGATTATCAAATTAGCGGTACGCTACAGTATTAAACTTACGATATAAAACATTTGAAAAATGAAGGTTCTCTTTTAATTGTGACTGATCCCTTGCGTTTTAGCAATCTAAAATAAAGTTATTTCCACCCTCCCAAAATGCATAGGTAAATTTGGGTCTAAATCTATGTTCAGAATTTTCTTATGGGATCTCTGTACTTCCCCCTTTTGGTTCTAAGTTCACCTGAACCCAAGTAAATAAATAGAAAAATAAATAAAACAAAACTGCGCGATATTAATCTGCAGTCAAATGCTTTTAAAACTATCACGTTATCCACTAATCTAAAATTTAAGAAAAAAAAAAAAAAAATCATTACATGAAAGTGATTGGTTTATATTTTTATCTTTATAGTTCTAAGAAGCTTTATTGCTATTACCTGTACGTTATTTTTACAATTAAAAATTGAATAAGTTTGAAAACTGCAAGAAAATGTTTGTTAAGTTTAAATATTAATAGCTATCATGCAATAACATAACACTTTTATATCTATAGTAATTTTCAAAATAAACATTTCTCATTACATGAAACTTTCCATGAAACAATTCTGAAATGTACACTATTTATTCAATAATAATTCTAGTAAAATTTTATTATTGTAACTTATTTCGAATAAATGTTATAAACGTGTAAGTGAAATAAAATATTGAACTTAAGTAAGCTAAAATAGCATCATAAGTGTAATACCAAACGTATTTTTATGATATGATTATCAATTCATGAACCCCTCTGTAATGTACTAAGTATACTGATGTAAAATAATATATTTTTTCTTCAATAAATATTTGCAAATCCTATTTGAACGATTGTCTTTATTATGTTTCATTTTACTTCAAAATATTTCCCTTTGAGGTTCAATAAAAAAAATAAGTAATTAAATCATGGATAGAAATATCATTATTTCAGTTGATTATTATCCAATCCTATTTGTACAATTGTCTTTATTATGTTTCATTTTGCTGGAAAATATTTCTTTTGGGATTCAATTAAGAAAAAAAAAATCTAATTATACATAGAAATATCACTATTTTAGTTGATTAAGTTTCCTCCTTTCATAACCTAGAATAATTTAATTAGAAGAAGAAAGAAAAAAAATATATATCCAGCTATAATTTATCAGAATGAAAAAAAGAAAAAATACGTACAAATCTCAAAAATATATAGAAATTACTCATATTCTTGTTGAATTCTACTGTAAGAAATGTAATTTTTGCTTTTACTTATAAATTACTTACAATTGAAATAACACTTTGATTATCATTGATTCTTATAATTTTATAGTTTCCTTGTCCTTAATATTTGTTTAATCACCGCTATTTTCTTTCTTCTTTTTTATAAATAAGCTATAACCATACGCACTTTGCATTAAAACTGTAAATATTTAGAATCGACATATATTCGATTAAAAAAAAAAAAAAAAAAAAAAAAAAAAAAAAAAACGAATGTGTATAAAAAACTGTTTCACTGATATTTAAAATTTGTGGTGGAAGAGTAATAAAGAACCCCTCCCCCTCCCCACCTCCACCACCACCAACAACAACTTTTTCAAACACAAAGTGTATCTTATTTTGGTGAGTGAGAATGTTCATGATAGATTTTATAACATTCAATGTTTATAATTTATAGAAACTAGTGCTAAAAAAGGTTTTTAACAGTGCTGTTTTCTATTATAGAATATGGTACTGAGAAAAATTCAATTTAAAATATACATATATTTTTTAAAATTAAGACACACTATACAGTCTGTATTGTGTGTCTTAATTTTATTGCTTTCCTAATTCTAAAATTAATTGTTTTCCTAAAGATTAAAATTTATACATGAAATCGTATAGCTTTTAACTATTGCAGACTGTTATGGCATTCTTAGTCGAGACTCCAAACATGGTTGTATTCACGATTTATTGTTCCTATTTACAGTCTGCAATTTTTGATTACCTCTTAAATTTAGATATTTTTTTTTAAAGGCGAATAAATATTAAAATAAATAAATTACAGAAAAATGCATTTAAATATTTTGCCAAGCGAAACAATTTGTTAAAAACAACTGCTTGAAAAAACACACGAGGCATTAGCTGATCTTCAAATTACGTAAAAATATTAATTAATAAATTTATTTTTTAAGAAATATATTTTTAAATACTTAAACTTACAATCTACTATTATTAATTACATTATTAAAATCCGATTGCATGTATGTCTAGTTATCCCCTTTTGAACTTCTGAAGGTAGAAAGATGCGAAAGGTACCGATAGAGGCAAAATAACCCAAGGATTACAAGCTAACAATTTAAATCAAATTATTCCAATTAGTTACGAAAACATCGACTTAAAATGTAAAGTGACTACAAGGTAAGCGGCACAGCTTGCTGCTATAATATGCCCTCCTACAGCAGTACCAACTGCCTGAGGCATTTAGGCTCCAAGTCCAAAATACAAAAAGAGCTGCAGCGGTATAAGTTAGAGAAACCTTAAAGTCTGAAAATATATGTAATCGCCCGAATCGACGTTTTGAGCAATTTCATAGATGCCAAATTTTCCCGATTTTCGGGAAGACTTTACACCAAAATTTTAAGATAGTGAACTTCGAGATCTTAAATCTCTGAAAATTACTCGACGTTTATTATAGACGTTCCGAAAATTATTCTAAGACGTTCCTCTAAAAATATAGTGCTCATTCTTACATTAAAATTTTAAAAATTGGCAACTATGCGATTTCAATGGATTTTTTTTTTTTTTTAAATATTTCTTTATAAATTAATATAAAAAACATTGATTATTATTTTTAAAAATTTATTTGAATATGGGTACCAGCGATGCGGGCAAGGTCTGCTAGTACTTATTAAAACGTATATAAACGTAATAAAACTATTAACCTTTTAAAAATAGTTTTATGGAATATATTCATACATTAGGTTCCGACACACTCACACACACACACTTACAAATATCACCCCCCCCCCCTAATAATGATATATTTAATTGGGTCTTACTGCCTATGTAGTGCACATTGTTACAGCCTACAGATTTGAGAGGCATTCGGGTTTTCTCCAGGTTTTTTTTTTCTTGCCTTAATACTCATTACGCAAATCAAAATTATGAAAAACATCATGACATTATAAATATATTTATAATTTCTTGAAGTATTATAAGTTTCGATATTCTCTTAATAATTCCAAATTATTTTTGACTTTTGTGTGTACAAATTTTGTACGCGTATTTTATAACTATGGTGAACAGATAAGTAATTAACCATTGAAAAAGAACTTTCTTAAAGTTTTATTTTGTTTTCTAAAATAATCATTGACAGCATTTTTGACATCTTTTCTAAAAGCTAACCAATTCAAAATATGAAGATTAATGACTGAGAATCATTTCTTTGTTCTCTTTTCAACAATACAATTGTTACAATAATAGTTTCAAAATTAAATTTCGCCTGTACTTGATAATTCACATCCAACAAATGGCCATAGACATATTAATCATTAACTATTACAATTTTTCAGTTTAAAAATTGTTTGTATTAAAAGCTATTGGTAAAAACATTTTTTTCTTTTATTATATTTTAAAGTAAATGTATGAAATATAATAATGTACATTAATAATTAATACTTTAGACTTACTAATCAACACCTATCCACACAGCCAAAGCCCATGTTATTCTATGGGGAAATTTGTTCCCACAATTACTCATTGTTTATGTATTTGTTTATTTATTTAACTAATTTCGTTTCCAGATTCAGAAAATTCATAACCATTAAATTAGTACACGTTTATTTAAATTATTTTTTTAATTTTTATTATTTAATTTTTGAGTTAAAAAATGAAAAATTAACTAAATAATTTTTTCTCACTTTTTAACTAGAAAATAAAATGTGAAAAATCAATTTTTGGAAGATGTGTACTAATTTAACGGTTGTGCATTTTCTGAATGTGAAAATGAAAAAAAAAAAAAAAAAAAGTAATGGGTAATTGTAGAAGCAATTTTCCCCATTAAATAACATGAGCTTTGGCTGTCGACTCGTTTAGGTAATGTACGCTTACAATACGATCTTTTATTTTTTTATTTTGGTGGTTTTTGGTACCATTAAAAGGATTTCCCTCATATTAGCATAGGACTAGAAAGTTAAGTAAATAACCAATTATCTGCTCTGCTTTTTTATCTCAGATCTGTGAATACTTGGTTATTGCTTGTTATACTGACTCAAACAATAGTAAAAAAATACACATACACATATATAGGTTTTATTAATGAATACTTATTAAACCAAAAACATTTTTTTAACAATGAGTGCTCATAACGGCAGAAAAAAAGAAATATATATATATATATTTTTTTTTTCAAACTTTGTATTAATTCTAATTTTAAGTAGATATTCTTGGAACAGATTCCATTTATCTACTAGAATCGCGAACTCAGACCACAGTGAAGAAACACACTTTAAAAAACATATTTATATATATTTGTGAGTGCTTATTAGGTTAATAATGCTTATTAGGAAAAATACTTTCTAGGAAATAATGCTTATTAGGCTATAAATGCTTTTAATGTTACTGCGCCTTGTTTCAGGATAATACTTTTTGTTAACGAATAATTTTAATGAGAGTCACATTTTTCTTTTTTTTCTTTTTTACTTCGTATATTTTATGTAAATATTATTTTTAAGAAGATTTTTCCAAGAAGAAATGCTGCCTTATTAAAGAAAATTATACACTATACAGTAAAAATTATTCAAATGCAAGGTTTTCTTTCATCTAACAATGCTCCATTTAATAAAATATCAATGTTTACCCCCCCTCCCCACCCCCAACACACACACACTAGTTTTTGCTGAGGTATTATATTAAAAAAAAGAAAAAGAAAAAAAGAAACATTAATTTTAACTAGTGATTTAACTTTTTGAAGCATGGGGGTATATAATTTATACAACCTAACCTAATTTTCCTCAAGTTTTTTTTTTTTTCTTTTTTTACAAAAAGTTTGCTTTTAAAACTGAGCGGTAAAAAAATCTTTTATTTCTTTTTTTTCTAAAACTGACTGTAATTTCTCGTGGCAGTCGATGTTAAATTAACATAATTACTCTGGGTTTCATAGGGGATATAAAAAATTGAAAATAATATCTTTTTAAATCAACGAAATTTTGTAGATGGAAGTATTAAGTTGTGCTCCTTAACTCTTTATAGCATACTGGTATGAAAAATATGCTACATATTCAAGCTTTTTATTTTTGTTACCCCCCCCCCCCCAATTGTTATTTCAGTTCAAATACTTCTATTTAAAAATTATATTAGATATTATATACTATACTTTAAAAAAATATATTGTTTTCAGTTATAATGGCATCCTTCGCTTAGTAAATATAAATTATTTCAATTTTGTGAGTGAAACAAAAATCTGTGAATTAAAGAATTAAATGAATACTTAAACTGTCAGATATTCACACAGTAAATTCTAATGGCTGATGTAATCCAAACTATTGATAAAATACAACCAATAATTAACAAAATATCGTTAAAATCGAAACATAGTGTGCCGTAATAATAACATTAATAAGCCAATATATATGTACAAAAAATTTTATTGCTTTTATTTATATACGCGTATTTACTAATGCATAACAATTTTATATATTTATGTAAATCTCATGCACATTATTTATAAAAACATAATAATTTAGGAGTTTTTAGCTTGAAGCATTGTGAAGGGGGGGGGGGGGGTATCTGAATGAATCTGGTGAAAAATAATAAAATGGAAGCGTATAAGTCTACAGCATTTTAAGATAAAGAGAAAAAAAAATCATAGAAGCAACTTGCGGTTATTTGAATGTCAGTAATTTTTTGCTGTAAATTAGAAACTACTGTAATTATTTTCAAAATATGTTTTTATTTATTTATTTATAATAATGACAGTAATTATGCTATAATTTTATAACAAAATTTGCTAGCACTCTAATTGCCATTGTGGATTCTTGATATCTTTAATAAAATTATACCTGGACATCTCTTTTGGTTCTTGTGGATAATTTTGGCATTTGATCATCTGTTTTCTTGCATTCTACAATCATTTTAACACATATATATATATATATAGAGAGAGACAGAATGAGAGAGAGAGAGAGAGAGAGTTTCCCCAGGTTTAAAAAAGGGCAGATTTCTGCTAATAAAGAAAGGGCACTTTTTAAATTCTTGAGGGAAGTTTTGAATTCTTGCACATTTAACATTTAAAATACATATACTTATTTTAAAATTTCGATTTTAGGTATAAATAGAAGAAAGTTTTAAATTTTAACTTTTTCTTTACACTTTAATTTTACTTGTTACTAACGTATGAATGAATGTTGATTGTTATGCACAATACATTTATTTATATTGATAGCATACCTTCAGTTTGAAAGTTATTTTCAACAAAAGGCAGTAAGGACTAGCCCTGGTAAGGACGCAATTTTTTTAGATTAGGAGCAAAGAAGGGTAACATTTTTTTGGGATGAGGGTCAAGAAAGGTGCTATTTTTTCAGTCATAGGGCAAGCAGGGCGCAGCACCCACCTGAAACTGTCTGAGGAAAACTCTGATATATATATATATATATATATATATAAAATATTTGATAATAATAGAACTATACACACACACATATATACACAGTTTTCGCCGCTTATTAAAATCACATTCGTTCTGAGCCAAAGTGATTTTATTAAGCGGCTGATTTTTATATCTGGCGAACGTTCCTGCCCTTAAGGAAAAGTATTACTTCCCTGAATTTGGAAAGAAACTTCAAAAGGTAACGAATAATGGAATTAGTAAACAATATTAATTAATTTTTAGTAGATAATTAACTAATTGTTTCTTCGATATAAGTAAATGAAACGCAGTTTAAGTTCCTGTGCACTTTCGCTAGAGGAAAATCATCATTACTTTACCAAAAGTTCACGCTGTTCTTGTAAATTTAAAATCTTTCCGTTTAAACCTCATGAATTATAGTAATTTTAAAATAAGAACTAGAAATCGTCTTCTAATAATTAAAAAAAAAAATCATATCAAATCAAATTTGTATGTTATTACTGCGCTTTGAAGAATACATTCCTTGAAATTGTTACGGAGATAAGTTACAATTTGATAAGTTTTAATTTGTAACTGTGCTGCAAGTGTAAAATCTTCAACAATGAGCAATAACGGGGGGTTGTTGTGCTTAAATTTCTTTTTCTATATTCAAAAAAAAAAATCACAATGTAAGTAAAAAAAATTTTTTAGTGTGCATAAATGATATTTTCGGCTGCTGAGGAGATATTTTTGAGTTTATTAACCGGCGATGCTGATTTTATTAAGCGGCGGCTTCAAAAGTGGTTTGTATTGATTTGATTACGGTCCTGGCGATTTGATCAGAATAAGCGGCTGATCTTATTAACCAGTGATTTTATTAAGCGGCGGTTATTGTATATATATATTTATATATTTATGTTCATATTTCTCACTGTATTTTTAAATCAGATCCTTTCTGTTAAAATCTGGTATGAATGGACACCCATCTTTTATTTATTGTCAATGTATAATTTCCCACTCTCTCTTTCTCTCTACTTTTCAATCTGATCCTTACTTGTTAAACAGGATTTTGGGGATAATATTCAAGAGAGTATTGTGGGTTTTCATATTTTTATTTGTTAAAATTATTACTAGTCATATCTTTTTTTTTTTTCTTTGTTTTTGCTGATAATGATTGCAACATAATTGTTACAATGTTACAATGATTAAAGAATGCAATAAAACAGGTGGTCAAATGCCATCATTATCTGCGAGAAACAAAGATATAGATACATCCAGTAATAAAGATATGAAAACAAAAGATCACAATACTCACATCATTATTATCCTTAAAATCCTGTATTACAAATAGAGTGATATATTGCAAATTGACTGTATATCTAGTTAATAGCAAAATACTTCGTTGCTATATTATATTTGTTTTAGTTCCTTTTGCTCTTTTCCCGGTCTAACGACCCTTCATGTGCGAAAAAGGATCATAGAGTGTCATCCCACATCCAAATCCTTTGCTCATTTTTTCTGTACAGTTCATTGGTAACTTAATCTGTTGTGATGGATGGGAAACAGTAGGTATTTGCATTCTAAAATACCTCCATAATACTACCATAGTGAAAGAAAGAATTTATATAAAAAACACACTCTTAAAGTGCACCTGTTTCTACTCCACATATTCAGTTTACAGCTGTTCATGGATCTAAATGCATAACTATGATCCATAACTATTTAAAAGAAAGAAAAAAAGAAGAAGAAGAAACGTCTTAAATACGCATGCATAAAAAATTTACAGTTTCTGTGGGCATCTGTAAAATTCGTTTCGAAGTTGCTCAAAAGTAGTCAGTCCTACGAATAAAATAAAATAAAGCAATTTCCGTGGCATTAAAATACCAAATAGGTGACAATGAGCGTCCTGTCTATTAGAAGATGTGTTCATATATTGAATAGTAATAATAGTAATAATAATAATAATAATAGTTCAATTCAGAACTAGAATTAAATTTCTGAAAGATTTATTTATTTTTTTTTTATTTTTTCGTATGAATGAAATAGATGCAAACTCAATCGTGATTGCGTTGTTGAGATACGTGATTTAAAAACGGCTGACGTGATTTAAAATGACAGAACACGTTCAAAATGACACATTGAGATGATTTCAGAATTAGAAACCACATATAATTATGGTTCTTCTTATCGAATTGATTTGCATAAACCAGTGTAATCTTTGAGTGCAAAAGCTTTAGAAATAGCATTTGGTTTTTTTTTTTTTTTTCACGCATTAAAATTATACTATTTATTATTTTATGATTAACGCTATTATTATTGCTGAAATTTTATTCTTAGAACTTTTCCCTTTTTTTTTTTTTAACGTCATGGAATATTTTCAATTACTTTCTCCATTCAAATTTTTCTAATTAGTTTTCCTCATTATTTTATATTTTGTTTGGGATTTTCAGTAGTATGACATTAATGAATATTTGAAACATGCCATATTGTGTTTTAAACTCTTTTGAGATTTAAATATGTGCCGGAAGAAAAATCTTTTCATATGCCTGTAATTTAATATTTTCAAGCGAAGTTCGATATGAATATATCGTTTGAAATAATGCAGAATATACATGTTATATTTTAAGCTATAATTAAAGAAACTATGCGTAATTCAATATCATAATTATATACATTTAATACATACATATATATGTTTATAACTTCTCAATTCGGCTTTTTCCTCCTGTTACAGTAAATTTTAAACTTTAATGTTGATTGTCCTTATAGCTTTCACAGCATATTCAAGTTTTTATTATTGTTCTAAAGTATTTATATTTGTTTGGATCATATTCATATTTATTATGAAATGTTGGGCGATAGAATCATTTTGGATATTTATCTTTTGCTATTTTCTGAAATATCTTGCAGTTTTTGTTCTCTGTAGCAATAGTTGCACTTGATAGCGATATTGCTGTTTTGGGGGGAAGTTGCAGGGTTATTTTTCTTAATTTCTTATTTTCACGTAATTATTTATAAGTTTCATCTTCACTTGTTATGTTGTTTTTTGATTATAATTCAAGTTTTCATTTTCCTGCCCCAGTTCTGCCTGGCAATAAAATAAATTATACTGTACAACATTTAAATTGTAAATTGCATTACTAAACGACAAAAAAAAAAAAAAAAAAAAAAAAAAAAAAGTTTTTACCTACATGAAGAATTTAATAACGATTGTAGTTGCTTTTTTTTATTTTTAAGCTAAATGAAATTTAGGATTAATATTAAGTTGTAGTAAAAGTAAAAATATAGGAAAATTATATATTTTGCTTTTCCTCTAACTCTGCTGCATTTCACTCGTTATATTATTTTTATTTATTCAAAGATAAATGCATTTAATAACAAAAAACTCATTTATGCATTTTACTCTGCATGTATTTAAATAATGGTGAGAGTAAATTACTATTTTCTTTTTCATTTTTATTTATTGATTTAGTGCAACTTGAATATATGCATATATATTTATTTATCTATATTTATATTACTGAAATAGATGACTCCCTTGTTTGCTTTTTCTTTCTTTTTCACTTTTTATTATCTAATATCTATTATTTATTATATATTTAAATAATATTAGAAAATAAATCAGAACTGATAACATTGCCATATATCATTAATCAATTAAAATAAGCATAAAAGTTTTTATTTTCATTGACTTAAATAATTTTATATATTTTTTAACAATTCTTAATAATAATAGTTCAAAGATACTGTTATATTGCATAACTGACCTACCTAAGCGTTTAGATTTTAAACACATTAAAAAATGTAGGTAAATGAAGTAGAAATATGCTGCAAAAAAGTACATTAGAATAATCTCTTCTTGGCCTCAGTTCAGAAGGTCAAGAATTCTTCGTCCCTGGATTGGTACTTCTCACTCACTCTGATCTTCAGCGAGAAAAAGCAAGTGTAATTATTAAAAACACGTGGGTCCCGTTTACAAATCGAATAATCGTGATCGCTTGCCTGCTTATAATTGGCGCTAGCGATATTGTTTTCGCACCCCCCAGAAAGTTACGCATCCTAGTAGCAACTTACCTGCCGATCAGGGCGTGCGATATGGCTGCAATGAATTCGATCCTGTGTCTTATCAAAGCTTATCATCATCAGTTCTGCCGCTACAAATGTAACGATGCGAGCCGAAAACGGCTACAGATGCCCATGTTCAACCAAACGGTTCAACCAATTTGTTATAGCCGTAAAAGCTCACGGTTTAGCGGAAGATCGTGACCCTTTCTTTGTCTCGGAATTACAGGTTAGGAGACCGTTTGTGATTCCTTTGATACTGTTTATTTTATACCTCTCTTTCATAGAAGCAATTCAGACCTCTTACCGATACTTTTTTATAGTTCAAGGTATGAGTCATAAGCGATCATGCATATGCTTGCAAGTGTATACGTGGTTTTGCTTATAAATTAACTTACAATATACTATCGTTATTAAAAAATGCTGATATGCTCTTTCACGTTTTTCTAAAAACAAATTACCATTAAAGTATTTAGCTATCTTATTTAAGAGTTTCACTTGTATATAATTACAATGATACAAGCTGCGCTGGAAAGCAAACATATATACTATATATAATATATATATATATATATATATAAGAATAAGAATATATGATGCTTTCCATTATCCTAAGTGCAAAGACAATATTTTTTTACAAATTAATCCACAATATATGCAGTGTCCCAAAAAGAGTGAAACACGGTTTCATTCTTTAACTGTTAGAGATAAGTAAACAATATAAATTGAAAAAAAAAAAAATGTGGTTAAAATAAGGTGCTAAAAAAGACCGCGTTAATAAAAATTGCTTCGTGTTAATTTTCAAAAAGTTACACTTTTTAAATTTTTGTACAATGCCTTTTGACAAATTTGATAAACCAGAAAGTTTTTGATTTTAAAAGAACATCATTATAAAAAATCACATACCTGTGTCTATGAAATTGAGTGCGTTATCGTTAGCTTAAAATTGAGCCCTGAATATAAACACAAATACCAAAATCGAAATGTAAATTTATAATATATTATATAAAAAGGTAATATTTAGATGAAAACCATTTTTTCATATTTAGAGTATCTTCGCGCACAGTTATGCATAATAAATCGTTTTTTATATTAACTCTGTTAATTTTTACTTTAAAATAAAATAAAAAAAATAAAATAATTATATGCAAGTATGTACTTTATTAAATTATCTTTTTTTTTTTTTTTTTTTTTTTTTTTTTTAACGACATTCTAACAAACAAACTCACAAACGCTTTTTCTTGCCTTCATTAAACTGCAATTAGTCGATATTTATGTTAAAAATATTTTTTTGAAACTGCATAGAACTGTTAAAGTAAAAGGTTTCAGTATCTTTTTTTTACATAAAATGATAAATTTGAAACAAGTTCTAAAAGTTTATTTCGTATAATCGTATGTTTACATTTTTTATTGTACCAGATTATAATAGCTATCACAAGTTCATTTTAAAACAAATTTTATACAATCTATATTTATGCATGTATATATATATTTTTAAATTATGTGCCCCCTGTAAAAGAGCAATATATAACATTGAGGTCCGGTTGCACCGCGGTTTAGCTCTGTCTATTTTGGGTTTATTTGAGTACTTTTTATCTAAAAATTTCAATTATTAGTTTGTATACGATCTCTATTTTCACCAACGAGACAATCCTTTAAGTGAAACGGAAAAATGGAATAAATCATTTTTTTCTCTACATGCTAATTTATCTGTTTCAAAGAACCAGTTATTAATTTTTTCTAATGTTTTTGTTGGATGAAAAATAAAAACTTCCTAATCGACCAAATTTGTCTAGAAGAGTTGTTTAAAAATTATAAAAGTGTAACATTTTAAAAAATAACTGGAGAATTATTTTCTTAATGTAGTCTTCTTCCGTACCATTTATTATTATTATTATTATTTTTATCTACGCTTATCCCTAACATATTAACTTAAAGCGCGTTTCAATCTTTTTAGATATATATATGTACCGTGATTAACTGTACTTTTAACGGCTATCTGGTTATTGAATTTTACATGTGACACTTTTTTTGGATACAACCGATAGTTGCTTATTTCTTTACTATTGTATAAGTGATTCTTATATGAAATTTTATTACATTTATTGGTGATATCGGTTTCATAATTCTTATATGTTTATTTCTTTTTGTGGTGAGTTCATTTTGAAATTAGTTTTATTTTGAAATTGTTTTTTCTTGTTTTGGCTCAAAAGAATGTTTCGGGCCCGGATCAAAGATATTCTTAGAGACAGGAAAACATTCTTTTTGCATACTTGTGTTCTACCAGGCCCTTGATAACGTTAGAATGCAAGTATGTATTTATCCATTTCCAATTTATTCCATTTTTTTGATTTGGTGGTCTTTGTTTTCGATAAAATTAATATATATAGACCCATAGGAATAAAATTTCATCAAATTAAAATTACTAGTGAAAACTTTTTGTTAATTATTGAAACAATTAATTTTAGTTTTTGATTTCTAAAACAATAAATTTTACTTATTTACTTTTTTATTTAATTTAATTTAACTTCAAACTTACCTTCATATTGTTCCTAGATAGTTAGTTGCAATTTAAATAATGTTGCATAGATAAATATATAAATATCTAACATCTAGAATTATATTTAATGTAAAAAAAGTAGACGTGGATTGGTTCTATGATTTGATTTACGTCGCCGTAGTCTGCATAGTTAGAAATCTTAATTTGATTAAAAGATTCATGATCGTATTGTGTGGATAAGATGAACAAATTTGATACGTCTCCTCTCACAACACTGAATATTAGCAATCACTTAATTCATTAATCATTTGTTCCGAGACGATTATATTATACAAAATTATTGACCTACTAATCATTAATTAATAGTATGTTATAGACCATCAATGATAATTTTTTCGCGTACGCAGAAGGGCTTCAAAGGGAATCATTTTTCTGATTCTTTATTATATCACGTTTTCCAATTTCTTCATCTTACATCGTAAATGACATTAATAATTGTCAATACCATTCAAACTTTATAACGTTATAAATTACTCATTAGTTTATTCGCCTCCTTTAGCTTGCTACGCATAATTTATGATACATGATAATTATTGCCTGTAGCAAATTTCAAATACCATACTCGAAAACTAAAATGATGAATAAATAAATAATGTAGTATAATATAATATAAAAATAGATTAATAAAAGAAAAAAATCACTCTCAGTGTCTTAGGATTAGACGTTACTGAATGTCTTCTAAAGAAAAAGAATTGGTCGGATTCTTTGAGGTTAATTTATCAGCGTTGTTAACACCATGTATTATGAGGGACTGGAGGAAATTACAAAAGTGTAAAAGATTTTCAGTTTTGCAATAAATATATTGCTTTAATTTTGATAATACTTTTGCATCACCAAATTCATAGTTTAATTCGACTTTTTTCCCCCCAATGCCCAGAAACTTTTTTCTTCTACTCTTTATAGATATATGTATGTATAATCTTGATTTTGCTTGGACCGTACATAGAAAAATAAAAAGAACGATTGCAATGGAAACGTAATTTAAAGCTCAATTATCGGAGCTTTGAAATCAGCTGTATTATTGATACTATTAAACTCTGGAAATACACTTAAAATGAATCTTTATTTAAATTTTCCAATAAAAACTAAGTCGTGTTAAATTGAAAAATCCACACAAGATAGCATAAGAAATGCTGTTTGTTTTCATTTGTGTACAAATTTATTACCCATGTCGTACAATACGTCAAATTAATTATTAGACACTATAAACACTATTAAATGCAGAAATGGAAGAACTTTTTTTTAAATTAAAAAAATTCTGTAACAATTTACTGAAATTTAATTTCTGTAAATGAAAAACAAATACACATTAGTCCTTGTTCAGTTCCTGAGAATCACATACAAGATCTATTTTTCTTATAACTACGTTGTCATTAATCAATATGAATAAAGCTGAATATATAATGAAGTATAATATTTTGTTGTAACAGGTATTTTGTTCAGTTTTAAACCATTATAACAGTACTCTGTTGTGAATGAAAAATGTAAAGAGGTAAAATGATTTGGAAATTGTTAAATTATTTTCGCCTTCTGAAAATCCAAAGTATACATCTTTTACCCTAGCCCAGTCCAGCCCTGATAATACCTGTTAAAAATACACACCTGTTTTATCGATATTTAGTTTTTTTTTTTTTTTTTTTTTTTTTTCCGGAACATTAAAACTTTTTACAAGCTTATAAATTTTACAGTAAACATAGTCCGTTTACCTGAATATTCTTGATTTTACCATTTGAATTTATGGATATTTGCGTATTTTTCAGCCGATAATAAAATGAAATAAGTCCGCATTAACTATGTCCTACTTCTGTTACGCAAAAGTTATTCATTAAAATCCAAAACTTTTGACTGCAAAATCACTACTTTTCTATTCACTATTTATTTACAGATTGTTGGATCTTTAGACTACACAAGTATTAACCGAAATCCAGCAATTAGTTCATGAATAAATCGGTGTTGAATACAGAATTTGACTAATTTTCTGTAATTCAATATGCATTTATATTTGGTGTTAATTATAAACAATATTGGAATAGAATCTTAAGTATTTCAGAATTAAAACTACTACTGCGTTCATAAAATGAAATTTAAAATGCGAAATGCACTGAAAAAATATATGCTAAAATGCATCATATATTTATTTAAATTATTTGTCATAGTTTAATTTAATTTACATATTAAAGTATGTTTGATATAATTTTAAAGCATGATGCAAACACTTAGAATTATCGAAAATAATTCGAATATTTTCGTAATATATTCGAATTAATTTGTAGGAATTTCTATGTGAGCTATAAATGGTACAGGCATAGAATAGTATACTAACATTTACAAAAAATGGATTGGCTTTATACATAAATATCATATGCTTTACACATACTATAATAACTAAAAACTGATTTCAAGGGCATGCACACTATTTTAACCAAAGATCTCATTCTGAAAGGACAATTTGATGCATTTTTGGCAGCTTTATAAATATTTTAAAAATTCTACATTTCTCGGTACGTTATTGAATATAGTTTCTAAAAATATCTGATATCTCGATATACAACTATTAGAATATCATTTTAAATATACTCCAAAAAATTATACCCAATTGACAATATATTGTCCACGATCTAATTTCTTAGCGAGGCTCTGTAAAATAACCATAAATGTAAACTTAACAACATTTATTTATTTATTTTTGAATTGTTTAACATTATTCAAATGCATTTCACAAAATTATTCCTTTTGGATAATAAAAATACTCGTTAAATAAATAAATGAATAAACTGTCGTCCTGTCTGACAATCTTCTTTCTATTTATTTCACAGAAGAAAAAAAAAAGTATTTTTCTTTTTTAACGGATTTATAGTTTTTAAATTGTTATTACTAGTAAATGACTATTAAATAAAGATATTGAATAGATTTTCTACACAATACGTTATAATATCTCTTCAGTAATTTTTCTTATAGGATAACTATGGAAAAAAAAAAAGATAACAATGCTAAAAAATTAGTAAGATTTGAAAGAAAGTGCGAGAAACTCACTTATGCAGTCTAAACAACTCCTTTCCAATTTACTCTTCTTATTTTCTATCTGCTGAGGAAGGGGAGGGAATTTTTAGTTTAAAAAAAATATAGATTTTTTTTTCTTTTCTTTTTTTCACTGCCTCCCTCTCTTTTGTTGTTGTTGTTCTTACAGTGCAAATTCTTACAAAAACAATTCTGCAGTAAACTTCGGTCGAATATATTATTATTATTATTATTATTTTGAAAAATATTAATCCAAGTTAAAACAAAATAACAATATATAATAAATAAATAAAAGAATATTAACGCCCATAAATCACAATAATAATTACACAGGTCGGCTATGAAATTTTTTTCTTCAAGGTGATATATTTTCCTGATGTATTTTTGAATGCTGATTAAGGAAAAACTATTCAAAAATTTCCATCACTTACAGTTTTGACAAAAAATGGGTTTGTACGAGCCTAAACTTGAAACTTCACTTTTACAACTCCCATCTAAATTATTTCCCAGAAAATCTGGGTGATGTGTGTGAAGAACAAAGAGAGTTATTTCGCCAAGACACCAAAGACATGTAGAGAAAGTAAGGGGTGTTAACATGTTAGCAGCTTATTGTTCGATGCTGCATAGGGAATCCCCCCCCCCCCCACACACACACAAGGTCTTCAAGCCGTGCGCAATGTGAAATGCTCTGAAAGAAGCTTCGATGTAAAGAAACACATTTAAAAGATAATTGTAAATAACAGACGATTTTAATGTATTTTGTACATAAATTGGTTCGAATTTGTTGTATACTCTGTAGGTGAATTCGTCTGATCTTTATCCTTACTTTGTAAAAATTTATTACGCGATATGGAAAAAATACAATCATTACTGAATTCAGGGCATCAAAACACATTAGAAACACCCAACACTGTGCAAAAAAAATTGAAAAGTACGATTTCGCAGACCTGTGTTATTTTATGTGTCGCTGTAAAATGTATTTATACAATATAAATGCAATAAATGCAAAAATTACAATAAATTTTATGTCGCAATTTTCGATAGAGAATAGGCTGTGATGATCTTTAATATTATGCTTTAATTTCATAACAACACAAGCCTAAAAATAGAGGTTAGAATGTCAGAAGACTGACAGATAAATCGAAGTCATGAACACCTAATTTAGTTGAAAAATTAAATAATAAAATTTTTATGAATATAATTTTTTAAATGGGCAAAAACATCACAACTTCAATGCAAAATGCTGTTTCAAAAGTAGAACTTAAGCTAAATTGTAGATTAACTTTCTAGTATATCTTACATAGAATATTAATAAGTTTTTATTTATTATTTTCGTTATTATTATACTGCACAGAAAAGCTTTTGTTGTAATAAAACTTACTGTTTCTTTTCGTAAAAATACTTATTGGTCATATCTCTTTAGAAAATAAAAATAGCCTGAAATCTCTTTAGATGCTTTTAACCTGGATTGTTTATTAGAATTTTAAATTATCTTCAGGAAGTAGTCCAAGAGAATTACTCAAAAGTGACAAAAGAAAAAATGTTGTTGACCACCTTGAGTCAATATGGCGCCATGTCGGCCGTTATTTATTCATTTTGGTACAGATTATCGGTAACGCCCTTTCGAACGCCTTTACATTTAGAGCTTTCATCCATCTTTTGGAAATTATATAAAATTTGTAAATGAATTACGTGATTGAATATTGCTCTAAATAAAAAAAAATAGTCCTAAATTTAGATGTTCTTATTAGATGCATTTAAATATAGTTGTTCGGATTTTCTGTAAATTTTATTCAAAATTACTAAATTTGACTGATCAGACATATTTATATTTTATAATTGGATTTGGAATATTTCTTAATTGTTTTATAGAACCTCAGAACAATGCAAATTTAGAAGTGAACTTTAAATGTAGCTTCGCAAAACACATGTTTGCTTAAAAATACGTTTATCCTTAAAAGAGATTTCTTAGCTATAGAACAATAAGCTTGAACCTGTTTCTCCTTTTCCAAAAACAACATATATTATAATCGATCGTTAAAAAGCAACAATGTTACAGAACTTAACATTTTTGTCAGAACATCAATGCAATTATAACTTGAGCTGTCTATTTGATAATAATTTATAATAGGTACATGTATATATTAATAGAAATTTTCTGTGGCCTGTTATTTAAAAATTATCTTTTATGATATTTTTTCGTATTATCTCTGTTCAAAAGGAAATGTGTTAATAAAATTACGTACTAAAAAATTCTATGGTTGATCTCTGAAAGGAGAGAGTATAAATTTGGAGGCACTTAATCATGCCCAGTATTATTAGATAAAATTTATTGTATTTAATCCTAAACATGTAATATACATAGGAATTGTCTTAATATCTGGCCATCCGAGAATAGTTAAGATTAAAGATGAGATATTAGGCCATCAGAAGAGTTATACATTATACTTTCGCTGCCTTATGATAGTTTCACACTAAGGTTTGGTTTGTCAGTTTTCCCCAATTCAACACTTCATATTTTATGATTTTATCCATCCATCTTCCTCCTGGTCTTTTTGTTGGTCTTTTCCAGTTCAGCCAGATCAAATCAAAAAAATTTCTTGTTCATCCGTCATCATTCATTCTTGTTCTGTATCCTGTATGCATCTTCTTGAGTTCCATTATGCATTTCATTAGTTACAATTCTGCTTCCCTTCTAAGAAACAGACCACTTGAATTTTTTCCTTACGATTATATAGTTCCTAAACTCGACCATTTGTCTCTTTCAATATTCGTTATAAAAGTTAAAGCCTGAATAAAAGGTGAATCCGGCATGTGTTTAATGTACTTTGGTTACTTTATGTTATTATTGTTTTCTAATGCATAAAAAATGCCTGTTTTGTGATCCTGCGTACTCCCGTGTGAGTTTCCTATAGGAAAAGGAATAGTTGAACCGAATGATGAATAGTATTTTATAACTACTTTCTGAAGAATTTTAAACTGTATTTCAAGAAGAAAATAATCAAATTTTCTGTCGTATTTATATATTTATAAATAAATTATACAGCGCCATTTCCAATTTTATTTTAGTGTTTTATTTGTAATTTGAATAACTTTTTTTTTTATATTATTGTTCAAATCATTTTTTTCTTTAGAAAAGTTTTTCTTGCAAGACTGTATCAATAGACAATCTATCATTTTAGGTGATAAATCTGCTTAAATATCAGTTTATAAGGTTTTACGGCATGGGTTACGACACAGGCACAAAGATTTAAAAAAATAATAATAATAAATATTACTGAGATTGGGTGAGAGATTGCTGAAATTAACAGAAATAATCTGGTGTGTCACTCACACGACTTTCTCTTACCCTGAAATTTAATACTATAAATAGAGGTTGCAGATAAATAGGTAAGATAACGAGAACTGTTATGTAAACCTATGTTAAACAATTCATATTAGGCTTCTGAAGAGTTTTATATGATAATTAGTTCTGTGTGAGGGGGGCTACCGCCCCCCTAAACCCCCCGTTTCATTAATGCCCCTACATTTATATAGAATTTAATTCGGTTATTAAAAAATAATTCTCTTTTGAAAAAATAATTTATTGAAATTATTATTTAAAAAAATTATCTATTATGATAAGGCAAACGATTTCCATATTAGAGAAGTAGTATAACACCAAATATCCAAAAAAAGTCCATTTTATTCTCAATATTTAAAAAAAAAAAAAAAAAAAAAAAAAAAGTACGATTTTTTTTTCTAAGTTTTTTTTCGTTAAAAGTAAAAAAAATCGATAACTTTGTTTTAATTTATCGCAGATCGATGGTTCAACCATTCGTTTTAAAGGTATTGGCGAGCTCTTTTGAAAGATACCCATCATGAAAATTTACTCCCCTCGAGGGGGGCACTTCCCCCCCAGGGGGGAGGTGAGGCTCCTACACACACAATTTTTTTTTTTCCCAGTTAGCTATCTCTTTTACAAAAAATATATATTCGTTTCATTTGGTTTAGTGTAGTCTAGATACGTTAAACTCTACTTTCCTGCGATTTCCCCCATAGGTGTAATGTATTAGAATTCTCTTGATTGTCCCTGTACACGAACCATTTGCTTGATCTTAACGAAAGGCTTACTGTAGCATCCCTATATGATACACATTTAGAATACCAAGTTTGAACTTTCTGCCATAATTTGTTTTTGAGATATGCTGATAACAGACAGACGCACAGACACACAGACATACAGACACACAGACATACAGACATACACACAGACCATTTGCTAAAAACATGATTTTCGTATTCAGGGGACCTCAAAACGTGTAAATATAACAAAATCTCGCGTTCGAAAATTTGACCCAAAAACAATACTTTCTCTACCTTATGGGTAAGAGAAAGTAAAAATTTTACGTTTTACATTCTTCAAAATCCGATGTCCCAAAAATAAGATCACTACATTTCCCCCTCCCCCCCATTTTTATAGAAGTTCTGTAATTTAACCTTACTTTCAACTTTCACACTAACCATACTTTTAATACATATCAACATTAATAGAATATTTCCATACACAGTACGCTTCTTTACACACACACAAAATAAATAAATAAGATTTATTTATTTATTTATTTATTTTTTCAAATTGTTTCCAAAAAGGGATGAAGAAGAATTTACCTTGTAATGAATGCAGCATTACATTAACAGTTGAAACAAGGGAGAAAGAATGAGAGAAGGCGAGATAAATAGAAAGAAACGGACACACACAGAGACACACACACACACACATGCACAGTGACTGAGGCTCTGGTCATATTATTATTATTATTATTATTATTATTAATTAAGTTTCTAAATTTGTATTTTCTTCTAATGCTTTTAAAATATGCTTTATGAAACTGAATGCTATAGAGATTTTAGTTAATCTCTAAGATGGTACAATATCTAACCTGGCCGGCAGCCAAAGCCCATGTTACTCGATGGTAAAATTTGTTTCCACAATCACTCGTTACCTAGTGTATTTTTTTAAATTCCGTTTTCCTATTCAGAAAATCCACGGCTGTTGCATTTGTACGCGTATTAAAAAAGAAAAAAAAAACTATTATTATTATTATTATTAGCATTTTAGCATTTTTCATATTTTATTTTCTAACTGAAAAATGCAAAAAATGAACTTAGTTATTCTTTCACTTTTTTTTTTAACTCAAAAATTAAAAATTAAAAATTAATAATATATATATAAAAGAGTACTAATTTAACGGTTGTGGCTTTTCTAAATATGAAAACGCAAGAAAAAAAAATAGGCAGTGAGTGATTGTGGAAACAAATTTCTCCGTAGAATAAAATGGGCTTTGGTTGTCGGCGAAGATAGATATTGTACGCTCTTAATAGTGTCAAATGATCATTTATAAAGATGGCAAAAGCATTTGCTTATTTACTTATTTTTTAAATTAAAGCTTGTAGTCTCCATTCAAAGGACTAGAAAATTAACTACATACAGTAACTTCTTTCATAGTGAAACTTTCGAGTTGGCCTCATTTAGAAAGGTGGTTGAAAAATAATTACAATTCTAAAATTGGCTGTTTTAGGTTTCATTACATCTAGAGTCATTGAAGTAGTTTTTTTTGTGCATTTGAAACTATTCGGGCGGGGGATCAAAAGTCATCAATTGAACGCTGACATGCGTAGGAAAAGAATTCTATGATTGGTTCTGACAAAACGATGAATGAGCATTTCGTTTTCTTTCTTTCTTCTTTATTTAGTTTTATGTTTTTGATTTTGTAGAACTAAATTATAACTTTGTATTAAGCAACCTATCATTTTTTTTTTTTTTTTTTTTTTTATGATCATCCTATAAAAATGAACAAAATGGTACAGTTTAGTGCAGACATTTATGACTTATTTCGATGAAAATGTTCTGTTTTAAAACAGATAATAATTTTATCAATTAAGGTTTACATATTTATCCAATTGAATTCACGCTATTATATATATATATATATATATCTCCAACATTTTTTGCTTTTGAAAATTTTTTATTTCGTAATAAATAATTAAATATATTTTAGACAATTAATATTAGTGTACTGTTTAAACACAACATATAATTACAACTCATATTCGTTTTATATCTATTCTTTAGTTTCTATACTATATGGGTAATTCTATGGGAGAAGAAAATGTCATTTACACAGAAAGAGAAGATTTTCTGCCGTTATTACCATACAAAAATCTTTATCGTATATTTACTGCATGTTTTGTGATTAGATAGAATAATGATTATTACTATAAAATACTAGTGAAAGCTGAAATATCGCTCTGTGTTTGACTGACTGTATATTTACATGGAATTACCCATATAGAAACTTATATTTTGCGCGAAGTTAAATAAGATAACGCCTCTTGCTTATCGCTGTTTATCTTGTGTGTAAATTCCTGTTTTAAAACAGACTTATTAAATATATATAATATGTCGAAACATAGTAATGGTACCAGAGTATAATTTAAAATAAATACCATTAAAATCTGCATTTTTGCTATAAAAGATCAAGATACAGTAACTTAAATGCGTATGGAAAACTAAAATAGTTTTAAAATAAAATATTCGAATTATTTTTGCTTCAAAATTAACACAAAATTAGTTAAATTCAATGACTAATCATGTAGATAACTATTAATTCATCAAATATTTTAATTTTCCCAGTTTGTTTATATAAAAAAAAAAAAAAAAAAAAAAAAGGCCAAGTTTGATTTTAACTAAACATTTATTATCATCATTATTTTTTTTTTTTCCAAAAACATTTTCTTAATTAAAAGTGATAAACGAACTTGCGCGTGAGTACGAACAAAGATATCTCACAGCACAATTCGTACTTTTTTGTCACTTGATGATGTCATTTCCAAATTTCGTTTACTATATTATGAAGTGCTGATCCCGGAACGCCAGCGCATCTCTTCGCATGCATATCTTTCAAAAGCGTACGTGACATGCACTGCAACAAATAATTTTGCCTCGCAATGTGCTTTTGCTATTTTGAAGCCAGGTTTTCACTTACTCCGTTAAGAGGTACGATGCACATCATGGATCTGTTGATGAGTTGAAAGTTCATAACTGTGTTCTTTTAATCTTTGGGTGGTCCCTTGACCATTGAGACCTTTTCCGACTTGAACACACCCAACCATTAGCTTGGGCTCAGTTGGAGAGCGAATATTTAGAATTTGTAAATAATGGGTTTAAGTTTTGTGTTTGCTTGTCAAAAAATATTCGAAATTGCTGTCATTTATATATTGTTCAAAACCATACAAAATAATTCTAAGTAATAAATGGAATTGACTTACGATCTGCATTTCTTAACAATTTTTCAAAACAAATTAACCAAACGAACTTTTTTTCAAATGTGACAGACAAGTAAATGAGCTAGATAACTTTCTTTTATCTATTAATTTTCGAATTCTACTCGAGAATTCAATAAACTTACATTATTTAAGAATATATATATAATATATATATATATATATTTCCGGGAAAAGAATATAAACTGCTAGATCTGAAAAGTTCTACCCCCTTTCATTATATTAGGAATAAAGAATCCTTTTGGGTTAATTTTTTTTTAATTTTATGACAGAAGCTCATAGCTTATATTTACTCATAGTTTAAAAACTTAATTAAAAAAAAAAATAGTTAAAAAATACTATATTTCTTCTTAAAAAATTCAAACATTCAGCCTTTTACAACTTTTCTTTAAGAAGTTTTATTCTAAAAAGTTTCTTTAAACTAGTCTTACGATTCAGATATTAAAATCTTCATAGAATTCAGATATAAAAATTAAATCTAGTGAAATATTGACTTGAAACACGAGAATATCATAAACTAGCATTTTTCTTTTCCTACACTGAAAGAAAATAATAATAGATTTAAATTTTCCTAGTATTAAAGTCTACTCCATTTAAACTTTTATCTACCAATTACTATTCTAAGAATAGTTATTTAAACTATTCTTAGAATAAGGTAGGGAAATAATTTTTGAAATGATATTTGTGTGTATCAGTGTTTGTACATTTTTCTGTGCGTGTATACACTTAATGTGGCTTTGTATGAAATTCAAATTAATTCTATATCTTCTATATCATTAAAACAACCTGTAAAATTACATTTGTGTTAACGCAGACTTCTCACTAGGGAATATTTTACCTCCGCGGCAATGCTGTCACTTTCCTCAAATTTTTAATTAATTGCGTCCCTTCATTTGTCGAGACTGCCAGCAGGCTACCGTCTTCAGAATTACGATTGGTTGAGAAGTTGATAAATATTACCGATATTATTTTTGTTTCGGGAATGTTTGTAGGAACCTGTTTTCACATGTCTTCGAATAGTTTATATATTAATTGCTGACTTCATATAATATGCATAGATTTTCTGATCGCATTTGCTATATATATATCTATCTATATATATATATATATATATATATTTTTTGTAATTTATTTTATACTTCGTTTAACTGTGGCATAAGAAATATTTTATCCTTAATTTTTATTGCTGTTACTCACTGCATCGGCTTTAATAAAAGTAAAACATTTGACAAAAAATTAGAAGACAATTTATTATTTTTATTTTGTGCGTGTGTGTGTCAAATTATTTCGTATTATGTGGGAACACGCTTGCTTATGCTGTTGTACAGAATTGAATAAGATTGAAAAATAGCTATTTTCAGTAATATTAAATAATTTATTTTCAATTAGTGCATATTTAATATCCAAACACTACTTCTAAGAGTTGTAATGAGAAATAATAATTCTTATGTGATACATCTTAAATTTAGGTTTCATTTATATATTATAATATATTTTGTTTTCATTTTTCATTTTTATATTAGTTCCTTGAAATTAAAATATTATTAACTTAACAGGGAGAAGTTATTCTTATTTTGTACATTTGTTTAGTTGTTGTGAGGACATATTTCGTTGATCTAAAAGTTGAAAAAAAAAATATATATTTAATAACTCAATAATAACGATAATAATAATAATAAGTTAAAAAATTGTAGCTTTTAAAAGTGCTTACAAGGCTATTCAAGTAATGTTTACCACGGATGAAATATGTATACGAAAGACGAACCTAATAATCAGGATTATGATCCTGAATCCCAAAATGCGGGAAATTTTTAAAGGTACTGAAATTTCCATTTTATAGAGCTATGGTTAAATTCGTAAATTTCTTTTCACATAATAAAAATATTTAAAAATAACAGTTAGATTTTTTTTTCTTTTTTTTCTTTTTTTTTTTTTTTTTTTTTTTTTTGTAAAATAATTATAATTGCTAGAAAGAAAGGTTATTAAAATGGAATTTCCCCTGAATATATTCATGAATTTCCTTATCATGAGAATCTTCATAATTTCATAATTTTATGTTTTAGACACTTTATCACATTTTTGAACAGTTTTGGACAGTAAATCACCTATCTTCTTTAAAAAACGTTTAAACGCGGACTTTGCATAGGAGCAATAAAATATTCCTTGTAAATAAACGAGAACGTTTTATAAAATTAAATAACTAAGCCGGTATATTTTATTACAGGCAGGTCTAAATGTTTTGAAGAAACATATTTAAATTAATGTGATGAAAGTATTCATATTAATATTTTAGAAAATGTCATAAGTGTGCGTTCCTCAGCGTTAGAGCGTGTCAGCCAAGAGTTCAACAGACAGTTTTGGCTATTAAATTATTTGATTTTTATCTAAACTTTTATTAAAAAAAAAAAAAAAAAAGCATGCTGAAAGAGAATTATCTATGAGAGTATTAAATTATTTGGTATATTTTTAATTTCTTAAAAATTTGAAAAAAAAAAAAAAAAAAATAATTTGATCTTACAAAACAATTAGTTGCAGGTTAAGATAGGTCAAGGTCTATCCAAAATTGCACACCTTCACGACCAGAGGTAAATTTTTGAAAGGATACATTTTATCTTTATAGTGAACGCATTAACCTCGAAAATCATGTATCCCCCCCCCTCCTTGCATTCTAATGAGAATTTGTATTGTTTTTTTTATAATATGGTCTTCTCACTTGCGACTTCATGATCAGTTATTATTCTTCGTGAAATTGATTCTTCTCTTTATTTAAAAATATCAAGAAGTTTCATTTATATTCTGAATTTGATAAGAAAGCTAAGTGATTTGAATTCTAAAGGTTAAAACTGCTACCGAATGTGCTAACATAAAATTGTTGCGGGAAACTCTCCACGTTTAGCAGAAAAGATCCTTTAACATAACCATATAAAATTTCATTATAAATTAATATGTAAATTCAACTTTTTATTTATTTATTTTTGAACAATTTATGTTCTTTAGCTGTTCAAATATTAAGAGTTCATTATAAGTCAGTACTTCCAGATTTTTTGTTCAGTGTGAAAATGACAAGTATTAATCAATTAAATTCCTTCTTTTTTTTTTTCATTTATACTAATTAATTTTACCATAATATATTCTTTTCTAGTACAATATAATATTTTCATTCAATTTTAATTATCTTTATAACCTTACTGGCAAAGTTTTACTTATTCTTTATTATTATTATTAATAATGATCAATTAGAAATTTATTTGTGATTCCTCAGGCATCCATCATTATTCTTTCTCATTGCATTGAAAGCTCAGTCTGTTCACAAATGTCTGTGTATTATTTTCAAGGTCCTGAATGTGTTTGGTTATCAGCCATAAAATTCCAATAGCTGTTGCATTTAGTTAGCATTCGATAAGTAAACCGATCAATCAAACTGAAATTATATATTTCGAGTGATGACGGTCGCTGGACCGTCATCACTGCTCTCTCTCTCTCTCTCTCTCTCTCTCTCTCTCTCTCTCTCTCTCTCTCTCTCTCTCTTTTTTTTTTTATAAAAAATGAACTTATTTTCACGGAGATGAAAAGTTCGTAAGGCAGTAGAAGCAATCCTATGTATTTATCATATAAAAGAGGGAATTAAAATAATTGCTTACAATTTTTACATTGCTTGACAGCATTTTTTATATTTCTTTTAATGACTACTGTTTACGTACTAGTCTAAAATCTTTATAGAAGCGCTGTTAAAAACTTTTGCTGCTGTTGTTTAAGTATGAATGTGTGAGTTTCCTTTTCATAATGATTAACAGAGTGCTGATTACATCTATTACATAATATATATGCATCTACAGGCGCTGATAATCAACAAAATAGAGCTTTAAAATATGCATTGAATTTCTTCATTTATTTCTTATTATAGAAAATAACATGCTTGCATTATATATGATATATTTATATGTGTGTGTAGGAAGCGTCGTTTATTAATAATACCCTTAAAATTTAAAAGGAACGAAGGTTTTCAAGATCACTATCTTTATGTAGAGTTTAAGATATATTTATGCCTAGATGGATGCATTTAAATTAACACGTAGTTTTGAAGCAATTTCGAAAAATACTATTTTTCTCCCCTTAGTCATGCATTTCGATTTTTTTTCTTTTATTTTACTCAGTATTTTTTATTTATTTACTTTTTTACCGAACATTTATATATATATATATATATATATATATATATATATGAAATATAAGAGATAAAATATATATATATATATACGCAGTAAAGCACGTTTTTGCGTCTCTCATTTATACGTCTTTTACATTTATACGTCTTTTTAGTTAAGTCCCAATTCATTCCTATTCATTTTAATGCAAAAATTCTTCGCTTATACGCCGCTAATATCGGTTATACATCTTTTCCACTCTACTAAAATTCATAAAATTTCTCGACCTGTCATTATTTTTCATTTTAAATAAGACGGACTTTTCCTAGAAAGCATCTTAAATGGAGGTACGCAGGAAAGATCGAAGAATACTGATCAAAGAATCAATTGAATTCACAGCAGAATTTTTAATACTCATAGACAAGCAGCAAATGAGACGAATATTAAAGATTTTTAATATTATTAAATAAATATCCGTATGGACATAAATCGTATGATTGTTATTAAAAATACGCAATATATATAATTAATGTTCAAAATATGTTCATATAGTTCTTAAGAAATGTAATATAATACTCAATATATGGTATAAGTAATTAGTACCCAGTCATGCATTAATAGTATGATTTTTCTCCCTTTTTATAATATTTTTTTTAATTAATTAATTATTGTATTTAAAGAAGTCTAATACACTTTTACTAACTTAAGGAGCTTAGATAATTAGTATTTTCATACAAATTTTGCTTAAGTATCATTAAATTTGTAGTAATAAAGTGTTATTATTAAAATTTCGATTATACATCTTTTCATTTATATGTCCCTTGATAGACGTATAAACGATGCTTTACTGTATGTGCTTTTGACTGTAAAGATTATAGAATTAAAATGCATGCCACTTGCTTATATTGAGGAAAATAAATGCAAAGGTTTTTTCCAATGTACTAGAATGTCATAAAGTACACAATCTTTCTGAATATTTTACTTTCGAAAGATGAAGCTAATCCGTGCAGTTGCATCTAAATTAGCGTAAATACTCTGTATGGACAAACATATTATTTGTATACTTTTGAACTTAGACGTTTACTCGAATAACTAAAGAAATACTTTATAGACTTTTTTGGAAAATCATGACTTTATAGTACCTTCTATATCTTAAGGAAGGCTTTATCCTAAACCCAAAACAGATACCAGTAACAAAATAATAAAAAATTACATTTGGGAAGTAAGTTTTTTGTTTATAAAATGCAGGGTTTTGAAACGAATGTACTATATTTTTAGAAAACTTGTCATACTACACTACAGATAGCATACTGTAATCAGAATATACACATATTAAATATTTCTTATTGTTTAAATGCGCATGTGCAGGCATTAACAAAATTTATTTAATATAATTTTTTAGCCAAGTGCATAGAGTAGTAAAAAACCAAGCTTATATCCTGAAAATGAATTAAATACTCTAAAAAAAGCTAATCGGAAGGTTTTTTTTTTTTTTTTTTTTTTTTTTTTTCCATAACGTACACTGTATTGCTATGAATTGTTTCAAAATTAAAATTTGGATAAATTCCCTTATCTTTTTATGTCATTTTGAGAGCAACTTAAATTAAATTCATAGTATTGGAGGTTGTTTTCTAAAATCTTGTGGCACTTTTTTTTTTTTTTTTTTAAGAGTAACTTTAAGCAATTGTCCAATAAATTACGTAAAAGCCGTTTGCTAATTTAGTTTAATTATGCAAAAGGCGTTACATATTGTTAATGCCTGTGCGCAGTTGAAAAGTATGTAGTAAGAATTTTTATATTTCATCAGATATTAAATGATTTAACATTCTTATATCCCGATTTGTATTTTTATATATTTTCTGGTGATATTGTTTACCCAGATTTTTATTCTGAATTAAAACACATTATGTTACCATTAATCGGTTCAAAGTAAAAAGTTGAATTAAATACTTTATTTTTTTACTTCATTTTAAAAGTAACCGAATTTCAAGTTATTGTGTTGATGATATTTTTCTGAATATTTACGATATTATATATACTAGTATCTCCCAGTGGTCGAAACTCGACCATTTTTTTGCAAAGCGAGGCAAAGCAAAGTTATTGCCTTGTCCTAAACGGAATGCAATTGCAACACAGCTGCGGCAATTGTTTGCCGATATTCACTCTAACTGAATCAGCAGAGTTTTACTTAATATAACTATTTCTCTCTGTAGATGTTAGCCTCTCCTGAAATGAGAGAAAATCGCAACGTGAAAACGCCCCTTGTTGTGTGATACAGCCCAGAAGCTAATAGGTACCATGTCAAACCAAGGCCCAACCAAGTATCAAATTATGTTAAATTAATTCGATTGGTTCATAAAGTACAGTGTTTGAAAGAAAAAAAAAAAGATATTTTTCAAAAATGGTCGAATTGAGTTCGGGAAATTTCAAAGCGTGTAACTTTATCGAAAACCGAAAATCTAAAACTTTTCTGAATCTTATATTTTCTACTTATATATGCAGAGGAAATAATAATGAATCCACTTTTTAAAAAATAAAAATAAGTAGTCAATTTCACTTAATTAAAATGCAAGGAAATCTCAAAACGTGTAAATTCATCTAAAACCGGAAATCAAAAGTTTTTATTTATCTTATACCCACAAATCTTATACCACCCACTTATACACACTTCTTCTACTCACAAAAGCTAGCAATAAAGACACTTTAAAAAAAAATAAGTAGCCAATTTCAGTTAATTGAAACGTAAAGAAAGCTCAAAACATGTAAATTCAGCAAAAAACGGAAATCGGAATTTTTTCCATATCGTCTACTTATACATGCAGCAGTTAGTAAAAAATCCATTTTCCTTTTATTTAGTATATTAGTTGAATATTTATTGTTTAAATATCACCCTTTGAAATGAAATGTTTATGTTTACATTCGAAACTGGAAGTTTGCCATTTTTTTTTTCTGGAGTTTTGTGATTTTAAATTAAAATTTTATCAATTTTACAGAAAAACTAACTGAGTCAAACACATGTAGACAGTAACTTATATATAACTATACCCAAATATCGGAATTAAAATCGGCAGATAATTTCCGTTATTTTTTAATAATTTTTTACAAAAAATCCAATGGACGATTAAGCAGTCTTTTTCATGGTTCCATGGACAGACAGTGACGTCATCACTTCGCTTGCGTATAGTGATGCTACATAATACAAATTACTGTGTCTATGGTTTTATTTGAGCTTTATGAAATTGCCAGATTTAACAACTTTCTACTTTTAGGTATTTTTTAATGTAAAGGAATACATGTATAAAAGGGAAAAATGGGGGAAAATGCATAAAAAATGAATGTATTTTTAAATACCTTCTTGACATCGTAAGAAAATAATATTTATATTCGCACCTTCCGGCTAACCATACCTTTCGAATGATACCCTTTTCAATCCTCTACTCCCATAATTAATATGTTAAAAAGGTACTACAAATTTTATGCTTGCCTATTAATATATAGATATATATATAAGACTATACATTTGGTTAATAATTATGCAAAAAATTAGCTTTTACTTCTTCATGCACATTTAAATATTATTTAGTAAAAAAAGAAAAATCTGCTAAATATATATTCATATACTTTATCACAGATTTAATATTTTTACATTCTGAATGCAATAAGTTGTCTCTACTGTAGCATGTCTACTTTTATAAGTTTCATTAAGAAAAATCGTATGAATTCCAATGTTGAACGTTTTTATATCTGTGAATTGCTTGGTATCGTTATACAATTAATAATAGAAACGTCCTAATCATATGATACAGTCCTACCGTATTTTAAGAAATCTTTATTAAAATATGATCCAAACATTTTTTTTTTAAACTTTTGCATTCCTGACAAAACCTTCACGGGAATGTATGGGATATAACATACTATATACACAGCCGAAGTTCTGAGAGAATCCATCAAGTATTTCTTTAGAAATTAAGGGACTAAAGGGAAAAAAAAAAAAAATGCCGCACTTGGATATTTTCCTTTTCTCTTTCTGCACCGGCAATTTTATGGTTTAAAAAGCAAATTTTCGAACACATTTTATTACGTTGTCCTCCACATACACTTTAGGATTGAGCACAGTGTTAAAAACAAAACGCAATTGTCAGGAAAATTGTAATTTTAGAAAGTATTTCAAAAATGGCAAGGATAAGGCAATTAACGTTGCCGCAAAAAGTATTAATTTTAGAATGAAAATAGAAAAATATTTTAATACATGAGAAGGCAAAATAATTAAATGTTAACGAAGTATTGGTGAGATGTTTTTTAGCAAGACATAAAATTTTTTGGTTGATTAAACTGAAAATTTAGCTTTAAGCGACCATGTTGCTCATGCAAGCGAGATGATCGCAAGTTAAAAAGCAAAAGTTAAAAAAAATCGATTTGTATCATGTTCAGAACTTTGAAAATATTAAAAAAAAAAGTGTGTCGCAATATACTTTCTTCAAAAACAGGGCGGGAACAAGCAGGTTAAAGCAGGTTAAAAACCAGAATATCTGAAAAAAAAAAAAAGCCATTTTTAAGGAAAATAATTTAAAAATCAAGACTTCAGATGACCAAAAATTAAAATAAATTATCAGTTAATTATTAGGCTGAATTGGTTTTCTCTGATGACCCAAATTTAATTTATTTCGAGCTGATGAAAAAAGCTAGTAGGACGGCAAAAATGTGACCGACTTAATGAAAATTGCAATCTTAAAGCAGTGACACATTCTCCATACAATATAGTAAGGAGGTGCATAACTTTTCAAGGAGTTGGGCAAATTTTCATGCTCAAGAGATCAATTAACTCGAAATAAAACGCAGCTATTATAAAAGAGTTGCCTGACCAACTATTTTGGAGATACCTCAGAATTTCCCGCAAACAGCATTTCAAGATGATATTGCACCTTGCTAAAGGGCGTCTGTGGTGCGTTTATTTGATTCAAATTGTTAAAATTATCTACCCATTCCCATGAGCGCCTGTAATTCTGGAAGTAATAATATATATATATTTTAACTTTAAGTTAAATCCCACAAAGAATATCATAGAATTTCTTCTGTACCAGTCCTTGAAATAGTCCTAATATCACTCCGCTCAAAAATGTTTAGTCTATAAAAAGGTATGGGAGGGGGGAGGTGCGAAATTTACAGCCTACAATTCTACAAGAACTAAAAAACATTATTTATGATATTTGGCACAGTGAAATTTCTGAGATTTATATTAAAACACTCTATAATACCAGGCCATTGCGAATTAAAGCAGTAATTCCGTATAAAGTTGGAATTAACCTAATGCAGAATACGTATTTTTATTAAGAAATTGTTTAGATTTAACAAATAAAGAGTTTTATTTCATATATTAAAATATAACTTGTTTATTTCATATAATAAATCATAATAGAATACAAAGTATATGTTTATTATATTACGTTTAAAAAGAAAGTTTTATGTAGATTTTTTATATGTACTTCGTAGAGTGTAATAAAGCGAATTACTAAATCGAAAATGTACATAGGTATCATTTCATCTCTTTGGTATTATGCAAACATGACAGTTTTATTTGTTTCAACCATTAGTTTTGAAGTTATTACAAATAAAAAAGTTATAAGTCAATTTTCCTGCAGTGCAACATTTTTTTTCTTTTCTTTTCTTTTCTTTTCATATAAAATGAAATTATGCACAAATGTACACATTATCTTAGTATTACTTACCTTGATTGCATAAAATCAAATAACAAAACCGAATCGTTTATAAACTATATTTAATTAACAAAAGCTAAAAATTATCGGTGATAAAGTCTAAGAGTCAGTTTTTGCTCTTTTGGCTTTTTAAAATGACTGGATTCTTAATTTTTGGTATTCAACGGAAGTTTTAGTCATGGTTTAGCTATGTTTTTAAAAGCATCCTTTACTTTTGCCGACCGGTTTCTAGAAAAAGGCGATGTAAATTTGCAACTCAAATAATACACTGAAATTTCATGATCATGTAAGAATTTGAAAGGTCATGTTGTAAGAGCGGGGACGATAAAACAGAAAAGAATACAAAGTTCTAAAAAGGAGCAAAAGAATATATTTCTTCTGCCTTTCTTTCTTTTTCTCTCTCTGTCTCTGTCTCTACTTTTTTTTTTTTTTTTTTTTTTTTTTGGAGGGGGGGGGGGGGAGGGCATGATTCATATATACAGATTCTTTTATCTTTCTTCTGATTTAAGTTGTTCTTCAGGTTTTCTTATAAGTTCGTAAATAGATATTCTTCTTTTTCTTTTATTTCCTTCCTTCCTTCATTTTTTTTTCTTTTTTTTTTCTAACTTGTTTTTAGTTCTAATATAAAATACATATATTATAATGTAACACAACTGTAGAATGCATGAGAAAAATGACCAAATACCAAATTTATCCATAAGATTAAAAATATATATATTCAGGAATAGTTAAAAGAAATACTGAAATACGTATATACATATTTATATTCTGCTTCTTCTTATTGTTAAGCCTTTTAGACCTGAATTATTTTTTTTTCTCATGCTAAGGTAATTTAATTTTTAAGGTTAATTTGGATTAAAATTAATATTAAAAAAAAAAAAAAAAAAAATCTATATAGTGCAGTTTTCGAGGAAAACTGGTCTTTCGTCATGTGCCCAAATAAGGACATTCGTCCTAAATGATAGTGTCGGTAATGTGTCCTCAATTGTGAACACCAGATCTGAAAGAGTTAATTCAGTTTCATTTGCATGGATATTGCCCTTTTTCCACATATGTATCCAAACATATATATTTGGATAAATTTCTCAAAACTAGTTACAACATTTTTTTTTTTTTTTCCTATTTATAAAAAATATAATATTTTTATCTGTGTATCAAAACATGGAATATTTTATTTTCTGTATTGATATATTTCTAAGCCAAATGACAGAGTCTAAAAGGCATATAGATTTTGTTTAAACTGAAATATATACTTTAGTTCCTGCTTATAGATTCTGCGGCAGTTACAATTTTTGATCATTGTATTTTAATTTAACAGAAATTTTTAAGCATAGATGCTAACTATCTCGATTTCACTGGGAGATTTTCCACCACTATTTTTTTTTTCAATAATCCCTTCAAATCCCTTCAAATGTAAAGTGTTAGCTTTCAGTGACGTCATATAAAAATCATTTCGTGACTGAAAAAACTGAAAATATAATTGCAGTTTTATTGATTGAAAGAGTTTAATTATACATTTATACAAATGGCAACAGATATAAAAGAGCTATTGCTTTTCTAATTTAATAAAAAAAGTTTACTTCAAAGTTGTACATTTGTCACAACGTAAAATTGCGGGGAATACATCGTTTATGGTCCAAATGTTTTTTTACGGGCTTTGCCGGCACTGTTAAAAATTTCTGTAAATTTAATGTAAATATTTATCCAGAGTCTCTATAAATTTACAGTAATTCATAGTTAAAAGTGAATAACAGAGATTCTCAATCTTTATTCTGTATTTTTACGTAATTTTATTATTTAAATTTTTAATTAAAATAATAAATGATTGCTTCTACTCTAGAAAAAGCATTCCAAGTCCGAAATATATACTCACCAGTAATTAATTAAATTAATATTAGTTATTAAAATTAATGTATAAAATATGTCTTTTAACATCTCCGTTTATTTTTCGCTGTAATTTTACGTAAGACTTAAGATAATAGATTACACAGAGTTTTCTGTTGAAATTTTTAACAGTGTGGAATCTTTGTTGCTGGGCATTGCCCATAATCTGGCTTGAATTTTTTTTACAGTGTATGTAAGACACTTAATATAATTTTATACGAAATTTATAGAGATCTATTTTAATTTTTGTTCGAACATAAAGTCTTTTCTTTGTAAAGTGAGCAGACACATAGAACTTTTAAGGGGAGGTCTCCGTGAAAACATTTTTTTTATTTAATGCCCTTCTGATCGTTGTGATAGAAACTACAAGCTTGATTCCTCTTCTGACTCAGTTCTCCATTTTGTGGCTGAAATAAGAGGGTTATTTATTTTCCTCAAAATGTATTTTTTACAACTCAGCATTAGTTTTTGAGGCCATTTGTTTTAGGGCATACTTTTTTAGGATATTTTGTTCATTGCAAGAGTTCTGGATGCTTTGTACTTTTTTATTGCATGTTTTGAATTGCGGTAATGATCTTTCCTAAATTTTTACAATTTCACGAACTTTCCTCTTCTTTCACAAACTTATTAGCTAATTTTCTTTCTTCTTAAATATTCTAGTTTAGTCTTTTTTCTAGATTTTATAGTTTTGGTCATAAATGAAAAAAAGAAAAAAGAAAAAAAAAAGAAAGGAAAATCGAGATATATTGAAAATGACACGTAGGATACTTTTTAAGTAAATTATTGAACAAAAATACAGTGGAATCACATGCCATTTCTATTTGTTTTCATATCACAATAGTAAGTGTATAAATGATATTTTCTCGAAAAAGTAAATTTTCAGAAAAGTTTAATTTCTATTTTTAAGTGCAAATATTTAGTTTCTTATGTATGATAAGAAATAAAAAATAACTATTGAACGCATTTTAAATGCATTTCTTAAAAGATAGAAAACGTTTATTATTATCATTATTATTGCTATGAACATTTTTGACACCCACTTGACTTTAGTTTGCTATTTTTACGATGATTTATCCCATATAGTACGAAATGTTTCAGTTATGTTGCCAAAAACCTACAAGCTTTCATTATCGTAACGTATTTAAGTATGCTGTCTGAAACCTTTATGAAACATTCGCCCTCTTTTATGTTCTATCTGTTACGTGATTGAAACGTTTCTGTTACGCATCTGATTTTTTGTTACGATTGCGGACATTTCTACGTTTTTGGAACTAATCGGAATCAAAGTAAGCGTTTCCAAACGTTTCTGATATATTTACAATGTTTCGATGTTATATTATTTTGTGATTCTGGAACATTTTGTACTGTTAAGTAACTGTAAAAGACCCATTTATTTTTCCTAATGGTCCAAGTTTGTCCAGCACTAGAGGAAAGGTAATCATAAATTAATCGTATGCGTTTTAGATGCAGTTTTTTAAACAGTAAAATCTGTAGAATATACAGTTTAGTTTTCCCGTTTGACATAAATTGTTATGGACATAAATCTGTGAACTATATTATAAAAAATAATGCATCGTCCGTTCTTTGTTTTTAGTGTTACGTGGTGTGAAATATTTTTATATTTTTAATACGACAATCAAAATCCTTCTTTAAAGCGCAAACATCAGATTATTTATTTATTTATTTTTTTATTTTAGAAAATTAAGGAAACTTTTAATATATAAAGTCTCCCTTTTAATTTGGTCGTAGAAAGATTTTTTGAAGTAAACATTTTCCAATTTTCTCAGCATGATATTTAAATGTATCTGCAAAAGTACTAATTTCATGTCTGTTTCATGTTAGAACCATTTAAAGTATTTAGGCCACGCATTTTTGCTTACAATTTTTATAATTGTTGTGTCAGATGCAAAATAGTATGCAATTTTTTTTTTTTTTATTTTTTTTTTTTTTTTTTTTGTAAATAAAGAATAAAGAGTATAATATATTAAGGAGAACATAAAACAGGTGTTTTGGCACAAATAAAATTACTATTGTGAAAATATATAAGGAGAAAAGGGAACAAAAACTTTATCCCAAATACTTGGAATAAATAAAATATTTAATTTGCTGGAATCGGGGAAGCAAACTTCTCTAGAAATTTTTCATTAGCATGAAAGATTACGAGATTCGTGAAAGCAATTTCTCTTAAAGAAAAAAGTCAGAATCAGTCTAGTGATAATTTTTCAAAAATTTCAAAAAATATTTCATATTGTCTTGCAAGGTCATCTAAGAAAGAGACGGCCACCTGCCGCCTCCTGGTATTTCAAGGTTATATCTTATGCCAAGATTAGACATTTATTAAATCACATGTAATATATTGATAGACACCCTGATGTTTTCTAGTTACTTCATAAAATTCCCACCGTATTTCGAAAACGATTTCACTCAAAAAATATGATCTTGTCAACGGAAAGTCAAATTAATCAGGCTTAAGTAAATTAACCTTGATTTAGTTTGCTCAAATTTAGATGGTTCTTAAATGATTGTGATAACATGATAAATAAATTGTTTTGGTTTATCTCTATCAATCCCTCTTTTTTGTTTCTTTTTTTTTAACTGGATTTATTTGCATTTTTTTATTTATTTATCTATCTATATCTATATATCTATCTATATATCTATTTATCTATATATATATATTAAATGTTCCAATTTAACTTATAATATTGTTTTTATTTTCTCGAAAGGTACAATAGATTGCTTCGAACTTATTTAAATAAGGAATAAGTTTATATACTTAATTTTCTCTCATATTGTCTCTCAAATTTTTGTTTGTTAAAATAAAAAGAAGGTACATTTATTTATTATCTAACATTTTTTAATATACTGAATCATTTAATTGTAAAAAAATGTTCTCAAAAAGCCGATATAAATCTTGCTAATGATGAAGATATTTAAAAAAACTATTTTAAAGTGTCTTAGTTTACAGCGAATTGTAAAGTTTAATTTATTTAAATAAGTTGATTTGATAAATATGATTTAATTCTTATTTCGTTTAAAACTAATTGTTGGATTTATATGTGAAATTTTGAGAAATCAACAACTTTCCTCCGATGTCATTTATTACACTTTTTAGAAAAAGTTATTATCTTTTTTGTATAAATTAAATAATGTTACTTTATTAAGTAATAAATTAAGCCAAGAAAGGATTTATGCAAATAAAAAGTGAGAAAACAGTAACAAAAATAAATACTTTTTAACTAAAAATAGGCATTGGATTTATTCATGTAACTGATTTTAAGTTTTGTAACAGCTTTTATTTTATTTTATTTTATTTTATTTTATTATTACTTATTATTTTATTTTTATTTATTTATTTTTTTTTTGTTTAGAAATGTTAAAATATTACTAAAATGCATTTCGTTATGGTAAACCATGTTCTGATTGTTCTTCTTATATGCAGTTTTATCAGATCTACTTGTTGTCCGTTTTCAGGAAAAATAACATAAAATAATTGTAAATATTTTGAAAATAGCTATAACATATATTTTTTAAGTAGACAGTACGTTCCTTGAATAATTTTACCAAACAAAGTATAGGTTATTTCTCTAACTATGTTTAATTATTTATGTAAATTTTCCTAAGATATTTTGAAGAGAATTTTGCATTGTATTGTTAGAAACATACTTAGTTCACTTTGGTTCTAAATTCAGCAAACCTTGCTAATTATCTTAAAGGTTGTAAATATGATTCATATTTTTATGGAGATTGCTGTCTGAATACTAATATCATTTTTTCCAGAAACATATTTTTCTGCACGTGTTGAATTCCATACTCCTCCCTCTTCCAGACACATACAAACTTTAAGAAAGCTATAAAAAATAAACTTCTAGTCTCATTATAATCATCAAAACAATTTACTCAAGTACCTATAAATTATTCGTCATGAAAAAGCACATTTGTTATTTTCCATATACTTAATATTCTTTTTATGTGACAGAACTTTTAACGTTCACGACGTTTTATGAACAGTCAGGAAAAAACGCATGAAGACTTATCCCTAATTTTCTGATTTTTACAAGATACCGGTTTTTAAATTTCTTAGAGCTGTGGACATGCAGCCACGGTAGATGCAAGTGGAAGACACCAAAAAATTTACTAAAAAGAGTATGAGACGCATCTTGTATTTGTAATGAGGCCATATGCGGCGTCTTGTCTTTCACAAAAAGAAAAAAAAAATATCAGCTTGTTTTTAGATCTGTGAATGCCATTTCGGAGGTCTTTGTAAAGTAGGCCTTTCCTGAGGACAATGGCTACTCCATCATAGTTGCTAACGTGAAAAAGAAAAAAAAAGAAGAAGAAAAGTAGTCTAGGGGTTCATTTTTACCTTCTGCGCTGTTAGAATAAAAATATTCATCAGTGTCACTTTGCCCCGTGTATCTTTTTCATATCTGTCCGTTGGAGAAAAATACCTGATGCTGCGAAAGAAAATACTCTTAAAGCTTCCAGTCGTAGCAGTTTGTCAATGTCGTTTATCATTTATTCTTCAATCTTTAATAAGAGTTATAATTTAAAAGAAGGATGAAACTAAATAAAAATTTCGCTGCGCAGTATGTTCTAATCCGTTCTTTTGGTGAGAGGTTGGATACTAAATTGTAATGATTAATCATTCTTTTTACAGAGTTTAGTGGAAAGTCTGTACCAAATGATATACGCAAGTATTTTGTTTTCTCAGGTCTTTCCATATACTTCAAAGAAAACGTATTCTTTTTTCACCACCAAAAGTTACCCCAAAACTTATGGTTTAGCTCACGGAATTTTAAACTACGTACAATATCGCAATCACCAAAATCTTTAAAACATACGATGACAGAAAAATAAAGGAGCAAAAATACTCAAAATTCAATAAAATTGTGTCAAATTTGCTTATGTCACATACTCAAACTAGTTCCAAAGCACTCTCAAATATACTCAGATTTAAAAATCCCATGTACTGATTATTGAGTATATTAACATGCTCAAAAATTGGCATCAACCATCGTGAATCCCAGTATCCCAAACACAGATTCTCATTGATTTATTCTTCTACAAATTAGTATGAAACCGTCGTGGATTACAGTTCAGGAGATTTATGGGAATAAATTGTGTGTTTGAACTCTTTACGTTTTAATTTGTAAAAATTCTAATAAAGGATTTCTTTTAGTTTAGCATATTTATAATAAATTATGAAATGAACAGATATTAATTTGAAAACATGCGATATTTCATAAATTAGGCAAGCATGTTCTCCTTTTTGAAACAGAATTACTTATTTCGAAATGAGTGTACCCATTTACTCATTTTTTGAGCACTTCATTTTTAACAGCGTAATTAAATATAACGTAAAACGAATATATGTATATATACATACATACAGACTGTATGTGCGTATGAGAGAGAAATAAATATAAGACATATTAAATAACAATATAGGCAAGAAATATTGAAATATTTTTTACAAATTTTCAATGGTTAAATCTTTCTAAAAATTGAGAGAAATTTTGCCTTAAAATTTTGTAATATATATATATTTATATTTTAAGCATTTTTATCCAATTATTATTTCTGTGGTCCTTTATTTATTTTCTCTGTCATTAAATTTAATGGTCCTCTTTTTAATATTATCATTCATGTCGACGTAAGTAATTTTAATTGTTTTTATCTCTTATTGGTTCTTAATCTGTATTTCAACATTTTTGTCTTAGTCTTACCTATAAGTTAAAATCAGGTTTATTTTTGTTGTGCTGGTATTGTTTTGTATCTATTAATTGCTAAATTTTAAGGTTAAATTTTATTACGATATCTATCATATATATATATATATATATATATACAGTGGAGCACCGTTTATACGTTTTTCAAGGGACCGTCCCTAAAAAACGTATAAATGAAAAAAACGTACAACTGAAAATTCGTTTTAACATTAATACACAATAAAGTGTCATATTAATAATAAAAGTCTAATCAATTTTCATGATTTAATTTACATTTATTCGAATAAGATACATTTTTAATTAAATTTAAAATATTTTTAAAAGGTAGAATAAAAATTAAATGATAATTAAAAATAAAGAAATTCAGAAATTTTTTTCAAGATTTCGATTTTAACATTTAAAGACAAAGCGTTTCGTTCTCTTAACGAAGATGACATTTTTGCAAACGATTAAAAGGAAGGAAAGAAAAAAAAAACTTGTTTCTCCAACCTTAGTATCAAATAAACACGATAAGAAATAAGAAAATCTTCCAAGTCGACCAACGGAAGTGAGTAATAAATTTTCAAGTTTACAAAATGCCTATAAAGTTGTGGTTTTTTTTCCTTTCATACCCCATCCCTGGAATCAAAAGAGAAAGTAGGAGGTGGAAGGTCTTCAAGTGGTCACTGGCTACTTGTATACCTACCATTCAACCCAGTCGCCAACTGCTTATCTCTGAAAATTTCTACACCCCCCTTCCCTCAGACTATCGTCGCACTTTGTTACCATAGTTCAAAGAAAAAATAATCGAAAAACATAAGAATAAAACATAAAGAGCATTCATCTTTTTTTTTTTTTAATCCTGGAAGAAAACTCAAACTTGGGATTCTACAAGGAGGAAAAAAAACGTATAAGTGAAATTAGGAATTTACTCGTGTCGTATAAACGAAATATTTTAACATTAGAATTCAATGGAATGATTTGGGACCGAAGTCGAAAAACGTATAAATGAGAAAAACGTATAAAAGGTGCTCCACTGTATATATATATATATATATATATATATATATATATAATAAGATTTCTCTAGTCAAAATTAGGTTTCTCTTTTGAAATATATATATATATATATATATACATTTTAAGTAATGTTTTCTTGTATTCTGCCATATTTTTTTTTTTTTTTTTTTACATTATATATATTTTTGCGTATCAAATTACCTTTGCCAAACTGTAATAAAAAAATATTAACAAACATATCGCCCATATTAATAATTAATTTTGTTTTAAATTCATTCATTTCTTTTATGGTGTTATCTTTACTCATTTATTTTAATTCAGTTTTAAAACGTTGTTCGCACAGAGAATGCTTTAAAATATCTTTTTTTTTTTTTTTTTTCTGTTAATAATATATATTGTTTGTAATCCCGATTCACTACATACAAAATGGAATTGCGAAATTTAATTGTCTTCTTTGGTAATAATTCAAACCGTGAATTACAATACAAAAAAAAAATGTATAAGAGTACGGAATTATCATCGCCCTTATGAGTAAAGATAGTTTCCTGTGCCTGCACCGAATGTCATCGGGAAATATATTATCCATTCTATTTCTAGGAGCATTTGTACTTTTCTCATTGATTAAATTCTGTGTAACTTACAATGGTTCCTTACTGATATATAATAGAATATTATCCTTTAACCATACGGCCGTATGAGAAACTATGATTTCTTACTCTCAAAAAAAGAAATATATATACAGGGTGACAAGAAATAACTTGGACACACACGATACATTATAACTTTAATGCTAATGAAATTACGACCAAACTTCAATAAATATGAATACAATATTTTGTCTATTATATTTACAAATTTTCAAAGTGGCTACCTTTAGCCTTAATACAGAGCTTTAAACGTTTCACAAAATTTTCGGCTATGGGCCGCAACTCATTTATTGATATTTTATCCCATTCCTTGCATAAGAATTCCTTTAGGGATGCCAAAGTTTTATGGGATTTAGCACACGCCCTTGTCTCCAAGGTGGACCAAACAGAATAATCCATTGGGTTTAAATCTGGGGAATACGGTGGCAATTCTTGAGCTCCAATGAAGTCAGAAAAATTTGTCTTGCACCAATCTTGAGTTCCTTTAGCTCTGTGTGGAAGTGCGGAATCCTGTTGGAAGGTCCATCTTTTGTTTCCAAAGAACGTTTGCGACTAAGGTAAGACAACATCTTCCAAAATGAGTTTGCGATAGTGGTAGTTAATGATATTTGGTTTGAAACTTCGTCCAAGTTCTTTTTTGTCACCCTGTATATATTCTGCATAAAATTCTAGATTTTGTTGTTAGATTTAAGGAATGTTGTAGTTTGTTTTTTAGATCTGTAAGGCTTTATTATGCAACAGGATTACGAACAATTAGGTAAAAAAAAAAAGTGAAATCAATTAAGAATTTCGAACATTTAAGAATTATAAAACAACTAATTCAAGATTTTAACTAAATGTTTCGTAAATTTTAGCGTATCTGATGTATAAGTTGAAAAGTTTTTCAGATCGAATATAATATATTTTATATTTTGAAAGGTATATACTAAACCATAGAACTTTTTTGGGGGGATGGGAGTGGGGGGGATATAAAGAAATATTTTTCTGTTTTCTAGAAACCTTTTACCAGGAAAAATAAAATTTCTTGTTCTCATGTGTTTGCCAAACTCATAATAAAGCTACAGCAATGAAAAGAACTTTCAAAAGCATTAAAATGTTACATAGGTGTCATTAAAGATTTTCTTTTTTTATTGGCTTCTTCGTGAAGCTAAAAGGAAAATGATAATTATATGGGAGCAAGTGGGCGTCGGGTATGATTGCCGGACGCCTCGCGATATACTTCGCTTGCATATAATGTGCCACATTCGGAACATGTTTTTTTAGTTTGAGATCGTAAGAGCTTGGAATGAAGCCATTTAACTGATAAAGTATTTAGCTGAGATAAGATGGATAATTCTCGTTTTGAAAGATAACTGTTACACGTGTACACACGTACTTGAGTTCTTATATGCATTCAATTTTCGAAAGTTTCGTAATTGTTGAAATATTGTATCGATAGGGACTGCATGGAAATGCATTATGGAATTTAGTATCCCAACCACTATTACTCACAACTGAACATTTAGTTTGTGAGCTTGACATGCTGTGCATTTTACAACAACAACAACAACAAAATATGTATGAGTAATTTTTGGCATTTTAAAAGTATGTTGATACTTATATAATTCAGACGGTTGACAATCACTACACCTACACACACAGTACAACACTATGGCTACCGTTTATCATATATATAAAAGTTATACACAGCACTATGGTGGTAGTTGAGTAATGTTGAAGAAGAAGGGTTTACGTAAGCCAGGTTAATTTCTCTGTTGTTGTTTTCGAATAATATAATTTGTCGTACGTTTATAGAGGTTTTCTTATTTAAAAAGTGCCATAAAAAGTAATATTCGATGAGATATAATTGTTAACAAATAGCATAACATCTTTCTTACAACACTATAACTTTTCGCTTGCATTATTTCGCCAGTTGCCTCTACACTGATAATATTACTTATACAAACGTTTGAATTCGTATGATTAACCATTTTTATTTAAAAAGAAAATAAGTAGCATTTGTTTCGAATTTTTTAAGTATTTTGAAATACATTAATGATATATATATATATATATATATATACACTCCGCGACAAAAAGATAGATACAAAGGGTTTTTTCTTTGATTTTTCATAAAATAACATTATCTAAATTGTGCTTATCATTTATTATTATCATAAAATAACACTATTCTCGGACTAATTTTTGTTTTAAGACTAATTTAGAAAATTTTTAAGACTAAAATTTTTCTAATTTAAGCCTACACTCAGCGACAAAAAGACAGTAACAAAGGGTTTTTTTAATTTTTCATAAAATAACATCTAAATTGTGCTGATCATTTATTATCATAACAAAATATTATTATATCAAAAACCTATTAAATATTTGAATCATATTCAAAATATTCATATTCAAAATATTCATATTCAAAAATTAATAATTAAAAAAAAAAAAAACCTTTGTTCCTATCTTTTTGTCGCGGTGTGTAGTCTTAAATTAAAAAAAAAATTTTAGTCTTAAAAATTTTCTAAATTAGTCTTAAAACAAAAATAAGTCCGGGAATAGTGCTATTTTATGATAATAATAAATGATAAGCACAATTTAGATAATGTTATTTTATGAAAAATCAAAGAAAAAGCCTTTGTACCTATTTTTTATTGCGGGGTGTACATTAAGTGATATGACCGATTCTTATTTCTCGTATATGATGTTTGTTTTTGTGTAAAACACTAAACTACTGAAATGAAATTTACACTGCCACTAACAAGCAAAGAATTGCATTTTAGAAATTATAAAATGGTTTTGTCTTTCAAAATATATATTCTGATATTTTCATGGTAGTAAAATTATTTTTCGGTTGTAGGTCCTGAACGAATTAGTTTAACTGCTAAAGATGTGTGGTAGTTAATATTAATTTTAATAATAATCTAAAAAAGCTGGTATTGAAAGCCAACTTTTCTGTACAGCTGTTAGTAGTGGCTAATGTATCATTTTAGTTATTAGACTATGTCTGGGAGTATGATTTTAAAATAACATAAATAAATAACTCTACTTATTCCAACTTCATAGCTGCCAACATCCTAATTAATATTCTGTAGTATTGTTGATACCCGCCTCTTTTTCCACACCACTTAATTTTCAGAGTAATTCTCTCCAAATATAATTACGACTAAGAAGAAAAATGTTCTAAAAAAAGACTGGTGTAAAAAAAAAAAAAAAAAAAAAAAAAAAAAAAAAAAAGCGGGTATTAACAATGATGCGGAATGTTAATTAGGAGAGAGGCAGTTGTGCTAATCTATATGCATATATAAATAGAATATTTTACCGTTTTGCTATAATTGCCCTTGATAAAGCTATAGCAGTTTTTTAGAAATTTTCAAAATCCTTTTTTCTTCATTTATTAACTTTTTCAATAATTTTTAATTTGCATAATGCTTTATTTCTGTACGTGGTATTTTATTGATACCTTGCTAATTGTAGCTTTTGATTTTTGATGTTGGTCATCATAATCTAGAAATGTTGTTATTATTATTATTATTATTACGTAAATTAAATAAAGTTTATCTATCATCCTTGTTACTATGATGAAATTAATTTACCTGGTATAGAATAAAGTTATAAAAAAGGCATATTTTATAACAGACATTTTCTCTATTGAATAAGTTTTTGAGCAATGCATATAACATCATAAATAATGGCATGGTAATCTCCGATGGACTTTTTCCTTCTGTTTTTAAGTTATTTTTCATAGTATAGTTGCGACATTTCCATTTTCTAAATAATGTTTATTACCACTCTTTGTAATAAAAATCTGTAATATTAATTTTCTACGATTTAATATATTAATATTTCTTAGTAAGAAATAGTGGTACAAAATTACTCGAAAAATTCGGAAGAGTTCGTAGTTGGCACCTATGCCATACTATGAATGCCGCAGGACCACGTACCAACATTGTGACATACTTACTTGACTCCCATCTAATTCGATAGAGATAAATTTCGGAAATTTAGTAAATCGTTCACTTAAGATATTCCTGGAAGAATCAACAAAATGGTTCTTGAAACTTTCGTTAAAAAAAAAAAAAAAAAAAATAATAATAATAATAATAATAATAATAACATCTATTTAGAAAAAATATATATACAGACGTCCAAAAAATCCTAATTCATAAAGAACTGAAATCGAAAAAAAAAAAAATAATAATAATTCTCTCAAGAAAAATTTATCACAAACTACAGAATAAATACATTCTACTGATCCCAGTTACTACATTGCTTGTCTAATGCTCGCGAGCAAATAATTCCCATACATTTTGTAAAACGAATAACATTTTCTTTTTAAACTTTTTTGCGTACTTTAAAGCATTTTTTAATAACACGTCACTGATTTTTGCATTTTTATACGCAATACTTCTAAAAAATTTCACTGTTTTGTTACGTTTACCTGATATATTCCTTTTTAATTTTCGGCACTTTGTAATATAAATAACTGTATGTCAGACATCCAGTATGCAAGGCATCCAGTCATCTACAGATTTGACGATAAACACAAAAAAAATTAAGATGTCACATGTTATTTTAAACCTACACTAAGGGGCCAAAAAAAAAAAAAAAAAAAAAAAAAAGCCGTACTTGGATATTTTCTTTTTCACCTTCTACAACAGCCAATTTTATCGTTTAAAAAGCAAATTTTCGGACAGATTTTATTATTTCGTCCTCCACATAAACTTTAGCATTGAGCCTAGCAGCGCAATTGTCAGAAAAAACTGTAATTTTAGAAATTATTGTTTGGGTTTAACGTCACACTAGTACTGCTCTATGGGTAACTGGTGACGGTCTGGGACGCACCCCTAAGGTTGGTTGGTTCGTTGGGTTTTACGTCGCGCTAGTGTTGCGCAATGCACCACCCTAAGGATGAGGAAATAATAATAAAAAAAAAAAAAAAAATTTTATGCATAAGTTTATGATTTATGTATAAATAATTCAAGCATTGCTCGTCTCGCATAATATGTTTCACTACTTAAGGATATTCATGATAGCAAATCCTAATGTAAACATTAAATTTTCTTAAAATAAATGAAGAAAGAAAGAAAAGAAAATTCATAGAATAAAGAGGTTGGGGAATAATACAGTAAAATGGAGAAATACGTTCTGAATAAAATAATAAAAGGGGTTATTACTGAAAATCTCTTTCTGTTTTTAATGTTTTATTAATTGGTGTTCATTTTTAATGTTTCTATTACTTTTGATAGTGCTACAAATAGCTGTATGAGACAAAGTGTTATAGAGATGTTTTTGGTAAGCAGAAAAAAAAATATATTGCTTATCTATTCTGATAAGTGTTTCTACAAAGTATTTTTGAGTAAACAGTGAGTAAAAGCGTGCGCTGGGCACTGTCTTGTTGGAAGCAGGTAAGCTCACTTCATCAGAGATCTTGGCCAACAACTCCAAACCCGACTAGCTGGCTGCGAACCGCGGGATGTCTTGCAAACTGGTTCGACGTTTTCCCCTCCTTTGACTCTGCGGTGCTGCTGCTGAAAATGAATGATGAAGAAGTTTTTTTTTTCCTCCCTGAACTTTTTTGGAAGGTTTTTTCTTGTTTTATATTTTATCTAGCCTGTGCTCTGGGGGTATATGAAGTGGACAGGTTTTTTTTCTGCTTTTATTGCCGCTTTTTCTTTAGCTATCTCTTCGCTGAAGCTTATGGAGATCTCGCCTATCCGAAAGTTACTTTCTTTTTAGTTTGGCATTGATAGCTTCTCTCGTTTTCTAACAATGCCCGATTTGATGCTGTCCGTAAATCTTGATCCGCCCGATCAAGATAAACAGAGTGCATCTTTAATGTTCTACTACACCGACCTGAAATAGTCTTTTTTGATCGTGTGCAATATAATTTATTCTTGCATTTTTAATACGTATATAAATACACACATACGTATATATATATATGTATGTATTAAAAATACATTACTTTTAATACATGCAGTAAACGCACACATATTGTGTGTGAGTGTTAGTAAGTGAGTTGTTGGTTAATAATAGTGATTTCATATGGTCTCATTTATAGCTCTTTCTGATAAAACTTTTTCTATTCTAACCTAGAGCTATAGTTGCCCTTCCAAAAGGTATGACTCTTGGGAAATTCAAAATTTATTTCTTCTTCTTCTTCTTCAAAAAGCAAAACCACTGAATTTCAAAAAATATAATAATAGTTATAAAAATAAAAGAGTAGTGTGCATTTTCATTATTCCATCTTCGTAACAATGGCTTTTTTTTTTTTCTTCTTCTTTAATAAATAAATAAATAAAATATATTTATCTGCTAATGTTAGAACAGAAATTTGATTTTTAATAAAATTAATAATTTTGGTTTATTGATGTACATTCTTTCTGAGAAAGTAATAAAAAATTAAACATAAACTTTCTCACACATAGTCTTTTTTTAATCATAATCTTGTATCGATAAATAAAGTTTATAAATAATTGAATATTTTTATATTTGATAAATAATGTTTTACTTTTCTATTCTGAAATATTGTTTTAATCTTGAAAATTGCAGGCGTTTAATCATTGAATCCTGTGCTTTTTTTTTTTTTTTTTTTTTTTTTTTTTCTGGGAGAAATTTGTTAAACTATCGATGTTTTCAAGCAATTTATTTTTGTGATAAAAAAACGTTTGATTTTTTTTTTTTTTTTTTTTTTTTTTTAACTTTGCCGACCTTTATAATTTATGGCTAGAACCTTAAATTATTATGCTACCTTATAATAATAATCAGCAAATGCTGTAGTAGAGCAGTGAAAGTTGGATTTTTTAGCGAAAATCTATATGAACATGAACAATAATAACAGTAATGATAAATAACAAAAACGATAAATCTCCAGGTTTATTTATTTATTTATTTATTTGTTTTGTTATAATAACTGTGTAAATTTTAATTCCCTCGCCCCCCCCCCCCCCCGATAAGGAACGCTATTATAATTTTACCTAGAGCACTTTTTATTCTTTTTATTTTGTTTTCATTTATTATGTTTTTACTGCACATTTTTTTTTCAAAATATTTTTGCTATGATTTATGTTTCTAGTTATTTAATTATTTTCTAATTTATTTTACACACATAAAAAAAAAAAAAAAAAAAAAAAAAAAAAACTGTATAAATAAGTAAATAAAGGAAGGAAGGAAGAAAAAAGAAAGAAACGTGTGCAGTGCCTAACTTAGCTGATGTTCAGTTCTGGAAATTCTTTCAGGTTCACGTTGTAAAACTAACCTTCATACAGAAGTTTCTTTAATACAAAAAGAGCAGGTGTGCAAAAATTTCCCCCTCTTACCTCCTTATTAGATCTAAGGGGGAAAACGTTTCTCAGAACGTGAACGTGTTGCCTTACTTTTATTTATATATTGTATTCTTATCTAGTTAGCGTAATCTGAGTTATTATTTACTATTAAAATTACATTAGAAAAGTAAAGGATTCATATTGTATATACATAAAATGTGAAGCATTATAGATTTAAAAAAAAAAAAATCTTTTTTTTTTTTTTTTTTTTTTTTTTTGTGCATTTAGTTTATATCGGTAGTCTGAAGCAAAGGGAATAAAATCCGTCAATATTATTTTTTATCGCTTATTTTATTTTTATTTTTATATGAGACAATTTTTTAACGTAAGACATTATTGTTTTTTAGTCTTTAAAATTTTGAAGTTTTGTGCAATAATTGTTCAGTATATACATACATATGCATAATTATATCATGGATACATAACACAGGCCTACAAAATTGAAGTTGAAAAAATTTGATTTGATGATTTTGGCTGATCTTTATGTTTTTTGATGCGCTGAAACCGAAAATGCAGCTCATTTTTCTCTATCACGTATAGATTTTTGTCAGTACAGGGTGTTTACCGGCACAGTTTCTTACATATACCATCATAACAATAGGTTGGTTGGTTGGCTGGTATAGTTTTACGTCACATTAGTGCTTCGCAATTACAACAATAGGTATCCATGATTAGTTAATCATGGAAACATTCTATAAAACTTACCATATTATTATATTGGTGGAAGAGTAATGGAAGAATTTGTATAGGTAGGCACCCTGTATTGACAAAAATCTATACGTGATAGAGAAAAACTGGCTTCATTTTCGGTTTCAGCACACCAAAAAAAATAAAGGTCAGCCGAAATTATAAAATCAAAATTTTACATGTCGACCTGTGAATGCAAGGAAAATATGCTGTCAATATATCCTAAATGCAACACATACGAAAAAACAGGAAAAAAACACGTAAGTTTATACGCCTGAAATTGATAGATTTCTTTCTGAGCGTTACCAAATTAAAATAATTTTCAATAAGTCGTGCTTTTAACAAAAACCTTTATTATTAAATGTATTGTCTTTTAACGTCAATTCTAAAAAAAGTGGTGGTTAAAAAAAAAAAAAAAAAAAAAGGACAGTTTACTATAGGTATCAAATTTCCAAAACATGTTAAAAATCAGTAAGTTTTGGGATGTTTTATTCAATTATTATCGATCTGATTATCCCCGCTTTGGAGTCTCAAATGTTTACTGACAAATTGTAAATTTTAGAATAATTTGTAGCATATTTATGATTTCAACCAGGCAAATAAATAAGTAAATAAAATCGTAATTTGTTATTTGCTCGATAACTAGATTACTTTGATACAATTACGCGCTGATGTTATTTTATTAGTTTTATTCGAAGTAAGATGGTTTTTTATTAAAGAACACGTTTTAAATTATACTAAATCTTTGGGTGAGCAGGTGTGTGTATGTATGTAATATAGTTATGTTTGAAGTTGTAGTGCCTATCCTAATTTTCGTATAAAACAAATTATATATATATATATATATATATATATATATTATATATATATATTTAATTCTTTTCTGATGAATAAGTTACCTGTACATTTTCTGTAAATTCAATGATGTATGATTTGAAGTCATTTATTAGGTTATTCTTTTTTGTTACTGTATATGCTGTTTTTTTTTTTTTTTTTTTTTTTTTTGTTTGTTTTTGTTTTAAGCGTAATTATCACATCAACTTTTGCTGCCATATCAAAGTTATTACAATTATTATGTTATACACATTGTTCTAAATAAAATTCCGTATGGAATCATACATTTACAGTCAAACATATGTGTTGCCTCTTTCGGTATGCAAATACATTTTGTTTGAAGCAATTAGGTGTGTAAATTTATTGTTTATACATATATATTACTTTTAACATGAACTGTTTCCACATTCGCCTTCAAAATGAAGATTAGTTCAGTTATATGAAGATTAATTAGGGATAGCATGAATTACTGATAACATGAATAATTTTTATTATCCCACTTGAGATTCACGTTAACGAGGTTCTAATATATATATGTGTGTGTGTGTGTATAATGGAATGTCAATAATAAAAAAATTTGTTCTTATATTTCATACATTTTCTGTTCTTTGAACTTTTATTATACATACTATTTTCTTATTCATGTTTATGGTAAACTTAAAAAAAAAATCTATTCATACTATATTCAATTTAAGTTTAATGCCTAGTTTTTCTCTGCTTTTGGCTGAGGATGAAGGGAGATTTGTGTAAAATTCTCTTAAATCCCCAGTGATGTCTTAAATAATTACAAGTAATTTGAAATACCGAACACGTAATTGAATATTCATTTTACATGTTTAAATATTTTTCACTTTCACTATTATTTTTATTATTATTCGCAACTGATAATTTACTTTAACGCGACATTGAAGAAGTTCAACATAGCCACAGAAGTGATTCACTGCAGTAATAACATGTGTTCACATTTAGTTTTAAATTACTGTTACAGATTCTTGATTTGCCTGATTTTCATAGCTGCGAAGTATTTCGCTTTTTACAGATCTTTTATTACCACTGTTTTTACATAGTAAAATTTTGTAAAAATTTTCAACGATCAAATTTCCAAACAAAAAAATTTTCAACGAATTTTAAACGATAAGTGAAAAATTACTGTTAAGATAGTCATTACACTGTTAAAAATAAAATCCTACATTTCACCAGAAAAATGGTTCCAATATAGCAGAAATCAATTTTTTGGTGTAATGTTTTGCCATTTTAGTGGCGCCATTTCAGTAGTAAGTGCCACTGAAATGGCAAAAACGTAGCATCAAAATATTGGTTGCAGCTAAAAATACCTAACAGACATCATTCTTTTTATGAAACATTGAACTAATACTTTTAATAGTGCATATACAGTCGGTAACAAAAGTGTCCGAACACAAGCAAAAGTTCCTATGCAAAAGAAGTACAATTAATACAGTTTTGTTAAATAAATCCTTGTCGAATCCTGTTTTTAGACTGACTAAGAACAGGATTCGACAAGGATTTATTTAACAAAACTGTATTAAGTGTACTTTTTTTACATAGGAATTTTTGCTAGTGTTCGGACACTTTTGTTACCGACTGTATGTATATATATATATATATATATATATATATATATATATATATATATATATATATATGTTTATAAAATTTAAAGTTGTCAGCTGTGAATTTGTGCTGCATATATTCATTAAAAAGTAATTTTCAAAGAGACTTTTAAACCATCAGAATTATATACACGAACTAAAAGCTGATTATGTTTGTCACCTAGCCCTTTTCATTAACTCGATAAAACAAATGGTCGTATCTGTTGCATTTTTAGTTGCTTCCTACCTACTTTGCCTTTACAATATTATGCTTAAAAGTCGCTTCCTTTCAAAAGCAACAGCCGGTCTTTCACACACTTCACCTTATGGATGAGAAGCGCATTTTGACCGTGAAAAGTTGACCTGTCTAGCAATTTGCAAATTTTTCGTTTCAGTCAGTCACGCAGAAGACAAATATGCACGAGGAAAAATTTACCTTCAAATTATGCATCATATTTTTCAGAAAGAATTTTTCTACATATATTCTAACCAACAATTGTACATATAATGTTTCATTTTGTTTAAAAAATATTCGCATTTCTTGTTAAATTTACTAATTTACATAAAAGAAATTTAAATCTTTTATATATTCTGTCTCTTTTTTCCTTTTGTTAATTGGACAAAATATAAATGTTACAAAAAATACTAAGTTTACTTGTTTACGTTTATTATCATAGCACGCTTTCAAAAGAAATTTCACTGAAAACTGCCTTTGAAATGTACACTTTTATGTTAGTGAAATAATAATTGATATCAATTTTAAGCATTTACAACCGACTCGTTTCTCTTCAGGGGTCCAGGTTTAATTTTTCAGGACGCAGTTTTGTTAAAAATAAAATATTTTTGTGAAAAAAGTTATTTAAACTACTGCATATATTAAGATTTTGCAAAATAATTATTTCGTGTAGTGATGAGTTTTGAAGCATAACCCCAAAAATATATAAACTATTATTTTTTTTTCATATATATGTATACGCTGTCTCTGTAGTATGATTCTTTTTTAAATTTCTAAAGGTCATAATAATAATAACTGAAAAGTATGAATAAAAATAATAAAATAAAATTTAACATTAATGGCTAACTGTTTATAAAAATACTATTATATATATATACAGTGGAACCTGTATAAAGTGACCACCCTAGGGACCGGCTAAAATGGTCACTATATGCAGGTGGTCACTTTATAAAGTCTCTTTAAAATTGGAAAATGGTCACTTTAGTCAGGAAAATGGTCACTTTATTCAGGTGGTCACTTTACCAAGGTGGTCACTTTTACAGGTTCCACTGTATATATATATTTCATACATATATATGTTGTCTTTGTAATATGATTCTTTTTTAAATTTCTAAAGGCTATAATAATAACAACTGAAAAGTATGAAAGAAAATAATAAAATTGAATTTAACATTAATGGCTAACTGTTTAATCTAGTAACTGAAAATTTAGTATTTGAATCTGAGTTTCACTCTAATTTTGAAAGATATTAAATGTGTGTAATAAACTTTTGTTTAAATTTACTGAGATAAAATAGGGAAGCTTTTAATATACATTCTAAAAAAACCATTAAAATTTTCATATTTCTATCAGTGTAAAAATGATCCTCTTAGCTTATTTTATTTATAAATAGTCATGTAAGGTGTTCAATTTAAAAGAATATCCGTTTGTTTTTTGTGTTTTGTGCGCGTTTATAATGTATGTAACATCATAATTTATACGTTTATATTTAATGTGCAGGTACTATTTGTTTTCCTTTATAAAATAACAACTCGTTTTTTAAACAACTATTCGCATGAACATCAGCGCATTCTAAAAACCATTAAAAATTTCATATTTCTATCAATGTAAAGATGAAAAGCTTATTTTATTTATAAGTAGTTATACAAAGCACTCAATTTAAAAGAGTACACGTTTATTTTTTGTATTACCCACATTTCTAATGTTTGCAACAAAAATTTCAACACCATATTACGTCTGCATTTAATGTACGGGTACAATTTGTTTCGTTTTCTTAAAACGACAACTCATTCTTTAAACATTAATCCTCGTGAACATCGGTAATAGTTTTCAATCTGATTATGCTTATATGATTTGAGTAAATAATTTGTTTTATTTTTTTCGCCTTTTTTAATTATTTTACATTTGCGTTTGAGAATAGGATTAGATATAATTAATGATGTTCACAAGAATTTATGTTATTATTATCTTATTAATGATGTTCACAAGAAAAGGAGTTTTCTGATTCAGAAAGTAAAACAAACGATAGCTGCGCATTAAATATGGATCTGTTAAATATATTATGGTGAAAATTCTTTTACACCATCTTTCATTTTTATAAAGTCTTACTTCATACATAAGAGATGTGAATAATACAAAAAGCAAGGGGTACTCCTTTTAAATTGATCACACTAAGTTGTGATTCTCTTCAAATCTCTTTTTTAAATTATTCATTTACAATTTAATTATATTAACAATTACCCGTGATTCATTTTAGCCACATAAAAAGGTAAGGATGGCTGCATATTATTCGGTGAAGTATTTGACCCCTAAGCATTTTTTCTTCCACAAAAATAATTGCTAGCAATTTGTAGAAAGATTCTTCTTTGTTTGTGGTAAAAATAAACATAAAGAAATCTAATATCAGTATAACCCCCATAACGTGAGAAACTACCTTTATTATTATTTTTTCTTTATTTTCATGGAAGCATGTTTCGACCACTCCTACTTCTTATTTACGGGCGGGCTGTTCAGGTCTGGGCATATTAGTTTCGTAAATTACTTTAGCAAATTGTCTGTTAAGACATTTGATATTGTTGCCATCACAAGCCCATGTTACAATACTTAAAAATAATTAATGACAAAAATCGTCAATTAATTTCAACATCTTGTTTATGTAAAAATTAACTTAGATAAGGATTTTTTCCTTGTACTAGATAAATTGCATTTTTTAGGCTCGTTCATTAATTTTTATTAAAGTGGGGGATACTTCTAATAGATTTTTCGCAAAATACTTTTTTTTGTTTCAAGAAATTGTTTTTAATTGTTAAAAACTGCTCCAGAAAATACTTGAAGCTAATCTTCAGATCACTTAAATAGTCTAAAGCTGTTCTCTTATTGCTGTTGTAAGCTATAAAAAGTAGGCAATGTCATATTTTTTTCTTAGTTAAAAACTTATGAATTATTTGTGTTAATTATTTGTGTACTGTTAATACTGTTGTGTGTATTTGTTATACTGTTAATTATTTGTGTACTACATTCAACCAAAACTTAATAATGGAGTAGCAGCAGCGTGCTAGGTTGAACCATAGTTTCGCACTACAGTAGCCGCAACCACAATATGGTGAAACCTTTTACCATGATTTGGTGCTTCTTGTTAGAAGAAAGCACAAAATCTTGGAAAAAGGTTTCATGATCTTATGATTGCAACTATTGTAGTATCAAATTTCGGTTCAACCAAGCACAAAATCATGGTAGAAAGCTTACTATCCCATCGTTGCAACTACTGTAGTACCAAGTTTTGGTTCAATCTAGCATAAAAATTTTAAAAGTGCGGAGTAATAATAAAAAAGGAGAAAAGGAAACATAGAAATAAGCTATGACCAAAATATACTTGACCATTAATTTTAAAATCAGCTAAAATATGAATAATAGTTAAACATATTTTACTGTAGTATCATTTTGCAAAATGAAATTGAAAACTACAGGTAAAATGCTTGTAAATCATTACAATTTTAAATCGAATAGAAAAGTAATATATTGAAAAAAGTCAAAACATTACAGATATGTTGCTAGTAAATTTAATATTAGTGAAGGAAGGAAAATTATTTTTGTACAATTAATAACCAGGGATCAAAGTGTACTATATTTTGAATACCGCTATTTATAATAGTTTTTTTTTTTTTTTTTATCTCAGCAATTCAGTGATTAATTAAAAAGAACTTCATTAGAAATTGCAGTGGTATTCAAAATATAGAACATTCCAACTCTGAATAAAACAAACAATTTCTAATTACGATAATAAAAAGTTAAAACACCGTTTAATAATAGTAATAATAATAATAATAATAAAATAATAATAATTACAATTAGAGAATTGAGAAGACGATGACTAAAATTTTTACATTAGCCTCTGATACCTTAAAAGTATGATGGAGATTTTTACTTTAGAGAGAGAGGGAGTAGTGTATCAGGTTTGTTACTTAAATTATTAAAAGAAAAAAAAAAAAAAAAAACAGTTTAAACATAAATTTAATTGTAAAATTATGCAAAAGCCTTTGCGTTTCCGTAAATGTATGAATAAATTTTAGAGTACGTTTTTAATAGTCAGTAAAAGAAAAATTCTTTTAAATAATGGATGAAATTGCATTCTTTATTTATATGTTTTAAAAATGTATGGCACTTTGTGATTAATTTAAATTAAATTGAAACAGTACTTTATAAAATTTGCATAACCTTATAGCTTAAAATCAAATTAATTTAGTCGAAATATTTTTATGAGCGGTTTATTGAAAATAAAACACAAAAATATGCATATTTAACTGGAATGCATAAGAACGAGAGTAGTATCCAAATTAATTAAATAGATTACAATGTTAGAGAAGTTTAAAATGTAGAAAAAGGCACGAAAAGCAAGATGGCTAGTGTGAGAAAAGGACTGGAAAAATGTTTTTTAACAATACACTGATTTTATAATTATCTGTTTTAAAAATGTGGAATAGCATGTTTAAAATTTTCTTTGAATAAACTCGTATACGTATGCCAATTGTTCCAATTTCTGGATACCAGTATATTTCTATTGAAAATTTTACCTTGTTTAACCATAGAAAACTGCTACAGGTGTTTATATTTTTATAAAAACAAAATACAGGTATTGAAAAATCGGAATGGCTGGGAACTTTGTTAATGCATAGTTGCTTTTTTCTTTTCGGTTTTTCCAGAAGATGTAAAACCACTAATTTAAAAAAGAAATTTTTAGTAACAGTTTTCTACTGATTATCTACGGAGAATTGTATTGTAAAGCACTATTAGAAAATTAAAGTTGGTTATTCTTAAAAAAAAAAAGAAAGACCAAAAAACTAGACAATTATTTTCATGTAACATTAAAGGTTAACTGTACGGTGACTGTACTGCTAATCACATAGAAGAATAGTTTCGCTTTCACCGCTATATTGTAACAATAACACTGCTCTGAAAAAAAAAAAAAAAAAAAATCGACTTCTGATACCATTCTTGCTGATTCTTATGTAAAATGACCTCCTGAATCCGAATATGACTCCCATTTTGCCCAGTCACCCAACGTTTTCTATAAACACCACCCCCTTCCTCAATTTTTTTCCTTGTTCGATATTTTTATGACCATGAATTTGATTTGAAGAATGAAAAAAGAATAAATTTAACACCTCAAAACAATATATATATATATATATAAAGTTTAAAAAATAACATTAAAAACAGATTAAAAAAAATATAAGATATGTAATACATAATTTCAGTGCCAAATACCCCCCCCCCCGTCCGAAATGTTTTACTTGTCGCAAATGTCCATGTTTTAGAATTTTCCTACTCTGTAGCCCCTCAGAAGGTATTTAACGGTTAAAATAATCCTTTCCCCTCCTAAAAATCAAGCCCACCAGCAGCCGAGCGGTTCTGCGCTCAAAGCTGGTAGATGGGAGGTGCTGTGTTCGATCCCAGGTCGCGCTCATCGACCTAGCCGTTCGCAGTTTTCCGTGGTTTCCTCCGAAACTCGCGTAAATACGGGCTAGGACCCCTTAGAAAGACCCCCACGGAGGGCATTCCCCCTCTAGGCCTAGGACACATCAGGAGTCAATCGGCCTTAAATCCTACAACCAACAACCAACCTAAAAATCAAATCACCGAAAAATTATAAAAATAGGCTGCCGTTCCTAAAAAACGGTGGGTGGTAGGGCAAAACGGGCGTCCTATTCAGATTCAGGAGGTCATTTTACATAAGAATATGCTGAAATGGTGTCAGAAGCAATTTTCATGCCGAGCAGTGTAATCAGTATTCTATTTGATAAAAAAAAAAAAAAAAAAAAAAAGATACTGCTGTAAAATATGATAAATATTTCTGTATAATAATAGTGGTACTAAAAAAGGCAGAAATCTCATCCTTCTGTGTGTTTGACTCTACCTTCCATGGAATTACCGTAAAATAAAAGAAAAAAAGTGAATGTGTTTAGTTGTATATTTTGAAACCACGAGACAATAGAACCAACACTGTAATAAATATACCTGAAAAAGATCCGTAAAGATCTTATAAAGCAATGCAAAGTGAAGGAACTTTTCCGAAACACATTTCAAAAAAGACATCTTTAAAGAATTGAATTTTTATTTAACACAGAAGAAAGTGAAAGACAAACACGGTTATTTCACTCTAGACAAAATAAAATTAGGGATGACTTGAATATCATTTTCTTACTCGTTTCACTTGTTCAATTCTAGTGATATATTTATTGTTTTAGAATCGTAGGACTTCCTGAAAGAGTTTCTTCTCTTTTTGATTTCAAAATTATATTGTCGTTGTTACTGAACTTATTGGTCATTACTGTCATTAACTGTTAGCAACTGAGATTTAGAGTATATTATTGTCTGGAATCAACTCCTGTTTGTAAATATTCCTTTATTTCTCTCACCCGGATGCGATAATTATTTTGTTAGTTATTTTTCGAGTGAAGGTAATATTTAATTAAAAGAAATTTACAGTAAATAGTAAGCATTCTATTGTTAATTTAATTAAATATGTGTGACTTGTTTAGGAGATTTTTTTTTTTTCAACAATGAAACCCTTTTTTTGTTGCAGTAAAGACACAGACAGGGCCCGACTTAGACTACCTGGAGCCACGGGGCAAGCCTATTCTGGGGGGCCCCCTTGCAGTGGCATAAGAGCTCTTTAAGGTTGCAGAATTTCTGCATACGCCTGTAGGGGGTCCCTTCCAGAAGGGGGGCCCAGGGCATTTGCCCCGTATGCCCTGCCGTTAGTCAGGGCCTGGACACAGAGTGAAGACATGAGCTATAATACAATATATTTACAGAGACATTTATATACAGACCTAATATATATATATATATATATATATATATATATATTGTAGGTTTTTGTGGTGATTTATTCATCTGTTTAGTTTTCGTTTTCATTCTATTCATTATACTCATTAAAAATTATGTATATATATAAATAAACTTATTTCTCATTTTTATAATCGCATTTACACTTCAATGTCACAAATCGCAGTTGCTGTAATCCTCGATAAAGAAAAAAAAAAAAAAAAAAATACTTTTTACAAGCGGCATTTTTTTTTTTTTTTCAAATTTTTGTTTATTTTCAATATTTATTCAGTGGCTTTAGTTTTTGCTTTTTTCTACATGCAACAAAATGAAGTATTGGATTTGTAAAATATATAATAATTTAAATAAACAATTCGCAATGCGTGAATTTGTACAGGAAAACGTACACTGTAAAAATATGTCCTATTTGCTGCCAGAAATTCTCTGTAATTTGAGAAAATACGTTCAACTTGACAATGTAATTTTTTCGTAAATTACGCCTATTATCTCAAATTACAGAGAATTTCTGGACATATTTTTTTACAGTGTAGATTAAAATTTTGTGGTGGTAACAACATACTAGTCTATTTAAATTTTAGCATATATGAAATCAATTAATAATTAAAATCAAGCTAGGAAATTTTAACAGAAATAGAATTTTTTTTTTTTTTTTTATTTTATTTTTTTTTTTTTTTGTGAAAGCTAATATAAAAAGATTAAAAAAAAAAAAAAAAAAAAAAAAAACATAAAGAGAGTATTAGGGGGAGGGGGGGAGGAACACCTTCAATTCGTCTTCTGTTTGGAAATTTTGATCACTTTGAAATTTTTCCTTTTTTTTAATTGAGATTTTAGACAAAATCCAGCATATTTAGTTCTGCTAATTATATACTTTTTGAGATCTTAAATCAATGTAATAATGCCTGTAATATTTTTCACTGTTACATTGTGGTAACCCTATTGCACCGTAAAACTGTTATAATTACTCTTTAATTTCGTGTCCTTTTTTTAAAAAAAGATTCATGACTAATAATACCACTGTGACTTACCGAATATTCACAAACAATATAGTCACTGTTGTAGCGGGTTCATGTTTAATAAAAAGAGATAGAGAGGTTGAGGGGGGCATATATCTTCCCCCTTTATTTTTGCTGATATTACCGCCCACTAAATGAATCAAACCCATTTTTTCCCTTAATACAAAGCACGAAAATTTCTTTATCGACATCTAGAATCTCGACATCCGTGAGTTGCGGCCCCCTTTTATTCTTAGCCCGGCCCTTAATAACATCCAGTCTGCTGTATAACTGTGTGTGGGTGGTTGGATTGTAACTTCCATGTTGTCGGTAACGTTGAAATTATTTTGGGTTGGGCGGTTTTTTGTTGTTATTAAAATGGCATATTTGGATAAACACGTGTTCTTTTTTTGTTCATAATGCTTTTCAAATTGTTAGATGTTTTTATTAAACTTATCTTCGGTAACACATAACGTATTATTCTCATTCTAAATAAGTAACTTGAAAGATAATTTTTTATTATCTTGCAATTAAACTTTAATTATCTTAACATTAAATCGTAGTTTTGTTAATCTTTAATTTCATTCTTCATAGCGCCTTTTTGGTAAACGGTTTAGAATCTATTAAAAAGAACCCCACGGACGGCATTCCATCCAGGCTTAGGACTCGCGTGCAGTAAATCAGCTTTAACTATTACAACAACACCTTTTGATAAACTTATTTCTGTTTTCTTTTATATGTGCTTGTATCAAAAATTCACAATAAAATGCGATACTGCAAAACCATTACTTGTCCGTATTGAATATAATGATTCGTAGCAAATTAATTTAATTATGTGTTTTCAGAAAGAAGATGTATTATATTTATTGTATTAAGCATGGATGTAAGCTCTTTCCGAGTCAGTAAAACCAGCTAGGGTTTATTCAAAAAATTCCCTTTTTAAGTAGTGGAAAATCTCAATAAACAAAGTGAAAATTAGAAATTACTTTTAATCTTCTTTATCAATAACGGACGGCAGCACACACACACACATGCAAAAAGAAGAAGATTCGTCCTTTTTGGCTGCACTAATTCCATGAATATCCTGATTACGCACTTTATAGCAATTCTCAAAAATCACCACCACCTCCCTTTTAAAACTCATCTAACGCTCAAAGAGCATTTTATGATGAACATTCTGATAATCTAAAGATATCGTTAGTTCATTTTTCGCGTCTTTATAGCTTTAAATTTACAGTTTATACTTCAAAGGGAGAAATATATATATATATATATATATATATATATTATTTTTATTTATTTATTTTGAAAACAAGAATAAATTTAACTGTTGTAAATTTTTTTGAATGTGGAAACGAAAAAAAAAAAAAAATTAAATAATGAGAAATTCTTGTACCAGAACAAATTTCCCTAGAGAATAACGGGGGATTTGGTTGCCGGGACGATAGGTGGAGCGTCCACTTAATTAATAATTAACATTATTTCCCGTTATGTTAATCAAAATCTCTCTATATAGGCTTTTCACCTCCCTTTCCCTCTGAACTAAAGCCTAGGCCGGCTTGAAACTCACTTGAATACGTCTCCAAGATGTATGATTTACTGATTCATTTAAAGCCTAAGAAAAACGCATTAAACTTGCATTATAGCTTTGAGACATGAACTAAGAATATAAGCATGTCGCAATTCTCATAAAAGACTTATTTTCAGCCCTTTGATATGCAAGTGGCCCTTTAATATGACGGTTGGTACCAGGTTTGAATCCAGGTCGTGCCCTTAGGCCTAGGCGTTCGGAGTTTTCCGAACCCCCCCCCCCCTTCCGCCCGCGCGAAGGGTATCCCACCGAGGCCTTAATCCTAACACTTTTTAATATATATTTAACATTGTTTTCTAAAACATAAGCATGATTTCCTTTGCATAAGTTTTTCGTTTTTAAGGCTTCAGAGAAATATAATGAACTTGCATTATAGGAACTTGCCATAAGCCAAGAAAATATCGCGTAAGATATTTATGCCGAGTCATAGATGAAGATCGATCATTTAAATAATTATGTACTCGCGTACACACAATTTTCAAAAATTGAGCACAGTGTCAAATTCCTTCATTTCCTTTTAGTTTGCTGTTAGTTCTCTTGTAATTTTATGTAATAGGTTTCGAGTGAACACACAGAAACACACAGACATAATAAGCAATTACTGGCGTACTAATCCATAACAAAAGCTAAAAAGTACCATCATAACACCAGTATGAGATTAGACTGTTTTCACTTCAGAAACTCCCTCCTAAATTATTAGGCGATACCCTAGGGGAACCAATTATCGTTCGTTTCTTTGAGGCGACCGCTTGTTTTCTAAAAGAAAACACGTGAAAAAGTAAAAGAATGTGAGTAATATTCGGAAAAAAAAGATCGAAATTATTTTAACCCTCTGTAATTGAAGCCATCTAATTGATAAAAATTGACAAAATTATATATTAGCACTTGAATATTTTTTCAGGCGTAAGAAAATGTTTCTTATTTTAGTGTAAGAGGGGAAAAGTAAAATAGAGTAATATCAACATTCTTTATTTATCAGAAACTATTTTCTGAATATTTTAAAGACACGAAAAAAAAAAAAAAAGAAAAGAAAATAAAAGAAATATTTATTTTTTCAGTTGTTTTAAGCTAATTTTACAAAGATTTAATCCACTTACTTTGAAATTAAATTAAAGTCATGCATTCACAGTAAATTTTCTCATTCGCTTTCGCTCCACCAGTGACCGAGCGGTTCTGCTCTCAAAGCTATTACACAGGTATTGTCAGGTTCGAATCCAGGTTGTGCTCGTTCTTCACTCTGGCTGTTCGGATTTTTCCGTTGTTTTTTTCCTGTATCTGAGTGAATACGGAAAAAGAACGACTTAGAAAGACACACCGCAGAGGATATCCCACCCAGGCTTATGTCCCAAATTTAGACATTTGGCTTTAAAATCCTAAAACACAAAAACAACTCAATCGCATTCATAATTCTAACACTTTGTCCTAAATTACTTTCATATTAATTTTCGCATACACATAATATTATTATCACACAATCATAATTTATCTATATATACATATATATTTCATTTTTATCATTTAGATAATTCAGAACATTATTTGTAATGTATCTTCATTTCACTCATCGTGTTGTAATGAATGAAATTAATAGTAATTTAAATTGTGTTAACCGTGTTTTTTCAATTGTGTTAATTAATTAGCGTGAATTAATTTCCAGATATGACGTGTATATATACATATATATATATATATATATATATATATATATTATGATTTCAAGTTATATTTAGTAGGAATTTATGAACTTATGAATTTGCAATATTTCTGATGATATGTTGCAACATTATTGTTATTAAAATTGTTGTTCTTTCGTCTTTTTTTTTTCTTTTAAGAAAGAATATTAAAAAAAAAAAACAGAAAGAAAGAAAGAAAAAAGAAAGAAAGAAATACAAGTAAAAATAAAATCGGTAGAAAATATATTTAATCATTCTACATTCTACATTAGTAGAATTACTTCTAAAAACAATGATCTGGCAGCATGTGTCCTTTTCTGACGCCTTAAATTATAAAGTATGTATATAGTCTACAGTCAAGACAGAATTTCTTATCTTGAAATCTGAAAAAAACCTATTCTTAAATCTAAGAGTTTTTTAAATTGTGAAAGTTTGTAATGCAATATTATTTTTAAACTTAGTGTGTATATATATATAAAAATATATATAAATATATATATATAACTTTATTTTCCCCCAATTGCTCTGTTAAAAAAAGAAAAAGAAAGAAAGAAAGAGAGAGAGAGAGAGAGAAATATAATGCATGGCTATTTCAGTGGAAGATGATAAAAACGTTGACGCTTGAAATGAAGGAAGTAGTATTGAATGATTTGGCTTCTTTGTCTTTCCACTGATTTCTAAAGTCGTGAACTTGCCCTTGACATAAAAACACAATTTTACGCAGACTGAAGAAATTTTGCTATTTTTTCTTCTCTACATTGCGCTTTTTTATTTTATTATTATTATCATCATCATTTTCTTAACGTATTCACTTTGATTCGTATTTGTTCTTAGATTTACGATTTACTATGTTCAGTGATAAGCGCGGGAAAATCCGACTATTAAGAGGGGACAATAACATAATTCCACCAACAAACAAGGTTTATGTTTATGTTATTCTTTGGGAAAATTTGTTTCCGCAATTACTCATGTATTTTTTTTAAAATTTCGTTTTCACATTCAGAAAATTCTTAACCGTTAAATTAATTACCACTCACTTTCGAGAAACTGATTTTTTAAAATTTTGAGTTAAAAAATGCAAATTTTTACAAAGTGCATTTTTCTCATATTTTAACTGCAAAAAAAAAATTCTAAAAATTTAAAAAATCAATTTTTGGAAAACGAGTACTAATTTAACGATTGTGAATTTTGTGAATGCGAAAACGGAATTTAAATAAATACCTACGTTAGGTAATGAGTAATTACGGAAACAAATTTTCCCGTAGAATAATATGAGCAATGGTTGTCAGAGAGATTAGGTATTGCCCGATCTAATCATAATAATTAAATTATAATTCAAAAACAAAACTTTATGTTATATGCCAATTATTTTTATTTAAAGTGTAATCCCTTTTTTATTTTATTTTTATTTATTTATTTATTTGTTAGGAAAAATGATTTTTGAATTGCCTTGTTAATAATAAAACACAACTTGTGCAAATTTCTTTTCTTTTCTTTTCTTCTTCTTCTTCTTCTTTTTTTTTTTTTTATAACTTGTTTATTCACTGGTAGAACAATCTGATTCATTTCTGGGATCATAAAAAAAATAAAAGAAAAATAAAAATAAAAGAAAGAAAACTGATGGATTACAGGGGAAAAAAAGTTCTTGGTAGTTTCCCCGTGTTTCCTTTTCTCTGAATACTTATAAAACTATTTTTTCAATTAAATATAAGCTAAAGAAAACAAGTCAAAAAGCGAATATATAGCATATGATGAAGCTATATATTATGATTAGCTATTGAAGGAATGTGTGTAATAACAATCAAATATATTTTTGCAAAGAACAGATGAATAATCATAATGAGATAATTTTTTTTTACTAAATAACATCAAATTTAATGCGTTAACGTAAAATGGTTACTCTGGTTGTCAATATAATATTGTATTTCAACGAAATATTGTGCAAATCAAGGACACAATCTACAACTATGAAATAATTCAGTATTTTAAAACTATTCTACAAAAACGAAAATCATTCTTTCAAAAAAGAAAATTCAGAGCAAAATGAAAATTTGAAGTAAAATAGAACTTAAATTATTACAATTCTCAAAAAGCAGTTGAATCTTTCTCAAGCTCAAGGAAATGCTGCCAACTATAGGGTAAAATAAATGTGTACTGTTTCTGAAGCATTGCAAAACCAGTAATAAAATATACATAATTAAACGTATGAAAATAAATTTTTATATACTAAAAAAGGCTTTAAATATATAATTCCACGGCTCGTTGCTCACATGATTAGACTATGTCATCGTGATTGTGGTCTCGGAAAAAAGAACATCACTTAATTTTAAAGTACTGTAAACTTGCTCTGCCCGACACATGTTTAAAACGGAACTTTTTTCTTACCCCGATACACTCGTACAATAAATATTTTATGGTTTTCAATTTGCATCTTTTATGGATGAGTGGAAATGACAGTAATCATCTGAGATAACTGCCGTTTTTGTATTCAAAATCTTTTAAGGATTATAGACATATTTTTCTTCTTAATTTATCGTACAGTGATAAACGGGTTAGAAATATTTTAGTAAATACAAACTGATTGCATATAAACTATGATTTATTTATTTATTTATTTATTTGTTGTTGTTTGGTTGTTTCTGGATTTTTTTTTTTTAATTTTGCATTACAATTGTCAATTTTTTTAAAGGAGGGGGGGGGGGGAATGCGTAAGAGCAATGGTTCCCTTGCATATTATTGACAGACCTGACCCCCCCCCCCCTTTTTTTTTCTTCCAAGAACTTTCTAACAGTATTTTTGAAAAATAAATTTGTTTTTAAATTTATCGGCTATTTCTATAATAAAAAAGTAATCTAAAAATTATTGGTGGAAAAAAATCAAAGAAATTCAAGGACCATACGAACCCTGGTATGTAATTAATCGTGCATAAGTGTTTTGAGGGGTTGTTATTTCCATCTATTACAAAAGTCAATCCCTCCCCCCCCCCCCCCCCCCCGATAAGCTTTGTCGTCATTTGCACTAAATAAATCGGCCATTTGTTTAATTAAGCGATCTGATAAAAGTTTTATAATATATTTTACTTTTCTTGAAGTAAGATAATCATTTGTGTCAGTCTTTAACATCTTGTAAATTGAAGCTGTGATTAGATGACAACAAGAAAACGCGTCCTCTGTATTCTTTATTTTTTACCAAGGGCAGAATTTCGTACGCGTATCATTAATCGCAGTTATTTCTGATTGCCAGAAATACATAATGAGAACGAAAAATGAACAGATGAATAATTTGCTATAACAACCCACAAAAGTCAATTTGGTAACTAGTTAACTAAAATAAAATATTTAAATAATTTGACCAGTTTTTTTTTTTTCCTTTTGAAAAAAAAAAAAAAAAAGAAAGAATACTCACTTTAAAATTATTCCAATGAGAATACAAATCGTATAGAAATATAATAAGAAGGATACATATATATGTATATAGTATTGCAGATTATATAAGAAACTTTGTATTTTAACCCATAGTCATTTGTGCTGAAAAGTCATTTTCGTACACTGGAAATTTCAATTTATATTTGTTATCTCTTTATATTTTTTAATTAATTTACTTTTTATTATTATCTTGGAAAAACGCGATTTCTATTTTTAGTAATTAGGTTAAAGATCAGAAAAAAATATACATATATATGTAATATATTTTTAAATAATAAAAATAAGAATGACTGAAAGTTGTTTATACATCGTCGTGAGCAGTGGCTAGGGAGCTTCATTGCTTCATTAAAGCGGTTGCTTTAAATACTATTTTTAAATACTACTGCAGCATATTGTAGCAGATTGTTGCTACTGATGTGAGCGATGACGTCAAGATAGGTAAACAGGGTGTGTGTTGTCGGAAGTCAGACGTTACCCATGTTGAAGCTCCTTGATAGCACCCGAGATTGTAACTAGTGTTGCGACCCGTCTTTGCACGTTTTCTATAGCTCGCATGCACGAAGTCATCTCCTTCGCATGAACACTGTTCCTGCAAAACGCGATTACAGTTGCGTGGAAACTAGGCCTTTATAATAATAAACATTATGAATGCCATAATGATGTGGGAGAAAAAAAAATGTATATATATATACATTGAGATAGAGTGTGTTGTAAAGAAATGGTTATTGATCTTTCTAAAAAAGTAGTAACTGAAGGAGTAGTATTCACGTTCATCTGACCTTTAAGTAACCCTCTTCCTGATGACTGGTCGACTGGTCTGTAAAGGCTGGATCCCCTGATAGTTATATGAGTAATAAAAACAATCAACATTTCTACTGTTCTTCCTGCTGATTTACAAGGATGGTCACTACAGCTAATATAGTCATGTTCATGTGGTTTTACATATACTTGATTTGAAAATCTTTTATTTTTATAGTTTATTCCTGACTACTTTCTGTTAAAGTATTAAAAAAAAAAAAAAATACAAATACAAATACAAATATAAATAAAATTGACAACAACAACAACAACAACAAAATCTTTAGTGACTTGACATATATTTCAAGAAAATTCGGAATGTCCTAAAAATTATCCATACTTACGTGTATTAATTATACACTCCTGCTCAAAAGTTTAGCAAGATTTGCAAACGATCAGTTTTTTCAATTTAAAAACTTATCACTCGATGAATTGTTTTCGAACACTGGGTATTTAAAGAATTGGGTCTTGCTCGTGTTTTTCAAGACTGGTTTAAGACAACATTTAGGGGGCCTGTAACAAATTGAGCAAAATCAATAATGTTTGTGATCACTCTGTATGATTAAATGAACGAAATGATCTATAACTGTAGGATATGTTAAAGTAGGCCGAGTACAATTTGTGGATGAATTCTTGTGACGATAGCATGTTAAATAACGGAGATATAAGTATTTATTTTAAAACTCCCCAAAAAATCAGCACGTTTTTTTTATTTATAAAATACGGAGTTTTAAACGAAAATTATTCGCACTTTCAGATAAATTGAAAAAACACTTTTGAAACAATATACTGCAATCAGTATATAAATATCTGAAATATCTCATGAAATATGAGCATTTTTATAAAAAGCGTTTTCACTGCAAATGCGCGAAAGATAGAAAAATTTTTATTACATAAGGTGAAAGCTAGATATATTGAGCAGCTTTTGTCAAAAGTTGATTTGAATAGAGTAAAAATTAAGCAAATTCTCGGCAAAAGAACGAGTAAGATTTTAGGCATTTTCCAGAGTTGAAAATTTTATAAAGGGTTTTTCACTAACCGTGTAATTAATTTGAAGATCCAGTTATTTCAACCCCTTTGGAAAAATTCTTTTTGTGAAAAACCCCTTATGATCTCATAAATCTTAGTAAATAAACAAAAATATGTTAGAGTTACAGCTTATAAGCTGTTTTTCACAAAAAAATACTTTTGTAAAGTGGTTGCAATAAATGGATCTTCAAATTAAGTAAAGTAGGTGTAAAGTGGTTGAAATAATTGGATCTTAAAATTAAGTAAAATAGGTGTAAGGTGGTTGAAATAATTGGATCTTCAAATTAACTACGCGGCATGTGAAAAACCGCTTATGAAATTTTCAACTCTGGATAACGCCTAAAATCTAGGTCGCTCTTTCGCCGATAATTTGCTTAAGATCCAATTATTTAAGATCCTTTGGAAAAATTCTTTTTTGTTAAAAACCCCTTATGATCTCACAAATCTTAGTAAATAAACAAAAATATGTTAGAGTTACAAGCTTATAAGCTGTTTTTCACAAAAAAATACTTTTGTAAAGTGGTTGAAATAATTGGATCTTTAAATTAATTACGCGACATGGGAAAAACCCCTTATGAAAATTTCAACTCTGGATAACACCTAAAATCTAGCTCGCTCTTTCGCCGATAATTTGCTTAATTTTTACTCTATTCAAACGAACTTTTGACAAAAGTTGCCCAATATATTTAGCTTTCAACCTATGTAATGAAAATTTTTCTATCTTTCGTGTATGGGCAGTGAAAACGTGTTCTTTTATAAAAATGCTCATGTTTCATGAAATATTTAAGGTATTTGTATTGATTGCAGTATATTGTTCAAAAGTGTTTTTTCAATTTATCTGAAAGTAGGAATAATTTTTGTTTAAAACTTTGTATATTATAAATTAAAAACTTGCTGATATTTTTGAGAGTTTTAAAATAAATGCTTAGATCTCCGTTATTTAACATGCTATCGTCACACAAATTCCTCCACTGAGTCTATATTAATATAAAAACCTAAAGTTACAGATCATTTCGTTCACTTAACGATCACAAATATTATTGATTTTGCTGAATTTGTTACCAGCCCCTAAATGTTGTCTTAAACCAATCTTCACTGAAAAACATGAGGAAGACCCAGTTCTTTAAATGTCGAATGTTTGAACATATTTCATCGAAAGGTAAGTTTCTGAGAAGAACTTATCGTTTGCAAATCTTGCTAAACTTTTCAGCAGGAGTGTATACTAGGCGAGACGTATTAACCCCGAAAGATATATTTAACGCCCCAGCCCGCCCGTTCCCGCAGTTCAATGTCTTTTTCTAGTCAATTTTGACCTTTTATTACTTCCGGTGTGAGCCGTTCGTTTTTTTTTTTTTTTTTTTTTTTTTTTTTAACACACTTGACATTGTGAGTTTTTTTTGTTTTTCGACCCATGCTATTTCTATGGGTTTTTAGCTTTCCCCCCCTCTTTTTCTACATTTTAGAGTGCGGACCCTTTATCTCATTGTGCTTTGTAGTAATTAGAAAAGTAATGAATAAAATGAATAAATTTTAAAAATAATGAATACTTTAATTGGTTTCGAGCATTTACTACATCAGTCATTTTTAGAGTTTATCAAAAGTTGAAAAAAAAAAAAAAAAAAAAAAAAAAAAAAAAAGCTTAAAGTGGGACAAACGTATGACAAGGTTTAAATAGAGCATATTTTCAAACTGCTTTACTGACCACAAATGATTGCGCAGAAACTTTTGTGGTCCGACTGCAAAATTCTAAAGAATTTTTTGTATATATATATGTATTTATCAGATTTCTGGGCTATATAATTAAATTATTTGGAATTATGCACGTTTTAAATCCTGTTTTTTTTTTTTTTTTTTTTTTTTTTAAAGCTTTAATTAATCATTGGTAGATGCGTAAGTTATTTCACAATTTACGCTAGAAAATGTTTTCTATGAAATTATTAATTGTGCAAATAAATCAGTAGTGATACTAATTCTTTTATTAGTTTTATATTTATTTAATTAAACTTCCGATTACCCATATACATTCAAATAAAAAAATATACGAAAGTTAATGTTTTTCTTATAGAAAATCAAAATAACAATTAAATTATTAATAACAATACAATGCTGTTATCAGAAATCATTTAAAATACTGTATCTATTTATCACAGTTATGTATCTTTATTAATGATTCAAGGGACTTTTATACAATAAAAGTATGTTTTTTAAAGTACTTATTTAGAAACATAAATGGTAATGTATCTGCCGTACTCTTATACAGAGCCTGATTAAGGGGGAAGCACACATTATTTATACTTACACCGTTATTTTTTAACAAATACTTTCCTCCTATAATAAACAGAAAATTCTCATTAAAAATTATTTTAAAAGAATTCTGGTGTCTAATAACGGTGAGTAAATTGGATTGTTTTACACCGTTCATTTTTTATAAAAAATATTTCCTCGTCAAAGCGTGGAATTTCTATGACATGAAGTAAAAAATAATTGTAAAAATATTCCGGTGAGAGCGGAGATAATGTGTGCTTCCCCTTTAATCAGGCTCTGCTCTTATAAATGCACTTAAAGATGATCATCACAAAAAGTCGAATATACAATAATATGCTCTTTTCAATGATATGCAGCAATACTTCAAAATAATATGCACTAGTACTTTTTGATGGATATGTAATAGTACATTTTATTTTTTGTACTATCTTAAATTTTCTTTTCTTTCTATTTCTGTTGGAATTTTCGAGCCTCCGCTGGCTCATTCATAAATTTTTAAACATCCAACTTCCATTGTATTCTTGTAAATCGAGTCTTGTCGGCAGGCTGTCAACCGTGAAAACGTGGATCTAAATAAAATGAGCCATGTGCCCTCATGTGACACGAAACGGTTTGTCATTTTTTTATTTCTTCTTCTTCTACTAATGCTTATTTAAGCGTAGACTGATTCGATTCAAGCAATTTTGTTCAAATAAAAGCTCAAAAATTTATCTAGAGTAAGCTTTTATTTAAAATTATAATATACATATTATAATTAAGAAAATAATGTTTATTCTTCTTTTATTTTTTTGCTATTTGTTTAAAAGGTTGAAATTATTTATTCGCAACATAAATCAAAAAAGAATTTTTAAAAGAGAAAAAAATGAGAGGGGGATGAAAATATCCAGCTAAGAGGAAAGATATGAAACTTTAAAGTGACATATCCACTCAGTTATGGAAAAATTCCATTGTAAATGTATTGTCAGCCACATTCAGAGATATTTCCGTTTTCACCAATATTGTTTAACAATGATCACTATCCTATTTAATCACAAAAAAAAACTGTTGTAAAATGTACGATCAAGATTTCTGTATGGTAATAGAGGAGGAAATCTTATCCTTCTTTGTGATTATCACTACTTTCTGTCTAAACGTTATCATAAAGCAATCTGTCTAAATGCAGTTGGAAGAAAAAGTTAAAATTTTCATTTTAATAGTAATAAAAAAGAATCGTAATTATTTTCTCAAAAAAAAAAAAAAAAAAAAAAAAAAAAGATTCAATTACTTTAATAGAAACGCAGATGAAAAGACAAAAGACGTACTTACTTTATTTTGCATAAAGTAAGTACGCTTTGTTTATTTACACTTTGTTTATTTACGCTTTGTTTATTTATATTATCTTGAGGATCTACTTGCAAGTAAAATTGTCGCATGAAAGGACTATGAGGAAGTTCAATATATTTTAATTCATAGACTTACATTTTTAGAAATAAATTATATATATATATATATATATATATATATATATATATATTATTCTGAGAGTGTTAATTTCACCACATTATTAGATACTTATCAAAGAGTTGTATTTCTTTTAGTATTACACTAAAAGTTCTATACTAAATCCCCCGCCTCCCCCCCCTCAAAAAAAAACAAAAAAAAAAAACGACTTTTATATTACATTAAACAAAGATTAGACATACGCAGCATAATAATAGTTATTGTTAATGTAATCATCATTAATATTTAATTTCTAGTTAGTGTACTAGAAAATTAAGTTTTTACCAAAAGCCTCAAGCATTTGAACTATTATAGATTATATATATATATATATATATATATATATATATAAATGTAAAGATTATGTAACAAGTAAATATTCAAAGATGATTATTTTTGTTGGAAATGAAAAGAAAGGAAAAGAAACTTTTGAGGAATTTTATAAAATGAGTAGTCGACCACTGAAGGTATTTAGAGGAATAGAATACATGAGAAAACATGTTTTACATGAAAATTAGCACACAACTTATACGATTCCATTGTCCCAATAATGTCTTGAAAAATAAATAAATAAATAAAAATAGTGAATAATTTTCTCTAATTTTTCAATTTTATAGATGTATACAATTTTAACCAACTTAACATTATTTTTTACTGAAATGAATTTATTAAATCATTGCGCAAAATAATAACCACACATACTCAAATTAGATTTTTTTTCCGGTGCAAATACATCCTTAAATTATCGCACAAAAATAAATAAACAAACAAGTAATAATAATATAATCCTTTTATATATTGAAAATCACTCAATAAAATATAAATTGTATCTAAATTCTTCAATTTTGCGATTCAGTTTTCTTTGAATTATCTTCGGGTCGCTGTTAAAAAGGATGGTAGACATTATAAATCTTTTTTTTTTTTTTTTTTTTTGCGAATAACTGTCTTAAAAGTTATCTTAAGAAAATTTTCATGTATATGCTTAAATAAATATATATATATATATATATATATATATGTTTGGAAATTTTAAAGTATCCCCTACTAAAAAATTTTTTTTTCTATCTATTTTACATTATTGAAGTTTGACAGTATATTCTATATTACTTCGTAAATTCATTGATAAGATAATTTTTAAAAAGTATTTTTATGTTTGAATACTAAAAATATGCATGCAATTTCAACATTCAGGCATAAAAATATTATTAAAAAATTAACATACCTATGAATCAAAATAAAAGTTGAATGCGTGGAGAATGTGTTGTTAAACTATAATAATATATAATTGAAGGGTAAATTAAAAAAAAAAAAAAAAAAAAATTAGTTAGAAGTGAACGTTTAAAAAAATATTATTATTATTTTTTTTTAATTTAATTTTCTTCAATTTAAATAGTTTTAGAGAAATTTTTAATATACTTAATATTCTTATAATTCAATGCATACGTATTCAAAATTTTATATTTCTAAGACAGTAATTTAGAAAAGAAAATAAAAGTACACCACCTTTTTAAAACAATGAAGAAGGTCTTAGTATATTATATAGTCTTAGTAACCTTTATTCAAAATGTAAACAAATAAAAATAAAATAATAATAATTATCCATCGGTTTATTTTCTCGTATGTTTATAGTGTGAAAACGTAGGTGCTATGGGTGTTATATAGTCCCCTAAAACGAGTTTTAGCGGCCAGCTCGCAGGTCAAGAGACAGGGCGTTTAATGAGATCTTAGGTCAAAGCGAGTTCTGACCTACATTCACCTACACTTCCATTTAAATCTTATCTTCGCGTTTTGATTGAAATGGAATAAATGACAGCGTAAAGGGGTAAAAGCCATTTTGTAGAATGAATAAACATTTTTCCAGTTGAAAGGGCAAGGGCACATAAGATGTTTTCTGTCTTTCTAAATTGCCGAATTAGAGTAATTTGTTTAGGCGTTTTACAGTTAGCAGTAAGGATAGAATCCCAATTTGGTTCTTTCGTTTCATTAGGTCATGATTAATTACGATCATTAATAACTTTCAAAACATTTCATTTAAATGCAATGATAAATGTACATTTTCAAGAGGAAGAAAAAAATAAATAAACAGTTGTCTCTCTCTTTTTCTTTTTCTTTTCTTTTCTGTTGTTGTTGTTGTTCGTAAAATGAAGATTTATCTTCTTTATCATTTTAAGAAATTTTATTTGAATAGAAAAATATTGCATATAGTTTTTTTATTAATGTATTTCGGTTTGTAATTTGAGAAAGTTGTATTACAGAAGCAATACTGTGATGATACACATACACTCAAATATATATATATAACATGAGAAATTATACTTTTATCAAAGTTTAATAAGCTAAAAAATAGATAAAAAATATATACATATATAATTCTTCTAGAGTACTTCTGTTTTATTTATTTTTCTATTTATTTCTCTTGCTTTATTTTATGCAGAATGAGCATCGAGCCTAAAATTTATTTAAAAATAGTTTTTGTTATCATAAATTATAAATTTTCTGTGCAAAGAAAAAATCTCCATTTCGTACTTCTATATGGACATATATCCCATAAATTTATAATATTTTAAAAATGTATAAGAATTGCGACTAATCCCTTTCGTTAAATATTAAATTGGAACTTTAAATGGTGGCTTAATATAGGTTGAAAAAAAAAAAAAAGTTTTTGAGGATTATGACTTATATTATAACGGATGCTAGTATAGGACACGCATTTTACATTTTATTAAAAATATATTATGAATAAAACAATTTTTAGAGTGCGAAGAACTTGAACCGAAAATTCTAATTGAGATTTTTATTTATTTATTTTGTTTTATTTTCTTTCATTTTTTTTAATGGCATGAAATTTCCCTTTCCCATCCAGTTGCAAGGCTCATTGAAGGTTTTGAAAAATGTGATAAAGTTAAGTGTGTGTGAAGAAATAATTTGGAAGCGTTTTCTATAATTTATGATATTAGTTATAAAATTTTTAAGCTTATCACATTTTTTTTTTTCGCATATCTCCTCAACATAGTTATAGCTATCACTAATTTAGTAATTTTGTTAAAAGTGTCTCAACAAAAACGCTGCATTTAATACTCAAACGCTGTTCAGAAAGACGCAATATTTCTTAGAAAATGGAATCTATTTTTACTTGCTTACAATAAGTAAATGCACCTATTTAAGAATATTGAATTTGTTTTGACTTGGCAACACCAGAATTTTATTATTGCCAGTTCTTTTCGCAGCTCCGTTGCAAATCCGTTAAAATGAAGCCCTACACAAAGGGACAGCAAGTTTTGATTGTGAAACTTTGTTACAAGTATTTCGAGAACTACTTGCCAGACTTTAACTTTCCGATTCACTTTTCATCAAAACTCACCTGATTTAATGATGTAAAAACGTTTTCCATTTTCTAAAAATAAAATTCTTTTTAGAGCATATTAAAATCAGTGGTCAACGATCGTCTTTTGTTATATATATCTTTCTCTCTATATATATTAAAGTAAGAAAAATAGGCATATGCTATTCGAGGTCCACTTTTATTGAGGAAAGACAAAAGCTGTGAACTGGTGTATCCGACTATTAATAACACTTAGCTAATCCAAAGTATTTGTGGTGTGGTGTGCTCTTCAACAACAACGGAGATGTTAATGAGAAATCTGCCCAAAAGATCTCCATGTTTCTCTGGCTGCCATTATATACCACCCGAACCAGTTAAACATTTTGCATCCAGTCTAAAACATTTGAGACCTAAATTACGATGCATGCACTGGCATTAACGTGCTCAGTATATATACAGTAAATCTTATTTATGGTGCATGATTTACATAAATTACATTCATGTTACAGGACATATTTCTACCAGTACATGTGCCACAATTTGCGACCGATTTTTTTGTTCCCTTTTTCTTTTTATTTCTTTTCTTTCTTTTTCTTTTCTTTTTTTTTTTTTTAAGAGCGTGTAAGCTAGAATCGTCTATTTTTTACAGTATTAGGATAGTCGTGTTCAGGCTTGGTATTGTATATTCGGATACTGCTGTTTGAAAATATGCATGAAAAGGATTCTTTTTATTCTTTTTAATAACAGATACGTATTTATACTCTTATAGAAAGCTCTGAATGCAGCCCAATAATACCTTTAATGGGATTAAACTGTCATTGGCTTCCGAATAATGTTGGCTTTATTGTTTATTATTTGCGGGGCTGCACATTTCAGAAAATTCTGAAAAGTCCACTTTTAAAGCACGCATCATCCTTGTGTTAAACAAAACAACAGAGAAGAAAACTATTAATAGGTATTTTCATATTTCATGTGTCCATTAGGATATTTTTTTTCCAACCATCAATAAAACCTTTTTTAAGACACAACACTTCTTAGGTACTGTTATAAAAGAAAAATATGATTTTACTTTCAAAACAAAAATCTATGGGCTTAGATTACATCTATCTAAGCTGTTAAGTTTTGTACTCAAAATTGCAATTTACATTAAAGATACACTAAAAGTGTCTTGTAATAGATTTTCCAAAGCTCGCAACGATCGATTGTGTCTATAAGTGTTTTCACCTCATTGTCAGTTTGTTATCTTTATTAACCGAAGCTTCCCAAGACTGCCTCTATATAAATAAAGCTATGCTTAGTTTTCCTCGGGTAATTTTTTCACTCATGCTTCATTACACCATGTGCATACAACGAACTTAAATATGTTAATGGAAACATCTGTAATGAGGGCGTTTTCCTGCTAAAGCTAAATAAAGCAAAATATATGCTAGAATGTCTCTTTTTGTATTCTCTAAGTAAAAAGCTTCTATTTAGTTTTCCATCTTGAAAGAAATGATGTATGATGATAAATTTGTGCTTCACTATACAAGATTGGATATGTCGTTGGCGTAAATATACTGCAAGGGAAATTTTCATTCGTATGAAAGACTGCCTATAAAATTGCAGAATTCTATTAACATTTATACATGCGCACCTGTTAATTATTTTTTTGGTGTCGTATTTGATGATATACCTCAAACGTTTATCGTGCAAGATTTTTATTAAGATTATTTTAGAATGTGTGGTCATGTTTATAGTTGAGTGATATATTTTACGCGATTTAATTCCAAATTATTTCCTATTGCTACTAATAGTGTTTCTAGACTATATCAATTGCCATCAAATATATCATTAATAATACCACTAAACTCCTGAAATCAAGAACGTTTCATGAATATATATATATATATATATATATATATATATATATATATATATATATATATATATATATATAGAATAATATAAATAATATATATATATTATTCTGGGAAACTGGTTCCAAACTTATAAAAATGAGGAATTTTGCGATATACGAGAATAACGTTACCAAAACTTTTTACGCTTTATATTTTTCACTGAAATGTCTTTTATAGCAAATATTGTTTGTCTTATAAATTTTGTGCTTTCATGTTTCCTTGTAACATAAAACGTAAAATAAAGGCACGCTGAATATACTTAAATGTCAGATGATATTCTTAAACAAAAATTTATTATGCAATAGGAATAATTACTTTATCACACCTAAATGTTTAGGATATTTTCATTTTTCCCCCCTCAACTAAAAGAACATTTTTCCAAAATATTGCATGTTCTGTAAATTTTGGTAAAAATTCTATTTCAAATCATTTCTTGAAGCACCTATTTCAATTAATTGTCGACATCGCTTCTGTTTTTTCAAAAATTTTAGCACCATAATTTACGAATAATGATAATGCCTATTAATTTTTGGCAATTAAATTATCAAATTTACAAGGAGCAATGTAAATGAAAATATTATGAAAATATTAAGTGAATCTAGACCTGCAAAGCCTTACCTTTTTCTTTTTTTCTTTTTTTTTTTTTTTTTTTTCTTTTGGTGTGTCTGTGTGAAAAATTAATGTATATTTTCCAAATAATAACTTTCTTCTTACTCAAACGTTGCCAGAAAAAAAAAAAAAAAAAAAAAAAAAACAGAAGGCAGAAGAAAAGAAAAAAAAAAAAAAAATAGGCTATAGATATAGTAATTTTTCGAGGAAAAAAAAAAAAAAAAGACAATATATCTAAGAGAATTTTCTTTCATTAGAATGCACATGTTTAAGTATTTATGAAAATTCTATCTGTGAGTTATTTAAACTCAGGTTTAAAATAAATGCTTTAAAAAAATTAATTCCTGAAAATTCAGCTACAGTCGCAGTTACAGTCGGCAGCAAAATTATTCGAGAGATAGCAATAACACCCATATAAAAAAAAGTACATTTAATGCTGTTTTGTTAAATAAATCCTTGTCGAATCATGTTCTTAGATAGTCTATAAGAACATGATTCGAGAAAACGGGGTTAAGTGTACCTTTTTTTACATAGGAATTATTGCTAGCGCTCGAATAATTTTGCTGCCGACTGTATGCAGATAATTCTTATAAAACTTAACACATCATTCTTTAATTTAAAATCTATTAGTTTTTCTTACAGGTTGTGATTAGCTTTTTAATGCACCGAATTCTTTAGAAATAGGAGAGCAAGTTATATATTGGTGATAATTTCAGGCTAAATGATTGTCATTGCCAATAACAATTTTTGTAAATACATTGGGGATAAAAACATGAAAAGGGTTATACTGTCTACTTTAATCTTTGGAATTTGATTTTATTGCTCAACATTTTTTTATACTTTTAATTATTGTTTCTTTTTCGCCCTCCTTCAAGGATTTCAAATAGTGCAATTAAAATAAAAATTAGGAAGATATCACGTTCTGAATATGATTTCCCATTGTCATTAGTTTGCAATGTCAAAATCAGACTCAGCAAAACCTTTGTGCTTAAGCAACTCCAACCATCCTATTTATTTTTATTTAATGAAACATTTGACCTTCATTTAGTGAAATGGCACATAAATTGCAAAACTGTGGTAAATATTTCACCATATCATGTTTGCAACTGCAGAAGCGTCCAAGTCTAGTTAAACGTGGTGCAAACCTTTTATCAAAGTACGGGGATATTTATTCATTATTAAAACCTATTCTTTTACGATATTTACATCTTGTAAAACAGACAATTCATCAACATTGCATGATGCTGTATTAAAATGGTTATTAGAAAAAAGAAAAAGAAAGAAAGAAAGAAAGAAAGAAAAAGAAAAATTAATTTTTAGTGACGGAATGATTCACTTATTTTCTTTGCCATTTAGTAACAAAAACAATTTAGTAACTTTTTTGATGATTCACTAGTTTTATTTCAATAATCAAAGATACAGCAAAATTAAGCAGAGTTGCGATGCTGAATTATTATTATTATTTTTTAAGAATATTTAATAATTATTCCAATTTAATTGGAAATGTAATACATTTGAAAAGTAATGCGTGATTGTAAAATCTAGTGCATGTTGTATTAGCTCCTGTATTCTTCTTTCTTTCTTCAGAATCTTTGCAGCCCTGCTGTTTTTTTCGGTGCAGGGTTTTGGCATCTACGTGACAAGAAAGTAAAATAAAACTAAAAGAAGAAAAACGCGAAAATTAGTTAAAATGTACCGTGTTGTAAAAATCAGTGTGTGCGGGATCACGTTTATTCGTATGCAACTGTGCTTGAAATTCAGCTTGCTCAGAGGGATATTTCATTGCCATCTGCTCTAAATAACGGAGACAAAGCGTATAGCTCGATGACTGATTATGGCAATCCAAAAATAATGAAAAGGTTCTAGGGAGGTGGATTTCAATACGTGAGCAGTTAAGAATAATATATTACGACCGCAAGAAAGATCTCACGATCCAGAACAGTTAGAGGAGCATTGACAACTTTCTAAGGTTTCTTCAGTTCAATCTACCCTTCATTATCACCGACCCTACTATTGCATTGGCGGGTGGAGGATTTGGAATCGAAATCATTGCCATAATAATAAGGCACTCACTCGCAATCAAAGAGGCAAAAAATGAATAAAATTAAAACATCCCTTTTGCATCTCCACCTGTAGGATGTTGGCAGAGGAATAATGGCAAGCACTATATATAAGTTTATCTGACATGCGCAAACGGATTGCCGAGATGGGTAATTATGAAAAAGAAAATATGTTTAGCCTTTCCATAAGTTAACCCTCTCTGTTTTAATACAGATCGCCGATGCAATATTAAGTGGGGGTTAGGCGTACGTGATGCACATTCCTGTACGCGCGTCCTGCCACCCCCTGTACCGATTGGGCTATCTGGATAGATTATCGTCCGTAGTAGGTGCGGCCTCTTACATATCCGGCCTCTTTACTTCTCATTTTCTTTTCTGTCTTTTGCGTCTTCCCCGCCCCTTCCAAAAGCTGTTCACTCTTGATTTAGTTTTTTTTTGCAGCTCAACCTCATGAATATTATTCCTAGGTCGCGCGCGATCTCTTTCCAGAATCGATGCATCGCACTATTTCTAGATAACGATCTTACTCTTCCTCAACTACAGTTCCTTCTGGAGATTACACTCCCAACTCCTCCTTCAAAACAAATGATTTCTTTTTTTCTAAACCTCTAAAGTTTTCGCTCCATAATTGAGAAATAAACTCTCTTTCAAACTATTCATTTGCCATTTCTTACGTCTAAAAAATTTCATCACTTCTTTAATCTTGAATTCTCTTTCAAAAATTAAAACTTTGCAAATAAGGAATTGATCAACATGCTAACCTTTTACCGATTTTCATATGGAATTTTTGATTTTTCGAAATCAAAAGTGCATAGAGTGAAATATTAATTATATTTCCTTATAATTTTGTAACGCTGGATTTTTTATTACAGGAAAAAGCAAATAGATAATTCATAAACGAGCCTTTAGAATTACTTTAGAAACGTCACTTTGAAACAACTTTACGGACTGCTATACGGATTGTGGCTTTATGCTTTATGGACTTTATACTAAAATATGCTTTCAATAGGACTTTCCAAATGATAAAATTTTAAAAGGATTCTTTTTCTAGTAAGTTAATCGAAGGTATTCAATCAGATGTATTGGTACTTTAATAAATTAACTATACTTTTTTGTAAGGGCAAGCATGAATTAACTCGTTGTAAGTGAATAGAGATTGGCATTGTGAACACCAATTAACTCGTGATGGAATAACAAAGCACCAAACTTGTTTTTCAAAGCAATACTTGGTATAAACAAACAATATTAATAAAACAATGTTAAATTTTGCATTTTATTGTCATGCATTTTGATTCTGAAATTGAAAAGAATTTTTACTGAAACCAAGTCACTAATCTCATGAGCATCAAAAATAACTTGCTGAAGATTAAGCGATGCTTAACATTACATAAACAGAGTTGCCAACCGTCCGAATTCTTTATTACCAATAACTTTCAATAAAAAGTTTCACTTTATTTAATGACGAAAAGTTTGATTAATGCAGACGAAAATATGTTACTACAAGCAGTAGTAGGGTGAAAAAAAAAAACTAAAAATTTAACAGTTCTACATAAGGATATCATAACATAAATGTTCAGCTATATAATGATTTTACAAATTATTCATTTAACTCACCCTATTACGACTGTGCATTTTTTGGTCAGATTTTTTCACAAAAGTGCCGGGGGAAAACATTACAATATTTTTCTTTATACTGAGTACTAAATTGTAGGCTCTTTTAATGAATGAAATGTTACCGAGAAAATCGATTGTGAATATTTTATGAGTTGAAAAAGCCTCTTTTATTTCAATTATAACATTATTGTTGTGCTAAAAATGCGCTCTCTCTCTCTCTCTCGCTTTTTTCTTTCTTTCTTTTTTTTTCCGCCACAAATAAATATTTAGCATTCGAAAGAGAGAAAGTTGCAGATTTTTACATTTATGTTACATAAAATTTTAAAATAGATTTCCTTAAAATGGTAATTTTGACTTCACCTTCCTACCCTAGAACTTTTGGACTGAAACCACAAATCAGAGTAATTACTAAGTAATATTCTTGGAGGAGTGAGCCGTCTTTGCCATTTATTTTAAGTTGCAGCTCTAAGTGAGCTGAATCTAATTACTGTTAATGCTCATACTCCCTCCAAAAACCTGAAATTGTGCCATGACAATTTTCTAGCCTGATGTTTCTTCCAGTCCCTGATGGTATTTTATGAACTTGGGCAATTCTTTTCTTTTCACTCCGTTGTTTTCCCATTATCATAGCTGATATACAAATATAAGTAGGATCATTATACACTAATGGAACTATATGTAGCTCTGAGGTAGTTGTCAGACGTAGGCTTTTTTCCTGAGGTCAAAAACGATGAGAGAGTTAAGATAATTTTATCGTGGCCTTTCTATCATTATCTTTTTCCTGTAATTTATTATTTCTTCCAAATGATTATACTTTGCTTCATTAAAGTATCTCATGGCATTTTACGTGTTGCTCCAATAATGTAAAAATTCTGTCATGAAACAATTAACATCATTGCGAAATTTTAGCTACACGCCTTTAAATGTGAATTTATAAATGATATTTTAATAATTTCTTTTAATTAACTAAGAGAATGGTTGTATCTAATTATGATTTTATGCTGCCATAAAAAAATAAACTTTTTTTTTTTTCTTTTTTTAGATATTTAAATTTCTAAATAATGGCAGTCTTTATATAGTATAGCGATATTTAAATATATAGGGTGGGCCAAAAGATTCTGAAACGTTTTAAACTTTAATGTAAAATCAAGTAAGGGGCACAGGAGAGTACAGCTTGTACTGCAATGCTTCTTATGAGAAAAAATTTTGATTAAGGGGGAGGAAATTTTTTTTTGAAAAAATTTCCTTCCAGAAGGTGCTATTTGTCTCTCTCTCTTTCTCTGTATATATACAGATTTCACAACAATTTAATTTATTCTGGAGCATTTTTAGCCCCGCCTTTATTCCATCCACTTTTTTTAAAGAGCAATTTTTTCTTATTTTATCGTAGTTATATATTGAAGAAAATTTTTATAAAAATAAATTGGTGCGAAATAAAGGCAGGGCTAAAAATACCCCGGAATAAATTAAAACGTTAGCAATTATGTATATATATATATACATAGTATATACTTTCTTATAGTTTTGAAATTACCACTTCGTCACAATTCCTCTTGATTATTTTCTTGTGGGACTATGTGAAGGCAAGAGTGTATGTTATCTCTGTGGTAAGTTATTGAAGTATTGAAAGTGCGAATAACGCATGGTAATCCTCTCTCCTCCACAATAAATGTTTACGAACACGTGGATTGGAGGACGTGGTTTGGTTCGAGTTATAAAGGACGCACATATTGAAACATTTTATTGAATTTCCCACATGATAAATTGTATTTAATTGCTTGGCTTGCATTTTTTAATGCTTTTTGTTGCCATTTTTAAGTTACAACGCACCTATAATTGAAATTTGACGTAACTTTTTAATTTGCTGAAACAAAACTTTTCACGTAAGAAGCAGTGAATTGTAAGCCACAACCTCGTGCAGCAATTATTTGATTTTATATTGAAGTTTAAAATATGCCAAAGACTTATAGTTCACCTTGTATATTCAAGTGTAATTTACTAAGATTATAATTTATTGATTTAAGCATTATTAAAAATGTTATAGAATACACCTTTCAATCACTTAAATTATGTTTCAAAATATTTGCATATTGATGATACATTTTACTTTCTTTTCTACCCGTCAGATGGCGATAAGCCAATATGAATGATGTTAAACATCTCGAGTAAATCCAACTAATATTAATTTTTCATAATTTAAATTATTTACATCAATCGATCTTTGTTACCATACCGTTTAATTTAACTAAATAATTTTTATTCCTTTTTATTTCTTATCTATTAATTATTCATTAAATTTACTTGTCATTTAAAAAAATATATATTTTAGTATGTTAAGCAGTTTATAAATAATTTTTAAAATTATATTAATTTGTATTTATCCTTAAAGTATTGAATCTTAAATAATTCTTTCTTTAAATCAATTATATTCTATGTTTTTATTTTAATCTTTTACTACACTTAAATTGCCTCTTAATATACATCTTAGCGTTTAATTGTATTATATGTTTGTCCTTGGCATTTTATTTTTTTTCTTGTTATTTCCACTTACGTAAAATTTTAAGTTTAATAATTCCTTTTTTCCAGTCGAGTACATCATTTTGTTTATGTTTGATAACATTGTCGGGTACGGATGGCGAATTTTTGCTAAACACTTTCACTATTACCGAAAGAGTGTTACTTTTTTTCCACCAAACAGTCATAAATACCCCTGAAGAAATATTGGCTGTTTTCGGCTTTTTTTCATAATTATTCCATACCCTTTAAGCTTAATTGTACATTTACAATTGTATTTGATCTTCAGTTATTACAGTTGTATTTTAAATTCTTAATAATTATTCATTGTTACAATACTAATTCTTACAATATTTTAATATATATATATATATATATATATATATTAAAATATTGCAGCATACTAAAATTGTAAAATTAAAAATAACAGAAGATTAAAGGCCATCGAAATCAACAATAAGGAAAAAGAATTAATTTATAACTAAATTAAATAACCTCTGAACGCTTTAGTACAGATATGAAAACAATTACCAAGTAATAGCTTTAATAAAATTTATATATATATTAAAAAAAAAAAAAAAAAAAAACTACTATAACAATACTATTAGAATATTGTGATATAACGATACAAATATAGTAGAAATGCATGAAACAGTATTTTAAATGTCAGATATACATCTACAAGATCTAGATTAAGAGAAATATTCCCTTTCAGCGTTAGCTGTTTTTCGGTATATCTGTTTAATGATTCATAAAATTAATATTATGCACAGTACAACTATGAGAATTTAATATTATATAGTACACATATTTATTAATCATATTTTCTCGAAAAAAGCAGCATATATTTCAAAATTTAGCCACATCAGCCTTTTATTTTGACCAGCATGACAGAAAAAGACGGGCTTAACGCTTAAAGGGTTAACATCGAAAATATGAAAAATGACAAAAATTCCGACTACTCACTTTATATTGATACTTTATGTATATATATATATATATATATATATATATATATATATATATATATATATATATATATATATATAATGAATTACAATAACTTTTATGTGTGTATTTATTAAATTCTTCACTTTATACATATATATATATATATACATGGTGGGCGAAAAGTAACTCCCTATTTTGAATTTGGAATAGCTATTGATGTTCTGTGTAGGTTGCAATGAAAGTTACCTTGTTTTGTAATATTTTGTAATATTTTAACTCGGTACCAAATGAAAGGGACTATTTGTCTGGATCCAAGGGTGCAAAAAGTTTTTCGATGCATCCATTAGATTTTTAAAAATTAACTAAAGTATGAAATCAGGAAAATGAAACTCGTCAGGCATTATTTATAATATTTTATCCTTTGTCATATGTCTAATGTATGACAGTGGCTTGATGAGTGATTCACTGGACGCTGGATAGGCCGCCGTTGCTCCACAGAATGGCCCGCGCGTAGTCCAGACCTCACCCCATGCGATTACTTTTTATGGGGGTGGGCTAAGGAAGATGTGTACCGTAGCAAACTTCAAGCTCTTGGTGACCTTGAGAACAAAATCCGTGAGGTCATAAGTGGTGTTCATGATGAGTTTCATTTTCCTGATTTCATACTTTAGTTAATTTTTAAAAATCTAATGGACGTGTCGAAAAGCTTTCTGCACCTCTGGATTCAGAAAAATCGCCCCTTTCATTTGGTACCGAATTTGTAACGATAGGACTGACATTTCTAATTTATTTCTTGCGGAAGGACGTAGCAAACGTATCTGCTCGTTTAAGACAATGTATAGAAAATACTGGGGCACATATTGAATTGTAACTTTTGTAATTATCATGCCACACAATAAACTAAATGTGTACAAAAATTGCCTTCATACCTACATTCGTTTAGAAGAAAAAAATTATTTCCAGTAGGGAGTTACTTTCCGCGCACCCTATATATATCATACTTCATCTTGACAATATGAAAAAACCCAGGAAACAAATCACCAAAATAATTATTAGTAATTTAAAATACATCCATAAAAACTGAAGATTACATATTGAAAATTGCATAATTTAACTTAAAAGTAATGAAAGAATTAAAACTCGTGAAATAACTATGAATAAACCCCAAATCAGCTATACTTCCTTCAGGGGTATTTATCACGGTTAGAGGGGAATATATATATAAAGCCACGAGAAATTAATAATTTTAGAAATGTACTACTTCGAATAAAATTCCAGTCTGTCAGTAGAAAGTGAAATTTTTAATTTGTTAACTTATATAGAAAATAATTTTTACACTTGTGCAAAAACTTGCATTTTACACACTTTTTGCACACTTTTGCACACTTTTTGCATTTTAATGCAAAAAGAAATGTTTAAAGAACTGCATAAATACCAAATTACAGTTTTTTTTTTTTTTTTTTTTTAATTTTTTAATTTATTTTATTTTTTAAAGAATAAACACCACTATTTTCTAACAGTATTTTCCAGTATAATTAACTGTGAATTTTAAGGCAAAGTTGTTATTGCTGTTAGCATTAATAGAAATACTTTGCTTTTTAATTGGAATTTAAGCAATAGGGAATTTACTATCATTATAATAAAAAATTACTTCTAAATATCTCAAAAAAAAAAAAAAAAAAAAAGGTAAAATAAATTTATTTCCTTTTTTAATTTTTCAACTTTCACCTTTGACATTACACATTTCTAACTTTAAGAGATTTAGTTAAAAAAAGAAAATTTTTTCATTAAAACATGTTACAATCATTTCAGATTAAAAAAAAAAAAAAAAAAAAAAAAAAAAAACATAAAACCAGTATTTTCATGAAAGCACTTACCATGATTATTAAAAGTATGCAAGCTGTATACACAAACTTAAGTTTTTTTTTTTTTTTTTTTTTTTTTTTACCTTCTAAATTATATAGATTATATGATTTTATTATTATTATTATTGATGTTATTATTATTTTACTTTGAAATATATCTACTTAGTTTGACCATGCAAAATAAAAAAGAATAACCCCACGTTGTATTTTATATAACATGGATTTTATTTAATTTCTATATTACACTTCAATGAAAAAATATGAACCAAATGTGTGATACTGAAGGTAAAAAAGAGTATGCTTTTTTACTAAAATTTTTATAATATATTTTTAATGAGAATTACAGTTATGAAAGTAATTATGTGCGTATTGTATGTATGTGATTAACAAATGAGTGATAAATATGAAATGTTCTTCTATAATAAAATTTTGACTATGTAGTTATTTTCGCAAAAAACAATTTATAAAAGAATATATTTTTTTGATTTCAGAGCGTGTGATATGTTGTGTGTTAGTAAAAGTGATAAATTATCTAAAAAAAAAGTAATTTTTTAAACAGTTAACAAAAAAATTAATGTTGGGGAACGATTATTTAATTGCTTGCTTATTTCTCTCTCTCTAAGTCATCGTTGAACAAATTAAAGCTACTTTTTTTCCCTCATAAATATTGCAGGAAAAAAAAAAAGTAACTATGAATATTATTTGTTTTTGCATAAAAATATACTTTACATTTGTTACAAAATTTAATATTTAAACAGTAAGGATAAAAGTTTATAAAATCAAAGCATTCATCAAATTTTCAAAGAATTTACCACTGCAAGAAAAGATTCTTCCATAAAAAGAGAAAAGAGGAAAGGCAAATTTGCCGTAATATTTAAAAACGTTTAATACTTTGAATGTCTGATATTTGCCCCTAAACAAACTATCCAAAGTAAAGTATACCTTTTTTTCCCCTTTCAAATTGCTTGAATGACCGCGAGTTTTTCTGTACTTCAAATCTTTCCCATTGCACGTTCCCTCCTGCCCTCTATATATATTTGTTATACCATATCTCCTTATCTCCTTATATCATAATAATGTAGAAAAGTATCATAAGTGACAGCTTTTCCGCGAGAGTTCCCTTGCTTCAAGTTAATGCTAGAAGTTCATTTTTATCCGAAAATGAGGAGTGGGAGTATAATAGGTTACTGAAATGAGATTTTACTTCGTTGAGAGACCGTCTCCTTTTCGTTTTGACAGCTGTGATTTTTTATTTTTTCTTCTTTCAGCTGAATTTGTTCCGTATTAAGCAACGGATAGGTGTTTTTGTTTTATTTTGTTTCAGAATAAAAACCAGTTTTCTCCTCTTATAATGAAGGCTTCTCTTGACCTCCGTAAAGTGATGGGATAGTCTGGTGGTGTCGGACGCATGCATCTATGCCTTTTAATATTTTCTTTTCTTTTTTACAGAAAACCAAATCGGCTCTTTTTTAAAAGTTGTAACATATTATCTGGTCAGCTAATGTTCCTTCTAGACAAACGAAAATTTAAATGAATCGTGATGTAATATAAGTGATTACCAACTTAAGAATTATGCCTGTTTTTAAAACAAAAATTCGTTATTGAAATTGTCTTATTTAACAGTTTTTCTTTACAGTTTCATTTTAACATTAGCGAAGCCCAAACAGTCAAATAATATAACTTTTTAACTAAAAATAACAATGCCTATGACAGACTGTCCTGAGTAAAGCAAAACGCAAAAAAAAAAAAAAAAAAAAAAAAAAAAAAAAAAATGGAGTTTCTTCTTATTCTAATTTGTAATTGCTTAGTTAGTTCGATACACTTTTTAACCTTTTGCTGTAAATCTTCAACTGTTGTCTTCTGCCCAGTGGACTGAGAATGTGATTAAAGAAAATCCTCTTTGAATTAATGAGTTTTATCAATTAACGAATTATAACAGAAATGAAGAAATTGTTTTTGTTTAATTCGCCCTATGTTCTGTTCAAACCCTATTATATACAAATTATCGCGACTACTACTATTTTTATTGAATTCTTCTTTCAGTTTCTGCCCCCACTTAGGTAAATCACTAAAAATTTAAAGGATGTGAATTAAGTGCCATTCCGATTTTATTCACGAAATCTGAAATTCACGCAAACTAACTTTCTATCTCTCTCTCTCCTTTTCTTACCCCTTATTTATATTAGTGATACACATGCATTTATCTGAAAAAGGTATAAAACTAAATTTTATCCCAGGTATTATTCTAGCAAATTTCAAATATCTTAACGTGTTGTATGAATAATTTCTTTATCTTTTTGATAGTTTATTTATTTTGTGTTCTAAAAATTTTTTGAAAATTATTTGTTTTATTTTATTATTTTTATTTATTTTTTTCGATAAGGGAAAAAAAAAAAAAAAAAAAAAAAACTAAATTAAAATTAAATAATCCTTTTTAAGGGATACGATATGACGTGGTTGTGGTTAAAAAAATAAAATAACATAAATTTTTTAAATCTGTTAGTTTTTTCCACTTTTATTTGTTCTTTGTTGAATTTTTTATTTTTAAATTCAAAGGATAAATAATTAAATGAAAGTTTTTAAACACTATAAAAGATTTAACGTTATAATATTCTATTAATATTGATGTTTTATTTTTATTCTTTCTTCCTTTTTATCTTGATTTTACACATCGCATTTGTAGCTTATTTTCTTCTTCCTATTATTTATTTAATTATTTTATGGCCTTAGAACTTTTCTCAGAATTTAAGTACACAATAATCAAAATGATTATAATATTATTTTGTTATTTTGTTTCTCTAAACTAAATTTTGTTATTTTGTTTCTCTACTAATGCTGATCTTCAAAGAAGAAATTTTAGGATTAATTTATAAAGCTATGTTTTAGAAAGAATTTTAGGGTGAAAGTTTGGATTTTAAGGAATATTGCATTTATCCAACATTTTTTTTTTTTTTTTTTTTTTTTTTTTTTATGTAAACACATATACATATTTAATTATTGAATATGCTCTACTGTTTCTAATGTTAAACTTTTGTAAATTGTAGCAAGAATAATTTTCACTTATGCTAATGTTGATATTGAGGAAATGTCCATATTATAACAATTTTCTTCAAGAAAATTATAATCTAGTTAGAGATTTCTGATTTTGCACAATTAGAAATTTTCTAGTAAAGAAAATATGGCAAGTTTTTTTGCTTCTTGTAAAGTAAATTACCTCTCTAAAAGAGTTATTGTCATTCATTATTATTATTTTTAATGAAAAGTCAATAATAACTATGCTATTTTTGTTCTTGTAGTTTAAATTTTAAATAAATTATAAATAAATAACAATTTCTTATCAAAGAGAGAACTAATCAGCTGAATAATGATAAAAAAATAAAGTAAACGTAAATAAAGCAAAAATGAATAAAGCAAAAATAAAAAGAAACCTTTTAAATTTTATTCTATAATAAAATAAAGTTGTAGTAATAATGTCGGAGGCAAGCTCTACCGATAGATTCTAGGACACCAAGCTTTCGGTGTCTCTCTCTTTTGAAAATTTTTTCCTACATTTTCTAATTGGTGTCTGTTGAATTGTTTCTCTGCACTTGTAATTGTGCGTTTTTTTGTTTTGTTTTCTTGATTTTTTCCCTTTTTCTTTCTTTTTTTCTTTTTTCCTTCATGCAAAAATTGCGGTGGTAACATACAATAAAGAACCGTATATACGTCTTTTTAGTGAAGTCCCGATTCATTCCTATTCATTTTAATACAAAAATTCTTATACGCCGCCTAATATCGGTTATACATCTTTTCCTCTTTATTAAAATTTGTAAAATTTCTCCACCTGTCATGATTTTCCATTCTAAATAAGACTGATTTTTCCTAGAAAGCATCTTAAATAGAGGAACGCCGGAAAGATAGAAGCATACTGAGCAAAGAATCAGTTGAATTCACAGTAGAATTTTTAATACTCATAGACAAGCAGCAAATCAGACAAATATTAAGGATTCTTAATGTTATTAAATAACTCTCTATATGGACATAAATCGTATGCTTATTCTTAAAGATATGCAATATATATAATTAATATTAAAAAGTGTTCATATAATCCTTAAGAAATGTAATATAATACTCAATATATGGTATATGTAATTAGTACCCAGTCATACATTAATAGTATGATTTTTCTCCCTTTTTATAATAAATCTTTTTTATTTTTTATTTATTTATTTTTTTAATTATCTAATTTTATTGTCTTAAGAAAAGTGTAATATATATTAGTATTTTCTTGTAAATTTCGCTTAAGTGTAATTAAATTTGTAGCAATCAAAGTGTTATTATTAAAATTTCGATTATACGTCTTTTCATTTATACGTCCTTTTACGCCAGTCCCTTGAGAGACATATAAACGATGCTTTACTGTATATATATATATATATATATATAAAATGCTTTCATTTTATCATTATTATTATTATTATTATTATTATTATTAATGAGAAAACGTTAATATTTTATAATAAATCACTAGAAACGTCTGAATTACAATTTTCAAAGGTTTAACAGTTTATGCAAATAAGAGACAAAATAAGGGAAAATGATAGAGAAGAAAGGAGAAATAACTTGTTTAAATTCTCGTTTTCTGTTAAAAAGCTGTGTTTATGTTTACGCAACATTTTTTTTTTTTTTTTTTTGTAGAGAAAAATTTTAGATTTGAAATTTATCATTATATTAAAATTTAGCATTTAGCATTATTTTATCAATAACAATGGTATAATCAAATTGGTAAATAAAAAACTTTCAAACAATCAGTTCTCAGTGACAGTTAAGAATTGTATTATACAGTGGTTTTAATTTAATATATTCCATTTTCTTACCCTTTATTTTCACGCAAATCACTTTAACCCCTCATATTTTTTCCAGTCAATAAATTCAGTCTTTCCACTTTTTGCTTCACACACTTTTATAATTTATATACGCTCCCTACAGTTGCCCGATATTCAAGTGCATTTCCTTGCAAGTCAAGACACCTTTTCAGTTTTGACAGTGGAAACGATGAGCAAGAAGCCTAGCGGGAGGGAGTAGTTGAAAGATGAAGTTGCATAGGGAGGGCAGCAGTAATTTCTTCTGGAAGATAGAATAAGACAGGAAAAGGAGGGGGAAGAGCAACATTAAAGAGTGGGGTTTTTTAAGATACAAACGGTGAAGCCCAATGTCTTGTATGGAAATAGTGATCGGAGGCCCTCAACCCTCAGGTGTTGAAACGCACTGCGGTTCTGCAAAATGATCTTCACTCATTTTTCTATAGATCTTTCTTCCACCTGTTTAAATGAGTTCCACGTGTGACAAGTGTATATGATTTATATATAAATTGCATAGAAAAAGTGTAGGTAAAAAAATTTAATTTATTATTAAATAATAAACGCATCAATGATAAAATGATAAAATGCTTTAAAAGAAAAAAAAATTTTGAATCTCACTAAAAACTGTTTTGAAACTTAGAAAAGGCAATTTCGAAACCTAATACATTATCATAAGCTACGAACTTTTACACTGTTTGGTTACCAGAAAATGTTTCCTTTAATCAGAAAAAACTGTCACCGAGATACATAAAATAAATAGATAAATAAATACCTAAATAATATTAATTTTCTGATTGACAAAAAGCGTAAAAATTTTAAGCTATGAATATAAGAAAAGTTGAGCTTAGAATTATGCAAATTAGCTGAATTTAGCTATTCATTTTTATTTTATTCCAGAGCATTTTTAGCACCTGACAGTTTTCCCACCACATATTTTTTTAATAATAATTTTTTCATTATTTAACCATAATTATATAATGAAATAAATTACTTTACAAAAAGTGGGGTGTGAATAAAAAGCGGGTCCTTTCAATGCACTGGGATAAATTAGAAATTTTGGCATATCTGGCTACTTTTATTCGATGAAATTATATTCAATTAGGTTTCAAAGCAATCCCTTTTAAATGTAAATATTTTATTTTATTTTATTTTATTAACTATATATATATATATATATATATACAGGAGTCCGTGATAAACTGTTTTTAATTATTTAATGCCCATTTCCAAGTCTAATTCTACATAAAATTCAACAAAAATATGAATAAGAAATGAATACTTCGAGAGAAATATTAATTGAACTTTTTTTTCCTGATATAATAATAATAATAATAATAATAATAATAATAATAATAACTTTTATGCGACTTTTAAGTAAACAGCTCCAAAATATCAGAATATTATATTGTCTTATCATAATATTATATTGTAGATTTGAAGAGTATTTAGGATGCAGAAAAAATAATTCTATCAATAAGGAGGGAAAATTAATTTCGACCAGGATTGTTAAAACCATACAATGTAATTCGATTAAAATTATACATTATAATTCGTGGCTTATCATGTATATAAATATAATTTCCGTTTTATATACTATTAATAATATTACTTTATCTTATTTTTAATATTTGTCAATGTGTATTGCCGTTAATTTATCTTTTAAAATTTTCGCTGAATATAACACTTGTTTCATCCTAATTTTTCTATGCTCATTCAGGGGAGAAAAAAAGTTGTTAATATTATTATTATATTTTTAATAATATTTTACATTATTATTTCAATAAGCTACCATTCAAACTAATTTTAGGTTTCAGACGTAGCTCTGTGGCCATGTTTTGCACATTGAGTCTTACTAAATCTCAAATTAATTTTGAAATAATTAGAATATCACATTATACATTTGCATCTTCACTTTATAAATTTTACTCGAGAATGTTTAAAATTTACGCGTTAAAGTTTAAGACAAAAAGATATTGTACTTGGTTTTCTTTATACTCGGAATCATTTGAAAATGAACTGCATTACCTTTTCCACAAACTAAATTTTGGATGAGGAGTATTTCGTAGGAATCGACGCTGAATTCAAGTTACTTCCGTGATTGATCACCGGCCGCTGAACATCATCAGTCTCTTTCGTACTCGGTGTTTCCGATAAGTGGTCACTGACCTAACTTTCAAGGACGTAGGTACTTGTTACTAGTCATTGTTAAAATTGTAAAGCTTGAGAAAAAAATGTTGCTTTTTGACTAACCTATTAATTAAAAGAATGACTAATTAATTAATTAATGTCGAACGACTACATATATTAAATGCTTTTAACTTTTTCTTTTCTTCCCTTCTTCTTCTTCTTCTTCTTCTTTTTTTTTTTTTTTTGTAAATTGCAAGCATCTGGAGCGGTGAACTGACTTAAAAAAAAAAAAAAGAAAAAAAAGAAAAAAAGAAAAAGAAAAGAATAATTCGGTGTGCTACCGGTGGGAGCGCTATTTCAGAAGCAACTATTAAATCACAAAGCTCTATTTATTAGATTATTATTATTATTATTATTATTATTATTATTATTATTATTTGTGTAGTGATCAAGGCTAGTTGTCCGCTCCCAGGACTTAGGTCTGGGTGGAATTCCTTCCACGGGGGACTATCTAAAAAAACCTAGCCCGTATTCACACGAGTTTCGGAGACAACTACTCCCGCCTCTTATAAGAATGTTGCTTACATAACTATTTAATTCAATTGAATAACATAATACTACTCATACATTTTAAAACACAAAAGCATCAATTTATTGTCTATCTGTTTTTCTTTCCATTTGCATTGTGTTTCTCTGCATCAAAGATTTCCCATCTCGTCCCCTTAAATACCAAAAAAAAATGTATTAAAAAATTGCATTTATTTATTTATTTATTTATTATATATATATATATATATATATATATATACATATATATATATTTCAACCAATGGAATTACAAGCGCCATCATTATATTGAGTGTTCCCGCCTTGTATATTCAGCCCATTTTGTTACCTTAAAATACTAAAAATTGTTATTGCATTAGTAAATATATTTTCTTTTGCTTTGTTTTTCTTTTTCATCAACGAATTTGCAAAAACTATTTAATGTTTCCATTTTTGAAGTATTTTTGTTATCTGAAATATTCATCAATAGTAAAGGGTGTAAATAATGTCTGCTTCATAACGATAACAAAGGACTAGTTTTCTTATGCGTTTTTTTTTTTTTTTTTTTTTTCCCAATATTAAAATTATTCCTTTAAGGAAAAAAAAAAAAAAAAAAAAAAAAAAAAAAAAAGATAAATAGATAAATAAAAATACTAAAAATAATGCTACGTAAATAGCTCTTTGCAAAAAATAATGATTTACCGTAATTATTTGGTGCATTACCTCCGGGATAAATAAATCGATTTTACACAAGAAATTTTATTTAATAGTGTTTTAACTGTGTCGGCGTATACACCAATAATTACAGTATATATTCATGGACTGTGCATTCTTGTTTTAAATGATTACATCTTTTAAATATTGACAGAATCGTTTTAGAAGTAGTTCTTTAAGATGGATCGCATCTGACATAAGCTCCTTTATAATGTTGTGTTTCATGCTAAATTACAAACACATAATTATATTTCGCTTACAAATTCACCACGCGTGTATGATCAATTTTATTTTATTCCCGAAGATGAAATTATACTTAGATATGTTTATGCTGTATTCATGGTATATTTATGCATTTTAAATGCAGATACTTTGTGTAAATGTTTTGCATGGTATATTTGTAGATATGTATTTGACTGGGTCAATCCTTATTGCTATGCTTATTTAATTCTCTTTTACGTTATTTTAAAAGTTGATAAATGATTTGAATTTGATAAAGATGTAACAGTGCTCATTCCGTTAGAAACTGATACACAGCTTGCTAAGTTTCAGGAAAAATATACAAATATATTCATTTATATATTTTTCCATGGTTTTTTAAAAAACTATTATAAATGTACTGGAGTATTGCGTTTTAAAACTTTATAAAAATCTTGAAACGTAATATTTTAGAACGTAATATTATATTCCATAAAATTTTAAAACATGGATCCTCTAAAGAATTACATTAAATAATAGTCTCTAAACCTTATTCTAATAATTATTAATCTAATAAGTATTAAAATAAAAATATTTCATGTATAGAGTTTTAAAATTATCTTTATACACGATACATAATATCCGTATTTTAAATATTTACAATGCATGTATACATTGTTTTAAAGGTAACACATTTGTTGAGTTAGGGGCTTTACAACTGAATTCAATTTCAAGTAACATCAATATATAAAATTTCTGATAAGTTTGAATAAGTAAAAATTTGTGTAAATCCATTTCAAATAATAATAGATTACAGATAATAACAGATGGACAAGTGTCTGAAATATAATTTAGGAAAACATTTAAATTTTATATCCAGTTTTTTTTTTTTTTTTTTTTTGGGGGGGGGGGGGGTTAAAAAGTTATTTAAATTTATTTTAAACAATAATAGATTGAAATTAATATTAATGTTATTAAATTATTTAACGTAAACTAGAAAAAATGTGTAAAGAAATGTACGTATGTTGAATATAGTCCTTTTTTTATAAGTTGATTAATGCTGATTGCTTCAATATGTATAGATTTCTTTGCAATTCAGTAATTTATATTCAACTTAGACAATATGATATCTATAATATTAAAACACAAGAGTATTTCTTTAAGACCAAAATCGCCCGATCTGGGCATGCGCGAGAAAATTATGAACCAATTCGGAAAGGGAATGTTCCTTCCCCTTTATGCAGTGCAATATGAACATCGATGATAGAACTCGAGCAGATGATGACGATATTGATATGTCGCATGTCTATGGCAGACGCCTGATTAAAGCTCAATAATAAAAACAATTCACACGATTAATTCATTGATGCATATTTTCCAAGGAAGTATATTAAAAACAAAGCAATTCGTGAATACTTATCGGCTATCGCCGTATGCATTTTCATTTCACCGAAAATTTTCCTACACAGGATAATATTTTAAGAGTTTTTGTGGCGCAATCTCTTATCATATAAACATACCATACCATATTCCCAATATTATTTTTTTCAGTTTCTTAAAAGAAAAAAAAATCTTTTAAAATTAACAAATGGTCGGTGTTTATTGTTCTTTAAAAGTTAACTTTTATCAATTGAAAACTTTGTTTAGAAAAAATGAAGGTAGATGTTTAAAATCAAAGGAAGTTTTATTTTATTTTATTTTATTTATTTATTTTTTTAAATCTAATTTAAAAATTGATCTATTATATTTCATTTCTGTACTATATTACAGATTTTTTTTTTTTTTTTTTTTTCAAGGAATAACCTTAAAAATATTGATATTTTATACAAGTAAATATATGCATAGAATAATTTATTATTAAAAATTTAATGAGCAAATTAACTTGCTAAAGTATTAAATGCATTCTTATTTATTCGGGCCCTGAGTAGTATATTTTATTTCTAAGGGCAAATAAATTGTAATTATACAATGTAAAGGAAACACAAAACACTATTAAAATTTATTTTAAATTAAATTATTTTGCCTTATAAATTTATGTTATTTTAAAAGTATTAAAAAAAAAAAAAAAAAAAAAAAAAAAAAAAAAGCTGAGATTTTTTTTTATTGACAGATTTTTAGATGGCGCCACTGTCTTATTGTAACTGAAATGGATTATTATAGGTGCGAGCAAATTAAAATTGTATGTATGAAAAACATTAAATATTGATGTGTGCTTTCTTTATCCATTCTTACCATAATTTATAAATTCTGTCTCTCCTTTAATTACTCCAAACATTCTTTTGGTCATATTTAGAGAAAAATTAGAAAAAATCTTCGGATTTTATTTTTATTATATGGATTACGCTTAAATTTTGTATATTGAAATTTCATGAAATTTATTCCCCCTTCCCCTCCAAACAAAAAGTAATTGATTACAGCAGTGGATTTTAAACTGGTTAAGAGCAATGCGGATTATTAAAACAGGGATGTTTAAAACTTTATCCCGTGGAAAGATTTAAGATGCACATTATCCGTCATATTTTGACGGGTATCAACTAGTTATAGATTAAAATTTAAATTGACATATTTGAATGTCAAAACTTTTTTTTTTTTTTCTTTTTATGAAAGAAGGCTATTAAATATTTAAAAATTAACCTTCATTATGTATATATATATATATATAATGAAAGAAAGAAAGTTTAATTTTATTTCAACTGGTTCTTTGAGTCGAGTACTAGTGTATTTGTGGATAACACTGAGATTGTTTAGAAGAGTTTGTCCTTCTTTGACACTATGCTGTATGTAGTTTAATATACGTATTATTAGCATTAAAATCACTTAGTAATTTTCAGACTAGTATTTTTCTAAATGTGACAACCTGCCGATTAAACCAAACGCGATTTTATTTAGTAATTTTCGGAGTAGTATTTTTCTAAATGCGATTACCAGTCGATTAAACCAAAAGTGATTTTATTTAGTAATTTTCATGTTAGTATTTTTCTAAATGTGATAATTTTCTGATTAAACCAAAAGCGATTTTATTTAGTAATTTTCAGAGTAGTATTTTTCTAAATGTGATAATCTCTCGATTAAACCAAAAGTGATTTTATACTTTTATCCTCCCCCCCCCCTTTAGTTTTATGTTTCATACCTTTTTATATTCAAGAACTTCAATTATTCCAGTGTATGTTTTGTTATTTAAGATTTTCTCCTAGAAATCTTAGTATTGCAATCGAAATGAATCACAACTAACATTCTAATTATTCACTACTAACAACTAATTATTCTAATTTAAATACTAAATCTCGAAATTTTTTTTTTTTTTTTTTTAATAAGAATGTATCTGATAATGAAATTAGATTGAGCCTGTTCACATTCCTATTTATAACGTATTAGTTTTTCAAATATGCTTAGTATGCATCGCGTAGCATCTAGCAAGATCTGCTTGATAATTTTATTAATGATGGAGCTATTTGCAGCCTTCTAGTCTGTATGCATCATTGTATGCTTTTAGCTGATGGCTGTGTCAGATTTTATTCGCTCATTGCTTTTTAACTTATTCTTACCTAGAATTTTTCTCCATTTGTCTCGCTTAATGCTACCGACAAGCTGCCGCATTCCTTACCTTTAACTCCAATGACTTCTTGTAGAAGAAAACCAAAAAAGAAACCCTTCCCTGCTGTCATTGCGAATCATCTGTGTACCGCACTGCACCGGAAATTTGAAAACTGCACCGTATCTTGTCAAATTATAAGTGTTCGTTGATTTAACGAATAAATATAAATACATATCACATAATAATATAAAAAAAGAGAAGCTACACCGACCTTATTAGTTCGGGATTTTCTAGCTTATTCAAGGGGGCACTTCTTAGGTAGGCTGCTCATAATGAGCGTAAAAAGAACTAAAGAAAGAAGAGTGAAGAAGAAAAACTGACATTTGACGAAATCAGTTGCTGCATCGATGTGACAGTTCTGACAGGGTCTTGTATTCACTGTTCTTGGGACCGTGAAGGGTATTGGAGCTGTCTAGAGAAAGTAGCGAGACACTTTTTTTTTTTTTTTATGGCTTCTTTTTTGTTTTGGAGAGAGCTTCTATTTCCAAAATACCTTTGCGTAACGAAATGGAATATTCGTAGTAAATTGATGAAGGGGAGTCTCAGTTTCCTCGCTCTCCCCTACCTATAAGTCCTATCAGCTTAGCATTAATAAAGTGAAAATGTCCTCTTTCTTTCTTATATATATTATATTTATTTTAACAAACATAGAAAAGAAATCGAACGATACCAAATTATTTCAGTAGTAATACTTTAGGCAGAGCAACATTCCTAATGTATTCTACAGAATTTTTATTACCCGCCATTTTTTCACACCACTTTCTTTGTAGAATAATTTATTTCCAATATGTACTTATACTTAAACAAGAAAATTACTCTTTGAAAAAAGACGAATACTAAAAATGCAGCTGAAATTTTTGGGAATGTTGGCAGCTCTGTTTATGGTACCTAAATCAGCGACTGGCATTTGAATGTTAGTTATTTTCCGTTTATCAACTTAAATCTCACCCCGTCAACTTTTCGAAGTGTAAGTTGAAAGGTATATAAATATTTCTTTTATACTGAAACAAAAATATTTTTAAGAAATAAATACTATTGGCTATATAAAAGTACATTATTAAAATTTGATGACCTTTTTTGAAAAAAAGAAGAAGAAGAAAAGAAAAGAAACACTTATTAAATTTCAGATGATTTTATATGTATACACAGTGAAATATTTAATATCGTTATAATTAATGATTATTGTTATCATCAATATATTACCGCATTCCTTATTATTAATAGCTACGTACATCACACACTTATACAAACTGCGATTATATATATATATATATATATATATATATATATATATATATATATATTCAAATATATATATGTATATTTATACATATCGAACGTTTCCATGCTTTACCAGATTTTTCCAGTTAATTCGTCATTAGAGTTACAAATCAGCGATATTCATATTTTTTCCATTTATCAACTCAAATTTAATATCTTCAATATTTCTAAACATAAGTTGAAAGCATACATATTTATATTTTCATTTGGTTTTGTCGCAAGATAGAAATTTGAACTGTAATTTTGGCTTGAATTAGCTATACAGTTTTCCGAAATCTTGCGAAACCTTGCTCATAGAAATGAAAGTTTCCAAACGGCGAGCATTTCTATTTTTCAGCATTTCTTATTCCAATTCTCATTTCAAGAATTCCTTTTTTGATTTGATATCTTTAATAATTTTTAATCCTTTTCTCATTTCCGATTACCTTTTTCATAACGTTGATGGTTTAAGTAGGATAATTTTAGCGAAATATGAAAACATATCTCTCATCGATAGGCTTAGAGTAGTGCTGACTCTAGGCTAATTTGACAGGGTGCTCCACCCTGCGGCCCTTTTAAAAACTTTTTAGCATCCGGCGGCCTTTTTTCAACCCATTTTAGCAGCCGGCGGCCCTTTTAAAAACATTTTAGTACCAAGTGACTTTTTCAAACATTTTATATGTTCAGAGGCCTTTAAATACTTTTCTTCCTGACATGTAACCTTCTAGTAATAGTTTTACTGCATTCCAGGACAACAAATGCATATATACCACATATATACACGCAAAATTAGTAATTTACTTTTGTCACGTACAAAAATTACAACATAGAAGACCGCCAATTATGCAAAGAATGCCCTTTTTGAAAATAGGTTGCCCTTATTATTGAATTCCCCCGGCGGCCCTTTCATTCTAGGGTCAGCACTATTATTATGATTGCGTAAGTAATTTAAAATGATGTAACTATTAATTGGTATTGTAATTAAATTAAAAAAAAAAAAATGTGTGAAAACATTTAAAATGATCTACCAGCACTTTTAATTTTGTAATGTTGATATTTTCATTTATCTTTTGATTGCTGAGTATTATAATGGTTTTAAATTATTCAGTTTTATATATCTATCTATCTATCTATCTATCTATCTATCTATCTATCTATATATATATATATATATGCATATTTTTTTTAAATAAAAACATTTTTTGAGAAAAAAATATCAATACAAAAGTACATTATAAAAGTTCAACGAGTTTTATAACGAAAAAAAAAAAAAAAAAAGAAATTTAAGAATATTTTATCCGATTCAGAGATAATGTATTTACAAGCCAACTAACAGCTTAAATTTCTAATGGCGTGCATACAAACTTAGGGCAGCAAATTTTATATGGCACACAGGCCCTTAATTTAATAAAACTAAAAAGAAATAAAACTTAAAAAAAGAAAAAATATAATAAATAAATAAATAAAATAAAGTAAATTAAAATAAAACACACTTAACACATTTTCCGTGTCAATTAATTAGTTAAATTAATATCTTAATAATCAATTAGTTAATAGATTGAATTAATAAAACAGTTTCTGTATACTCTGCAACGATATAGAAAAACACTGTGTAAAGACGAATTATTTCGTCTCAATCGCACAAGGAATAATCTTCGAAGACAATATAAGGAGTACGTTGTGGTGAAAGTATTAACCTAAAAAGAATAGAAGAAAAGATATCTTCAATTTTTATTCATTTGGGTATTTATAATTCTTAACATATAAAAATCTTGTTTTAAAAATTGCAATTAATAGTATTAAGCTGTAAAAGTAGTGTCTATTAAATATTGATTGCAATCAACGTTTTAAAGAGTTAAGTTTAATTATGGGCAAAATTAAAAATGCTTAAATATAGTGAAAATCAAAAATAAATATTTTTGCTTTATTATTTAGAATTATTAGAAAATTACAATTATGAGTATTTTAAAATCAATGAAATATACGATATAAGCACATTTTGTGTGACAGAAAATACTTATTTTAAAAAGCCGATGAAATATAGTATAGAAAGAAAAGAATAAATGTATTAAATATATTTTTTCAGCGAACGTTTATTTCTTACAAACATACATTAAAAAAAAAACTTTTAAGAAAATAATAATAATAATAATATTTTGTCTGTATGGAAAAAGATATTGACTAATTATTAATTGATTTTTCATTACTATTACCAAATCAATAAAAAATATGTATTTTATGTTAGAAATGTTATCACATTTATTAAGAAAAAAAAAAAAAAAAAAGATTTATAACGATTCAGTAATATATATAATATATATATATATATATAATTTATAATTTATTTGATTACAAAGAAAAGAATGAGAACGAAGAATAGTAGGTCAAAAAATTTTAAAATAAAAATTTTCATTTATCCTTGGTTATTTTGCTTATATATCATATATATATAGGGGGACATCTCCAGTTGTGGACACCCCCACCATATCTTTTAACGAAAAGTAAATATGGTGGATTTGAGTACTGTCAAACATGTATTGTAAAGTACGCAGTTATGGCGCTAACACCGAATTGAATAGACGCATTTGCTTAGTAAATGCAAGCATCGAAACAAAATTTTGAACAAAAAGCAACACAAAAGTAATTTCTGAATTTTTTCAATGTACAATAAATCTAAGTGAATTAATTAAAAAATGTGAGTGTAATATATATTCATGCAGTATATTCAATATATTTTGTAATGCAATATCGAATTGAGCCAAAATGTCGAATGAAAATACTTTTTTCTGTCATTATAAAAATGACTGTCATTCCCGGTTGTGGGCACCCATTTTTCTTTCATTTAAAGCGTGCTTTGGACTTACAAATTGTGAAATATGGTCGTTTAAAACAACATAACACATTTTATTAGTGTTTTAAGTATTTTTAGGCTTTTTTAGCCATGTCAACCCCGGAAAAGTCAATCGATCCAAAAGAAATGCATTTTAAGGCGAAGGTTAAAGCCATTTAGGATTGCTTAGCATATACGAAATCCAAAAAATCGACTGACCGAGAATATGGACCTCCTCGCAGCTTCTGTGTCCATACAGAAGAAGCCTAGAAAAAGTAAGGGTCGCCTGTCAAACTGCTGGCCAAGCGCGTTAAAAATAGAAACATTCACAATCAGGAGATGATGTCGATGTCTGCATCATTTGTTTGGAGCACCTGCTACCATGCCGAACAAGAGCAAATTCAGTCAAATGCAACGAGTATGATCGTCTGGTACATTTGAAATGTGGCAATATACATGAAAATTATTTTATTTACAAGCATTGAACCAACTTCTGATTTGAAGGATGAAGAAGATGACGAATAATATTGGAAAAATGCCATTTTCTGTTATTATTTCGGCAACTGAATCCTTACAAAATGAATAAATTTTGTTGCTTTCTATATTTATGATGGTTTTTCTTATTATTTTCCCATTTTTAGTGGATTTTTCAAGTGTGCCCACAACCGGGTACAAAATTTTCTTTGGCAAAAAATGATCACTTTACAAAATTGGTAATAATTTTTTTTCTGGTTGACGAGATCAATACAGTTACTTCATCAAACGTTAGCTATTGGTTCTGGCTTTCCATTGGTATTCATATGTTTGCATAATATCTATTCTATCAAAAGTTATAAGCTAAAATCAAAACTGTGCCAAGAACCGGAGATGTTCCCCTATATATATATATTAAAAGAATGACACGTTTAGTTATTTCAAACGAAAACAAAATAAATTAAGAAAAAATAGCATCTTTATAAATGAAAAGAAAGAAGCAGTATAATAAGTTTTTTCCCATGCCAGTAAAAAATATGCCTTATCAAATATTGGTTCGTGCGCAGTTCACGATGATGTCCGTTGAAAAGTGTATGTAAAACAAAAGTGTCCACTAAATAAACATCAAAAGCCATTATTATCTTTCTCTCATTTCTTTAATTTATTATTATTATTATTATTATTTATTTATTTATGTTGTTGTAGCTTGCTAAGTCATCTCTAAACAGAATTCATCTATCTTTTCATTATTTTTCGTTTGATTCCCCCCCCCCCCCCAAAAAAAAAAAAAAAAAAAAAAAAAAATACTTATCTTAAGTATTAAAAACATTCAGTCAACAAACTCGTATGTCAAATTATATTTGCATTTGTTTTAATAGAGATCTGCAGGGTCTACCCAAAATTGTTCCAATAAGTTTCCGTGTGTGATATACATTTGTATGGCATAACCTGCATGAAATAATAATTAAAATCACTTCTCATTAATTCCTCAGAGGCATTTGTTATCATAGCAACACAGTCAAAGCAAGTGTATGGCATACGACAACATTCCTCCTTCGAGATCTCGCTAGAGAAATGCAATTTGAAGCGTTAATTACATTTGGAAAAAAAAATCAATTTGTTTCTACGAGAGTATTTTTTTAAACCTTTTATTTTCTTAGCCCTTTGCAAATCATTTGTTGAGTTGTCCTCTCATTTCTACTATATAACAATAGCTAATTACTATTTTTATTTTACGCGTGAACTATGATGAATTAATTTTTCACTTAATACACTAATGCTCCATCGATCAATGTCAACAGTTTTCATTAAGATACCATCCTTTCTTCGTGCTTTATAATAGAGTAAGGTAAACCTATTTTTCATTTGCTGAAGCAAGTATTATGTGGCCTACTATCAATTCACCCAAGTCAAATAAGGTTTGGCATCGAAATGGGATTAAAGATCTGGGTGCTCATATGAGTGCAATTTCCTAATATAGGCCGTTATGTGGTCACTTAATGTATTTTAATAATTATATTGCTTAAATCTAAAGAAAAGTGTGTTAGAAAGTGATGTCGTTTGTCTGTAAGAAAATCTTAATAATTATGTTGAATTTACTGAGATGTAAGCCAAAATTAATAGCGATATTTTGGCTTTTCTAATCCATTACTATTATTAAAAGCATCTTAATATATATTTTTCCCCTCTTGCAATAATTTTACTTTGAAAACAATTTTGTCAGAGAGAAAATATTTCAAAATAATTCTCCTACTTTCTTAATTACTTTGGATCTGTTATGTTTCCGTTTTATTTGTTTCAATTTTGCCTTTGTTACACATAGTTTTCAGTTCCTATGAAATACATACATGCATATATACATATACAATATTATTTGTTTATTTATTTATTGCAGAGAATGTGAGTGTGAGTAAGCATAATCTATTAAAAAAGAAAAAAAAAAAATCACTGAGTTTAATAGACAATATCGGAAGGAGTGAGGAAATTTCCGATTAAGTCTAAAATCGGCTCAAAATCAATCGTGAATTTTTTTTTTTTTTTTAATCTTGAAATAGAATTTTTTCTTAAAACGAATGTCACTGGAGCATATTTAAAACTGTCCCGTAATTGTTAAATTAGTTTATAAATAATTCCGTAAATTGGAAGTCTAACGTTTCACTTTAAGTTTTAAACTTCCTTGAGAAGCGAATTTCTGAAATGGCCTTTTTAAATGCTAGTACGAATATTCATTACTCCAAATTATTCCTGTGAATTACTTTATGGAGTTTGAAATTACAGCAATCTCATTTCATAATTTGTGACGTAATTAGAATGTGAATAATTATTTGATTTGTTTAAAAAACAAGCAATTATTTTTGTTAAATTATTTCTTTCAAGGGAATTTAAAGTATATGTAATTCTGGCAATAGATTAAAGGTTTAGATTAAAATTAAAATTTCTATACAGATTTAGTATTTATAATTATTTTAATGGGGATCAACATACATATAGACTGATTCATGCACACACACACACACATATACATATACATATATATATATATGTGCGTGTATACGCTAATCGCCGCAAAATAACTTTTCTTAAACAAATTTTATTGCAAACATTTCCATTTAAATTATAAACTACGCTAAAGTTTATTAGTACCATCATTATTCAGGGATATACTTAATAATTAAAGCATATCCAATCTTTATTTGATGTAACATAATATCTATGCTGTTGCAGATTTGAACATACTTAAAAATTAATAAATAAATAAAAATTCTCAGTAAAGAAAGATTTTTTATGTAGTTGGCTAGTTCTTGTATACTTATAAATATATTTGTGAAGAAATTAAGCTTAGAGCTTTTAACGGTAAATTTTATTATAATTTTAAGCTATAGGGTCATTTCATCATACCAACGTAACGTTCGCAATTATTTCACTTTTAATCACATTAAAATCTGAATATTGAAAGTTCTTTTCTTTCTTATAATTAAGATTTACGCTACCATGGCTACAAAGTCACAATTATTATCAATTCATTAGCAAATGCCACCAAAAATCACACCTATGGAAGACAAATTAGTTGCTTAAAATATATTTTAACCCTTTGTTTTTCAATAGTCTATTTATTATATTTTTTAAAGTTGGAAATAAATATGCTTTAATGTCTATAAAATTAGGTAAAAATCCCTTTTGAAAATGAAATCCATGTTGTATAAACAAAAATATAACTCTAATTTTAATTGTTGGTTTGAAAAATACCGTTAATAACACAATGGTTGGCTTCAAAGTTCTGTAACTTTTCTGTTTTCAAGCTGGTGTAGTGCATTGCTATTTTCAGTTTGCACTCTTTTATTGATTGATAAATAGCCAATTAATTATAGCGACCCGAAACACTTGTTATGAATTTCTTCAATTAACAGCAAATTCATTTATTTGCTTTCTTCATTTTTCAGCAATTTTTCTTTTTTCGTTGCGTGTGTGTGTGCGCGCGTGCGCGTGTGTGTAGGTATGTATGATTTTTGTATTTTTTTCAGCTATTTTTTTAAAAACTTATCTTTAAACCAGTTACTAAAATTAAACTTTTCTTCGTTTTCGGGAATTATCATTGATAAACAGAAATGCAAAGACGATTTACGCTTAGAATATTTAAAAAATAAGTGTTTGTTTTGTTTTAACATAAAACCATTCATGTAGGGGGTAAAAATGCATGTTACATGTAATAAGTATTTACCTTCGTTGTTCAGTGTAATTTAATTTGATTTTTTTTATGTTTCATTAAGTAATAGGTTTAGTTCCAACTTTAGTTTTCTACTTAAGTTGAAAAAGTGGCAACACCTATTTGTTTTCAATTGAATTTGTGGATGTATGGAATGTGGCTGTTTCTCCGAAATGGAAAACGTTTATCTTTAGTTACGCCCTTTAGTCGGCGGCTTTTATGAACTATTTTAGATATTTTATTATCTATTTAAGAGTTTATTTGTTCATTACAGTTAGCATATTTAGAGTTAAATGAATTTGCTTTTTAATGATTTCATGTTTCAAGATATACTTTTAAAAGAAACGATTTGTAATCCATGTAAAGAACTATGTCAAGTGTTATTGTTGTTTAGTTAAGTTAAAGAAAAGAAAAAGAAATCAAATGTGAGCTCCCTGCTTTATTTCAAGTGAATGCATTTATACATCTGCTACAACATTAGTGTACCATTTTAAATTTTTGGACTACTAAATGGACCACCTGGGTAGTATTTTTGGACCACCTGGGTAGTATTTTTGAACACTCACTTTTCATTGTTACCGTGAATCTGCTTATGATTCGGTCAGAAATCATAAAATGTACCTTCAATATTATATTGTAAAATTATTTTTAATTCTTCTTTTTTTTTTTTTTTCCAAAATAAAGATTTGTGACAAATGTAAATTTGAGGGTAAAATTATGTTATAACAGAACCAAATCTTTCTTTTAACAAAAACAATTAGAAACTAATTCACAAATCAATGTCGTAGGTACTTTTTTATGATTTTTGAACGTACGTTCATAATCACGTTCTAAATATGTTCAGAAATCATAAAAAGTACCTTCAATATTAGATTGTAAAATTATTATTTTTTTTCCTTCAAAATATTAGTTTATCACAAATGTTCCTTTGGGGTTAAAATTATGTTATATTGGAGACAAATCTTTAATTTACAAAAATAATTTGAAATTACAGTAATTTTCCGCCTATAATCCGCAGGTAACATGTCATTCCTCCACCAGAAATTTTATTCAACAGAAAAATCTATATATTTTCGAAGAAACATCTCGTAGATATATAACGTTATTTGTCAATTAAAATTTCTGGTGCAAAACTGACTTGCCTAATGTGTGGATTATACGCTGAGAATTGCGGTAATTCACAGTTTAACACTCTAACTACGTTTTATGATTTCTAAACATATTTTAAATACTATATAGAAGAAAGTAAAGAAATATCATAATCTGATTATAAAAGCAAAATAATTGCCTTAACATGTTGTAAATGTTACATTTCTCATGATAGAATGACATATAGCCGTATTTCAGTTGAATAAGATATCTACTTTTATTTCGATTTTTTTTTTTTTTTTTTTTTTTTTTCCTATTTGGTACCATATGAAATTTTTTCATCAAACTAGTATAAGACGTTAACGTCTGTAAAGAAAGACGAAATATCCAATTATCTGTTCTAACTTCATGTTAGAATTTTCTATATTTGGATTAGTTCCCGTTATACTGATTCAAACGATAATGAAGAAATATAAATATTTGTTTCTTCCATTTATGAATGCATGTTACATGAGAAACGTTTTTGGAGCTCTGTTTAGGATAATATTTTTTAACGTTGTATTCTTTTAGTTGATAGCTGCACATTTTTCCTCACTCCATATATTTACATTAGTTAAATTTAATAAATATTTCATCAAGTTTTTTCATCAATAGGTTTTTCATCAACAAATTCTAATTATTTAATTTTGTCGAGCCTTACATACATGAACTATATAGTTCAAAACAATTAATATTGAGGAATTTAAAAAAAAAAAAAATCACCATTAAATGTCATTAGTTTCAGTTCAATTATAAATATCAAACATAATTTTAAAAAATCAAGTGCTTAAACAACATAATATTTGAATAGTTAAATCTAAATGTTCACTCAAACCTAATCAACAATAGACTAAGCATAATAAACCATAGACAAGAAAATGATTTAAAGAAACATTACTGTCAAAACACACTTATAAAACATTATTATTAATATTCAGAAGAAATGCATTTAACAAGAGGCATGCACTTTAAAGCTGAGTACCGTAATATTAAATGACATATAATCTGATTATTACATGTTTCATTTATTTCTCTTCACCCAAGACACATACTGAATATTATAGAGGGTTTCCCAAAATGGTTGAAATGCGATTTTATTCTTTACTTATTAGAGCTAAGTGCGCAATGTTAATTTAAAAAGTGTTCAAAATAAAATACGAAATAAGACCATGTTAATAAAAATTTCTTCCGTTAAATTTCAAAAAGTTATACATTTTAAATTTTATACAAATCTTGTAAACAAATTTGGCGAATTAAAATGTTTTTGTTTTTAATGCAACAGTATCATTGCAAAAAACCACATCTTTAAAACTGAGTGAGTTATACGTAATTGGAAATAAAACTTTGAACGTAGGGACCATGAACTAAAATCAAAATGTAAATTTGCGAAATTTTATTAGAAGATAATATGCGTAATAATCTTTACATTAGTACCATTTTTGCGTGTTTAGGGTAAAATCGCGATCAAGTATGGCATTATAAATCTTTTTTTTTTTTTTTTTTACAGACTGACATTTTAGTTTAAAAATTAAAATAAAAAATAAATGTATGCATGTATGTAACTTATTTTCTAATTTATAATTTTTTTCCTCCTTTTAAAACGACATTTTAACAAATAAACTCACACACTATTTTATTTTACTTTTTTTTTTTTTTTTTCTTTCACTCAAATGGAATTTAGCCGGTTTTAATATTTATGTTAAAATAATTTTTTTAAATTGTATAATGGTTAAAATTGCTTAAAATTGTTGAACTTAACATATTATAAAATCTTTTTTACACAATATGCTAAATTCGAACTCATTTTAAGTTTTTAATGTTTTTTTTTTTTTTTCTGTATAAATGTCTGTTTAAATTTTTATTGTGTCAGATTTTAAAGGCAATTGCGAGTTCTCATTAAAATGCCTGTTATAAAACGTCTAGTATCTATTGATATGCATATTTTTAAAATTATATGTCCCAACTGTGAACACGCATGAAATAAAATTGAGAGTGGCAACTATCCTGTGGCGCGCTTGGAAGACTATTGTTTTATTTCTGTCTATTTCGACCTTATTTAACCCCTTAACGCGCGCTGTCCTCGCCACGAGGACGCAAAATTTAAGATCCAGCTGCAAAAATTCATCCCGGAAATATTTTAGCAAAAATTCACGTTTATAACATATCAGAAAAGGCCGGTTTTTTAAACCTTAAAATTTAAAATTTCTTTTAGTTTAATTCAGTTCATGAATTCCGGTGGAAGTATAATTTAAATGTTTCAAATTGTCTTGCGCCGCAAAGGGTTAAGTTCATTTGGGGCCGGCCAGGTGGCTTGGTCGGCAGGGCGCTGCCTTCTGAGTCTCCAGGTTCCGAGTTAGAATCTCGGTGCGGGCATGGATGTTTGTGCCGTCCTATGTCTTCAAAAAATATTGTGTGTACACGTATTTCTGCGAATTCCTGTAAAAATATGGAGCAATCCAGACGAAAGTCATTGTAACTATAGGTCTCGATAAATATTAAATAAATGCCTAAGTGCATTTGGGATATTTTTTAACATATTTTGTTATAAATTTGGTCTAAAAATTTTCGTCATCAATTTGTTCTATCTCTATTTTCACCGAAGAAAAGGGTTTTTTAAGAGATACGGAAAAATGACATAAGTTGCTTTTAAAAATCGGTTTTTTCCAATGATCTTGTTAGATGTAAAATAAAAACTTTCTAAATGACGAAATTTGTTACGAGGGGTCATATAAAAGGTTTGTAACTTTTTTTAAATAAACTGGCGGATTTCTTTCTTAACGCAGTCTTCTTTCCTACCTTATTTTGAACTTTTTTTTTTTTCCAATTTACACTATCCACTTATCGCTAACAGATAATCATAGCTAGCTGCCAACCCTTCTAATTTTTTAATCAGAATTGTCACCAGTATTTCTGAAAAGTATTCTGTCATATATTTTCAACGATTAAATAAATAGAAAATAATTATATCGATTTTCCGGTATGAAATCTCCCTTGATAAACGAGACTTGGCACCTATGGATAACGAACTAAAGTGCGTTTCATGGGACACCCTGTATATAGAAAAGTCAATTTCCATAATAAGTATAATTTCTGATGTTTAAAATTTTAAAACCCGCATGAAATTTAGTTTCTTTTGAAATTAAGGAAGTCCTTAATTTTATCCATTTTAAAGTCAGAGTTGATTAAAAATATCAATCCTAGAATATTTTCAATCAAGAGTCTTCTGTTTACTTACGGAAGTCAGTCAATCAACAACCAAAACTAGCGGGTGCGAAAATACTGAAGCATATGATTGGGGGGGAAAAAAGAAGAAGAAAAAGCACGCAAACATCATGTCCCTCAAGAAAAACCGGAAATTCTTTTCAGATTACTCAGATGTTTAGGGAGGGACGGAAACCTAATGTGATTGCCCCAAAAATAAAACAAAAAATGCAGTCTTGTAGCCACCTAATCGGCCGACGTAACGGGGAAACGATGGTTTTGGGGGGTTGATTATTAAGGTGACTTTTTGAAATGGTGAGGGGGGGGGAGTTAAGTGAAAGGTCATTAATTTGAAGCTCGCATACATAAGTTGACGTAGTAACGGCGTATAAAGTCACGCTGCATGATACAGAAATGGGATGGTCTTAACTTTTTGGGAGTTATTATTTCGCACATCATTTTAACAATTGATTTTAGCTTTGAATGATCCATCTCTTGACACTTAAAAGAAGTCGCGTTTCGTTTGATGCAGTATGTAGTCGCGTGTAACCTTTTAACTGATCCCCCCCCCCACCTCTTCAAAACGTATTTTTTTATTCATTATATATATATATATATATAATTTCCCGTTTATATACATAAATAATATTAAGACTACTTTCTACCTTTTAGAAATTCCTCCGTGTCTGGCAGCCATGTTAATCTTAGAGGAAATTTGTAATGAGAAATAATTACAAATTACTATTTTTTTTTTTTTTTTTTCGTTTTCACACTATAATTCATATTTATATTCAAAATCATTAAATTTTTTGTTGTTTTGAAATAATAATAATAATAACTTTTAATATTTCAGTGAAGTTTTGGAAATTTTTAATTTTAGGACTTTTAATTTCAGATATTTTAAATTAGAAACTTCTAATTTCTTTTTTCTATTAATTACAGGATTGTCACTGGCGAATATATTTTATAGTTTATTTGTGTCATCTATTAGGTTGACTAGATTCTTTTAAATTGAATTTAAGGATAAATTATCGCGATGTCCCCGAATTAGGAGACAGAATAAATGAATCGTCTTAAATTACTAATTATTAGTAATTTTTCTATATAAAGTACCTGCAAGCACTTATTTAGTAAAACATTAATAATATTATAACCGGCGTCCTCAAACATGTTCTAATATTTTGGGGACAAATGATACATTTCGAGGACTCTCTTGGGTTTTCGAGGACCATCGGTCAACGTATATCTATTTTGGTTAGTAATTTTGTTTGTAGTTTATCTGAAACTTTTTATTAAAAAAATTATTGTTTTGGTATAATGATATAAATTGTATAATATTAAAATAGTCGCTTCTATATCCCAATTGAAATTTCATAAATAAAGTGTTTGACACAATTAATTTGAGCCAGACATTGCAGATTTTTAGAGCAACAGATTATGAAATAATAATAATAATAATAATAATAACAAATGGATTTAAGGAATAGATATACTTGACGGATGCAGTTATTAGGTGATTGTAAAAATAGAAAATGATAAACATTTCGAATTTTCATGTAAATATGATAATGTTGTTAATTTAAAAGTATAAAATGTATAAACATATTTAAAACAAACATTTGATGTGGACAGAATATTTTACAGGAAATATTAGTACTATTAATTTATTGATATTGAATTCCTGCTTATTTGTAAGCTTAAAATAAATAATAATAATAAATAACTTTTATGGTATACTGAAAATGCCGTTTCGACATTGTCAGTATTGCAGTTAAATGACAAAAATCATACGTACAATATTATTTTAATTACAACGACTATTATTATATAAATCATTTATATGGTAGGAAAAACGTTTATTGAAATGATAACAGAAAGAGAAAAAACATTATTGGTAAATATTTCTGATTCATTTTATATAGAATCAATAGATTTTTGTTTATTATTTTTGTTTTTCCTTACTTATTTATACTTCAATGCACTATTAGTTATTTTTCTTGAACATATAGCTGGAAATCGAATTTGAATTTCAACTAATAAAGCCTCAAAGGAAATTAATTGTCTATCTTACAATTGTTAAAAATATTTTAACCTTCTCGAAAAACCTTAAAAAAAAAAGAAAAAAAAAAAAAAAGAAAAAAAGAAAAAAAGAAAAAAACAGGCAAGATTTTTAAAACGTGGTTTCGCGGATGGTTTTCTCGTCAGTTGTGTTCTTGGATAAGTTTCGGACTTTTAATCCTTTGGCCAAAACGGCAAAACCCAATCCTGAAGGCGTATTTTACTCAACAGTTGGAGTATAGGTGAACAATTCATTTCAAAACCAAAGTGTCGTTGTCATCACAAAACTTTCTTCTATATTCTTCTGTACAAATTCATGCAGTACAAAATATTTATTAAAATTATTATTTATCAAAATTATTTTTCATGATGAATGTAGGCAATTTTTTCTCAGAGAGATAGTTAACACTAGATGTCGAAAGAAAGCCGATTTTTTTTTTATTTTTTTTCATTACAAACAACATCAGAGGAAAAACTTTTTTTTTTTTTTCGTTAAAAAGGCGAGGGGGGGGGGAGAGACCCGTAAAACTTTGTTTTAATATATTAGGTATCCATGGTTCAACTATGCTCCAGTGTTCTTTGTAAACATATTGACGAGTTCTTTTGAAAATTATTCATGTTGAAAATTCACACATTGCTTCTACCTATGTTAAAAAATTTTCCTTGTTGATTATTATTGCTATTATTATTTTTTATTTTATAATGATTAGTTAAAAGTAATTATCATTGTGTACCTTTATAAGAAATTTTGTCCTTTACTTACATGTGTGAAGTTATTGCGCTTTGTTTTGGCATTCATACCGGAATTTTTTGTTAGTATTATTTAGTAAAAATTATCTGCGATTAGAAAGACACAGGTTACTCTTCTAAATATTGTTATGAAAAGCATTTTCAGTTAGTTAATATTCGGCACCTATATAATTTGCCACGATTAAAAATAATATGAAAACGCGAGTTGAGAGCGCCACCTGCTGGGGCAGTTGAAATAAAAGTTGTTAGGGGCTAATTTATGTAAAAGGTGCAGCTAAAAATAAATTTATATGAAATTCTGTGCGCAGTAGTTATTAAACTAAAGTTGGTAGATTTTTTTTTTTTTTTTTTTTTTTAACACAGACAGACATTTTCTAAAAGTAATCAAATCGTGTTCCGAATTTCTTGAAACGTGTATATCTATTGAAAACGGAAGACGAAAATTTTATTTGTCATTTTTTATTTTCTATTGAATATAGAAGGAAGTAATAACTAATTTAAAACAATTTAAAAAAAAAGGCTAAAATGGCAGTATTGCTTTCACTGTGCGGCTTTTACAATATATTAAAACACTATACGTCCTGAGATTTAAAATATAACTATGCACTGAAAGCCTTGTTATTATTATATATCACTTTCAAACCTAATCAATAAGCTAAAAATCTATAATTACGCATTTTACTTGAAAAGTGCATGTCGGAAAACAGTTCGTTAAACGGATATGTTCCATAGTTGTTGTTAAGTTTCTGTTGTGTTATTGAAGAGAACATCTTATTCAAAAAGAGTGATGTTTATGCAACAACCTTTCTGAAATGCTGAAGGACTTGATATGCATAATTGCAAACATATTTCTTAAAAAAAAAAAAAAAAAAAAAACTAGTTGGTATAGGTGGATTTTGCTTTCACTGTGCGGCTTTTACAACATATTAAAACGTTATTTACTACAACCTGAGATTTAAAACATAACTATGCACTGAAAGCCTTATGATTATTATATATCACATTCAAACCTAATCAACAAGCTAAAAATCCACAATTATGCAATTTTACAAAGTGCATGACGAAATACTGTTCATTAAACGGATATATTCCCCAATTGTTGTAAGTTTCTGTTGTGTTATTGAATGGAACATCTTATTCAAAAGAATTATGTTTGTGCAACAAACTTTCTGAAATGCCGAAGGACTTGATATATATAATTGCTAAAATATTTCTTAAAAAAAAAAAAAAAAAAAAAAAAAAAAACTAGTTGGCGTAGGTGGATTTTGCTCCATTCCCTGTCATATATTTGTTCTCATGAATTCGTTCGATACGATAACAGACTGAAATGGTTTATTGTTTACTCATAGTTTAGTTCGATACATTTACCTTGTCCTAATTTCTTTAATAATTTTTTGGGTTTAGTTTCATATTTTAGTTTTCTTGCAATTTCATACTATTTCTAATGCAACGATCCCCATAATGCAAATTTGTATGAAATATTGCTCTATTCTGCTATATAGAGAAAACTTGAAAATTCACATACTTGCGAAATTTCCGAATTAGAATATTTGTAGTCAATTATCCTCAAGCCAGCATCATAAATGATATTTTAAAAGTGATCTGGTATCTTTATGATCAAAATATCTCTAAAATTGACGTTTATGCGAAATTGTGCCCCATTCTGTCATGTTAAGAAATTCGTAAATTTTAAGCAACTTACGAAGTTTTCATAGTTAATTATGTTCATGCCAGAATTAAGACTGACTTTTTAAACCTGGCCCAACACGTTTAAGCGAAACTTTGCCCTATTCTCCCATATTAAGAAAATAGTAAATTTTAAGCAACTTACGAAGTTTTGAAAGTTGAATTTTCATAGTTAATTATGTTCATGCCAGATTTACGACTGACATTTTAAAGCTGGCCTAACACGTTTAAGCGAAATTTTGTCCTATTCTCCCATATTAAGAAAATCGTAAATTTCAAATAATTTACGCAGTTTTTTAATTAGAATGTTGCAAATCAATAGGGTTCTTAATCGTGTCATAAGTAATATTTTAAAATTTGTCCGACTTATTTGAGACCATTTGTTCTTTAAGTATCATGTACACAGATTAGAGTCCTTCATCGAGTTGGGCATCCGGGTTACACGATTTGCGGGTCGGGTTAGATTTAATTTTTGATGCGCAGGTGAAACCGCGGGTCTACCCACAAAATAAGAAAAATGTTATGTTACCCTTGTATGAATTTATTCTTTTGAATACAGAGACTGGATGATATTCTCTTCCTTCATAACAGTTTAAAGCAACATGACTCATAACATAAATTTAATTCGTTAAGAAAAAATGAATAAATATTTAATTTTTAAAACTTCATGTGAGAAAACCATTTATCTTCCAACGTATATTTTCTTCCTTATTTTACTTTCATTTATATACTGTTAATATCTAAAACAGTGGAATTTTTAAAAGTAAGTGTAATATACAAGAAATTTTGCTATATTATGCACTGAAGTTTTGTTTATAAATAGACTAGTTATTTTTTATATAATTTTTATTATAAACTAGTTTTAATATAATTATATACTTGTAATATTTATGTAATAGTTAACTCTCTAGAAGATTTGTTTAATAATATAACTGTATTTCGTAAAACAGAATTTTAATTAGGTTAATGTAAAGTGAATACTTTTTTTCGAGATGCGGGTCGAAAGTCTTCCTGCTGGTAGGGTGCGGGCCAAGTTTACTTGACCCGCGCAGGACTCTAATACAGACTAACAGACTCACAGACTAACACTCTGACACCCAACATGCGGAGACCATACCGATTTTGCTATTTTCGAATTCCTTCCATCTCAAAACGTGTAAAAAACTTTTTAAAAAAAAAAGAGAGAGACCAAAAAATTTTCACGATTAATTAAGTTCGCTATACCTATAGTATAATGGGGTACTAAAACTTTTTTTTTTTTTTTCTTTTCCTGTGGTGTGTGTGTGTGTGTGTGTGTACTGTAGTATGAATTCCCCTTGTATTATTGAAGGAAGCAACGTCATTAGTAGAAATGATGTTTAGCAATACTTATTCTGAAATGCTAAATGATTTGATACGTCATTGAAAGAAAAAAAATATATATATATTTTGATAGATAACAAAATTTTCTTTTCTTCACTTCAATGTATTGCTGTATAAGTTTCTATCTCGTTATTAAAGGAAACAACGTATTCAGAAGTAATGATGTTTACATAACAGCCTATCTGAAATGCTGAATGAATTGCTATGCACTGCAAAAATAATTGCAATGAAATTGCAAAAAAAGAATTTTTTCCTTTTCTTCATTTTTTTGTACTGTGTTATTGGAAGAACTACGTACTTAGATGGAATGATATTTACAAAACAGCCTTTCTGATACGTTGGAAGATTTTTTTCCCAGTCTTTTTTATGATGGTGTTCTTTAGCCACTATTGTACAGAGTATATTAAGTTTTGTTAGATGATTTTTTCTTGATTTTACCATTCGCTTAAACTTTCGTAAGCGTTCCAAACTTCGAGAACATGAACAGACTACATAATTTTGTAAAGATAAAAGAAATATAGTGAATTAAAAAAAAAAAAACGAAAATTGTAATTCGTCATGTAACCTTTCGCTTCTTAACTTGAAGTATGAGAAAAGTCTATAGCACTGTGTCAGCAAAATTTGTGCAGCAAGCCATTACTGTAATTAAGAATCTAAATTGCTTATTCTAAAAATTCACTAGCTTTTCAAAAAAGAGAGATGTGCCTTTAGGTCATGTCAATCAAACAACATATACTAACTTAATATCCGGTTAATTGTAACATTTTCCTTGCGTAGATTTTACGCATGTTTTTCATTAACAGGGGAGTCGAAACTCCTGCCCCTGAATCGGCCCCTTTGTTTGGTCACGACTCATATTCAGGTGCTTTAAAAGCCTTAGGGAAAGACTGTGAATTGAAAATAGCGAAAGGGGCGGCTTTTTAAAAGGTGGTATGTGCTGGTCTATGACGTGCCTCCATACAGATTACTGTTACAAAGCGTTTTGTGTGTCAGACTACACCTGGGAAATACCACGTGCTTTGGATTTCTTTTGGTTTTCTTTTTATGTACCTGCTGACTTGGGCTTGGTAAATAAATTTGTCCATCCCCTAGCTATTCTTTACAGATTTATACAGTAATATTCCACCCTCTCTTGGATCGAATTCCACAGACGTATTCTTGAGATGATTCTTTTGTATCCTGCGTAGGGGAAAGGGGTGTGTTGACTTGGCTATAACACTAGTAGGAAAAGATTAAGCTGGAGATTTTTCTTCTAACATTCAGTTTAAATAGCTTTCTGATTTTTCTGAGAATAATATTTTCAATAACTATGATACAAATGCCTTTTAATCCGGAAGTAGAATTACTTTCATAAAGGAAAAATTTCCCGCTAGGAGAGCCATTCAGATACTTCCAAAGAACACGATTTCAGTCATTCAAATTTTTTCCAAAACAATTAATGGAAGTCATAGAAACATAACTTCTTTTCTTACTTACTTTTTTTTTTTTAAACATCTTTAATTAATTGATATAAATTATTTAATGATGCTATTTTTATATATTTGCATAAAATGTCTGTATATGTCAACACCACAGTTAATGCGAGTACGAACAATGTTCTGGTCTTATACAAGCAAGAAACGGACTATTTCTCTCTTTCAAGTATTGAAAAAAGAAGAAGTAAAATAAATTTAAGCAAAATTTTCAGTTTTAAAAACCGAAAAACTATCTACTGGTGACAGTTCTTTTTTTTCTTTTTTTTTTTTTTCTTTCTTTCTTTCTTTTTTTAAAATCTGGTCTTTGTGATATTGGTACTTTCTTAGACTTTGCTATTCTGCTTATGAAATTCCTAATTTTCTTGCACTAAATTTGAAATTACCGACAAAAATCAATTTTCTTTTGTATCTTCAAATATATTCAAATATAAACATGTATGATAACAATAGTTTCCTTACATATATATGTTCGAAATCTAAAAATTCTATTACATTTACCATTTTTATATTCAATATCCTACTACCGTCCTGAAACGTGTAGAAATATAGTCTAGGACCCTGTAGAAAGACGGAAGGTATGTAAACAACTAGCATTAACCCAAACATCAACACAACCAGCACCGACTACAGTAAACAATGGAAATATTGCATTTAGCTAAAAAGTAAAAGTTGATGTAATATATCTTACAAAGGAAGCCTTCTCTTTAAAACATTAATCTACTAAAATTAGGAGTATGCTGTAATGTAGTTCAAGATATGATTTGCTTATTTTGTATATACAATAGTGTTTTTTGAAAATCAACCATTTTTCAGTGAAATATTGAGAAAACAGGGTTTAATTTTTGAGAAAAATAAATACTTTTGACTAAAGCAAAATAATTTTCTAGGAAAAGAATTTAAAAGAGTTATTTTTATAAAGTGCCAAATTTCGTGAAAAGTCCATTTTTAAATTTTTGAATTTTGTGAAGGGACCCATTTTATAAATTTCAGTTTTGCGAACTGTCCCATTTTATAGATTAGAACTGAAGGGGCAGCTAAAAGGCCTATTTTTTACCAGGATTGATCCTTGAAAAATTATTATTATTATTTTTTTATCCTAAAGACTAATACAAAATATTTTATGAAGAATTAAAAAACATTCAATAAACCCCAAACATTACTGATTTATATGTTTCTAAAATGTATTTTCATTAATTTAAATTTTTTATTTTTATTTATTTATTTATTTACTGTAAAGCAGGGAAAAGGGCAAGTGAACATTTGACCCTGGACCTACTTTTGGCTTGATCAGCTTTTGGCCAAATGGGACATATTTAAAAAGCTTCGTCATCGAGATAAAAAAAGATTCACTCGACAACCAAATTCTTTTTCAATCTGCAATTTGCAGATTCCAGTTCTAAACTTTGTAACAGAAGGCAAAACGTTCATTCGTCAGCCAAATACTTTTTCAATTGGCCCACACATGCCAGGTTCGTGTCCCAGCCGTTTTAGGCATGATGTTAGTAGTGGTTTGTAATTCAATTTTTGTCATGGATTTCGACATGATAAAACTTAATATGCAAAAAATAACCATCGATCAAAACGACAAACAAAAAAACCAATAGGCCTATTTGCAATTTCAAAAATTTCATCAGAATTAAAAGCCAATTGGAATATATTCTATCAGGTTGTCGAACAGTAAGCCGACTGGTGTACTTTAGAGTTTTAGAGTCGGATGTAAAAAAGGAATCTCCTAATTGGTGAAAACATTTTCAGTTAAACTACAAATGTTCGAGTCCTTTCTCAAGCCGGTGTTCGCACTGGTCGTATTGGAGACTTATTGTATAAAAAATGATAATAGAGCGAGCGATACTCTAAACCAAGATCAGATCAATTGGTCTATTTCTAATTTCAAAAATCTCATCAAAATGAAAGGTCAAAGGGAAAAAGATAAATCTGGTTACTTGTCAATAAACCGACTGGAGTGTTTTGGATAATCTTTTTGGAACCGAAGTTCAAAAGAGATTTGTCTGAAGACCAAATTCTTTTCAGTTGTCCATTTTGTGGTTCGAAAAATTTCATCAGAAATTTCATCAAGTCCGATTTGTAGGAAATCAATGAAATTTCCTGCCATAGGCCGACTGCAGTGCATTCATTGAAGTTTGGAGCCGAATTTAAAAAACGAAATTTTCGATGACCAAATACTTTCACTGTCAGCCTTTTTATAGTTTAAAATTTTCATCTGAAATAAAAGTCAAACGGGAAAAAAAAAGTTAATCGTATATCTCTAGACAAGCCGACTAAAATGATTTTATTAAGCTTTGGAATCTTAAACAAAAAGAAATTTGTTCTACGACAAAATTACTCCTTAGTAGTTTTTTTTTTTTTTTTTTTTTTTTTTTTGCAGTTTTGTTGGCTTTTCTACATAAGAAATAAAAGCCAACTGGAAAAAAAATAACAAAGAGATATCTGAATAAGCCAACTAGAGCGCTTTTTTTTATAGAACAGAAGAAAAAGAGTATAGGTTGGCGTTGGCTGAAAAAAGTATTTGACGTAGAAAGCTCGTTTTGATTTCGGTTCGAAAGTCGGCCTAGCTATGAAAACAGTTTATCACATGGCAAATAGGTCGAATTTTTCATTCGACTTATTTGCAATTTTAAAAGATTATTGAAGTTCAAGGCCAAATGAAAAAATATATATATAAATAATAATTAATTAATAAATCAGTGGAATTATTTGATGACAGACCGATTGGAGTGCCATTATTGAGCTTTAGAATGGAAATTAAAATAAACACGTCCGCCAGCCAAAAACATTTTTAGTGGATTTATTTGCCATTTAAAATGTTAATCAGAAAAAAAAAAAAAAAAAAAAAAAAAAAAAAAAAAAAAAACGGCATGGGAAAAAAAGGAATTTCGTATATTTGTCGATAGGTCGACTGGAATAATTTCTTCAACTTTGCGAGGGGAGGGGGGGAGCCTGAAGCATCTACCCCCTCATCGCTGCGCTCCTGACTCCAATACTGAATTATCATTAAGTACATACTGCAATACAGAGATACAGAGATTCGTAATAACTCCAGATGATTTCTGAGAATTAACTTCAGATATAATGACCCCAGATGATTTCTGTATTCAGTTTTACTTACCTACAATTCTTTTTTTCCCTTAATCTTTGCTTTCTTTCTTCTTTCTTTTTGTAATAAAAGAAAAAAACTATCCTTTTTTTTTCATTGAAGTGACCAAAATACCTAATAAAATTAGATACAAAAAACAAATTTGTGTAACTTACTAGAAAGAATATATATATATATATATATATATATATACACATACATACATTTACTATTACATAAATATATATACACAAAAACAAACTCATATTTAGCAGTTTTGTCTATTTCCTTTGCTTCTAGACAACAATTGCAAACGCATATAAAGAAAAAACATGTCATTGCATCGAGATTCTAATGTGTTACTGAAATACAGTGTATTTTCCTTGATTATTCTGGCAATATATTATTTGGAAATGACGTAATAATTTTTTTCTTTATTATTATTATTATTATTATTATTTTATTAACACTTACCAACAAGGTTGAAAAGTGTTTATAATTTCGGTTTGTCTGTCTGTCTGTCCGTGCTCTAACTCCCGTAAATATTTATGGATTTTTTTTAAAAACTGATATATGATATTCAAGTTCACTATCGGATATTTCCTACTGAAAATGCAGTGAACATATTTACTGGTTTGTGTATAGGGACGTCCGAAAGTTTTCTAAAGCATTGTGTGCTATGAGAGATATTTCTATAAATCATATTTTAATGCCGTTACTTTACACAAATCTTAATGAAATTGAAATATTTTATTCAAGTCCAGTATCGGATGCTTCACATTGAAAATGGAGCATCATCACTAGTTTGTATGCAGGGAAACCCGAAAGTAATCCTAAGCATTGTGTGCTATGAGAGGCATTTCTATAAACCATATTTTAATACGGTTACTTTACACAAACCTTAATGAAATTAAAATACTTTATTCAAGTCCAGTATCGGATGCTTCGCATTGAAAATGGAGCATCATCACTAGTTTGTATACAAGGACACCCGAAAGTAATCCTAAGCATTGTGTCCTATGAGAGGTATTTCTATAAACCAAATTTGAAGAACTTTACTTTGCACAAATATTAATGAAATTAAAACAGATTATTCATATGCACAAAAGATTGCTTTCCATTGAATATAGTATGATTAACATTAAATTTACAGGGTCACACAAAAAAGTTCAGTTACATTAATGTGTATTATTACAAATTTGTTGGAATTGCATTTTCGTTTATATTAATCGTTTTTATCATTTTTTAAATGTTTTTAACACTTTCCAATAAGGTTGAAAGGTGTTAATGACTTCGGTTTGTCTTTCTGTCTTTCCGCGCTCTAACTCACGTAAATATTCATGGACATTTTTAAAAACTTATACATGATATTCAAGTTCACTATCGAACGTTCCCTATTGAAAATGGAGTTTATACCTCTACTGGTTTGTGTACAGGGACACCCAAAAGTATTCCAAAGCATTGTGTTCTATGAGAGATATTTTTATGAATTATATTTTAGTTCCTTTATCTTACAAAAATTTCAATGAAATTGAAGTATGTTGTTCAAGTTCACTATCAGATGTTTGCTATAGAAAATGGAGTAAATACCACCACTGGTTTGTGTACCGGGACACCCAAAAATATTCTAAAACATCCGTTCTATGAAAGGTACTATTTCTATAAACCAAATTTTAATAACTTTACTTCGAACAAATCTTAATAAAATTGAAATATGTTATTGATATGCACAAAAGAATGCTTTCTACAGAATGTAGTATGATTAGCATTAGATATACAGGACCACACAAAAATATTCAGTTACATTGAGGGCTTTCAATGCAAATTTTCTGAAATTGCGTTTTCGTTTACAATAAGCGATATAACACATTTTAACTTTTTTTAAGCCTGAATATGATTTCAATTTAAGTATGTATCTGTCCGACTGTCCATCTGTTTCTATGTCCATCTGGCCGTTCCAGCGTCTGTAAATATTTTCAGAATTTTTGCAGAATTATATATGTTATTCAAATTTACTAGGGAATGTTCCCTATTTTAAATTAAAGGTTCTGTGCAACTGGTTTGTGTACAGGTACACACACCCCCCCCCTCAAAAAAAAAAAAAAAAAAAAAAAAGTCAATGAATTGCATTTTAGAACAGACATTTTTATAAATTGCATTTAAAGAAATTAATATTAATTTTAAATATGCTAAAACAGTATTTTGTATGGAATATGATTTTTTTATCCTTCAGATTTAAAGGTGTTCACTAAAATATTCATATATATTATGGACATCAATTAGAATATAAGGGTTGCGTTTTCTTTAGTGTTAAGCATATTTAACATTTTCTAACAAAGTTTAAGAATGATTAGGAATTCAATTAGTCTATCTGTATGACTTTCAGAACTAATGTCTGCCCGTTGTGTGATTACGTAGGCAAAGAGTATTGGAAGTTATACAATACAACAATTACGTACATTTGGAAAGTGTTAATAATCTTTGCATATCGTTTTTTTTTTTACCACCAGTCTTAGAATAATGCATCAAGAAAGTTTTAATACAAAATAAGTAAACAAAAAAGTATTAGGTATAGCCCTTAATTATATTTATACATTATACGGTCGGGTTTTTTCCAACTTTTATTAATTATTTTTCATAAAGGAAAATAATTCCCGCAAGGAGAGCAATTCAGATACTTCCAAAGAGCATGAATTCATCCTTTCAGTGTTTTTCCAAAAGTATTACTGAAAGTCATAGAGGTGATTTATATATATGTGTATTTTGTTACATGTTAAATTAATTAATCTAAACTATATCGTGATGCTTAAAATTATTTTTAAAAATCTAATATTATTCGAAATATTAATGCATTTATTTTATATTTGTATAAAGTTAATTTCAGGCAAAAGGGGGGGGGGGCAAAATGGCTATTTTTACACTTTCCAACAAGGTTGAAAGCTGTTAATGACTTCGGGTTGTCTGTCTGTCTGTTTGTCCATCTGTCTCTCCGATCGCAAAAGTATTTATATTCCTTTAAGGACAAAGAAAATGGTACGATTTTATTAAATCACAATACACCTTTTTAACACTTTCCAACAACGTTGAAAAGTATTTAAGACTTCGGTTTGTCTGTCTGTCTGTCCAGGCTCTAACTCCTGTAAATATTCATGGAATTTCTTGAAACTGATATATGTTATTCAAGTTTATAATCGGATGCTCCCTATTGCAAATGTATATACCACCACTGGTAAATACTCTGGGACACCCGTACAGGGACACCCGAACGTATTCCAAAGCATTGCGTTCTATGAAAGATATTTCTTTAAATCATATTTTAATACCGTTACTTTACACAAATCTTAATGAAATTGAAATATATTATTCAAGTTCACTATCGGATGTTCCTCATTGAAAATGGAGTGAATACCATCGCTGGTATGTATACAGAGACATCCGAAAGTATTCCAAAGCATTGCGTTGTATGACATGTATTTCTATAAACCAAATTTTAAGAACATTACTTTGCACAAATGTTAATAAAATTAAAATATATTGTTCATGTGCACAAAAGAATGTTTTCTATAGTGTACGATATCATTATCATTAGGTACACAGGGCCACACAAAAATATTTAATTACATTAATGGGTGTTATTGGAAATTAGTTAGAATTGAATTTTTGTTTATATTAATCGTTTTTATCACTTTCAAAATGTTTTTATCACTTTCCAATAAGGTGGAAAAGTGTTAATGTCTTCGGTTTGTGTGTTTGTCCATCTGTCTGTCTATTTGACTATCCGCGCTCTAACTCCCTTATATATATATATATTGAAATTTCTTGAAACTAATATATGTTATTCAAGTTCACTATCGGATTTTTTCTATTGAAAATAGAGTGAATACCTCTACTGGTTTGTGTACGTGAACACCCAAAAATATTCCACAGCATTGTGCTCTATGAGAGTATTTTTATGAACTATATTTTAGTTTCTTTATTTTACACAAATTTCAATAAAATTGAAATATGCTATTGAAGTTCATTATCGGATGTTTCCTATAGAAAATGGAGTAAATTCCATCCCTGGTTTGTGTACCGAGACACCCGAAAGTATTCCAAAGCATTCTTTCTATGAGAAGTATTTCTATAAACCAAATTTTAATAACTTTACTTTGAACAAATTTTAATAAAATTGAAATATGTTATTCTTATCACAAAAGAATGCTTACTAAGCAATGTAGTATTATTAGCATTAGATTTACAGGGCCACACAAAAATATTCAGTTACATTGATGTCTTTTCTTTGAAATTTGCTGGAATTGAATTTTCGTTTACATTATGCGATTTAACGCTTCTTAACATTTTTTAAGTGTGAATATGATATCAATTTGTGTAATATATCTTTTCGGCTGTCCATCTGTCTATCTGTCCGTCTGCTCGCCCCCAGGTTCCTTAAAGGCATTAATAGGTCCTCTGCAACTGTCTTGTGTACGCCCCCCCCCCAAAAAAAAAAAAAAAAAAAAAAAAAAAAAGCCAATTCATTGCATTTTAGGACAGATATTTTTATAAGTTATATTTAAAGAACTTTCTACTGAAAAATAATAAAAAAAATTGACATTTATTGTTAATGTGCTAAAATAACATTTTATATAGAATATGATTTTGTTAACATTCAGTTTTACAGGGTTACACTAAAAAAATCACATGTATTATGGGCTGCAATTAGAATATAAGGGCTGCGGTTTTTTTTTTTTTTTTTTTTTTTTTTTTTGTGTGTGTGTGTGTGTGTTAAGCATTTTTAACACTTTCTAACAATGTTTAAGAATGATTAGGAATTCAATTAGTTTATCTGTATGCCTTTCAGAACTACTGTTTGTCTCTTGTGTGTTTACGTAGGCAAAGAGGATTGAAAGTTATACGATACAGCAATTATGTACATTTGGAAGGTGTTAATAATCAATGCGTACCGCATGATTTTTAATTCCTGTTTTCATTTTAACGAAGTCAGTTATCTTTAATCTTTCTTGATATAAAATGTATGAAGCATATCAAGTAATATAACACACTACATATACAAAATTTTTGTTATATTATTAACTAAAAAGGGATATTTAAATTTAAACGCCAAAAATTATTCTAAATTTTTATACTTGTTATTTCTGTCACGCTATTAAATATTTTTATATACATATTATATGTTTATTATATATTTAGAAATATATACATATTTATTAAATTTTAGAAATCTTTATAAGTTACATATCAGATAGATTTGTATAAATTAAAATTTCTGATTTTCAAATGTGTCTCAATGTAGAGCAATTGAGTAATAAAAATAAACCACTGAAATCTCGTCTGATTTTTGCCATGTCTCTTACGCTACATTTTTACCCTATTAAGTCCAAATAATTTTTCTTTAAATAGACATTTTGTGTTATTTATAAGCAATGCATGCATATATATTGGCACTCCAAAACTCATGAAATTAAGTTGATATTTAGTATTCAAAATTGGACAAGAAGGCTCTCTGATTTCTAGTATCTCCCGTATGAAATTAACTATAAAATGCTTGTATATATCTATAATGTCTGTTTTCAACAATAAACCGCTTACTTATTTATGATTATATCAATTAAAATTTATCTTCAGTTAACTTCAATCCACTATATAAAAATGAATTTTCAAAAAATTGATTAACTCTTTTTTTTTTTTTTTTTTTTAATTGCTTTATAAATAAAAGCTTTTAAAATATATCCACTGAAATCGTCCAAAACCTCGTTTCGGGCGATTACATTATATTCTTTGACTTTAAAATATTTTATTACCTATTCGCTGCCACTGGCTTTATTTTGCTGCCCAACTGCTACTGGCAGTTGGGATCGTTGTAGGGTGACATTTGTTTTTAGAAATACTTATATTGTACTAGCTTTGCGTTTTAAGTTGATTTTTTTCTTTCTTTTTTTTTTTTTCTTTTTTTTTTTTTTGACTAACTGAAACAATTTAATTTAAATGTTCAACTCGGGATCATTGACTACTTTCTCTGCTTTCTGCTTTCAGCGGCTCGTGAGGAGATAGCTTGGACATTAGATTGAAACGAAAAAAAATTAAACTCCTCTCATGGAAAACGGGCAACCATCAAAAGTTGTGGCTTAGCTCTATGGACATTTTTGTAAAATGTCCATAGAGCTAAGCCATGTCCACATAAATTCTTTCGATATGATCTTCAGTCTGTGCGTGAGGCCTAAATTTTGAAATAACTCGATTGACCAACCGTCCTCGAATTTCGAGGGCAGTCCTCGATATCTACCCTTTGTCCCCAAAAAATTAGAACACATTTTATGGTGCCGGTTATAAAGTTATTAATGTTTTACTATGTTAATTTACCATGCGTTTAATAAATAAGCTGAAATAAATTCTTTCAGGTACTTCATACTTAAAAATTACTAAAAATTAAGGCGAATAAATTTTGTGTAATATTAATATGTCAAAAATTCATGTATAAATTATTTTATTTATTTCCTTTTTTTTTTTCTAGAAAATAACGTAAAAATCTAAAATTCTCAAAAATAACTTGAAAATGACATTTTTTAAGTCAGTTTTTAATAGTCTCATTATTTAAGCCGCATGCGCAGGCAGAAAATATTAAAGGAGTGAAAAAAAAAAAAAAAAAACGTATTATTTTTCAAACTTATTTTTATTATGTTAAAACTACCCCCAAAATTTTCTTTTTCGTTAAGTATGAATTGCAGAAACAAAATAAATAAATGAAACAGAAAATCACAAAATGTGCCATTATTTTAAGATTTAAGCTTCTTGCGCAGGCTGAAGATGATGTCCCAAAAGAAGAGTATTTTGCAAAAATATTCATAGGATCAAGTAGAGGTCTGCACGGGCCGGGCATACGGCCCGAGCCAGGCCCGGCCCTCAGGCCGGGTTCGGGTCGAATTTTTCAATTTGCTCTCGGGCCGGGTCGGGCTCGGGCTTCAAAATTTTTTGCAGGCTCGGGCCGAGCCTGGATGAAATTTTTTCCGGGCCGTATCGGCCCGAATCTTTTTCTAGTTTCCTCGTTAATCAACGAAAAAGGAAAATGATAAATTATTTCTTCTGTCATTTATTTTATGTAATTTTATAGGCTGGTATGTGACATAAAATTTTATTCCGTTAAAAAATGTCTGTAACTTCAATTTAATTGCCTATCAGTCTGTCTGTTCGCGATCTGATTTTCCGCAAATATTTTTAGCATGTCTCGAAATTAATATATTTTATTCAAAGTAATATTATATTTGTTTCCTATTCAAAACACTATGCATGTCACTACTACTTTGCGCACAAGTACAAACAAAAGAAATTAGATACTTTACTATGTATAAGGCTTTGTGTCCTATGGTCTGTAGAGTTTAGGTGGTACGAAGGCTATAAAAATCCTTCTGCTGTAACCTTTTTCTCTAAGGCTCCTTTTCTTTTCTCCAGTGCACTGGATATAAGTAGCGTCATTTTTAGCATGTGCAAAAGCATATTTTCTACTCTTTCAACTGAATATAGTTGGATTTTCATTAAAGTTTTGTTTACCGGATCACATAAAAGATTCGTACACATTACGGTATATAAGAAGAAATGGTTAAAAGTGCATTTTTAGCAGTAATAACCATTTTAAATACCTTCCTGTATTGTTTGATGAGTGCTAATATTTTCGATTTGACTTTCTGTCTGTCTTTGTGCCTTTTATACGTCTGTAATAATGAACTTCTGTGTATAATGAACTTCTTGTAAAAGATCAGTAGGTTTGTTAAAGAACATTCTATTGCTTCGCTACTTAAAACCTCTGCAAAACACATACTAAAAATCTTATTCATTGAAAGGCATACTTTTTTTTTTTTGTTAGCTTACATATTTTTGAATCCGGCCGGGCCGGTTCGGGCCTGATTTTATCGTTTTTTGTCCGGGCCGGGCCGTACACAGGTAAAAAATAAACGGGCCGGGCCCGGGTCGAATTTTTCGATTGCATGCCGGACCGGGCCCGGGTCGAATTTTTCGATTGCATGCCGGACCGGGCCCGAGCCTCAAAATTTCGGCCTGTGCAGATCTCTAGGACCAAGCCACAACTATTGACAGGTATGCGTTTTTTATAAGACGAGTTTAGTTTTTTTTTTTCGATCTACCCTACTGGACATATACAGTCGGATTTTAGTAGTTGTCAAATAAATAAATAAATAAACTTTTAAATGAACTTTTTTTAAAAAATGTTATTTATTTATTTATTATCTTTTAAATAATGAACTGATGTGAAACAACCATACGACTTCCATTACCCACTATTACATACATATTGTATGCATTTTTTGGAGATATTATATTCATTTTTTGTAATTTTCCGGTAAGAGAAAGTTGATACACGTGTAAAGACATATAAAACAGAGTTTACACAGCGAGTTAAAAAATAAGGGAAAAATGATTGTAGTTATTTTTTTAATCTCCAATTTTTGAGATCTAAAACTGAACTATCTAATCAGAATGACCATTAATTTTCCTTTAATAACCACATAATATACGAGAAAGGTTATCTAAACTGGATTTATGTAAAAATTTTCAAGAAAATCGTTAGAGCCGTTTTTGGGAAACCAACTGTTACCAAAACTTGGCATACTCAATTATTGACCGGAAGACAATAATTGTGTACCAAAGGATATTTAAAAAGTTGTTAATATGGCGAGTTAAAAAAAAAAAAAAATCCCTACAGCCGTTTTTAAAGGAACGCACTTGCGAGATCTGAAATTCAGCTACTTACAGGACGCCTATGAATTTTCCTGAGCTAACAAACTATATTATTCGAAAGGACAGTAAAAAGAGTGTTTATATAGCAAATTTGAAGAAAATCGATAGAGCCGTTTTTGAGATACGGACTTACGGTCCCACTTCCGGTTTCTGTTGACCCACTTCCGGTTTTCCAATTTTCACCAAAATTTAGACCTGTATCGATTCTGAAGTTTTGAAGTTCAATCTCTATTAGTCTCGAAGATATGATAGCCAGAAGATTTCATACATAAATACATACATACACACACACTGACCAATAGCCAACAACCACTTTTTTGGACTCAGGGACCTTAAAAAGTGTAAACCAGGTGAAATCTCCATATTGAATTGACCGAATACAATACTTCCATTACCTACGGTAGTATGGTAATGGAAGTAAAAGTAATAATGTGGACATATGTTTACTTTGTATCCAAATTTGTGGAAATTTTTTAAAACCATTTAACGCTAGAGCTGCATAAGAAAAATACCTAATGATAATTATTTTTTCAAAATACTCCAAAATATTTTTTTTTTAATTAATAGTTAATGGTATTTAAATTAATAATTAATCTAATTCGGGTTAAAAAATTTTGAACATTTTTCTTATCTTTTGCTTCAACCATGTCGATATTGCCGGATATTTTTCTTTTGTAAAATATAGTAGGAATATTTTGCCATCACTTTTATTTCACATTACTATTATGATAATAGACGTTATTTGGTATGTAATCAATACACCACCCACACATATGTTTAACCCAGGTTGCGCTCATTAGTCCAGCCATTAGGCGTTTTTCGTGATTTTCTCCGAAACCTGCGTAAATACGGACTAGGACCCCTTAAAAAGTCCTCCCCCCCCCCCCCCCCAAGTTAAGACCATCGGCCTTACTCCCAATCAAAACATACACATTCACACGCGTGTTTATGTAGTAACGATACGTTAAGGTGCCGGATTTAAAATATTAGTAAAATATCTCCTGATTTAAAATATTCTTTGACTGTAGCATATCGTTAACAATTAATTTGATAATTAGTGATGCTTTTCTTCAAGCTTACGTAACGCGTATATAGAAAGCCATAATTCCGTGCCTTCTAAATTAATGAAGTGTCGTACTTTTTAACTCTTTAGCTTTAGCATCTGGAAATAGCCTCTTGAAGACAGAATAGTCTGATCATGAACATCTATTCCTCATTGTTCAGAAAACAGAACAGCGGCAATGAATAAGTAATTAATTCTTTTGCATTTTTTTCCTTCTTAAAAGAATCTCGTGATACATTTTTTCCTCTTTTCAATTAATGGCGATTGTTGGCTTTACAATTAGCCTATTACTCACGTGACTATAGTTATAATAATGATAATAAAGGAATGATCCCTGTTTAATCCAGTCTCTCTCTCTCTCACTCTTTTTTTTTTTTTCTTTCTATTTCGTTGTTGGAAATATTGTATTATTCCTGTATATAGAGGAGGAAGGTCTAAACCCTTTCGTCCTGTTCAATTATTTTTGTTTTATTTTCTTTTTGCCTGTGTGCTCATTTTGTAAAAGTTAATTGATAAATGAACTGCCCCGCCAAAAGGAGATAGTTTATTGAAAGCGCCAAAGCTAGACCGTTACATGCTACATCGTTTCATTTTTTCTTTATGGGTTAGTATTAACTTTTGTTTCAATGAGTGCATTTAAAATGTTGTTGAAAGTGTTTGTACTGGAAAATTGATGTTAGATGTAAGCTGCATAACATTTCATTGAATGTCTGTTAAACTATTGCTTTTCATTAAGATAATTAAAATAACTGAGATATATGAGGCTTTTTAAAGACAAATAAAAGAGAGTAAAATTTTCATGAAAAAATAATACATTAAAATAATGAATATATATATATATATATATGTGTGTGTGTATATATATATGGAAAACGAAACTCACGAGTTATTTATCTTTTGCCTAACAGTATGAGTAACAATACGAGTTCTAGATTACGAAAATAATTGCTAGGCAACAAAATGTATAGTCACATTTCCAAAGATTTTACAATTTTTAAATTATCAGTATTTAATATTTTCTTTTTAATAAAAGACAAAAAAAAAAAAAAAAAAAAAAAAAAAGAAAAGAAAAAGAAAAAGAAAATCTTAAACAGAATTTAACTTAGTACCCAAGTACTATTTTTGGCTATACATATATTTTTTTGCATGTTGTATTTTTATGCTCTTAGATTTTATATTACAATAGTTCTCCTCATTATGCAAAACTGAACATAGTCTATAACAAATGGTGACAACGTGTATTTTTTTTTTCTGCCTAAATAGCCTTAAAGAGAGAAAGAGAAGATAGAAAACACAATCTGCAATTTTTTGTTCGAATTTGATTGAAATCTTCAGTGAAGATGTTTTTAATTTTTATACGCTCAAGTAATATTATTGTTTACTTGCACTAATGCGAAAAAATAATTTCTCAGCTTTATTTATTGATTGATTGTTTTTATGTTTCGTGAGCATGCTTATATAATGAATGATTGCGTACCATTCACGTAATGCAGAGAAAAAGAAACAGCCATTATAATACCAGGGCGGAATTTTATTAATAAATAGTTGCATTCATAGTTCATCTTTTCTTAAAAAAAATGAATTTGGGGAAACATAATCAAATAAAAATAATGTAAGAAGAAGAAGAAGAAAAAGTGACAGAAAATTTCAAAAACTGAACCTTTTTTACATTTAATATATCAACTACCACATAATTGATGGTGATAGTTATATATAATATATTAAATACCCGTTGATTTAATTTAGATTCACTACAATAGTTAAAGATGTTCATTAATAATTTTGTTTATATTAAATTTATTTTTTCTTCTTTTTTATTTATCACTCTCTTTTTCTTTTTCTTTTATTTTCTTTCTTTTTCTTTCTTTTTTTTTTTTTTTTTTTTTTTTTTTTTTTTCACTCTTATCATACAGACAAATAAATAAACATGCATGCCTTTTCAATTAATTAATTAGTTCATATATTTCCATAAAAAACATTTTTTTATTTTATGCGAAATACGAAGTATAATGAATTTAAATTTACTGCAGCGAAAGTTTTCAGAAATTAACGAAAACATTTATAAAATCTTAGTATACAATTTATTATAATATGAGGCTAAAAAACTTTTATTTATTATTAAGCGTTTATGCTTTTCTTCCATATAAAAAACTTTTCAGGAAATTTCAAAATAAAATATTTTGTTCTGAAATTTCAGCTAGGTGGCGATTTGCATGTCAGAATGAAAACTGTAATAAAGGGTACTCGAATGCAATGCCTAAATAATTTTAATAATTAATGATTAGTTTACGGTGTAAATAATTCCAATTGTAAATTTGACATTTTTCTATACAAAGGGCCATCTGGTGGCATTATTTCTTTTCTTTCTTTTTTTAACCAAAAAGATTTTTCCATAACTCTAGCGTATTTTGTGAATCGTCCGAATAGTAAATTTGGTGGCAATCCACTCGCCTGATTTATAAGTAGGATGCTATTTATAGCAGAATTATAGTTAATAACAACTACCGTATGATATAAGGTAATATTATTTCTTTAAATATCATCAAGTGTTTATTATAATCATCATAAATATGAATTTATCATAAGACATTCTTGAAATTTCATCATCAAAATATGAATTTATCATAAGACATTCTTGAAATTTCATCATCAAAATATGAATTTATCATGAGACGAATATAAGATATTTTTGCAATTTCTACGAGAATTCATTTTTCTCTTAAAATTTTGTAAATAGGAATTTTAGGTACATCAAAAATTAAATTATGCTTCATAAAAATTAGAAAGAATTGTTTTTTCCGTTATAACTTTCATGGCACAGTTTGTAGAGAGGAAGTCCCAGTGATGTCAGATGTGCCTTATCGTGACTCCTATGTGATTCCTTTAGTTCAGGTTGATTGTTGGTTGGTTGGTGTTTAACGTCGCACTAGTATTGCGCGACAGTCTGGGACGCATCCCTAACGATGGTCCGGAGACATGCTATCATAATTTTAACCCTCCACAGAGGGGATGCGTTCCCCGCTTCGGTGACCTCCAAAGGTGTAATTTGGATGGAAAGATGGAGGACACTGCGGCCACGATGGACTTTACGTGCACCAGCCACCATTATTGTACACGACGGGCCGGCTCGAGTATCGAACCCGCAATCTTCCAATTACGGACTTGGTGCTCTACCGCCTGGGATACCGCGACGCTTTCTTTAAATCATGTATGAATCTCAATCAACCACCATTACTCTCGAGTCATTCCATCACGCCTAACATAACATTTGCAATAAGTCAGCGCAATTAATTATTTTACTCGTAATCACACTAATATTTAAAATTCTTTTCGTTCTTATAATGTTATATTACGTTCAGAAATCATAAAAAATACCTTCAATATTAAATTGCTAATTAATTTCTAATTGTTATTGCCAAAATAAAGATTTGGGGCGAATGTTATAACGGCCGCAAATCATTATTTTGGGTTTAAAAATTGGAAATTGGTTTATAATTTAATATTCAATTACTTTTTATGAATTTTGCAACAATTTGCTATTTTTTCATCGTTCAAAACTTTTTAAACGTGAGAGTTATTGGCGCCCGAGTCACTTGAATTCAACTAGACTTCCACATCAAGAGACGAGAAGAGAATCCCCCATTTGTATACGGATTATTAGAGATAGTATAACAATATTTTGAAACAAAGATGTCATAAAAAGCACTTAACAAATGCTAATGTGTATTTGTGGGATTTTTTTTTTTTTTTTTTTTTTGTCTATTGCTATTATATCGATTTAATGAAATTTGCGTAATTTAATGAAATTTATGTGTCTTATTCGAGTCATGAACATATATATATATAACTAACATACATGAACTCGTATGTCCCATATGTCTATAGACATTTGAAAATTTCATAAAAGTTGAAGGAGTTGATAGAATTGAACGTGGTTTGTGAATAAATTATTCTCGTAAAGTCTTGTTTTTTTTTTTTTTTTTTTTTTTTTTTTTCAAAGAAAAAAAGGAATAGTTAAAATTGTCGTTGATAGAGGGGGCTGTACATAAGCAAATCACACATTTCCATGAAAAACTATATTTATTTGCTTGTAAATGTTTACAAGAATATAACTCCTATTCTATCTGTCCGCCATCACTACAAATTGTAGTTTAAAAATGAGTTAGAACACCTTTGCTATTGTAAAACATCTTCACGAATAGCACTTTATCCACCAAGTCAGAATTGCAATTAAAATTTTGTGTCTGCACAAGTAGGAGAAGAAATGAGCTCTTAATCGTAAAACTGCGCAGTTTATAGTACTTTGATTTGCATATTTCTCGTTACGCGTCAATGCCGCAAACTTCTATCGGCGAAAAATTTAGTTTTTTTTTTAATCTTTACAAATATATATATATATATATATATATATATATATATATAGTCATAAGAATAACTTTTTTGCAAATCGCGTTAAGTTCTACCAATTCCTTCAGACTTATGGAACAACCGGTATTATATATATATATATATTCATCTTTCCTTTTTCTGCAATATTAAAAAACACATGGGAATAATTATACCAAGCCACTCCTCTAAAGAGGGGGGGGGGGGGGAGGGGTTGGATGTTAGTTTTGCAGAACAGAAGACTTTAAAATCACTATTGACTTAGGCGTTATATCGTTTTTTTCTTTGCAAATCAATTTTTACAGTATAAGTTTAGAAAAAGTTTAGTTTAGAAAATTTACAAGAGAAAGCTTATTTTGTGAAAAAATATGACTTATAATAATTTTACCTAAAGGGGTTGATATTTTTCTTTAGTTTATCTGAAACAGCATCATACTATCTTAATAAAAAAAAAAAAAAAAGAAGAAGAAGAAAGAAAGAAAGAAAGAAAAATATATAGTCAAAAGTAATTGAAATTGTGATTGCAAATGTTGAAGAATAATTTTTTAAACGCCATTCATAAAAAACGTTTTATTGGGTTGTTTGGTATGGTCTCTAATGGACTTTCTGTAAAAGGAGAGGGAAAAAAATTATTCATGGTGAGATCATACACATCAGGAGGGATATATGCGGAGGGAGAAGAGGGGTCAATTCAGTTTTCACAAGGGAAAATATTAAATACATGTCAGTAAAGTCTTACATATATAAATAGTAATAATTATGTAAATAACAATAATCCAATATTAGTACTTCAGTGAAAATTACGTTCATTAGATGGAAATATAAAATTTATAAAACGTTCTTCATAAGAGGCTTCACTAAATGTACATTTCGTGGATTCAGATTTATGCTTGAAATCTATGTGGTTTTATTTGATGAGAAAAGTATGAGTAAATTCCTTAAAGTATAATAAAAAATAACTGAAATTTATAATTTTTATTTTATTTTTCTTCGTATTTTCCCAGCCTCTTGAATGCTGCATTATATAAGGGGAGTGATTCCTTTCGTGCATTGCGGATTAATGCTACCTAAAAAGTATCCGACCCCATTCAGAAAAAAATTCAAAAGCTTTGTAGTCCACTGCTTTTTTTTTTTCTTCTATTATTTAATAGTATTATGTTGGAGTTATACTAGGAACGTTATCTGCCTCTTAAGCTTTACTTTGTGTCTATGGAAACCGCTCGGCAAAACTTTCTACAAAAGAACTCCCTGAGAATGTTTGTAGAAAGAGTGCTTTATATTTTTTCAGCTTGCAAAAAGTGCAAACCTATCCCTCAAATGTAGGTTTTATAAAAGATATTGAGATATTTTTGAACTATGTTTAACTTTCCTTTTTTTTTTTTTTTTTTTTTTTGTTCACTACCGTTACAAAAATCCAGTTTTGTTTCATTAGAGTTTCCAGTTCATTAATTAAATCAATATATGTCTTGTATAGTTAGTAAACATTTTCTGTTTAGTTAAAAAGGATATTATGACCGAGCATACATTTTTCTTCAAATATTTAGAATTAGAATAAAAGTGATACAATATTTAAGTAATTTGTACCGTAATTTCCAGTGTATAATCCGTAAGTCAAACACGGTCGTTTTATATCAGAAATATGAAATAAAATACTATATTTCTATACTTGGTACATACATAACTATAACTAATAATTAAAATTTTCTATGTAAAACTGATTTATCTGACCTGCACCCTATATACCGAAAATTATGGTACGTGGCGTGATCATAATTATTATTATTTTTTTTAATTTGATTTATTATATGTAAATATATATATATATATATATATATATATATATATATATATATATATAATAATGTTAGAAACTGAAGCGAATAACAATTAAAAATAAAGATAGTTTTATAACTAACATAGCAAATCACCTATTTGAACATCTTCTTTAAATCCAAATTATTCTTACAAAGAAAAATTAAGGTATGGTTTAAGTTCTACGAAGAACGTAATTCATTCTAAATTCTGAAATTTAACAGAAATATGTTTCTAATACAGTTTTTGTCTTTTTGTTTAAAGCAAAATAAAATTAATAGCTTAGAATACGAGGTATCACTTTACAAAGCTTGTGGAAGTGCAGACACACTATACTTTATCCGAAATTAAAAAAAAAAAAAAAAAAAAAAAAAAATAGCGAAAATATATGAAATATGACGATGCAATAAATCATATGAGAAAGAACTTTATTGCGCATATTTATTGTTATGTTACTATTTATTCATCTATTTATTTTGAATATATTCAGTAAATGGTAAATTCCAATTACCATTAGGAATTCCTCATTCTTTTTTAATTGATTAAAATAAGGTATTACCAGTGAAGAATATAAAATCGATCATATAGGTGAGAGTGGGGTTGAATGGGACGCAGGATGAATGGGACAATAGCTAAATTTTTATGTTTTGCAAGCACCGGAAACTTGACAATTCTTCTGATATATGGCAACACTGAGGTCATTCATCAAGTGTAGTTTCAGAATTGTGCTATTCATAGAAGGGCAGAAAAAAATTAAAGTGTCTTTTTCAGCTGCCAAAGTAAGTTTTTACTGATTCAGTTAGGTATTAGTTAAGAAATTAACTATTAGCTTAAAGTTAATATAACTCTTATATGGTGAAAAGGCATAAACCTTTATTGTGTTCATGATATTCAACAAGAATATTGAAAATTGTTCATTAAGCCTATTTCCTGTTTTATATGATCATGTGATGGTTGGTATAAATGGGACAGTTTAAATGGGGATGAATGGGACATTCCCCACTATGCACTAATTTAAAATTTTGCACAAGAATTATATTAAAACGTAAATTTGCATATTGATTATCAGGATTCTTAATTTTGTGGACTTGAAAAATTGAATTTAATTGTTCTGATTTTTGTTTATAGTAATTATGATTAAAAAATTATAAGTTGGAATATTCAATGCAAATTAAATCAATATTTAAAATCAATATATAAATATATAAATAAACTAATAATAATTTGATTAAAATCACAATTTCAATCAAGCTAATTAAATAAATTCTGGTGATTATTAATGTAATACAGAATAGAATCTTGAATTTCCTGATTAGTCGAAAAAAAATTATCTGGATAATTTGTACATTATTATATGATTTATCTCTTTCTAGTGTCTTATTTATTTATTCATTTTTAGATTAGGTCTTATTAAATTAAATTACCAAATCCTAGAGCACTAGGACATGCACGAACAAAAGGACTTTTGTCTTTTGATGTTAATTTGAGTCAATACATCAGTTTATGCTAATTTCAGTGAATTCATAGTGTGAAATAAAATCGCATAAATCAATTTAACTTTAAAAATTTATTTACTTTCTGTTTTGTTTTGCTTTCTTTGTTAACTCCAGTCCTGTCCCATTCATCCCCATAGGTGGGGATGAATGGGACAATGGACACGCATGTAAATATATATATATATATATATATATATATATATATTATTATTATTAATTAAAACTGATAATTTTTTATTAAAGTTAGTATGTTTATATGCCACTGATTACTAAAGTGTACTTATGAGCAATGTTGCAAAATTCTAAATTATATATGATCGACGTTATCAATAAAAACATGAAAAATATCCCATTCATCCCCACTCTCCCCTATGTACAAAATAAAATTAAATAACTTCATCGTGATCCTTGACGTAATAATTAGGATATAAATTAGATACGCGTATAGTTTTAATTTCTGAATACTCCCAATTGATTCACTAAAGCTCTAAACTCTTTGTCATTTAACCAATGTCTGGTTTGACTTGGTTTTAATGTTTTCGACCATCAGGATTATGTTAGTAATTAAAATATGAAAAGTTGTTATTTTCTGTTATAGAAAATACATTTTTTCATTCATTCATTCATTCATTCACTCACTCTTCTTTTCTCTCTCTCTCGCTCTCTCTTATATATAATATATATATGATCTACATGGCTTTCCCTTCTAGTCTCATTGTTCAACAATAAAGAGAACATTTTAAGAGACATTTTTAATCGTGATTATTTATTAAAATAAGAAAGAAAATGCTTTCCCAACTAATAAGAAAGTTTATCTGTTAAATAAATAATTAAAACGACATTTGGTTGTTAATATAAAGATGCTTTTGAGTATTAAATATGCTCGAGTTGATTCTAGTCCTTGAGTAGACAGCGACCTAAACAAAAATTATTTGCGTTAAATAACAAAATGTGTCTTTCATCATAGCTTTTTCAGTTCAATAAATAAAATATTTGTATAATACACTTATCTCTCTCCTTCTCTTCGTCGGTTAAATCTCCCACAATTTTCTATATATTGATGAAATTTGATCGTAAGAACCTTCGCATTAATACATTTCGGCTAGTATCTTTCTATTCCCATTCATGACAGAAATGGGTTTTTTAATGATATTTTTATGGTGAAAACAAGAGCATGAAAATATAACCAAAACATTATCCATCTTCTTCCAAAACGTCGCGCTTCAAAGATTCTGGAGAACAAAGAACTGTAATTGAGGTTTTTTTCTTTTTTTCTCTTTCTACGGTGCTTTTAGATTACTACTTTTTAGTTATTGTGCCTGTTTTTCTAACGGTAATGTGATACAATGTATACTTTCCCGGTATATAATTAAGGATAGTATAACCTAGCAATGTAGCCCACTTCCTTTTGATTTCGTATAAAGTACTTCGCTCATAGAGAAAGTATGCATGATGCTATACTTTCTTTAACCACCTTTTGTCCATTTAAGTAAATTTGATACTTCTGCTGATTCCGGTTTAAAATTTACGAAATTCACCATAATGTATTCTTTCTATTTACTACAATCTATCTTCAATTTCCTTACTGCATGCCGAACCAATTGTTTTGAATTTGTTCTCTTCTAAAAAGAGAGAAATTCTTTTTAAAAAAAGAAAGAAGGAAAGAAAAGTCTAATTGTAGGATTAAAAAAATGTTTAAAGGCTTAAAAATGTATTTATATGTATAATCAATAGTCAGTAATACTTATATTAATAGAAAATTATTACTGATAGATTTTCCGTAGATATTATTCTTTGTTAGGCGTTTTGTTCCCCATTCTTTGATTTGTATTTCTTTTATTCACAAGTCTTTGCAAATTAAACTTAATTTGTTTCATTTTATAGATTTACAGAAATGAGAAGAAAATTAAACAAATAACAGATTACTTTTATAACATTTCTTTGCATTTGTTTATATTAACAAATTATTTTGTTTAACTTTATATCATTATTATTATTATTTGTAAGCAAAAATCCTTTTTCATAAAAAATAAAATAAAATAAATATATTTAAAAATGTTATAATTGCAAAAAAAAAAAAAAAAAAATTCATTAATCTCTGAGTGTATATTTATTAAAATAAATAAATAAATAAATAAAACTAACGATTATTTTTAATAATATAAGTGTAATATCCTGTAACATAATAAAAATAAATAAATTTTAAACCACATAATAGAGATTAATCTCGTATTTTAGAGTGTTCATTTTGCTTAAGACTGAACCAGCAAAGCTTGTTCGTTGAAATATCTTATTCACCTTAAAATTCATTTTTTTTTTTTTTTTTTTTTTTTTTTTTTGTCCCTCTAATTCACTTGGTTATGACACATAATTCAAGAAAATATTCATAAGTGTTTTTATTTTCCAAATTCTATATTAATATTTACACTGCTAAAATATACAATGTAAAAAGAAATAAAAGTGGAAGCTTAAAATACAATTATTTTCTTTTATGAAAGATGATGCAGTATAAGAATTTAAAAGGTAATGGAGTAAATTTTAAGATAAATATATCACTCACTAAACTTACTAAATCGTGATGTATCACGAAAGAAAGAACATTCTTTGTTTCTACCATTTGCCTAATAATTAAGGTTTATTTATATGTGATGAAAAGTAAAGAAAGACCACGAAAACAAAAGGACGATTATTCAAGTACATAGTTTTGTTCTCTTTTTGTTAAAAATTCACTCCTGAAAATAAATTTCCGTTCTTTTTCAATAAAAAGCATGAATGCATTATTAATAGCGTGCTATAATATACATTATTTATAATATTGGTTAATTTCTAAAAATGATCCAATAAATTAAGTTATTACATTAAATACAGATTGCTCATTTTTAGCTATTTCATGTAAATATATATATATATATATATATATATATATATATATATATAGAAAAAAATAAAATAAAATAACGATATGTAAAGATTTGCTGAACTAAAGAGATATTACTATAAATATATATAAAAATTTTCTGAACTATTGCCAACTAATTCAAGAAAATATTCATATCTGATTTTATTTTCCGAATTCTGCCTGAGTATTTACATTGTTAAAAAGATATAACGCAAAAAGAAAATCATAATACTGTACTTAATATCCAAACCGAAATAAAAGTGGAAGCTTAAAATAGAATTTTTTTCCTTTGTGAAAGATGATGCAGTATAAGAATTTAAAGGGGAGGGTGTAAAAATGTAAGATGAGTATATTCAAAACTCACTAAATCGTGAAGTAACACGGCTGAATGAACATTCTCTCCTTTTGAAGTTGTTATCTGCAGGCTGTCATCAAGAATTTGATGCGGCACTTGCAAAAGAGATGAGAGAAGTGAGAGATGTTTGGGACTTTAATTCTTACAGGTATCATGGGAAGGCACATCTATCTATTGTGAAGTGATAGAGGAATGCATCAAATTCTCACTATTCTTGAATATACTGGATGAGGGAATACAGTTACTGTGACGTATTTGACACTGTGGTTTTTTAATTCACTTCTTTCAACTGGTATCGAAGATAGGTATCGTGTAGTAGTTTTGCGGAAATTGTATATTTAATATCTAGTTTCCACTCTTTTTATAATTTCTTTTGAGTTTACCTACATAAAAAGTTCGGTAGTTAATTTTGTTTTTGTTCATACTTTATTTTTCTCCTCCATTTTCTTTTCTTTATTTATTTTGTGGACTACTTTTACGGATATTCTTTTGCTTTTTAAGGCTTTATTTATTTATTTATTGATCTTTTACACACTGTTTTGTTTTAGTTATTTCATATTATTATTATTATTATTATTATTATTATTACTATCATTATTATTTGGTTCTTTCATTTTAGTATTTTTTAATTAAGAAGGCTTTTGTAATTATTTTTTATTATATGGTGTCTTTAAATTTTATTATTTAATGACTATTGGTGTTATATTTTACTAGCAAATTTCTTTTTACGATATCTTAACTGTTTTTTAATATAGAATCTCGGCGTTCATTACAGCCTCTCTTTCTATAATTTAACAACAACAACAATATATAAAAAAATAATAAAAAAAAGAGAGAGAGAGAAGCATTTCCGATTTTTTAGAACACATGGATGAATAGAATACACACACACACACACCTATAAATACAGTAAAAAGCATCATTCATACGTCTTTCAAGGAGCTGACTTAAAAAAAACGTATAATCGAAATAAAATTATGAAATTTAATAGCACTGAAGCAAAATTTATCTGAAAATACTAATTAATAAAGTTTTTTTTTAAGATAGTAACTAGTATATTATTTTATAGTAAAACTTAAAAATAATTATTAAAAAAAAAAAAAAAAAGATTTTTTATAAAAAGAATGGAATATCATACCATTAGCACATGACTTGAGTACTAATTATATACTATTGTCTTGAGTATTGTGTATATATCCGAATATATGAACAACAAGTAATACGATTTATTTCTATGCAGGAAGTAATTTAATTATATAAAAATTCTTTAATATTTGCCTGACTTGCTGATTGTCTGAGAATGTTTATAACTGCATTGTAAAACTGAATAAATGTTTTTTTTTTTTACTTGTGTTTTGTCAAACAAAATAAGTTCGGGAAGGTGGAATAACTTCTTTACACTCTACATCATCGTCATCATTGTTTAAATTATCATTAGAAAATTTGTTTTCAATTAGTTCATCTACTGTGAATAATTCCGATATCATGATATCTTTATCGCATATCTGTATACTCATCAAAATTGATATTTAGAACGGAAAAGTAATGGCCGGTCAAGAAATTTTTCAAATTTTAGAAAAGTGGAAAAGCGGTATAACGGATATTGAGCGGTGTATAAATGAAAGATTTGTGCATTAAAAGGAATAGGAAGGAATCAGGACTTCACTAAAAGGACATATAGAAATAAAAGACGTATGAGCGAGAGACGTATAAACGGTGTTTTACTGTATATATATTTGCTTATCAAATGTAAATTTAAAAAAGTAATTAAGTTAATTAGTTACCAAATTTGCTTCTGTCGGTTGTTGGGGCACATTATTCATCTGTTTATTTTTCGTTATATATATATATTTTTTTGTTTTGTTTTGTTTTGTTATTATAATATAGGAAATATTTAGCAAATTGCATACAGCACGACAGAAATATCACCTAATTTGCATGCAACATTCATTCTATACGCTTGAGAAAGTAATGATATTGTATGTTTTAATATCAGGATGCTCAGTTAGTAAATGTTTTGTTTTAACTTCTTTCTTCTAAGAGCAAAAAATAGTGATCTTAATCAGAACCAATCAAAAAGTAATGAAAATCTTAAACAATTAATGCTTTCATTATAAAAAATGTAATGAAATAATTTATTTTCGAATGAAATTCTCTATCATAGGACAACATTTTCAGTATATATTCATTTAAATTTGTATATAAGGAAAATAATTTCAGAATATATCTCCATGCCCCCCCCCCCTTAAAAAAAAAAAAAAAGGTTTATTTTCGGATGCTAAATGAGTATACTTTCGATAAGCACAAATATCTAAAATATTTGATTAATTTAAATTACACTTCAATTAAATTGGAATAAAGGAAGAAAAAGAAAATTTATTTGTTTAATAAAACATGAACTTTAATATCGAAGAGTAGATTAAACTGAGAATAAATATCTTCTTTTCAAGCTTTAGAAACTCTTATTTATGCTCTATAATTTTGGTTTAGAGACTGCCAATTATATAATATGAGAACGTCAAAGTCAGAGCGGTAAATATTATTAAAACTAGTTTTGAGTGCCTAGAGAGCACATATCAAATTATTAAAAGAAAAAGTGGTTTAAATTATAGTTTTACAAAACTTATGATTCTTGCCATCGGTTAGTGGAAATATTGTAAATGAATAAAATTTATTATAACGTTTCTAGTAAATCCTTTCTGGATTTTTAAGACTGTTTTAAACTGACCTTTTTCTGACACATTTTTGAATATTTTTATTTTCTTCCTTAAACGTCTTAAAATTTACAGACTATACAATTAGCATGCCTGTTTTTCTATTAGCACAATAAACCTGGAAAATATAGTATAAAATTTTAAATTTTAGGAAATTTTTGAATTAAACTGCCAACTCATAAAATGCTGAAGTACTCTAATTCAGATAGTAGAAAATTTAGTAGTGTTTTCTGTTTGTTTGCAAAGACAAAAGATAAAAGATAAAAGAAGAAATTTAAAGAAAATCTTGTCAAAATTCACATAGTTTCTATTCATTCAGTCGATTTTGAATAAAATCAGGAGCAATATGCTGTTCTAGAAGAATCTTATTGAGAAAAAAACAGAGATGACTGTTAATATTTTTTTAAGTATTTCAATTCCTGTGCACATTTCGTCTACCTCTATTTAAAAAAGTCTCTTATAATGTTCTCGTTGTTAGGAAATATTTTTTTATCTATTTATCTTTGAATTTTTTAAAGAAAATGTCACTTGCGTCACTATGATCCTAACAGTTTCTTATTTCGCAATTTTGAATTATCGGTGAACTCTTGATAAAAATATGCATTTTTAAATGTGTACAAACTGTTATGCGTAAATTTTCTGCCCTTTCCATGCCAATGGGATTTTTACGAGTAAAAATAACAATGCGCGTAATAGTAATAATATGCTTAACAGTAATGTGTAATAGTAACACGTTAATAGCAATACGAGTAATAAACACGCGTAACAGTAATCTACAAAATTCTTGCTATTGTCAAAAAATATTGCATTTGCAATGGAAACCACATAAGCATGTTTATACGATAACAAAACAATAATATAGATGGGCAAGAAAAAGCCGTAAAATGAAAAATGTGTAGGTACTGTCATTGACCTGCTCAGGGTAGAGACCCTGGATTGAGACTGGACATGAACATAGTTTTTCTTTTCAACAAATACTTCAACATATTGTTACATTTTCATTTTAAAAGTTTTTATCTAGCCTTTAAAGTACATTTCTCGATATTCTCATAGCATTCAAACTTATATTAATTGTTTGAATTGTTATACAATTAAAATAAGTTTGAATGCTACGTTATTTTGTAACGTGTTAATAAAATTTATACGGTAGGACAAAGTGAAAGACATAAATAATTTAAAAAGAAATTATAGTAGACGTGTATCATATTTTAACAAAACTCTTTCGTATACGATTTTAAGTAATATAATTAAAAAATTTCCCTCATTTTATCATAAACTACAAAGCGCATGCTTAATCCCCCCCCCCCTAAAATTTGATTTTTTGAAATCATTTATAAAAATATAAATTTTACCCTTTTCTTCTCACTTTTAAATATTACCTAAGTTTGCTCAAGGATATTTTTGAAATCTCGAACTTTCTGATTTTGTACTTTATAAATTAAACCTGTTTAAAATAAGTGATTAGGTAATACTCGCACCAATAAATAAACTCTGTTTTAATTTCTATTAAAATACGATAATTTAAAATATCCGTAAAAGATCTCTTAAAAATTGTCTGCATGTGTGCGTGCGTTTCAAAAGGGCGTACCTATTCTCGCTGACAGTCAAGATCCATGTTATTCCATGGAAAAATTTATTTCCATAATTACTCATTATCATTTTTTTATTTTTTTTTTTTATTTTTCTTTTGTTTAATTCGATTTTCACATTTAAAAAATTCACAGCCGTTAAATTAGTTCTCGTTTTGTAATGTTTATTACTTTTAATTTTTAAAGTTTTATTTTCATGTTAAAAAATAACTAACTGCACTTTTCGTATTTTTTAGCTAGAAAATAAAACATTAAAAATGTTAAACATCATTTTTTTTGAAAATGATCACTAATTTAACGATTGTTATTTTTTATTTTCTGAGTGTGTAACAGAATTAAAATAAAAATAATAATAATAATAGATAAAGAATAAATGTGGAAACAAATTTGGCTTTGGCTGTTGGCGAGATGAAGCACTATACGTTCTTAAGGTATATTAAAAAAATACTCTGATAAATTTTTATTTTGGGGTAAAGTAATCACTTTAATTAATTTTAATTATTGGTTACTATTTTTTTCCTTTTCTTTGTTATTTTTTCAAAATTTTAACTTTATTGCAGAAAACTGATGCTCATCTATTGTCTGAATGAGAAATTAATGATGTCCTCCATTCACACATCCTTTTTGCTTACCTATGAATATTTTCATTTTCATACATGTTAAAAGGCTATGTACTTTCATACATGTTAAAGGCCGTGTATCATGTTAAAAAGCGAGATTAAGTACTGTGCGTTCTTAAGGCATATTAAAAAAAGACTGATAATTTTTTATTTTGAGATAAAGTAATCAGTTTGATTAGTTTTATTATTAGTTACTAATTTTTTCTTTTTCTTTGTTTATTTTTTCAAATTTTAAACTTTATTTTTAACTTACACACATTTTTTTTTTTCTTATCCATGAATATTTTAATTTTCATACATGTTAAAAGGCTATGTTTTAAATTCTTAAATAAATAAAAATAAAAATAAATAAGAATATTGATGTAACATGTGATTATCCTAAAAAGGTGTTTTAAAACAAGTTTTATGTGCACATACTATTGCTTAAATTTTATCTGTTGCACCAAACTAAAAATTTACGATTTTAAGATAGTTAATAATTATTCAAGTGTAATCATAGTCTTAAGTCTATTCGATAAATAATCGACTGATATTACGAGCCTTAGATCCTTAATTATTCCATATTCCGATAACGTATGAAGCAAAGAAAAATACAACTACGATCAAATAATGTTCCTGGGAAAAGAAACTCGGCCATATTATTTTTTCTTTGTATAATACAAATACGCAGGTGAAGGGGGTGTGGTAGTTAGCTCAGTATATACATAACTCGAGAAAACAACTGAAGCATCAAATAGTTTACATCTATCAAGAAATAAATCAAAATAATAATAATAAAAATAAAACTTCTTTCCTCCGAACCGCCAAACTGTGCGGATGATGCAAAGGTTAAGTGGGATTGGGCAAGGTTTCAGACGAACGTACGGACAGACAGACAAAAAGGTAGAAGGGGGGATGTGTAGTTGGAAGGTATATACAGCTGAGGGAGGCACAGACACATTGTCATGATTAATGCATTAAATGTGCTGCTTTAGCAATGAGACGCACCTAGTTTCTGCAACCCCCATAGTCAACATTCCATTGTCCCCTCCCTAAGTAGGGGCTGCTTGACCGGGTCCACTCCCCGTATACCAAACCATCAGCGGAATATTAAAGTAGTGTATCTGCACTTGAGATACAGATCACCACGCTCATATTTTTGGCCATTTTTTATTTTATTTTTCCGCCGTATGGACTACTATGGGATGCGACCTGTTCTTTTGCAAATGCTATGGTGTAAGGATATTATCTTATGTAGAAACTGGAAACCGGATTTTGCTGGAACTCATTGTTTGCTTGCAATATGTGGATACTAAATTCACTTTGTTTAATTTCTGTTGAATAGTGTAACCATACATCGTCACCTTTTCCGCTATTTGGACAGACATTAATTTTACTTACTTTCCTTTTCCGTCAAAGGAGTTGGAAAATCTTACTTGTAGCTCTTACGTTATCTATGAATACCGAATACTACGTCAATTGGCAAAGTTGAATTCAATCGTCAAATATTATCGAAATAAACTTAATAGAAAATTCTTGAATTTATCTTTGTTACAATTTTCACGATTTTAAGTAGTGTGGCAAATCTGCTCCAATTACAAACATTTAAGTGAATACATAAATGACAAAAGAATAAGTTTTAAAATATTTTAATAATTTTATTTAAATAATTTGGTAAAAAAAAAAAAAAAAAAAAAAAAGCGAAACTAAACGATAATTTATATTAATACTCCTAATTACGAAAGTATACACTCTCGTAGAGAGAAGGTGTCGTATTCAAACCCAGTTCACGCTTTTCGGCCTAGCCATTTGGAGTTTTTCGTAGTTTCCTCCAACACTTGCGTGAATACGAGCTAGGACTCCTTAGAAAGACCCCTCTCCATGGGAGGCATCTCACCCATGCCTAGGCTTCTCGTGTAGTCAGTCGGCCTTAAGCCCTACACCACTCCAACTATTTATTAGTTGTTAAACTAGTAAATAGGTAGGCACATTTATTAAATTATCTAACTTCGTTATTCGATAATAAAACTTAAATATTAACATCAAAAATATCTGTAGCATCTAATATAAGCATCTGTATACCTTTAATTGTCTCTAAATAAAATAATTTAGAGGAACAAGGGTTAAAGGGAAAGACCAAGATTGAACAACACTAATATTTTCTCTCTCTCTCTCTTTCTCTCGTATCATCTCCATGCAGGACCAAAATTGTGATGGTATGTCTCCGGACCACCTCTAGGGGTGAGACCCAGACCAATCGCCAATTGCCCATTGCGCAGCACTAGTACGACATAAAACCAGTAACCTAACTCTCTCTCTCTCTTTCTCTCTCTTTTTTTCGTATTTTTCAGAAGACGATTATATGTAACTCGCAATATTCGCAATCATAAATTACTTACGTTTGAAAAACCTGTAATAAATACAATAAACCTTTTGTATTATTGTGTCTACTTTGCATTATCGTTTAAGAAATTTATTTTGTTTAAAGTAAAGGACGTTTTATTTAAAGGAAAAAAAAAATCTTTTATCGCTAAATTCAGGAAGTTTGGGATTTCCCAGAGTGAAAATAACCGACTTACTTTTTTTTTTTATGATTATTATTTTCGCATTTAATTATATTTCCGATAAGCATTTGTAACAGTGCATTAATAATATCAAATAATTTTTTCTATTTATTTTGAAATCAAGTATTTTTAATATTTTTAGGAAACATAACTTCAACAACTATTTTTTCTATAAAAAACATTTCCTGAAAATGCATGAAACTTATTGTCAACGTGCTCAAATTCATTAGAAAGCTAAATTGTAGACTAAACTATTTTGTGAATGATTTTCTGGAAAATGCATTCTCTTGCTGATTTCTGAATGCTGTATAGTTATTCAAAATATAAAAGTTTTCACGTTTTACTTCTGTGTATTCAGTTATATTTAGTTTATTAAAAGAGGCGTCAAAATTAAAGTTATTTTTCTTTTCTTTCTTTCTTTTTTTTTTTTTTATTCGTAACTTCGATTAATAAAGTTATCTTGTGGATAAAAAATTTACAATATTTTTAAATAACTTTGTGTTTATGCATCAATTAAATTACAAAGACAGAAGTACAATAGAATTTATTATAATGGGATTTACCAGCGATACTAATAAAATACTTGAAATTCTTGTTTCAAAATTGGCCATAATTTGCCAATTTCAAATTTTTTAAGTCCACAGATCAATGAAATTTCTTTTAAGAGAAAAAGTGATTTTTCCATTAACTCCAAAATAAATTTTTTACTTTTTTCGCAAGTTAACATTACCAGATTACAGCTATTTAAAAAAAAAAATAATAATAACAATATCGTTACAAAATATTTACATATAAAAAATTAAAATAGAAATAATGTCTGTTATTTACAATTATATACATTTATTTTTAACCCTTAACGATCTCATAATTTTCAAGTAAACGGTAAAAAAAGTGCTTATTTTTTTTATTCAAGAAAATTGTATAAAATAAAGTGTATGAACAATATATGTATTCATTTTTAATTTTTGGATTTTTTTTTTTTTTTTTTTTAGCTTGAAATCAATATATTTATTTTTTCAGAAAAACCAACAATCTGGGTTATTATGACTGAATGTTGGTTTTCCAGTATGTAGAAAAAATAAAAGATATGTGTTTTAAACATTAAAACAGAATTTTATGAAAAGAATTTTACATATAATACAACGCTATACGTATAGTACACTGTTCACATATTCGCTATCCGAATTTTCATAAATATCACTAATTTCCGAATCACTTTCATATGCATTTATACTAAAATTTGAATCCGAATAACTTTGTGATTCTGAGTACATAATGTACACAGTATTAAAAAATGTATTTTACTATGGAGCATAAAACCACATGCATTTAAAAGCCTAACTAAGCTAAAATTACAAAATAAGTATTACTAATATTTAAAATTGGATGGTGCTGACAGTTTAATATAAACCTACACTGTTAAAAATTTCAACAGAAAACTCTGTGCAATCTATTATCTTAAGTCTTATGTAAAATTACAGAGAACGATAAACGGAGATGTTAAAAACTTCTTTTATACATTCGATTTAATAACTAATATTAGTTAAATTAATTATTGGGGAGAACAGGGATGGAACACGGGCGCAGAATTCATACCACTATCAATGTAAGAAAATTTTCTACTTCTTAAATCAACGATATTATAGGTAGAGAAAATTCTTAAACGGATTCCGGTATGAATTCTGCGCCCGTGTTCCATCACTGGGAGAATATATTTCGGACTTGGAATGCTTTTCCTAAAGTAGAAACAGTCATTTTTAATTTAAATTAAATAATAAAATTAGGTAAAAATACAGAATAAAGATTGAGAATCTCGATTATTCACTTTTAATTAAAAATTACTGTAAATTTACAGAGACTCTGGATAAATATTTACATTAAATTTACAGAAATTTTTAACAGTGTACTATCTTCAATTACATTTTAAATTGTCTGCTACTTCCATCTAGAGTGTTAAATAAGAAATAAAAAAATTTCCGGGTATCGAAAATGGTTTGTTTTTAAATCTTTTTAGTGCCTTACTTTTGAACACGCCAGCCCGGAAATATCACGGGCACGAGAAATATAGAGCGAAATCTCACCCCGTCATTTTCACGGGCGCGAGAAGGAAGAGGTTAAATATCTTATTTTAATTTTGATAAAAAAAAAAAAAAAAAACTCCGTATACTTTATTAATTTAATTATCTAAAACATATAAACACGTACGAGAAAACGAACAAAATTATTTACAATTAATCAGGATTAACAATATACTTTTAGACTCTTACAAATGAAAAATTTCTCTTTTTTAATTAGTATTAAATAAAAGATTAAGTTAAAAAATTAAATGCATAATGCGTCTTGTAAAAGAAAACGGTGAAATAAAATATTCGTGGGAACTTGTCTTTCCCAGTTCAGTGTAAATAGTAGTTTCAACATTGTTGCTGAAACTTCGACATTTTTCTTTCTTAAATAAAAATACCATTTCATAGAATGAAAAACGTTCAGGATCCACCTATTTCCTTCTAGACTTTTCAAGCATTAGATTTAATGAAAGAAAAGCATGGGGGATCAACTGTCCGCCCTCAACTTCTTTCCCGCAGTCAGTCTGAACCAAAAACTGGCTCTTGGAGCATAATTACTGTTATTTTAAGAATATTAAGTTGCCCATTACTGAATCTTTGAGTGAATGATAATAATAAAGGCTAGAATCTTATTGAAGAATGTCTAGTGAAGAAATATATCTGAAACATTTTAACTGGCATTTAAACATTTTAATTCTTTTCTTCTTTGCAATGTTTTGAAAAAGGTATTTGCATTAAAGATGCTTTATGAAAATAAATAGTATTTAAATTTTATTTAAAAAAGTTTTTCGAATTAAAATGTTATTATGGTAAATGATAATGCAATGAAAAATATAGTATTAGACAGACGTTTTTATGAATGGAGTTTTTATTTGAATTCACGGATTGAGGTGGGGAGGAAACTTCAATTACATAACCTCACTCGTCAAAGAAATAGTGACCAGTTCCTGATTATTATATCCTTGTTGATTAGCTCAATCTTGCTCTCCTCACTATTAAAATTAATTACTTATTAACGAAGTTCAAAATATGAAATATATGGTGACTACTATACCTTTGTTATCACCAACGTATGTTTACGTTCAATCATACACAACATTATTCATTTTTATTTATTTATTATATTTTCATTTATGTATTCATTTTTTCGGGAAAATGTTTAGTGCTTTAAACAGGTCTCGTAACTTTCCTAAAATTTTACTCGTGTTTTATTATGCTGTCACCACTGCCGTCAATAAGAAATTTTTCTTAAGTATATTAATGCTCATACATGTGTAAATATTATGTTACATTCTAATTGTGTAAAAATGTATTAATTTTAAATACCGGTGCCAATGTAACAGAATGAGCTTACAATTTTAAGAACGCTGCGATGCCTGTTTAAAATTTTATTTTTAGTCAAAATTTTGTCGTAAACAATGTCATTCACACATTTGTGCAATTTTTTATTGAACTGCATTTTTGAAACACTTAGCATATAATTCATTGTTAAATTTCAGTTACGGTTACATTTTCATGTAATTTATTTAAATATTTGCAAAAAATATTAATAAGGTTAAAAATATATATATATATATATATATATATATATATATATATATATATATATAATAATAATAATAATAATAATTGGTTAATCTTCAAAAATGCTATTCTTGACATCTGAATTACTATTTTCTTCCATTCTGTACTATTTCTTTATATATATATATATATAAATTAATAACTTATTCCCCTTTAAATTTCACTTCAATTATTTTCATGTACGGTAGGGAGTCCGCTAGTGATTTGCTATTATAGCCATTAGTGAACGAAATCGTACATTGGTGGTCAAGGGTGAAAGAGGTCTTCCCTGATGAATTTTTTTCACCTTTCTGAGCTTCTCCTACTTGAAAAATATTCATTCTTTATGTGGTTTCAGTGATCTTGTATCTGCTGCTTAGCTTTTACTACGTTTAATAATTCATTATTATACATACATAGTCATTTGCAAAAGTTTAAGACCACAAGCCGATTTTCAGTATTTTAACACATTGCGTGATTGCGTCATTTGCGCAGTTTATTGCGTCATCTCATGTGCTAATTGCATAAGACGCATTCTACTGCTATAAATAAAGGTGCCCGGCACGTTTATTGTCAGTTGTTTATTGGATTTTGTCGTAGACAGTGCTGTTGTGTAATTATTGTAATGGGTAAAAGACCTTCACTTACTGTTACAAAAAGGTCAGAAATATTGACCCTGCATAAAATTGGATTTTTTGAACGTCAAATAAGTTCGAGGGTAAATGTGAGCGAGACAGTTGTGCATGAAGCTATTAGTAAATTTACTATTTCGGGAAAATTTGTGGACATTAAGAGACGTTTCTTTTTCATACTTGGAATAAGTTGAGGTTTCCTTGCAGGTTTATGGGATGATAAACCAAAATCTTTGGCCAAACATCTTGAAATAATACTCAAACTGACGTTGGTGCTTTTTTCAGCCAGAGAATGTCTAATCGTATTGCAGGAGGTTCTTGGATATCGTACGACCATCCACTTATCACAAAATCATCACGTGCACTCGTTTTTCTAGGGCGACCGCTTCTCTTAAAGTCCACAAATTTCCCCGAAATTTAAATTTTCTAATAACTTGATGCACAGCTGGCTTGCTCACATTCACCCTAAAACTTATTTGATGTTCTGAAAATCCAATTTTAAGCAGGGTCAATAGTTCTGACCTTTTGTAAGGGAAAACAATAATTACACAACAGCACTGTCTACAACAAAATCCAATAAACAATTGGCGATAAACGTGCCGGACACCTTTATATTTAGCAGTAAAATGCGTCTGATACAATCAGCACATGAGATGACGCAATAATCTGTGCAAATGATGCAATAAGTTAAAATACTGAAAATCGGCTACTGGTGTTAAATTTTGCAAATGACTGTATAATTACAAAAGCCTACGAAATCGTACTTTTCAATTTTTTTCTGCACTATGTTGGGTGTCTCTAATTTGTATTGATACACTGAATTCAGAAATGATTGTCTTTTCATCCTATCACGTAACGAATTTTCACAAAGTAAGGATGAAAATCGGAAGAGTCTACGAAGAGACTATAACAAAATCGAAATAATTAATATTTTAACATTAAAATAGAACATTATTTACACATTTTCTTTTAAATGCGTTTCTTTACATTGAAGCTTCCTTGAGAGGTCTTTACCTTGTGCACGGGTAGGGCATTGTTGAGGACGGGGTTTCTCCATGAAGCATCCAACAATAATCTGCTAACGTATTAACACTCCATCGGACCTGATACCTCCTCTGCATTTCTTTGATGTCCTGATAAAATAAGTTTCCTTATTCTTCACTCACATCACCCAGATTTTCCGGGAAATAACTTAAATGAGAATTGAAAAATTAGAGTTCGAAGCTCAAACAATCCCATTTTTTTGCCAAAACTGTACGTGATGGAATTTTTTGAATAGTTTTTCCTTAATCAGCATCCAAAAATACTCCAGAAAAATATATCATCTTGAAGAAAAAAAAAATCATCGTCGACCTGTGTTATTTATCTAATCTTACTTTAATGAAAAATGTTATGATAATAAAATTAACTTTTTAGATGTAAAAATAAATATTTTTAAAGGTAATTCATAATTTGACATTTTTAATAAAAAGAAAGAATTTCTATTTAAAGTTAACGTATTTTTTAATTTAAAATCTTCTTCACATGAAATTGCTTATAAAAACATTTTAATTATTTTCTTTTACAGAATAACATTCTTTTTCTCAGAAAAATACAGGAGTAAAAACGTAAACTCTATAGATCTGCAAAGTAAACTTTATTGTTATCCTACAAAAATAATAAATGCTTTTAGTGCTTTAATTTAAATGATTTTAATGCTTTTTTTTTTTTTTTTTTTTTTTTTTTTTTTACCCTTGTTGAGGTTTTTACGGTTTGTGGAAGGGTCGTTGATCTTGGATGGAAGAAGAGTCGCCGGAATTACTTATATATATATATATAATTTTTCATGAGTATAATGAAAAGAATGAGAACGAAAACTAAACAGTTGAATAATTCATCAGTTGTTATTTTCTCATTTTTTAGCTCTGCTCAGTCTTCCTATACATATTTTTTCTTATTAATTATATTTTTCATTTAAATGTTCTTTATTATCATGAAAGTATTTCATTAAATCATAAAAAAAAAAAAAAAAAAAAAAACTAAATTATGCTTATTAAAAAACTAAATTATGCTTATTAGTCTTGCTTTATGATATTTCTTTGAATAAATAATCATTAAATTTTAGTTTTAATAAAATAACTTAATTTTCATAAAATAAATATCATTTAAAAATAAAATCCTTATATATATAATAATTAAAAACTTTAAAAAAAGGACGTTTTTTTTTTTTTTTTGTATACATTATTAGATTTTTTTTTTTTTTTAAAGAGGAATTCGCTTATTATTTATTAAATTTAAATAAACGTAAAGTTTATATTAATTAAATAGTCTTTTTTTTTTTTTTTTTTTTTTTCCCATTACGAATTGTAATACTACTTCAGCTTTTGCTTTCAATTATCAAGCAATAAAAATTTGTTATTTTAGCGTTCCACAAGAACAAATTTTTCTGATTGAAAATTATTTTATTTACTTTTTTATTTTTTTTATAGTTAGTAAGTAATTTTCTAGCTTCTTTTTAACTACCGTATAATTTCTGTTTAAACTCATTTTGCTTTCACGTTTCACTTGTTTCATTTGGTTTTTGGTGAAATGCCAGTGGTATCTGTATTTTTATTATTATTATAATTATAATTATTATTATTATTAATTACAGAGTTTTAGTCAGCAGTAAAATTTTCAGTGAAAATTTTGAAAATAAAATAACTTTGTCTAAACTTTAGTATTTTATCTTTCTGCACTACATAAACATTTTTCAACGTTGAATCAATATTTCATTGCATTCTTTTTCTTTTTCCTTTCTTTTTTTTCTTTTTCTTTTTCTTTCTTTCTTTTTTCTTTTTTTTTTTTTTTTTTTTTTTGTAAGTACATTTTTGACGTCTAGAACACAAAATATTTCTTTTTTACTTTTTTATATTGAGGTTATGTCTTTTTTTATATTAAAACTTTTTCTAAAATTTATATACCTTTACAAGATTTTATTCCCCAAATTAACCGGTCTTTAAATATTTTTGATCGCTTTCTTATTAATTTTGTTCCCAAATTAACTGGTCTTTAAATGTTTTTAATTTGTTCTTTAGTTAATATTTTCTGATTGCTTGATTTTACTTTTAATCTTGGTTCACTTTCAATTCAACGTCTTGTAATGCTAAATGGTTTCAAGAAAATAAACGAGGAATAAAATTTCGGTAAAATTGTTGTGTAAGGATTTAATTTTTTTTTTTTTAATTAATATTTTCATTTGTATTAACTGTTTTCATTAAAATACTATTGAATTCTGAGGAAATTTAATTTTGTTACTAATTAATTCTTATTGTTTATTTTGGATTTTAGTTACATTTAATCTTCTGTTATACTTTATTTTACTACGTTTAAAAAATAATTTATAATATAGTTACATTTTTAACATAATTTTTAATACACATAGAATTTATTTATTATATTTTTACATTACTTTGATCGTATAATTTGTCATATTTATTTAAAAAAATCTTATTATGGTAGTACTTACTAAAATTTTAGATACTGGACAATTAGTTCAAAGTATTACTAGGCCTAATGCTCGGTACAGGGAGATTTGTAGGGATTTCCCTGGATCGATAAACAGTTACCTATTTTCTAGTCCCAATCGTAGATTGTATTTTCAAACCTGTAAATCATCTAGGTGTCTTACTTGTTCTAACGCTTTTAAATCACAAATAAAAATCTCTTCTAATTTGGTAATTTTATTAAAGGCTTTTAATGCTATTTATTCTTTGAAATGTAACCAGTGTCACATGGAATATATTGGTCAAACTAGTAACCCTTTACATTTAAGACTTAATGATCATAGATCTAAAATTAAATGTCAAAATTCTAATTCTAACTTGTTACATAATGTAGAATATTCACACTTTAAATTACATGATTTTCAGAATATAACAAGACTTGAAAAATCCAGAATTAATTACATGCCCTGTCGGGCATGTTAGTCTGGAAGATACAGGCCTAAATTAAACTTTTACATGCTTTAATATTTTATTCAAATGCATATTAATAAAAAAACATTTACATAACTGGTGAAAGAATTTAACAACATTATACCTATAGTGGCATTGTTTATTTCATTTTAATTTAAGTCAAAGTCAAAACACTATATTTTAACACACTTTATTTTTGGAAAAGTTCTTCTGATTAAATATTTGCATGCCCAGCTGGGTATACAAGAGGGAAAAATTACATGCCCAGTTTGAATTTTTTCATACCCCGGTCATGCCGGGCAATGTAATTTCCAAGCCCTGGAATGTAACTGTTAAAATATTAGAAATAATCGCAAATGTGAATCTTCGATTACTTATGGAATCTAAATTTATCTCTTATTTCAATACCACTTACCCATATGGTCTCAACGAGCAGGTTTACCAGAAATCTAAATTGGTCTATTCTGACTTAACAAAGTTTGATATTTATAACAATATTTATTCTCGTTTAAATTTTATGGAATTTCCAAAACCTTATAGAAATAAACGTGGTCTTAGGAAAAACAAACTTAAAACTATAGACTGTGACATGATTAAAAATTCAATTGATCAACGTGCTGCTTCTTACAATAAAATTTGTAAATGGTTAGAAATTAGGAAATTTATCTTTAAAATTAAAAAAACAATTAATTAATGTTTACTATAAAATTTTTCAGAAATACTATTATTCTCGACAATTTTCTGACACATTTTTTGATGTTTTGCATTATCGTGCTGTTTTATTAAATATAAAAATTTCCACTAAGCCTTCATTTAAATTTCACATTTCCCAATTATTAATCAATTTTACTAATCCTGTTTTTAATCATGTCAATTTTCAGTCTATTATTAACAATGAATCTAATGCCTTCCCAATTAAAAGTTTAACTATTTACAAATCTTTTAAATATCCTCTTACGTCGATGTATCTTTAATTATAATAATTTTTATAAAAATACACCTTCTTCCAACCTTGTTTATTACTGTAATGACCCTAATTACAAAAAATATTTTGACACCACATATGGACATATAGTTACTGGTGATCTTAGTATAGTTAATGATCTTTATTTATATAAGCTTATGAATTAGGGCACTAAATTTAGACTTTCTACAAAAAGTAACATAAATCAAATTTTAAGTCCGTTTTCTCTAGATTTATATTTATTTATTTATAAAATTGCAATTGATTATAACAAATCTTTATAATATTTCAATGTTTGGAAAATTAATACTTTAAAAATTCTAAAAAATCAGCTTATTCTCAAATCTAGTTTTATTAAAAATGAAAAATATAAAACTTTAAATAAATCTATCAGTCTCTTACAAAATAATATATTATTACTTATGTAGATAAATCGCCTAATAATTATGCCATTATTTGTAAAGAGTTATATAAACAGATCTTAGACAACTCTATTTTAAATAGCAATATTTTCAAGCAAACCACCTTAACAACAGAAATTAATAATAAAAAGCTTTTAAGCTTTCATAAATTATTAAAACTCAAATGTAAAAATTTCAACTATCCATATATAGTTATTATTCCTAAATTTCATAAAACTCCAGTAAAATTTCTCACTGTAACTATTGGTTGTAATGCATATAATAATGTTGCATGTAATCTTCTTTAAAAAATTTTAAAAGAAATTTATAGTTTAAGTTTAAACAATGACAATAAGCATTGTGTTAAAAATAGTTTTCAACTTCTACATAGAATTAAAAATGTCAGAAATATTACACCTGTATATTTGATTTTAATGATTTATTTAATAATATAAACATTCACGACTAACATAACACTATGTTAATTCTTTTCAAAAGTATTAAAGGTATTCCACAAGGTAATGGTTCTGCTAGTAGTTTATTATCTGATTTATGTCTTTATTATTATGAGAGAAACTTCTCTTTATGTAATGACTTAATTTTCTATAGATATATTGATGATATTATCGTTTTTTACTTTAATGGTAGGAATACTAACACCTTCATAGATAATTATCCTCAAAGTCTTTCATTAACTAAAAATGCAATGAAAAATAAAGAAATAACCTTTCTAGATTTAAGAATATGTAACGACAATGGAATATTAGATTTTTATATTTTTGTCAATTTAGTTTTTGTCAATTTAAAGTCAATTTTAAAGTCAATTTAATTACTCATTACAAATCATGTTTACATAAAACTATTTATAAAAATATTCTAATTTCCTCTACAGAATAAAACATCTATGTTCTGATAAATATACAGTCCCTGGCCAAATTATTAGACGCACTGTAAGATTCTATGTAAAATCTTAATTATCAGGTGATACTATACAGCTTTATTGTTTTTACTGGATACAATGTTTTTTTTTTTTTTTTTATCCACCTTATTACCTGTTTTTTAACACAAATAAAATACCATAGTTATAGAAAAAATATGTATTTATTAACTCTTAAAAAAATTTGAAATTAATGCAATTAAATGTTAATATTTTTTGAGCCACCTTTAGCCGCTATGAGAGCTTCAATTTTGCATCTGAGGATGGTGATTCCACACATGAATGACCTTTTCTAAGAGTTGCGGTTTGTTTATGATCACAAGTTTAGCCACTTCTCTCGTCATCAGCTCCCTCACGTTTTCAGTAGGTTTCATATCTGGGCTATTACCCGGCCAATCCAACAGAGGGGTTTTTGGCACTTCCAAACAATCTTTAACAGGCCGTTCTGTGTGGCAGGGAGCTCCATCTTGCATAAAAATGTATGGTTATCCATTTGGAAACCATTCTCTGAGCTGCAAAACATGTAATTATTAAAAATCTGTAGTGCGTCTAATAATTTGGCCAGGGACTGTAAGTAAAAACGTTAAATCTATCTATTTTCAGGCTAGACTTTATGGTTATCCTAAATTTCCAGTAAATTCAATTATTAAATCTTATTTCTAATTTATTCCATCCTAATATATGGTGTTGCATTAAAAAAAAAAAAAGGCACTTTTGTGTATTTTAACCAAAATAATAATAATAATAATAATAATAATAATAATACAAAAATATAAAAGACAATAAAAAAGGTGGAGGTTGGGTGGGTAGATGCTTGATTACGGAGGATGGGTGGTGGCATTTGGCTGGATGGTTGGGTGGGTTTGTGAAATTATATATATATATATATATATAAATGGGTCATTACATTTTTTCACTCTAACAGATGGCGCTCCTTCCTGTATAACTTGTTCATTTGAATCGACGTGCTTTTCAAAAGTAATGAAAGTTAAAATATAGTTTTATGAAATTTCTTTAAGGTTAATTTTTTGAGTTAAATTATTATGAAAAAATTGGTGTTTGAAGTTTAATGGCTTTATTTCTTTCTTGGTTATTTCCACTTCATAAGCTTTTTTCTCTCTTGTTTTTTCTTTTCCACATATTTGAAATTATTTTCAAGTCTTTTAGGTGACCTCGGGCATTGCATGCTGTAAATTTTTAGCAGTTTGCATACAGCATGACAGAAATATCGCCTAATTTGCATACAACATTCATTCAATGCCCTTAAAAAAGTAATGAATTTGCATGCTTCAATATCAAGTTGCTTATTTTTCTCTTTTTGTCAACTTCATTCATTTTTATAGTTCTTCTTGTGATGCTTGGTTTCATATATTGCAACATTTGAAAAGGCTTTCAATATATACATATATATGTATATTAAATTAAGTTACTTAAATTTATTTTTTCATTCGTAAATAAAAAGTTCTACATTATAAAGTGAAAGAATATTTTTTTATGAAAAAGCAAAGAGGCAATATATATATATTTAATCGTATGTTTTTTAATTGCGAGAATTATGTAGTAAGCGATATCTAGCAGTTAAAAATTTGCATACAACGAAACATTCATACTTTTATCCGTATTTGAAGCCAGAAAAAAATAAGCAAACAAATAAAACCCTTTCTCAAGAAACACCTTTTTTTTTTTTTCTTTTTTCCATCATCTAAAATATTTTCGATCCCATTATCTTATCCTAATATCTAAAAATACCTTTTAAAATCAGTCATATTAGCTAATACCTATAAAGATAAACCTCACTTATAATTAAAAAAAGAAAAAACCTCTAGCCGGATTCTTCAAATGAAAAGAAAAAGCCTTTGAAAATGATAGTCAGCCAAGTCGCCCTTCAATCTTTCAAAAACTCCCCGTTGATCGCATTTGGTTAGAGCTAAAAGCATTGTCTGAAGCTGAATTAAAAATGTGAATAGAAAAATTAAGAAACAAAATTTCATATCTTAAAGACATAAACCTGTAGAGCTCAAAATATTCCAAACAATAATAGTTGAAAGGCTCACATGGGCGGTTCCCTTTGGCAGTATTAAAAGACGGTTTTGGTGACAATAGGTACCTTGGAGTGTGGGAGTAAAAAGGAAAGCATCTTTAAGAAACTGTGATTAACGTTTCTAGCCTTCGTGAGGCTTCATATTTTTTTTTTTTTTTTTTTTTTTTTTTTTTTCTGCATGATATTGTTTGTTTAGTTATATATACAAATATGTGTTCCAGCTTCCTTCCCTTCGTTTTTCCCCATCTGCGAGCACATCACTACCCCTAGGAAGATTTTGCTGCTTGCTTTCCTGGCAATACTTAGTGTTTATTTTTTATTTTGTTTCCTTTGAAATGCATTTCAAAGTATTTTAAGTTTTTGGTTGTAACAAAAATTGCTTTTATCGCATTACAAATAAAATTAAGGTCTTTGCTATAGACCGTTATTAGTATAAGAATACAAATTTTTAGAATTCGTTGTTAACCCGTTAGTAGTCGCTATAGGCAGCGCCACCTATTACAGATTGCGCACTTTTTATTTAACTGTCACCAATAATTTTAAGAAGTGATGTGATCGACGTTTCTTCGATTTTATTTGCGTTGTATGTATATCAAATGCCACTTCTAAAAATTTTTGGTGGCTATTGAATAAAAAAATCTGGCAACACTGAAGGATGGGCGGCAAATCGACCAACTAGCGATTGCTAACGGGTTAATTCGTTTTAATGACCACGGAAAAAGAAAATAGGAGTTATATTGCGCTGTTTTTTCTTTTTCTTTCTTTTTCTTTTTTTTTTTCTTATATTTTCTTTTAACCACTAATTTTTAATAGAAATTTTTCTCATAAAATAAGCTTACACATTTAAAAATTAGTTTATTGTCAAAGTTGCCAAATTTATTCTGAGGCATTTTTATCTCCGACTTTATTTTACATCACTTTATTTATAGAAAAAATTTCTCCAATATAGAAGTACGATAAAATAAAAAATAAAAAACTTTCTTAAAAAAGTGGTATGAAAAGAAAAGACGGCGATGACAATGTTCCGGAATAAATTTTAAAAAGTTATCAATTCTGTATTGGTTGCGATTAGGGATGGAAACTGTCCGGAAAAAGGGCGGGTATACTTCTTGTGGAAGAAAGCAATACCGTTATATTCACTGCTAAAAAAGTGCAATTTTGCTGCCAGAAATTCTCTGTAATTTGAGAAAAAAGTCGTAAATTACGGAAAAATTACGTTGACAAAACGTATTTTATTAACTTTCACAGAATTCTGTAATTTTCACAGAGAATTTCTGGCAACAAAATTGCATTTTTTTAATAGTGTTGTGATGAAAATTTTTGATGAATAAAATGAATTTTTGATTTAATCTTTGCATGTTCTTCCCTCATTTCTTTTATTTGTTTATGAAGTTTTTTAATTTCAATTATTTAAGTCTCATTATTCACAATAGGTATAAAAATTGTTTTTCAATTTAAAACAAGATTGATCTGCAATTATAAAGTGAACTACACTTTCTCATCAAACCTTATTAAGTACACTATCTACCAATAAGTATTTGGACACTTTCAAATTTAGAGGTTTTGTCAAATATTTAGAAATATCCTTGAGGAATTGTCTTGAAACTTCGGGTGAGGAAAGGACATGTTATACCTCACATATTTCAGCAAATGTATTGCTCTGACTAGGTAAAGGGGACGAGTAAAAAAATTAAAAAAAAATCAAAACGTTTTAGATCAGCCTGTGAAAAGTAATGCTTGGAATGGATTTTGGCTCTAACATGTGATTATGAGAATTCTTTTAATTATTTGTACAAATTTTTATGAAGCTACTACATATATTTATTGAAATATAACACTTTCTTTAAAAAACTGCAGAAAAAATATCACTTTTTTAATTATAGCACGTAGGGCATTAGACCCAGTGAAAAGTCATTTGCAGGAAACTTGGTGTACTATATAGGCACAGTATACTGCAATGTGAATACAAAAATGTTAAATATCCTACAAAGCATGGACATTTTCATAAATTAATTTTTAATTACACATGCGCAAGCTTTTAAAAAAATTTATTTGCATAATTTAATAGACAAAAGTATTGACTTACTTATACGAAAAACCCCAAATATCGTGTAAATTTAAAAAAGTTCCGAGTTATAGAATGAAAATAATTTCAGTTCCTCCCAAATAAAGGAAAATGATAGGGGGTGTTATCAATATGTATTTACAATCGGTGAACATTGTATTACCATTGGGCATTGATTGAATCGAAATAAAAATGTAAGTATAGTTTAGCTTTTATATTGAAAGGTACTGAATTTTTGTTCATCTATCTTTCATGACTTTTAGAGTTCACACGATATTTATTCGGGGCTTTCATATGAGTAATTGAATACTTTTGGCTATTAAATTATGTAACTAATTTTTTCTTGCGCATGCGTAGTTAAAAATTATTTAGGAAAAATTCTCATATTTCGCAAGATATTTAACATTTTTGCAATCTGACTGCAGTATGTTGTGTACAATGTAGTATGCGAAGTTTCCTAAAAAGGATTTTGTACTGAGTCTAATACCCTACATGTTATATATATATATATATATATATATATATATATATATATATATATTAAGAAACCGTTATATCTCCAGGAATATACTTGGGAGCCTCATAAAACGTTATACAGATATTTAGAAGATTCTTCATAATTATATGCTACAGCCAAAATCTACTTTTTTACACGGTGATCCAAAATATTTTGACATTTGTTTAATTTTATACTGGTTCTCTTTTCCTTTTCAAGACAAAACATTTGCTGAAATATATGATGTATAACGTGTTCTTTATATTCTCTAAAATTCAAGATAATTCTTGCAGAACTTTTCTAGATATTTGCCAAAACGCATCTAAATTCAAAAGTGTCCAAATATTTATTGGTAGATAGTGTGTAAATTACACTAAATAAAATTACGTTATTAAAGATTTAGATTAAAATCTTTTTGCCATGAGGATTTATATAATAACACTGTTCGGCATGAAAATTGCCTCTGACACCATTTCAGCATATTCTTATGCAAAATGACCACCTGAATCCGAATAGGACGTCGATTTTATCCTATCACTCACCACTTTTTAGGAATGGCCCCCTATTTTTATCTTTTTTCGGTGATTTTATGACTATAAATTTGATTTTTAGGAATGGGGGGAGGATTATTTTAACCATTAAATACCAACTGAGGGGCTACAGAGTTGGAAAATTAAAAAAAACATGGACATTTGCGACATGGAAAAAATTGGGGGGGGGGGGAATTTGCCACTGAATTTATACATTACATATCTTATATTTTTTAAATCTGTTATTAATGTCATTTTTTAAACTGTATGTATTTTTTGTTTTCAGGTGTTAAGTTAATTATTTTTTATTCTTCAAATAAAATTCATGGTCATAAAATTATCGAACAGGGAAAAAAATTGAGGGAGGGGGTGGTGTATCTAGAAAACGGTGGGTGACTGGACAAAATGGGAGTTATATTCGGATTCAGGAGGTCATTTTACATAAGGGTCAGCAAGAATGGTATCAGATCTCGAATATATATATATATATATATAATAATGATGAGCTATTAAGTATAGTTGAAGCCTATATATATATATATATATATATATATATATATATATATATATATATATATATACATATATATATATATATATATATATATTTTTTTTTTTTCAGAGCAGTCTAATTCAACATAAAAATGTGCACTTTTATTAAGTTTGTTGAATATATCCTCAAGTATATTTTCTATATTCTTGACTAAAATTACGATGGGTAAAACGAAATGGTAATGGGATGATTTAACTAGAAATACGGTGGATCTTGTCAAGTGAACTGCACATTTCTTTTCTACTTGTTTTAAAAAAATATTTAACTATCATGCTCTTTATTTATTATTATTTTTTAATATCACTTTGATCTAGCTTAAGTGATTTTATTATGCAATTTAAACCATCACCGCTCTTCCATTTTTTCTTTTTTTTTTTTTCTTTTTTTTTTTTTTTTTTTTTGGTTTTATGGGATATAAATTCCCGATTTATTTTTAAACTCATTAAAAAAGAAAAAGAAATCTATAAAGAATTTTTTTTTCGATATATAGAAATTACATAATTATAGGCTCCTCTGTATTATCAATATATTCATTGTTATCACAATCATTACTATTTTCCCACCTGCTATGCTTGTGGTTAATTTCAAAGCATTAGTTACGAGTTCATACATTGAAATCTGGATTCAGACAAGGATATTTAGAGTGGAAATATATGGATTGTATTTTGATAGCAGGTTTTTTTTCTGCGTAATTCTCATGTGCAAAAGATGCCATTGATATTCTAAAAATACCTACTATAATTAATATTTATATGAGTAAGATGCAGAAAAGAAAACATTAAATTACATAAGCAAAAAGTTTTTATAGGGAATATAAATACCATGAGGATTTTTTATTCGTATACAATGCGCGAATAATATCCATATTTTTTTGATTGCATAGATTACAATATTTTAATTTATTCCGGAGTATTTTTAATGCCGCCTTCATTCCATACCACATATTTTTTTAAATTATTTTTTCTTATTTTATTGGAGTAAATTATTCTGTAAATAAAGTGGTGCGAAATAAAGGCGTGGCTAAAAATTCTCCGGAATAAATTAAAATGTTGTCAACTACATGATTATTTGCAAATTTAACATTTTATTACATTCTGCTTCCATTTAGTAAATAAACTGCTAAAATTCCGTAATTTAAAGGATTGAACATTGCTCAAAATTATGGGGATAATTATCAAATCTCACCAGTATACATGAATGTGTATGTGTACACTAAAACTAAATAAATAACAGCCACACGTATGTATAATGTAATTTATCCCAAAAACTCAGTGGGGGTAAATATTAATTTTGTTTCATACCAGATAATTTTCCGAAATAAATAGATAAATATTTATTTATTTGAAATTTGCATGTTGCATATCGTTCTGTTTCAGAAAGTAAAGGAAAAGTGTACATATATATATATATATTTTTTTTTTTTCAGAAACTTTTTACCGAAGTAAAATTCTTTGTCATGGTTTCTATCCGGGTTTCAATATTAAGATAATACTGTGCTTTGCATTAATTGTTGTAATATTGCAAATAAGACCAGCATGATGCCTGAATAGTAAAAGCACTTAATTTGTAAACAGATTACATGGTCGAATTATAACGTGCCTTAAAATACAACTCTTCAGAACGTTTTATTAAAATGAAGAATTTGTATATTACTTTAAATAAAAAAGAGCTGTAAAGTAATTAGAAAAATCCAAATTTTGTTCATTTTTTGTATTTATCACGCCAGGTGGGAAAAATAATTGTAATGAAGTAGGGTATATATTTTTCTATTTTGAGGTTAGTAATAAGTATATTTTAATATACTAAAGTATTTTAATATATATATAGTAATAAGTATATTTTAATATATATATAGTAATAAGTATATTTTAATGCATTTTTTAAATTCATTTTATCTTCATTTGACATGTAAAAACAAGAAACGTAGCATTACATTTATTTTTACTTTATTTATTTATTTATTTATTTTCGGTTTTTTGAATTGTATCGCAAGATTGGACATTCATTACAGTTATAAAAAAAAAAAAAAAAAAAAAAAAAACTCCGCAGAACAGGCGTTTAAAAGTAATAAGAACAAAACTTTGAATAAACACTATAAAATGCAAGAACTGTTGTCGCTTTGTTTGCAGCACTTGTGCTTCTTTATTCGCCTGACGAAGGGTCGTGCCTTGTTGAGAATTCTTGCATTTTATGGTGTTTATTCAAAATTTTTTCTTATACAGTATAGTGTTTAGCTTAATATATCGACTATGGTTTTCGAAAGCTTGTAATATTTTTGCTCTGTGAAGAATGTACGTTTCCATAGGAGATTGTTTAGCATTTTGTTATTTTTTTATTTTTTCAAATTTTAATGAAATTTATCGCTGTTAATTTTTGGTGTTAATGTTTTCGGAATGGCTTTTTGTTGTCAATTTGATGTCTTTAATCTGTTCCTAATCTGTGGGTATTTGGGTATTTCTATTTCATCATAGCGTGAGTATTGTGGATATTTCTTTTTAACATTCCTGGATATATCAACAAGGTGCCATTAGCAATCTGTATCAAAAAATATGCTGCAGAATTTCAGGAAAATTGGGTAACAGCATAATCAAATGATGGGAATTTTATCTAGTACCAAAAGTTCAAAAAACGCCTACCAGGCGGCATTATTATAGCTTTATTGAGGACATAACGTGTAAAATCTACAAAATTTAAATTTGTTTAAAAACTTGCTCGATATGATGTCCATCATTGTCTGCTACCATCTAGAAGCGTAAAACTACATGCTCAATTGTTCAAAGCAATTTAGAGAAGCAATTTTAGAAAGAATGTTACGCACATGCCGTGGTATACTCGTGTTAAGGTCGCAGACAGATGCTATGGAATCACAATATACTAAGTCTTTCAGGTATCTACATCGCCAAATGTCACAAAAATTCAAGTCTGGTGATCTTGGAGGCCAAGCTGTAGCAAATTAATGGCAATTGTTAAATTTTGTAGATTCGTGCTATATTCTCAATAAAAGTATAATACACCTTCTAGTGCTGATTTTTGAAACTTTTTTGTACTAAATAAAATTCCCATCATCTAGCCGCTCTGCAGAAAAATTGTCTTATACCTTTTGTGTTTGCAATAATATCAAAACTAATGATTGGAGCAAATAAAACTGCCATGTTTGAGTAATACAAAATACATAAAATGATACCTATATAATTCTCTTTATTACACTCTACGAAGTATTCAATAAAAAACTACATAAAATTTTCTTTTTAAACTCAATATAATAAACATGTATTACGTATTCTATTATGATTTATTATATGATATAAACACTTTATATTTTAATATATGAAAAAAAACTATTTATTTGTTAGATTTAAACAATTACTTAATAAAAATACGTATTCTGCATTGGGTAATTCTACCTTTATATGGAATTACTGCTTTAATGTGCAATGACATAGTATTGTACAATTTTTTAACATGAACCTCAGAAATTTCACTGTGTCAAGTATCATAAATAATTTTTCTAGTTCTTGCAAACTTGTAGGCAACAAATTTCAAATGCCCACCCTCTTTTATAAACTAAACATTTTCGAGCAGATTGAGATAGGAATATTTTCAGGTCTGGTAAAGAAGAAATTCTACTATATTGATTGCAGGATTTAACTTAAAAAGTGTTGCCAGACTGCGGACTTTTAAATCAATATCCACCACTAAATATTAAATGTGATAGTTGCTTTAACACTTAGAAGATTAATCATCGATTATATATATCAAATATCGCATCTCAAATTTATTGGTGACAAGTGAATAAAAAAATTTCCCAATCTGACGACATTGAACTTAAAGTGAAAAAAGTTATGATTACTTACGTAATTATAGGTGCTCATGGGAATTGATAGGTAATTTTAACAATTTGAATGGAATAAACGTACCACATGCGCCGTGTAGCAAGGTACATTATCATCTTGAAATGCTGATTGGGGAAAAGTCTGAGATACCTCCAAAATAGTCGGTCAGGAGCCAATTTTATAATGACCGTGTTTTATTTCGAGTTGACTGATCCATTGAGCATGAAAATTTGTCCGACTCCTGGAAAAATTACGTACGGAGAATGTGTCACAGTTTTAAGAGTGCAATTTTAAATCAGTCACATTTTCGTCATCAGATCTGCTTGTTTTCTTTAGCTCAAAATAAGTTAAACTTGACTCATCAGAGAGAACCAATTTAGCTCAATAATTAACTTACCATTTTTTAATTTTTTTAACTCTCTAAAGTCTTGTTTTTCTAATTTTTCTTCGTTAAGAATTGATTTTTTTCCCCCCAGATTTTTTAGCAATTAAATTTGCTTTATTTAATCATTGTTTCACTGTACTTAAAGAAATTGTGTTGCTAGACACTTTTTCTGAATCCGTTCTATGTTCTAAATATAATACAAACCGATTTTTTAAGCACTGGCTTTTTAACTTGCTGTCATCTACCTTGGATGAGCAACGCAGCTGCCTAGAGAAAAATTTCCAGTTAATACATCTAAAAAAAAAATTATATCTTGCTAAAAACCATCTCACTAATATTCCGTTAACATTTAATCATTTTACCATCTCGTGTATTAACATATTTTTTGATTTTCATTCTAAAATTAATACTTTTTATAGTATCGTTAATTGCTTTATTCTTCCCATTTTTAAAATACTTTTTAAAATTAGAATTTTCCTAACAATTGCATTTTATTTTTAACACTTGGCTCAATCCTAAATGGTACGTGAGGGACAACGTAATAAAATCTGTTCGAAAATTTGCTTTTAAAACAATAAAATTGGCGATTGCGGAAAGAGAAATGGAAAATATCAAAGGGCGCCTTTTTTTTTCCAAACTGTATCCTCATTGTACGCTGTATGTGAAAGGTGTAAATTTCTGTTGTACTGTATGCATTTGCGAAGAATTATATATATATCTATATCATAACCGCCATCCCCTTGCCTAAAAAAAAATGGAATCGGTCACATTAATTTTAGAGGATTAAATGATATATATATTAAAACGTGTTTTTAAATATGTTTATACATTAAAATGTGTTATTAAAATGATACACAAAATTATGAATTGAATAATGCAAATATTGTTGCCAACAATTTCCTCCTGGGAGGAAAAATTTTCTATAACTTTTCAAAATTTATCAAGTATTCGAAAAGAATCTAAATAAAATTTGTCGAAATACATGCTTTTTTAACACTTTCCAACAAGGTTGAAAAGTGTTTATGACTTCGGTTTGTCTGTCCGTCTGTCTGTCTGTCTGCGCTCTAACTCCCGTAAATATTTATGAAATTTCTTGAAACTGATATATGTTATTCAAGTTCACTATCGGACATTCCCTATTGAAAATGGAGTTTATACCTCTACTGGTTTGTGTACAGGGACCCCCTAACATATTTCAAAGCATTTTGTTCTATGAGAGGCATTTCTCTAAACCATATTTTCATACCCTTACTGTACAGAAATCTTAATGAAATTTAAATATGTTATTCAAGTTCACTATCGGATGTACCCTATTGAAAATGGAGTTTATACCGCTACTAGTTTGTGTACAGGGACACCCGAAAGTATTTCAAAGCATTGTGTTCTATGAGAGGCATTTCTATAAACCATATTTTAATACCTGTACTGTAGACATATCTTAATGAAATTGAAATATGTTATTCAAGTTCACTATTAGATGTTTCCTGTATAAAATGGAGGAAATACCACCATCGGGTTATGTACAGGGACACTCAAAAGTATTCCAAAGCATTGCGTTCTATGTGAGATATTTCTATAAATCAAATTTTAATAACTTTACTTTCCACGAAGTTTTTGGAAATTGAAATATGTTATTTATATGCACAAAAGAATGCTTTGTACAGAATATAGCATGATTAGCATTAGATTTACAGGGTGGCACAAAAATATCCAGTTACATTAAGAGCTATTAATAAAAAATTGGTAGAATTGTACTTTCGTTTACGTTAAGCGTTTTTAACACTTTCTAACATTTTTTAAGTGTGAATATGATTTCAGTTTTGTGTATCTGACTGTCCGTCTATCTGTCTGCCTGTCTGTCTGTACGAGCTCCAACTCCCGTAAATACTTATGGAATTTCATGAAATTGATACATGTTATTCAAGTTCACTATCGGATGTTCCCTATTGAAAATGGAGTTTATACCTCTACTGGTTTGTGTACAGGGACACCCGAAAGTATTTCAAAGCATTGTGTGCTATGAGAGGTATTTCTATAAACCATATTTTCATACCTTTAATGTAGACATATCTTAATGAAATTAAAATATGTTATTCAGGTTCACTATTGGATGTTTCCTGTATAAAATGGAGGAGATACCACCATCGGTTTATGTACAGGGACACTCAAAAGTATTCCAAAGCATTGCGTTCTATGAGAGATATTTCTATAAATCAAATTTTAATAACTTTACTTTCCACGAAGTTTTAGGAAATTGAAATATGTTATTTATATGCACAAAAAAAAAAAAAAATGCTTTGCATAGAATATAGCATGATTAGCATTAGATTTACAGTGTGGCACAAAAATATCCATTTATATTAAGAGCTATTTATAAAAAATTGCAAGAATTGTACTTTCGTTTACATTAAGCGTTTTCAACACTTTCTAACATTTTTAAGTGTGAATATGATTTCAGTTTGTGTATCTGTCCATCTGTCTGTCTGTCTGTCTGTCTGCCCGCGCTCTAACTTCTGTAAATATTTATGGAATTTCTCGAAACTGATATATTTTATAAAAGTTCACTATCGGATGTTCCATATAAAAAATGGTGTGAATATCTCTTCTGGTTTCTGTACAGGGACACCCAAAAGCATTCGAAAGCATTGTGTTCTATGTGTGTTTTGTTTATAAATATTTTCCTATAGAATGTTCAAGGGCGTATCCAGAAAAAAATTTCGGAGGGGGCCCAACTTTCACTAAGATGTTGGTCGTGTACCCGCACATGTACACACCAAGAGCGTGTACGCTAAAGTTTGTCCTCCCCCCCCCCCCAATCACCTTAACTTTAAGAAAAATATAATTTGTTACCTTAAGCTTCATATCTAGGCATAGTAAAATGGTTATGCGCTATAAATAAGATCAGTTACAACGTCGCATGTCGGTAAACAATGGAATTAATGTTCCTAAAATCGGAAATGGCAAGAAGAGATTTAATGATAATAATAATTCTAAAAAGTGCCTTGGGCCTAAAACTGATGGAACTAGACCTTTAAAATACATGTCTCAGCTAGAGAGTTCTTTAATCCGTGATGTTGTAAACCACTGACAAACGGAGAAAATCACCAAAAACTGGACTCGCGGTAGTCCGGTTAATAAGGAGTCGAGCTCGTAATTGAAGGATTGAGTGATCGATACTGGAGCCATCCAAATACGGTCATGTAGATTAATGATATCAGTTGCACGTAAAATCCGTTGTGTCCTCCATGTTTTGTAAATGCAGTAGCTCGGGTATACTGAAATTGGGGAAGCACCTTCTCCGTGGAGGTTTTAAATTGTGTTGGCACGATTCCGGATTACCCTAGAAATGGATTCCAGACCGTTGTTTTGTTGTTTGTCTAGCTTTAGTGCAATGTTAAGTCCATTCAAATTTAACGTACCAAAAACTGGCTGACGTCGTAATTCAGTGTCGCATGATTTATGTGCCATGCACAACCATGTTTCAAATACTTTTCGTTTTTTTTTTTTTTTTTTTTTTTTTTAGATATAGCTTCTTTTTAATACAGCCGAGATATATCTTTTCCATAAAAAGATAAATCTAGTGCAGCTACGCTATCTGCTGGGCGATATACCCAAAAATCTTATCAAAATATTTATATCTAAGTTTCCAAAAAATAGTCTTATGGTGTTCAATGCATCTAAAAACATGTAAATACATTGAAAACTGGAAGTCTAAAAGTTTCCGAATCCAATGCATTTTTCTCTTGTTTTGTGTGTAGAAGAAAATAATATATATACATGGTTTTCTAATTAGATAATATTGCTTACTTTAGATCATATTATTGGAAACATGAGGACCTGTGTGCTGGCGTCCACTAAACCGAGATATATTACATGTCTATGTTGGGCGAACACATTGAGGTCTTCTTATATGGCTTACCGTTTATCGTGTCTTCTACAGACCCTGGGACCATGGTTATACGCGTTGTAGTTGTTGAAAATCTTCTGGCATGGCGTACGTATCGAACTATCTAGCGTTTCTAAATGTACCCAGGGTGTGTATCAACCAGGTGTCTCATGTGACACAGCGTATCTTCAACTGTGGCTGCACGTCATTATTGGTTATCGTTTGGAAAGTTACCGGTGAAGCGATGGCCCATCATCCCGTTCTACATCAGACTCAGATATGTCTGCTTTATGAAGATCGTAACAAAGATGTTTACATAACGTGTTGGTTTTTTAAGGCCAACCTTTCATCACATGTCTTTCTGTAAAGTAGATTTTATATTGGCTGTTTTATGTTAGAAAAGAATGAAGGAAGGAAGGAATGGAAGGTATACTACGTGCATAACTGACAAAACCAGAAGTTCCATTTGCAACTGTGATCTTTGTTAATGACGAATCTTTTGTCTCAAAGGAAGGAATTAAAATGCTATTTCTGGCAAGAGAAAAGAGACACATTACAGGGTTCAACAATAAGTATCATAAAGTTCTCTTTTTAGTGTTTTTTACAAAAAGCTAATATGCATTTCGGCAATTTGGACTTTACAAGACAGAAAATTGCTGATAAATAAGGTTTCACAAGCAAACAAATTAACAACAACAACAAAAAAAAAAGATATTGTGGAGAAAAAATTCATATTTTTACATTTTTTTTTCTGGTCATTAGAACATGAAAAAAGTTATCTCAGAAAATTTCGTCTGGATACGTCCCTGAGAATGCTAACCATTTAAAATGACATTAATAGGTCCTGTATAACTAGTTTGTTTACAGGGACAACAACAAAAAAAAAAAAAAAAAAAAAAAAAAAAAGAAAAAAAAAAGAAAAAAAAAAGAAAATGCCAATGCCAATGCATTACGTTTTAGGACAAAATTTTTTGTAAGTTATATTTAAAAATCTTTCTACAGTAAAAATCATAAAAATATTAAAATGTATTGTTAATATTTTAAAATAATGTTTTGTATAGAATATGATATGATTAACATTCTGATTTACAGGGCTACACTAAAATATTCAGAGAGATCAAAAGCTGTAATTATAATCTAATGGCTGCATTTTCTTTTGTGTTAAGCCTTTTTAACACTTTCCAAAATGCCTAAGAGTAATTTTAATATCAATTAGTCTATCTGTATATTATTCAGTCTTTCTGTCCGTTGTGTGATAACGTAGGAAAAGAATATTAAAAGTTATTCGGTACAACAATTGCGTACAGTTGGAAAGTGTTACTAAACAATGCGTACTGCATGATTTTTCTTTCTTTCTTTCTTTCTTTCTTTCTTTTTTTTTTTTTTTTTTTTTAAGAAATAATTAATTTCCATTTTTATGAAATAAGCTACGTTAGACTTTTGGAAAATGAATCTTTGCTGTTGTATGATGACTTTGTTAAAGCGATTGTTTACTGTTTAGGGTTTTGGATTAAGGCTAAATGACTACGCATGGGTCAACGTAGTCACTTTTTTTAATACCACTATTTCTTAATAGAAAAATTTGGTAAACATTTACAGTAGTTATCTTGGATTGAATAATAATTGAATAATACGGATATTGCTTTAAAAAATTGTGGTATTCAAAAAAATGACTATGCCGATCCCTGATTATGTGAGTTGCCTAGGTCTAGTAGAGTGCCTTTCGTAGGGGAGTCTTTCTAAAAGGTCCTAGCCCATATTTACGAGAATTTTAGAGAAAACCGCAGAAATCCCTTAATGATTAGGCCAACAAATGTGACCTTTATTTAGAACTGGGCAACTTCTGTCTACCAGTTTTGAGAGCAGAGATTTTTAATGAATTAGTTCTCATGCCGTTTAAGGAAATATTTTGTAATTTCAATGGTTCAACACAGATTTTTAATGACACAAGTGATATTTTCAAACTTAGGAATCTAAGCCTGAGTGAAATGCTCTCCATGGAGGGTCTTCCTAAGGGATACTAGCCTGTATTCATGTGAATTTCGAATAAAAAAATCACAGAAAATTACGAAGGACTGGGCAGATGAACGCAATCTAGGTTCGAACCTGACACCACCTATTTACCAGCTTTGAGAGCAGAATTTATTGACTATTGGGTACCTCTCTAGTAAATAGAATATCGCGAAATTGAATTTTATCAAGGCCTATAATACATAGTGCATTTATATGCGTACTGCTTAAGGGAGAGGGAGTTGTGTGTGTAAACCTCAAATGCCTTTTAAAATTTATGGAAATGTCGCTAAACTTTGCTTCTAGACGCTTCCAGTATATTGTTTTATACTTTTTAGAGCAGCAATAAAAATATCTTATCAGTTAAAAAAAAATATTTTCTCGTTATATTGATATTTTTATTTAAACTTACTTCTAAAAAAATACTTAAAAAAAAAAAAAAAAATCTGGTGTGAAACAACTACACGACTTCCATTACCCACTATTACACATATTATATGCATTTATTTTGAGATAATCTGATCAGAAGACCTAACGAACCGATGAAATTGACCTAACGAAGTAGAAACATAAAAATTTTCCGGTAAGAAAAACTTCATACACGGGTAAAGGCATATAAAACAAAATTTACTTAGCGAGTTAAAAAATAAGGGAAAAAAAAAAGAAAAAAATTTGGTTGAGTTGTTTTTTAAAACATCAATTTCCAATATCTAAAACTGACCTACCTAAGTAAGATGACTGTTAAGTTTCCTGTAATAACCACGTAATACATGAGAAAGGATATCTAAAATGGATTTATATAACAATTTTTAAGAAAATCGTTAGAGCCGTTTTTGGGATACGAACTTTTAGGCAAAACTTAGCATACTCAGTTACTGACCGGAAAACAATAGTTAGATGCAAAAGGATATTTAAAAGGGAGTTAATATGGCGAGTTTGAAAAACTTTCGTACAGCCATTTTTAAGGGCTTGAATTTCAGGTCTCGCAATTTATACAGAACACCTATCAATTTTCATGAATGATTTAACTATTTAAAATGATTTAACTATTAATTGGTATTGTAATTAAATTAAAAAAAAAAAAAAAAATCTGTGAAAACATTTAAAATGAAATATAATCTCTTTTAATTTTGAAATGTTGTTATTTTCATTTATCTTTTGATTGCTGAGTATAATAATGGTATGAAATTATTCAATATATATATATATATACATGTGTTGCAAAGAACGTGCTGTAGAGCACGTTCTCTGCAAACCCAAAACACTTGGTGGACCGCATTGTAAATCTATTTTATTCAGGCGGCCACCCCGCACCGTATGTACAAACGTATATGTGTATATATCTTTGTGAATGTATGAATCATGTATGCATATACTTTTTTAGAGGCAGGAGAGGATGAAGATTCGGAGCAGAATACATTCATTTTTCATTCATAAATTAGCAATAGTATCATAAAAAAAATTATGGCATACCTATATTAATAACTATAATGAAAAGGATGATTATCAAATTTAATATTATTTCATTACAACAATGGGATTTTTTATCTGCCATAATCGTTAATAGGTATTTTCACTTCGAAATGGCAAAACGGATTTATTTATTTTTAATGTGTTAACGAAAAATGTCTCGAGGGCCGGGAAAAAAAAAAAATGTATATATATATATATATATGTGACGGGCCGCGGGTTGGCCACCCCTGCTGTAGATTATAAAACATACATTTTTTTTAAATTAATTTAATTATTGTTTTGATACTATACATAAATTTTTATATAGTTAGGTTATAATAAAATTTATCATACTAAGTTCTTTTTCTAGAAAACATTTTCCTTGGCATTTATTTTAGAATTTACATTTCATTTTGTATTGAAATGAATAAATAATATATAAACAAATGCTAATCGAAATTTATTTATAAAACAATTTATATCTTTCTTTGTAAAAATTAGTGGTATACGTGCTTTTTTCTGTAGATTAATTACAGATACGTATTGTTATATGTAAAATTTTGATTTTATAATTTTGACTGAATTTTATGTGTTTTGGTGTGCTAAAACCGAAAATGAAGTCAGTTTTTCTCTATCACGTATAGATTTTTGTCAATACAGTGTGCCTACCAATGTAATTTTTACCATTACTCTTCCACCAATATAATTATATGGTATGTTTTCTAGTATGTTTTCATGATTAATTAATCATGGATACCTATTGTTATAATAGCGCAACACTAGTGCGACTAAAGCCATACTAACCAACCAACCAACCTATTATTATGATGGTATATGTAAGAAATTGTGTCGGTAAGCACCCTGTATTGACAAAAATCTCTACGTAATAGAGAAAAGTGGGCTGCATTTTCGGTTTCAGCACATCAAAAAACATAAAGTTCAGCTAAAATCATCAAATCAAATTTTGTCAACTTCAATGTTGTAGGACTGTGTATCCAAAAAAAAATGTTTTTTTTTTTTTTTTTTTTTTTTTTTTTTTTTTTTTTTAAGAAAAATTAAAAGTAGTTTAAATCTTTATTTATACCCAGAGTACAACTACGCAGTATAAAGATTATTTATTTATTTATATATTTAGCTTCGTTCATTATTAATTTTTTAAGAGACTTTGGACCAAATATAGAGCAAACTGAAGATTGAAACAATCTTTCTACTGTAAAAGTAACAATAAGAGAGAGAGAGAGAGAGAGAGAGAGAGAGAGAGAGAGAGAGAGAGAGAGAGAGAGAGAGAGAAGAAAAAAAAATGTTTTATCAAAGTTTGTTTTAAAAAAATAATAGAAACTCTAGATTTTTCAGCCTGAATGAGTATACCTGAATATTTAATGTGCATAACAATGAAAATTCTTTTGTAATTGTTCTAATAGTTTTTTTACGGCATTGCTATGCAATGAAGACAAAAAAAAAAAAAAAAAAAAAAAAAAAAAAAATCCTAATTTGGTAACAGCCTTAAGGGAATGCATTGCATTTTCTGAGTGCTTAAAAAAAGTGCTTTCCGAGTGACCTCTTAAAAAAAAAAAAAAAAAAAAAAAAACTTTCATTCCATTTCATCAGATATATTTCATATTTAAAATGAAAAATGAGTTCTACGCCTGAAGCTTCTAATGGTTAGACAACATAAAACAGAAACTGTCGTTAGAAATTATGGTTTTAGCATTTTATAGCGTTTCACTTTTCAACTTCGAAACAAAAATATTTGCAGTATTCCTTATCTTTTCATTTATCTTTCTTTAATTTTTATTTTTAATTTTATATATAGAAAGTATCTTGTTAACATTTCGTGACATTTTTAAAAATTTATTTCATTATCTTTCATTTTGCCTTTAGGGAATCAAAAATTTCCCCTCTTATGATCGGAATAGGTTTCATCGTAATGTCAAGAGACAAGCTGTCATAATAGAATTGGATACGATCTCACGCCTGGTGACATGTTTTTTCCTCAGATGTTTTTCCTCTTTTTTTTTCGCTAGCAATTACGGCAGCAAAAGAATTGCTTAGTATACAGATCAAAAATCAAACTCCTTTTACTTTGGAAAAAGTAAACAGATAAAAAGTGACTGTAATAGTTTTTGACAGCGACGCATTTTTTCTTAGTTTTCATTTTCTTTCTTTCTTTTTCTTCTTTTTCTTCTTCTTCTTCTTTTTTTTTTTTTTTTTAATAAAGGCAGCTTCGATATTCATTAGAATTTTCTATTTGTTAAAACATGTTTCAATTCTAAAAATTAACAGTATTATTTGAATTAAAGTTCATAATCATCGAAATTAATTGACATTAATTTTAGAATTATATTAAACGCTATGGTAAAATGAACTTTTAGCATTTTTTTTTTTTTTTTTTTTTTTTTAGTAACAAAGTTTGACTGTTTTCTTAAATCTTTCTGTTAAAATAATAATAATGATAATAAATAATAAACGATCGATTCCACCGATAATCGATAGCACTTCTAGGAAACAAATCCTTTTATATACAAGTTTCTGAAGTAAATAAATTTAAACAAACGAACACTTATTATTATTTTATTTATTTATTTATTTGTGAAATATGACACCTTTTATATATAAAGTAATATAAGAAAGATGTTACTTCTGTAAGAGATAAATGTCAGATTCTGAAAATGTCAAAAATGTCCAAAGAAAGTAATGTTATAAAGCCTTCCTTTTGTCTCATTTATTTTGAAGGGAGATACACACTATACACAAACTCTACGTCTCGTACACAAACAAGCAAACAAAAAAGGTTCAAAATTAGCTTCAACCAATATTACTAAACATTTGGTGCTTTATGCTTTACCGTTTAGGTCGTTCTAATTTTGGTCGTAATTTAAGATTTAAAATTAGTCTTTCAAAAATACTCGAATTCATTTTGCCTAGCACAGATAAAAATATTACATTGGTGCATAGAATCGAAAATCCTCGAATTTAAGCGAAAAGTTGAACAATAATTTTTAATAGTGCTGGTAAAATTAGATAGCACTTTATTTCGGTCGTAATTTGACAATTAAAGATAGTCTTTCAAAAATACTCGAACTGACTTTACATAACACAGACAAATGAGACGAGAGCCTTAGGTCTACTAATTTCTAAATAATAATAATAATAATAATAATAATAATAATTAATTATAATAGTACGTGTAACTTTCAAATATGATTCAAATGTTACAGCAAATTAAAAAATGACGTAAGACTTTGTCTGTATAGAAAGTCAAAACGGGCTGTCTATATCAGTTGTCATATAATATATATCTGCTGCTATATTTTATAGCTCTTTGCTATTTAAATTCGAAAATCTATGCTGCATATAGAAAGAGGGGTATTCCCAGTATATCACTAGCACTTTTCTGATTGCATGGTTGCCAACTTTTCTGGCTTTCCCGGAAAGTTTTATACCAATTTTTAATAGAACATTTCAGAAACAGCTTTCATCTGTCGATTTCCGATTAATCGTATTCTAAAATACCAAAAGTGTTTATTCTCAAAGAAAAAAAAATAATAAACATAAAAATTGGCAATTATACTATTGTAATAATGTATAAATTCTAGCAGTATTGCCCATTTTTCAGGATCTTGTTGGGGATGAGAAATTTCCGCCTTTCTTCTACCACTATTTTTATACAGAAAACTTTACCGTATTTTTCTGGTAATGTGTCATGATTAAATAGTATAGAGATTATTGTAGTGGTAGCAAAATAGGTGGAAGTTGCTCATTCCTCTAAGTGTCCTTGAATATATATACCTGTTTGATATAATTTATTAATATTTTAATATTACCAAAATTTGTTTAAATATATACTAACCAGTAATACTAGTAGTATAAATTTTCTTTTTTTTCCTCTATGTTAAATAATGATTACATCCTTGTTGCCAACTTTTACGCTTATTCACTACCAGAAGTTTTTTGAAGAAATTTTTATTTTATTTAATCAGTAAATCTGTTATATAAATCTATTAAAAAAAAAAAAAATCTATTTAAATATTCGGATAGCTCAAAAGAGTAAAAATTGACAGCTATGTTACTTAGTAGTTTCTCTTCGACCACTTTTGCCAAAAAGCAGCATCATTTAACATTAGTAATTGACAAACCATATTTATGGTAGTTAATTGCAATACTAGTTCACGTTCCAAGTTAATCCTTCAAATCTACAGTAAGTATTGTTAAAGTACAGTATCTAGTATGTGTTGTTGCTTTTTTATTTTTATATTTTTGTTGTTACATTTTAATTTCACTTTAAAAAACTCCAACTGTTTCAATTATTATTTAGCTCTAAATGGCTGTCTGTATACGTAATACATTAACACACATGTGTATATGAAATTTAAACACGCATGCCTGGAAAGGTCATGCTCATATTTTATGACAATTTCAAAAAAATTGATGAAAAATGAGATTAATGTAAAATTATTGTAAAAAGAGTCAGTAGAGAAAGCTGAAATGTAAAAACTACCCTTAGAAATGTAATTGAATTAAAAAAAAAAAAAAAAAATCTTTTTACATCAATATAATTTGCAAGAATTAATTTATGAATATCTGTGTATTATGTAGTCATTATATATGTATTAGGTCGTTGCAAAAGTTCGTGCGGACGCGGATCATTTTATTGCCTCCAAAGACGAGAGCTCTATCGCCGTGGTATACATTTGTTACCCGAGAAATGGGCAAAGGTTGTAGAAAGTAATGGAGAGTATTTTGATTAAAAATTGCTATTTGATTTGATGTATTTTTATGAAATGAAGCAATAACAAACCGCACGAACTTTTGCAATGACCTAATATCATTCTAAAAGAAATTGCAGAAATGTTTAAAGTGGTGTTTAAAAGAATTTTTTTTTTTAAGTAAAAATCGTTGTCTAATTAATCGTTTCGTTGAAAAGTGTATTTAATTTGTTAATTTGTTTTGTTAATATTTGTTTTTATTTTTTTAACTAAGCGATTTTTTTTTTCTTTTTTAGGTAAGTGCATTTTCCGAAGAATATTGCTATGTCTTAAGAAGGTAAGATCTGGGTATATTCCCCTTTATGTTTCATGGCAAAACTTCGATTTCCAACAACTGAGTAAGTAAAAAGAACCATTTCCATTCAGTTGGCTTAAATGCACAGACCGAGTAGTATTTCTAAAAGATATTTGCAGATTTTTTAAAGTTCTTCCTGAAGAAATTAAGATTTAGTATTCAATTTGTTTAAGATGGAATTTTTTTTAATAAAAAAATATTTATTTCATGTAAAATTGTAATTGTTGATTAGTAAAAGAATAAATCAAAATATCAATAATTTTATTTGTATGAACAAATGCAAATAATAAATAGTTTAATATTGGTTTCTAATTAGAAATAAAATTACTATTTAATAACTTTAAACTCATTCTATAGCTGTAAGTATTTTTACCATATTAATTAATTATTGCTGTTATAACATAATATTATAATAAAATATTTATTATTTTATTGTTAATTAGTATCTTCTTTAGTGGTTATTTTGTGTAAGATGTGTAACTAAGCAATATAGGTTTTTTATTTCTCTTTTGGAATCAACTTTCAATTTTACAATGTAGTTAAAAATTTCATATGATATACGAACTGCTTAAATATTTTTGTTTTGCTGAAACATTTATTATTATTATTATTATTATTCGTTTACTAATAAATAAATTAATTAATTAATTAAAAAAAAATATGTGCTGCTCAAATTTCGAAATGGTAGTCACAGTGTAAAAATATTTGTGACATTGCAGATTTTTTTTTTTTTTTACATATTTTATGAACTGCTTAAATGTTTTGGTTTTATAAGATTTTATTTATTTTTAAAAGGATTGCACAAACTTTGAAATGGTAGTTCACCGTATCATACTAAATTTGCAAATATATTTGTATATACTACTCGAATATCATTTAGCCAATTTTTTTACTTAGTTTAATTTAAACGTGTTTGTTTTAATGTGTGAGAAAATCGCTACTTCCTGATATACGTACTTTTATTTATTTTATTATAAAAAATTATTATATTAGGAAAATTAGCGTTAATAGTTCATTAAAACCTTTCACTTTTTTCCTCATATGAGGTAAGTGTTGTTTAAAGTGCTTGCTTGCCTAACTTAACGCAAAGTTAGTTTAATGAACCTTTGTAGTAAGAGTGGTAAGTAATTTTTACCTACTATATAAATGTTCTTTATTTCATTTTCAAAAGGATAAATATGTTCATAGACTTCGGTAATTAAAATAGTTTAGTATAGTCAGAGTCGTTCAAATGGATAAAGATGTTCATAAACTTCGGTAATTTTAAAATAGTTCAGTTTGGTCAAACCAAGGGTGGTAAGTGAAAAAAAGAACAAAAATATAATTTTTTTTAGGTGCATTTATGCTGCGTTGAACTACCATTAGATAAAATAAGCTTAAATAGTAATAATAATAATAACATAACAAGCAGAAATACACTTTTTTTTCAGTATTTATACTGCGCTGAGCTACCATCATACAAAATGGGCTATTATAATCCGTATTCGAGTTCGATCCCATTTTAGATTAATTGGAGTAATGAAATTATAACTGAGAAAACTATTTTTGATAATTTATTTTTAATAACATTATTTTCGATTTTTCATGAATTAATGACAACTGTCGTTTACAACATTTATCATTTAAATTTTACAACTTTTTTCAAAATTCAATCAAAGTTTTATATTAGTTATGCATCTAGTGTAAAATTCATGATTCTGATGATAGCTACAAAAATGTATGTTTAACAAAATTATTATTTGCGCTTAAACAAATTTTTAAGCGCAGTTTATCGAAAATTCATTTACTTTAATACATATAAATTATAATGTTCTCTACATTGGTGTCACTGTAAAATAAATAAATAATTTTAAAATTTAACAGATAAATATTTCTGATTTATTTTTGTATTCTTTTATTAAAATACAAAAAAAAAAAAAATTATAATAATAAAATGTCTTCCATGCGCTACCGAATTATATACAAGTAAGTACAGAATTTACAATACAATTCTAAATTCTATTTAAAAAAGAATTAAAGAAACTGTATTTTTATTAACATGTTCATGGATTTTTTTTCTGAAAAATATTTTTCAGTAAAAAGTGACTGGATTCAAACTATCATACCTTTAGAAAGATATATTGGCCGATGAAATTTGATTTCAAAAGGAAATTATGACAATATTTTATTCAGGTTAGCATTGCTGGTTTTTGACAATTTGTTAATATTTTAAATATTATCAAAAATAAGTATTTCTGATTGCATAACATAATAATTTGATTAGTTAATAATTAGATAATATTATTCTATATGCATTTTTAATTATATATATTGGATATACATAATATTGGACTTTCATTTTGCAATTCCTAGTTTAATATTTTTATCACTCAGATTGAATGTAAAATAAGGAAAGTATGACTCCATATATGTATATTAGTATATTTTATAATAGCAGTTTATTGTTTAAAATATTTAGAGAGAATACATAAAAATATGCTAATATTGTATATTGTATTTAACTGGTTCATAACTTCATTTATAGACATAAATCGATTTTTTCTAATAAAATTATTTCCTTCTAGAATTTATTTATTTATTTAATTTAGAACTGCTTTTTCTTTCTTGGATTGTTTCATATTTAATAGTTATTCATAAAATATATAATTTAGATATTAACGCAAATTATTTTAAATTTCATTTTTTTTTTTTTTTTTTTTTTTTTTTTTTTTAATTCTGAATTATATTTGAATTTTTGGTAATTAAATTCTTATATGATAATTCAGTCTTTTGATTGATTAATTGTAAGGTTTTCTCTATTAGTTTGCTTAAAGTTTAGAGTGGAATTTTAAATTGACTTAAATTTTAATTAATTTTGGTGTGCATTATAAATGCTCATAGTCATGTGTACATGTAGCTTTTTTATACCTTTAACAACAATTATGGTGCAATTTATAATGCTGATGAATGTTTACATACTCATGTACTAAACGTACTCATGTACTCATGTACTCAACAAGATTAATCCGACGCTAGTTTTAATTCTTGCTCTAGAAGTTGCAGAATAAAGCAGTTCATTTCAATGTTGTTAATTTATAATCTATATTTCTAATTACTGCATTTAATAGAGAACTGAAGCAAAATTTGGGAGGAATTTTTACATTTTTTTTTTTTTTTTTTTCATTTCTTTTGTGGAAACAAACATCTTTTATTGTTTTATTTATCTTGTGTGATAAATTCATCAACAAAAATGGAGAAACAGAAAAGGAAACTATAATATATGTATCTTTTTTTATTTTAAAAATAAATAAAAAATAACGTTATAGATAAATAATTAATATTAAAAATTACTCAAAACATGCGTGCGTGTACAACGAAACAAAAGAAAATAAATTTTTAGATAAATTTTTATTAATTCGTTTTCATGAATTCATTGAATGAGTAAAAGTTTACATTCATGTAAATTTCTACTCATTTTATATTAATTCTTTTAAAATGAGTAAAAATACCCATTTTCCATTTTTTTCCCACTTGGAATTAAAATGTGAAATAATAATGTAGTATTTCTGTTTAAGTTTTAAAAGTTAAGTTCTGTCTATAGGTATATATCATGCTGTGCTAAATCCTCTTATCGACTAAAATGTTTTTTTTTTTTTTTTTTTTTTTTTTTTTTTTAATCTTTGCACTAATTAGAGTAAGAATTATTGCTAGCATTTAACTTCATTCTTATATGTATATTATTTTAAATCTATTTAAAATCAAAATTTAACAAATGCAAATAACCATTAAAGATAAAATGAAACCAAAATGGATTATTTCCTACATTTGTAATTACAGGTACTGCTATAAAAATGTATTACTAATTTCACTAGTTCAAATATATATAACATATGTATATATCCTGTAAAAATTCAACCAAGTGTGTCACTTTAGGTGAGTTTAACAACAACAAAAATGAAACAATATTGTTATCGAAGTTTTGTCATGAAATCTTACCTTCTTTCCTAATATTTGAATCTTTTAGGGTATATTTGTAAAACACAAGGATAATAACTGCCTTAATTATATTGTTCAGCTGCGAAAATGACAAACTTTGAATGTATGGTATAGATCATATGCATAAAGGTTTTAATTTTACTTTTTTCAAAATTCCAATTATTTTTGTGATGCACTTTTTTTTTTTTTTTTAAATCTTAACAAGTCTAAATATCGAAAAAAAAAAAAAAAAATGCAAAATAAGTTTTTGTTGAAGACTTTACTTTATATACTATACGCTAATTCTTTAAAAGTATAACGAAATTTTTCAGCAAAATCTAATTATATATATTTTTTAGATTCTATGTAACTTGTGTAGAAAGGATGAGAAGTTGGATTTTACGAGGTTTTGTATTTTTTTTTTTTTTTTAATTAGTTCAATACTAGGTCGTTGCTTATACATTTTAAAGAAAACTAATCTTATTTAATTACATGTATTTGCGTTATCTAGGTATTGCCGCCTGTTGTTTCAATACCATTTTTAAATAACTTATTAAAATGTAAATATAAAACGTAGTAAAATTTAGCATACAAGAGAAATATATTATCAATATCAATTTCATTGAAATAATTATATAAATAAAGCCATGAATAGTAGAATAAAGATGAATTATACCATTGTACTTACGCCTTAATGTATAATGAAGCTCACTTACCCCAATGATGAAAAGTAATAAAACCAACAATATCAATAAAAAAGAATATTCAACAATCAAAGACCTTTAATAAGTAAGAGGTGCATAACAAATTTAATATCAAGTATAAAAATGCTCAAAACTACAAGAATTTTGCGTCAGGGGACGTGCATTCTTCGTGGAGCAGATTATTGCAATATTTCAAAGACAGTATAGCTGTTTTCAGACAAAAATACAGAGTGTACCCTAAAAGTCAACAAAACCCAACATCAAGAGAAATTAAGTCTATATATATATGTGTGTGTGTGTACATATATATAAATCTAAAGATAAATTTACGGTTTTATTTTATAATTCAGTTTAAATCTTATAGATAAAATTTTATATTTCTTGTTGTATTACTACGACCGCTTCGCTAGTCACTACTTTTAAATTAATCACCATAATGAAAGAATTTTCAAAATTACATTAATTTTGATCATGTGAAAAAAAAAAAGAAGAAGAAAATTCTGATCGGGAAAAATGTCGCACAGCGTCTCGACTGTCTTCGGCAGCGCAGGCCATTGTGCGCTGCGCGTGCGCATTTATGTTCGACACTGTTAATGAATCACTATATTATCGTAAGGAAAAAACATAATATATATATATATATTCTCTCATCGGTGGAATAATCGGTTTGGGCCCCCACTGCCTGCGGCAGCGTATACACGCGCGCACGGCGCGCGTTTTTCTTCGCCCGCCGTTTCTGATTCTCCTAATTATTTTGCACTTTCAAAGGTACCCGTAATCGTTTTCTCGGGATTTTAAACCTAATAATACTAATTTCCAACGTTCTATTTGAATGCCTTTACTTTTGCCTGTGCGCCCGCCTCCCTTTCCGCCCCTCGTAATAATTCTAAACTTTCGAAAATATCCGAAATCGATGTATCGGGCCTTAAAACCTAATAAGACTAATTCTCAATGCTCAAACTCTTATTTCTATATTTTTCTCCCTTCGTCCTCTTCTATCCTAATAATTGTTCCCTTTTCAAAATATCTACATTCGATTTGTAGGTTCCAAAAACCTATACGTGCCAAAATTTGAACGGTCTAACTCAATTTTTATTTTTTTGACCCTCCGCCCCCACTCCCTTCCTCTCTCTCCTAATAACTTTACACTTTCGAAAATATCCTCATTCGACTTGCAGGCCTCTAAAACCTATCTGTACCAATTTCGAACTTGGAACGAATTTCTAAAATTCCAGAAATTGGTTTTTAGATATTTGTGTGAGCTATATTATACAGCTAAAATCTCAGATTTATCTTTTTTTTTTCCTTGCGATATAAAGGATTATTTGAAATCACGTTTTGCCCCCTCCCCCCTTTAGGAGCTGAATTTCTAAAATTCCAGAAATTAAATTTTAGGTATTTGTATTAGCTATATTTTAGAGGAAAAATTTCACGTATATCTGTTTTTTTTTTTTTTTTTTTTTTTTAGAGATATATAGGTTTATGTGAAATCACGTTTTGCCCCTTTCCCCCACACCCACCAGGTTGGGGACCGAATTTTTAAAATTCCAGAAATCAGTTTTTAGATATTTGTGTTAGCTATATTTTAAAGCAAATATTTTACGGACATCTTTTTTTTTTTTTTGAGATACGAAGGATTTTGCGAAATCACGTTTTGCCTATATCTAAATGTAAGGGCTACAAGCAGGTTATCCAGATACGCACAGACCCAAAATATATAATATTAAAAATATTTATAATTAAAAACAATTAAACTGCAAGAAAGAGATTATTTTCTGTGTATCCCCTCCCCCCCCCTCGCCCTAGACCCACTCACTCACATATCTACAAATGCTACCTTTTGATATGAAGAAAGGAAAGGGGGGGGGGGAGAGGGGCAGATCGTCAGAGTTGGTTCGTGTAATGTTTATTTATTCTTATTATTACTACTAGCCACAAACATGTCTTTTTTTTTTTTTTTAATAAAATTTTCCGAAATTTTTAATCAAGATAAATTTTTTAGATATATTCACCTTGATATTATTTTGTGAAACATATTGGCTTTTAACAGTTTCCAAAAGTTGAAAAAAAAATTATAATAATAATAATAATAATAATAATACCCTGTTAAAAAAAAAAAAAAAAAAAAAAACCCGTGTTTAGATGAGTTTTAGCATTGTGGCCAAAACCTAACCAAATTTGTAGCAGACATACCATTTTATTCCCATGTTTCAAATGCAAATATATCTTCGAAATATTTCTACTCCTTTTGCAAAAGAAACATCTATTTTGATATTAATTAATTTTTTATACATTTTCAATATAGTGTTACTTTTTAGTGAAGCTGAATATTTTTAATTAAAAAAAATCTCTGTTAATTGAGATAAGCGTTCAGAGTTTTGTGACTAGCATAATAAATGATGTATGGCTTTTACTGGCTAAGACTGTAAGAGAATAATAATAATAATAATATTTAATATTGCGTGCAGAGCTCTAATTTGAATTCAAAAACACCTGTCAACTTGATGATGTAAATGTGATTCTGGTTGCTGCGTATAAACCCAGTTAGTACGCAAAGATAGTCACTATCACTCATCAATATCATTAAAATACAGAATCAAATATATCAATGATTATTCTTTTATTATTCTTATTTTTTGTTTGTATGGATTAAAGATATGAGAAATATTTACTTATTAAGATGGATACTTAATAGAAATGATCGATGACATTTTTTAAGTATAACTTTCGTTTTTTACTTTATATGATATAATATACTAGTGAAATAGAATTCGATTCACTCAGAATACTTTTTTGAATTCTTATACATTTAATGAAGATGGATGAAAATTCGGTAGTCTGTGCAAAATATTGGTACTTTATTTTTTCTTTCTTATCGTTCTGATAATCTTTTGAGAGAAACTAAATTCCACAAGCGCGTTAACAAGATAATATAAATCTAGTTAATCTTAGTTTTTAGGGCTTACAGACTATCGGAATAAAGTATCTAAAATATTATTATTATTATATAGTTATTTTTGCGTCGTACATTTCGACAATCAGCCAATAGATAAATATATTGTTAGATTATTATTAAATATCATATTATTAATTATTAAACTATAAAAAAGCTATTTTTGAGCCTCAAAAATTGATATACTTTTAAATTTTATTCAGTACTTATTTAAACACACAGGAAAAAAATAAAATATTTTGTTGATTAAAAGATAAAATTTTATCCTAAACGAATTTAACTCAGGACGAGAGAACTTTTTATTTTATTTTATTTTATTAATCTAATTTTCTTTCTTATTTGCTTGTTTAATACTTTTTGTTTTTGATTATATATTATTTAAAGACTGTAATTTATATATTATTTAATGACTGTATGTGATAACTGTACATACTCGTGCACGTTGTCGTTCACATACTTTCATTGGTAAATATTGAGTTTGTTGTTGCACGGCCTCTTTATATGTATAGTGTTTGGGGTTATTTCTTCAGTGAAGGTTCACTGTTGATAAAGCTTCGATAAAATTCCACTAGTTTTCTGTTAAGTATATATGAGTTAGGACCCTTTAAAGAGACTACAATACATGTCTAAGACCCTCAAGCAGTTAATCGGTCTTAATCCCTGCAAAAACACATCTACTAGTCTTCTGAATAAAAACCTACATCAAAGCAAGTAACATTTATAAGATTTTGCAAACGATAAAATAGAAATTTATATATTACAATATTTTATCGACAATAATATTTAAATTTAAAAAATCAAAATAAAATATAGCTGGCCAAATTACAAATTGCACTTTAGTCAGTAAACTGAAATAAAGATGCGTACAAGGCCGTACACAAAAAAATTTTCCGGAGGGTTTCAAATTTTAGTGCATAATGTTGAGTAATGATGATTAACTCGAAAATTTTCGACAAATATACAGTTTTTTTTTCCCCCTTCGCTAAAGCCTTGATCTGCAATAAAGGTAGATTTTAAATCATCGGTAATAAATGCAAGTGTTTCCCGGGACTTCCATATCAGGCTGCAATTTACATTTTACTCAATCATAGAGATATGGAATGTGCATGGATAACGACATCGAACCAACAGTAATGTCGAAGGATAGTAATGTCCAATTATTATTTATTGTCCAATTATTTGTAAAATGTCTTAAATAAATTGTATCAAATGCTTCATTTCAGATGAAAGCAAAAGAACTTGGAAATGGGGAGAAGAAAAGAATATATATATATATATATATATATATATATATATGTATGTATGTATATGTAACATTTGACAAGCGCTTCGAAGATAAAAAGACAGAGTTTAATAAAACAAATAATTTAAAAAAAAGATTGAAAGTTTTCAGCTACATTACAAAATTTGAGTTAAGAAGAATTTGAAGTTTGATTTTTTTTTTTATTTTCTAAATTTAAAAGTGTGTGACATAGCATAAATTAACCAATAAATGGAAAGGTGTAACTGCAACCTGATTACATGATTGTGTTTGTTTTATTTATTTATTTTTATTTATTTACTTATTTTTTAAATAAAGAGATAAATAGATAAATATTTCTAAATAAATATTTTGTTCTACTATTTAAGGCTTTAGTATTCAGTTTTCAAATGAAAATTTTACTTCTAGAATTCCTTCTTTCAATGAATTCTGCAATGTTTTTGGTATTTACTTAAGGCCTGAGTGCCTAAATACAGTAGCTACATTCCTGGGTTGCTGAAAGTTATCATATTTCTAGCCGACCGCTATTCATATTTTTATTTCTACGCTGACCGCTTTTTGCACAACCCATTTCCGCACATAACCAAATATAAACAAACATAAGAAATGAAAAATATATGTAACGACTACGAAGGCCGTAGCTAGATTTTTTTTTTTTTTTTTTTTTTTTTTTTTTTTTTTTTTTCGGAGGTGCTACAAAATTTAGTACATAATGCCGAATGTTAAAAATGAAGTTTTTCTCAAAAATGTTATAGAAATCTGGAAAATTTCTGGGTGTGATTAAATTCCAACCCCCCTGTTCCATTGATTACCCCCACTACACATTTTTAAAAAATATCAATATTTTGTTTTTTAAACAAAAGAATAATAAAGGAAGGAAGAAAAAAAAAAAAAAAAAACTATGGATAAATTACAGGCATTAAGTGTATATACACCCCGCGACAAAACGGTAGGAACAAAGGGTTTTTTCTTTGATTTTTCATAAAATAACGTTATCTAAATTGTTTGCTTATCATTTATTATTATCATAAAATAACACTATTCCTGGACTAATTTTTGTTTTAAGACTAATTTAGAAAAATTTTAAGACTAAAATTTTTCTAATTTAAACTACACAGCGCGACAAAAAGATAGGAACAAAAGTTTTTTTTTTTTTTTTTTTAATTTTTGAATATGATTATTTTGAATATGAATATTTTGAATATGATTCAAATATTTAATATGTTTTTGATATGATAATATTTTGTTATGATAATAAATGATCTGCACAATTTAAATAATGTTATTTTATGAAAAATTTAAAAAATCCCTTTGTTCCTATCTTTTTGTCGCGGAGTGTAGTCTTAAATTAGAAAGATTTTAGTCTTAAAACTTTTCTAAATTAAACTTAAAACAAAAACTAGTCCAGGAATAGTGTTATTGTATAATAATAATAAATGATTAGCACAATTTAGATAACGTTATTTTATGAAAAATCAAAGAAAAAACCCTCTGTAACTATCTTTTTGTCGCGGGGTGTATATGCATATCATATATTTTTTAAATTTAATTAAATCACTTTTACCAAAGAGCAGAATTTTATTTAAACAACCAACTTAATTAATTTCTAAATTAATTGGACAATTACATCTAAACTATTTGCGCAAATACAGCAATTATAATATTTAAATGTAAGTATATAATCCATTTGATAATAATAGAAAAGAATGAGAAAGAAGAATAGTCAGCTCATTCTTTTCTATTATTATTATCAAATGTATTATATATATATATATATAAATATATGTATATGTATATGTACACACACATATATAAAGTGAAGTAACAAAAAGAAGTAGAATGGTTGGAAAAAAAAAAGATTAAAAGACTCTGGCTTTTTTTTTTTTTTTTTTTTTTGTATGAAATAAATAGTTCTTTAATAAGAAATTTGTGGTATATGGAAAAACTTAACTATCTATGTAAAATATCAGTTTTTTTTACTCGTTCTCTGAATTCTTTCTGATTCTTTATGTGTTTTGAAAATAAGAAAATACAATTTAAATTACATCATTGGTGAAGATCCATCAGTGTTGCCAAATTTTGGTACTTTTTTATTTAATACCCGGGACTAAATTTTAACCGTAACGACTGCCTAATCACTCCGAAGATTGATCATCTATTATGTATATCAAATACCATTTCTCAAAATTATTGGTGACTATTGAATAAAAAAGTCCCAAGTCTGGCAACACTAAATTCGAACCCCAACTACCATTTACCTCCATTTTCCTCAAAAATATACAATTTTACTTTTTAAAATGGATTTTAATTAAAATATATTATGAATGGAGAAAGACCAATATTTAAGACTTTTTTAAATTTACCTCAAAGTAATAATTTTTAAAACGAAGTCACTTGAATTTGATAAATGTACAAAGTACATTCCTCTTTATGTTTAAAAGTTCATTAAAAAAAAGTAGGTTATTACTACAAGATAAAAAATATATATATATACATATTGGGAGTCAAAGCAACATATACATAGATACTTTTTTCACATTTAAGAGTATGTCAAGCTATGTTTGAATATTAACGTACATAATGCCTGTTAAGCATATTAGAAGATCGAATTTCTCAAAATGGTATTTAGTATTAGGTACAATTTCTTTGATTGTTAAAAACTTTTTTTTTTTTTTTTCTTTTAAGGTCTCTATCTCCTCTCTCTCACTCTTATTCTCTTCATCGATGCATCTGCACACTGATTCCTATCACTGATATTCGATATTTAGAACATGATACATTCTCTATTTCTGTAATGAGTATTCAATGCAGACCTGTTGATAAGGAAATAAATTTAAAAAATCTTAATTCTGTAATTCCAGTAGACAACATGATATGGCTAATTGATCCGCAATGTTTGTCACTTCCAAAGGCTTCTCAAATTCTAAGCAATCAAATCTATTTCCCCCCATACCTTAATGCATGAATTGCATTTAATCTTTCAACAGCTCAAACTCATACTTCATTAAAGTTGTTATTAAAAGTATTTACTTTTCCTCTTCACGGGCATATTTAATCCATATCATTGTATCGATAGAATTCCGTAGGATTACTTGGCATGCTAGACCTCGTTTGCTACAAGATTACATGCGTGATTTACCAAGTTGCTATGTAATTATAAGTACAGTCAGTCGTTGCCCATCTTTTCACATGCTTTAGAAACCCCCATCTTTATTTGTCCCCTCCCTTCTGCCTTTCATCGAATTCCTCAGAGTCGCAAGAACCCCTTTTCTTTATTGTTTACTTCATTAAGAGCGTAGGGTTGTTAGGATATCCCCCTCCCAAACGAGGTTGTCGCCAAAGTTGGCGGCATCGTTTCAATGACATTTTCTCTTTTATTTATTTATTTATTTATTGCCTCCTTGCTCGATCAGCTACCTATGGCAGCTGTATTGAGATCTTATCGAGTGAAATAATTGACATAGACGTTTAAAAAGAAATGTAAGCTCATTGTATTTATACCCATTCAGTGAAGAAACAACAAATTTCAGTGAGGCGATATGTCCGAAAAATGCACGAGTACAGATACACACACAGTTGCGATTATTTTTCACATGTTTATAAGCATTTGAATTTTTTCATTTTTTGAAAGATTTAAATACTTTATTATTTAACCCACTGCCGCAAAACTTATAGCTGTCCTTTTATAGACGCCCTGTATATTTTCATTAATAATAATAATAATAATAATAATAAACATTATTAATACGGACTGTATTCATGCATTTATTCGTTTATTATTCAGTAATACATTGAACAAAATTGCCGTCTACATAACATGTAAGTTGATTTTTTGTGCAATTTTCTTATATGTAATTTGCTTTATGAATTAATTTTTTGAAATAAAATAAATTACATATAATACTTAATTTGATGAATAAAAATATAATTTTTGTTTATGAATAACGTACTTGTGTTGAATTTATTATACATTAAAATAATAATTAGATAAAAATCCCTTAAACATTTAAAACATTTGTGTAAACTAATTCACATTAAAACTTCCTTCGCACAGGGGATCGAACAATGTGATAAAAAACGGACATAAGACCAAAAATAAACTATTAAGAAAACAGATTTTTGCAATAAAATGATTTCAAATACTAATGTCTACAAAATACGAATATATGTGTATTTTTATAATTAAGCAAAAATTAATTATATAGGATAAAGTTTAGGAAAAAAATTTTTTTAGTAGAAATTTTCTGTGAATTTTTAGTGATTTTCAAAAGTGCTTGCACATGCAACATGACATACTTTAATGTCATGTAAAGGATTTTTTGCACAAACCTGTGCCTTTTCAAAATAAATGGTCTTAAATATTTTATGACCCATTCTACGAATTCAAAATAGATATTTTCCTAAATATCTGAAGATAGGTTGTAATTATTTTTTTTTTAATAATAATATTTACAAAATTTATATAAGTTTTTTTTTTTTTTTTTTTTTTTTTTTTTTTTAATACAATGGATTTTTTTTTAGTTTTTGATGTTTTTCTAAAGTTTTATAAGAATAATTAGAATAATTAACAAAAACAACATCTTTATGCAATTTTGACATTTTTTTACAAAATAAATATAATGTTTATACATCTCTAAATAGTTTAGAATTTCGTAGTTTAAAATTTTGCGTATAAAATTTTGCAAATAATTAAAAAAAAAAAAAAAAAAAAAAAAAAAAACCTGCGTCAATGAACAATTGTATAAATTTTTGTAAATATAACTAATTAAAAAAATATTCAGCCATGAATACAATGTATACAGTATGACTTTTGCTTGTAACATACAATCAGAAGCCTTGAAAAAGTACTGTATGTTCCATGCCTATATTAAAAAGATTATTATTATTATTATTATTATAATTATTATTATTATTTCAGAAATCATTTATGTTTTTTCCAGTTCTACATGATATGCATGGTTTCATTTTGTGCAGTATATGTATGTATGTACATGCGAGTATGTACAGTAGGCAACAAAAGTGTCCGAACACTAGCAAAAATTCCTATGTAAAAAATATACACTTCATACGGTTTTGTTAAATAAATCCTTATCGAATCATGTTCTTAGACTGACTAAGAACAGGATTCGACAAGGATTTATTTAACAAAACCGTATGAAGTGTACTTTTTTTACATAGGAATTTTCGCTAGTGTTCGGGCACTTTTGTTACCGACTCTATGTGTATATGTACAGACGGTAACAAAAATATCCGAACACTAGCAAAAATTCCTATATAAAAAAAGTAGAGTTAATACTGTTTTGTTAATTAAATCCTTGTCAAATCCTGTTTTTAGACTGACTAAGAACATGATTCGACAAGGATTTATTTAACAAAACAGTATAACTCTACATTTTTTTATAGGAATTTTTGTTAGTGTTCGGATACTTTTGTCACCGATTGTATGTACGTGTATATGTATGTGTAATGTATGTATGTATATGCGAGTGTAGCCTTACTGAAAAAAAATTGGAATAAATATTGAGGAGTAAATATCGTAATTTTATTTTCCGATTTAATTTGATTAGTCCGGAATATAGTTTTATCTATAGACTATGTTCAGATACATTTTATAATTAGTAAAAATTTTGAATTGAAATCACGCTGTCGAACTTAGAATATCATTCAGAAATGACTCATACGTTCTGAATATTCATAATGTCCGAATAGCAAATTTTGCTCCCTTGTCATGTTGCAAAAAGGCGTTATTTGAACACCTGATACTTAATCATCTGAACTCAAGTTTTATTTTTCCATAAAAATAAAAAATAGTGATAATGATAATAAACTGCGACAAATTCTGATAAGTTTATCGTAGTATATGCTATGCGTAGATTAAAAATCGTACAATGCGCAATTGAAAGGAGGGGAAAATGCATATACAAGGGCTAACTTTTATTCAAATATAGGTATAATTTTCGACCAAGAAAAAATATAATTTCATTTGAATTCATTGATAGTTTTTTAATCGTATCTGATTTAATTTGTGACGAGAAATTATTTACAAACTGAAATTAAAACTGAAACTTAAAGCTATACTTATTAATTAGTAAGGTATAAATTATTAAAAAGGGTAATCCAATATAAAGAGATTAAGTATATAATAGTGGTTCATGTTTTACTTATTTTTTAATTTATATTTTAGATTGAAAAAAAACTAGAATGTTGAAGACATCTTTCTTCTATATTTTCCTGTACAAATCCTCGCAGTACAAATTATTTTTAATATTATTAGTAATCAAAATTATTTTCAATTTTTCTACTTTTTCATGTGATAATTGGTTACATCTGCTGCAATGTTTGAGAAGGTTTTTAATATATATGTATATATATATTATGAAAAAATTTTCAAACATTGCACAAGAGGAAGCCATGTATATGTATCACATGAAGAACTGGAAAGAACATGAATTAAAGATTTCTGAATAACCATTAAGAATCCTTTTAATGAAGACATTCAGCATACAATAATTTTTCAAGGGCTCTGATTGTATGATATATATATATATATATGTGTGTGTGTGTGTGTGTGTGTGTTTAATGTAACTTAATATATATGTACTAGAGAAACAAATTAAGAATACAAAATTCATTAATATGATTTATATAAATATATCCAGGAATAGAGAATATATGCAGCATATTAGTAACTAACATATATAAAAAATACAATATAATATATTTTAACTACCTACATTACAACAAATTATAAACATTTTAATTAAAATATGTATTAAAACAAAAAATATGGGAAATCATTGACTTTATAAGATTACTTCACTTCACGATTAATTTTTTTTTTTTCAATTTATTCCACGCTAAATATTAGTAGACGATGACATACATACAATTTTTTGATAATTATAGTTACATTCAGTGATAATAATAATAATAATAAATGCATCGATCTATATTTAATATTTAATTTTAGCATTGCTGTTTGATCATTAACATTTTTTTCTCAATAATTAAGTTTATTAATTTTTTTCTGCTGTGCAAAATGCATTTTAACAGAAATGAAGGATATTTTTCTATTACTTCAATATGTTTAAATTTTTTTTCTGTTGCACATGTTACAATAGTACCTAAAATAAACGTTACTTTCTTTATAATATTTTTTGTGCATTAAAAAAAATAGGGGAGACCGGGGTACAATGAACCAATTTTGGAAATTTTAAGTGTTTACTCACAAAGTAATGATTTCTCGCGATTGAAAATATGTGTGCATATTACCTATATATTAGGTCTTATGGTCCTCTCAGTCAAAAGCAATAGCTATGTTTTTTTTTTTTTTTTTTTTTTTTATATATATATAAATTTTTCAATAGCAACTGACAAAATAGACCATTGTACCCCGATCCCGGGGTACAACGGTCCATGACACGGGGTACTGAGGACCACAGGTCAAACTAAAAAAGTATGCTAATGTAGTGTGTTATTTAACAGTATAAAATTTAGAATGTATTATATTTGTTTATTTATGTCTTCAGTTCATAATGTAAATTAATGAACATTAAAATTAGAAAATGATACACCAAACGATTTTTGTGTCACTGAAAGTCTGGTGTTTTCTTGTGAAGTTTTAGGGTCTGGAAGACTCATCATTACAATAGCTTGAAAATTTACAAGAGATGTATCAACACTCTCAGGAAAAAATGTAGAGATCTTGATTAAGTTTTCGTTGCATGAATCTCACAAAAACAGATTCATTACCTTTTATTTCTGTGATTAAACCAACAAAATGTAAAAACCGTCCTTTTCGTCAAATTTATTTGTATTATTATTTTTCAATTGCATTATTTAATTGAGTTTGTTATAGCTGTATGACATTTGTAGAAATATAAGAATACAAAAGTAAATGAATGTTTATTAAAAATAAATAAGAAGAAACCTCAAAGTAAATTATTTTCTTATTCATCTTTGAAGACATAATAGATCTAATTAAGGTTAACTGTGAAATTTTTAAGTATAATTTATAGCTAACACTTCAAACGTGTTGACTGCGTAAATCAGCTAATTATGACAGAGAATTGGGGTAAATAGACCATTGTCCATTGTACCCCGCGTGGACCTCTGACAGCAAATGTAAAAAAAAAAAAAAAAAAAAAAAAAAAAAAACATCCTTTAAAAAATATTTTAATGAGATCAAATATAAAAATAGATGACCTAGCTCTTTACTGTGCTAAATAGCCTCTTCCAGATCCTAATTCTTGAATGATGAAAAGAAAAAAAAATTAACTCAAAAAATTTACTTTTGGCTACCGTAAACTAAATTTCACGAATTAAATGGCTAAACTGTCAGTTAGGCATGAATTTGCTGGCTAAGTTTCATCACTGCAGTACTACGATCTATGTACCAAAATACGAACTATAATAATAATAATAATAACAATAATAATAATAATGCATTTATAAGGAGTGGTCCATTGTACTCCAGTCTCCCCTATAATCAACAAAAATTATTAACTCTTTTAATTACTTATTTAAATTACATAATAAAATTTACTTTCTACATCAAAATGTTACGCTACATAAAATTTCATGATAAATATTCCAAGATTACGACGGTAAAATAAAAATAAAAAAATGTTTTTTACTTTCTTCTATAAAAAAATATTGGATTCGAGAATTTTTTTTTTTAAATTTAGGTTTTGTATGAATCGCTTTAATATGTCCTGAACTAATGTGTCCTGAACCCTAATTTGATTATTTTTTAAAAATATCTGTCTCAAAGTGACCTCAGCAAATGACGCAAATTTTGTGCTAGTTTTGACTCGCCCAAATTTTCTTGAAATTCCATTCACAGTTGAACCCAGGTGTAAATTGGGACTGAGTTGATTTTAATGTACGTCGTTCAAAAAGTGGTTTTGTAGTGGCAGGTTTTCCAAAATGGTCATGATATATTTCGGTTCCTATTGAATAGAATTACAGAACATGTTAAATAATGACGTTTCACAAAAATAAATTAATTAATAACACCCTAAGATAAAATTTTGTGATGTTTTGCAACACATTTTGTGCTAGTGTCATTTTATGGATTTACTCGATTACCGTAGGGTGTCGCATGATATATTCAACTTTTGAGTGCATAACATGCAAATGTATTTATGAAAGCAGATGATTAACATATCTTTGCAGTGTACGCCATCGATGATTACGTATACACATAATCACAGGTAGAACAGACTGGATAAATATATAAATTATTTAACTTCATGAATAATAAATCTCGAATACTACAAAACGAAAGTCGCCAAGCTCTGTGTAAAAACACTATAAAGATAAATATTTGAAATTTACACACAAATGTGTCTGAAATAGTGTGTTCAACTTTCAGATGTATAGGAATGCCTTATTTATCTCAGACACTTGAAGTATCTTAAAAGGCACATCAATTCACACACTTGAAATGTCTGAAATTCAGCCACCTTTGATCACTTAGTCTTTGGATTAAGCCGTCATTACTGATAATTATTACGTCATTACTGATAATATAATCAATACATAATTAAAAATGTGGCGTGATATTCTCTTTTTGTGTTAAAAATGGATTTTAGAACCTTTTAGTTCATAAATAAAATCTTAATAATTTTTACAAGAATAATTTACATTTTCCAAGTCTGGATGCGAACGGAATACTAACGTATCCAGAGGCGAGTGTCTTCCCAAAAATGTCATCATGATGCACAGCAATGGTTCTTTGTATGATAATATATACTGTAATATTCACGAACCAAATCACAGTTTTATGTTTTGATCGTAATTTTTGCAATAAAATTATTGATAATATATCTAAATCTTCATAAAAAGAATTATCTTAAATTTTATACGTATAGAGGTTTAGAATTCTTTTGTAAAATGCATAACAAATATGTGAAATTCGCAGCTTATGGTGTTTGGAAAGCGATTTTTTTTTTTAAATGATATTTAAAAGAAATCTAACTATATACACCAGAAAATTTGATGTCTAAAATTCATACCTACATCTTAATGTAATTAAGTTCTATATAATCATGTGGAAGTAAAGATTATTTAAATTTATATATATATATATATATATATATATATATATATATATATATATATATATATATATATATATATATATATATATATATATTATTATGTACATATAAAAATAAATTTAGTGAAAATTAGTAAAAAATTTTCTCACACAAATATATATTTGATCAGAAAATTATTTAGAAAGATATAACTATTTTAAGAAATTACTGAACTAATTACGAACTATTTTAAAAATCATTATTTATACAGATACATTTTTTATTCTTGTATTTTTGTCAACGTATTTTTTTTTTGATTGATTGCTAAGTGTTTAATACTCACAGTATAAAATCCATTTTTTGACTTTTTGGATCAATATCATTATTACCATATCGTAACTAAATTTGATACTGAATATTAAGTTCTTTAAGATTTTATAATTACTCTTTGCTTTGTGTTTTAGTCATTAAATAAACACCTGTTCGTAGAAAATAAAATAACAAAATAAAATATTTAGGGACGCTTATCTACGACGATTTGGATGTACCTCATGTGAATATCATCTACACATACAAAGCTTCATAATCAGCCATTTCTGTTTTTCAAAATAAATTTCTGTGACTTTCTTTTTTATATGATCTATATATAATATTTGCTCAACGCGATAAACCTTTAGTGCAAACTAATAATATCTGATTAATGCAAAACGAGGTACAGTCGGTAACAAAAGTCTCCGAACACTAGCAAAAATTCCTATATAAAAAAAGTACACTTAATACAGTTTTGTTAAATAAATCCTTGTCGAATCCTGTTCTTGGTCAGTCTAAAAACAGGATTCGACAAGGATTTATTTAACAAAATTGTATTAAGTGTACTTTTTTTACATAGGAATTTTTGCTAGCGTTCGGAGACTTTTGTTACCGACTGTAATTTGTCCATAAAAATTGAATATATTATTTGAATTAATTAGTACCATTGTAACACTCAGCAGACAAAAGATAGATGAAGATACCAACATAAAATAAATTTTAATTGAGATTTATTTCGATTAAAACTAGTCACGGTATTAAATTAATTTGAGTACCAATGATTAGTAAAAACAAGTTAAAGTACTTACGCAGAAGGGAAATGACACTAACATAACACATAAGCCTAACGATGAGAGAATTTGCAAAAACTATGAATTATTAGTAACAGTCAACATTTGAGAGAAAAGAGAAAGGATACATACACTAGTAAATTTTTACGGATAACCTTATCCCTAAAAAAGCCCTCTTTTATTCTCTTTTTATATCATTTTCAAAAAGTCTTCTGGAAGTTCTAAGTTTATATAATTAAATGTATCATTCGGGGATTTTTGAGAGAAAATTTCGTAGAACATTTGTCTCAATTTTGTCACCTTCCTAATGTCATGAACGACAATTTAGAAACCTATGAAGTCACTTTATTCCTTTAGGGCTAACATGCTTTATATTTAATTGCCAGGTAATACATTTCTTTTTCCTTTGACTGTCCTGCTTTGTTTGGTCGCAGATGTCGATAATAGGTCGGAAGATGTATTACTAAATGATTTATCACAAGACAAGAGTATCTTTTATATTTTTCTGTTCTTCCTTACATTAATTTTCCAGGAAAATAATCAAACTTAAAACTTCATGTAAAGCGAAATTTTGGTTTTGGTTGTTACAAAAGTAGCAGACGTTTATGACAGAATTCTTTGTAGTGGGTCTGGTCTTGTTCCAAAAAGTTCACTGTCACCAATGAAATTAACTTTTTTAAAATTATTAGTTCTCGAAAAAAGATTCTGATTATTCTTGCGATGTTACACAGATTTTTTTTTTTTTTTAATTATTTGTTTTAATAAATTTAATTGCGTGAAGAATGAAATGTTTGAATTGAGCTGAATATTTCAAGTGGTACAGCACTATATCGGTATTACGGAACTTACTAGGAACCGATGTTATTCGCAACTTACGAATCGAATTGTTCTTGTGATGTTACTCTGAATTATTTTTATTTTTTTGTTTTAATTAATTTAATTGCATGAAGAGCGAAATGTTTGAATTGGTGCTTATTATACACCGGGTGTTACAGAACTATCAGTGTTACGGGTTTATCACTGTATTCTTCAATGATCGACCACAGGCATTCATTTCAACATTTTAAATTTTATAATCTTAGAAAGAGTTATGCTACTAAATGATTATCAATTAAAATTAAAAAAATTAAATGTTTACATAGTCCCTAGGATTGTAATGTAATTTTCATAGAGTAAAAGTTTTTTCTTACACTACTATCAACAATATAAACAACTATAAACAACTATACACGACTATAAACAAAAAACTATACACGACTACAACTATATACTATAAACAACTACACACGTTGTTTCCATGCAGGAAAATATAAACACAGCTGTTTTAGAAATCACTGTACATTTTGGATTTTAAACGTTTTGACGAATATATATATATAAGAAAGAAAAAAAAAAACAGAACGAAAGAAAGAAAAATACTTGAAAATAAAAGTGTGACAATTTTATGTGATATTTCATTATATTTTAATTTTAAACTTAATAAACGTTATTTTTAAAACACTTCGAAACGTTAACTTTAATAAAATATATACTAATTAATTTTATTTATTTACATTAAATATGCTCATTTTATGTGATATCTATAATTCAACTAGGTTTTAATTATTATAAACTTAATTTAGAAGCAATGTCTAAATGACATTGTGATTTAAAAGTGTAAATTTGAAGCCTTTTAACTATACAGTGTGTGATCGCATTTTCAAAAGCATAACATTTGCTATTTTTTAGCTACATTTTATTTTGGAACTCTTATTATCAACACTTAGCCATTGTGCATAATTTTAGAGTCATTGTACACATATATCCATCACAGATATGCTAACATTTTTAATTTATCCCAAAGCATTGTTAATACCCGTTTTTTTTTTTGTTTATTTTTTTTTTTTTTCGCACCACCTTTTTTTGTCGAGAAACTTTCTACTATGTGTAAATAAGATTAAATAAGAAAAGAATTACTGTTCAAAAATAGTGATGTGAAAAACAGACTGTTGCTCACAATGATGTGGAATAAATTAAAAATGTTGACTTATTGTGCTTCCTTGCCTTGAAATTTTGAAGTTAAATATTGTTTCATAATTAACATTGATATTATTTGTGTATATATATATATATATATATATATATATATATATATATATATATAATCCTTTTGTTAGTAATAGAAAAGAATGAGAACGAAGAATAGTCAGTCAAATAATTCACCAAAGAAACATATATATATATATATATATTATTTTATTTTATTTTATTTTATTTATTTATTTATTTATTTTTTGAGCATACGTAACGCAGCATCAACTATATACCAATAGTGAACAATTTAAACATTTTCTTGAAAAAAATTTTGTGTACTGTATAGCTAATAAGCTATAACTGTACCCAGTGTTCGATATCACACTTAACTGTTTCTGTACATGAGTGTAGTGTGAAAAATGCTAAAAGCAAAAATATTTTTGGAGTACATAAATGGTAATTGAAGTATTTTTATACTCGAAAAAATATTTTTCCGAAGAGTTTAAAATGTGTCAGTACATTTTCAGTACAGACACTTTTCTATTCCAGCAATGGACACCATTGATTGTTTTTTCGGAAAAGGCAAAATAAAATGTGAACTGATTAAAAATATATATTTAATTAACAAAAAGTATTTTATGTTTCTAAGGGTTGAAAGAACGAAAATAATACAGAAACTTGCATAATAAAAAATCATGGAATCACTGGCCCACCATTGGCCGAGAGGAACTGCGCTCAAAGCTAGTAGACGTGAGGTGCTGGGTTCGATCCCAGATCGCGTTCGTAGGCCTAGCCGTTCAGAGTTTTAAGTTGTTTTGTCCGAAATTTACGTGAATACGGGCTAGGACCCCTTAGAAAGACCCCCACGGAGGGCACTCCTCCTCAGGCCTAGGACCCTAGTGCAGTCAATCGGCCTTAATCTCCAGAACACAACTCATAGAATCATTTATATCACAGAAAACAAATTACCCCTGAAATATTTTATGGGTTCAATGACACGTTGTTTCTTTATTTAAAATAAATCATAATTTGTAAATACCGTTTTAATCGCCTCCCTTGTGCAATAATCTTATAAATGCAAAGACTAGTCAGTATTTGTTGAAATTCTACGTGTCATTTTCGAGAAATGCATATCCATATGTACTAAGTCTTCTGTTTTTTAAGGGAGACTTCATACTGGAAAGTTTTTATAAATGTTTTCAGTTAATTTAATCGTCGAAAATATATGTGACAAATTCCTTTGTTAAAATAGTAGCGATGATTGCGGTTTAAAAATTGGAAAGCTTGGTAGCTATATTAATCTCTTCTCAAAATTTGAATAAAAGAAATCATTTAAATACATTAAAGTATTCTAATCTGATTTTGCGTGACATGAATTGATACTCACTTCCACATTTCGAAGTTGGGAGAATACGCCTCTGTGCCCACCATTGGTTCTGTCCCTCAAAATCACATGACTCAAACTCAGTAATGGACAGAGCTGTTCACTATACTACTGGCAAGGTGGAAATATGGCAATGATGACATATTATGGTGCACTGGTGCATACCCATTAGTGCACATTTATAAAAACATTATATTTAGTTACAAAATTAAAATTTTAATACCAGAAATGGATTCTGCATACTTATTTTAGTGATGTAAATGCAATGGATACAAGAAATGAGCTCGAAATAAGCAGAAGGGAAGCAAACAAAATTTAACTTACCTTTTATTCAAAACAACAAGATAAAATGTCAAAAGGTTTGCCCTGTTTGAATAAAACTAATTGCATTCAAAAAGCGATAGCTTAAAATCTTGAAGACATTAGTAGTTTAGTTAGTAAAGGGAATATTTGCCAACATTTTAATTTATTCCGGAGCATTTTTAGCCCTACCTTTATTTCGCACGATTTTATTTATAGAATTTTTTCCGAATATATAACTATGATAAAACAAGAAAAAATTACCCTTAAAAATAAAGTGGTGTGAAATAAAGACAGGGTTAAAATGCTCCGGAATAAATTAAAATGTTGGCAACTCTGATAAAGATATGTAACACTAAACTTCAATGGAGGCGAACCAATGTAAAATGCTGAAAGTTTGATTTTAGAGTTTAAATTTAAATGAACAGCAAACATTCTCCTTCGACTACAATTTTTCAGCAAGCACAAAAACTAATAAATTAAAAAATAACTAAACCACGGGTGTTTGTGACCCCGGAGGATTTTGTTACCAGAATTTTTTTTTTAACAGTGGCATTATTGATAGTTTTTAAGTAAAGTTTAGCAATAAACTATAACCTAATTTACAATTCGTAATTACTGGTGGAAAATAAATAAAAAACCCGGAACGCAAAATCTCCTGCTAAGCTTACACCCTAATCATCGTTTGTTTAGGTGTATTACAAGTTATTAGGAAGACATGCAAACAAATCTGGGAAAATATGTAGACATTCTATTTTATGTTAAATTCAAAGAAAAATCACTAACACTTTTTTTTTTTTTCTTGATGAAATGCGGTTTGAATGTTTGCTCCTCAAATGTGGTTACTACTGGAGCATTCATCTTAATAAAAAATTCACGATATTTTTACCGTGCCTTTATTATTATTATTATTATTATTAGCATTATTATTATTATTATTTTCAGAGCTTCATTGCTATGTATACAGAAAGAAAAAATGTTTTGTTGAAACAGCCAAATTTAAATTTTTTGGGGCTATATCCACAAAAGAATTGGTTGCTTTAACAATCTCTGTTTTTTTTTTTTTTTTTTTTTTTTTCAAATCTTTTTTTTTTTTTTTTTTTTTTGTTATTTCAAAAGTATGCTTTGTTGAAACATTTTTTTTTTTTTTTTTTTTTTTTTTTTAAATTAGCTATTTTTTTTTTTTTTTAATTAATATAGACCCAACACAATTTTAATGTTTCAACAAAACGTTTATTTATTTATTTATTTATTTATTTATTTATTATTATTTTTTTTTTTCTGAGTAGTTGTAAAAAGTTTCTGGATTTACTATGACAATTTTAAGTTTTTATTTTATAAATTATAGTTTTCGCTCTCTTCTTTTATATAATCATTTTATCCCTTCTTACCGTTTATCAATTGATTAAAATTACCAAAAAAGTATTGAAACACTTCTTTAAAAACTGCTATTTTTCATAGTATTTTTTATTTGATTGAAATAAATAGTGTTATATAATTTATCTATAATTCTGCAAAATAAATAAATAAATAATAAGAAGGGGGAAAAAAAAAAAAGAAAAAACTTTAAATCCTACTGAAACAAATTCTTATAATCTCTTTTCTATGCTATATAGATATTGGAAATAATAAATCGAAATATTTTCAATTGGTCATTATTAAAAAATTAAATTTCACAAAATAAAGTGGCCAGAAGTCACAGATTTCTCAACTATATTTTCGAACGTTAATTTTTCCTTCGCAGAAAATTATTATAAAAGATTGCTGTGTCAAAATATTGGTGTAAAACTAAAAGATGCGCCAGTGTGTGTTCCCTGTGTACGATCTTATATTCAAACTATTTTGAATCGTTAAAAGATCAACCTTTATAGAATGATTTAAATGATTGTATTTGAACATTTATACACATTATATTTTATATTTAATAAACATCAATATCTATTTTTCAGAAAAGAAATTCTAAATTACTAATTTAAAGAATGCGATCGATTATATCACGGCAGTAATCATTCATCAAACCGGAGATGATGATATTCCTCGTGCATAGTGCGTAATCTCGTACGTCAACCTATGCTTGAGTTCCTGATTCTCGACAAAGGTCAATTACTTTGGCGGCATAATGATGTTGCTAGTTAGTGATATTAATAATCAAAATGTATTTTAACTTTTCTCGTCATGTGTTCATAGCTTTAGAGTAGGCGTGGCAAGATTCACTCTAGTGTGACGTCGTGGTTGACGAATCACAATATTGCGCTATTCCCGCCTCCGGCCGCATCATTTTATAGCTGATTGTCTTCAGGCAGAAAAGAGGTGGAGCTTTGAACACCACCGCTCCAATACGGCGCGACCCGAATTGTGATATAATTAGAAAGACATTGCTTACACTTGATTTCGAATAACGCAATCACAGATGAGATTTATTCATTTTTACCTATCTCTCACCGCAGGTCAAAAATCAACGCTTCCTTCCCTCCTCCTTGCCGCATCCTTCCCGTTCTGAACAGATTTTCGACCTTTCGTTTTGCCTAGGTGATTTTTTTTCCTTGTTTTGTTTTGTCTTGTTTTGTTTTTTAGTTGGGTTTGGAGATAGTGGTTTTCTGGTTTAATGACGATTACACCAACAGCTTAGCTCATCTCGATTAAGCGGGGTTGTGGAAAAGGGGGGGAGGAGATCGTTTTCACCGTTATGATAGAGTAACTTAAATCACTGAAATAGACGTTCATTTAATTGATGATATTGCTCGGCATTATTGAAAGAATTTTCACAATCAAACGAAGAGATACATACTAATTTATGCAAAAAGTATTCAAAACTAAGTTGAGAAAATTTTGACTGTTTTGTGCACTTCTCAAAAAAAAAAAAAAACTATGAACTTTTTATAAAATTAGCAAAAAAAAAAAAAAAAAAAAAAACTATGTTGGTTTTTTTGTTTTTTAAATTGTTCATTACCTAATTTATTTTCTTGAATTCTGTTTCCATATTTGGAAAATACACAGCCATAAACATGTTTCTCGTTTTCTAAAAATTGAATGTTTAGATTTTTAATATTTCATTTTGAAGCTTAAAAGTGATAAAAATGATCTTTGTTTGTTTTTTTGCATATTACGACTTTAAAGCAAAATATTAAAAATTTTAAAAATAAATTTTTGAAAAACGAGAAACATTTCGCAGTTGTGCATTTTCTAAATGTGAAAACGGAATTAAAAAAATGCATTAAGTAATTAAAAATTTAGAAAATAAAATTCTCCATGGAATAACATTGGAATAGATTGCCAGTCGAATTAGGTGAAGTGTCTGTACATCAGTCAGATATTCCCTTTCTTCCTTTCTTTGTTATCCCCTAGGATTTTGTTGCTTAGTTTTACAAGGGTATCTCATTGAAAAATGAAGTGTTTTGAATTCTGTTTTTTATAATCTGTATTACTCTTTAAACATGTTACCTTTTACCTCAGTGAGAAATTTTTTGAAAAAAATAATTTAATTTCTTCTAATATAGATTGAAAATTAGATTGTTATGTTTACTTAACGGGGAAAAAAAAATAAATGTGTATATATATATATATACAGTAAAACCTCTCTAAGTTGGACACCTACGGTTCCAAGAAAAAGTGTCCAACTTATAGGGGTTAGACATAATGTTAATGGATACATTCCGTTCCGAGAAAAAGCGTCCAACTTAGAGGGGTGTCCAACTTGAGAGGTTTCACTGTATATATATATATATATTCAAATTGCTAGCTAAGCTGAAAGACGACATGTTCAAAGACACTTGTACACTCCTAGTTCGCATATCCTTGGATTTTTTTTTTTCTACACCACTATTATTATATAGCAATTACTGATATGATAAAAGCCTTAAAACTTAAAAGGAAACATATTGAATAAAAATATTTGGGAAAGAGTCCTTGGAAAAAGGCGTTTGTAATAAAAAAAAAAAAAAAAAAAATCGAAAAGCTTCTATCTTGAATAAGATATCCTTATAAAAAAGATGCCAAGATTCTAGTCTGCATTTACGCTAGTTTCGATCCAAACCATACTTAAAACTCTTACCGTCTAAACCCACGTTAACTTTAGTGATACAAGAGCGTACACAAATTGCTGCTTTATAGTCAGTGTCACATAAGAGGACGCATTCCTACCTACGGTAAATAGTTGCAACGAATTAAATATTTTCCTCTGCATCATTTGTTGCATTGCAGAGAAATTTGTTTTACAGGCAAAGGGCAAAGGTTCAGAATTTCGAAGTTTCGAGTGACTCTTACAAGAAAGTCGACATGTTTTTCGTAACAGTACTGTATATATATACGTTATAATACCGTTTTAGCATTCAGGAAATTCAAAACCGCTAAATTAGTCTTTGTTTTGCCAATATATATATACATATGATAATAATAATAATAATATTTTTAGCATTTTGTTTTGAAACTATAAAGTGTGAAAGATGGACTTAATGCAATTATTTCCGGACATTTCAGTTTTAATTATATTAAAAATGTTACTATTTACCTATTTAATTATACAAAAATTTAATTTTAATAAAATATATTTTATCAATTATTTTTTAAGGCTTAAAATTTAGTCTGTTACTTTTACAAGGCATCCCCTTTTCGTAGTTTTCCCCCCTAATGTTTGATAATTATGATTTGGCATTTCACTGTAAGTCGTTAATATATTATGGATACAGAGACCATCAGCATTTTCGATTTCATGGATTACTAAATTTACATGACTTATAAAATAACAGAAATATATATGTAGAGTAATGAATAGAAAATATATATATATATATAAATATTAAACAAACTGGAACAATTACAAATGCCTTTGTTTAATTTAATTTTATTTTTACAAGAAACTCACAACTCTTATGAAATCATAAGAAAGATGTAATTTTTTTTTTTTTTTTTTTTTTTTAATTGCGATAAAATTATTATAGACCGAAAATATGAACAATGTTTATTAATTCTATTTTATTAGAAATTCAGACGAACGATTTAACTGCAGTGATAAAGTTCAAACTGTTATATATGAAACTATATTTACTAGTCTATTAGTATGCATACAGTTACATTATAAAAATCTTCAAATGGGAGGTTATTTCTTTTATGTATATTAAAAACTTTTAAATAGTTCGAAATATATGGCAATTTTTCGATTAATCAATGAAGAAGTACCAATTGCATATTAGAAAATTAAATTTTTGTTGATAAATTCTTAAAAAATATTCCTTTTAGTTTCTTCTCTTTCATCCAGAATCTAAGTCTAATTGTTAATTTACTAACCAGATTTATCAGTATGAAAAAAATAAAAACATTATGTTATTAAAAAAAAAAAAAAAAAAAAGGAACAGAAACAGAAGAAAAACACTGTTTCCCTCTCCTATCTCCCATGTTTTCAATTTCCACTTCAAACACAAACATAAACAAAATAAATGTAAAATCGCATTATCTGCAATTGTAGTGGAGGTCATCGTATTAAAAAAAAAAAGAAGAAAGAAAATAAGAAAAAGAAGAGGAAAAAAAGATATATTTATTTTCGAATGACTCATGATTCGTAATTGGATGTAACTGTGCTAATAATTATGTATAAAACTAATTTAATCAATCTTTTAGTATGATTTAATTTATAAAAGATGTCGTGAGAGAATAAACTGTAATTTTTAATCGATTTCAAACATCTGGATGCAAAAGTTATTTTGAAATGAGAAAAAGGAAGCTCAGAATACATTTATTATTATAAATGAAAATTATTTCAAAAAGAAAGTTTTATGTTATGATTGATGATCACAAGAAATCCATGATATATATATATATATATATATATATATACCACTTTAGTAACTTAAACATAGATACGTAGAATATTACAAAGAATAGATTAAAAGTGAAATAAAACTAGACCTACTTAAATATGCATAACCTACATAATATACATAAATCTTGTATTAAGATTGATTAGTATACAAATACCGGGGACATATTTAACTTTAATTAAATTTTAAACTTTAACAAAATGTGATATAAAAAGATAAAAACGACATTCGTTAGTTATGCACGTCGGCGTGAACATAAAATTTTAAATCAAAACAACAAATTGATGATGCCACCAGAGAGTTTTCAAATGAACCCCAAACTTGTTGCCCTGAAACACGAAAATAATTAAAGAATGCAGCAAAGTGCTTGTGGAACAAAAATTTTGGTGTAAGGACACTCCAGTAATGGTGTTTCAAGCAATATAAGTGTAATTTACACTATTTAAAATGTTTTCTAGCACTTGATTCGGCGTCAACACGAAATTCAATGTTTGCTTACCGAATTTTAGTGTGCTTCCAAAATCTATTTAGGAGCGACATTACACCACAATTTTTACAATGTACATTACAAATGTTTTTATATTGTATTCAACCATTTTTAACGTAAATTATCGTATTTATTAATATTTGAATACATGTAAGTATTTTCTTAGCAATTTAAATTCATGACAAAAAATCCAGAATTAGAGCAATCTCGGCAATGTCAGTTGGATCACCAGCTTCGTTTAATATGTAAATAATGTAAATATGATTAAATAAAAAATTACATGAAGCGATTAGGGAAAATTGGGCTAGTTAATGGAATTAAAAAGAACAAAAAAATAACGAAATAATAAAATTTTGTCGCATGGCGTTATACTTCACTAAGAGGACCTGTTTTGTAAATATTAACGCATTTATCGGTTTGATAACAAATGTACTCTTTGGCAACTATCCGTTTTAGAATTGTCTCTTTAAAATTATTAAAAGTTATTATTATTGTTAAAGTTATCAACCAATCAAGAACAAGAGTAATCGTACAGCCAGTCTCATTTTATTGAGCTTTTAAAGGTTTAGACGACTTCCCTTAAAAAAGTCATAAAATGAGGGTTTAGGAAATTTTTATGGAATAATTTACAACCTTTATTGCTGAAACAGAAGATTAGATCCATTTCGGAATAACTAAATAAATCTAAACATGTCAGGGCTCACATCTTGGAAATGTCAGTTTTCTACAATAAATTGCTTTTAAAACTATAATATCCCATTTCGTTTCTATTTATTCATTAGAGGACATTGAATTATTCCTATTCGAAATTCCTTTTGGTTTTGTTCCACTGAAAAAGTGAATTAATTTTGTAAAAGGTGGCTTCTTACAAGGGAAGTCTCCATACATGAATGCCAGAAAAATTGAAAATATATAGAATACTTTTCTCATGAAGCTATGTATATTTATAAAAATAATTCGGCCGAATCTGTATATATCATCCGTAAATAATAATAATAATAATAATAATAATAATAATAATAATAATAATGAAAAGTACTCTACTTGGCTAATTATCGATCATTCGCAACAGAGTGAAATTGGACACAAAACTTTTTTTTTTTTTATATAAATAATCTCCAAGGGAAGATTTTCCTAAACTTTTTACACTAAATTAGTTTAAATAAGTTTACTTTAAATAAATTCACTTTTAGAACTATAATTTTGTTGTATATATTTATAAGTATGCAAAATGAAACCTACCGATCGTAATGATCGTGTATTAAGAACCATTGTTAAATGCGGAACGCTTAGACTAAATTAAAAATTTATTTGAGCTTTGCGTGTGATAACTTAAAATAAAACAATATATACATTTTTTATTGCAAAATAGATTTAAGAGAAAATAATCATAAGAATTACTATATAAAATTTAATACCAATCAATCATCGGCACGATTTTTGTATGTTCTTAAAAAGTCGGTTAGGATCCACTGGTTTAAAAGAAAAATTTATTTGATCAAATAATTTAAAACTAAATATTAAGGCCCAATTTTTGGCATATGAATTAAGATAGAAATTTACACATCATGATCGAAAAAGTACAGTTTTCTGGTCGTTAACTTTTTATTACAAGGCTTGAATAAAATTTACCGAAACACTTTTTCAATTTACGTGCTAAATTAGTTTAAATAAATTTAACTTAGGTAGGTACATTTTTATGACAATAATTTTGTGAAATATGTATTATATATATAGCGTTATTTTATTAAAATTCTGCACCAATTTTTAATAGAAAATTATGAATAGTTAAAATATATAAGTACGCATTGAATTTAATATATAATGTGAGGAAGAATATTGCGAAACCTTGGATTAACAAAAAATGCACAAAGCAAATTTATTTGTATTAGAATACGCATTGATACTGAAATGTGCTTAATTAAAAGGTGTAACCCCATTCTTTATTGTTCTCATCATTAAAAAACTATATATATATTTTTTTTTTTTAATACTATTTATTTATTGTTTTATGGAGGCGGGAAAGGGGGGGGGGGAGGACGTTAAAGGAAAAAACAAATTCATAAATAGAAATATCAGCAAAGAAAAATGTTGGAAACGGAAAGATAATTTACACTAGAAAACGGATTTAAGGTACTCTTTAAAAGAATACAATGTCCACTGTTTGAATTCCAAACACAAAATGGATAGGATTATTATCTCGATAACACTGTGCGTGTTAATTTCTAAAACCTTTATTTCCCACTTAAAATGAGAATACATTTCCTTTTTCAGATTTTAAAATTTTATCTTGAACGTTCACTAGACTTATAAAAACATGTATTGTCAGTAGATTTTTTTAAAAAATATTCTTAATATACGCTCTAAAAAGACTTTCATTGTTAGACTTTTAAACAGCGTGGAATTGGAATAAAATATATTCTTTTATTCAATGGAAAGTGGGGATACCAATATTTATATCTTAATGGTAACCAATATGTGTGTATGGTCAACCATTTTCAATAAAATACTGTAAAAAATGTCCCCCTTTATTATTATTATTATTATTTTATATTGTTCCCTTTCTATACTTTACCTTTTAATTAACTCCGGTTACTTTTTGTTTCGTTGCTCGATCTTACGTGAGATTGTCTTCTCACTGATTTCATATCTCTGGGGTATCAATTCATCAGATGTTTACATTCCTTCCATTGTACTGTTTTCTTGCAATGTGTTCAGCTCATTTCCATTTAAGCTGTTTAGTTCTGTCGATAAAGTCTAAAACTTTCATCTCACTTTTGATGCGCGTTTTCCTTTCCCTTTTCCTCTGTTATGCCTAAAATATATCTTTTATGCTTCTCTGCGACTTTACATCATCCTTTTTTGTTGAATGTCCACGTTTACACCCCTTAGGTCGGTCTAGTAAAACACATTTGTTAAACAACTTTCCTTTTCTTGCGAAAAAGAATTTTGCTCTTTAGAACTGTATTTGTTCTTCTGAAAAGCACTCAACCGTTTCTTATTCTTCTCTTGATTTTATTTATGATGCTATTTTGCTGTTACAGTAAAACGTTTAGGCTTTATGTTGTTTTCTTCCGTATAGCTTACATTCGAACTTATTTTTTCCAACTATGATTTTATTTATGTGTGTATGTGTATATTGTGAGTTTTAATGTCCTCGGTACAGTGTAACATCACCATACTGGCGATACTTAAATTTTATATTAGTTTCAAATTGTTATTATTAATCATCTATATGTAAAGTTCGCTTTCACTATAATTTAGTTTAACTGATTTATGTAATTTTTAAAAATTTTAGCACATTTTAACAAAGTTAAAAAGAGTTTTACGACTTCATTTTAAAGGATCAAAAATGTGATGGCATGTCTCCGGACCACCTCTAGGGTAGAATCCGAGATCGTCGTGAATTGCCCATTGCGCAGCACTAGTGCGACATAAAACCCAACCAACCAACCTTCATTTTAATTCTAAAAAAAATTGAATGCATTACAATCCATAGGTAATTGCAGGAAATAGAACTTTATGCGATTATATTGCTTTCATTATAGTGAAAATGTTATGTAGTATTTAGATGCACCATAAAACGTCCCGCATAGAAAATAGTGTTGTGCTGTAATCCATTACACAAAATAATTACTCTACATAACGACTTACTACAGAAATTTTTTGTATTGCGTCTTACTTATGTTTCAGAACTTCGATATGAATGCATTCGATATATACATTTTCGATGATATAAATAGCATTGTTCGAATGGTGTCATACGGAAATGTTTCTTACTGATGATGGCATATGAAACATTTATGATTCTATAGAGGGCTATTCACATGAATTGAGATACATCCACATCTGTGAACAGAGTAAGTTTAAAAAACTTTCACGATTATGTTTGGCGCTTTTTAACCCTTTCAGGGGCGGTGGTTGCATAGTGCAACCACAAATTTTAATTCAAAATTGCAAAAACTGTCCCTGGAAAAATTTTATAAAATTTTTCTTTTGTAACATAGACGAGTAAGTTCATTTATTTCTTGTCTTTTAATATTGTTTGTGATTTCTGGTGGCTGTTGATTTTAAATAAGGAAAATCAGCTCGACCCTGAAAGGGTTAAGTACTATTGTACCAAGCCGCACAAAAAAAATTACGCTGTACATAATTGCACCTCGTGCACATATAAAAGTTGCTAAATTAGAGGGTCATTTCAATTGTATTATTTAAAATGCTATATATCTTGTAAAATCTGTAGCCATATATAGGGCAACGGTTTATTGCATCACGTACTTTAAATAAAACGGTGTCCAAAATAGTTATTAGAAATGAGGGGGACTTCGACTAACTTACAATTTCAGATTTCGGGTGATAATTGTGCATAATTATTAAAAGTGCAAATGCACTTTATTTGTATGGTGAACTAAATTTTATATATTATGCAGTATGCATGAAAGATGTAGCTAATGTACAGGGTTGCGCAAAAGTGTCCCGATATCTTTAGCCTTTTCAAGATAGGGCAGCATAGACAAATGTCGTCAGTTGATTTTTACTAAATGATAATGCAGCGTACTTTTAATATTAACGCAATTTCTTTTTTGGTAAAGAATAAAGTAATAAACATGTGTATTTGCAGACCTTGCAAATAAATGAAAATATATAAATATATATAAAAGAGAGAGAGAAAGAGACAGAGATAATAAATATATTTTCTTAAAGTGGAAAAGTGTTTTATAATCTGAGAGTAGCACATGATATTTATTTCTTGTGTAGATTCGTGCAGCTTGCAGGCAAATATTCCGAAACCTCTTGGAAAATGTTTTGATGTTTTGGATTCGAAATTATATATTCTCAGTAAATGACGTTACTACTTAGTTTTACTAGCCGAGATACCTCAGTGAAAGATGATGATGATTGTGAAAAAGATAAAGACTACAAACTTTCCTTTTTAGTTGCACATAAAATGTGGAATACCTGAGAAGATTCAGTCTTGACTTGAAAGTCTATGCTCGTAAAATTTTATGGCCTTATCTGTTTTTTTTTTTTTTTTTTTTTTTTTTTTGTAAGTGCGTGTCTAGGCGGCGCCACTTGTTTCTGTTGGACGGTCCAAGAAGGACACTAATTAAAAAGAAAAAAAAAATGTGTGACCATAAAATTTATGCCACTTTTATATTTTAGAACGTTTCATTGTACTATTTTAAAATTCGATATATTTTTGAAAATAATTTTTGCGTTTTGACAACAGCTAAAGAAAGAATTTCTGTAATAACTGACTTAATTAAACCAAAATTTCTTATGTTTTATTTGTAATATTAATGGACAGGTAAATTAGTATTTTGCAATTTCGATGAATCGACTGCAATATTTTAATCGAAAGAACTTTTTTTTTTCCCTAAAAGAAAAAAAAAAAAGAGTTATTTAAATTATGTGTGATTCAAAACAAAACTGTGTTTTATTTTATAAATTGATCCTTAAATAATTTGTTATCGGATCGTGAGAAAATTTTAAAAGGTGGCTGAGCATAATTTTACTTTTATACATACTGCATATATTATTTTCTGTCTCCTAAAGTATTTTTAGCAATACAGCTTATCAATCATTTAGCTTATTTACTATTTTACTAATTTTATGTATCTCGCTTACTTTGAATTGTTTTTTCTTTATATATATTTTAAATTGCTTCAGTTATTGTATCACCTACACTGATACCCGTAGTGTCATTCTAACCTACTTATCTTTATGTCGTATATACTGAGGGTTAATGGTTTCACTCGAAAGAATTTGAAGTTAAAGTTTGAGTGTTTCCATTTTTATGCACCCTTACTACTTTCGGATTTGTACATGCTGCACGTAAGCTTGTGTGGTCTTCTGTGCGTAGTATCTCTGAAACTAAAGATAAAGCGGCATGTGCCACCTGTTGTAACTTTTAGAAATATAAGATCCTTAAAGTTGTCAGACAACTTCCTTAATCATTTTTCTTGCCTGTATAAGAATGCTATTTTTTTTTTTTTTTTTCCTTCCGTCATCAAAAGTGGTCAGATTTAGAAGAGCTTCTTCATAAGCTTTAATACTGTCTGTAACTGTCAGTAAAAGGAATACACTAAGTAGCACGGAAGTTTGTAATTTATTATCGACTGATAGTCGGAAGGATGAAATCAGATTCGGATGTTGTATGAAGGACACTGCCCTTAAATACTATTTTTTGTAATATATATGTATATCTTAAATATGTTTAGCAGTTTTTCTTCAAGTATAGTCGTGAATATGGAATCACTTAATGCTTGTTTAATGAATTGAAATCCAGTCTTATAACTGCTATTAACTGGATAATTTGTCTGTCAAGCTGTCCTTAATAGAAACCACATTAATTAGATCCATAATTTCATAATCGTTTTCATTAAGACATTTATGAAATGTCTGGTTTTGATTTCGAATAACTGAGTGTTGCTTGTAAAAACACTGCAAAAATGCAGAATTTAATTTTGTTTTTGTTTATTTAATTTTTTATTTATATATAAATATATACTATTTACTTACATATATTATAAATATATATTTTATAATATATGATATTGATGATTGATTATTATGTATTATTAATTATATAAAATATATTTTTTTGTAATACATTTTGCATGTAGAAATATTTTACAATATTTAGGGGAAATGTGTGCTGGTTGAGCAAACTTATCCCCCGCCTCCCAATGAGATGTATAAAGAATATTAATTCATAGATAAATATGAATTCATATTTCATTTCACGTTTTTAACCAATTTTATCAAGGATATTTTTTTATATGTTAGTATTAAATATATGAAGAGAAATTTTTTTTTTTATTGTTACATGTTTATCAATTATTGTATTGAATATTTAACTTGAAAATAAATGTTAGAAATTTTATGAAATGTACCTGCAAAGGTTTTATTCAAGAGTAGCTTTTTTTTTTTTTTTTTTTTTTTTTTTTTTTTTTTAATTATGTACAAGTATTAGATCAATTTGCTCATGTCAAATTCTTTGCATATCTCGTGGTTTAATGTTTTTCACACTCATACTCAGTTGCTAGTTATCGGGTTCGAGTTCTAGTTCGGGCATAGATGTTCTTATTGCTTTGGAAATCACATTAAGCCATAGGTCTATGTCTTAGCTTTATTCTAAAAAAAAAAAAAAAAAAATCACCATAGAACGATCAAACCAAATCACTCAACTTTCTATTTTTTAGCTGAAAAAGAAAATAAATAAATAAAGGATTATTTTTACAGTTTTGAAACAGATGTTATTAAATGTGATCAAATACATAAGAACTGGTTTTGAATGTTGTAGTGTTTACATATAATCACTTAATGGAATATTTAACTAATTTATTTTCTATCGAACAATGTGAATGGAAATGATTTTAAATATGAATATTGTAAACAGGTTTTACTTTTTAAGACGAGAATTATTTCCCAGAAGTTCTTCAATTTTAAACAACGGATTTTCAGTCGTTTTCTCCGAAACTCGCGTGAATACCGACTAGGATCGCTAAGACCACCTACCCATCACGGAAGGCATTTAAACCTGCCCTAGGTCCCTAGCGCAGGCATCACCTACACACCAGGCGCCAAAAGCTAAGTGAAGATGTTAAAATATCTATTTTATATATACAATTTATTATATAATATTATTTAATATAATTATTGGCGGAGATAGTTTTTAACACTTTTTCTGAAGTAGAAATATTTATTTTCAATTAGTATTGATTCAATAATGTTGCACCAAAGTAACAAGAAAGTGAAGTTAAAAAAAATCTCCTAAGTATTGTTTTGTTTTTACTTCGCTTTTTGTAAATTACAGCATCACCTTTAAAAATGACTTGTTTAACAATATATTAATGAACTTACTATATTGTATTGATATGATAACTTCTCTGTGTCATTTATTATATTTTATTAAGCTGAAAGGATAAATTGAACTGTCCGTTTCATGATTTCATAAGTTGGCATTTTTTTTTTCTTTTCATAATTTTCGAGGGACAGTGTTATAACTTATAAGAATGTATCTTACTAAACTCTATTTTGTTTTATTTCATTTGATTTTTTCCTTGTCTGTACAACATTGGAAATAATCTAAGCTTAAAAATCAACATTTATATAGGTGTTGTTTTATGTTACTTTATTTCTTATAACTGAAAAAAATACTATTTATCCTTCTGAGTTTTGATTGATTTTTGCGTCAAAAATTTTGAAAGCAATTCAAATCAAATATCCAATCTACATCCAGAATATAAATAAGGAATTTTCTCTTTGTCTTACCGGATGATTTCTCCCCCCCCCCCCTGCCCTCCTGCAGAAACACTTATCTGAAAAGAGATTCCAACATTGACCCGAAGAACTCTTAAAATCTTCTGCCAACAACAGATCCTTATATATTATGAAAGAACAAAATCCAATGCAAGGTCGATCATCTTAGGGGAGTCTCAGTATATTTAAACCACCCTCTGAGCGCATGGCATGTTACTCGATTTTTCTATATATTCTTTTTCCTTGACATCTTGTTGAGGGGGATTTTATTTTGATTCTTTACGCTACTCTCTTCTCACGAGATTTTCCCCAGGGCGGAAGGATTTCTTTTTATACGTGGATGAGAACTTCTATAAAAATGTATTCATCGAGGATTTAAAATGTTCTTTTCTAATAGTCAGTGGTACACTCAAGGATTTTTTTTCTTTCTAGGTGGGGCCAACTGTTGGACGTATCAAGGTGTATGCCTCTGTATGTGCGAGTATATATTAAAATGCATTATTAACAAATAACAGAATTGTTATTTTTACATTATTTCAAAAATGAACAAGAGGTATATTATGTATGAACATACTATCACTATCCTAATTTTATTCTCCGGTTTTTACTTTGACACATTGAATTTAAAATGCACAATGATGTGGAAAAATATCACTTTAAATGATAATTATGATAATAATATTTCTTTATAGTAATATAAATGGTGCATTTATTAAATTTCTTACCGAAAGTAGTTGCATGATTCAATACATGAGAGAATAAATGCATAATATGTTAAATTTCTTCTTCTTCTTTTATTTATTTTTTTTTTCTATAGCAAAAATTTTTAATCGTAGATAAGTTTCACTTTTGAATAATTTAATGCACTTGAGATTATAAGCCAGCGTAGGACGTAATATGCCTTAATTCTTTCTGCTTTCCTATGAAAGAATTATTAATAATGTGCACATCATTTCTCATGTTGATCATACTTTAGCCATGCAGTAGGTTATTTTTTCACCTTTATAAAATTTAACATTGCTAAAACGAACTTCAAATAATTTTGGACCATAGACCGCAACGTATCAAACTAACAACCTTATAATTCTGTAAAAGAATTATAAGTCTACATTCATGCAAATTTATATATTCTTTCTATGTTAAACTGTAATATGCCTATCTAATTCCATCTTAATAGAAGGTATACTTATGCGCTAGCTTGCTTCAAATTATAACGCCCTTCAAATAACAGACCGTCAAATAATAGGCTTTCAAATACTATTTCAAATAACGCTCTTCAAATAATGGGCGTTATGGTAAAAAATTCTTTGTTTCTCTGGAGATGAACTAGTGGTACACCCGTGAAAATCGATATATTTCGTGCGATGATGACTGTAACACACGTACTAATTTTCAGTTCAATCGAAAAAAAGAAAAAGTTACGTACATAGGTCACTGTAAAAATAGCAATAATGAATTCAGGAAACTTGAAAACGTATAAATGCACCAAAAATCTTGTTGTAAAATTTTTTCATGGTTGCATTACTTTCTTTACGCTCAGAAAGTACAAATAAAGCTTACTAAAAATCTTTAACTTTTATTAAAATCATCACTCATATAATTTATTTTATTTATGTATAGTATTGGGATATGTCCTTTTAAAATCTTACTAGCCGCTGTCGATTTTATCGAACGGCTAGAGCAATTCAAGACTTGTATATTATTTAAAGAAATATAGTGTATGGGTATAAAACATTCTTTTTTTCTTTCTCTGTTTTAACTAACAATTTCCCCAGCAATCATCCTCATTTTCCTTCAGACAAAAGTACCCTCTCTCCTCATGAAGGATAGCTTGACCTTTCTCCTCATCCCAGCAATCGCTTCATTTTGTTTTGCAGTTTTAAACCCCCTACTGGATTGTATCTGCCTACAGCGACTTTGATTTACGTTTCTGTAACCTACAGAAATGAGTCGCCTTATGTTTTCTGTTACAACTAGCTTTCCACTTGAAACTTAAAATAACAAAAGAGTATTTTCATTTCATTCCTTCGTCGCTTGTTTGTACGGAAATCGGTTTTATTTTATTTTATTCTTTTTTTGATGACCTTAAACAAAGACCTTCCAGAAACAAATTTGATAACAACGGCATTAGTATTACTGACCAAGCAAAATTGCGTTTCCATTTGAATTTAACTTCGCCCTATAGGGATTGAATTCCAATTTGATGAGAATTCTGAATGGTATGGTTGCAAGAAGATATATAAAAACATCTGTCTTGGATGTAAATTATGGACTTCATGTAAGACAAGCATGCTCTATCAAATTGATCTCCAGTAAAATTAAACTCAGAATTGTTTTATTTGATAGCCTAGAGTAGATTGGAATTTCTTTATGAGAAGTAGAAAAAAAAAAAAAAAAAAAAAAGATGCCGCGTTCATGGACGTTAAAGGCTTAGCATTCATAAATTTCCAAACATATATTCGGCCACACCTTAAAATGTATGTCAAAGAAAAAACGGACACAAAGTTACTCCCTTTATTTTTATTTTAAATTTATCGCTCCGATAAAGTTTAAGAAAGGATTTAGTGGAAGAAAATATGTTAATGTCATTTCTTCAATTATAATTCATAGCCTTCTGTGACCGCAGTTATATAAATGGCTATGGCGAATAGCATTGCGATATCTTTAACTCTTTATTTCCTTTTAAATTTTCACATGTTAGCAATATGAGATTAAGACTAACCTGTACATATTTGTGTTCAAAGCAGAAAAAAGAAAGAAAAATATATTACAGTTATTAATCTTCTGGAACGGAACAGCAGTATTTCTCACAACTGCAGACAATGTAATCTTTTTATTACTTTTCTCATTATATAAAACATGTCCTAGACTCTCTCTATAATGCTTTTGCATTAATTTTAGAAGAAAAGTGACATGTAAAAAATGTATTGAAAAAAAAAAATGTAAATAGTGTTCCGATGAAGCGTATAAATCAAGATATTTTTTAATGAAAAAAATGAAATAAAATAAAACAAAACTTATTTACATCTCTGTTCAATTTTATTTGGAAACAATGTTTCCTGATATGCACTACTTTCAGAAAAAAAAAAGTGACGCGTGAAAAATATATTTTAATAATAATAATAATAATAATAAGTATAAATTTGATAAAGATACGACGTACATTCTAAGTATTATGATACGACGTAATGGATAAACGTAAAACGTGTAAATTCTTCTTTATATTTTTATTTATTTATTTGTTTTAATTGGGAGGGAAAAAAACTGTTCTTATAGTTCTGTTTAATTTTATTTTGGAGCAATGTTTCCAAAAATCAGCTATCCAGTGTCGGCAAAATTAAAAGGTATTAAATTTTAATTAAATTGTGCATTAAAACCAAGAACAAATTTTAAATTTGTTACGATAAAGATATTAAAGAAAATATATTTAAAAAATGAATTGTTGTAAAATAATAGTTTAGATTTTATTCAATGTAAAATGATATTTGATAAATTAATTGATATACTGTTCAAAATATACGTTTTCAAAAGGTGATTGATTTCCTTTCCTTTATTTTTAAGGCAATACAGTCGGCAGCAAAATTATTCGAGCACTAGCCAATAATTCCTATATTTAAAAAGTACACTTAAGACTGTTTTCCTAAGTAAATCCTTGTCGAATCATGTTCTTAGACTGATTAAGAACATGACTCGACAAGGATTTATTTAACAAAGCTGTATTAAGTGTACTTTTTTTTTGGCAAGGATTATTGCTAGTGCTCGAATAATTTTGCAGCTGACTGTACTTCTAACCATACAATTTACAATCTTTACATTTGTATAGATTAGCATTATCATAATAGTACGAATATTGTTAGAAAGGAATGAAATAAAATTTCTCTGAATGATGAAATTACAACCCAAAGATTTTTTTAAAATTATAGAAAGTAATAACAAAACCAACAACAGTGATAAAAATAACAATAAAAACGACAAAAATTTATAAGAGACGGTTTCATAAAATTAAAAATTAATTTAAATGACTGTCTGTCTACAAGATCTATTATTATCATTAACATTTTCAATATTGTTAATAAATGTGTTGATGGATTGCATAAAATATGTTACTAAAACATGTTATTTATTATTATGAATTTTTTCACTACCTATTAATTCATCATTATCGAATGAATATTATTAAAGTAAGTTTACGTTATGGAGATGCAACATCTTTTCAAGTTGTCCCGTGTAAGATAAACTAAATTTTTGAGGGAATATTTACTGAATCATCACTTTGAAAACAACAGTGTAAATACATTTTTTGATGTCTCTTTCTTCGAATAATCCTCAAAACATCTCAATCAACTTTTTTGCTCTCATTCCTCTCAACGTTTTTTCTCTTTTTTTTTTTTTTCTTTCCCCTGTCCGAAGCATTATTGTAAAACATAAAGTATTCACATGCCACAACATTCCCTGTTCGTTATGTTAGAGGGTAAGAAGGAAAAGAATTTGATTTTTCTTCTGATAAGTGGTTTAAGTCCCCCAAGGAAATTGGGGTCAAAGGTTGATCCCTCTCGGTTCATATTCTAGGATGTTAGTTCTTCTGTTAATCTATTTTCTCTAAAGGTTTATGCACTCGGAAAAAAATCTCATTGTAACTATTTTATCAGATAAGGTATTTATTTTATGTGAGATCTCTTATACGAGTGGAATTCAAATGTAAAAATATGCAACTGAATATACAAAAATTACGTAATATTACTAAATATATTTTGTTTTCGTAATAATTTTAATAAAGGTTCGCAAATATTTTGTCTCAGTTTTTTGTCAAACTTTCCTGTTTAATACTTATTTGCAAATTAAATCTTTAGAAGATAATTATATAGAGAAAGATAAAAGATAACGGTATATTAAACGATATGAAAATATATTTTTATGCATCGTTATCTTTTATAATCAAACCTCTATATTCTATCACCAAACCGTCACCTTTTATGACCGAAGCCAACCTTTCGTTAACGAAAAATATGGCTCCAATTTCAAATTAAAGTAAAAAAATAAAAAAATTAAATAAAAGAAGTTACTATTTTAGTTAACTTGTTGATCATATTAATAATTATTAAAGAAATAAATTGTCTTTGTTTTATTTATTAATAATAGAACTATTCCAGCAAACACGTTTTGTAATTAAGGACGTAATTAATTAATTTAAACTCTAGAGAAAAAAAAAAAGTATAAAAGAGGAAAATGGACTCGGAAAAATATCTCATTGTAACCATTTTATCAGAATGTATTTATTTTATGTGAAATTTATTTCATGCTGTAGAGATCTTCTAAGTGGATTTAAATTGCTAAAATATGTTACTGAATATACTAATTACATGAGTGCTACAAAGGTATTAAATTATTCGAATTATATATATATATATACAGTCGGTAACAAAAGTATCCGAACACTAGCAAAAATTCCTATATAAAAAAAATAGAGTTAATACTGTTTTGTTAAATAAATCCTTATCGAATCATGTTCTTTGACTAACTAAGAACATGATTCAACAAGGATTTATTTAACAAAACAGTATTAACTCTACTTTTTTTATATAGGAATTTTTGCTAGTGTTCGGATACTTTTGTTACCGACTGTATATATATATATATTAATGATTTTTATAAAGGTTCTCAAATTATTATTATTACTATTATTATTTTTCATCTTTTTGCACATTTTACTCTTTGAAACTGATTTCCAAACTAAGTCATGAATAGATAATGATGTAGATAAAGATAAAAAATGGGGATATAAAAAAAAGTATGCCAAATTTATTTTCTCTAAATTCAAATTAAAATGAAAAAAAAAAAAAAAAAAAAAAAAAACGTATTTTAAAAGGAACCTTTTACAATACAGTCGGCAGTAAAATTATTCGAGCACTAGCAAATATTCCTATATATATATATATGTATATATATATATACAGTCGGTAACAAAAGTCTCCGAACACTAGCAAAAATGCCTATATAAAAAAAGTACACTTAATACAGTTTTGTTAAATAAATCCTTGTCGAATCCTGTCCTTAGTCAGTCTAAAAATAGAATTCTACAAGGATTTATTTAACAAAACTGTATTAAGTGTACAATTTTTACATAGGAATTTTTGCTAGTGTTCGGAGACTTTTGTTACCGACTGTACAGTCGGTAACAAAAGTGTCCGAACACTAGCAAAAATTCCTATGTAAAAAAAGTAGACTTCATACGGTTTTGTTAAATAAATCCTTGTCGAATCCTGTTCGTAGTCTGTGTAAGAATATGATTCGATAAGGATTTATTTAACAAAACCGTATGAAGTGTACTTTTTTTACATAGGAATTTTCGCTAGTGTTCAGAGACTTTTGTTACCGACTGTATATATATATATATATATATATATATATATATATAAAAGTACAGATAACACTGTTTTGTTAAATAAATCCTTATCGAATCATGTTCTTAGACTGACTAAGATCATGATTTGACAAGGATTTCGTTAAAAAAAAACAGTATTAAGTGTACTTTTTTTACATAGGAAATATTGCTAGTGCTCGAATTATTTCACTGCCGACTGTCTATATTTTTTACTTAAAATATTGATAGAGATGATTTATCTTTATTTATTTATTTATTCTTAGCGCCTTTTGGTTTTAAGTGATTCGATTTATATGAAAAACCTCTAGATTTCCAGCGATTTGTATCACATCTTTTGCATTTATTATTTTTCGAATATTGTGAATGAAAAATTAGATATTGGTTCGCTTAAAGTATCCACAGAAAAAGTTACAAGCCAAATTTTTAGTATGCAATCCATACTCTTATTTTACTTGCATGATGATGGTGGCTGCATTATAAAACTTAACTTATAAAACTGTAAATTTATAAAACTATAAAACTGTAAATTTACTGTAATGTGTATAGCGATGAAATTTCTATTTTATTTTATTTTATTTTATTTTATTATTATTATTATTTTATTTTAATTTTTCCCACCACTGTTTTAAATAATAGCCACTTTTCTATTTAATCACAAAAAAATGCCCAAAAAACATTACTGTTTACTTTTCACTGTGATATTGCATAGGACTTAAATATTTTACAGTAATATTTTTGCTGTAGCTGTGACCATATATTAAATTAAATAAATGGAAAAAAGGGGGGGGGGAGAAGAAGAAACAGGAAAACATCTGTAAACTGGTGTATTTTTTTGTAAAAATTATATATCTAGTTAAAATTATTTTTGTAAAATTTTGTAAAATATTTTTTTGTAAAAATTATATATCTTGTTAAAATTAAATCCTTTTGAGTACCCCGAATTAAAAAAAAAAAGATTCATTTGAAAGTTTGAATGTAATGAAGCTTAGTTTCACGCTATATTTTGAAAAGTCATTAAAACTAGTATGTTAATTATCTATATATCCTGTACCTTTATGTACTGTACCTGTGCATAACCCCGAATGTTTACTGTTTGGTTAACGGAGAACAATTAAAATAAATAAATAAAAATATATTTATGCATTTGAAAAGAATCGAAAAGGGTTATATATATATATAGGCACAATGGACTATTATTTTCCCTATAGCTATCATTTGATCCTGAAAAAGATAAAGCTGTTTCTTAAGAATTTTAAAATTTATTTGTTCATTATTTCTTAATTTAATTATGCATTTTTCTGTGCAAAATGTTTAACTCCAGTAAATTTTTTAACTTAAATTTTGTTTGCAAGAAATTTCAAAAGCTGCCCGAAGTAAATGCCTAGTATGTGGATAAATAAAATACAAAGTATCTTCTTACAGTAATAAAAAACAAACATAATTGAAATAAAAAACATTCCTTGTTAATTTGTTCGTAATTATGAAATAGGGCGGTTTCACCTGTTCTATTTGCATGTAGTATTACTAGATTTTTTTCAAAAGCTTGGGGAAATATGTACGTTTGTTTTCAACTTGATATACAGTCGGTAACAAAAGTATCCGAACACTAGCAAAAATTCCTATGTAAAAATAGTAGAGTTAATACTGTTTTGTTAAATAAATCCTTGTCGAATCATGTTCTTAGTCAGTCTAAGAACATGATTCGACAAGGATTTATTTAACAAAACAGTATTAACTCTACTTTTTTACATAGTAATTTTTGCTAGTGTTCGAATACCTTTGTTACCGACTGAACCAATGTAATAAAAAATAGAATACGTGTAATTTAATTTAATTTTAGCAAATCGGAAATTAAATACCTATTGCCTTTGTTTAACAATTCCATTCTTTATAAGCTCCGCTTGGAAAAAAAAAAAAAAAAAAAAAAAAAATCCGGTATTTGTAATTTATTTTTTGTTTTGTAATAGTTGAAACATGTAAATAACATGCATCAGATTATGACTGTATTGCAAGAAGTTGTTAGAATGAAGATATATAGGAATTAAACAAAACTTCTAAGAAGAAAAAACGACTTCCTTTTTCGAGTTCTAACATTTTATGTTCCACGTTCTCTAGCTTGTTTATTACCTACATATTTCATTTGCAATAGCTACCCAAACATTCCCTAGGAGATCAGGATGATTTAAAAGTGCGGATAATTGGTTGAACTGTAAGACTTTCGTACATCGGTGAGAAAAGAGAAGTCGATTGTGCTTATATTTAATACAACATTATAGGAATACAAAGTAGTTATTCAGTATTCCAAGATCTCCTGCTGTTTGAATCTTTACAGCTGCTACAAATGTTTCCATCACACTTTCCAGCAATTGACTCTCACTTAGCTAAGAATTTATTACGGGCAGTCGCGAAAAAGTCTAAATTTCCGCGCTATGTAACATGACACATCATTTCCTAGTCCCTCCTGAAACTGCTAGAATAACAGGCCTAGCTTCTTGCTCAACTGCTGTATTAAACGAAGTTCAAATTATGGTTTTGGATTTCACATGCTTATTACCTGTTCTAAGTTATTTTTGCGCTTTTCAGGACTATTTTTGGAGGCGATAATAAGGAGTCTAACTATGTCTTAAATATAATCAGTGGGCGTGGATAGAGTCAGTTCTCGTTAAAGAGGCCAGTGATGGGTATACCCCCCCCCCCCCCCGCTAAACATGCCTCTGCTTGCATAAAACACTTCATTTCGTATCTTCACATTCATCATATCCAAATCGACTTATCTTTATTTGTGTGTAAATAGAAAAACATGAAGTTCGTGGTTCAAAATGAAAGGTTTTTAATATAATGTAAGATCTAAAATTTGTTAATATGAGTCTCACATCACTCTACCAAATAAATAAATAAAGTTAAAAAAAAAAAAAAAAAAATAAAAATTAATTAATTAATTAATTAAAAAAATCTGTATGAGTTAACTTTCAATTGTCATCCTTCCTCTTCTTCCTTTTTTTGCCCAATATAATTCCAATAAACAAATAAACAAATAAAATTAATTAATTAAATTGTTTATTTATTTTGTAAATTGGATGATAATATTAATTGAGATACTGAACGAACTAATATAAAATAATACAATGTGTACTATATCATTTTCACATTTAACGAATTCAAAATTACCATATCACGTTCAACCGTAACTATTTACAAACTATACAAAATATTTTCTGTAATCTAATTTCTCCTGATTTCTTTTATTATGCTCCCTCCGTGACCGAGTGGTTATGTTAGAACACTGCTAATCGCCCTCGAGCGTAGGTGTGCGGGTTCGATACCAGCGCTGGCCCTGGGAGTTTCTCCAATTCCTCGTATCCTGTCTTGTGTTATCTCTTTTTATCTGTCGAAGATTCACGAACGGAATTAGGGTCAAACATACAAGTCTAATTTATATGTGTTATCAGTAAATAAATAATTAAATTCATTTATTATTTTTATAATGTAATTTTACTTTATTTCTATGAAATGAAAATATTTTTCCCTTAATTTTTATTTTGTGGTTAATTTTTATTTTGCGTTTCTTTTATAAATAGTAATATATATATATATTTCATTTATTGCTAGATATTGCATACATTTTCAGGTACGACATCATTGTGTATTCTGAGAATTTTTATTATTTTGTTAGGAGTGATTCTTAACAGATAGAAAAAAATTAATAAAATTATTTTGTATACAGCGTATTATTTATTTATTTATTTATTTATTTATTTTTAAGTGAATAGTGATGTTTTGGGATGTTATCGTTGACACATTTTGTTAGTGACTGGATAATTTATTTTATTTTATTTTATTTTATTTTATTTTTTTTTTCAAGATAGCTTAATATTTTTAAAAATAGCTCATAACGAATTTATGCAATATATGGCATTTGCACAGTCCATCATTCAAAACTAAGAAAAAAAAAATGCAATATATTCCCTCATTTTTGATCAAACAGCCTGTAAAACCACTTTTCCAACAATGAGACTGCTAGCATAAGAAACGAAATTTACATTTAATAATACTAATTGATCTATATACATATATGACTGAAAGGTCTAATTTTAGATAAAATATGCAATCTAGCGTAATGATTTCAAAAATAATTCAGAATGTACTTATGCGATGTATATCATTTGCACAGTTCATATTCTTCATTATTTAAAACCAGTTTATTTATTTATTTATTTTTATTTTTTATATTTCGATACATTTTCCCATTTTCTATAAAAAGCCTGTAAAACCACTTTCCCGATAATAAGACCGCTAGCACAAAAAAGAAAAGTTACATTTTATAACCCTAACTTATCTTTTTTTTAAAACATGTAAATGTTTGAAATGTCCTTTTTAGATAAACTGTACAATGTAGCTTAATATCTTCAAAAAATTTCATATTCTTCATCATCAAAAACCAGTTTTTAAATGGTCTGTATTGCAATTATGTTTCCCTACTTTCTATAAAACAGCTTGTAAAACCATTTTTCCAACAATAAAACCGCTAGCACAAGGAAGAAATTTTGCATTTTATAATACTAAACCATCTATATGTCTATCCACCTCTCTCTCTCTCTCTCTCTATATATATATATATATATATATAAATTTGTTAAGCGTAGTAGAAGCCAAGCAACAGATACAAGATCACTGAAACCACAAAGACCAATAAGAATGAAAAATTTCTTTGTGCAGGAGAAGCTCAGAAAGGCGAAAAAAAAAATCATCAGGGGATGAAATACACATATTTAAAGAAACCAAATTTATTAATTAACAGCCTGCATAACAAACGAAACAATAAACTAACTCAACAAAATCTTAACAGAAAAACATAAACTAAATCGAAATTTATGATAAATTAATTTAAGAAACTCAAGAAAGGAAGGAAGTCATCCTTTTTTCATATTTTTTAATCCAATTCTCATTTTCGGTTTATCTTTTTTCATATTAAAAAAAAATATATATATATATATATTGGTTTACGAATGACAACTTTCATTAATTTCACTTAAAAATTTGTCTTCGTTATGCTTAGTGTCATGGTTCTATTTGTTTACATTAGCGCAAGTAACCTAAAATGGTTTTATCTATTAATTGGTACTATAAATGAATCATAAAAAAATCTGTGCTTTTAATATGAATTACAATCATTTTTATGTGTGTGTTGTTCGTATTATCATGTATATATTAATTGCTAAATATTATAACGTGATAAAATGTACAAGAAAAGCAAATACTTTTCATTGCATACATATATACAAATCGTATTCATCGCCCATTTTTAAATGGTTTTTGTTGCAATACACATGAATCCATAGTCTATAAAACAGCTTGTAAAACCACTTTTCCAACAATGAGACCAATCGGACAATGAAAAAGTTTACATTTTAGAATACCAACTGTTTGTTTTTTAAAACAAAATGGCACATACATTTCGTATTTATTTATTCAACCTAATGCCTTGTAGACTAGGGACATGTACTTCTAAAATGTACAAAATTTAGAAAACGACCAAACTGAAAAATATTCTCACTTCTTTTAAATTTAAGTAAAGATATTGAAAATTAATATAAGAGAAAATAGCATATATTTTTTGTGTCTTAATTTAAAGAAAATTCTTTAAAATTTGCTTGTTTTATTATATATATATATATATATATATATATATATATATATATATATATATATATATTTATTTATTTATTTATTTATTTATTTATTTATATACGATTTTTTTAAATTGGAGGGATACATAAATAAATTTGTGAATTACATTTCTTATATCTAGTATATATTTTTTAATTGCACCGGTATCAAATAAATAATATTTTGAGACTTTACGAAGAGAAGCACAAAAGCAGTTTCCTGTACGCAGTTTCCTGTTTCGTTTTCTTTTTATAAGGGACCTCTCTGGCATTGCAATGTTTGAAAAAGCACTTCAGTCCCACACAAGTGATTTAGCAAGTTACAAAATTACTATTTTTATAATAAAAAATATCAATGTGGTCATTATACATGGCCATTATCTGTTTTTAAATGCATGATTTGAATAGCAGACCATACTACATGTGTTATATCCATATTACTACATTCATATTAATGTTTATTTTATTACTTAAAATTCAATGTATGTTAAAATTCTTATTACTATTTACAAATTTTAGTATAGTAACATTCTTTTATTACGTTTTGAATCAAATATGATGAAATGCTCCTGAGATTTTATGAAAATAGCGTCTTTCTTTTCTTTCTTTCTTTCTTTTTATTTTTTTTTTTTTAACCTTAGTTCTAACAAATAAAATTGAACTGCCATGACTCCAGTTTTCCTTTCTAACCCCTAACCGAAAAAGAGAGGTGTTATAAATTTGAATTTACTTTTATTTATTTATTTTTCATTATATTTATTTTTTATTAGGACTATGATTTAATAGGAAGGTTTTTAGCTGTATTTGGTGGATTTTCATTTTTTCATTTTTTAATTTGCTAGCTGGCAATCTTCCACTTTTCACACACACAAATAAAATAAAATAAAATAAAATAAAATAAAATAAAATAAAAATTAGCGTGCTGGTAATATTTCAAACTCCAAATAAGAAAAATGATCAGTAATGTGGTTTTATGCCTTGGAGTACACAAACGCGTTTTTTAAAATTGGTGAATTTTAAACCTATTTTTGCATAAATTAAAAATTGGCTGTAAATAGTGAATATGACAGTTCAACAATTCACAGTTCAAAAATTTCCAAATTCGGTTAAAAATTAGAGACTTTACAGAGTTTATTTATTAATTTATTTATTAACTAAAACGTGATATTGTTTTAGCATTGCCACTTTGCATTAATAATTTGAGAGATGTAAATTTTCTGACGTATACTAATTGATGTTTCGTTTCCTCCCCCCTCCCTCCCACTTCTTGTTAATTAGGGTATAAAAAATTAAAATAATAATAATAATAATATTTAGTCAAATATTAAAAATTGGTTTAAATTTGTGGTTATGAGTTCACAGTCCAAAAATCGCTTAATTCGGTTGAAAATTAGATTTTTAAAGAAAAGTTTTTGTTTAAATTCATGAACAGTTTTATAATTATCGAACTAGTGCTCTTCGAACTGAAAATTACAGATATTATAGAAGAATAATATTTAATTAGATTGAAGGTTGGTTATTTATATATTTACATATTTATTTATTTTGTAAAGCTAGATTTGCACTTTCTTATTTAAGAATTCTTCTCAGCACTGTGGGAATAAACATAAAAAAAATAAAAAAAAGTTAGTCCCATGTTTTTAAATGCAACATAAATGTTCATTCTCATTTATATATTATTCTATCGCTTAGCTAAAGCCAATTAAAGCTCAAATTTCGAAATTCTTTTCATCACGTGGGGCGTGAATTCTGCTGCACCCCTATAGTGTCAGTTTCCTGTTTCGTTTTCTTTTTATAAGGGGCCTCTCTGGCATTGCAATGTTTGAAAAAGCACTTCAGTCCCACACAAGTGATTTATAAGTTCTCGGAAGGAGAGGTGCGAATGCCACTACAGGGGGCTTCATCATGCATTTATTTTTATTTTATTTTTCTCGTTTTCAGAGCTGCTAACTGACTGTCCATGCAGATCATTTATCTACATCAAAAACGTAATACAAAATCGTTTCACGTGTTGGAGATTGCTCATATCAAATAAAGTGAAGTTTTTCTTTTCTAGTTTTCTTTCTTTCTTTATTATTTTTTGCTTTCTTTAAACTATTTAAAGTAGTAAATTATAATATATTCAAGCTATAATGCAAGTACTGGAATTATCATAAATGTGGATAAGATATTTGCAAAGAATTCATTTTGCAATTATTTTGAAATGAAAAATATATCTCCCTCTCCTTTCCCGGCATAATATTACTAAAGGATTACGCTCATGTTTTCACATTTCAAACATTCTTAAAAAAAAATTTGGGTAAAACCATTTTACTTCTTTTCACTTAAAAAATTATAAAGTGATTTTTGTTATAATTCTATTATTAAATAAGTCGATAATTATTGTTTAGAAATTGTAAATATTGAAAATAATGACTTTGGATACTCGAAAATAGAGACACGATAGAATTTTTTTCTGATCTTGATTTATTATACAGTAATGTTAAAAAAAGGCTTCTAAAATACTGGTGTTTAAAATAAAATAAATCATGTAACTTTTCATTAGATAATAACATAACAGTAATTTCGCGGTTTTACCGAAAAATCAATTTTGCATAAAAAAGTTGCTTTTATCCGAGAATGGTTAATAGCATTGATAAATTTTGCTTATAATCATGAATTTTCAACCATCTTATAATCATGAATTTTCAACCACATCAGAGGAATAAAAATTCAACTTAAATTTATCAATATCATATCCGAATAGGGCAACTAAACTTCTTGAAGGACATTTTTATTAAGCTGCATGAATTTTTGGGAGTGTCACATGTTCAATTGGATTTGTTAAACTGAGAGATATATTTTAAAGGATTAAAGATGCCAGGTGATCAGTCTTCGATGAGTTTGGCCTGTTCTCATAAAGAATTTGACCTTAGTTTTAGTTTTCAAGAAGATGGGGAAACTTCTTTCATTATAGAAGATAATGTAGAGCTCATGAAAAGGATAATTGTGCATGTCAATTTTCAAATATAGTGATATTAAACAAGTTTGATAGTTATAAGTAATTAATCTAGAAAAAAAAATTGCGTTTTTTTTTTTTTTTTTTTTTTTTTTTACAATGTATCATTTATACCTTTATCGTCTTTACATACTTATATAAATATATTTATACAAAGACTGTTTATGTATTGGTCTGACATGATATCTATTTTATAGTGCTTGATTTATTTTTGATTTCTTCTAATTTTGTATTGGGTACGTCAAAGCAATTTTATTGCACTTACGAAAACTACAACCAATGGTTAATAAATCTAGAAAAAATTGAGCTTTCACCCCCCCCCCCCCCCATGGATCACTTATACTTTTATCGTATTTACATACTTATATAAATCTATTGATACAAAGATTACTTATATATTAATCTGTCATGATAGCTAGTTTATAGTCCTTGATTTATTTTTGATTTGCTCTAATTTTGTATGAAGTCGTCAAATCAATTTTCTAGCACTTAATAAAACTAAAACCAATGGTTAACAAATGATTTTGTTTTGCCAAGAAAAGCTTAATCTATGTTATTTATATAATTTAAAAACATTATGAACATCTTGTTTTTAAACATGTATTTTCTAAAAATATTTGCTTTAAAATTCGAGAACTGTCGGTTTACTTATTCGTTTATTTTCGTTTATGCATTTTTATTTTTTGAACAAGTAAGAGTAAACAACAGGCGTTGTTCTTTACAATTTTTAGGCCATTTTATTGTTTAATTATGTATTCGTCAAAATATTTTTAGCAAATTTATATTGTCATATATTCTGTATAATATATATATATATATATATATATATTTTATTTAAGTTAGAAATATATATATATATATATATATATGTATGCTTCGTACTCAGAAATAAAAATAAATATGCTTGCTGTATTTTTGTTATTAAAAATCATTGCAATATTACGTTTAATGGAAAATCCTGTACTTTTGAATTAGTAAAACGACACCGGAAATTTTTGTATAAAAATACTTATATTAAATTTTACTAAATATCTTCTTAAAAGTTATTTAATGTTGTCCAGGAAAATTTTTCGGTGTTAGTTTCTTTAATTCAAAACGACAGAACATTCTGGTACACCCAATATAACGTCGCTCTGATGACAAACAGGGTAACTCAAAATTACTTACTTTTAACCATAAATTCTTTATAACTTGGCAACCAATAAGAATTGAACTAAGCCTCTTTGACATGTCAAAGACACCACCTTCTGCCTTTCAAAAAAAAAAAAAAAAAAAAAAGTTTTAACGCCTTATCGCGATTTTTTGAGTTACTCAAAATTTTACTTCAACTCTTTTATTCAAAATCGCGATTTTTTGAGTTATTCCTCTTTGTCATGGGAGCGAGATAAACAGCACTTTAAATTTTGTTTGATTTCTTTTTAATTTTGTTGGATTTGCATCAAGTTATTACTACTTTACACATTCTTTTTTGCAACATCTGACGTAGTCATACACTGTTACTTTATATAAATAACACTAAAACTTTTCAGTACAACTTCTAAGAAACTTTGAAAATATTTGCTTTTATGTCATAATATGTAAACCTAAGGAAACACCCATCCGGCTTCAAAGTAAAACATAAAATTTCATTCTCAGACATACTGTTGACTTATCCTTATGCCTACCTCAAACAACTTCTATCTTTTTAACTATAAAATACTTTTTTTTTTTTTTTTTTAACACGGAACCAGACATGCTTTCTTACTCGTTTTACTTTCAGATGAAAAGAAAGTTTCGTTCTATTATATACTAAATAGAGTTTCTTACAGAGTTAAAAATTCAGTCATTGACCTTTATGTTATCATTACTTGGAACCTTTTTCAATGTTATATTGTTTGATAAAAGACCGCACAATTTTAGTTTACTATTTTATAGCATTTCCCGTAAGAGTAAATTAATGTCATTAGCTAACTGTTTAATGTAAACGAAATCTTTAAAATAATATGTGCGTACATTTACTTTCTTTTTGACTTCAGAGGAAAAAAAAAAATATTTTGTAAGTTTTAAAAACTGATAAAACAACTAGTATTTTTATTTTTCAGACAAAGATAATAGGTAATAATAAATTTTTTTTTGTAAACGCCTTTTAAATACATGAAGATTAAACAAAAACTTTTCTGAAAATTACTTAATAATAAAATACAAAATATTTCTTTTTCTGATTAAAAAAAAAAAAAAAAAAAAATATTTTACTGGAACTAAACAATTTTATTCTCAAATATAGTTTTGGAATTTTATTTTTAAAACGTTGTTTAAAATACAATATTTAGTATTAATGCGATTTTATAAAATTTAAAGAAAGAACGAATATAATTAGTTCTAGAACAATATGCTTATTTTGTGATGGGAAAGTTCATTAAAATAAATAGTTTTGTTATGCAGTGCGTTATTCAAACTAAAGCAAAAATTGCGTTTTTTGTTAATTCAAAAACACTTGCTCTTTGAAATATGGAGCAAATGATTTTCAATGTTTAAAAAAAAAAAAAAAGTATATGCGTTAAATTTCAGATTAGTAAAACGTAATTTGTTATTCGAAGAAGAATTACTCTAAAGTTAATTTCAGAGCTGCCAACCTAATCCGGCAAATTGTTAGTACCACCCCTTTTTCTACACCAGTCATGTTTTTGAGTTTTTTCTTCTTAATTCATCGTAAATATATTTGAAGAAAATTACTTTAAAAATTAAGTGGTGTAGAAAAAGGGGCGGTACTAACAATTTGCCGGATTAGGTTGGCAGCTCTGTAATTTAACTTTAATTTAACTTTAGAATATTTTTTTTCTCAATAAACAAAACACGTTTTACAAATCTGAAAAAACCTATTGAAAATATGAATGATTGGGGTATTTATGAAATTTGGTGTATATACAGTCTATCTTATATTGGCTAGAAAGAAACATGTACTTCGATTTCAAACCCGTCACCCAAACAGAACTCATACAGGTATTTATGAAATATATATATATATATATATATATGTATATATATATTATCCTTAAACCAACGATTTTATGAATAGAGAAAAATTTCAAACAAATACCGATATGAGTTCTGCACCAATTTTCCACCCCTGCCCAAACATTATGTAATAAAGCAGAAATAAAACGTTCTTCTATTGCTCAATAGTGTTTGTCTGTGAATCACCAATTTGACTTTCCGTCCGTCCATATTATTGTCCACTGCTTTTGATTTAGATTTCTTTGAAACTTATTATATATATTTCAAATTTTGTTAACCATCTCTCTAGTCCTCTCCATTTATCGAGCGCTTGGACGAGAAAATTTTTTCAGAAGCTATTCTCTCTCTGCTTGATGTCGCCACATTTTTTCTATAAATGTCGCTTTCTTACTTCGGGTAATTGTTTTATAAATAGACCTATTTCTTTTTTCCTGACACATTTTGCACAAATTCGTAGTTGGTGTATGATTAAACAGAATCAAATGTTCGCAAGTAAGTCTTTAAAAACATATTATTCAATACGTTAATAATATGTCTTTTAAGTTCTGTATGCCCTGTGAGTTAGAGTATTGCATTTCTTCGAATTGATAAGTGTCAAATAAATGCATAGAAAACGTCACTGGTATCCAGTATCACAAGCTCAAATATCGACAAAAAAAAAAAAAAAAAAAAAAAAAAAAAAAGTGAATAAATAAATAATAAAAAATAAAATAAAAATAACATGTGTTTTCTAATGTTTCATTTAATATAATCTTATCTATTAAATGTTTCAACAGTCATGAGAAGATGTCAACGTTATCTTTGCGAATCTCATAGGAGAGAAATATTATACAGGTGTTTAACCACATCTTTAAATCTAAGAAAAAACGAAGATTTACACTAAAGAACTATAAAAAAAAACTCCAATAAATCTCCAAATCGTGCAAGCTGTATGATATTTTACTAACACAATAGGAGTTGAAACTTCATTCAGAAGTTCAACGTTTAAATCAATTAGATGATTGTGAGAAAACAGAGAATAAGGTCTAAATAACAAGATTTGATTTATGTTGTTCTTATAGGTAGATAATTTTTCATTCTCCTTTACGATACGGAAGATTTACGGGCTCTTTTAGTGCTGAACGTGTTAATTCCTTAATCGTGAGTGCAAGATGATGGTAACAACTCATGTCAAGGAATATGTATTGATTTTCATACCTTTATAAATTTAATAGGTTTTGTGTTTGAAACAAAAGTTAGTTTTGTAGTGGGGTGATATGGCATAATGGTTAGGTCATGTTAATTTTTGCGTTTACTATTATTTCCTCCCATATTCGTAAATGGAAGCTGTGATGACATGCTTCACATTATGAAAACCTTTTGGATATAATTATATTACTTTTTGGATTTAATTTATTTAAAACAATGACTAATACAGGACTAAGTTATGTAGTGTTTCTGTGGTGATTTATTTGACTGTCTATTCTTCGTTCTCATTCTTTTCTTTTTAATCAAATAAATTATGAATTATATATATATATATATATATATACAGATAGCTGACAAAATAATGTGAACATTTTCACTTTTTTACGTTTTGTCAAATATCTTGAAAAGTTCTTTTGGAATTATCTTGAAACTTTGGAAGTGTAAAGAACATGTTATACCTCATATTTTTCAGTAAAAGTTATGTCATGAAAAGGAAAAGGGGACCAGTAAAAAATCAAAATGTTTTGGATCACCGTGTGAAAGGTAATGCTTTAAATGCGCTTTGGCTGTAGCATGTGATTATGAGGACCTTTCTCATTATCTGTATAAAATTTTATGAGGCTACCACATATATTCATGGAGATATAACGGTTTCTTTAAAAAATTGCAAAAACAAAATTACGCATGCGCAAGCTTTATAAAAATTTCATTTACATAATTTAATAGTCAAAGCTATTGATCAACTTATATGAAAACCCCAAACAAATATCATGTAAATTCAAAACGTTAAGAGAGATAAAATAAACAGAATTTAAGTTCTACTCAAAAAAAAAAAAAAAAAAGAAAAGAAAAAAGAAAAAGAAAAACGAAATATGTTAGGTGCTTTTATCAATATTTATTTACAGTCAGCGAAAACACTGTAATATCATTGGGCATTGATTGAATCAAAATAAAAAATTGTGTAAAACCCCTTATAGTTTAGCTTTTATTTTGAGAGAAATGAAATTCCATTCATTCTATCTCTCGTAATGTTTGGAGTTTTCATATAAGTCGCTCAATGCCTTTGGCTATTAAATTATGCAAATGAAATTTTTATAAAACTTGCGCATGCGTAGTTAAAAATTATTTAGGAAAAGTGCTCCTATTTCATAAGATATTTAACATTTTTGCATTCTGATTGGTGCATACTATGTCTAATGTTAGCATGCCATATTTCCTGAAAATGGCTTTGCACTGGGTCTAAAGCCCTACGTGTTATAATTTAAAAAGTGAAAATTGTTTTTGCAATTTTTTAAGAAACCGTTATATCTCCATGAATATATGTAGCAACCCCATAAAATTTTATACAGATAATGAGAAAATTCCTCATAATGACATGATATAGCCAAAACGTATTTAAAGCATTAACTTTTACAGGGTGATCCAAAACATTTTGATTTGTGTTTAATTTTTTATTGGTCCCCTTTTCCTTTTCATGACACAACTTTTACGGAAACAATATGAGGTATAAAATGTTTTTTACATTACCAAAGTTTCAAGATGCTTCCTAAAGAACTTTGCAAGATATTTGACAAAACGTAAAAAAGCGAAACTGTTCACATTATTTTGTTAGCCATCTGTATATACATTTAATGATATAATTACATAATTAAAATGATTAAATTGAATAAATCTCCTTGCACTAAAAGATCAATCATTTAAACATTAAAAATTAATTATGTTTTAGATAATTGGATAGGATTTTTTTTTTTTAATTAGTTGACTTTTAATTTTAAATTATTTTACATCATTTTTAACTATCAAACTTGCACACTACAGCTCAATTTCGTAAATGCCATTTTTACAACTAAGACGTTCCCTTTCACTCGTGTTTTGATTTCAATTTTTTATTCTGGTGAATATTTCTATTATAAAATTTCAGGATGTATTCTGTCTTTATTTCATTTGTTTCATTTAACGGTAATATTTTCATGTGAGTTTGAGTTATCTTTTGGTATTTTGCTTTAAAATTGCTTACAAAAAACAGAAAACCTATATTTCTCTGTTCAGTGCTTTAGGGATAGCTTCTGAAGAAGTCCTATCGCATTTTGAGCTTTTTATTTAATATTCAATATTATTATTATGCTATGGTTTGAAAATATTTCACTAGTCTCAACTTAAATGGTTCATTTCATTTAATGTAAGATAGATTTTTTTTTTTTTTTTTAACGCATTATAATACTATCCTTTACTATACCTTCTTTTCTACAGCATTACATTGCACGTTTTTTTAATGTCTTCTACAGGTAATGTAATCTAATAAATTTTAAAATTAATGTAAGTAATATTATTAATCTTCTAAAATTAAATCAATTTAATTTAACTAGTTACTTTGTCGGCGTATGTGCGTATCTGTGGTAATTTATTTGATTGTCTATTCTTCGTTATATATATTCTCATATTTATAAGGACACTTTATGTTTTGAACTAACTAATGTAAAAATAATTGGGAACAAGATTATACTAAGTGCACTTAATAAATCTAGTATTCTAAAAACCAAAATTGTTATATTTCTTTAATATGAAACAAAATTAATAAAAAATAGTGCAAAATATTTTTTTATCCACGTTTTTAGATGTTCATAATTATAGGGACAATCAAGACTTTTTCGTTTTATTTAACTTACTAGCGGATAAATTACAGTTGGCATGCAAATTTGTTAACTACTGGGCTAGATTAATTCATATATAAGTCTTCAATTTTTCTTGAATGGACATTACTGATAATTCAATGAAAAAAATGAACGTTCATGTAGTGAAGTATGATAAATGTGTTTTTTAAGGGGAGGGATAATTTCAATCCGTCGTGTTTCTAATGAAATTCGAAGATCTAAAATTGCTGAAGGAAATGCGATCAAACGTTGAACTGCTGGTTCGATAGGAGAGAGATCTGATGCAAAATCAGAGTTGTTTTACAGAGATCGAAAACTCTAATTCCTCTTACAGTTCTACTCAAAATGACTGCTGCTGAATTTGCTCATAATTTTTAACGAAAGGTTGGGGTTTACATTTATGCATGTTTAAAATAATTAATAATATGTTAAAATGAATAAAAAACCTGTAATAATCAATAAGCGTATTCAATGGAGAAAAGAACGTCTGTGTTTTATATGAATAAAGACAATATAAAATGGTAAAATGTTGTATTTTCGAATGAAAAACATTTTATTCTTGATTAACCAAATGGTTTAAAAAGTTACTGGCACGATCTGAAGATAGCGAAAGACAGAGCAGATTTTTTAAAGGCAGATATGAATCGGGCATTTTAAAGGTGGATCTATGGTGCTCTGGGGAGCTGTTTCTACTGAAGGCAGAATGAATTTAGTAATTTTTTCTTTTATTATGAACATCAAGAGAATATCCGCAAATTTTAAACATGGAATTCTCAGATATTTGTTAGATTTTAGAGAGGAGTGGAGGGGGGGGGATAATTTTTTTTTTTTTTCAACAAGACTTACATTTTTGCTGTACTTATAGGGCAATAGAAAATAGTTTGAAGAAAGAAACTTCTGTATTATTGCCTTTTCAGTAGCCTAAAAGTTGAAAAAACCTTAACTTATCATATTAGAAAAGTGCATGCAAGTGGAAAGCAATTTTAAATAGTTTAAATGTATTCAGAATATCATCTATGCTGTATGTTCATGCTGTGTGTTAATAATAGTGTTCAGTGTTTAGTTAATATAGAAAAACGGGTGTCCTTATAATTATGAGAGCCAGTGTTTAGTGTTAACTGTTGGTGTTAGTGTAGAGTTTAAGGCCAGTTTACTACACGAGGATGCTAGGTATTAGTGGAGTAGTCAGCCTGTGTCCTAGCCTGTATTCACACGGGTCTCGGAGAAAACCGTGGAAAACTTTGAACACTAATTTTAGGTAATTTTAAATGTTTCACAATAGCAGTTGTGTGTCGGACCTAATTTCAATGAACACATTTTCTAATTGTTTGTAAACATTTTGTAAATATTATTTAACAAATCAAATAAGTTGTTCAATCCTAAATATAAGTAATGATTATGCTTGTAATCTCGTTTTACTAATATATTTATATAATACATAAAAGAAAAGAAAAGAAAATAAATTTAGTCAATGTTATATTAATTGAATTTTTAAAATTTTCCTGGCGATGAAAGCTTAAAAAAAAAAAAAAAAAACTTTAAATAAATAAGTAATTTAGCTTTAGGTTGTTCATTTCGAAAAAGTTGTTCAATCAGAAATATAAGTAATGATTATTCTTGTAATCTCATTTTACTAATATATTTATATAATACGTAAAATAAAATAGAAGTAATTTAGTCAATGTTTTATTAATTGAATTTTTGAAATTTCCCTGACGATGAAAACTTAAAAAAAAAAAAAAACTTTTTAAATTAATAAGTATTTTAGCTTTAGGGGGGTGAAGAATTTTTGTTTAATATTGTGAAATAATTCTATTAATCATACAGGTTTTTCATTTTATTTGTTATTTCATTTATTTATTTATTTATTTTTAGTAATTAGATTTTGCTTTAATTTTGTCAGTTAAGTAAGATCAATTTTTAGGCATAAAATGAGACATTCTTTCTATTTTGTAAGAAGAATATATATATATAGATAGATAGATCACGGGGAATCTGCGCATTACAGATGATTTTGCAAACGATTTAGTTCTCAAAAGAGGAATTATATTTGTATTCTCGTGGCTTAAATAAGATAACAAATTAGCAAAGAAAAAGCCATTTGTTCTTTACCTGAAGAACTCTAAACTGGTGAAAACGGGAAATATACAAAATAGTTGAAACATTTTCTATTTTTTTCTTTTATGTCGCAAAAATTTATAAATAAATAAATGCAAAGAGAAAAAAGTGATATCATTTCACATATTTTTAAAAAATAAAAAATACCGGATGCTTAGTTAAGTCATGTGATTTAATAATGATTATTGTTATAATTGTAATAAAATATATTTACATGAAGAATTTTGAATCGTAAACAGTTCTTTAAGCTATAAATTAGTACATAATTATTTACATAGTTTTTATTACAAGTACTTAATAAACAGCAAAGGAAAAGATATATTTATTTCATTTGATAATTTTATCATCATTTATTACTTATTTAGTCCCTCTAATGTATTCTTAAAGTAACATATCTATCAACAACAACATTACTCATATACTGTCCGGCTAAACCAATTTAATATTCTCTTGAAACGTAATTATTGTTAAACTGAAAAGAATGCAACAATTGAGTTGATTAGTTATTCATGCTTAAGTATTTATTTTAAAATTATTTTATTTACCTTTATTTTTCTCTTACTCCATTTTATTTACTTTTTTTTTTTTTTTTTTTTTTTTTTGTTTAAAGAAAACTGATGTCATTACAATTGCTCAAACATCACACTAACTAACCACTCGCTATTTTTATCACAGATGCCAACATTAAACGTTTTAATTGTACATTGCATTTTGCACACCTTCCTCATTATCGTAAAACGATTATAATTTTTTAAATTGTAAAAGCTTTGAATGAAAGGGCTTAGAATTGAGTGATGGATATTTTTCTGTCATTAATATTTTAGGGGACGATTTGCAAATTATCACCAGAATATTTCAGTCTGTCCTCTTACTGCAAATCATTATACAATTTACTCTATTCAAAATTATAATAATAAAGGTGGTTTTTAATACTACTACTTTCGCGAAAAACGTTTGCTTGATTCCCGCCTAATTTTGTCATAAAATGAACGAAAAATTAAAAAAAAACTATCGCAAGGAAAATAACTGATCGGTCGTTCAATTATTTATACATATATACAATTTGTATAGTTTAGGATTTTTTTTGACTAAGGATGCTGTTACAACTGTCATGTCAAATGAATTTGATTTATTTGACATAAAACTAACCTCCGCTTACGTTTACCACCTCTGTCTATATTTAACTTTTTAGTGGTATACCGCACATTGCACACCTTCCTCATTCGGATAAAATGATTTTTTTTTTCTTTTTTTAAGTTTAAGCTTTTTCAATACGTTAGTGTGAAGGGGGTTGAAGTTGCAACTGTGTGATGGATATTCCTACGTCCTCCATATTTTAGAGGGCGATTTGCATACTGTCATCATAAAGCCTGCAGCGCATTCCAGGCTGTCCTTTTGCTACATTGACATGTGGCCTTGGTTAAAGAAACCCCGCTGGGGAATCTCTGGCAATCCGTTTGCCCTTCCCCCTAAGATAGAACTTTCCCCCTCCATGATTCAAGGGAAAGATTACAAACTGCATTGAGACTGTACGAGGGTGGATTGATAAATGGATAAATAAAATATTACTGATCGCTTCGTTTTTTTCCTTAATCAGTAGAACATATGAATGAATATTTTAATTATTTAAATGAGTACAAAAATATGTTTAAAAGATATTTGTTTTTTCTTCCGCGTTCTCTATTTCAAAAAAACATTGAGAAATGTTTTGGGGGCTTTGAGGCTAAACATTTTGGGAATAAATTTCTGTATTTGTAAGACTGATAGATTGAAATTTGATATACATTTCTGGTGATAAAGAAAAAAGAAAAGAAAAGAAAAATATCACATTTCGGTGGTATAAAGTCGGACTAATTGAGCTCTTGTTATCGATATATCGCATTTCTTTTTCAGAAAAAAAAAAATAATAATAATAAAAATAAAAATAAATAAATAAATAAATAAAATAAAATAAAAGAGTCTTAAATTGTACTTATAAAATTTAGAGGGTTAAAAATTACAGTGGATGATCAAATCATTATTATTTTATTTTATTTATTAATTTACTAATTTTTATTTTGACACTTTTTCAGTTTGCTAGGGAAATACTGTATGAAACGTCCTTAAACTTCAGACATGAAAAAAAACTTTCCTAAACTCATACTTTCCAGTAACAATTTTGGATTACCCTGTACCATAAAAAGCTAACGCATAGTTTCACTTAATACTTACAATAACTGTATGCTTTTTTTTGTACGATAATACAAGGAATGCTTGGACACACACACACACACACACATATATATATATATACATTTATATATTTCTAAAATTATTATTTTTTCCTTATGTTTCTTGCTCGAACAAGAATGGATTTCAACAAAATTTTACAAAATTTGCAGTGAAATTAGACCAAACATATATTCTGAAACATAAAATTCATACGTTTAACTTTCGATGAACTATGCGTATTTGTAGTAATAAACTTTTTACTACGTACGCGCCAAAGATAACATTTTCTATTATTACATAGATTGAAAGTTTAATATATACAGCAACTTGTGGCAAAAGCTCATTTGAATCGAATAAAAATTAAGAAAGTTATAATAAAAGAATGAGCTGAATTTTGTGATTTTCTGAAAGTTCTGTATGTTCATACAGTTTTTTCATAAAAATGATTTTTTTTAAGTGCGGGTAAAAGGATTGGATCCCTAAATTAAATACGTGATATGGGAAAAACACCTTATAGGGTTGTACCTCTAACTTAATTATATATATTTACGAAAATTTGTGAAAGTTTGTAAGGTTTATTTCACAAAAAGTATTTTTCGCAATGTGACTGAGATAAATGAATCTCCAAATTAGACTCGTTACATGTGGAAAACCCCTTCTGAAATTGTAACATTAGGAACTATCCAAAATCTAGCTTATTCTTTTGACATTATCTTTCTTAATTTTTATCCGATTCAAATGAAATTTTGACATAAGTTGCCGTATATATTTTTCAATCTACGTAAAGAAAAGATGGTTATCTTTCGCGCATGCGTGGTAAAAAATTATTTAGTTCAAATACTTTTAGTTCATCGAAAATTAAATGTATGAATTTTATGTTTAAGTTCTTGTTATAAGTAAAAAAAAAAAAAAAAAAAAAAATTAGCGTATATATATATCAACTTTAGAAAAAGAAAAAGAAAAAGTAAATCTGTATAAATATTCCTTGTGTTTCTAGAAAAAAACATACAAAATATTTTAATTAATGTGTGAAATCATGAGTTAGATTTTCTAATTGTTTATAGCTTTTTATGATACAGGGCAATCCAAAATGCTTTTGTTTTTCGTCAATTCGTGATTTGTCCCCCAATTAGACTCGTGACTATATAATTAATGAAAGTGAGAATTTAAGAATGTTCTTTCCATGTCTGAAATTCCAGGAAATTTTGTTCAGTATTTATTCCCTTAGAAAACAGAAAGAAATTAAAAAAAAAAAAAAATCTAATAATTTGATTATTTATTGTAACTTGAATGTGACTTTATTGTTATACACCTTAAAAATTTTTAAGGGGATGATGGACGTTATAAATGTATTTTGTAAATTACTGTCTTACAATTGTGAAATTTTGCTTATATATACTCTGAAATATAACAATATAAAGTACATTAAAATTTATCGAAAACTATTTAAATTTAATAAAATAAAATTCAAACATTTTCATTTTTGAAAGTTTTAAAAATATCTTTTGGTAACTAATTAATTTTTTTTTTCTCTCGATTTAGCATTATTGTAGTTTAACATTTTATTCTAAAGATATTTGGACATTACTTTGTGGGTTCATTGATACATTAATTTAAAGTAAGTTCGAATGCTAAAAATTTGTATTAAATTTTAGTAATTTATAAAAAAGATTTATAACGTGCTCCATTGCTTAAAATAAATTTTAAATCTTTTCTATTATTTCATGCATTTATTTATTTATAATAGTTTTAAACGGTAATGGATAATTTTTAATAATAAATAATCGTTGATTTTTAATAACTTTATATATGTATATATATATATATATATAAATAACTGATAAAGTTATTGATATATTCGTGAAATGCAATTTCAGTGTTAGCAAAACAGTTAATGTATATCAAGAGTGAAACTTTTCAGGGACAACCCCTAAATTCAAGTTTTTTGAAAATTTGTTTCTCTCTGAATTTTATGTTAATTTATTTGTAATTTCTCGTATTGAATGTTTAGTTTGCCTTATAATAACTGATCACCATCCAAATATCAGTTATTACAGGTTACCTATATTATAAATAAATACTTTTAATAATAGCCAAATGACACATCATGTTAAATCTCCCTTCGCTATTCTTTCTGCGTGCAGTTTTCTGGTTTCTTTCATGATGGACAGTTTCACCCCTAGTAGAAATTTTAATCAGTGAGAAATTTGACATTCATATCATATCACTGTGACTTTATTTTATGATTTTTTAAGATTAAATTCAAGTGTTTAATATAAATTGTAGGCCAGTTCGTAGGAATTATTAACTATAAACGACTTGTGTTTTTATTATTATTTTTTTTTTCTATTTTTTCCAGCTACATGGTTTATTTATTTCATTTCATTTTCATTATTTTTATTTTTTACAATTTTCAATTATATTTCAAATTTGAAAATACGATAAAATAGTGTTATACTTAAATCAATATATATTAATTTATTTATAATAAGGATTTATAAAAATTATAATATTTGTATAAATACTGTAATATTTAAGTAAATATTTTGTAAAAAACATAATTTGTTTCCCTGCATCCTGGGAAATGTCTTTTCAAGACAAATATTTTAACAAAAAAAGTTTTGTCCTACTATGTACTTTTGGGAAGTTATGAAGAATTAAATTTTGTTTAAAGTACTCTCTCCCACCCCTCTTTCCACTCTGTTTCGAGAATACCTTGGAAGTTCCAAAAACTGTAAAAATGAGCTTAATCAATTTCAGGGGGATTTCGTCTGATTAAAAGAAAAAAAAAAAAAAAAAAAAAAACTATTGAAATTTTTTAAAACTTTATTAAAAATGCAATAAATAGTTGATTTCTAATTCATTGAAACATTATGTATTTTAATACATGAATAAATAAATAAAAATATTTGCAGTGTTTTTTTTTTTTTTTTTTTTCGTTTTATCTTTTTTTTTTTTCAGGGAAAAAGGGGGGGAGGCTGTCGGGGTTCAGAACAAAATTACGGAATTTAATGAACTTGTAACGTATAACTAATATATGTTGTATAAATAACTAATATATGTGGTATATTATATACAGGGTTCCCCAAAAGTCCCACCCTGCCCCCTGTATCTTGGGAACGTGTCGGAATGTATGAAAATTGTAAAACACGTGTTCAATCAATCTGAAAGAGGTTTGGCTTAATTTGAAAAAAAAAAAAAAAAAAATGGGTCTGGGGGCACAGGGGTTTCGCTAGGGTCGGGGAGGTGGGGCGGGCTTAAAATTTTCAAATAGGAAGGGTGCTATTTTGTTAGCTTCATGGAAATGTCTTTTCAAAACAAATATTTTAACAAAAAAAAAGTTTTGTCCTATTATGTAATTTTGGGAAGTTATGAAGAATTAAATTTTGTTTAAAGTACTCTCTCCCACCCCTCTTTCCACTCTGTTTCGAGAATACCTTGGAAGTTCCGAAAACTGTAAAAATGAGCTTAATCAATTTCAGGGGGATTTCGTCTGATTAAAAGAAAAAAAAAAAAACTATTGAAATTTTTTAAAACTTTATTAAAAATGCAATAAATAGTTGATTTCTAATTCATTGAAACATTATGTATTTTAATAGATGAATAAATAAATAAAAATATTTGCAGTGTTTTTTTTTTTTTCGTTTTATCTTTTTTTTTCAGGGAAAAAGGGGGGGAGGCTGTCGGGGTTCAGAACAAAATTACGGAATTTAATGAACTTGTAACGTATAACTAATATATGTTGTATAAATAACTAATATATGTGGTATATTATATACAGGGTTCCCCAAAAGTCTCACCCTGCCCCCTGTATCTTGGGAACGTGTCGGAATGTCTGGAAATTGTAAAACACGTGTTCAATCAATCTGAAAGAGGTTTGGCTTAATTTGAAAAAAAAAAATGGGTCTGGGGGCACAGGGGTTTCGCTAGGGTCGGGAAGGTGGGGCGGGCTTAAAAATTTCAAATAGGAAGGGTGCTATTGTGTTAGCTTCATGGAAATGTCTTTTCAAAACAAATATTTTAACAAAAAAAAAAAAAAAAAGTTTTGTCCTACTATGTACTTTTGGGAAGTTATGAAGAATTAAATTTTGTTTAAAATACTCTCTCCCACCCCTCTTTCCACTCTGTTACGAGAATACCTTGGAAGTTCCGAAAACTGTAAAGATGAGCTTAATCAATTTCAGGGGGATTTCGTCTGGTTAAAAAAAAAAAAAAAAAAAAAGTGGAGGTGTATGTAGGGGGGGGGGGGGGTTAAGTATATGGATAATACTAAAATTTAAATTATTTAAAACAAATTATGTTTTTTACGAAATATTTACTTAAATATTACAATATTTTTACAAATATTATATTTTTTATAAATCATTATTATAAATAAATTAATATATATTTATTTAATCATAGCTTATATTTTGTTTATAATTAACAACAATATATGAATGAACATGAAAGGTAAGATTAAATGCATATTCATATTAAACATTATACATTTTAACATTCAACCTTTTAATTACAATTTAGACCTATACTAACTTTCAACTGCTATGACTCCAGCACCATTTCAATATAACAATTATTTATTACTAAACTACTTAAAAGGTGTTTAAGATAACAGTTAATTTATTATATCAAATTGAAATTAATTTTAATTAGTATCATTAAATAATTTTGTTTATTACCTAAACACAATTATTAAGATATCTTTATTTCTTTATTTAAAAATTATTTAATTTTTATAATATTAAAACTCTATTTCTGTAATACATTTATATTTATTTATAAATGTGCTAAACTGTTAAATTTTATATTTGAATACACTTAAATTATAGAAAGGTATATACGTTAATAACTAATTTTTATTTTAAAAAATTCTATTTATTTATATATTTATTTATTTTATTTAATAAAGGTAATTGAAATAAATATTGAATTCTTTATGATAATTGAAATTTAATGTTGAAATTCAGTAATGTAGGTATTTCAAAATAAAGTTATTCTTATTAATCAAGGACTTTTATTGTTCATTTACATAATCAAGGAATCATTTATTAATCAAGGAATTTTACTGTTCATTTACATAAAATATGACAAAATTTATAGCAAGAATGCATATAATTTTATAAATGTCTAAATCTAAGTTGAAACTTATAATAAAATTCATATAATTTGAGAAACTAATAAGGAATAAGATGAAAATTAATTTCAAGTTGAAAATCAAAACTTCTTTTTATAAATATTTGCCGCTACTGTCTTTTATCAAGTTGCGTGATTTTATGGGTTAAATTATATATATTTTTCAATAAAATCAAAATTCATAATTTTAAATCCCCCCCCCCCCATTTTTTTTTAAATTATATTTTTATTTTAGATTTTATAATTTCTTCTTTCATTAAAGAATTTAATTGTTTGTAATCGGTATTAGTTATCTATTTTCTCTTTTAGAATTTAATTGCACGTATTTAATATTGAATGTTGTTTTTTGTAAATTACGCTATTAAAACCTATTAATATTTGTTTTTCAAAGATGTACTTATTGTAAATTAAAAAATAATTAATTACTAAACTCTAATTAAGTATATTATTTTAGTACTATCATGTTATCATGACAGAAGTGACATAGAATAATTATACATATTATATCTCTGATTATTTGCGTTATATGGCGATTAGGGTGTCCCTTAAATGAGGGGTAATTTATATATACATATATAATATATATATATATATATATATATATGAAATTCGATACGCATCTCTAATTTTTTCTGTTTGACCCTAAACACATTTTTAGCAAAGTATCAGCTCTCTGGGATAATGTTAACACGTGCCGAACTGAAGGAAAAATACTAATATCTATATTAGGATTTTAACGAATAAGTAATTGTTTTCTAAATCCCTAAACTAGAAATATAGATTTCTGAGTTATGCATATAAGGTAAACAAATAAATTGGATAGTCCAAACGATCGAGAATTTCTGGTTTATACATTTCTAGATGGTGAAATAATATTATAAATATTATGATTATTATGAATCCTCTGTAAGAAAAGAAATTCTCACTTAGTTTCCAAGAAGTGGGTCATAAAGTAAAATTACAGTTACTAAAATTCCCTCTTGTTTACGCATTTATTTTCAGTGATTTATGATCTTGACCACGGTAATATAGAAAAACACTGTGTAATTCAAATAGGGGTTTTCAGAAATCGCTAGTAAAGGGAACTAGGATTTACAAGGATAATATGGAACTATTTTTACAAGAGCCACAATTTAGTTTCTAGTTGCCAGTCACATAATTTTCGTATAGTGCAGTTTGTGCTCAAGCTCATCGTCCTGGACCTTCGTTTTTCTTCAAAAAGCGTGGGGGTATGGACTAGGATCCTTTAAAAAGACCCTTCCGCGCGGAGAGGGGAATCCACGCTTAGGTCCACTACGACTTACTACGACCTCCATCCACGCTTAGGTCTCTAATGCAGGTAATTGGTCTTAATCTCTACACCAACACACCTAAAATGAATCCGATGAAAATTGGTTGATATTGCTTATTTATAGAAATAAAAATAATTCGTAAGTTTGACAAAAATTGCTAATTTTTTTTTTTTTTTTTCAAATTAGTCGATCGTTAGTAAAATTCTGTTTAAATAAAGTTTTATGTATAAAATATTTAAAAAATTATATTAGTAAGAATAATTGCCTAGATTTAAACCTTAAAGTCATACGCAAAAGAATAAAATTAATTAAATACTTAATTATTTAATTAAATTAATTAAATACTTTAACTTTTAAAATAATTCATTAGAAAATTACAAGACGTTTTATAAAATATAGTTACATATATATATATATATATATATAAGTAGTAACACATTTCTTTTATTACTATAACTAACACATAATAATTAATAAATATTTTTAATACCATTTATATTAAGAAAATGTCCAAATTATCAAATATGCTTTGATTCGGAAAGATAGAATCATATGACTTTGATTATTTTTATCTTATGTAACAGCAAAAATGTTTATGATACAATTCGTTCCCTATTACGGTTATTATGGCTGCGATAATATGATTATATATGTCTGCTTGCTTATGCTGTTGTCATACTATCGCATACCAAAAGAGTTTAATTATTCTGCTAGTTGGAATTAATTTATTTTGCAACCCGTTTTTATAGAACATTGAACCACTCTTTTTTGTTACAGAAAACGAGAAGGTTAAAAAAACATTGTTTCTTCGTGACAGGGAATTTTACAGGGAAATTAAAACAAAGCTTTTCCTTATCCTCTTAGCAAGTTTTTACCATAGTATACGGAAGTTAAAATTAGCACGGAATTTATTTATTTATTTATTTTAGGTTTCATTGTCCTTTATACAAAAGATAAAAATTTACTTAAGTCTGCATTCACTTGAGATTCAAGTTCAATAGGTGGAAAACCTGTTCAAACTGCGTGTTGTTCTTTAACTGAAAAAGAAATGACCACATATAACTCTTTTAAAAAGAACAGACCAGTTGCACTACCATAGATATTCAGTTCAAACCTAGCTAGATAATAGGAAAATATATTATGGAAAGGCAAATTATATCTAATTTTATATAAACGTTTTCTTTTTTTCTTGTTTGAAAATTTGTGTTGCTTTAAATTTCTGACCCGTCTTTCTGTATTCTTGACATCGTATAATATTATATGACATTACTTAGAGGTATGGGGCAAATATTCATTTTTATTCTATTATATGAACTACATATATGTATACAGAGGGTGTTCACACATTTTTGTAAAGATTTTAACTTTCTCCTTGAAATTAAATTTAAATTTTAAAATAAAAACGTTACTGATATAAAATTAGAATAGAGTTTAACCATCTTCTGCAGCATTAAAAAAAATGTTTTGCTGGAAAATGTAGCTGGAAAAAAATAAACAATGAATCTAAGGCTATGAAAAGAAAAAAAAAAAAAAAAAGAAACAAAAAGAAACAAAAGAAAAGAAAAGAAAAGAAACAAAGATGTGAACATGCTACTTCTACACATAAAATAAAGGACGTAATAATTAGAAATGTAAATAAAAGCATTTGACTGGGGGAAAGGCAAAAAATGCATACCCAACAAAGATACGTACACCTCTTATTAAAACTAAGTCATATCTCATGTTAAAAAGAAAATCCAACTCCCTCCAAAAGCTATCACACAATCCTTTAATATTCCTGTAGGAACTGTGAACACAGTTATAAAATCTGATTTAAAGCTAACCAAAACATAATGTTCATTGCGACACCGAAACACGTTTCGCCGTGTAAGACTATGTGCATATTGTTATATGAAAATTATCTGACAGGTGAAAAATTTAAATATATTGTTAAAATTGATGAGGCCTGGATATTATCTTATTTCAATATAAAAGATCGATTTACTGTCGAAAAATAAGAGAAAAAGACGTAAAATGTTGGTTCAGAGAAAACAAGGAAAGTTTTGCTGAAGATTTTATGGTATTTCTGAATTCTCTTATAAAGGAAAACTTGAAGTAAGGGAAGTAGAAAAAATATAAAAATTAACTCGGACTACTATTAGAAATATGGTTTAACACCTATTTTGAAAGAATACATTCCATTCCTTAATCTAAACAATCTTCACTGTGTTGCGTTCCATCTGGATAAGTTTACAAGCCATACCTCTAAATCTACTGCTCTTTTTTTTTTTTTTTTTTTTCCCTTGAAAAATGGAGAAATGAAACCGGGAGCGAAGCTTTTCCCTTTAAATGCATCCCGCCCAAGTCCCTTGACACGTCTTTTATGGATTACTGTGCATTTGAACTTTTAAAACAAGCTCTTTATAAGCGGCATCCAACAACACTGATGGCCTATGGAAGATTGTGGAGAAACAGTGGAACAAAATGAACCATGATTTTTTAAGAAATGCTCTGTTATTTTGGAAATCAAGATGTAATATAATAGTTCAACTAAAGAACTATCAGACTGAGTATATTAGAAAATAAAATTCTTATATTTTTTTATATATCTATCTTTCTTATCTATATTTGCAAACTCGTTACAAATGTGTGAATAACCTCTTTACATATAATATATATATTCAAAAATTCCCTGTTCTTCCTGTGATACATCATTTCTTGCTTTGCAGTGTCTGAAAAGATATCTTAATATATATATATATATATAATTTGAAATTTTTTAGTACCATTGTAACACTCAGCAGACAAAAGATAGATGAAAATAACAACATAAAATAAATTTTAATTGAGATTTATGTCGATTAAAATTAGTCACAGTATTAAATTAATTTGAGTACCAATGATTAGTAAAACAAGTTAAAGTACCTACGCAGAAGAGAAATGACACTAACATAACACATAAGCCTAACGATGAGAGATTTTGAGAAAACATTGAATTATTAGTAACAGTCAACATTTGAGAGAAAAAAGGATAAAATCACCAAAGAGTTCCGTTAAAAGGAAAAAAAAAAAAAAAAAAAGATGGAATTCATGAATTGAAAATTGGAATTTTAAATGCTGAAAAATAGAAATATATTTTTCAGGAAACTTGCATTTCTATCAGCTCAAGAGCCTATCTTGCAACAAAACAAAAAATAAAAGAAAATTGAATTAAAATAAGAAAAGAAATTAAATTAATCAATAATACAAACCAAAATTTAAACAAGGAATAAGTAATTTAAGCAATCCACATGTTAAACGCTACTACGGAGATAGTAGAAATAAACAGGTTGCCAAACGAACATTAGTAAAAGGAAAAGATTAAAAGTTTAGAAACGATTAATTGATGTAGGTGCTACTGAAATACTTTATATATATATCAGCTTTCTACTAATTATCTACGTTAATTTTATTGGAAAATAAAATGTTTGAAAAAATAAATAAATAAATAAATAAATAATAAAACGGATAAAATAAAACGAATTTTTTTGTAACAATTATAATGCATTTTACATAATGCGAAAAAGGAAACTTTTAGGATGTTTAACTCTATATAATTTTATTCGGATGTAATTCTCTCTTAATTACAAGTTATTGACATAAGTAATTGAGTAATAAAAATAAAAAGCTTTATTAAACTGAAAAGTAATTAAGATGAATATTAAATGATTTGAAATTTATTCATAATATGTGTAATGACTTCTCAAACGAAATGGAATTTTAAAATGAGATAATTACATTTATAATGATTTTATAATGAAAGAAATATATATTAGACATGTGCCGGACCTTCGTATCCGTATCCGTATCCGCGGTATCCGCGAGAAAGAAAAAAAGATTCGCATTCGGATCCGGATCCGTATCAGCAAGAAAAAAATATCCGAATCCGGATCCGTTTTTTTCTTCAACGTATCTAATACGGATCTTTTGCAGAAAATTCCAGAAAATTAGGAAGAATTGTTATAACCGATTATAAACTGTCTTTAATGTATAACTAAAGAAAATACAGTATACACTCTCTTTTACGTTTTCAGAATTTACATTTTCCCGTAATTTACATTTTTTTTTTTTCTTTTAAATCCCTTCGTTTTTCCTGTGCATGCAAAGTCTTCACTTTTACATGAAGAAATTTTGAATTTCCCGCCGTTTATTTAATATATACAGCGTTTATAAAGGAAATATATGCAGTGATTTAATATAAAAATAATATAAAATAAAAACATCTGAGAGACGGATTCAGTAAGGCAGATAATATTATTATTTAACAAAGAAATAATGCACCTAAACCGATGTCGGGTAGCTGTTTATGAACAAAGCGACAGTTTGAAAGCAGGTGTTTAACTGTGAATCATTAGAAATGAAACATTCATTTTTATAAGATAGATCCTATCTTTGAAATTGTAAATTTTAAGAAAAAGAAAATTAATTATTAAAAGTAATACATATGTTTTACATAATATATAATTTTTTCTTAAAGTAATACTTTAAACACAAATATATAAAAATGGAAATGTATAAATAATGAATAGTTAGGTAAAATTCTAAATATCTAAATAATCCGATCTTTTTTTCCAGTAAAATTCACATAAATTATATGAGTTTTAATAAAATGTTATTAGTTCATTGAAAATATGTTAAAATAAAATTTTTTGGAATAGTTTTTTTGATTTCTCTTACCCATATATATGACAGAGAAAATTTTTTTTTTGGATCAAATTTTCAAAATTGAGTTTTTGTTATATTTACACGTTTTGAGGTCCCATGAATCCGAAAATCATGTTTTTAGCAGTTGGTTTGTGTGTGTCTATTATTAGAATATCTCACGAACAAAGGCAGTCCAAACTCTGAATTCTAAATTTGTATGATAGAGTGATTCCACACTAAACTTTTTGTTAAGATCAAGTAAATAGTTCGTGTACAGCGACATCCAAGAGAATTCAAATATATTACGTCTATGGGAAAATTTTTGGTAAGCACGGTGTAACATCTGTAGGCTGCCCTAAACAAAATGGAATAAACATATTTTTTTACATGCATAAATACATGCTTCGTGCAAATTGTGGAGTGGAAATCATTCCTTACAGGGCTACTTAAAGTATTTGGATATATTGGGACTATATATGGAAATTGCTGGAAATTTATTTCATTTTGTGCTAGATGTTTTTCATATAAAACTAAATTTAAGAACACAATGCGATGTGCACATAGTTTATAGACAATATACAGGGCAACCTAAAATTAAGCTGAACGTTCTTTTCTATTGAACGTAATTTATGAAAATACTTCGCTATATTTTATTATGTTCACGAACACTGCCTATCAATTTTCCTGAAGAAATCGATTAACACAAACGAACAGATATCTGAAAGGGGCTTTATATAGTGACATTGAAATATATATATATGTATTACAGCTTTGTTTGAGACGCATATTTGCCTTTTTTCGGTTTTCCTTGTGCCATTTCCAGTTTTTATTTTTTTATTTTGTACCAGAAGCTGAAATACGAGGTTTTAAATATAAAGTTCCGTCGTTCTATCTTTAGATTTAGAAGATTCATCTGTCGTTGTCAGAAGATACACGTCCACCCCTACACACACTTATACATACATACACAATGAATTATTTCCAAAACACACTTTTCTGGACTTTAAAACATGTAAATCAGGTGAAAAATCGATATTGAAACGGAATACGTTATTTCCATTACGTACGTTAAACGGATAATGGGAGCAAAAATTGTTACATACGTACTTAATTATTATAGAATTTTCAAAAATCCGTATCCGCGGATATAGAAAAACTGATATCCGTATTCGTATCCGTATCCGCGGATCACAGTTTTTGACGATCCGGCACATCCCTGATATATATATTATGATTATATATATATATATATATATATATGCCGAAACGTCAGTGGATGCCTCCCTGTTGAGACTCGAAAATATTTTGGGTTCCGTCTGTGTGTCGACTTGTCTGTTTGTCGCGCGACAGCGGCCACAAAAATCACGCTAGTAACTAGCAATTTGGTACACGTGTTCATGTGCTCCACGAAATCAGCTGTATAGTTTTGGGTGTGTATTCCATTTGTAGTTCATGTACAGGGACATGCCAAAGTTTTTCTTATCATTGGGAAGAATTTGTATGTACCGCGAGAGCGGCCACAAAAATCACGCTATTGACTTGCAATTTGGTACACATGTTCTGAGCCACACGGAATTAGCTGTGTAGTTTTGGGTTTGTATTCCTTTGTAGTTCGTTTACAGTGATGCACCGAAATATTTCTTATCATTACTGCCTGTGGGCAGAATTTGTATGTACCGCAATAGCGGCCACAATTGCAAATTGGCACACACGCTTAAGCTCTGTATATAAATAATTGTATAATTTTTTATGTCTATATTGTTTATGGATTGTGTACAGGGACACGCCAAAACTCTTATCATTATGGCATATGGGGTGAATTTCGTAAAAACGCGTTTTAACATCATTACTTTGTATTAACAAAATAAAATTAGCGTAACATTACTGAGGTTCTTCAACTTATGTTTTCTGCAAGAAATATGCGCTCTTAGGCTTCCTTATTAATGTACAGGACCTTGCAAAAGTGTTCTGACAATGTCTCGTAATCATACAAATTATTTCAAATTTCGAACAATTATTTATGAAAAACGTAGAATAAACTGAATCGTTTTTAATGGTGTATACAGTGTTTATGGTTCGTTTACAGAGGCACAGAAAATAATTTCATGACATTAGAACCTATGTACAAATTTTTATCCAAGCACACTTTCATGCGTTTATGCTTCATTGAACATAATGGAATTAACATGCATTATAAAGATTCTTAAAAGCATGTTTACTCTAAAAAAAAAAAAAGGGTATGTATAGACTAAATAATTTATTTACGGGACCACACAAAAGAATTCCGATGACATACTGTAATCATCCAAATGATGTCAAATTAGTTTGAAAATTTAATAAATTATAATTAATTACGTGTAGTCTTATTATTGGCGTGTATAATAACTATGGCTCCTTTTCCGGTATACATAAAAAATTTCGTACTATTACGGTCTATAGCCGGTATTTCTTAAAAGTGTATTTTAACATGGCTACATCCAATTAAATAAAATGAAATTTCATTAGAATTTTAAAAGCATGTTTCTCTTAGGAAAATTGTGGGCATAAAATTCGTAATTAGTTTACAGGGTTACACAAAATAATTCCGATATGCTATGTAATCTTTTTGCATGAGATTTGTTACAAATATTTATGAATTACAGGAATTAAATACAAGACTGTCGGTTATTAGGAATACATATATATGCATATACATATAGATAGAGAGATACAGCGGGGGGGGGAAGGGGTTGAGGGGAGGCGGCAGCCCCCCTTAGAAACGTATCTGTTTATGTAGCAAGTCAATCGAATCAATATATATATATATTATATAATAGAGAACAAAGAAAAATGGTCTGTTGAATAATGTATGATGGATGCAAATAGGATGTTGAAGCTCCTGATCTGCAGATCCACGGGCATATATATATATATATATATATATATATATTGGCTAAGAATGTGAATCTCATATTTCAGCAGAGACGGATATCTAGAGTTTTTTGGAAGCCATTTCTATAAATTGAATATCTCTTATGATCACCTCGTATAAAGTTATCTTAGATGAAAAATAAACTAATGGACGCATAATAATTCCTTGTAACATCCGATATTTTTTCTACAATTAATGTGTAATGTAGAATGGAGACTTTTTTTTTTTTTTTTTTTTTACGAGGGGAGGGGGGAAGGGTTTGGGCATAGCAGGCATTAATTGAATGTGCTACAAAAAATCAATGTACAAACCTTGCATTTCTATACACAACACGCGCGCACACACGTATATATATAAGTTAATCTCAATTTTAATCAAAATTTAATTTTAAATTATCACTTTTAGGTTAATTATTAAAATCAAACAGTTCACTCAACTTTATCGTTCAGTTGATTAATACAAATTCAAAAATAAATTAATCGTTCAGTTATTTAATACGATTCCAAGATAAACTGTGAATCTAACTGTATACAGCCACATGTATATCTCGTGTTCTGGTTTTACGTGCAAGCGTGCAAGCTACTTATACAAGTTTTTCATGTGTAATGTATGTTATACTTTAGTTTTATTAATTATTACTAGTATTTCATTTAACTATTTTTATTAGTATTTCCATTAATAATATTTAATATGCTGCATGAATCAAAATGTTTGATTTTCATAAGGTTTTCACATATCTTTTCAGTTTTAATTTTCTCATTTTTGGTGGTGTTATAGGGTGTAGCTTGTTGTAAATATTTAGCAATTTGCATACAACAAGACAGAAATAACACCTACTTTACATGCAACATTCATTCTACACCCTTGAAAACGTAATGAATTTGCATGTTTCAATTTATGGATGTTTGATAGTCACAATCTCTTTTTGAATTTTTCTGTTTTATCTTATTCAATGTTTCTTGTTTTCATCTATTCAATGTTTGAAAAGGTTTTCAATATACACTAAGCGACAAAAAAAAAGCCGCACTGCAGAAAAAATGACTTATACCTTTTTTATTCGTAATAACTTTAAAATTAATGTTTGAAACAAATGAAACTCTCTTATTTGCGTAATACCAAAGGGATGAAATGATAACTATGTACATTTTCGATTTAATAATTTGCATTATTGTACTCTACGAAGTAATTTTTAAAAATGTGCATAAAACTTTCTTTTTGAACATAATGCAATAACCATACACTTTGTATTCTGTTATGATTTATAAAATGAAATAAACAAGTTATATTTTAATATATGAAATAAAACTATCTTTTTGTTAGATATAAGCAATTTTTTATTAAAAATATGTATTCTGCATTGGGTTAATTCCACCTTTATATGGAATTACTGCTTTAATGCGCAATGGCATAGTATTATACAGTGTTTTAATATAAATCTCAGAAATTTCAACGTGCAAAATATCACAAATAATTTTTTCTAGTTCAGGCAGAGTTATAGGCTGCAAATTTCGAATCCTCTCCCCTGTCCCCCGCTTTTTTATTGACGAAACATTTTCGAGAGGATCGCGATTAGGACTATTCTCATGCCTGGTAAAGAAGAAATTTTACTATATCTTTTGTGGGATTTAACTTAAAGTGAAAAAAGATATGATTACTTACAGAATTATAGGTTCTCATTGGAATGGATAGGAATTTTTGACAATTTGAAGTAATAAACTGACCACAGACGCCGCGCAGTAAGGTGCATTTTCAGCGTAAAATGCTGTTTACGGAAATGTCCAAGATACCTCCAAAATAGTCGGACAGGCAACACTTTTATGAAGATTGTGTTTTATTTCGAGTTAATTGATCCCTTGAGCATAATAATTTGTCCGACTGTTTGAAAAGTTATGCACCTCCGTACCATAATGTACGGAGATTGTGTCACTGTTTTAAAAGTGTGATTTTCATTATGTCGGTCATATTTTGTTGTCAGTTCCGCTTGTTTTCTTTAGCTCGAAATAAGTTAAACTTGACTCATCAAAGAGAAACAGTTCAGCCCAATAATTAACTAATCATTTTTTATTTTTTTTTAGCCATCTGAGGTCATGGTTTCCTAATTTTCTTCACTAAGAATGGAATTTTTTCAAATTTTCTGTCATTTAAACCTGCTTCGTTTAATAGTTGCTGTACTGTAGTTAAAGAAATTATGCTGCTAAACACTTTTTCTGAATCTCTTTTATGTTCTAAATGTAATACAAACCGATTTTATAAAAAATGGCTTGTTAACTTATGGTCATCTCACTTCGATGAGCAACATGTCCGCCATAAACCAAATTTCCAGTTTAAACGAGCAAAAAACGTTATAACTTGCTAAAAACCGTTTTACCAATATTTCGTTAGCATTTAATTATTTTACCATCTCACGTATTAAAATATTTTTTGATTTTCATTCAAAAATTAATACTTTTTGTGGCATCGTTAACTGCCTTATTCTTATCATTTTTGAAATAATTTCTAAAATTAAAATTTTCCTGACTATTGTATTTTGTTTTTAACACTGGACTGAGTACTAATGTGTATGTGGTGGACAACATAATAAAATCTGTTCGAAAATCTGCTTTTTAAACAATAAATTTGGCGGTTTTAGAAAGCGAAAAGGAAAATATCCAAGTGCGGCTTTTTTTTTGTCGCTTAGTGTATATATATATATATATATATATATATATGTACGCGTCATTCGAAAAATTATAATATCTGCTTTCATTCTTTAAATTTGTTTTTATACATAATAAGAAGTTACAAAAATCGCTTTTATAAATTTTTTATAAAATTTATGAAAGAGATAAAAAAATTGCAGGTGGTTTAATATCTAAACTACAAAATTTACATTTTTATGTGGAAATCGCTTAAAAAAAAGTTATATGAAAAATATTGTGTATTACCATTACTTAGAATAAATCGGAAATGCTAGCAATTCTTTCATAAAAAAAAAAAAAAAGAAAGAAAGAAAAAAAACCTTCTAAAAAATTATGTGAAAGAAAAATGAGTATTAGCATTACCCTGAAGGAATCAGAAATGTTAGCAATACTTTTGTACGATAATAATAATAATATAATAAGCTGATGTGTCAAATTAAGTAGAAAATTATGTGCTGCATAAAAAAAAAAAAAAAATAATAATAATAATAATAATAATAATAATAATATATATATATATATTCTAGAGATGTTTTAAAACGAAGCTCTTGGCGAATTGGTCGCAAATTAAAATGTAAATGTGATTATTTTTTTACGTTATTAATGTTTTCACTGTTATTTATACATCTTGATCTCTATTAAATCGAGATCTAATGACTTTTTTTTTTTTTTCATATTGCGAACTTATAACGAGACATTAAAACGTGGTTTAAATTAGCCTTTATTCTTGCTAAATCTGGACAACTTTTTTATTATAAAATACTGTAAATTTATACTTTGTACATGAACATTGTTAGAATTAGGCGCATATTAACTTTTTTTTTTTTTGAGGGGGGGGGGGGGGTATAAAAAAAAATAAAATTTGTAATTATTGACAAAGAATGCTTCAAATGTTTACTTAGTTTTTTTTTTTTTTTAATTTCGTATTTACATATATTATCTATATTTAAGGAATTAAAAATTAATATTTAATTTATTAAAGCGAAACACAAGGTTTTCGGAACACACTGTATACACGTTAAGATGAACGAACAATGCTGTATATAAAATATGGATAATTATGAACTAAATACATTTAAAATCAAAAAGTTGTTTTAGTCAAATAATAATAATAATAATAACAATAAAGAAATAAATAAAGAAAATTAAAAAAAAAAAAAAAAAAAAAAGAAAGAAAGAAAGAAAAAAATAAAGAAATGCCATGAATAAGTTTTATCAAAGTCCCATGCACAAAATATAAAACAATGCCTGAAAGTTTTGTATACCTCATATCAATTTTGCTACAAGAAATACAAACATTACATATATACATATGTATTTTTTATACATATATATTTTTTATACATATATGTATGTGTGGATAATTTAACCACTTTACTGATGACGCCATCTAGGAAGTATTTAAAATTTCACTTTGATACTTCTAACTTAAGGAGTAAGTTGAACATTTCATTCAAAGTAAATTGCTATCTTATAGAACAATTCTACCTTATAAGCCTTTAAAAGGCCTCCTTTTGGAGAAGAGCTATTACACGCTGCATAAAAAAAGCTTTCGAAGAGCATAACGAGCAATAAAAGAACTGTCACGATAAAAACGCATCCATTACGTTACGTCACAGTAAAATTCGATTTACTTTTGGTTTATTAGATTCAAAAACCTGCCATCTGAGTTTTAATAGTTGGGAAAAGCTTGAATAGAGTGTCTTTTTTTTTCTACTCTTTTTTTTTTTTTTTTTTTTTTTTTTTTTGACTGCTATACATAAAGGTAACGAGATCGTACACGTTAAGAAATAAAGGCTGAAATCACTATTATTTTGCAATTCTTCCTGGTTTGAAATTGAGTTGTTTACATTTACAATTTATTTTTATTTTATATCACTGTCTTTTGTATTTTAAAAAAGGTTGGTATTGTTATCTAATCTCCAAGAATGTCATTTATTTATTTTGATGATTTATTTTATAAGATTTTATTTAAGAGATTTTCTTTTCCCTCTGAAGTAAGAAAGACACCATTCTGTCTATGATAATATTAGTTAACTCATTAACTATTAAACAAGAATGATAAATTATGTAGTGTGCTGTACTTGTGAAACACTTTCCAATATGTGACAAAACTGCCGCAAGAAGTGCAATGGAAGAAATTTTTTGACACTGTTTATAATTAAAATGATTTTTTTTAAACTAGTGTCTTTACTGGAAAATCAATTAATTAGTAATAAGTTCATTATATTGAAAAGTTTCTATATACGAACAAGAAGTGATATCATATATTCATCACATAATATATTAAATTGTAAAGCTGAGTAATATCGTTACAAACGCACTTGAAAAAAGAAAATAATAATAAATTAATAAAAATAAAAACTTTTGTAAGACTGAATTAATTTTTTTTTTTTTTTTTTTGTGTGTGTGTGTTTGAAATTTTTTTTTTTTTGTAAAACTGTTTCATATGAACTGAATATATATAATTTTAATGAGGATTCTTTTTCAGTCTGAACGCTCAATTTAACTCATGCATAAATATATTGTAATTTTAAGTTTCACGCATTCATTGAATACTTTAAATGTTTTACTTTCCCTTTATTTCTGTTTTTTTTTTTTTTTTTTTTTTTTTTTTAATGGAAAGAATAGGTATAATGACTCATATAATGACATGAAAATTTCACATTTTTCTAAAAAATATTTAATTCAATAAACATTTTTTCGTCGAAGATAAATTTTCTATGTGCTGCTGCAAAATGTTTAAAAGTGTTAATTGGCCCTCGTCGTTATGGTGACATATTCTAGGGAATTTCAAACAATAATAATAATAATAATAATGCGCTGAAAAAAATATTTTACATTACGCAAATGTACAAAAATAATGTTGACAAAATTTGATTTGATAATTTTAGTTCATACATATGTTTAAAAAAAAAAAAAAAAAAAAAAAGAACCTACTGTAATGTCTCTTAATATCAAATTTGTATTTCATAAATATTCAAAATTTTTATAAAAGCAAATATATTAAGAGACGAACGTTTATTATCATTGTTAGAAATTGATTAAAAAAAAATCATGTTTCAGACAAAATTGATATTTTAGTTTCATATTACTCGAAAATCTAATTTATATATATTATGAAAAAGGAGTCCTGATTTAAACATGATTGAAAACAAAGAACTTGACATGAATTAGCTTAAAGTGTTTACTTTAGAATAATTTAGTTTGAATAAAATTATATGATATCTGTTAAAAGTTTAATGTGAGAGTTCACAAAGGTATCCTTTCGTTATTTTTCGTAAACATTTTTAGGGAATATCTTTATCAATTTTCTGTGTTCATTTTTGCCTTCCTTCAGAGTTAGACAGTAATTATATAGCTGAGATATTATTTTATATGAAACATTATGTTTTGACTCAATATTTTCCCCACAACAGACATGCAGATACAGTTTTGCATTTTCCAGATTCATGACAAATTGTGGTGAATATTTATTACTGTTTCACAATCAGTGTTTATTTTTCTTCGTTTTATACTTAGATTTAAATCTGTGCTATTTCACCCTTCCTTCTGCATAGAACTAATACTTTTCTAAAAACCTATAGAATATATATCTGTACTGATAAGTATAAAGGATTTAAGTCCAAAAATGTCGATTTTGAGTTAAGTACATAGTCAGACACAGAAAAAAAAATTCTCTATCGATTGGTATAAAGGATTTAAGTCTATGTCATTTAGTCTTTGAGAAAATCCATTGGTAAAAAAATGGTTCAAGTCAGAAATATACCATTCATTTATGGTATAAAATATTTAATTCGATTTTTTCCCGTTATTAAATGAAGGATGACAATCACTGACAGTTATAAAGGGCATAAGTCAACGAAATCACTTTTTCCTAATAGATTCTTCTGATTTGTTTTTAATTAGTTTAACTTTATTTTTCGTCTCCTGAAAAATCAAGAATATGGACTTAAATCCTTTATACTTATCAGTACAGATATAATATTATAATAAATTTCTTTGGATGCGATATAAGGCTCAAATAGAGATATGAGATAAACAATATCCATAATATTTTTTTTAACCACATTACAGTATTAAATATTGTCAAGAGATGTTAAAATTTTATATGCAAAATGGTAAAATAAAGTAAAATAAATAAAACAAAATAAAAAAAATAAAACATCTGAAACTTACAAACAATAATAAAGTACTATTGTTGCATAAATATTTAAAATAATATCACATCATAAAGTTACAGTGATTAGAAATGACAGTTAATAAATTATACATTAATTTTAAGTATCGATATAAACTTTATAAATATTAAGACGAATGAATCATTTCATGGCAAATCAAATACTTGATACACTATATTCTATATTCTATATATATATATATATATTATATAAATATACACGAAAATATCATACAATTGGTTCTGTAGGAATTAATTTAATATTGGCTTTACCGGTGAATTTTGGAGGTATATCGATTCTTTACGCAGAGTTATACAATTATCTAATTGTATATAAAATTTTCATTCAAATGAAAAACAAATATTCCAGATTTAGATTTATTAAGTATGAGTTACATACATTTACGGGATTTGTAATATCTTCTAAAGCCTATGATTTTATAATCGATGAAAGTATAAATACCATCAAACAACAAGGAATAAGAAATACTCCTATAAAAACAGCTTTCTTAAAAATGTCACAGTTGAATTTCTTGCTTTTAATAATAATAATAATAATAATAATAATAATAATAAAACATCGTTAAAACATTAGTTCTTTGGAAAAAGTAACTTTATTTTAACATTTAGTAAAATTTATTGTAATACTGTTTTCAAGAAACGCCTTGAAAGGAAGAAAGAATGCCATAAATTGTAGAGGATATAATTTTTAAAGTTATTAGTGAAAAATTCCACCTTTCTATTCAGGAAAGAAAATTTATTTTACACTTAATGCTTGAAACACACAATGCAAAAAGGTTCTTTCTCATTTTCATGACCCTTGGTACGACACTAGTTTCATGATAAACAAAATAAACTTTTCTTGTCTCTTAAACGAACATTAAGAACTTCAACTTGTACCTTTTAAGCATGTTTCTCTTTGTAACTCAGAGTCGTTAATTGTTCACTTGAACTTAATACATTTTATTTCTAAAAAAAGATTTTCATTGCTCATGTTAACGCCCATGAACATCTCTGCTGTCATTTTTTTTTTTCTTTCTTGTGAAAACACTACCAATTAACTAACTACCTGTATAATAAAAACTAAAAATAATACCCTCTTAACATCCATAGACAGCAATCTATTAGCATTTCTTCATGCAGAATAGCGTAATAGACATTGTTGTTTGCAAAGTATCTTAAACCGGCATTTAGTTGAGAGTCATTGACTATAAATGACTAATTCAAATTCAGCGTTGTCTTGCAGATAAAAATCAGTCTGGACGTCTTTCGCCATTGTCAATATCATTGTCAATTCGCTTCAGATTATTACACATATGTAACTCATTTATGTTAATTTTCATGCCTTTGGAGCATATATTATGATATACCAAATATTAAATAGAAATGTTTTGATATATTTTGTTGAAATTCACCCCTTGTTAAAATTTATCTGAAAATGCATTACAAGTTTGTTTACTTGACGATCTTAACAAAAACGTATTGTTACACATATGTAACTTACTTATGTTAATTTCCATGCCTTTGGAGCATATATTATGGCATAGTAAACATAAATGAAATTATTTTAATTTATTTGAAAATGAGTCACAAGTTTGTTTCCTTGGCGAATTTAACAAATAAATATTATTACATATATGATAGATCTTTTTTTTTTTTTTTTTAATTATATTTTTTAATTATATATATATATATATATTTTTTTTTTTTAATATCTTAATATAGTTTTATAAAATTTACCCCTCATTTTAATTTATCGGAAGATAAATCACAAATTTGTTTCCTGCACGCATTTAACAAATAAATATTATTTAAGATTATTTGAGTATATATTTCATAATGTCTCCATTCGGTAGGCTTGTTTTACCAGGTGTGAGATATTCGTTTTTTTTTTTTTTTTTGCTAACGGTATTTTTTGGCAATAATCTCTGTCTTATATGGTACAATAAATAAATTAATTAATTAATTTAAATTAAAATTTGATACAAAGATATCTCGGAAATAATGTTAGGGAAAAAGTGGAATTCTTTCCCCTTCTTTACGCATCAAATTTAAAAATTAAATATATATTTATATATATAACTTCATAAAATTACTTATTTTAAAACTTGTATTAGATATAACATAATTGTATACACATGTTAGTGACTTCATGTTTTTTTTGAATGAAGTAGGAATTTAACCTATTAAAAAAGCTCATTTTAGAATTTCAATGGTATAGGAATATTTTAGATAATCATTGAGAAAAACACGTACAAATCATGACTTCTCTATAATAAAAAAACATATAATCATATTTTAAATGATTTTTAACCGACTTCAAAAAAAGAAGGAAGGTTCTCAATTCAAACCGTATGTTTTTTTTTATGTTTGTTAGCTCATAACTTCTGAACGGATGCTCCGATTTTGGAACTTTTTGTTTTGTTGAAAAGGTCTTGGTCTAAAATAGGTCCCATTGTAATATCTTTACGATCCAAAGAAAATACAGGGTGCCCCAAAAAATCAGTCCCAGCTCTTTTAACTGCTAAACGGCTGCAGCTATAGTGATGAAAATGGTATATAAGTATAGCAAAGTGGCCATGCAGTAGAAGGTTAAACGCTTGCAGCGCCACCTGGTGGAAAATAGCGGAGTTAGTGTTCCTATCTCAAAAACGGTTCTAAAGAAAAAGTGAATTACAATGCTGAAGAGTACACCGACTTAGTACAAAAAGATAGTTTAGACGTTTATGCTAACGTTCCTATCTCGGAAACGGCTCAAGATAGGGGGGAAAAGTGGTTGCAGTGAAGGCGCATTTTACAGTTCCATTTTCTGCCAATTTTCTTTCATTTTTAGTTCTTTCAATAGTAGTTCTTTTTTGGAGTCGGTTCTATTTTTTTTACAAAAAGATTTTATTAAAATTGTGACTAATAAATGTATTTTAAGGTATACGATTTATTCTAGTAAATGTGGCTGAAATGCTAATTTCATTTAATACACAAAGAGGTATGCATTATTATTATTATTTTGCAGTAAATGGAAAACAAAACTGTATTCTATTATTTACAAATATTAAATTTCAGATATATAAAAAGGTAGTATTACATTGGTTTGGTTTATATATTTTGCTGTATAAAGATTATTTTGTTAGCTTCTCGGTTGAAATTTACCAAGGCTGTTTCTAGTTTTTTTTTTTTTTTTTTTTTTTTAAATATTCAAGAAATAAAACGTGTTCACTTTTTTATTTTCTTATATGAAAGTAAGCATAATTAAATTTTTACAACAAATTGTTAAATTTTAACATGTACTTCGTACTTCTTTTAGTAATTTAAGATCTCATATTTACTGACTCATTTTCGCAAAGAATTTTAAAAAAGTATCCATCCACTTGTCTGTATTTTATTTTCTGCTATTGCTTTTAATTTTCTCAAAATATAAAAAGTTGTTTACCCGATATTTCTGAATATTTTTTTTCTTTTAATGATAACGTCTCATACTGTAATTAAAGAAGCAATTATAAATAATGGAGGCAAAAAAATAATAACTGAAACTGTATTTCAGTCTTGTTCATTGGTTAAAATAATGTCTATTTTGTGATATTTTATAATCAGGTTTTGTACAGACCACTTTTTTTATAAGCACTCTTCTACTAAAATTTTTATTTAATAAAATTTTATTTAAAATTATAAGATTATTTTATAACAAAATTGCTATAAAATTTTGCTGGTTCCGAAAAATAAGGTCTGTACGAACTCTGTCTAATGCCGTTATTTGTCACATACATCTATTTTGCCATGTGCAGTTGTGTTAATTATTTCATTCTTAATACATTTATTTTACCGTAAACATTTTTGTATTTTTGTATTTTTTTTTTTAATTATTATTATTATTATTTACGATTATTTTATTTTTATTAAATGTGATATTTGTGGCGCGGCAACATCGATTTGAAACCTTTCATTTAACTTATGAAAAGATATCAGATTAATTTTTAAGTATTTGGTCACCAAGCTTGTCAAGAAAATGCACTGAAATACATTTACACACAGAAAAATAAGTTGGTCACAGTGACCTGGCAAAATGCTCAACTGACAATACAGAATTGACTAACCAAAAAAGCTGACTAGCCAAAAAGTGTACTTGCTGAACTAGTCACCAAATCTGAAAAGTGTACCTGTTGAACTTGTCACCAAAATTGAAAAGTGTACTGGCTGAACTAGTCACCAAAACTGAAAAGTGTACTTGCTGAACTAGTCTCAAAAACTAAAAAGTGCACTTGCTGAACTAGTCATCAAAACACTACTCCAGACTAGGAAGGTTAATATTATCAAACAAAGATGGCTAGTCCACAATCAAAACTATCTGACCAGTAAGATTAGTCATCAACCACATCAACCACTTTACCAGACAAGGCAAGTTAGTCAGAATCTACACTTGATTCAGATGGTTAGTTAGCAGTCACCAGGTATCTGACTAAGCAAGCGAGTCAGTTTTTAATGAATATTTGAAGAGGCAAGTTAATCAAGGCTATTTGCCTGACTAGCATGTCTGATAACATATGAAAAGGGAAATTAGTCTTTATTTCACTAGCTGTCTAATAATACTTGAAGAGGAAGATTAATCCAATATATATGTACAGTTGAACCTCGAAAATCCGGAATCGGCGGGACCGCGGTGATTTTTTTTATTATTATTATTCCGTTTTTAACTTACATATTTTCAAAAAATAAATTCTTTAATTAATAATCAAGTAGTATAAAAATATGTAAAATTATGACTATGTACACTGTAAAAAATGCTGCAGTAAAATTACGGGCAAAGCCCGGCAGCAGAGATTCCAGACAAAGCCCGTAAAAAAACATTTAGAGGATGAATGACGTATCGCCAGTAATTTTACGTTGCGATGAAACATACAGCCAACCTGTAATAAAAGTAGTATTGCCCGTAAAATTAAGAGAGGTCGGTATATTAAAATAGTAGCACTGCCTGTAAAATTAGAAGGCATCTTGGTATGTTAAAATAGTAGTGTTGCCCGTAAAATTAAAATAGAACCTTGTGTGTTAAAATAGTATTGCCCGTAAAATTAGAAGGCTGTTCAGTATGTTAAAAAAAAAAAAAAAAAAAAAAAAAAAAGTACTAATGCTCGTCAAATTAAGGGAATTTTGTATCTTTTACGGCAGCACTAAACTATGTTTGATATAAAAGTTTATTATTTATTAAGGGAACTGTATTACGTCTGTTTATTCAATGAATTCTTATGGTTTTTGATATATTTTTTACAGCTATGAAATTTTTAAATTGCGTTTTCTCAGTTTTCGTTTTATGACAAATTTATGATTTTCAAAATGCTAAAACTGCTTCACATATTTAAGAAGAGACTTAATTCTTTTAACGTTTAACAGAACGTACTTAAAAGAGTTAAGAATGGGTTTTGAAATTTATTGATTAGTCTTCGTGATAAAAAATAGAAAGTGAATGTCTATGTAAAAATTTCAGGGAAAGAAGATAAAAAAACAAAAACAGATTTTTGTTATATTTTATTTTTAATATTTTTTATTTTAAAGATATTGCAAAACTCATCCTTAATTCTTTTAAATAGGTTCTATTAAATATATATTTTAAAAAATTAAATCTTTTTTTTTTTTTTTTTTTTTTTTAATATCTATAGAAATTTTAGCATTTGAAGATCATGAATTCATGAAAAAAATGCAAACTGAGAAAACTCAATTTAAATATTTCGAATCTTGGGGGGGAAAAAAGGATAAAAAACAATAAGAACTTTTGCCTGAATATATATTTCATTGAACAAGCCTAATGTAGTTCCATTTATAAATATTAAGTGGGAATATAAGATTTTATGACACCTACAGCAGTACTGCTGTAAAAAGTACCACGTCTCCTTAAAAAAAAAAAGGATTACGTATAAAAAAAATATACAATTCTCTGTTTTACAAGTATATGATTATATGCAAAATTTTCTAACCCCCCCCCCCCCCCTGAAAAAAAAAAAAAGAATTTGTATGAATATTACAGATAGATTTCCAATAGAGGTCAATATTATTAAAGCCTTTTATCAGCTTTCCGATTTTGTTTACTATAATGGTAAACCTGAACGTAAATGCTTTTGTATTTTCAAACTATGTCTATAATATTCAAAAATGAATATTTTTAACTGTTAATCTGCATACTCTTCTTAAAACATGTCTCTTATAGTCTCATCATTGCAAAATATTTCCAAAATGTACATTTTTATTTGAATTGTTAAAATCGTTAACTTCGGTAATTTTAATACATCAAATACAAAATTGAGTGTATGTTTTAGAAATATTAAAAAAAAAAAAACACCCTTTAAGATGTCACAGAAAGTATAGTTAACAATATGCATTCATTAAGGAGATAGTTTTTGAGATTGCGATAGCATTCCACAACCATAGGATTAGAATTTATGAAAGAAATCATAGAGCTAACTGATGAGGGGGGGGGGGGGTGCTAAGTGACTATGCTGATATCATAAAAGCAACTCACAAGCTGTTAATCCCACGAGTTCGTATGCTTGATAAATTAATTGATTGCACTGTTTTTCAATTTTGGTTGCAGTTTTTCTGTTCTGAGGTAAAAAAAAAAAACTGCACATGAAATTGAAAATATTATGCAATTAAAAAATGTTCCAAGAACCTGCTGCCATGGATTAACATTAGCTTGTCTCTTCATGAACGTAGCCTCTCAAATGTAACAATATGAGTAATCACCAATAATATGATTACTAATCAAATTTTTAGAAAATTGATATTTAGAAATATTCTTTTCTGGCATTTTTAAACTTTCATTTACCACTAAAATTTAACAGAAATTTCTCATTTATTAAATAAGTCAAAACTTTAGTGGCAAGAAATAACTATATAAAAGGTGGCAATTATGTGGCAGCTATAGTTCATAACGTTTGTATTTAGAACCTAGAGTTACGTTTAGATGTATGACATTTTTTCATCAAATTAAGACTGAATTTCATCACGAAAATAGAACTTATTTATGCTTAATATAGCATTGATAAAAAAAAAAAATCTTCATATTTCAAATGCATAAACATACGTAAACATTTGTTTTGTAGTTTGTCGTCTACAAAGATAGTTACCAATTCCTAGAGTTAACATGAGATACTACTGTATTCAAGATATTTTTTTCTAACTTTTACTATAGTACTTTATAAAGTTATTCTTTTATTTGTGTAACTTTTTTTACTTCAGAGAGAATTTATATCAAATAATACAGAAAATTCATAAATGGAGTTTTGAAGATTTTATTTGTTAAAGAATATGTAATATTTTTACTTTCAAAATTTTGTTTGACTGAATCTTGAATTAGGATTTATAAAAAAGCTTGCGAAATCTGGAAATTCAGATATGAAATCAATGCCATTATATTATTTAAGTATGAGAAAATATGAGACTGTAAAACTGAACATGAAATTATTCAGAATAAAACAGGAACAAAATATATTTAAAAAATAAAATTTTAATATTTCTAATGGGATATAAGACTCTTTGCAAAAAGATTCCCCCTCCCCCATTTTTAATTCAACATGATTTATTTTCTTTCTACACACCTAAAACTTTTGTGAGTGAACTTATTCCTAGAAAAACTTTTGTTTAGGGGAATTAAAAAGCATAGGGAAAGAATCTTAAAATTAAAAATGTTTCTAAACAATATATATATACATTAAGAAGAAGAAAAAATACTTTTGAATATTTTATCAAGAACTCATCCAATATAACAAAAGAAAACATTTACAACATATTTATTTATTAAGCATACAATTTTCAATTATTTACTACACATACATAATTAGAGATTAAATTATAAACTCCACATTGATTTATATTAGCTTCATTTGACATTAAGTTTTTGCACTTGGCATTTATATTCGATCGTCTGGTTCTTTTGGGTGATTTCGATCTTTTTTCTTGTTTAATACACAAGCATGCCCTATTAAAAAATACATAAACATTATATAATACATACTATTTATTAATAGACGATGCTACTCTACTACTTACATTCTAATAAATATTGCAAATACTAAATAAAAATACAAACAGAATTTCAGTTGTGTCTCATAAAAAAAAAAAAAAAAAAAAAAAAAAAAAAAAAAACATAACTATTAATTTATTAAACACACTTTGAAACTTCATTTAGATTCAAACAAATTTATGGAAAATTCATGAGATTAAATTTTGCACAATCCTAAACCACTAATATGAACTTTTTGCTCTTCAGTTTGTTTCTTTCAGTAGAAAGCTTATGAAAAATTCAAACGAGGAGGAGATACTGTAATTAAGGCATTTACAGAAGAACAAGTTGAGAATAGAAATTAACCCGATCAGGTTATCGTATTTTTCGGCATCTAGTCAGTTTATCATAGGTTGCTGAAGACACGGGCAATGTTAGAACACGTAAATTGTAATGAAAGAAAATGTGATAAGATTCTTGAATACTTCTAATTTAAGGGCAGACAATGAATATTGCAAAATAAATTTTAACAAATATTTCATATTTTATCAGAAATACACTCGTTTCTATAAAATTCAGGCATCTACTAAAAATTTATAACTTTTGAACAAATTGAGATATTTGAAAAATTCAAATTGCATAATAAAGTTTAAGAATGGTATTTTTACGAAAAAAGTCATGGACACGGTAGATAGGTATTTCTTTTATACGTGGATTCTGACGGATGAAAAATAAGAAAAATAGCTCGGGTATCCAATGACGCACTATAACCTGATCGGGTTAATATTATTAAATGTACAGGAATCTTAACAAAATATAAATCTAATTAAAAAAGAAAATCACAGTTAAACGACGCTATTTATTGATCATTATATGTAGAAACAATACTTCTTCAAATACTGCTAGCATCAAGGCTTAATTTCTAATTATAAAACATTAAAGTCTAACTACCACAGCGTATGTATCCTTCTAAATATTTGTATCATATTTTTTACAGATTTTTTTTTTTTTTTTTTTTTTTTTTTTTAAGCAGAAACACACTTTTTAAAATATGTAATTAAAATGAATGAAAAGTTATTAAGTAAGGTTGGTTGGTTGGTTGGCTGTAGGATTTAAGGCCGATTGACTCCGTATGTGTCCTAGGCATACAGGGGGAATGCCGTCCATGGGGGGGGGTCTTTCTAAGGGGTCCTAGCTCAAATTTACGCGAGTTTCGGGGGAAACCATGGAAAACTCCGAACGGCTAGGTCGATGAGTGCGAACTGGGATCGAACCCGGCACCTCCCATCTACCGGCTTTCAGCGCAGAACAGCTCGGCCGCTGGTGGGCAAAATTAAGCGAGGAAAAGTTCAAAAAATCTGAAAATGATTTTTTTTTCCTTATCAGAAAATCCTAAAACAAGCAGACGAAACACATACTATAAGTTACATAAACACATCGTTGAGTATTTTAACTTTTAAAACTATATTTTCGGCTACAGCAACGGGTACTAGAGAGCGTATACTTACACGTGTATAACGCAGTATTTATAAACATTAAGATGAACTTTATAAGTTTTGTTGGGTTTAATTTTTTTTTTTTTTTAATTTATTACTCGAACTAGACTGGGCCTGGCTCAGATTCTGGGAGATGGGGGGGGGGGGTCACAAAATTCTACTTATAGTTAAAAATATCTTACCGAAGTACCACAGGTTTTTTTTTTTTTTTTTTTTTTTAAATACATTGGAACAAATTTTGCCGCTTAGTGTCATTTCTCAGTGGAAAGATATTTCTATTTAAGTTTTCGTGCAGGGAATACAGATTCCAGTCTTTTTAATTTTAGTTGGGGTAAAAAATTAAATGTTTGTTTTAATAAAAAAAAAAAAAAAAACTCTTTTTCTATCTGTTATTAAAAATTGCCGTGCTCCTTTGCTATAGTTTCATATCATACTTAGAAAATGGTTTATTAGATTTAAAAATACAAAAACTGGGATTAGCATGACACAAAGTTCTTATAAAAAATATGCGTTTCGCAAATAACTTTAAGCGAAATTTTCTTTTTCAGAATTAATGAAACTGACACTTTCCCGCGAAATTCGATGGGTTTATTTTTCGATTTCGGTTGACTAACTCAAGTTGTCAGAAGGAGACAAAAAATAAATAAACAAAAAAAAAAAAAAAAAAAGAAAGAAAGAAAGAAAAAAAAAAAAATAATGCTCAGCTTTTGGACTAGCCAAACAAATTTTTCTTAGTCAATTGACAAAATAGAACTAATTTATTTTTATTCTCTCATATGACTAACCGGTCAAATTTGAGGAAAATGAAAACTGTACCTGGGAAGTTAGTCATCTGACAAGTTTTAGAGCCAAAACGAATCATCAGACGAAGCACATTAAAGATACATGGTAAAATAAAACGACTTTTGTGTCTCATGACTAAATGGGATTGTCAGGTAGTGTTTTGATTGTTTAAAATTTTGCGTAATTTTGTGCAAATTTGTCAATGTACTTGACAAACGTTTAGTGTCACAAAGATGGCACGTCTCTTGACAAGTTTCGATTTTTCATTTTTCTGTGTGTAGCTATACAGTCTTCCGAAATCTTGCGATTTCTCTACTCGTAGAAGTGCATTTTCCCTGAAGACCAAATACTCCTATTTTTGAGCATTACTTATTCCAATTCTCATTTTAATTTATCTTTTTTTTTTTTTTTCATATTTTTTATAAAATTATTGGTTTACGTATGACAAGTTTCACGAATTTCGCATAAAAATTACTCTTAGTTTGTCTTAGTGTTATGGCCCTAAATGTTAACATTAACGGAAATAATTTAAAATGCATTTATCTATTAATTGGTGCTATAAATGAATCATAAAAAATATGTGCCAACATTTAAATTGATTTACAACAACTTTTATGTGTACGTTGCTGGTATTATCACGTATCTATTGGTTGCTAAATTTTATAACGTTATTTAATTCGCCACTTTATATATATATATATATGCGAATTTTATATTTGCGAAGCTCGTTCAGTACAAATTACATTTTTCTATTATTTTCAGGAAAATAAATTTAATTCCGCCTCTACCCTTAAAGAAAAAAAAAAAAAATCTATCAATTTTCAACTTACAACTAAATACATTTAATTCCGGTTTTATATCAATTTCATTTTTTATTTACATTATATTACACTTTGGTTAAAATTAAGATAATAAAAAGAAACGTTAGCCATTGAACTGATATCGGTCAAATTTATTTATTTATTCTCAAACTTTAGCTTAAAACACAAATCAAATAAAGAGAGTCAAGCATGGGTTTCTTTGTTTTTTAATTATTGTTTCGTGGATTGTATAATTTGAGCAATTCAGCGCTTTAGATATGTGGTTAACTTATTGAAATATATATTATACGCTGTCGGGTACTTTATTTATTTATTTATTTATTTAGTATGCTTAAATTTGACACGCTTGCTCTCCATGATTGCCATATTCTACAATTAGGACCAATACTGCACGCAAAACATATAAAATATTGTTTCTTCACTAAACTTCACTAAAAAGTACAGCAGGTTTATTATGTAACATAACCAAATCTGATTTCTGTTTTATAAATAATCTTGAGCGTGCCGATATAACACGAAACATCGATAAATGCCAGCATTAACGAATACGTATTTATACATTGTCTTAAAACATAACTTAAATGTTATGAGGGTTTTAATTGATTATAAAAAAAATAACAAAACATTAAGTTAACGTTTAGATATTTTTAATAATTTAGGATTAAAAGATTTAAAATGATATTTATATTAAACGTGTTTTAACGGTAACTTTAATAATAAATTTAGAATTTGGTTATAAAATTTTAAAGATTTAAAAAAGAACCATTTAAAAAAATATATAAATATTTAAAAATCTGTTTTGGTGAGAATTTAATATGATTTTGCATCCTTTTTAATAAATGTTGTAAATTGGAAACCAAATATTAGAAAATTTTTTTTCATTTAATGAGAAATCAGCAATATTTTAAAATTTAAAGATATTAGATATGCCAACATTTAAATTCTTTCCAGAGCATTATCAGTGCCCGCTCTATTTACACCACTTTTCTTGGAGGATATTTTTCTTCTTATTTAATTGTAATTATATATTTCAGAAAGTTTCACTACAAAAAAAAAAAGGTATGTGAAGAAAGAACGGGAACTAACAATGCCCCAAATATATTAAATGTTGGCATGTCTGCAACATAAAGGATCGGAGCTGTCTCTATTTTCAATACCAATATATATATACAGTTCCCGCCGCTTATTAAAATCACATTCGTTCTGAGGCAAATTGATTTTATTAAGCGGCTGATTTTTATATCCGGCGAACGTTTCTGCACTCAAGGAAAAGGGATTACTTCCCTGAATTTGGAAAGAAATTTCAAAAGTAACGAATAATGGAATTAGTAAACAATATTAATTAATTTTGATAGATAATTAATTACTCCTCCGATATAAGTAAATTAAACGCATTCCAAATTTCTATGCGCTTTCCTTCAAAGAAAATGGTCATCATTATTTTATTTTACCAAAACTTCACGCTTTTCTTATAAATTTAAAATTTTTCCGTTTCGACCTTTTAATTCATAGCTATTTCAAAATAAGGACTAGAAATTGTCTTTTAATAATTAAAATGTATCATACTATATATGTATCATTTGCAAACCAAATCAAATTTTTAACTTATTACTGCGATTTGAAGAATACGTTCCATGATATTGTTAGGGAGATAAGTTATAGGGCATGTTTAATTTGTAACTATGCTGCAAGTGTAAAATTTTCGACAATGAGCGATAAAGGGTACTTTGATTTCTTTTTTTTTTTTTTTTTTTTTTTCATTACAAAAAAAAAAAAAAAAAAAAAAAAAAAAAATACAATGTAAATGATTTATTTTTTTGTGTGCATAAATGATAATTTTGGCTGCTGAGGATATTTTTTTGAGTTTATTAACCGGCGATGCTGATTTTATTAAGCGGCGGTTTCAACAATAGTTTGTATTGATTTGATTCCGGTCCTGGCATTTTGATCAGATTAAGCGGCTGATTTTATTAACCAGTGATTTTATTAAGCGGCGGTTACTGTATATATATATATATATATATATATATATATATAACAAACTTCAGTAATCGTTGCAGTATTTTTCTTTGATTTAAATAATACGAAGTTTCCTGCTTATAAATAGTAGTATTCAAATTGAAAGTGCTCCAATTACAATCAAATTCATTACAGTGAAGTATTTTCGAAAATTATTCCAAAATAGAAACTTAAATAGATATCTCGACTTTCTCGTGCCGTGTGAGAAAGTACGATATTGGAATTTAAAAAAAAAAAAAAAAAAAAAAATTGGAACTTATTGAATGGTTGAACTTTCTCAGAAATGAATCTCACTGTAAATCTGCAAATTTTCTACTCTAATAATAATAATAAACAAGAAAGAAAAATCATGCAGTACGCATTGATTAGTAACACTTTCCAACTCTACACAATTGTTGTATCGAATAACTTTCAATATTCTTTGCCTAAGTTATCACACAACAGACAGAAGGACTGAAAAATATACAGATAGATTAATTGATTTTAAAATTACTCTTAGGCATTTTGGAAAGTGTTAAAAAGGCTTAACGCAAAATAAAATGCAGCTATTAGATTATAATTACAGTTTTTGATCTCTCTGAATATTTTAGTGTAGCCCTGGAAACCAGAAAGTTAATCATATCATATTCTATACAAAACATTATTTTAGAGTATTAACAATAAATTTCAATATTTTTATGATTTTTAAAGTAGAAAGACTTTTAAATATAACTTTCAAAAAAATTTGTTTTAAAACGTAATGCATTGGCATTTTTTTTTTTTTTTTTTTTTTTTTTTTTTTTTTTTGTATTGTTGTTGTCCCTGTAAACAAACTAGTTGTACAGGACCTATTAATGTCATTTTAAATGGGGAAAATTCTATAGGGATAATGTTTATAAAAATAACACTCATAGAACACAATGCTTTCGAATGCTTTTGGGTGTCCCTGTACACAAACCAGAAGAGATATTCACTCCATTTTCAATATGGAACATCCGATAGTAAACTTCAATAAAATATATCAGTTTCGAGAAATTCCATAAATAATTACAGGAGTTAAAGCGCGGGCTTACAGACAGACAGACAGGTGGACAGATACACAAACTGAAATCATATTCACACTTAAAAATGTTAGAAAGTGTTAAAAACGCTTAACGTAAACGAAAGTACAATTCTAGCATTTTGTTATTAAAAACTCTTAATATAAATGGATATTTTTGGGTCACCCTGTAAATCTAATGCTAATCATGCTACATTCTATGCAAAGAATTTTTTTGTGATTTAAATAACATATTTCAGTTTCCTAAAACTTCGTGGAAAGTAAAGTTATTAAAATTTGATTTATAGAAATATCTCTCATAGAACGCAATGCTTTGGAGTACTTTTGAGTGTCCCTGTGTATAAATCGGTGGTGGTATTTCCTCCATTTTATACAGGGCACATCCAATAGGGAATTTGAATAACGTATTTCAATATCATTAAGATATGTCTGCAGAAAAGGTATGAAAATATTGTTTATAGAAATAAATCTCATAGAACACAATGCTTTTTAAATACTTTCGGGTGTCCCCTGCACACAAACCTGTAGAGGTATAAACTCCATTTTCAATAGGGAACATCCGATAGTGAACTTATATAACATATATCAGTTTCAAGAAATTACATAAATATTTACGGGAGTTAGAGATCGGAAAGACAGACAGGCAGACAGACAGACGGACGGACAGGCAGATACACAAAACTGAAATCATATTCACACTTAAAAAATGCTAGAAAGTGTTAAAAACGCTTAACGTAAACGAAAGTACAATTCTAGCAATTTTTTATTAATACCTATTAATATAACCTATTAATATTTTTGTGCCACCCTGTAAATCTAATGCTAATCATCCTATATTCTATGCAAAGCATTCTTTTGTGCATATAAATAACACATTTCAATTTCCTAAAACTTCGTGGAAAGTAAAGTTATTAAAATTTGATTTATAGAAATATCTCTCATAGAATGCAATGCTTTGGAATACTTTTGAGTGTCCCTGTATATAAATCGGTGGTGGTATTTCCTCCATTTTATACAGGAAACATCCAGTAGGGAATTTGAATAACATGTTTCAATTTCATTAAGATATGTCTACAGCAAAGTTACGAAAATATGGTTTATAGAAATACCTCTCACAGAAGCAATGCTTTAAAATACTTTGGGTGTCCCTGTACACAAACCGGAGTAGAGTTATAAACTCCATTTTCAATAGGGAACGTCCAATAGTGAACTTGAATAAGATATTTCAATTTCATTAAGATATGTCTACAGTAAAGGTATAAAAATATGGTTTATAGAAATACCTCTCATAGAACACAATGCTTTGAAATATTTTCGGGTATCCCTGTACACAAACCAGTAGAGGTATAATTTCCATTTTCAATAGGGAACGTCCGATAGTGAACTTGAATAACATATTTCAATTTCATTAAGATATGTCTAGAGTAAAGGTATGAAAATATGGTTTATAGAAATACCTCTCATAGAACATAATGCTTTGGAATACTTTCGGGTGTCTCTGTACACAAACCAGTAGAGGTATAATCTCCATTTTCAATAGGGAACGTCAAATAGTGAACTTGAATAACATATTTTAATTTCATGAAGGTATGTCTACAGTAAAGGTATAAATTTATGGTTTATAGAAATACCTCTCATAGAACACAATGCTTTGAAATACTTTCGGGTGTCCCTGTACACAAACCAGTAGAGGTATGAACTCCATTTTCAATAGGGACCGTCCGATAGTGAACTAGAATAACATATATCAGTTTCAGGAAATTCCATAAATATTTACGGGAGTTAGAGCGCAGACAGACAGACAGACAGACGGACAGACAGACAGACAGACAGACAAACCGAAGTCATAAACACTTTTCAACCTTGTTGGAAAGTGTTAAAAAAAGGTAATTGTTTCACCCAGTTGTTTTGTTTTTAGTTCTGTTATTTTAACAGTAAACATTAATAAAAATGTAATTTTTTTTTAATTTGATTTAGCCTAAAATGCCCACCCCCCTTTTTTTTGAAACATTGAACTTTATTTATTTATTTGTTTTATTTTATTTATTTATTTTGCAGTGTAAACTTTTTATTTGATGTGTTATTTGTTAAATTGTTTGTTTTCAATCGAATTATGTTCAGTAAAAACAATACTTGGGGGTTACCGAAGAGGTAGAATCCCCTTTAACGCGGAGGATCAAAATTGTGATGTCATGTCTCTGGACCACCTTCAGGAGTGAATCCCAGACCATCATCAATTGTCCAATGCTCTAGTGTGACGTTAAACCCACTCGGCCTCAACCTTTAAGGAAATTTTGTTTTGTTTTTCTTACTTTTGCTTGGTTTTCTCAGAAACTTCCATAAATATGGGCTAGGACATTTTTGAAAATCCCCACGTGCCACTGTAAAAAATAACGGTCGTTTTTACAGCAGAATATCCTGGCACCCATATTGCCAGCACATTCTGCTGTTAAATAAGGCAATTTACAGCGGAAACATCTGTAAAGAGAGACTCTTTTACAGGTGTTTCTGCTGTAAATTACTTATTCCTAACAGCAGAATGTGCTGGCAGGCTGACACCCATGTTGCCAGCACATTCTGCCGTAAAAACTACCGTTGTTTTTTATTGCGTGGGCAATCCCTCCTCAGTCCTAGGTTCCTGATGAAGTCAATTGACATTAATCCTGATATCAACACCACAGCGTCTTACTTATGCACTTGATATTTCAAATAAAATTTACCGAATTTTGTTTTTAGCAATTTCTTTATGCGAATAAAATCGCAGGAAACCTTTTATCTTTCTTAGATTAATTCAAATATAAACTAATGTCTTTTAGTGCTTTAACTGTATCCAGTAATCGTGCAAATAAATTACCGTTTCCGATGTAAGCACAAATTTTATTCAGTTAGTCACTTAACGTTATATGTCAGATGTCTGAAAACTAATCCTTGTCTACTGAAACATTTATTTCCACAATAGCTTCGCGATTTTCTTCTACTATATCAAGATATTTCGTTATATTTCCACAATCGGTCAAGTGAAAAATATCTAAGAAACCACTCCTTTTGTTCTTTATAAATTTTTTCTCTCATAACAAACAACGGGATCTTTTCTGGCCTCAAAGAACAACGAACTTCGGGACAAATAACATAATGCGGTTTTAATAAATTGTGGTCAAAAATTACCTTTTAGTAAGGTTACACTAATCTTTTGTATTTTTAAAACCAAAAGACAGCACAGCTTGCATTTATTTCTGATTCAAGAAAAAGAAAAAAGGGTTTATGAAATCTGTTTTATTTCTTTTCATTTGCCAGTGCAAGACTAAATTTTCTACAAAAATCAATTTTTCTGGTACGATATGTATCTTTTTGCACATGAAAATATTCTGATGTACACTTGCAAGAATATGTTGTAGAATTCCTTTCTGATGTATTAATTATAGTGTTTTCTGAATAATTTGTTATGTTTGAATTGTTAAATATTATATTTCAGCTGCTCATTCATTTCGTCTTGTAAAAGCATTATGGCCGACTCAATGCCATACTCTTAACTATATTAGTAATTATTGAATATTAGCATAGTCATCCGCAATAACTTTATGTTTTTCCTATAGCACAGAACAATAATAATAAATAAATAAATAAATAAATAAATATATATATATATATATATTTTTTTTTTTTTTAATTTTGGTGATAATAAACACTTGCATTCAAAGATTTTATTGTTATCATCAGTATGTGGCGCCAAACCATGCATTGTTGTGATGAAATAGGATTTATATGTATAAATAATAATTCATCGTTACAGTGATCAAATACGAAGAAGGAAGACGTGAATTAAGGGCAAAAAATATTTAAAAGTTGACATGAATTGCTTCTGAAACATTGATGGATGAGATCCTATAGAGCAAAAAAGGTCAAAGAATAATACAAATAATAATAATAATAATACTAACAACAACAATAAGAAGGAACTGCAGCCACCAAGGTATTAACAATTACCAGTATTAACAAGGCTCTCAATTAAAACAATAATAATAATAATAACAATAATAATAAAACGAATCCTGTCAGTTTGTTGCTAAGGCTTTAAATGTATAAATGGAAGGATATAGTAATACATGATTTATACATAAATTATATACTAATTTATTTCAATGTTGGACAAAATCTTAACGCTGTGCAAAATTATCGTAATAAGATGGATACAAAATAAATAAAATCAAACTTAATAAAGCTTCTGAAGATGTAAAAGCTAATCACGCTTCAAAATTTATGTTAAAGGAATATGTTTGTCATAAAGTTCTACCGATAAGCAAAATTTCTTTTTATTTTTTCCGTTCTGTTTTTTCCTATATTTTCTTTTGCTTTTCTTATCTTAGAATACTGAAGTTTTTGACCTAGATTGAATCAAATTCTGGTCTTATATTTATTGCAGCTTATAAGATGGTGGGGAAAATATTGCGATTTGGTGTTTTATGTATAGGACTGATTGAGCCAACGAGATTCCATCCTTGAATTTGTGGGATCCAAAGTTTCATTTTCAGTCAAGAAAACTTTTTAAAAATATTTAGAAATGATTTTAAGAACCAGACTTTATCCAATTTTATTTCGGAAAATAAAATGAAAATTTTCAATAAAGTGATCATTTCACTCAATTAAGCATTTTTAGGTGAAATAGTGAGGGAAAAAAAAAAAGTTAAATCTTTTTTTTTTCAAAGAATTGTATAAAGCATTTTATAAATACCTGCGAGTTACTGATATACGTATTTTAATGAAAGTATAATTATGTATATAATGTATTTTAATACGTCGAAAAAGTAGTTTTTTACTTCCATTACCCGACTACCGTAGGTAATGGAAGTACTGTATTCGGTCCAAAAATTCGATATCGGGATTTCAGCTGGTTTTATGTTTCAAGGTCTCCTGAGTTCAAAAAAGTGGATTTTGGCAATTAGTCAGTGTGTGTGTGTGGGGGGGGGAGGGGAAATCTTTTGGCTATTATATCTCGTAAACTAATAAAGACAGAACTTCGAAACTTTAGAATTGAAACAGGTCTGATGAATTTTCCAAATTTTGGTGAAAATTGGAAAACTGGAAATTTGGCCGTAAGTCTATATCTCACAAACGGCTCAAATGATTTTCTTCAAAATTGCTATATAATCACTCTATTAGATATACTTTCGAATGATACAGTTGGTTAGTTCAGGAAAATTTATAGGCGTTCTGTATAAATAGCTGAATTTCAGGTCCTGCAAGTGCATTCCTTTCAAAACGGCTGTATGAATTTCTTTCAAACTTACCACATTAACCTTCTTTTAAATATCCTTTTGCATGTAATTGTTGTTTTTCTGGTCAACATATAATTATGCCACGCTTTGGAAAAAGTCGGTATCTCAAAAACGGCTCTAACGATTTTCTTGAAAATTCTCACATAAACCCATTTCAGATATCCTTTCTCATACTTTGCTTGGTTATCACAGAAAAATTAATAGCCATCCTGATCAGATAGATCAGTTTTGATCTCGGAAATTGGTGTTTTAAAATAATAATAATAATAAATAAATAAATAAACTCTACCAATTTTCTTCTTATTTTTTTTTCTAAAAAAAAAAAAAAAAAGAAAAAAAAAAATCGCTGTGTAAACTTTGTTTTATGTCTTTACACGTGTATTAACTTTCTCTTACTGGAAAATTTTTAGGTGTCTATTTCATTAGGTCAATTCTATGTTTTCTGATAACATTATTACCAAATGTGCATATAATGCGTGCAATAGTGGTTAATGGAAGTCGTGTGTGTCGTCTTGTTTCACACCAGATTTTTTTCTATATATTCTAATTCGGAGGGCATTGATGTGCATTGGAATGCATATTTGGCCGTGGGTTGGCTTGATTTTGTGAATAGTATTATTGCACTGGATATAAGGATATAAACCGTAAATACAAATAAATTTATATCAATATTTTGAAAATGGAATTAAAAATTTAATAGTTTTCGATAAACACGTTTGTAAAACATTATGTAATCTGAGCATGATAGTTTATTTCCTGTTAAAATTACTTTCTAAGAATTATTTGTTCTGATGGGCTTTGATGAAAAGGGTAAAAAAAAAGTTTTTTTTTTTTTCTTTCAAGCTTTTAATCTATTTAGGAAGTTGAAAAACACCGTATTTAGATTCATCTCCTTACTTTGCATCATGGAATAATTTGATTTTGAACTAAAATTCTTAACAGTACACTAATAAAATAAATAAATATGGTAGATATAAAATATTTGAAACTACCAAAAATTAGATTAATGCTTTGCTTAAATGATGAATATGAATATTTAGACTAGGCACGTTTTCAGAAAAGGACAATGCAAGGAACAACAATTGTGGAAACAACGTTTTTAGTGTAATTTGTTCCCGCTGAATACGAATATGTCTGTTGCCAAAGAGAAATTTGGACCAGAAGTGTGGTATCCAAGATGGCGGTCAAAATTCTGTTTTTTTTACACGTTTTGAGGTGTAAGGAATCCGGAAATAAGAAAATTGACATGGTGTCCGTCTTTAGGGTGTCTGCTAGTTTGTTAGTGTGTTCGTATGTTAGTCTGTGTACGCGATATCTCAAGAGCAAATGATCACAGAGCGGTCAGACCCGTTTTAAAATATTACTGATGACACCGGCAAGAACTCTTTTGATTTACAACAATCTAAGTTAAAAACTTCGTAAATTATTCGAAATTTACAATTTCTATAACATGGGAGAATAGTACATATTTTCGCCTAAGCTTCAATTAAAAAGAATACTTTTATTGTAAAGATATCAAACTAACTTTCAAATATCAGTTATGATGCTAGCATGAACATAATTAACTAAGAAAATTCAAGTTTAAAAATTTCGTAAGTTATTTGAAATTTAAGAATTTCTTAAAATGGCAGAATAGGGCAAATTTTCGCATAAACAACCACTTTTAGTGAAATTTTTATCGTAAAGATGTCAGACCATTTTTAAAATATCATTTAAGATACTGTTATGAACATCTTTGATTATGAATTTTATAATTTGAAAATTTCGTAAGTTACTGGACATTTAGGATTTTCCTAATATGGCAAAATAGGACAAAATTTCACATAAACGCCTATTTTGAAGGATAGTTTCATCATAAAGTTGTCAGACCACTTTTAAAATGTCATTTATGATTCTAGCTTGAACACCGTTGATTGAAAATATTCTAATTTGAAATTTTCGTAAATTATTCCAAATTTAACATATTATCATAGCCTCCAAAACTAGATGACTTCCGCGTGGCTCGGAAATTTGACAACAATTCAAGCGGTAGAGAACGCCACCTGATACAGATTGCGCGACTTTTTTATGTAAGTGTCACCAATAACTTTAAGAAGTGATACATGATATATTTAATCGACGTTTCTTCGATTCTGTTCGCCTTTTATGTATATCAAATCCCACTTTAAAAAAGTTCTGGTGGCTTGAACTGTTGCCAAGTTTCCGAGCCACGCGGAAGGCATCTAGTTTAAGAGACTATGATATTATCAATAGAGCACAATAGAGCACATACTTTTATATAAACTGGCATTTTGGGGATCTTTGAATTGAAAAGAGTGTGAAATTGCATGAAAACAGAACTACTGTACTAACTGACCCTAATGAAACAAGTTAACAAGTAGGATAAGGTAAATGTAAATGTATCGAACTGAACGGTGGGTAGCCCTTATTCGTCAGGTAAGATAATTTGTCCTTCGAACCTTTTCCCTTTCGACAAATTATACATACGTTGTGGTTGGACGTTCAAACCTTATCAACTAAAGAGCACACCGTTGACGCCATATCCTGCATAAAAAAAGGCAGTATATTACCAAAATGACTAAAAATACTTTCGACCATATTCACCATTGACTTCAACTCCCAGTTCAACGCAAAAATTTGAAAAGCGTCTAAAGGCAGGGTTCAGCTATCTAAACTAATCTGACCGGCTTCTGCCATCTAGCGACGAAGATTTTATATAATCTTCGATTGGTTATTTTCTGATAAAAAGTCTGAAAGTAACAATGCCGCTAGATGGCATTAAGCAACGCATCAAATATTGCTGAAAAGTTTACCCTGACTTTATGCGCTTTTCAAGTTTTCGTGTTTTACCGGGAGTCAAAGTTATTGGTGAATGCAGCCGTAAAAGCGTCTACCTTCGGTAACACAATTTTTATTGTTAAATTGTTTTTCGTAATGTGAAACATGTAACATACACATAATAGTTTATATAATACACATTCAACCGCTAAAAACCATATATCTGACGGATTAAATACAAGACGAACGGAGCGGACCTAAACACAACGGCGGCCATCTTGGGCACCATCTTGGAACCCATGCAATCCAAGATTAAAGTAAGTACATTTTGAGCATTGCAATATGTTTCGCATCCGAGAAAACCCCTAAGTAGACGTTTAAATCATTACTTTAAGCCAACGGATAAGAAAGATATAGGACAACAGAATTTTGGCCATTATCTTGGATACCGAACTTCCGGTCCAAATTTCGCTTTGACAACAGGCAAATTCGTATTCAACGGGGTCAAACTACCCAAAAATATTGTTTCCCCAATTGTTACATGAAATGCTTCTGCTACTTTATAGAGATGGATTTCTTAATTTTAGGCCTAGTCTAATTGTAAATGAATAATAAAACAACTAGAAGGCAAGATAGTCTATTTCTCTAGAGTTTCAGGGCGATGTATTATTTTATACAACTACAAATCGGATATATGGAGTGAAACTTTTGTATTTGACTCTTCTACCCTTGGCGAAAAATGCATTCATCGCTAATTTTTGTTTGAGGCTTTATATATTTTTCCACTTTCTAGTGTTTTTACACTTGCCTCAAAAATAGAAAAAAAAAAATCTTCAATCGAAGTTGTTTATTTATGGAAAAAATATAAGTTGTGTAGCTATATTAGAGACATACACAAAGGTGTACATAAGCTTAAATACATTGATGGCATTTAAAAAATTCATGATTTTGTCGGAATATCATTCCTTTTATGACTTTTCATGTTTTATTAGAAGTTTGTTGCAGCTACTGGGGATGAGCTTGTTAAACCTAGACAATTTAGCCTAGGATGACCTTCTTTGTTTGAAGTTGTGATTGAAACGCATTTGAGTGGGGCAAAAATGAAGGCAGGCAGTAGAAAATTGAAGAGGAATGAAAAAAAAAAAAAAATGATTTTTTCAAATTAGAAATACCATTCGTGATTTCTTCTATATGTTGGGTAACCATTTTAGTGGCAGAGGAGATGGCACGATTTCCATGCGATCATTCATGTTAATAGAGGGTCTTAAATGTAGTGGAATCTTACCATCGGAATGTATCGAATGACCGCATTCAAAATGGGATCGAACCTTTTCTGCGGATGCATTCGGCATTTTGATTATCTGCTCAGTAATAGATGATGATGAATTGAGCCATTAGGCCTGCCAAAAGCATCAGAATCTTATCTTGTCCAGAATTTTTTCTGGGAAGGAAAGGAAAAAAAACACGATGCTCATAGGCTTTTGGTTAGACTTAATTCTTTCAAGTGTACCGCAAATTAGAATAATATTCTAAAAGAAGTATATAAGATGTTGACCTCACTAATTCTACAAACCTTGACAAGGCTGTTATTCGTACAATTTAATTATAATATTACTGATCCAACTAAAATTCTTAAGATCTGTTACAGTTTATGATAGATCTGAGATTGACTTATTTTGCCAAATATCATTTATGTTAAAATAATTTTTTCCGGTATATAATCGCAAGATATTATAGTTGAATATAGTTCTGATGCACTTTAAATTTGTCTCTTAAAATCTAAAACCCTTAATCGGACCCCTGAGCTTTGGTTTAAAGCCATTTACATCACTGGAAAAGATTCCTTCGGTTTAAATCGACAAATTTATTTTTACTTTTTTATGTATTCGTAAGAAGAAAGTAATGAATTCAACATTTTCAACATCATGTATAGGTGTAGGTGTAGGGGTTAAGGGCCGATTGACTACAAATGAGTCTTAGGCTTGAGCGGAATGACCAGGCCTATGACCAATGCTTTTTAACGGTCCTAGCCTGTATTTAAGCGAGTTTCTCGGAAAACCATGGAAAACCCCAAACGGCTTGGCCGATGAGCGCGACCTAGGATCGAACACGGCACTTCTCGTGTATTAGTTTCGAGAGCAGAACCTTTCGGCCAATGGTGAGGTTTCAACATCAGGTTTTTGACGATTTTATACATAATAAGAGATCCGTAACGCGTTTTGACAGTTTTTGGAATTGTGTCTGTCATAAAAATAGTCTAGCTGGTATAGGTCAAGATCTAAGGCACATAATTTCATGTAAGTTTATATTTAAATGCAACTTGAGATAAATAAGTGTATTTTAGCTGTTGGTGCATACCGCTTAATAGTTGGTGCTGTCATCTCGTTTTTCACTGTTTTTAATTTTAATATGACAACATAGGACAAATTTTGCATAAAAGTACGCAGCAAGGATTATGTATGAGTATCGCCTCCCTTTCGTAGCGGCAGATTACCCCCCCCCCCTTCTCCTCGGGTATGTAAATTTTCAATATGCGCATTTTTCTAAAGAACTCGTCAATACCGTTAATATGCGTAGTTGAACTACATATATCTGTGATAATTTCATATAAGTTAAGGATTTTTTTCATTTTTAACGGGGAAAAAATCTGTTGCTAAGATTTATCGCAAGAAGCTTCTACAGCGTATAAGTGCGTCGAATTCAATAAATAAATATCCTAAATCCAGAATGTTCACTATTTTTAACGATAAACTAATCAAAAACTTAATAAATTTTTTTATGTTTCGAATTAACCATATTATTAACCATTTTTAAGTTTTACTTTATCCCAAGAGATTTCTACATAATTAATTTATTCTATAGAATGCAGTTTTGAGAACATTTTTAATGCAAGTTTTATGTTAATATGTAAATTCTAAATTCCATTATCATTCCAATCGCAAAATAATGCCGTAAATTTTTGCTATATTAATAATTTGCGACAATTTTTATTACAAAGAGTATTAATTTCCTAATTTACTAAATGCTGAAACAAGCCTTAAATATCATACTAATTCCTATGTATTTTTATTTTAGAATTAAAATACTCGTGATCAAATAAAATAGACTCATTTTTCACTTGTACAAAAGATTTAAAAGGCTCGATAGCTTTTTACAGATTTTGATGGGATTTTGTAGCATGAAATTAAAAAAAAAAAAAAAAAAAAAAAAAATCTGACGTGGACACCACATGACTTCTTTATACAACCATAGGAATATATATATTGTTGTTGAAAACACTGACAGTTTTGTGTGAGTAACCGATTCGTAAATTAACAGGCAAGTTCCAGTCCACAAACATTTCCTATAAAAAATAAATAAATAAACACTGATACTCCTACCAAAAAGGTCACAAAAATACGATTAAATATACCGCCGAGACAAATATAGTATTTTTTTCAGGAATAATACACCACGGCTTATTACTTAATCTCTCATTGCCAAATGCACAGCTTAGAGTACAATGAAAATCATTCGAGTCCAGATGGCCCAGTTTGGTTCTCTTTGGCAAAAATTAGTGGCTAGAAGCGATAAATTTTACCAAAATAATTAACTCACCTAAAATGGGTTCCTGGCTATCCTGAAACAATATTTGCCGCAAAATTTTATTGCTAATCTCGCCAAGCCCTATAGTAGTCAGTGTAGATTTTTTTGTCTTGGCGTCGAATTTGGCGATTCGCCTTCGAATTTGGCGAAAATTTGTAGTTTAGGGTTGCTAATGTTTGGGAGCCCTAACTTCAATAATAACAGAGTTCTGGAATATTTCGGAAAAATTCATGGGTTTATAGCGCAGAACTAAGTTCTTTGAAAGTTCTATAAAGGACTCACAAGACTTTTTTTTAAAAAAAAGGAAGAGTGATTGTTGATGATTGTAGGCTAGAACTTGCCTGTATATTTATATGTTACTTTCTGTGCGGCATTACAGTAAAAGTGGAAACAAATGAAAGTTTGTTCATTTCCACGAAGGTGGGCTTTAACTTAGCGTCAAATTAGGCATTCAAATGTGGCGAAAAATGGTAGTAAGGGATTCACAAAATTTGGATACTCTAACCTCAATAGGAGTCTAGTTCTGGAAATTTTGCATTCAGACTTCGAAATATTCGGTTGTTCCTGATTTAGCGAAATGTATGCTCTGTAGTGTATTTAACATAGATATAGTAATTCATATAGATCTATCATCCCCATGTTAACGAGCAAAGATTTTTGATGCCGAAAAAGTGTTTTGGCATCAGCATTAGAGAGTATAAAGCTCGAAAATAGTAATAGAATAGAATGTTAATGAATTTTGGAAATGCCGAATATTGCACGGCTTTGAAGTGTTCTAATAAATATATGAAAAGAAATGTGATAAGTTTTCATAAATAAGTTATATTCAAGTAATTTATGAAAAATATAATTTTTATAATCAGTTGCTTTGTTATTATTATGAAATAATTACCTTTATATTTAACGGAATACTTTTTTAAATATTTTATATTAGTAAATAATATGGAATTCTCAAAATTCTTTTAAATGTAGTTAGCAGCCGCAGAAGTTTTAATATATAACTAGTATGTTGTGGTCACCACAAGACGTTCTTCCATGTATAATCCTATACAAATTTCCGCAATACAAATAATTTATTAAAATTATTCAAAAAAAAAAAGGAAATGAAAACGAAAAGAAAGAAAGAAAGAAAAATGGGTATCTACAGTTTTTCATTCTCTTTTAGTACATAAATTTTATTTGCTAAATTATCTGTGTGTATTCCCGTGTATATTCACTCAGGGAAAGACATCCATATGAGAGTAACATGGCCGTCTTTTCCAGAGTAAAAAGGAATCACTTTTCCCCCCTCAATGATCAATCTATGTCTTATTACTATATCTATGGTATTTAACAATGTTTATTTGATTTCTATAGTAAAATTGACCATTTCATTGGATTGTTTCAGGAATATTAATTTTTGTAGCACAAAAAGAAGATTTATTCAATTGTTTATCGAATATTAATTAAATATTGTGCAGTCGTCGACTAGAACTTGCTTATTTCTTTAAGAATTACTTTCTACACTCTAAAATGTTGGCAACGTGATTTATCATTATTATTACAGGCTCTGACTACGGGCTGAATATTCTTCAAATGACATGCATTCGTCGACTAGAACCTGTTTATGTCTTTAAGAGTTATTTTCTGCACACAAAAATGTCACAAACTTTCATAACAATATCATTACGGCTCTATGTAAGCGCTGAAAATTCATTAAATAAAGTGCATTCGTCGACTAGAACCTGCTTGTGTCTTGCAGAATTATTTACTACACGCTAACATGTCGACAACTTTTTTTTTAATCAATATCGTTAAAAGCTCTATCTACGGGCTAAATATCCATTAAATGAAGTGCATTCATCGACTAGAACCTACTTCTGTCTTAAAGAATAAATTTCTACACGCGAACATGTCGACAACATTCACAATAATAACATTACGGGCTGTATCTACGGTCTGAATATTCATTAAATAAAACTCATTCGTCGACAAGAACCTGCTTATGTTTTTAAGAAATTATTTTCTGTCCGTAAAATTGTCGACAACTTTCATAATACTATCATTACGGGCTCTATCTACGGGCTGAATATTCATTAAATAAAATGCATTCGTAGACTAGAACCTGCTTATGTCTTTAATCATAATTTTCTACACGCAAAAATATCTTCAACTTTTATGACAATATCATTACTGGCTCTATTATCAGCTTCTTTTGAAATCTCTATGATGGTAGGTCATATGGCCAAAACCTTTCTAATTTTGCTCATTATAAATATAATTTTCCTAAATATCTCCAAAACGGTAAATCATAGAAAGACCAAAAAGGGAGGTGCGCAACTAGTTGTTATAACAAATCTATATACCAATTTGCAACGTTCTATGTCCAACCGTTTTTGAGTTATGCGAGATTCACACACATACATACATACTTACATATAGACGGCACGAAAATTCATGTAAAGTCGTTGATATCTCTGAATAGTTAGCTCGTATTAAATCCAATGTTGCAGGTTTACAACTAGACATCATGACAGTCACACTTATAAATTTGCAACATTCTACGATTATTCGTTTTTGAACTATGCGAAATACAAAATCCACTTCGCAAATCGGGATTATATCGCTTCGTTATACTTTGTATAAGGAAGTAAAAAGAAGCAAAATAATTGACTAAATTATTCAACGGCATAAATTGAAAATTACTATTAAATTAAAATGATATTAAAAAAGCGTAAAAGTTGGCAGCCATGATTTTGAAATCGCTATGCGTGTATTTTATAAACCTCTTCAAAGTTGTAGTGGACTCCACAGGCAAATTTATATAACTTTTCAATGTTATTTTTTTATTCTAGTTTGTTATCTATATTTTAACCCATTCCGGCACAGTGTTGCCACTGCGGCAACACCTAATTTTAATTCTCAAGTGCAAAAATTCATCTCAGAAATTTTTTATAGTATTTTTCTTCTATAACATAGAGATAAAACTTCATTTATTTTTTCTCTTTTAATATCATTCTTGAATTCCGGTAGCTGTTGATTTTAAATGAATAGTGGTATTATTGTGTGCCGGAAAGGGTTAAACGCATATTTTTATGTTTTAAAATATGGATCTATAAAACTAGACAAGACTATTTAACTTTCACCTTTAACAAATATTTAACCATCAGTTATAATATTTATTTTTTTACGATGTTCGTGAATTAATGAAGTAAATTAAATTAATAATACACCAATAAATATCAGTTACTTTTTCTTCTGAATATGTCATGGAAATTAAGACAAGTTGGGACTTGGGTGCACTGCAAATTCACGTGTCTTAAATTCAGACACATAAGCGTCTGAAATGGGTGTCATTATTTTCAGACACAAATTCGCGTCTTAAATTTTAAGACACGTGAAGCGTCTTAAATTAAGACGGGAACGTAACTGAATTTAAGACACGTGAAGTGTCTTAAAAGGCAGCCATTGTTGACCACTTATTTGAGCTGCCATTTTTTACCACTTTTTTTTTTCCTTGGCAGCCATTGTTGACCACTGATTTCAGCTGCCATTTTTAACCACTTTTTTTTTTCTTGGCAGCCATTGTTGACCACTGATTTCAGCTGCCATTTTTAACCACTTTTTTTTTTCTCTTGGCAGCCATTGTTGACCACTGATTTCAGCTGCCATTTTTTACCACTTCTGTTTTTTGGCAGCCATTGTTGACAAAATCCAAAAAAAGTATTTAAAAAAATATTATAAGGACCTGCACCATTAAAGTAGGCTTCATATAAAAGCTTACATTTCCATTTAATATTTTTAAGTTTAACTATATTAGATTTGTTCAATAAAACATATTTAAGGAACAATAATTTTTGATACATTTTTTACAGATCTGAAATCCTCAAATTTCGAATTATTAGTTTTCCCTTTTTTTTTTTTTTCTTTTTTTTTTAAGGAATTCATGATCTTCAAATTGCTAAAACCTACACAGATATTTAAGAAAATATGCGTTTTTTTTTTTTTTTTTTTTATGATTAATACAACCTACTAAAAAGAATTTGGGATGGATTTTTAAATTTATTAATTAGTTTTAAAGAAAAAAAAAAAAATGCATGTTCATGTAATAATTTTTTTTTTTTTTTTGAGGGGGGGGGGGGGTAAATATTTATTTTTAATATGGTTTGTTTTTAAAGATATTGCAAAATTCATCCCTGATAATTCTTTTAAGTAGTTTCATATAAACATCCAAAAAAATATTAAGTCTTTCTTAAATATTTGCAGAAGTTTTAGCATTTTGTAGATCACAAATTTATGAAAAAATGCAATTAAAAAATTTCAAATCTGTAAAATATATATATATATATATATAACCACATTAATAAACAAAATATAGCTCAATTTATTTTAGAAATATTATATGGAAAAATAAGTTTTTTTTTTTTTTTTTTTTTTTTTTTTATGAAAACTACTTTAATGGTGCTAAGCTACTTTAAGAAAAGACAATATCTAATCTCACCGACAGCCAAAGCCTATGTTATTCTATGGGGAAATTTGTTTATAAATTGAACTATATTAAGTTTGTTAAATAAAATATGTATTCAAGGAACAATTATTATGGATTTTGATCTATTTTTTACAGATCTGAAATCGTCAAAATTGCATAGTCTCAGTTTTCATATTTCTTTTTTTTTAAAGGAATCATGATCTTCAAAATGCTAAAACATCTACATATATTTAAGAAAAGACTAATTTTTCAGGATGTTTAATAAAACCTAATTCTTTTAAGTAAGTTCTTATAAACATCCAAAAATTATCAACTATTTTTAAATATTTATAGAAGTTTTAACATTTTGAAAATCATGAACTTATGAAAAAATGCAAACTGACAAAAACCATTAAAAGATTTCAAGTCTATAAAAAATGAATAAAAAACCATAATTGTTGCCTGAATATATATTTTATTGAACAAACCTAATATACTTCAATTTATAAATATTAAATGGAATATTATATGAAAACTACATCAGTGGTATCAAGTGTTATTAAAACAAACAATACATAATCTCACCAGCAGCTAAAACCCATGTTATTCTATGGGGAAAATTTTTTTTCATGAATAATTGTTAATATAATAATGTAATTTTTTTAAAATTCTGTTTTCACATTTTTAACATTTTATCTTGCTGAAAAAATCAAAAAATGCACTTAGTGATTTTTTTTTTTTTTACTTTAAAAGTGAAATATTAAAAATTTAAAAAATAAATACTAATTTAACAATTGTGAATTTTCTGAATATGAAGAAAGATTTTAAAAAATAAATATATAATACGTTAACTAATGAGTAATTGTAGACACAAATTTTCCTATAAAATAACATGCACTTTGACTATGAATGAGATTAGATATTATCTGCTCTTAAATGAAAATAAGCAGAGAAAACAATTGAGATGTTGTCATAAGAGAAATTATTGAAAAAAGGGCCTTCGCCTTTCTAAAACCTCAACTAAAATTAATCTTTAGAATTTTCTAGAATGTGCTTTAAAAGATATATTGGAAAAAAAAAGAAAAGAAAAGGATCATATGAATGGAGTTGCACCATCCCCCCTCAACAATCAAAAGTTAGAGTTAGTTTCAAACTGGGGAAAAAAAAAAAAAAAATCCTTCATACTCTTATTAACTTTATTTTACACACACTATTTAAGGAAAAAAAAAAAAGACAAGTTTACCTCTTTAAAAATACCTTTTTCTTATAGGACTTATATTTCCATTTAATATTTTTAAATTGTAAATAATTAGGTTTTGTAAATAAAATATATATTCAGGGAATAATTATATTATGGTTTTTGATATACTTTTTACATATATGAAAACTTTAAATTGCGTATTCCCAGTTTTCATTTTTTTTTATTTTTTTTTGGGGGGGGGGGAGGGGGGGGGGAGAGAATTTATGATCTTCAAAACACTAAAACTTCTACAAGACGACTTATTTTTTTGGATGTTTAATACAACCTCCTAAAAAGAATTAGGGATGGATTTTGAAATTTATTAACAACTAGTTTTTAAGAGAAAAAAAAAAAAAAAAAAATAATAATAATGCATGTGTTTATGTAAAACTTTCATTTTTTTTTTTTTTTTCTTTTAATGATACTGCGAAATCCTTTAAGTAGATTCTTATAAACATCCAAAAAAATATTTAGTCTTCCTTAAATATTTGTAGAAAATTTAGCATTTTTAAGATCATGAATTTATGAAAAAATGCAATTAAAAGATTTCAAGTCTCTAAAAAAATGTATCACAAACTACAATAATTCTTGACTAAATATATATTTTATGGAACAAACATAATATAGTTCAATTTATCATATAAATATTACATGGAAAAATAAGTTTTAATATGAAATCTACTTCTGTGGTGCCAAGCTCCTTTAAGAACAGGCAATATCTAATCTCACCGACAAACAAAGCCTAAGTTATTCTATGGAGAAATTTGTTTCTAAAATTATTTGTTATATAATATATATATATATATATATATATATATTCTGTTTTCACATTCAGAAAATTCACAATAGTTAGATTAGTACTCATTTAAAAAAAAAAAATATTTTTCACATTTTATTTTCTGGCTAAAAACCACAAAAAATGCACTTAGTTGTTTACTTATGCTATAAAAACTGTAGTATGCAAAATTTCTTTCTTTTCTCTGGGCTGTTTAATGCATATTTTGCAGAAAAAAAATATATATATATTTCATCAACAGGCATTTCTTTTTAACATTTCACCTTCTGCTGCAAATTATTATTATTATTTACTTTATTTATTTATTTATTTATTTATTGACACAAAACATCAAGTTAAGAGATAATAGATATATCTTTTACATTGAACATATTATCTTAAAAACTCATATATATTTTACTTTAAAGTAATATTTTTAATTTTTTATTAAAACAGTGAATCTGAATAATACAAAACTTTAACAGCATACAGATTAACATGGGGGGGGGGGGGGGAATGAAAATAATGTTCAAACAAGAACGATTTAAGAAAAATAAATAAATAAAACAATTTATTCAGTAAATTTAAAGATTTATTTAACAATATAAAGTGCTTCTTTTCTAATTTTAGCATTTCTTCATAATATTTCTAGAATCACATTCTTTAAAGTTTCTTTCCTTCTTCTTAAATTCTGATGTGATGGACCTAAAACAGATGAAATAATGATAATAATATGAAATGATTCCACCCGACTTTCCAAACAAACAATAAATGCTTGGTAATTAAATACATTTCAAGCATGGAATATTTCAGTAAATAAGTAAAAAATCACAAAAGAATGTTTAAGTATATATTTCAACTCAAATTCACATGTTTGTATGGACAATATTTGAACAAACATTCTGGGTATTAATCAGGGTTCATTTTAGAGGGTGAAATTGTGAGAATCCCGAAATGTTTTAAAAAGTCACACTCGAAAATATATTACCCCCAAATTTTTCACATGGTTCAACAAATAATAATACTGGCAATATTGAAATAAAATTGCAAGACGAAGCTGAATAATGTGATAACAACATTAATAAAAATACAAAATCATTAAAAAATTCACACTAAGTTTTTTTTTTTTACCCTCAATATATACAATAAAAATGTAACTGTAACAAAATTATTGAAAAAGCTTCATGATAAAAGTATTAAGAAATACATAAATAAAAGCATTATGATTAAAGCATTAAAAATAATAATAATAAGCAGAAAAAACGATTTATTCAGCATTACTGTTGTGCTTCTTTTTTCTTTCTTTTTTTTTTTTTTATCTTGATATTTCACTTTGAATAATTTCTTCTATCATGTGACTTCTTTCAGAGTCTAAATTCTAAAATTAAACCTTTTTCGCTTTTTTTAAATTTCAGGAAAATTGGAAAATTATCATAATAAATTCTATTTCTGTTCAGGATTGTAGTGATATAAATAAACTGATTATTTTTGAAAAAAAAAAAAAAAAGAAGAAACCTTTGATTTAAATCACTTCTTTTTAATATCAAAGTTATTGGTTTTAATGGCTTGCCACACTTACCACCACTGGAAGCCCAAGCCAATGTTATTCTATGCAGAGGTCGATCCAGACAAAAATTGGGACCCTTTTGCTGCCCCTTCACAAAATTCAAATTTCTAAAATGGACCCCTTCGCAAAATTCAAACACATAAAAATGGGCTCCTTCATGAAAATAAGATTCATAATAATTACAAGATAAAAAACAAAATTTTTATATACCATGTTTCTAAATTTTCTGTTGAATCATATAAACGCTACCGAAGGCAGCAGGAAACCGGAACAATTGGCTAAATGTATTAAAAAAATTCATTGCTATCGTGTTTTGAGATCTTATAAAAGTTTCAAATGTAAGTCGGGAAGTTAGTGAAAAATTGTTTGCAAGCTTTGTACTGGTAACGCTGCCGAAGGCAGCAGAGTCCCGAAGCAGTTGGTTAAAAGTATTTTTAAAATGCATTTTCACCGTGTTCTGAACTAGTCTGAAAGTTTCAAATGTCTAGCTAGTCGGGAAGTTAGTTAAATAAATTTTCCGTTAAATCATATAAACGCTGCCGAAGGCAGTAGGGACATAAAACAATTGACTAAAAGTAGTACAAAAATGCATTGTCACCGTGTTCTGAGCTATTCTGAAAGTTTCAAATGTTTAGCTAATCGAGATATGTGAAAAATTGATTGCAAGCTTTGTACTGGTAACACTGCCGAAGGCAGCAGAAACACAAAACAGTTGGCTAAAAGCATTTAAAAAATGCATATTCACCATGTTCCAAACAATTCTCAAAGTTTCAAATGTCTAGCTAGTTGGGAAGATAGTTGAAGATAGATTTTTTTAAATTTTTAATACTTTATTTTGAAACAGTATAATGAAAAATGATGAGTTTAATCTATATAATATTTCTCTAACGTGGACCAGTTTCAATTATTTTTTGTCGAAAGGATACAGTATGCGAGAATAAAAAAATAATAATTATACATGGACAATATTTAAGCACGCGGACTTGGCTCAATGGACTAACAAGAAAAGATGACGAGATTTGTCTGATGAGATTATTTTAAGAAAAACAAAGGATTTTTAACAATTGTTTCTTCGAAGTCTTTGCAAGTATCATTTTAAACCTAGCAATAATTTAAAGATATATATAGATTATGAGCTTTTGTGTCATAAATTGACTAAAAAACACAATCATAAAAAATTATAATCAAAATAGGAATTAGTTTATTGTATTTATTTATTTATTTTTAAACAAAACAACAACAACAAAAAAAAGTATACCAAAATTAATAGAAAGTCATCTCCAACATGATGACAAAAATTTAAAAGGTGTCGTGGGTGTCCTATATTAAAGCTGTACTGCCAATGGAATAATGAAAATTGAGTCATGAACAATGAATTTCATTTGGAAACCTTTCTTTGAATGATTTTGGCTTCCCTATTGTACAATATTAATTTGGTTTTAATAATAATTTGCCTTCTGGTAAATTAAAATTTTAATTAGGTGGTGAAACTGGTATAACATTTATGAGTTTCAACTTTCAAATTTCAAAGATAAATAAGAAAAGAAAGAAAGTGCGAATATTTCCCATGGGTTAGCTAGTATAATATTTTATCCCCCCCCCCCATTTGCTGATGATCAGAGATCAAACGTCCTGCAGAAGCATTGTGATTACTAATCTTTCTCCATCTACAATACAAATGTCAATGTTCATTTTAAACTTGCTTTATTAGATTCTGGAACCCATAACGAGGTAGTATTGTTCAATATCTTTCACTTGAATAATTTTTTTGTGGGTCCCTTCACCCTTCCAACAATCGGCGATCAAATGCCATCTGTAATCCTTGCAATTTCTAATTTTTCTCCATCTACAAACAAATGCCAACTTTTTTTAAACTTACCTAATTAGATTCCAGAGAAGAAAAATAATAAAGAAGAAGAATTGTTCAATATCACTCACTCATATGTTTTATCCCCCCCCCCCCCCCCCCCACACACACACACATTCTTCTAATGATCTGCGAAGCACTGCGATTTCTAATTTTTCTTCATATACAATACAACATAAATATCAATATTCTTTTTGAACTAACTTTAATGCATTCTAAAACTTATAATTAGAACTGCTCAATAACACTCACTCTTAAAAAAAAATTGTGCAACCTCCCCCCCCCTCCTCCTCCATCCCTAACGATTAGTGATCAAACGCTTTACAGAAATTTTGTGCTTTTCAATCCTTCATTCACAGCATAAATAAATTTCGATAGGGATCACATATGACATGAAGTCTTCATACAAAAAAACCTGTTGGTGATCTTTAAAAGACAATACTTGTACTTATTAAGTCACTTATACACACAATTCCAATATCAGAAGCTTCCTGTAAAAGTTGGGACTTAAGATAATGTACAGATGGCAATGACGAACAAACTGGAACTGTTGATAAGAGTGTGTTTATATTTCTTAATGGTTCTACATCTAGTTATAATTTTTGAAAGCTGCATTAATTTCAATTTGGAGTCCCTTACATACAAACATTTTACTAGAGCTATGAACAAAATCATGGACATATTTCTTCTTGTGTGTTATCAAGAATAATGAATAATATCAACACTTTACCGTAACTAAAATTTTAATAATACAATGCTTTGATCATATCTGGTTAACTAACATTAGATAAACACAAACTTGGGATCAAAAATATGTTTACTGAATCTGGCAATATTTTTTTCAGTTAATTATTATTGCAAAATTATGATGCAGATTATTTTCTGATACCTAAATAGCTGTCGCAGATTGGCAGATAAAATTCTGCTACTGGGGGATTGAGCATGTTTTAAAAATATATATATTAGTACATATATAAGAGTAGTATTAAAAATAACTAGGATTTATGAAGGATCCATTTAATGACTGTGTTATAAGTATACAAATATTTAAATTTATTTTAAATATAAAGTGAAATATTTAGCATATTAATAAATATAGAAAAATTCAAGAAAATTTTAAATTATACATAAATACCTATCACTAATATCATTTTTACTGTTTCACTAATTGAAAATTGATGACACAAAAACAAAAAAGGGGGAAGGGGATTAGCTAGCACAAACTGCTAAAGAAAGAGGGGAAGAAAGAATTCAAACAAAAATATTAATAAACAATTGAATACTGATATTAGTGTACCTAGAAATATTGTAATATTCAAAATTTATATTTTGTATTTTAAAAATATATACAGTACACTCCCAGAAATCCGCACAGTTTGGGGTCCAGAGATTGTGCAGATTTTAGAATATTGTGGATTTTGGGTATTTTATTGTCTGCATTTTTAAATTAAAATTTTTAAGCTGCAATGCATTAAAAATGATAGTGAAGACATATGAGCAAGCATATAATACACATGAAATATTTAAAAATAAATGAAGGCAAGTAAAAAGTATAAATATAAAATTCTATATAAGTATTTTTCTTTTCACTTAACAAATTAAAAATTGTTCCATAAAGCAAAATACAAAATTGAGTATGTAAACATCTGATATAATAGCTTATATTATAAACCTATAGTTTTTATTATAGTTTAGAATTACAGGTAAAGACAAATGATTTTATTTATTCATTCATTTTTTTTTTTTTTTTTTTCTGTATATGAAATCATTTTTTGTTCAAGCACAAATACTACTGGTTTAAAAGAATTTTGATATTTACCTTGAAGATCTGGATCTTGCTTAAAATTAACTTTCCTCATCTTATTAGATTCAATTTCTAAAATACCACCACTAAAATAAGTTCTATCTCTTTTTTTTTTTTTTCCCTTGTTGAAAACTATAAATTTTATTGCTTACATTGGTTGCGATGTATGGATTACTGGTTTTATTTATATTGAACTTTTCAACATATATATCAGTTTACAACTTTAAATATAGTTAAAATTATTTATAGTAAAATGAAAATGCTCTTTGATTTTTCAAAATTGCTTCAATGTAAAGAAAAAACCGACATGTTTGCGCATTTAAAATTTTGTCCCTGATTATGTCAGAAAGTTTAAAATAATAAAAATCTTACCTTGAATTGAGTCTGTAGTATTGCAGAGGATGATGGCTCCTTAATTCAACCACAACATTTATTGTATCTGGAGAAGAATATTGCTAATATTAGAAATATAATAAAAAAAAGTCTTAAGACTTTTGACTTAAAAAAAAAAAAAAAAAAAAAGAGATTACCAAACCGTATCACCGTCTATTAAATTAAATAAGGAAATAAAGAATTTAATACTACTTCATTCTTATATAATGTAGCTTGCAAAACAGAAATTTCCTGTCAAATATTATTAAATACAGTCGAACCCTGTTAGCATGAATTACTTTTAATATAAACTGTTTCCATAATCCCTTTCAAAATGAAGATTAGTTTAATTACATAAAGATCAGTTACTGAAGCAGGTACAAATTTTTATTCGCTTTAAAATTCACGTTAACAAGGTTCGACTGTATAACATTTATATAACCATTAACATTTTTCTTGCCTTTTTACAGTTTTAATTTTTATTTTAAAAACTTTCACTGTTTTATTGATACTTAATTTCACATATTCAGGAAAAATATCTACTTTTTATTATACATTATGATTATAGTTTAACTGCTATTTTCAGCAGGGTTGGGTTTTTGACATGACAAGGGTTTAAACCGTCAAACACCTGTCAGAAACCTCTACTATCAAAAACCTGTATGGTCAAAATTCAAAATCTATGAGGTTAGAAGTAGGATTTAGTAATATTTGCTATATACAAGTGAATATCTAAATATTATGCTGTTTATAAATTAACGATTATAAATTAACAATTTGTAGATAATTTATAAAAAAATTAGGTAAATATACTAGTTTAAAACCTAAGAAATGTACACAAAGTATGCATTATTTTATATGTTTGTTTATTTATATTAATATTTATGAAATTCTAAAATTCCAAAGTTATTTAATGAATTTTCACATAAGCAAGAAACACAGGAATACTGGATTTTTTTTTTTTTTCTTCAAGTAAAACATAACATATGTGGGCAGTAAATTAATATGAATTTGAAAATAATTATATTTATAATCTATATTTATTACACAAATCATTTATCAATAAGTTTTTATCTATTTATTATTATTATTGATTGTATAAATATTCGTACCTGTGTATAGCTTGGGCCATTGTTTGGTGTTTTGGGAGTAAGGCTGATTGACTACTACTCTGGTATCTTAGGCCTAAGGGGGAATGCAATCCATGGGAGTTTTCTAAAGGGTCCTAACCCGTATTTATATAAGTTTCGGAGAAAACCAGAAAAAAAACTCTGAACGGCTAGGCCGATGAGCGCACTCTGGAATCGAGCCCGACATCTCACATCTACCAGCTTTAAGCGTAGAACCGCTTGGCTGCTGGTGGGCCCTACAGCTCAAGACTAATAATTTTTTTAAAAATCTGTACGAGTAAATATTAAATTTATTACAATTTATACATGTCCAGAAAGCATTCATATTTTTCTTGTCTCAGGGTAATTATAAGAATTTCAGACACAATTCACGCTTGTTTAACATTCAGAATTATTGCTTTTTCTTAAAAACGTGCAATATCAGCAGTCATAAAAAAAAAAAAAAAAGTTCTTCTATAAAAAGTTTAAATATAAAACATTAGGCTATGCATTATTTTACTGGTTAAATACATAATACTAAAAGCACAAGGCTAAAAAAATTGAAATATACAATGTAGTATTGCAAATAAAATGATTTGTCAATCAAAATGCAATAATGATTTATAAATAATAAATTTTTAGAAGCCTAAAGTTTTGTTTTTATATTAATCAAAATGTTATAATAAAGTTTCTCCAAAAACATTAATATATTTACCTTTTAAAACATACTTATAAATAATATCTTATTGAAAACAACTATATTTTTAAAGAATCACATAACTAAGTTCAACATATACTATATCAAATTTGAGTGATAAGTAGACATATTATAGCATTGTTGGTAATATAGTGTCATCCTAAATATATTTATTAAACTTCATTTTGACAAAAGCATATACTAAATGAAATGACAAACAGAAAAAAATAATCTCAAATTTTTTAGCATCAATTGCTGAAATACCAAAAGAAAACGTTTCTTAAACTATTTGATTGTAATTTTGTGACCGGTTGGTACAATGTATAAGCAATATTACATTGCTTGTTTACATTAAGTTACTCCTGTAACATACTAAACTTTGTGCACATGCAACAACGATTAAATCAAGACTCCGATTAAATAATGAAGTAATTATTTACTGAATTTGTTTATTGAAAACATGTGCATAATATCATAGCTCGATTAACAAGTGTTTCTTATTTGTGTGCATGTATGTTTAAGTTGTAATTATTTACAATCATGTATCGTATTAATCATCTCTGAATAATAGGAAATAAATGTCACTTACCAAAATTTTCCACTGTTGGGATTTGGGATCATAATTCAGATTCAATGACGCTTGTTTTAACCGGCGAAACCATAAACAAACATGTCGAGGCCGAGGTCACACAGCAGCTAAAGTTGCAGTTGTTTTGTTTGTTGCCAAGAGGAGTTACTAACTAGACCCATAATTTCTCTTTTGAGCAAGGAGTTTACTGATGCTGTCAGTCAATGCGAAATAAAAGAAAGTTCGAAAACTTGTGATTGAGGAGTCCGCCATAACGCTCGGCGATGATGCATTCTGGGTAGGTTGTATTGTAAAAGCGCATGCTCTCAGTCTTGCATATATTTTAAGACACATAGCTGACTGAAATTAAGACGGTATCCTGTCTTACTTTTATTTTAAGACACATAAGTGACTGAAATTTTTTCGTTTAAGACACTTTGCTGTCTTAAATCTATTTTAAGACGCTTATATGACTGAATTTAAGACACGTGAATTTGCAGTGTGATGGTCTTTGTTACTGAAATTGACAGTTTAACTTAAGTTTTTTATTATCATTGTTTTTATTATAATTTGCTGTACCTTAAGGGACGGTGGGGGTGGACATTATAATGCTCTCCTATCTGTATATATATATAAATTACGTGTCACGATGTTTGTCCGGGGTAAACTCCTAAACTAAGGAACCGATTTTAATGAAATTTTGCACACTGTGTGCAGTTTGGTCCAACTTGAGAGATAGGATAGTTTTTATCTCAATTTATTGTCACAATATTGTTTTATTGCAATTATTTGTTAATTTTAGACCTTTATTAAAGTTGCTCCAAAATATCTGTGAATTCCATTAATTTAATTGTTGCCAAAAAAAAAAAAAAAAATAAAATACGAGTTCATTTTCTTTCGACATAAAAATAAATACATTTAATCAAACGTGAACGTTAAAAAATTATAAAAAGTTAAATTATGCATCTCACGAAAATTGACGTCATAATCAATTTAAAGATTTTATACACATTGATAAAGTGCTAATGTAGTTCTATCATAGATATAGTAATATATATAAATCTCTCATCCCCATGTTATCGTACAAAGATTTTTGATGCCGAAAAAAAAAAAAAATAAATAAATAAAAGCTTTGGAAACAGCCATTAAGTGGTATTGAAAAAAAAAAAAAAAAGAAAAGAAAGAAAGAAATATGAATTTGAAACTGTATCTGGAGTCTTCCATTCCCCTTTAGCAAATAAATTATTCATAAATTTTATTTGCTAAAATATTAGTATGTATTCCCGTGTGTATTCACTCGGGGAAAGACGGCCATATTTTGGTAAAAACGTCGTCTTTTCCCAAATGAAAAGGAATAACTTTTTTCTCCCCAATGATCAACTCTATTCTATATATGCTATACTATATCTATGAGTTCTATACGCAAGCGAAGTGTGACTCACTGACCGTCTGTGCAGCCAAGAAAAAGATTTCCTATGTTAATTGCCCACTGGATTTTTTGTAAGAAATTATTAAAAATCGACGAAATTTATTTCCCGATTTTAATCCTTATATTTGGGTATAGATATGTATTAGTTATCGCGGGTGTTAGATTGAATTATTTTGCTGTCAAATTGACAAAATTTCAATTTTAAATTTCAAAACTCTGTCGCCCTTGGCTTTTTTTTATTATTATTATTATTATTTGGCGATCAAAAGCGTAACACGAAAATATACATGCCAGATGTATGCATTGTACGAAATGTAATATGTATTATTCATTGTACGTATGTATGACATGTAATATGTATTGTTCGAAATATTGTTTCATATTATTCATTACTCTTTTAATATAAGTTGTTAAAATAACCATGATTTTTGAAAGGAATTAAATATTTTCGCCAGATAATTTGGCGATATTTTTTTTTTCGCCAAGGATGACAGAAATGAAATCTATTCCGCTGCAAAATATTAGTATCTTACATCAGATATTTTATTTAGACATTTGAAAACAAATTTGACTTCAAACTATGATAGAATATTTATCATTTTCCTTTTAATTAGTATATTATTAGTATATTAAAATTTAAAAGCATGGTATATAAAAAGTTTTTTTTTTTTTTTTTTTTTTTTTTTATCTTATAATTATTCTTATCTTAATCCTCAATGTTTCCCATCTTTATTAACTTTTACTATTAAAATTTTAACATACTCAAAAACTTCTCATCACTTCGTTAAAATACACTAAACTTTTCCAAAATCTTTTTCTATTTAAAATGATACATGTATTTACTTTAAATGTCCAATATTTCATAAGATTTCCAATTTTAAAGTTTTAAAATATTTATCAAATTTACTTATTTTTCTGGTTTAGCCTTATTGTTTTCCTTTTTATAACTACAGCTGTTGCCCTCTTTAAAATATTTAAAATGATGAGGTCATTTTATAGTAAAATTATCCATTATAGCATATATTATATTTCACTCCTCCTGTGATATAGTAGGTACGTAGCGTGGAACACATGATAGTAGTCAAAAATTGGTTGTAAACCCCACACAAGGAATAACAAGGCTTGATTGCAAAACTTAACATAACTTTAATTTAAAACTACTTTTAGAATTTTATGGCATTACACTGTAAAAAAATAACTATTACCGGCTGCAAGAAACTCTCTGTGATTGGAGAAAATAATTATTTTCTCCAATCACAGAGAGTTTTTTTGCAGCTGGTAATAGTTATTTTTTTACAGTGTACATGCATCACAGATACCTGTGAAAACCTAACATGAGTATCATTTTTAAAAGATCCAGGAGAACCTCCGTTCTCTTTCCAGTCATAAATCCAAGTCCTCGATTTAATATCTGAAATCTTTAGTCCTTCCCAAAAATCTTAGTGATCTGAAAAGGGGGAACAATTTTTCCCACTCGACAAACACCAATCAAACAGTCTTTGGTCAGGAGGAGTATCCTCAGGTCAACAGTTCATTGGAGTTTCAACTGGCGACAAAACGGCGGGGTACCACCCTAGCGTGGGGTGCCCAAGCGGCACATCAAAACCATCTGTGAAATCGCGGTTACTTTGTAGCCATGAGGATGAGAAAACCCCTGGTATGCCCGGTTTCTCGAGACTGCAGACAATCCGGCACCAGAGACCTCACGCAGGCAGTCGAACACAATGGACACAACCTTGACTATGTCACAGCTCCTCTCCCCATAAGAAGATTTTGCACGACTATGGAGAGCAAAATCCAGCTCTTGACACAAACTTCATAACACAAGTTGGCGACACAAGTTGGCGACACAAGTTGGCGACAATTAGCACTCCAGTAGGCGTCCAACAGCACTCCAGTAGGCGACCCCCATTTTTCAATTAAGTCCCAGGGAGGTCTTTCCCCAGATAAACTTAAAGCCCATTTCCAATTTTACCCCTTAAAAGTGAGTTAACTTTAAATAAATGAATAATAGTAATAAAAAAAAAAAATTGAAAACAATCCACTCAGTTGGAGTTTTCCTAACATCAGAATTATGCTTAATTCTAAGTAATAAACACAAAAAAAATTCAAAATTTTCTTTACATAACACCGTTAACTCCACCGTAAAATTGAAATGCTAAATTAATAATAAATAAAAATTGTATTTCTGAAAGATTTCAAATATTTTTAAAACTTTTCACACACTTTTTTTTTCTTTTACAAGGACCACACAAAAAATTTTAAAATATTAAATAAATCATAGTCCACAAAAAATAAATTATAAATAGACCACTCAAGTTCAAAAAAAAAAAAAAGATAATAAAATAAAATAAACTTGAAAAATAAAATGCTAAAAATTAATACGTCTAAGAATTAAAATTTCATACATTCCTACACAATGCTATATACAAAAAAATAATAATAGAGATGACCTTCAGTTAATCCGTTAGGCACTTATCTACAAGAGAAGAAAGAAGTATGCAACCACACAGTAAGGATAAATAAAATACCCAAATAAAAATAAGTAAAAGAAAGAAATCTCAATACATTTTAAAAGGAAAATTATGCAATGGAAAAAAACAAACCTACAATATGCATCATCTTAGTTAACATGGATCACTCAATATCCGTAACTAACAATGACATGCTAACAATCAAAAAAGAAAATTATTTTTTCTGTACAGCTTTTCCCTAAATAATTCCTCGCACAGATTTCCTTTCTTTTCATCTAAACAATTTTGTTACGTTGCAGTTAACACTTCTCTACATAACCTTCTAACTAAAAGCACATTTTAACCAAAATTTATATATATGAAAATTAAAAACACAGAAACGATTAATTCAATTTTTGCATAACATTCCAAACACAGAAAATCTACACAGAAAATTGCATAAAATAAAAATAAAAAAAACATTTCACTTTTAACAATTCTGAGAGAGGAAGGAAAACTAAATAAACAAACAAAACTTGTAAGAAACCTCCCTCCTTCCCAGTAGCAAACACCTGCTATTGAGTTTCGCGTTCGTCCACTGCATTGTTCAGTTTCTCTCTCGGATAATCTTTTGTTATACGTCTAACAAGTAAAGGATTTGAAAGTCGGGTCTGCTGGCCTACGCGCTTATCTTTCCCAAAATGATCAGTCCTTTTAAATTTTGCTTTCGGCTCCTGAAAACCCTTTAAATATCCTTTCATTTTGTCACAGTTTCGACTCAAATGCTCCGGTGATTGACACGTGAAACATAATTTCGTGACTTTCGTCCTCCACTTTCCAAAACGGGGAGCTGGGTTTTCCCAAAAGTTTGGACTGGATTCATTTTTCTTTTTTCCTTTAGCGTTAGAAAAACGGGATTGTATGGGCGAACGAGAGTTGTTTTTATGGAAAGTTTGTACATGAGACTCATTTTGAAGTTTTTCTTTACTAGTGATTTTACTCTCACCTAATGAGCGTCTTCTCTGCGCTTCAATCAACCTAGCGGTTTTATTCCCCATTAAATAATATTCCTGAATCAAATCGATTGGTTTCACGGCCGCTTTAGTCACAATAATACCAAAATCTCCCTCAATCGTAATCCTAGCCACAGGTAAGGAAATACATTCGGAATCTAATGGCTGCCGTATTTTCACCGTCTCTCCCAACCAATCTTGATCATTAACCCATGAACGGTCACAAATATCTATCTCCGAACCTGAGTCTAATAAATAATTACGATAAACCCCGTTTATAACAGCATTTTTAACATATGGCCTGAAAGATGGACTCAAATAATGCGCTGTAATTACATGATTTACAATCGCCTCCGATTTATCGTTCAAAGGACACCGAGGTCTTATATGTCCAGCTTGACCGCAGAGATAACAAATTATTTTTCTCGGTTTCTCGAAAATTTCCTCATTCTGAACCAATTCTTTCTTACCTAGTTCTCTTTTTCCCTGCTTATCACTTTCCCCTTTCGCGTCATAACTATTTTTAGAATACCCGAAATTTGTTTTTTCTTTCTTGAAGGAATTTTTCCGTTCGAATTTTTTGTGATCACGCCTGACCGCTTCAAATTTATCACATTTTTCGGCGAGATTCGTTGCATTATTTATCTCTTCCCAAGTATCTAAATAATGTTCTCGGATTTCAAACGGAACCCTTTTTTTAATTTGCTCGGTGAGTATCAATTCTTTCAGCGATTCAAAATCTTTAACGTCTACGGCTTCTAGCCAATTGTCTAAATAACCTTTTAATTCGTACACCAAATCTACCCATAAAGCTGCTGGTTTTTTATTATGGTCTTCGAATTTATTTTTAAACGCCAACGCGCTCAACTTGAAACGCTTAAATAATAGTTTTTTTATGTGCTGGTAATTTTCAAATTTATCCGCAGGCTCCTTTACAATTAGCTCCGCTATATCCGTCGGTAATAACGGGATTAATTGGGATACCCAACAATCTTCTTCGACTTTTTCTTTTACCGCTTGGCGCTCAAAAATCATAAGGAACAAAGAAATGTCAATTTGCTTTGGGTCAAATTTAGGCACCAATTCTCTTAATTGAATCCGTTTTCTACCCGGTTCTACTGATGTTACCGTTGACACTGTGCTATTGACTTCTGCCTCATTTTGAAGCCTCAATTTTTCTAGCTCAAACTGCCTAATGTTGTCTCTTTCCTTCCTTTCTAACTCTTTCTCTCTTTCCTTCCTTTCTAACTCTTTCTCTCTTTCCTTCCTTTCTAACTCTTTCTCTCTTTCCTTCCTTTCTAACTCTTTCTCTCTTTCAACTCTTTCTAAATCATTTACAATTCTCACTAAATAATCCTTTGCTTCTTCCTCATCGTAATCAGAAGCGTTTGAAATTGCCTGAATAATATCTTTATTTCTCGTATCCTCCGATACGTCGGTCTCAAATTCTGTTGCTAATAATAGCAAAGTACTTTTATTCAGTTTTCTTAAATAAGCCATTTTAAAAAAACAAATCAAGCACTCGAGAGAGAAAAGAGAAAAAAAAATAATAATAATAATAAAGAAAAAAGAGAAAGGGAAAAAAAAATAATTGATACTAAATATATTTTTTCTCACAAGAATAATAAAAAATACATAAACAATTAATGACTACAATAAAACACTTCACTATTACTGAACTTCAGTTCCTATTACAACCACAACTGAGTGAATTTTGAAATTCAATTGACAAAACGAAGCAAAAACAATTAAATACTCCAAAATAAAATATGACATTAAAATTAACCCGATGCCTTTTATTTTGCACAGAAAAAAAAATTATTAATTAACTTTTTTTTTTTTTTTCTTCACTTAACTCGGATTAATATTGAGTTAAGCAATTTCAAAACAAATAGAAACAAAAATCCCATTTACTTTTGATTCCTAAAACTTTCGTTAAAGATTTTTCTTCTTTTAACTACAAAAGAAAACACAGAACCATTGAAAATCTAAAAGAAAAAATCTTTCCTATGACCATTTAACACCTGCAAGAAAGTTACCCCAAAATACAGCTAATCTCCTACAACTAAGACCTCCCTGATACTTAAATAGAAAAAGAAAGGGACTCACCACTCGTAGTTCTGAGACATCTGTTGGCTGGTAATCTTCTTGATGCGTTTCTTATCCTCTAAGGCTTGGGCTGCACCTAATTTACTCTAGGCGCACATCCTCCTTGCTGCCACCACTTTTCTTCTGCTGTGATATAGTAGGTACGTAGCGTGGAACACATGATAGTAGTCAAAAATTGGTTGTAAACCCCACACAAGGAATAACAAGGCTTGATTGCAAAACTTAACATAACTTTAATTTAAAACTACTTTTAGAATTTTATGGCATTACATGCATCACAGATACCTGTGAAAACCTAACATGAGTATCATTTTTAAAAGATCCAGGAGAACCTCCGTTCTCTTTCCAGTCATAAATCCAAGTCCTCGATTTAATATCTGAAATCTTTAGTCCTTCCCAAAAATCTTAGTGATCTGAAAAGGGGGAACAATTTTTCCCACTCGACAAACACCAATCAAACAGTCTTTGGTCAGGAGGAGTATCCTCAGGTCAACAGTTCATTGGAGTTTCAACTGGCGACAAAACGGCGGGGTACCACCCTAGCGTGGGGTGCCCAAGCGGCACATCAAAACCATCTGTGAAATCGCGGTTACTTTGTAGCCATGAGGATGAGAAAACCCCTGGTATGCCCGGTTTCTCGAGACTGCAGACAATCCGGCACCAGAGACCTCACGCAGGCAGTCGAACACAATGGACACAACCTTGACTATGTCACACTCCATAAAAATTGATTTTAAAATCGTCTGTTTCTTTTATACTTTTATTTTAATAGAATTTTAATAGAATTTAATTTATATATTAGTCATTTTAGCAGTTTTATCCAAAGTAGCATTAGAAATAATATATATCACTTCTCCATTAAAATTTATAGGACCCTACAATAAAATTAATTTGTGCTTAATATCAACACTACGAAAATTTTTATCAATCGCTTCCAAATTTTGACCTAAGTTTCAAATCTCAACCCTGTGGGTTTTTACATCGGCTACAACGTTGTCGTCTTTGTTCGTAAATAATAATTTGACTGTACTAAATAGTTTACAGCCGTATAATTCAACGTATAACTTAGTCACAGCAACGCGTGGCCGGGTCTGCTAGTAAACTATATATTCTTAAAATTAAGAAAAATTAAAATATTGCAATATTAAGAGTAGATAAAATATTTTTTAAAGGTATTTAAATTAAAAAGGTAAAACTCAGAAATTTTATTTTTCTTTGGAAAAATTGAATTTTATAGAAATTATAGGGAAAACCAATAAATAATAATAATAATAATTAAATTTCAAATTTTATTTTTTTTTTTTAAATGTAAATAATTTTGAGGAAGTTTAAATATACTTAATGTTGTTATATTTTAATGCATATGTGTGCAACATTTTTTAATTTTAATACAGGTCAGTTTACCAAAAGAGCTTTTTACAAAAATTTTACAGATTTCTACTGAAAGGTGTGTTACATAAAATAATGGCTATTCATTTACAATTTATTAAAAGTCTTAAAAACACATTTTTATATTATTATTAATGTTTTAAGTTCCTATAAAGTAAAATCTGTGTCGGCATAAATATTTTTATTTTTTTTAAAATAAGTTTAGAAAGTTAGTAATGTATTTGGAAATTCTTTCCATACAAAGGTTTAAAAGACATTAGTTCGATTTAAATTTCATGTGACCTCTTTGAAACTGACCTTTGATTATATTATATGAAAACTACAGATAAATGAAAACATATAATTAATTAGCCACTAAGAATACAAATAGAAGCAAGTTTAGGGTTGGTACATTTTTATTTTAATTTCATAGCATAAAATTTATCATTTGATTCTTAATGCTTTTATATAATACATAATTATGATAAGTTAAACATACTTGAAGAATCTTTAACAATTTATATGCGCAATAAATTTGATTCTTTTCCCCAGCATTTTTTTATTCTGTTTGACAAAGTTACCCCAAGACAAATTTTTCACTTCATACTTGATGTATAAATTTCTTTAATTATTCCAAAGGCTAAAGGAAACAAGGGAGAAATTAATCATATTAATTTTCAAGTTGTTAATCTTAGCTCACCTTTAACAATAAACATATGTTATTAATGACATGAATGGAGGATAAAGAACTTTCTCTTCTTGAATATGAATACAGTATGCTACGTTGGAATTCGACGTATGGCATTTTACTGTAGCTTCGGTTGTAGGCCAGGATGCGGCACCAGCTCTAGGGCGCTGCGATGGTTATCTCTGCTTGGTGATGACATTGACAAAAATGGTGCGCGTGGGAAAATGAAATTGCATTCATTATAAAGATTGGGAGTGTCCACCATACCAGGTGTTTCAATTGGGCGTGGCGGAAGTCTCTCATTGGTTAACTTTTTATTGAAGATCCCTTAAATCATTTCTATCCGATTCTCTCAAAAGTGATATAATCGCAAAAAAAAAAAAAAAAAAAAAAATCTCTTGAGAATAAGGCACTTTTACCGCAAAGATACGATCCAAATTAAAAATGCATTATGCGTTGTGAGCGAATCATAATGGTCTCATTAGACTTTTTGATAGTTTTTATACTCTTGAAAACATACAGACATCGACAATATATTTAGTTCAAAGAGAAACTTGTTTTAAAGCATGTTATATTTTCTTATCATGTACAAGTAATATGACTCTCCTTACTAAATATGTACATATATATGCACAACTTTAGATAAACTCCATCACACAAACATCAAAATTAAAAATGCAAATGTATACACTAATCCCAGGTTTATGTAACTGCATAAAATGCCTCTTCTAAGGCTCCCTATACTAAACTCAAAATTAGAAAAGAATTATTATAATTTTGTAAATTTTACTAGAAAGGTAGTAAATGAATAAAGCAAAAAATAATTTGTTTAATCTGCCCATGATTTCCAAGAGGGGAAAAAAAAAAAAAAAAAAAAGGAAAAATATAGTTGTTATTTCTTCAAATTTTAAGGTAATTTACAATTGTATCATTTGTAACGTAAGTTTCACAAAAGATAATTTACCTATTTAAAACTGTGTCACTGAATCTCCGCTAACCTAAAACCACCAGTTTCTCATTTAGTTTTTTTTTAACTTCCGTTATCCAACTATAGTAGATAATGGAAGCATACCATTCGGTCAGAAATTTTGATATGAATTTTTTACCAGTTTTACATGTTTAAGGTGTCCTAAGTCCAATAGGAGATTTTTTTTTTGGAAACTAGCCAGTACGTGTTTGTGTTTGTGTGTGTGTTGAATCTTCTCTCTATAATTATCTTCGAAACGGAAAAAAAGATATTCATAAAATTTTATGATTAAGGAAGACCTGGTGTATCATGGGTTTGTCAAGGTTTAGTGAAAATCAGAAAGCTCGAATTATGACATGAGAAAAGCCGGAAGTGTCACTGAAAGTCTGTATATCAAAAATATTTCTAACGATTTTTTTCTTTTTTTTAATTTGATTTTTGTATAATGTCTTTTCGTAGGTATTAGATGATTACTACAAGTAAACTGACCAGAGTCCGTTTAAACTGTGTCACTGAACGTCTGCTAAATTACAACGACCAGTTTCTCATTTTCTTTTTTTTCTTTTGTTATTCAACTATGCATACCATTCGGTCAAAAATTTTGATATGAACTTTTTACAAGTTTTACATATTTAAGGTGTCCTGAGTCCAATAGGAGATTTTTTTTTTTTTTTTTTTTTAAACTAGCCAGTACGTGTTTGCGTTTGTGTGTGTGTGGGGGGGGGGGGATCTACTGTCTATAATATCTTCGAAACGGGAAAAAAGAAATTAATAAAATTTTATGATTAAGGAAGACCCGGTGTATCATGGGTTTGCCAAGGTTTAGTGAAAATCGGAAAGCTCGAATTATGACACGAGGAGCCGGAAGTGTCACTGAAGTCTTACAAGGAGAGGTCACGACATGGAAAATTCAGATCTGGACGAAATTGTGCAGGATTGTAGTACACTATAAAGGTAACAACATACTAAAGCAGTAGGACCCACTATCCACAAATTTTCGAGAAAAAAAACATTTAAAGTGTCAGTAATCTTTAAATACAAGTTATTTCGCACGCAAGGCAGCGCCCCAGTGGCGAGAACGTAAAGCTCTGGTTTTCCACCCAGACAACATGGGTTCGAGGCTACCTACGGAACTTTTTTTTTTTCTTCTTCTTTAATTTTTTTATGTAATCTAAATTTTTTATTTATTTTTACTTTATTTTATAAATGAATTCAAAATTTGAAAAAATTTATAAAAGGTTTTTTAATTTTCTTGAATATAAAATAAATAAATAAATATATATGTATATTAATATTTATAACTTAAAAATACAGTAAATTTTTATAACTTAAAAAATAAATTTTAATTTTACAAAACACTAAATAACAAATATAAAGAAAAACAGATAAAAATTTTAAATAACTAAAAAATAAGCAAGTTGTAAAACAAAGTGTAAAAAATAGTTAGCAGGTGTACTTAAATTTTGGTTTGAGCTTCCTGTTTTCCTTTTAATGTCTATAAATTACGTAAACCCTTTTAGCTTGTTAATAATAGAGAGCAGGTGAAGTGAAATATTTTATTTCATCCACAGAAGGATTAAAAAAAAAAAAAAAAAAAAAAAAAAAAAAAAATGTCGTTGTCGAAGAAGAAAGTATGTGAATTAACATTTAAAATCTACATTTAAGGATAACATTTCTTTGCCTGTAATAATTTAATAGTATCGTAATACTATACTTTAATTTTTCAAGAAGTTGTACTGATTGGAGAAGTAATTATTTAATTTGGATAATAATTACATATGCAATTAAAATCATCATTTCTCTGTAATTTTTTATTTTTTGTAATTTAAAAACAAAATTTAATATTGTTTTGGATATACCTAAAATAAAATAAAATAATTAAAAAATAATTAAAAAAATTTTCTTTAGTGTTACCTTATTTTATGGTTAAAACAAAATAAAAATTTATTTTTTAAGTTATAGAAATTTATTGTATTTTTAAGCTATAAATATCAAAAATAGAAAAATTTATTTATTTTATATTCAACAAAATTAAATAATCTTTTATTAAAATTTTCAAATGAATTATAAAATAAAGTAAAAATAAATAAAAAATTTAGATTACATAAAAATTAAAGAAGGAAAAAAAAGAAAAAGTTCCGTAGGTAGCCTCGCACCCATGTTGTCTGGGTGGTAAACCAGCGCTTTACGTTCACGCCACTGGGGCGCTGTATTGCTTGCGAAATAACTTGTATTTAAAGATTACTGAAACTTTAAATGCTTTTTTCTCGAAATTTTGTGAATAGTGGGTCCTGCTGCTTTAGTATGTTGTTACCTTCATAGTGTACTACAATCCTGCACAATTTCGTCCAGATCTGAATTTTCCATGTCGTGACCTCTCCTTGTTAGTTCTAACGATTTTTTTTTTTTTTTTTTTTTTTTAATTTGATTTTTGTGTAATGTGTTTTCGTAGGTATTAGATGATTACTACAAGTAAACTGACCAGAGTCCGTTTAAACTGTGTCACTGAACGTCTGCTAAATTACAACGACCAGTTTCTCATTTTCTTTTTTTTCTTTCGTTATTCAACTATGCATACCATTCGGTCAAAAATTTTGATATGAACTTTTTACAAGTTTTACATGTTTAAGGTGTCCTGAGTCCAATAGGAGATTTTTTTTTTTTTTTTTTTTTTAAACTAGCCAGTACGTGTTTGCGTTTGTGTGTGGGGGGGGGGGAGGGGGGATCTACTGTCTATAATATCTTCGAAACGGGAAAAAAGAAATTAATAAAATTTTATGATTAAGGAAGACCCGGTGTATCATGGGTTTGCCAAGGTTTAGTGAAAATCGGAAAGCTCGAATTATGACACGAGGAGCCGGAAGTGTCACTGAAAGTCTTAGTTCTAACGATTTTTTTTTTTTTTTTTTTTTTTAATTTGATTTTTGTATAATGTCTTTTCGTAGGTATTAGATGATTACTACAAGTAAACTGACCAGAGTCCGTTTAAACTGTGTCACTGAACGTCTGCTAAATTACAACGACCAGTTTCTCATTTTCTTTTTTTTCTTTTGTTATTCAACTATGCATACCATTCGGTCAAAAATTTTGATATGAACTTTTTACAAGTTTTACATGTTTAAGGTGTCCTGAGTCCAATAGGAGATTTTTTTTTTTTTTTTTTGAAACTAGCCAGTACGTGTTTGCGTTTGTGTGTGTGTGTGTGGGGGGGGGGATCTACTGTCTATAATATCTTCGAAACGGGAAAAAAGAAATTAATAAAATTTTATGATTAAGGAAGACCCGGTGTATCATGGGTTTGCCAAGGTTTAGTGAAAATCGGAAAGCTCGAATTATGACACGAGGAGCCGGAAGTGTCACTGAAAGTCTTAGTTCTAACGATTTTTTTTTTTTTTTTTTTTTTAATTTGATTTTTGTATAATGTCTTTTCGTAGGTATTAGATGATTACTACAAGTAAACTGACCAGAGTCCGTTTAAACTGTGTCACTGAACGTCTGCTAAATTACAACGACCAGTTTCTCATTTTCTTTTTTTTCTTTCGTTATTCAACTATGCATACCATTCGGTCAAAAATTTTGATATGAACTTTTTACAAGTTTTACATGTTTAAGGTGTCCTGAGTCCAATAGAAGATTTTTTTTATTTATTTTTATTTTTTAAACTAGCCAGTACGTGTTTGCGTTTGTGTGTGTGGGGGGGGGGAGGGGGGATCTACTGTCTATAATATCTTCGAAACGGGAAAAAAGAAATTAATAAAATTTTATGATTAAGGAAGACCCGGTATATCATGGGTTTGCCAAGGTTTAGTGAAAATCGGAAAGCTCGAATTATGACACGAGGAGCCGGAAGTGTCACTGAAAGTCTTAGTTCTAACGATTTTTTTTTTTTTTTTTTTTTTTTATTTGATTTTTGTATAATGTCTTTCCGTGGGTATTAGATGATTACTACAAGTAAACTGACCAGAGTCCGTTTAAACTGTGTCACTGAACGTCTGCTAAATTAAAACGACCAGTTTCTCATTTTCTTTTTTTACTTCCGTTATCCAACTATAGTAGATAATGGAAGCATACCATTCCGTCAAAATTTTTGATATGAACTTTTTACCAGTTTTACATGTTTAAGGTGTCCTGAGTCCAATAGGAGATTTTATTTTTTTTATTTTATTTTATTTTATTTTTTTTTTGGGGGGGGGGGGGGAACTGGCTAGCACGTGTTTGTGTGTGTGTGTTTGTAGAATCTTCTGTCTATAATATCTTCGAAACGGAAAAAAAGAGTTTCATAAAATTCTATGATTAAGGAAGACCTGGTGTATCATGAGTTTGTCAAGGTTTAGTGAAAATCGGAAAGCTGGAATTAAGTGTTATTGAAAGTCTGTACATAAAAAATAGTTATAACGATTTTTTTTTTTTTTTTTTTTTTGAACACTGTCTTTTTGTAGGTATTAGATGATTACTGCAAGTAAATTGACCAGAGTCCGATTATGTTGTCAGTTTTAAGTCTCGGATGTGGATGTCTAGAAAACGACTCTACCTATTTTCTTAACTCGCTGTATTAACTACTTTTGAAATGTCCTTTTTGTATGTATTAGTTGGCTACTACAGGAAAATTAGCAAGAATTCTTATTAATTAGGCCAACTTCATGTCTTCTGGCCACACTATATACAAAACGATTTAATAATATGCATAGTTTGAAAATGATGGAAATTGTGTGGTTGTTACGCACCTGAATTTTTTCTTTGCTTTTACTTTTACAATTTATGTATTTAAGTGGTTCATTTCTTTTCTTTTCCAGTTTCTTTATATATTAAAAAAAAAATTCTGTCGCTGGCGTCATTTTTTTTTTTTTTTTGTTCGTTTGCGACAGCAACTTCTCTCGGAGGACAGGGTTCTCCGCGTCATGAGATATATCAGTGCATTCCGACTACTTCAAGGAAGGCATTTCAGCTGCTTAGAAACTTCTGCCATTTTAACTAACGAAATTATTAATTAAAAACTTCGGGTTTATAAAGGTACTCTATTTGCCACCGTAGAAAAAATTTCTCTTATGACGTTATTTTTCTGTCATGACATCATTTTCCACGGGAAAATTAAAATGTGATCCATGGTTTCAAAAGTTGGTTGATTGGGTTTAACGCACTGGTACTGCGCAATGGGTAATTGACGAAGGTCTGGGACTACCATGGCGGGGAAAAATAAATAAAAAATAAATAAAGATATTTTCAATGTAAAAATAAATTTAGGATTGTAATTTGTTGTCAGCAAATATCTTTTATTCATTTATTTTTCTAGTTTTAGAAAATAAATTTTCTTATTGGCAAGCTTTCATTTTGTGTATAATTTTTCTTATACACACACACACACACATATATATATATATATATATATATATATATATATATATTTAATAATGAAATAATGTCGTATCTGTATATTTCACTGCATTTCTTTTTGCTTTTAAAGTCTATTTATCTTTTTTACTTATTTTTATTTTTTGTAAATACGTCGAATATATTTTGGCATAAAATATATCCAAAGTATTTTAAATTTATGGCCAAGAAGAAAATCATCACCTAAAACTTTTATAGAGTGTCGTTTACGTTTTATCCTTCGTTATTTTAAGAAGTAGGTAGCAGCGAATTAACAATTGAAGCTGTAGTTCATTTTCCAAATTAAAATGACAATAATAATAATAAACTTTTCAGATATTTTAAAATGTGTAAAATTATTACCTAACTGTACATTAGAAATATATATATGGAGTATTATATACTGCCCTAAATTAACTAAAAAATGCAATAGTAAAAATAGGGGAACAGATTTAATATCTGTCGTCTTTGGCGATAAAGAAAAAAAAAAAAAAAAAAAAAAAAACCGCCAAGTTATGTGGCGAACATATTTAATTCCTTTCAAAAATCATGGTTATTTTATTAATGCATATTAAGAGAACAAAGGATAATATGAATCAATATTTCGTATAATATATATTGCGATAATATACATCTGGCATGCATATTTTCTTATTATGTTTTTGATCGCCAAATACAAAAATCGCCAAGGATGACAGATATTGCCAAAATGGGTACTATATATATATTTTTTTTTCTTTAATAAGCAGTTATACCAAAAAAATTCATCGCCAAAGAGTGACAAAAAATTAAAAGGAGTTATATAATACAACTGCAACGCTAAATGGTCTAGATGCTACGAATTTCTATTCCGAATCAATTACTGATTTTTAGCATATTTCATAAAATATAAATAAAAAATAAAAATGTAGTATTAAATATTATGTATTTGAATTTAACATTGAATACGGGGATTTCCATAACATTTTTCTGCTTTTGTCTTGCGTTATGCACTGTTAATATTCCTATTCAATAAAAGGTAAAGCAGTGAATAAGCGTACAGAGCCCCGCCGGGATTAATAAGTGAAGCGAATCTGGGGGAAGCGAAGCCTCCTTCGGGGGTTGGTGAGCGGAGCGAGCAGGGAGCAGAGCCCCTCAGTTTAACAAATAAGAATTTAAAAAAAAAAAAAAAAAAAAAAAAATGGCTTTTTTAAGATTTTAGCCATATTTATTTTAATAGAAAATTAATAATCAAAAATACTGTGCCAAAAATGTTGGAAAGGGGAAGTCATGCGTCAAACACATGAATTCTGCCTGTCCTGCTTAGACAAAATTTGATGTATTTAATTAATTCAGACATGAAGCAGGGCATACAATGCACAAATACATGACATAAAATTTAATACGTTGCTGAATACTTGCCTTGTCATTAAATACTATTTATTTATAATAATAGAGGTATTATTATAAAATAATATTTCAATTTTCTCTTTTGAAAGGATTGTAACTTCCTCTGCTCATCCCATAGAATGTTTCAGTAAGTGGGATTTTTTTAGTGGCAGAGTAGGCATTAACTTTCATCTGTTAAAATTATCTTTTATAATAATTGTAAGTTGCAGTAATTGCAAAAGATTTCTCTATGATTACTTTTTTTTCTGACACCTACGTCCACGTGTAATTGAGTGAATTATGTAATTTTTTGTTTTGGGTGTTTCGACAGTTCCTGTCAATGCAGTGCAGTTTGTTTGATTTTTGCGCAGAGTATATTAAATTTCTCAGGCAACACTTTGCCAGCTGTGTTGTATGTTTTATATTAATATGCGTTGTATCGATGAAGATTCAACTTTTGTTAAAAATTTGCAAGTTATTTTCTCCGTAATAGATTTGTTATTTTGAGTGTTTCGATAGTTTTTTTTTTTTTTTTTTTTTTTGTAATTTTGTTTGGTTTGCTTCGTTTTAGTGCAATGTTAAATCTATAAGACACACAGTTTGCCCTCCGGTGGCGGAATAGTTAGTGCTTTGACTTTCCGTTCCCAAATTCTAGGTTTGAATATTCGTTCAGACATAGGTGTTCATAATGGTTCGTAATCCACGTTAAGCTGTAGGTCGCGGTCTAATGAGCCTTAATGTGGAAAGACAATGACTGTAGGGTGACAACCTCAAACCGAACCCCAAACAATGCTCTGAAAGCTCTGTTGTATAGTTTATATTAATGTAATATTTGTTGCATGTATATCCGTATGTAATATGGTTACGTATGTAATAAGGTATGGTAAGTCTGCCTGTAGATTGTATGAATTGCAAGTTGTATGTAAACAAAGGAAACGTTTTAAAATTTATTGGTAAACATTTATGATATATGTATGTTCGCGTGCGTATATTGAGATACAAGTAAATCGTTTTATTGATGGATTGTGAAATTAATGACTAAATTCATTGATGGATAACTGATAAATAAATTATTTGATATTAAAAAAAAAAAAAAAATGGAATTTTTCTTTAACCAGAAAGTAAAATTTGCCAATAATATTATTATTACTTTGCATAATATTGTTATTACTTTGCAAAAGTACATTTTCTTTTATATTTTAGAGAAGTTTGATTTTTCTTGTTCTAAAACAATTTTCTGTAGGTATCTGTCATATGACGTATAATGAATACTGCTATAACAGTCATGGTACTATGAGCGTTTAAAAATGCAGAAGGAAAAATTACAGTAAAGAAAATTTAATTATAAGAATAACAGAATTACATATAATTTAATTTTTTAATTTAATATAATAGTAAAAATATTCAGTTTGATAAAAATTGTACTACTATGAATATGAAACATATAATAATAAGCCTCTGATTGAAGATACAATTGTATAAAGGAAGCCTCCTTCTGTTTATTTATTTATTCATTATCTCTCTCTCTCTCATTATTTATTTATATTACACAATATGTATGGCTAAGTTTTTTTTTTTTACCTTTGTACTTAACTCTCAAGTGTAACTAATGCAAATATTCAATGGTTGCTGCGATAAGATGAAATTAAAAAAAGATCTGTAGTTGCAAAAATTTCGCAGATAAATAATTAATACAACACTTCGTTCCTACATTTTCACCAATCATGACTTACTCAGTGCTCTGATTAATTAGAACACAGGGGCGTTTAAACGCGTTTACAACAGAGTGACTTGTTTTTCTTCTATATTCCAATTACGTTTATTTATTTAACATTGGAATAGCTGATATGATATATATCTCATGATGCCACGAATTTCGGAAGCGAATGAGGCGCGTGTTATTTAACGGTGTGATGGGAGGGTGTATGTGTGTGTGTGTATGGACTGTTTGACATCGAACTGGTTTGGAGGAGATGCAGCTGTGGTCCCGAAACAAGTTTTGTCACATACCGAGCTGTCAAAAGGAATCAGTGTGCGCCACCGGTTGTCGACTGGTGAGCCGATGCCTGCGACACAAAAACACCGAAAACGAACACAGACACACATGGCTACTTGCTGTCGGATAATCACGCATAAACATTTAAAGATGATATGGCTCGACATTTCATATGATTAGAAAGCTTGAAAATACCCTTGTAAACGAATTGTCTGAGCAGTGTCGAAACGCTGGAGGCAGTGGATCCGGATCAGGGGGGGATCATTTGCCCTTCCACTCAAATATCTGATAGGGCAAATATATTTTATTTTGCCACAACGGATACTGGTTAATCAAAAGCCGTATACTGTACTATTAGCAATTAATTTATCGATAAAAAGTTACATGTTTATCTTCGATGAATTTCCGTTATTTTGTTGCCTATGCCTCCACTGATAATCATTTGTTATCAATTTAAAGATAATCTGAGATTTCCAGCTGGTTACTCTCTTTCTCTAGTTTTTGATTTAGAGTACGGATTCCTGCATTATTAATGCGGTAAAAGATATTTAGAGCATTTGAAATTCTTTTAATATTTTTGACTTTACAATATCCAGAAGTTAATGCTTTTAATTGTTTTTCAGAATAATATTTTTTTTTCTTCATTTGTATTGCGCTAAAAATAATATATCTCACAATAATTTTTCAAATTCGAATTTAAAATCAAAATGGAATATTTCAATTTTAAAATATTATTATTTTTTTTTTTTTCCCCTCTTCTAAAGATTTTTTTTTTTTTTTTTTTTTTTTTTTAGTTTTCTTATTCAAAAAATACTTATCTTCCGTACAAAGCACAATTAACAACAACAACAATTAAATAAATCAAAATATTTTGCTTTATATTTAAATATTTATGTATATAACGAATGATTCAAAATGGATGTTATTGTGATTATTTCTTGGAACTTTGACTTGGCACCACTGAAAGTTTCATACAAAAAGCTTGTATTTCAATTTAAGATTTATAAATGGAACTATATTCGGTTTATTCTATAAAATATATATTCATTCAATTCTTATGGTTTTTGATACATATTTTACAGATCTGATATCTTTAAATTGTGTTTTCGCAGTTTCCATTTTTTCATAAATTTGTGATCTTCAAAATGCTAAAATACAGATATTTCATAAATAATTTAATATATATATATATATATATATAATCCTTTTGGTAGTAGAAGCAAAGAATGAGAACGAAGAATAGTCAGTCAAACAATTCACCAAAGTGACATACACACGCCAAACAAAGCAACAAGATTTCCCAAATTGATTCAATTATCAAGTTCAACAATAGCACTGACGCTAATCCACTGTACAACAATACCTGTTGAAAACTGAAATAGGACCGTGTAATTAGACTCTGATGAAAAGAAGGTTGACTCTAGGACAATATTTCAAGGTGAAAAAAGAGAACCCTGTAATGAACAATAATGAAGAGTAGAAGCCAAGCAACAGACACAAGATCACCAAAACCACAAAGACCAATAAGAATGAACAAATTCTCTATGTAGGAGAAGCTCAGAAAGGTGGAATATATATATTGGGTGTTTAATAGAACCTGTTTAAAAGAATTAAGGATGAACTTTGCGATATCTTTAAAAAATATTAAAAATAAAATTATTACAAAAATCATATATATATTCGGATATTTTACTTAAAGATGCATTTTTAAATCCCCCCCCCCCAAAAAAAAAAAAAAAGCTAATTAATAAATGTCAAAATCCATCCCTAGTTCTTTTAAGTAGGTTCTATTGGACAAAAAAAAAGTCTTTTCTTATGTATCTGTAGAAGTTTTAGCATTTTAAAGATCATAAATTCATGAAAAAAATGCAAACTGGAAAAACACAATTTAAAGATTAAATTTGTAAAAAATATGTCAAAAACCATAAGAATTATTATTTGAATAAAAATTTTATTGAATAAACCTAATATAGTGAAATTTATAAATATTAAATGGAAATATAAGCTTTTATATGAAACCTTCAGTGGTGCCAAGACAAGTCCCTTTAAACTAAGCAGTCATAGAAAACACTTCCAATTGCAAAATTAGTTTAAATCAAAACAGTAGTATTAAAATATGGCATTTTTTGGGAAAGGGGCTGTGTACATACTAAATTACAAAATTTAATATTTATATGGCTCCTCCTTTCCTACAGCTTATATTCAGAATAATACTGTTTTTCATATAAGAAAGAAAACGAAAAAAAACCCCTATGTCTCTAAGTGAAATAATTTCCGATTTCTTAATTTTCAAACTGGTGACTTTTACCTTTTTACCTGCAATTTGGCGACCATTTTTTTAGCAGAAAAGTCAGTAATTTAAGTCACCAACTATGAGATGCTATAAGTTAAATATTGATCCATTTATTTGAAATTAGCAATTAAATCCGTTTCAACGCAAAAAATTGAAAGCTTTTAAAAGCTTTAGGAAATAAATTAAATTTGTGCTACATTATGAATAGTTTAATAATTAAATCCCTAAGGGTGTCATTCACTAAATGCCTAACATTTTATTTTTTAATCTATTTTTTATGGTGTATGAAAAATTTCAGCACTTCTGAATAAAGACGTTTTAATTAAAAAAAATTTTTTTATAAAGGATTTATGTAGAATTTTCATTTTCTATTAAGTTTTTATCTTTTGCGCACGAGTTCTTAAGACCAATTTCGAGTTTTAATTTATTAGTTGGGAAAATGTATTGAATTATATTTATATTAAATTTTGTAGTTATATACGGAAAGTTTCAGTGAAATTCACCGTTTCTCCCTCCCTAAGAAATTCTATGGGATTTTCGTAGCTTTGTATTTTCACGATGACTGAAAAATAGAGTTTTTCCAATTCCACGCTTTGAAAATACCGCCTTTTATCTTAGGGAGCAATTTAAATAAATAAATAAACTTAAATATTTATTTTCGAGGTTGAAAATTGGAGCTCTTAGATTTTTTTAACGTTATATAACATTAAAAATCGCATTAAGATAAAATATGACATATTAAAAAAGAAGAAATAAATAAATAAAACGCAATTCGAAAAACTCCATTTTTCAATGAGATATCTTTAAAATACGAAGTAACAAAATTCTCATAGAATTAAATGGGGAAGGAGAAACGGTAAATCTAGCTGATGTGCGGTCATGCGTTTTGGTTGGATTATTCCAACCGAATATAATTCAGTATCAGTAGCTATTATAGTGCTAAGTAAGGTTAAAAATTGTAGGGATGCTTTGTTGGTCTAAGTGTGATTTGTTATATCTCCTTTTTCTCCAAATGATATATTGTAATTATTTAAATATCAAGTGTTAGATTGAAATTATAGTATGCGAGACTAATATTTATTAAATAATATAATAAACTGGTTTATAATAACAAATTGCTTCTTCATTAAATTTTTTCACTAAGGTTAAGCAGAGAAAAAAAATCAAGCGAATCGCATAAACTATATAAAATATTCTCCATCTGTACTTACCCGTTATAACGTTTAATGTTTGATGTATTTTATCGCTGTGAAGACGCTTTAAATTAGATATTGTTTTAAATTATGGAGAAAGAAATATCTTAATTTTTTTTAGTGTTACGGTCGGTAACAAAAGTCTCCGAACACTAGTAAAAATTCCTATATAAAAAAAGTACACTTAATACAGTTTTGTTAAATAAATCCTTGTCGAATCCTGTTCTTAGTCAGTCTAAAAACATGATTCGACAAGGATTCATTTAACAAAACTGTATTAAGTGTACTTTTTTACATAGGAATTTTTGCTAGTGTTCGGTGACTTTTGTTACCGACTGTACATGTAAAAAAAAGGGGCAAAACACGTTGTTTTGAGTAATGCTGCATATGCTCTAAAAATGCCTTTGCTATTGATTTCGAGCAATTCTAAAATTATTTATTGAAATAATAACACGGACCCTCCGACCGACAGACAAACCGAAGTCTTAAACACACTTTAACTCCTTTGGAATGTCTTACAGTCGCATAAACTAACTGGAAATGCCCTTCGAACAATTTCCATTTATATCCCCTAATGTATCTGAATATTTCGATGTAGCCCTGTAAACCAATCTTTAATGATACTCATACCATATTCTGCAAAAAACATGTTTCTGCGCATCTGCATAATGTATATCCATTCCATTATGTTATGTGTAATATAAAGATACTAATATAAGCTTAAAAAAATGCTTCTCATAGGTATAATGTATCTGAAATCTTTTGTGAATCCCTGTCTAAAAATGAATTGTTTTAGTTATGCATTTTGAAATAAATAAAATGCCGAAGTAACCTTAATAAAGCAATAAGTTTAAAGGATTTCAACAAATAGTTACGAAAAACAGAACATGGACAAACGAATAGACAAATTGAAGTCTTAAACATTTTTCAACTTTATCGGAAAATGTTCCAAAATATTCACCAAGTAACATTTAAGCCTTTATATTACTCAAAGGGAAACACCGTCATCGGTTTTACTAAAAAATATCAAACATCGATGCTTTATACAAATAATTCTATCTGAAAGGAATTTTAATATAGTCAGAAGTATTAAAACCAAGTAAAAATTACAACGTCTAGAACGCCAAAGAGAAAAAATTGGGTAGCAGACAGTTGTTTCGGTAGCATTGATCGTACCGTCTTCAGAGCATAAAGATATGAGAGAGAAGTGCTATTATTATATATTGGAAAAGGATCGAATTCTGATCAATTGATAGAGTTCCGCGGAATGTGGGGAATTGACCAATAGGAATTTAAGAAACACTAGTTGTGGAAAACGTAGAAGAAAGTAAGAAAATGTGGACTGAATGTAAAATTTCCAACAATCAGACAAATGGTTTACAGTGAAACCACAATTAACAATATTTTAAAGATTTTTTATAGATGTAAAAAGCTTCAATAAAATCAAGTTCATGAGTGGATTTAGGGCTGCAAATTATTTTAGACGAATCAAATTTAAAATTATGGTTTTCCTTCCAGAAATGCTTAGAAGTAGCCGATTTATTGGTTTCTTGCTTAAGGACATAATTAATATGTTCTTTATGGCAGGGTTTAAGACTGCGTTTAGTTTGACCAATGTATGATAAATCACACTGGAAGGAAATGCTGTACCCCAAGAATTATATATATCTATAGGGTCTTTTAATTGAGAAAAGGCGAGTTTATTGGAAGGAAAAAAATTATTTTAAAACCATATTGTTCGAGAATTTTAGCTATGGCATGACTGGATTTTTAATAAAATAGGGTAAAACCATACTGATATTAGAAAAGACTGATTTAGTAGACAAAGTACGAGGAAGTTGTAATTTTTGAATAGCGTTATATATAATGGAAGGGTTATAACCTCTGTCAATTGCTATTGCTTTCAGATATTTGATTTCAGAGCTTAATAAAACAGGATCGGGACAAATACTAAGGGCACGGTTAACAAAAGTATAGAAAGCTGCTATTTTTTTCGAAGTGAATGACATGAATGCGCATGGGGAGGTAGAGAGATTGCAAAATTTTTACGATAGACTGTGGTGGAAAAGCCATCTACAGTGCGAAAGACAAGGGTATCAAGGAAAGGAAGTGAGCCATTATTTTCATATGTAAATTGGATATTACTGTCTATAGAATTTATAGTTTGTAAGACTTGGTCAATATTGTGACGAGAGAATGTTTTACGAAAATTGAATATTTATCACTGTAAACGTAAACGTCTTAAATCCAGTTTTTAAGTGTCTTATATACGGATGGTAATTTTTTAAGCGAAAAAAAAAAAAAAGAAAAAAAGTCTTGCTTTGAAGACACTGCACATGTCTTAAAGCGCCGCCATCTTTTTAAGCCTTAAAAAACGTCGCTATTTTTAAGGCTTTTTAATAAATAAATATATATATAAAGGTAGCCTGCGATTCTGTTTATCTGTTAAAAACAAACTTTAGAATTTCCTGGAGCATAAATAAAATATCAATAATTTTCTCCAAAAAAAAAAAAAAAAAAAGAAAGAAAGAAAAGAAAAGAAAAAAAAAAAAAGAAAGAAAGAAAATCTCTTTTACCCGAAGCTGGAAACGAACTCCTACCAACCATGGAATACGAAACTTTGATTTGGAATCGAGGCTCTTAGCAATCATGCTACCATATAACGCGGAAAACTTCTCTTATTGCAGTATTTGTCGAAGAAAGGCAGTTTTATGTTTTAATCCATATCTTTCCTTAATCTGATATTTAAAAGAAAACAAATTATGAACACGAATACCCGAAAATTTTATTGTCTTACATTTAGGTGTAGGTAAATATATGGAAGAAAATTGTTTTTAAATTGAATAATAATAATAATAATAATAAATAAAAAGCAGTTATGCACAAATTATTCAAGATTCTCTTTCTTCGTTACAAGTTACTAGCTACGTCCTTTATAATACTTTTTCTTTAAATATAAGAAAGTTTTAAAGACAAAGATATATATATATATATATATATATATTAACTGAATAAGTTTTGTGTCTAAAGATGTTGTTTTATGAATTATATTAAGCATAATTCTATGCAAATATCATACACATCTCTACAGTATTAATTCCTTAAAATTTTAATTTCATAAACTAACACAGGCACACCAGCAGCCGAGCGATTCAGCGTTCAAAGCTGGTAGACGTGAGGTGACGGGTTCGATCCCAGGTCACGCTCGTCAACCTAGACGTTCAGAGTTTCCCTTGGTTTCTTCCAAAACTTATGTAAATACGGGCTTGGACCCCTTAGAAAGGAACCCCACGAGGCGCACTCCTACTCAGGCCTAGGGCCCTAGAGTAGTCAAGCGGCCTTACTCCGGAACTAATCAACCATAAACTAACATTGTTTAAATAGCTTTTCTATTTATTATATAAAATAATAATATATTTACTGGATGCATAAAGAAGTTTAAAGGATTAACATGTTGCTTAAAGTAGATTCAATATGAAAATGTTCCTAAGTAATGCAAATGTCAGAATTTCTAAAATGTCTGAAAATATGGACGCGTTTGCTGTCTGAAATTTCGCATATTTTTGTGTTTCAGACATTTTCGTGTCTGAATTGGTATTTCAGACACATTTCTGTCTTAAATTAAGATAGATATTATGTCTGAAATGTATATTAAGACATTTATGTGTTTTAAATGGCTTTTCAGTTATTTTATGTCTTACTTTTAAGGCCCCTTTATTTGCAGTGATGAGAGAGGTTGTCGCAGTGAATCTAGGGTAAAATTAGCGTAAAATTAGGAAGTGCAAAAGTTAACTTTAAATGAAGAGAGAATAAATCTTTTAAATTTGTTTCATCTAAAATAATGTGCAGACCTAAATCCACTCATGAACTCGATTTCTTTGAAGCTTCTTATATCTATAAAAATCTTAAAAGCATTATTAATTATGATTTCGCTGTACCCCATTTGTCTGATTGTTAGAAATTTTACACTCCACATTTTTTAAATTTCTTCTACATTTTTCATGACTAGTGTTTCTTAAATTTCTATTGGCCAATTAATTCCCCATATTCCGCATAATTCTACTGGTTGATCAGAATTCGATCCCTTTCCTACATTGTAAAAAATAACGGTAGATTTTACAGCAGAAATAACTGTAAAAGAGTCTCTCTTTACAGATGTTTCCGCTGTAAATTGCCTTATTTAACAGCAGAATGTGCTAGCAAAATGGGTTTTTCACTTAGAAAGATGAAATTTTTTGTACCTTTCTTTTTAATAGACTGAGTGTAATATTTTTTTTAAATATAAGTGATAGGAAATGAGGGGCCGTATGCAAATTAAATTTTGCCAAATTCCATGTTATATTCTATGGGGAAAATTGTTTATAGAGTTACTTATTACTTTTTTTTTTTTTTTTTTTTTTTTTTAATTCCGTTATGCCATTTAGAAAATTCGCAGCCGTTAAATTTATTCTTCGAATCCAAAAGTTATTGTTTTAGTTATTAATATTTCATTTCGAAGAGTAAAGTATGAAAAATTCATCTAGTTCATTTTATGCATATTTTAGCTCCTAAATAAAATTTAATACTTGCGAATTTTCTGAATATGAAAACAGAATTTTGTAAAAAATACACAATTCTGGTTTCGCTCGTCTATCTAGGTGGTCACTTTTGCACCACCAAATAAATATGTACACTCTAATTGCCGGGGTTTCAAAGCGACCACAGTAAAGTTTCTAATGTAAACATTAAATTTTGTAATTTTTTGAGAGACATTTGAGTGTGCCGGTAATTCTATTTTCAAGAAAAAATATAATATATATATATATATATATATACAGTAGGCAGCAAAATTATTCAAGCGCTAGCAATAATTTCTATGTAAAAAAAAAAAAAAAAAAAAAAAAAAAAAACTATATTTAATACTGTTTTGTTAAATAAATCCTTGTCAAATCATTTTCTTCGACTGACAAAGAACATGATTCGACAAGGATTTATTTAACAAAACAATATTAAGTATATCCCTTCCGTGGAGGGTCAAAATTGTGATGGCATGTCCCCGGATCACCTCTATGGGTGAGTTCCATACCGTCGCGAATAGAGACCCCCCGCCAGCCGATCCGCCATGTTTGTTCAAGCTGTTATATGAGGTACCATTACACTCTGCAAAATTTCAAATGACACTCTACAAGGCTTTCTAAAGATAAATAAAAATGTTTTATCGTGATTTTAATTAAAAGAAAAGTGTCAGACACTGGTAAAATTAAATTACGTCCTACGGCGATCGATTGGTTTTTGAACGAACGTCCGCCATATTTGTTCAGTCTCTCTCTATCCAGGGTCCGAAGTCGCCAATTACTCATTGCGCAGTATTAGTGCGACGAAAAATCCAACCAACCAACCAGTATTCAGTGTGCTTTTTTCTTGCATAGGAATTATTGCTAGCTCTCGAATAATTTTGCTGCCGACTGCATATATATGTGTATGTGTAACCATAATTCACAGAAAAAAAAAAAAAAAAAAAAAAAAACTATTTTTTGATAAGTACTTATATTTTAAGTTGAAATCGCGTTTATTTTGGCTTAAATCTTTACTATCCTGATTGCGAATAGGCCACGGTAGCCGATATGGCAGAGGGTCCAGCAAAACACCGTCGAATGCATTGATGCAGAGGTGCCAAGTTATTACGAATTATCCCTAACTTTAATACCGGAATTATTTTTTATTGTATTCTTTTGTAATACTTAACTGCGATTTAATAGGATAAGTTATACTGTTTCTTTACAGTTGTATAAAATCGATTTTGCGTCAGTTGTAACTTGACACTTCGTTAATGGTATATGGTGCACATAAAATTTGTGGTATCTGCAGTGTCCTCCATGTCCAGTAAAAATAATACCTCTGGCAGGAAACAGGGTGTCTTTCTCATCCGCGGAGTATAAAACTTTTGATTGCTTGTGTCTGGATCTCCCACAGGAATTAATCTCAGGCCGTCGCCTATTACACACTCGTGCAACTTTAAAATAGACTATCGGCGGGACGTTATGAAACTCTGCACACGTGACTACTGCAGGGAAAAGCTGTAAAATTCTCATGTTTATGTTTGTATTTTATAGAAGTTGGTTGGTTGGTTGGGTTTTACGTCGCACTAGTGCTGCGCAGATGGGTAATTATTATTGTATGGAGGAAAGTTTGTATTGTATAGAGAAATATTTGTATCCAATGGAGAATTTCACATGGAAATGGAGAAAAAGAAATCAGCTGGTGTGAAAAACAGTAGATGATTTAGGTTCGAGCTCAAACAACCGGTATAGTCCCTTGCTCAAACTCAACCTTTCCCGAGTTGCAAGCAGGCATTTTTTGCCCCCTATTTGCCTTTTTTTTTTTTTTGAGTTGCACTCGCAAGAAATTTTGAAGACTGCGAAATCTGAAGCGTTTACAGTTTTCACGACATTTTCGAGAAAATTACGCCTGATGCAAAAATCGAAAAAGATATATTTTATTTAATTTCTTAAAAAATACGCTGCAAAATCAAATCTGTAGTATTTATATTTTTTCATCATTAACAATGATGTATCAAAAAAGGTAAAGGCGTCGTTAGAAGTACGAAAGACGATTTATATGTTGATGTAATTATCAAGTGAGGGAGTAAGTTGTACATCGCACTAGTGCTACGCTAAGGGCATTTGGCGACGGTCTGGGAAGTACCCCTAAATGTTGTCCGACTTAATTATCAAAAACATCTTACATGCAACTATTTGTGAAAACATAAAATAAAAATTTTTACACAATTTTTTTAATCGCCTCTATAGAGGACCGAAATTGTATAGGCATGTCTCTGTATCATCCCCAGAGGTGAAATACAGACAGTCAGACAGTCTGCAATTAACCACTGCGTAGATCTCGTGGATCGTTAAACTCATTCTACCTCAATCTTTTTTCTTTTTCTCGATTTATAGTAAGCTGACCAAATGTCCCCATTTTCTGGGGACAGCCTTTAGTTCGAAGGCCTTTTTACAAGTTAAAAATTGTAGAAAGTAAATTATTTATTATTAATATTTTATTTTTAGTCTTTATTTACTAAGAATGAAAAAATACATCTGTAATTCGATAATTGTAGCAATTTTTAAGGCTTCTCTATTATAAAGCTATTCAGATCTGGTCAGCCTATTTAATCTATAGTGGTCAGATTAGACCTTTATAACAGAGAAGCTTTATTGCTACAATTTTCCAATGACGGGTGCATTTTTTCATTCTTAACTCTTTGCGGCGCAAGACAATTCGGATCATTTAAATTATACTGCCACCGGAATTCTTGAACTAAATTAAACTAAAAGATATTTTAAATTTTGAGGCTAAAAAAATCCGGCATTTCTGATATGTTATAAACGTAAATTTTTGCTAAAAAGTTTCTGGGATGAATTTTTGCAGCTGGATCTTAAATTTTGCGTCCTCGCAGCGAGGACAGCGCGCGTTAAGGGGTTAATAAATAAGGACTAAAAATAAAATATTATCGATTAATAATTTAATGTTTACAATTTTTTTAAACTTAGAAAAATGCTTTCAAAATAAAGCCTGTCTCCAGAAAATGGGGACATTTGGTCAGCCTACTCGATCCCAACGAATTGCCCAATGCGTAGCTATAGTGCCCTATTAAAACCCACTCAACCTCAACCTCGATCCCAATCGCGGAGGATCAAAATGGACAAGATCCGATTTTTGGGGTTAGACGCTAAATCATACTCATCATGTGATTTCTGATTCTCTACTTCCTTGTGAATTTCCCCGTTCGATACAAACATTTCCCTATGGAGTACAACATTTTCCCATACAATACAAATAAAAACATTATAATGTTGCGGCTTTCCCTGCAGGATTCACATCTGAGGGATTTTATTACGTAACACGGATAAATTCAGTTGTGATGGCATGTCTCAGGACAGCCTCTATTTGATGAATCTCAGACCGTTGTCCATTGCTCATTGTGTACTTCTGGAGCGATGTTTAACTCACTCAACTTCATGGGCCCTCCGTGACCGAGTGGTATGTCACCACACTGATAATCGCCTTCGCGTGTAGGAGAGCGGGTTCGATTCCCGTGCTGGCCCTGTGTGTTTTTCTGGTTATTCTTATTGTAATTCTGCCATGCGCTATCTGTCTTTACAAGCACACTTCGACAGAAGCATACAAGTCTGATGTATATGCGTTTTCAATAAATAAACACTCAACTTCCTCTTTTCTTTTGTCGTTTTCTAGTACAGAGCCCAGTCGGTAGAGCGCCGGGCTCGTAATTGGAAAATTACGGGTTCGGTACTCTAGACGGATAAAGACCGTCGTGTACACTAATGATGAATGCTGCACGTAAAATCTGTCGTGGCCTCAATGTCCTCCATGTTACCATCAAAATTATACCTCTGGGGGGTCACCGAAGCGGGAGAGCCAACCCCTTCCGTGGAGGATGAAAACTGTGATGGCATGTCTCCGGACCACATTAAATGGTGAGTCCCAGACCGTCGTCAATTGCCCATTGAGCAGCACTAATTTGACGTAAAATCCAACCAATCAACCAACCTATAAAGTACAGTCGGCCGCAAAAGCATCCGAGCACTAGCAAATATTCTTATGTAAAAAAAGTACACTTAATACTGTTTTGTTAAATAAATCCTGAATCGTGGTCTTAGACTGACTAAGAACAGGATTTCACAATGATTTATTTAACAAAACAGTATTGTGTACTTTCTTTTACATAGGAATGTTTGCTAGTACTCGGATACTTTTGCTGTCGACTGTAGTGTAGTTGTTTCGTCGAAGGTTTGTTTTGCCAAACGTCTAATAAAAGGAATGTGATCGTTTCGGATTGCCTTAAAGGATTTTGCGCATGGTGAAATCCTTTCATTTTTGTCATAAAGAAATTGTTTTGTGTTTTAATATATCAGATTAGGTAACGAAAATTTTTTTTAACAATTTTCCAAATAAAATAACACAGTTTTTGACTACCGGTCAGGATTGGTCGAGAGCCATTTACTACATTTATGCCCATTACCGGGTTTCTACGGTTTTATTAAATTTTTCCGGAGTTAGCGGAAAATAATAGTAATAATAATACTAATAAATGGGTAAAAATAAAACCAAGAGTTTCGTTGAACTTTTTCTTGGCCCAAAACACCCCAACCATCGAGTTACATCACTAGATTGAGATAATTTAAGGTAATGAACATATGACTGACTCTACAGTCGGCAGCAAAATTATTCGAGCACTATAGCCAATAATTCCTATATTAAAAATATACACTTAATACTGTTGTGTTAAATAAATCCTTCTCGAATCATATTCTTAGACTGACTAAGAACATGACTCAACAAGGATTTAATAAAAAAAAAAAAAAAAAAAAGAAGAAAAAAAACTGTATTAAGTTCACTTTTTTAGATAAGGATTATTGCTAGTGCTCGAATAATTTTGCGGCCGACTGTAGTACAAACTGCGTCCCCCGACAGTTAAATTTTAAGCGAGCAATTTCCGGAAGTAAATGAAAAGAAATGCATAAAACATCCGATATCTTATAGAGATATGCAACTTTACAGCAGACCACATTTATTACAGTAATGAGCCGCATACGAACTAGTACTATCCAGTTTAGAAGTTTAATTTTTATTTTTTAATTAAATAATTGCGTTCTTATGTACCACAAAGGCGATGCTGTTTTACATGTGAAAAGATGATACTTGGAAAAAAGAATTCTAATACAATATTTAACTAATGAGCAATTTTTTATTGATAAAATAGTATTTAAAATATAAAAAATATCTTCCTGAGAATTGTGATTCAATAATCAAGTTGAAGCAGGGAAGTCCTAACCTTCGCAGAAGATCAGAATTGTGATGGCATGTCTTCGGACCATGTCTAGGCATAATAAAGGCATTTTAGGCCGTTGTCAATTGCCCAATGTGTAGCTCTAGTGCGAGGTTAAAACCCACTCCGCTCCAATAGTTAAGTGAAAGAGTGAATTCCTACATAAGTTTAATTTTAGTTAGTGCTTTATTTTATCTTATTTATAGTAGTATTACTTATGACTATGCCATATTTCGTAGGAACCAAGAAATATTTTAATTTTTTTTCCATTTTCGAGAGCGCCATACCATTTTATGAATGCACTATAGGATTTTTCCGCGTCATATGAATATTATTGTGTAAGAAAATATATCCATAAATATTTATATTATTATTATGTTATTGATTTTGTTCATAAAGCGGAAAATAACATACAACATATATATTAAATTACTCGCGAAAATAAACAAAGACAATATTTTTTTTTCTAAAATTTCTAATAAGAATAAGCATTTTATTTTGAATAAAGAAGGTTAGTTTCCTGAAATAGCTAAATGTCTTTCGAACGCAACTTAATGTACTCAATGGTACGCAGTGAAGTTGGTCTCAGCTCTATTGTTCTCGAAGTGTGGTCGATTGACTACGCTAGGGTCCTAGGCTTATGCGTGTTTTCGAAGATGAGAACAATGGAAGATAAAATGAGTCATAATGTAGGGAAGTGAAACTGTGTTTTTCTAGTAAATAGTGAGGTGTACAACTCGATTGTCACTAATAGGGACCTTATATTAATATAGATCTCTAACATTGAGTAATAAGTAGAAAAATTTGAATAAACACCATAAAATGCAAGAATTTGCAACAATTGTTTCAGGTCAAAAGACACGACCCTTCGTCAGGCGAACAAAGCGGCAACGCACAAAACCATTTTAAGTGAAGAGCAAAAACAAATAATGACGAATGTAAATATAAATACTGGTGTGACCAGAATTATAAAAGTGAAAAAACAAAATAAATTAATTAATTAAATAAATTAAAAATTAAAGTTAAATCTAAAAAAATTCAATACTAAACAAAAAACCAGTTACGTGAGTAATTTCTAAGCATCAGACAAGAACGGAGTGAAAGAAATATTATTAACAAGATTTTTCGAATTTTTAAATATGTAGAAAGCTTCATGGATATCCAAATGGGTAGAGGAGATAGGAGATAAAATTATATTATTTTTAGAAAAAAATCAAAACAATGACCATGAGTCAAGCAGTGGAAAACAATAGAAGATTTGGAAATCTCTTCATTACTAACATTACGACGGTGCTCATTTATTCTATATTTCAAACGCCTCCTAGTTTGACCAATGTAACCTAATTTACATGAGGGAGGAACAAGGGATTAAATAAATGCCAGATCGGTTTTCAGTAGGAATGGGATCTAATGGGTTTTTAAATGAATTTAAAACCAAACGGTGAAAGAATTTTAGAAATTTTTAAAGAAAGTGATGAATAAAAAGGTCTACTGGGATGAGACCGCGGTCGTTCAATATGGTAACAGAAGATTTAGGATTTTTGAATTTAAATAGAGCTTTATCGATGACAGAGATGGATCAAAACAAATGTGTAAGGCACGAAAAATATAAGTATATAATGGAAACATTTTCTATTGAGGGACACGGTTAGAGAGAGCATGCAGCGGAAGAGAGAGAGAGAGAGGGGGGGGGGGGGTTCTGAAGATAGTAGTTGAAAACCGATCCTTGCCTTTAGACACAAAAACGTCAAGGAAAGGCAAGGAGCAATCCTGTTCAACTTCTTAAGTGAATTTAATGGTTTATAGTCATCTATTTCTAATGGCAATTAATATTGCCATTAACATTTTAAGTTCCAGGTATCGTGTCAAAACGTTACTAGATTTCATTTTTTAGTAAATTCAGTGTAAATTAACAGCTGTCAGGTTTAATCGGGACTGTGCTTTTTAACTACATAGTTTATTAAATTTTTCCTCCGTATACAACTCTTTGCATAATTTAAAAAACATCATATAAATGTTTATTGAAACTGAAATACAGATTAGGATGTAAAGGGTTAATTTCAGTTTGTATATTCATTCATTTATAAAGGAAGAAATTATGATAAGGGGAAATTTTGGTTTGATTTCAGTTTCTCTATTACAATTTATATAGTAACAAGTTTTAATTTTCTGTTATAGGCTAATTATAAACTGGTATTCAAAGCGTCAAAATTTTCAAAATAAATGAATAAAATAAATCATTAAGAAAATAAATAAAAATAAATGAAAGTAAACAAATAAAATAAATCAATATTAAATAGCGTATTTGTTTTGTTTTATTTTTTTATTTTTTTTTTTAACAGTGCGTGTCTTTTTCTTTACACTTGTTCTAGATGTGACTACATTAACTCATGAACATACCTGAAGTAGTATGATAGTGAAGAATCGTATGGATATGAAGAAACATTCCAGAAAAAATGAGGAGAAAAAAGAAAAAAAAAAAGAATTTTACATAATTTGTTTCAATGTTAACAGTCTCATTAAGTTTCAAAATATAAACTAAAACCTAAACATTGTACTTATTATATCAAAAAATAACTCGAAAACCCTCTTTCAGAATAAATAAATAAATAAATAATAATAATAATAAATAAAATGAATATATAAAAATAAAATATAAATAAATAAATAAAATAAAATAAATAAAATAAATATTGATAATAAGTAAAAAATAAAAATAAGTAACAGTCTATAAATATATATTTCAGGGGGGTCTAGATATCACTACAGGTCGGGGAACGCCAACCAGTGAAGCCCACGATTGCACATGCAGATTTTAAAATTATTGCTTATTAAAAATAAATTGCCGCTTGTGAAGAGAAATGTCTATTGCCTTAAAAGTAGATAATGGGCTTTTGAAAAAAAAAGAATAAATAATAAATACTTTTATCAGCGTGAAGCTAACGAAGCTTATCATGTAGAACTGGACTGACAGTCGATCACGGGATTGGTGTGATTTCTACACCCGAATCTTAGGTTAGAAGTGGTATCGCCAACGGTATCAAACACTTACGTCCAAAATTACTCACGATCCAACCGGAATCATGTAAGAACACGTGGCTTAGCACGCAGTCGTGCTCACCCAAGCACATTTAGATGGTTGATTTTTTATTTATTTATTATCACTTTTTTTAGCATCTTGGTATTATTTTAACTCCACTTATTATTATTTTTCAAGATTTTGCTTATCAGTTGGGCAGGCAGCCTTCAATTATAGCATTAGCGAAATAAGGTAATTGCTCCCCCTTAAAAGAAAAAAGAATCACTCCGTTCTGAGCCGGTGATAAAAAAAAAAAAGAGGAAAACCAAAATTGTAAAGCGCCACCCTAGTGAAGACTCAGAAAAAACACATCTTTGACAGTTTCAGTTACATCATTTGATCAAAACGTCAACAAATGAAATCTGCAGACCTAAACCTAAGTCACTCTGCGTTTTTTTGAAGCAGCAACGGAATTCGAAGCATTTTCTTCCTTTGCTCCAACAGAAGCTGAAGAGTAGGGTGGGAAGAAGTGGAAACTTTTGATGTGGGTTGGGGGAAGTAATTTCTAGGCCCCCCCTCATTGGCTCTCAGAACTCTGTCTGGAAAGACTACGATGATTAATGAACTTGTCGAAGCCGTAATTTACGTGTGCTAGATCTGTTTTCTTTCTGAGTTATCAAGCTGATTGAACTGACTTCAGAGAAGTCAACATCAAACTCCAGTAAAACATATCCATATGAGGTTATTTTTGCTCTTGTTTCTCGCTCTTCTTTATCTCAGAGTATTTACCTTTTCTTTAGTTGTTTTTTCATCACCTCCGTTAGTTAAAAACAACCTTGTAACCAATTCTCATTAGAATGGATAAATTAGGAATTATAAGTATACAAGTTCTTGATAGTTAGTTAATCTTATGAAGTAAAAAAAAAAAAAAAAGGTACATATTTTTTATATATAATATTGTTTTTCTGTGTAGTATGTAACAGTATGATTCATAATAATTTATATTGCATATATGCGAATTCTGTGGTGATTGTTTTCGCTTCTAATTAATGTAAACACAAAGAAATAGGAGATTGTATGAAAATAATTCTGTGCAGTGAAGTTAGTATTTAGTTCCTAACACTTGTGGTAAAATTTCCTTTTCAAAGATTTAAAAACTTTTTTTTTTTTTTTTATTATTGAAAATGGAAGGGCATGCATCATAATTGGTTTTACTGGTGTAAAGAAAAATGCTGCGCCCTAACGTTAGATGTAAATAGGTGATTTTGTTATCTCTAGCATAACAAATCCTCCATCAAAGGCAAAAATTATCTAAATAAATGTGTATATAATTAAAGGAGAAATAAATGAGAGTATAGAAAGGAATGGTTTGAAATTTCAATTTAAGTCTTGCGTAATAATTTGGTATATTATTGCCAACATTAGATAAAAATAAAAAGAAGAAGTTTTTAAGAATGATTTTTTTTTTTTTTTTCAAAGCTTTTAGGAGTATGTTAAAAATCTCTAGAATTTATTTCTAAAATATATATAATTTTTTTTACATTGTACATATAAAATCAGAAAAATCTGATAGTTAAATTAAAATATAAAATTACTTTTTTCTATTCTTTTATTTATTTTTTCTACTTTTACGTACTCTAAAATCTTTTCTAGAACGTACACTTTTATATATGTAAACGTAGCAATTGTACTCAGTTGAGCGTTCTGAAATTGTCTCCTTTTCTTTTTATTTGTCGTTGTTAATTCAATTTTTAATTCAAATGAAAAACTTTAGTCCCATTAATTGGTAAAGAAATATATAAAGACAATAATTTTTCCCGAATCTATTGGCTTTTTTAATTTTTGACTTGATTTCGTGATGCAATGGCTCTTATACAGTATATAACAAATTTATGTTATTATTATTATCGTTTTATGATATATGATATATATAATCATGTTCTTAGACTGACTAAGAACATGATTCGACAAGGATTTATTTAACAAAACAATATTAACTCTACTTTTTTTGTATAGGAATTTTTGCTAGTGTTCGGTTACTTTTGTTACCGACTGTACTCTTCGACAAAATTTTGCTGAAGATGTTTATAGAAAAATGATTTAAATTAACAAGAAATTCCTTAATTTCACATTCAAAATATTTTCTCTAATGTCCCAATCTCAGGTTGAAATATTTTAAATGTTTTAATAAAATATTTATGAGTAAAATTCCTTTCCTTGACACTTGCTCTATGAGGGGAAATGGTTATAAATTCATAAAATCAAATCGGATTAAAAATGAATTTAGCTCATCTCTCGGTTGGATAATATTATTATCATTATTATTATTTTCTACAGACTCCTTTTTCCCCAAATAAATAAATAAAAATAAAATATCTCAATGCTTTAAAATATATACCTTTTCGTTTTACTAATTTTCTTAAAATAATAATAGTAATAATAATAATACTTTTTTAATATTGAAAGAATTTTATTGTAATATTACAGAATATTACGAAAAATCATTCAAGAATGTGCTGTATGTCATTTAAAATTCATTTTAAATTGATGAAACACAATTTAAAAGATTCTAAGATGATTTAAAAAAAAAAAAAAAAAAAAGATTGAAATTGAACATGAAAATTGATCAAAACAGATCACAATTTTCATAAATTTGATCAATCACAAAAGTCTGCTGATAATATAAAATGCGAGTTTTTTTTTTTTTTTTTTTTTGTATTTCTTTTATAAAGGATTTATTTTTCTCCCATTTTCTTTAAATATTTATCATTTTTCATTAAATGCTTTCTCGAAAATAAATAAAATATACTACTAAACCTTATTGCTGTTGAAATAAATCGAATCAGTACTTTATCAGTATATCCACTTGAAGCTATTTATGTCACATAAAAATGAAAAGAATTGTTAGCTAAAAGGGGAAAATAATCTATCTACTATTTTATCAATCAAAAGCAAGTCGCCCCGTAGTGAGCACTGAATAGGTGTATGGCCGTGAAAGCTTATGTAATGGACTTTCACAGCAATCAAGCTATTAGGCAAGAAAGATGTTAATGGACCGAGGTCGTTATTCCGCTTTGTCCGTGAATATACGTCATTTGTTTGAAGTAATCATTGGAGTAATTGTCCAAGGACTAATTTTTTTCAGTAAAAGTTCACAAAAATGAATGATTTCAAATGAGTCGCGCGTAGTTATAATTTTTTAAAGTTTTATAAAATTAAAAGAGATGGCGACTTATAAAAGCATTTAAAATAAATCTGACGATCCTCAAATTATTAGTTATTTAGGATTCCTTTTTAATTTAACCCTATATAAATACAAACTTAAGCTAAAACTGGTATGATCATTCATGCATAATCGTCTTGAATTGTAAATAAAATAATTGGGATTTTGATAAGATTGACGCATTTTCTCTGTAAATATTTTACTTTCAGCCCTGCCTAATTAAATTCCGATCACTTTTCTTTCTGTTACTTCTTTCTTTCTTCCTTTTTTTTTTTTTTTTTTTTTACTTCTGTATTTTACTAATCCATTATGCCTTTGATTTAGATGAATCCTCGAAAGAAATAGTTAAAACATCTTTCATAACTTGATTTCTTAAATTTGATTTCTTTTCATTGAGTTGTTGAACAATGAATCATTATTAGAATTTAATTATTTTATTGAACAATATAAAAAAGACCGTATAGTGGTTAAAACTGAATATTTTTTTCATTTTTTTTTTTTTTTTAATTAAGAAATGCAATGTTATTTTTTTTTCTTTTTTAATATGGTTCTGAATATGAAGTATTACATAAAAAATAAATAAATAAATAAATAAATAAAAAGAGCGGCTTGAGGATTCATGGCTCTTTAGTTGAACATTTTCAGTTATCATTGCACCTACAGTCCGATTATTCTCTGAAGCTGGAAAAGCACAGTGCAATTTCGGGACTCCTTTTCATTTGAGAGGTTTATTTACTTATTTATTTATTTTTCTACACATATAGAAACAGAAACTTAAAGCTACAAATTTTGTTTTCGACAGTGAATTTGCAAAATTCAAATTAATGTCCAAATTTTAAATGTTGTTAAAAAAAGAAAACTTAGAGATTATATTTACTTGCAACAGATTTCAACAGTTTTTTTATGGTAGATGTGGAACCAAATTTCTCCTAGATTTACAATGTATTTCAAAAAATTTACTGCATGCTATGAAAGTTTTGTAACCAATATTTATAAAAATTTTCTTTTTTTCTTTATAAAATTATATTGAAAACAACATTCCAGTTTTTTGTGTTTCATTTAAAAAAAAAAAATATCTTTAATAAAAAAAAAAAAAAAAAATTTAGTTATTTAGATCTGAGAAAGAAAATTTATATTAGAACTAGCTTGAAGTAGCTACATCAAAATCAATTAGAATTGTCAAATTTGAAATGAAAAATAATCTACTCATACAATCGGCTCTCTAAAATTTGATGATATATAATGTACAATTATCTTTAATATACCATGCATTTTATTACGAAGTTAATGTGTATATATATATATATATATATATATATATATATATATATATATATGTATATATATGTAGATATGTAGGTATAGTACTCGCCCCTTGATAAGTATACTTCTAATTATAAGTATTTATATCCAATTAATTCTGTGGTTAATTATTTGTTTTCTTTGTCATTAGTTTAATGGTCCTTTTTTATTATCATTCAGGTCTTCGTATGTATTTTAAGTTATTATTGTAACTCATTGGTTCTTAATCTATATCGCATTTTTTTGTGTCAGTCTTTCCTCTATGTTAAATTCAGTTCTATATTTTTGTGTGCTGTTATTGTTTTAGTTCTATTAATTGCTAAATTTTAAGATTAAATTTTATTACGTTATCTATTATATATATATATATATATATATATGTAGGTATATGTAGGTATATATATATGTATATATATATATATATATATATATATATTAAATTATTTAATTCCTTTACAATACTCATATATATTTGTGTTAAAATGCTGACTTTCTCAGAAAAAAAGAAAGTTACAATGGGAAAAAAATCTATAAGGTAAAGCTAGGAGGAGTTTGCGCGCAATTCAAAAGAATGATATAAAAAATCCAAATATTAATTTTTTGCTAAACTATTGGTGCACACTTTTGGATTGAACCTTCTTCTATGCATTTTCATTTCTATTTTGTCGTGCTGCTATAAATTAAAACAACAGTTGTAATAAAACCAAGACAACTATTTTGCGCAATCTCTCCTTATAGGGTAGTAGTGATTGCTCACATGGTAGGAGAGATTGCGCTTAATTATAACTACAATTAAATTGTCAATAGTAATGATTGCACATAAATAACATTGTTGTAAGGTATTTGTAAACAGCCATTTTTGTATTAGAAGTGGATTCTCAATTCCATAATTAAAAAATCAGAAAAATAAAAGAAAATTTAAAAGAATAACCAAAATTTATTTAAAGAAAAAGTATTACAGAAACAGAAAAAAGAACAAGACCAGATAAAGATAAACAACTGTAAAATAACATTAAGTTATTAGATAACACGTTTAACTTAAAATTAGTACATTTCCTTTACAGCATCAATGTTTTCTTGTTTGCTGAGGGAATCTCTCGTTGTCTACAGTCTTTGCACTTCTTGTTGGTGAAGCTAATCGTGCAATCACCTGCGACAAGTTAACGTGTTCGAGACGACTTGCAGGGCATTTCCGAGCCAAAAAACAGGTAGCTCACTGTATGTGCAATGACACTTTTAAGCCAACACTAACGCCAACTTTTAAGTCCAGAATCCATCCACCGTTTAATATTAGATAAAGTTTTCGAAATGTTCGAAACACAAAACCTAAATTTCACTTGGTTTGAAATCTTCTCTTTTTAATTTTAAAATCCTTTACGCTTTTATTTTTTATTTTATTGAAATTTAGACGATTAATGTCATTAGAAAGAAGTTTGAGTAGGCTGATATTTTTAGCTTACATTTAGTTTTATCACTTCTATTTAAGCCACCGACAGCTGCACAAAACTTGAGAATCATACCTGAAAATATAGCAAAACTAAACAGATATACAATAACATTTAAATACTTTGCGATAAATTTCTTATAGGCTATCATTCGCATTCGAAAGGTAAATCTCACCAGAGGTGTGTCTTTTGTCGACCGTGCCACTCCTGAATAATGTTCAATTTCCGATTCTCGTAACAGTCTCAAAAAGAGGCGCCGTCTCGAATGGGTTGAACTAATCTAGTCATTTGTCGATGTTATTTCTTGGTGCACTTCTAGATATTCAACAAACTCATCCTCATTGTCTTACCATTACCAATGAGCTCCAAAATCTCCATTAGTATAGAATTTTATAAAAATCAATGCGCAATCACTCCTAAATAGCAAAAGCGCAAACTCTCCCATTTTGGTAGCAGAGATTGCGCAGTCTTTTATTAAATAATTATTCGCTTTTGGAAAAAATCGTGGTGCTCGTACCGCTAGTCTGGGTTAGTAGCTTATGAAAAATTGTTTAATTTAAAAATATTTTGTACTACTACCATTCTATTGAAATTCCTAGGAAGCGTTATGAAAATTCAAGCATTCATTTTTGAAAACGAGACAAAATAACCAAGTTTTAACCTAGACTCTTGAAGCAATCAACATATACATTTAAGTAGGCACTTCACTATTGAAGTTGTACAATCACCTGAAATCGCAACTCTTTTACTCTACTCTTTCTCACCGATCCCCTATGTGCGCAATCTCTCCTACCGCGCGATCTCTCCTAGCACAATAAGTCTGTTCTGCAGGGACGTATTTTATACTTCTTGAGTCCGGGGCTTGGTTATATTCAAAATCCTTGATCCCCTTCTTTGTTCAAGTAAGATTCAAAATCAAAATTAATTTATTTTATTGTTATTTTTAAAAAAGATAGTCATGAAGAACATTTATATAGAGAATTTCAAATGAATCTCTTGAATCATCACAATCTAGGCAATTTTTCATTTCCGTTTTATAAATATTAATGAGAATTTGACAATTTTTGACTATGCTACTGCAGTTTTTAAATATTGTTTTTGTATGCTGATTACCAAGAACGATATTTTTCAAATTGCATTTAGAATTGCCATTGTAAATAGATAGCTGATTAAGAAATAGTATCATAAAAATTTATTAAGTAAATAAATTACTCCGGCATCTGGAAACGCGGAATATAGTGCATCATTTACCAGTACATTCATAGGTTAATTATCATCGGTATCGGTATAGTGCATTCCCACCTGAAACTTTAACTGAGGTTATATTTTTATATGAGAAGTCTGACGAGGAGATGCATTCTTATTGAGTATAATTTTTAATTATTATTTAAAAAATAATATTTAAATTATGAAATAATATTTAAACTATCTTTTTATAAAAACCAATAAATAAATAAAAATTTTGTTATCATATAAAAATATCCAAATTCTATCCTATAAAAATTCAATTCTACATATAAATGTACTGATATCCAGCAAAAAGTATATGTTGTGAGAGATCTTACTATGACTAATACAGTCAGCTGCGATAAACTTTTTTACATTTCCAATACGCACGTAACACTTTTTTAATTTATAAAGTACTTACACAATTGGTGCATAATTATTTCAAATTGCACTAAATTTATTTAACATTATCTTTTATTTAATTATCTTTTATAATTATTACATGATAAAAATGTTATTACTTTTTATTAATATTATTATTATTATTATTATTTATTATTATTTTTTTTTTTCATATAATTCAGTTATTATTTTCTTGTACAACTTTATGAATTTTAAATTGTAATTATATAGTCGCATTTAAAGAATATCAATTTAAGTTATTTAACACTTATTAGATGTACACATAATGAAAGGTATTTCAAAAAAAAAAAAAAAAAAAAAAAAAAAAAACACACATTCAAGTATTTCAAAATTAATATTTCGAAAACCTTTGAATTAGTGAAACATAACCAAATACGATACTTTGTCAAGAAAGGTGAATAGATAGTTGTTAGACTTTTATTAAAATAAGCATCAAATCATGATATTAAAAACTATTTATGTTATATAATGGGAAAAAAAGGCAAGTAAAAAACAAGTTAAATTTAAATAATAAAAATAATTTATAAGTAATCTGAAAAATGCTACCTCAACTTTTAAATTTAATAATCAAACAATAATAAATTTTTTGTAATAGTATATTATTTCCGAATATATTTAAAGCGAGATAAATGAGTGGATAGTGTTTAGACTTTTATGAAAATATTCATTAAAAAGAGAAGAGTAAGAAACCAATTAAACTAAAATTAAATTATAATAAGAAAGACTTTTGTAGCAAATAATTAGAAAAATATATATATATATTTGTATATATGTATTTGTATATAAAAATAATGTTTACTAGAAAGATATATATATATATATATATATTAAGTTAAAAAGGAGTTATATATTACTGCTTTTTTTTGTATGTCATTAAAACTGCACTTTTTAAGCTATCTTACATATGTTACAAACAAAATATGAGTGATTTTATGTCTTTAGGTTCTTTACGAGAATTGTTATATGGATATAAAGGAACCTTTTAGAAACAAATATATATATATATATATATATATATATATATATATATATATATATATATATATATATATTTAATTACGAGTTAAATTTTTCCATTTTCTTGTTTATGATGCAATGAATCTTATACAGTATTTAACGAATTTATGTTGTTATTCTTATTCTTATTATTATTTTAAGATATATTTAATAAAGATATAACGAAATGTTTAGTCTCTTAAAAAATATTTACAGATAATTTTTAAATTGAAATTTAATTACATAGATTTTAAAAGAACCACTAGTGCAGTTTTAAATTAGGTTTCCTTTGACTGTGAAGTATTAGTTAAAAACCATGTGCAAAAATTATATGTCTTCTGAAATGCATTAAAATTACATATAAATCTGAAAATTCCTTTTCCTCTCTTGCCCAGATGTTCTTGCAACTTTACAACTTATTATTTTCTACTTTACTTTAAAGCTTATTTTCTTTTTTCTTTCTTTCTCTCTCTCTCACTCTTTTTTTTTTTTTTTTTTTTTTTTTTCTCTTTTGCTACTATAAGCAGTTTAAAGATAATCTTATTAATGTAAGAAGAAAAAAAAAAAATATTTCACGCTTGTGTCCATATTCCGGACAGAACATTATTATTTTAGTCGCGTAGCACTTGGTGAAAAGATTAATTCTAGATTCGCTTTTTAAGTTTTATATAAATTGTAACCCTTTACTTTCTAAGGTTAATCCTATATCTACTTGCAGATTGGTTGCCTCTACATAAAAATTCAAACTTTATGTTTCACTCGTCTATTTTATGACTTCAGAACGGTTACACGTAATGAAATTTGAATGGATAAAAAATAAAGATCGAGTTTGGTTGCATTTCTCGTAAATCATTCGTGATTCACATGCCTCATGTTCATCTGGAAAACAAAGGAAATTCCCATAAAAATCTGGAACGAGAGAAGCATTTTTGATGAGCATGTAATTGGAAGCTGAAACTTCGGGCAGGCAGCCTGGTATACAAGAATGAAGAAAGATTCGGGCACCAAACACATATTTCTTATGAGCCTTAAATTTAAATTCTTATTCAACACATATTCATCTTTTAAAGGTCAATGAGTTTCACAATCTCCATAAAGTACTTTTCAATAAACAGGGCTGAAGATGTTTTAAATTGATTCCAAAACCAGTTAGAAAGTTATAGGAGAAAAAAATTAGGATCATGAGTGTATATGTAAATCAAAAAATTTTGTTGCTAACACTCAGAACTTGTAAAACGCTAATGTAGCAATATTTTCTTTTCAGTTAAATCGGATATTGAAATTTAGTTACATTAAATAAGTATTGCATTAAAAAAAAAAAAAAAAAACAGTATCACTATTGAAACAATATTAAGAAGTTGCTATATTTCTGTGGAAAAAGAAAACTTAAGAGGTTATATTTTATGTTAAAATTTTATTTAATGGTTTAATCTATAAGTTGTTTTTATTTCATATTATCTTCAATACTTTTTTGTAAAAAAAAAAAAAAAAAAAAAAAACAGTCATATATCTGAGTGTGTGTGTGTGTGTGTGTGTTTGTGTGTTTTTAATTATCCAACTATTCATTAAATTTTTTTTTGCTAAATAATATATTTAGTAAAACGTGAGATTTTTTTTTTAAGTGACTTTTTAAGGCTAGGTGAGTTTTTGCTTTGTTATAACGACTTTATTTTCAGTTCTTATATTTGCAAACTTATAATTTAAAGTTAATGCCATTAGGAAAAAAAATAAATGCATGGCGTGTGTTCTATGAATTCAAATTTAACGTCAAACTTTAATTGCGATATATCATTTTCATCACTATATAAAAAATAAAAAAAAAAGCATTTTACAAATATCTTTATTAATTATTTTTATTACAATCATTCAATTAAGCCTTAAATGTTTACGGGTAAAAAAGGCAGTAACATACAAAAAGCATATAAACTATTCTAGCGTGCAACTTCCTTGCTCCTATAATAGAACTTTTTATTAAAGCCTATCTTCTAATACTTTTAACACCTGTTAGAGAATACTATTATATTCTATTAAATAGTTATACATCCACTTCTGTGTTACATACATTTTTATACAGTTCTTTCGAATGTGACGTTTAGACAAATTCCAGCATCAGCTGCATCTCAGGTGTGCTTATAAACCACACCTAAAAACTACTTTAGAAGATGAAAGTTTGTTAACAATAGTAACGGTTACTACAATTGATCCATTTCATCTATTGTCGATATTCCTTTTACGGATGGATTTTCCTGTTTCTTTTTATCACGAAACCATTTTTCGTCTTATTTTCAGCACACTCTGTTGATTTTTTCCTCAGCATTGCTATAGTAGCACTAAATTTTCTCCTCTCTTAGTTTGCCGTTCAATAAATGTGAATTCAAGCTTTAACTATATTAAAAAGGTTATATTTGTGTATAAGAGTATTGGGGGGATGCTTAACATCTGTGATTCAGATTTTGAGATGGGTTAACTCACCAACACTACATAAAAGTATAAACCTATACCCCTAAAATAAACGACACCATATCCAAAAATGTAATTTTTCAGGAGAGCAACTTTATTTATTTTATTTATTTATTTATTTATTTTTTTAACCATATTTTTACAACTTTTTTTGCACGTGTCTTTGTAATTATCAGTAATCGGTTTATGATAATTTAACACAAGATTAACAATATAATGTACTAAATAGAAATACTGCTTTTAATAAAATATATTGGTACTAACATTTTTCATTAAAAAAATGGACATGGTGCTCTTTACTTCCGGGGTACAGAAATATAAATATAAAAAGCTCTTTCTAAGACAAATCATGATTGCTTGTGGAATTTTTCAAAAGTGTATTAGATTTAAAGAGGATTAGATCATCAACAGGAGAGTTTAATTTTTAATTTTCCTCGAATGATAAAACTGGCAAATTTTATTTAATTTTAATTTATTTATCATGGGAAATAGCAACTATTGGAAAGCCCCCATTGATGAAAATTATCTTTCATGATTCTGAAGAAAAAAAATAAATTCACAAAATTACTTTAAATAGTTAAAATTTAAGCGCGTTACGTTTCAGGAAGATTATGATTTAGGAATGTATAATCCAATCTCTCCCCATAGATTAAAGCAAAGTTGTTTCGAGACTAATTTAAAATTATTTTTCCTCTTCCCCTGAATATTGTTTCTTTGCTGGCGTTCTTATTATTTGTGTGTGTTAGGTTTATTTTTGTATGTATGTGCTTTAATTTCTGATCCATAGCCGTATGTTAATCATTTGTAAAACGAGAGAAAATAAACTTGGTAGTAAGTAGTTTATGTTTCGCTTACTAAACCGTGAAATTTAATCATTCTTTCCCCTTTCTATTTCATAAAAAAAAAAAAGGATTTTTTGCATTTATATACGAGACTACGTTTCTTTCAAAGTAGATTTGAAAAGTTAGATAAAGTCTCTCTTTTTTTTTTTTTTTTTTTGTCAATTTATATTAAAAAAAAAGTTAAAGAGAAATCACAGATATTCCATTCATTTTTAAATGCATAAGCTTGTGTTTTCAAGTGAAAACTGACGGATATTTTCATTAATCTATTGAAGGTACATAGATATAAGGTACATGACATGCCGCATCAATTTGTTTTTGATCATATTATTGTATGTTTAAACGATAAATACTAATTAAACAAATGAATTCTTAGCTATAAGTTAAAAAGTGAATAAATAAAGAAAATTTTTAATTCTTTTTTTAAATGTATAAAAATAATAAATAAATAAGTAAATATATAAATAAATAATAAAAACAAATGAAAATCTTGTTGCTTATTTAATTTAGAATCAACGCTGATATGTAATATCCTTCGCAATTGCAATAATTTTCTTCTAAATGCTAATAATAGTATGCTATGCAAATAAACATGAAATCGGGCTATAAAATAAAAGCTGTAACAGTGATTAAGTATTTAGCTATGACAGAGTAGATGTTTAGCGATAGCCGCTAAAAAAATCTCTATGATTTGATAAGAAGTCTTTCATTGAAAAAAAAAAAAAGTATAATTATTATTTTTCAAAATTTTATCTCATTTTTCATTGTACTGCATGTAATAAACGTAAGTGTAATCGTATAATGTAATTTTAGGCATGTAATTATAGGGTATAATTTCTGAAGAGCAGTAAAATATGAAAAATGACTTAAAATTTTTTCAGTATTATGAATGGTAGTATATAAAGAATACATAAAATGTATCGTTATTTATTCGTCATAAGTAAATGCATATTATTTGTAACTGTGAAAATATAGAATTAGCAAGTTCAATGAATCACAAAAATATATGCTGAGATTTTTTTTTTTTTTTTTCCAATCTTTTATTTATTATTATTTATTTTATTTTATTTTATTTTTTTCTTGTCCAGATGCATAGATAAAGTACAGTTTTGGGGCCAAATTTTCGAAAATGAGTTTTGGTACAATTGCAGGTTTTGAGGTCACCGCAGTCAAGTTTTTATTGGTTTATTTGTGTATCTGTTAGAAGCATAACTGAAAAAGAGTCGTTAACAGGAAGTCCGAATTTAGTATTTTAAATCTGTAAGACATAGTAATTTCACTTAAAACTTTTTACTGTGATCGACAAATGATCCATGCATAGTAAAATACAAAATAATTCAAATTTAAATATATTACCTCTATGAGCGGAATACCTTCTTGATACATTTTAACACCATTAGACTGCACTAAACATGAAATTGGCATACATTTTATGTGCACAAAAACATATTTCCCACAGAATATGGTAGAATAATACAGATATACATATATAAAACAAATTCGGATATGTTAGGGGGTATGATTGGAAATTGCTCTACGGTATAAACACTATACAGGACTACCCAATATAAGTTAAATGTTTTTTTTTTTTTTTTTTTTTTTTTTTTTTTCTTTTCCTATTGGTTGGAAAGTTTTTTCCTAAATTATACCGGTTCCAGGAGAACTGCCCCTACATAAGCTTTCACTTCTTATATATATATATATATATATATATTGAAACTCAAGGTTAGAGAAAGTCATGTAAATGCCACACCAATTTTTTCTTTCCATCTTTCTTGCAACTGCGTGATTTTAACTGTTATTTGTTTATATTTTTCCATTTAAAATCAGTATTATTATTTCTTTTATCACAGTTTTCTTATTAGCTAATTTATTAATTTCTTGTTTTTCTTTCTTGTTAGAATTCTTTATCCATTTAATATTTTAATGCTGCAGATATTTTTATTAGAATAAAGTTTTTATTAAAATAAAAGTTTTTTTCTATTACGTAGTACATCCAAAAGAATTCTTCCAAGGTACAATTTAAAATAAACTTTAATTTCAACGATTGTACTCGAAAAGCCTTTGTTTCCACTGGAAAATTCTTTTTGTGAAATTCTAACGAAACAACCATTGTTATGTGGTTACCAGACATCATTAGGAACAGGGCATCTTTTAGAAAGTTCATTAGATGCATGTTTTTAAATGAAACACGCTGACTCCATTATAAGTGAAAACCATCAACATGTAGCCTTTGAAAGGCTGCACCATTATTGCTACTTCCTTTGTTTCCGCTGATTTTTGTTGCAAGAAAGTTATCTTAAATTAAAACAGAATGGAGAAGAAAATTACTTTTTATTACAAAATATAAATTTACAGCATTAAAATTATCATTTAGCTCAATAATAACTCTTTCATAAATTACACCCTTCCATATTTTAAATATATTTTTTAATTTAATTATTATTATTATTTTGTCTGGTATACAAATTGGAAAAAGGTCTTAAATACTACATTTTTTAATCTAAGGGCAAGTTTTTTGATTATTCTTCATTATTTTCTATCCCTTATTTTTCTTTCAAAAATGAATTTCAAGTAGGGGAGCGTGGGGATGGTTATAACAGTTTTTAGAAAATAAAATATATTTTGAAATTTATTTACGTTTTCCTGTTTATAATTGCTGTTTTCCATAGCATACATATTCATATATCATATTCATAAAAAAAAAAAAAAAAAAAAAAAAAAAAATCTTTCGTTAATTTTGCTAATTTTAGCACAAAAAATATTTTTTCAAAATTATTTGCCTGCTCGAATTTGGGGCAAATTGTAACAGATACGAAGGGAACACTAACATTAAAACCGACAATACTTAAAAATGTTTTTTGTTACCAATCATTTATTAATTTAATAAAAAAGGCAATCAATAAATAATATTAAATTATAATCTTCTTGGTATAGTAACATTTAATTATATCAAATGAATTATTGTAAAATAAAGAGAAAATTAAATATATAATCAACATAGAAGTCAATCTTAGTCAGAGTTGAAATTAATTGAAACAAATGATATTTTGTTCCCTCTCATACATTTAACGTGTGCCCACATTTTGCAAATTGAGCATTATACCCATTCTACTGCCTCAGAGAGGGTTTAGAAGAGCTTGAATTCTCCGCCCTTTTTTCAGGACACCCTCATTGATGAGAAATTTCTGCTTTTTTATTTATTTATTTATTTATTTATTTAACAACTACTTTTATGCAATATTCTGTAATTTATGATTAAATCGTACTTATTCGGGATTAAATAATCACGGCACTATAATATAAAAACACAGAAAATATTTCTGTTTAAATATAAAAGTGGCAAAGACTTTTCATTTCTAAAAGTTTCCTGAAAATGGGTGGAGACTTCGAGCTCTGGCTGTAGGCATCTCCACAAGCCCCTCCTCTAATTCAGGATCTGTATCTAGAGTTTAAAACATTTTATTTATATTTGTATCATTTCGTTTATTTATTTATTTATTTCTTCCTATAATCTTTTCTTTTCTTTTTAAGTCTGTGTTACTTTTTAATTATCTCTTCAGATTATTTTTCAAATATTTTTCTTTCGGGTGATGGGCGTCTAATATTTGTACTTTTCTCGAAAATTTCAGGTGTAGTCAAATCGTATATATCTTGAACTTTGAAGCTCTTTCAGATTTCTTTTTATAGTTCCTCATGTTAAAAAAATGCATACAATAAATAATTTGCTTGTTAACATTTAAAGTAGAATGTCTAATTCCATGAATCAAAATACGAAGGGCAAATTGTAACATGTTACAACTCACGCCATCGTATGATTTTGGACCTTTTGTTTATTTATATAAAAATATAACGATTTATACAAAAAAAATTAAACATCTATTTTATAACTCAACACACAGACTAAATAAATAGCCATAAACACTTCTTTAAAATACAAATTAACATAACTTTAATCAAAATTTACGAAATACATTTTTTTTCCACTAACTAGCTAAAAGGAAGCACATGTACAAAACCTCTCATTAACCATTTTTGTAGAACACTGATTGTGCTTACCTAATAAAGCGAGTCATTAGAATTATGTTTATCAAAATAGCTAATCAAAAATGTTAGAAAATATTTCGTAAGTTGCGTGTTACTTCCTACCCCTGTTACAACTAGCCCCACACTTCCCTACATTGTCACATTTACACTGAAGTACAGCGTCTAGAATAAACAGTGTGGCAATCGCCTATAACCGTGATGTTAAAATGATGCTACAAAAATTAAGCTTACCCAGATTCGCTGTGATCGAAGCTATTGCTCAAATCGAAGACCTGCTTGGCTTTTCCTAGTTTCGTCAGTTTAATCACGTGATCTAAGCATATAATTAACCAATAGGGAGTCTCGGTTTTGTTGTCGTGACATTAGCTTCGATTACAATGACATCTGGTGACAGACTTAATTTTTTTAGTACAATTTTATTCGCCGCTTTCGACACTGTTTATTCTAGACTCTGTAACTGAAGTGCCAAAAATTACGAGATAACATTACGCAAACATCCAAATGACAGAAATATCACGTAGGAAATAAAATCAGACCCCGATCATGACTGTTTGGGGTCCTGGACAAAGCGAAATTAGGGGCCCCCTCGAAACTGTCGCTACATCATTTATGTACGATAGATGATCAGTCGAATGTACTACAATGCATAAACATTATTTTTGAGGCTAGATATTTAAATATGTTAATATTTTTGACATTTTCAATTACTATTTATGTTATGCAGCTACATACGATTGAATATGGAATGGATTTGTTCTGCTGATCCCTTCATGGTATACTATTTGACAGGCGACAATAAAAAGCACTGTGTAATATGTTTAATTTACACTAAACAGGAACTGATATATAAATTAAGTAGTCATAGATTTGCCAGCTTTGAATTATCGCTCTACTGCCATTGTTTAGACATTGAGATTAATTACAGCGGGATTTGCTGATTAAAATGAATTTCGAATCACCTCGAACTCCCTGCCTGAATGAACCCGGCACATGTTGATCCAAGGCCCTCTATTTAGGCACTAGATGAGCCAGCAGAAATAGAAAAAGCAAAATATATCCAAAATGAAAATTCTGTTTCGGAGAACGTTCAGTATTTTTTAAAGGTAAATTTCATATACGTAAATATATACGTAGATTTAAATTTTTACTGAAATAAAAGGGAATACTTTGCAATTTATATCAAGGCTTTGGGGGGCCCGTCAATGTCCGGGGCTCCTGGGCAAAGTCTCGGCTTGCCCATGTGATAATTTGGGCCTGAATTAAATAATGTTTAATATAGTGCCAGGGCATTAATTTGAACTAAAGTTATTCTAGGAAAAGATTTTTGGAGTGATTATGACCTTATCATTATGATTAATGCTAACAGACTCTGCACACGGAATGCTGAGGTGAAGGTAAACTTGTGGAGAAGGGGCATTCAGTTCAGACATTATTAGGAAATTCAGCATTCTTCGAATCACAGTATGACTAGTGTGACAAAAATATTTAATTTTAAACATTACCTCCCATCCTAGACAACGCAGTGTCCGATCGCATCTGCTTAATTACCGAGACCATTAACCTTTGGATAGAGTAAACAGCGTCACCAGACAACAACAACAACAACAACAGCAAAGAAACAAAATATACCTTAAATAACACAAACAATCAATGTGGGACTTACGACAAATGTACGACAACAACAACAAACAAACAAACAAATCTATGTCAAATAACAACAAAAATAAACAAATGGGTTCTAAACAAGTTCATGGGCCCAAGTAGTCAACAAGGCACAATACAAGATGCTGTTGGCTCCATAATGGTGTAAGCTGTTTTTAAATGATACTTACTGGGTTCTCTGGTCAAACTAAACCAATTTGACTGGAAATGGGTGTACTTAGTTATTAGAAGGTCAGTTTAAGTCAGTCATTAATGAATTTTATATACCCAAATAATGATGAGATTTTTCATAACCACTATATGCCATGTCACCGTGCCAAAATTGTTCACGATTGGTTTGAGAGACATTATGGACAATTTCACTAAATGACTTAGCCATTATATCACTAAATATGAACCTTATCAAAAACACATAATGTACAGTCGGTAGCAAAATTATTGAAGCACACATCCACACTTTTCATATATATATATATATTTAGTTTCATCGCTAATTTTTATCATCAACATACATTTTATAATCAGTATAAGGCTGAGATCATGACTCGACAAATATTACTAAACACAACAGTATTGACTGCCCATCTTTTAAGTAGGAATTATTGCTAATACTTCAATAATTTTGTTGCCGACTGTATGGGACAAGATTGAAATGTCAGTTTGTGCATAAAATACGGTACCGGAAATATTTTCGCACTTTCCTCCCTTCAGGAGGCTTTTGATGATTTGTTGTTTGTTGAGACAATAACAGATCAAGAAGTTGCACTTTGCTGGTCAATCTGAGGTACCAGGTACCACATGATATTAGGAGACTGTCTTCTGACATTTTAGTATACATATTAAATTATCTACACACATGAAAAAAAAAAAAAAAGTAAATATTAGTCCTTTTTTTTTTTTTTTTTTTTAATAAGGAGAAGTGTAGAATAGAACCAGTAAAAATGCACCTAAAAATTGGTGTTAAAAGTGAAAAACAAAAAAGACGCCTTTCCAGACCTCTTGGCAGAGTACAATATTTTATTTGCTTTATATTTTTAGCATATATTTGTATCTATTATAATAAATATTTTGTGTTACGTTCAAGCTTATTTATTGATTTATTGAAGCTGTAGCTGTGTGTTATTTTACTGTTGAGACCGCTAACTTAGAACTAGGTTATAAAGTAACTGCAACTTCACCATGCGTTACTTTTATATTCCATATAATATAACTTATTACTCAAAATATAAGAAAAAACCATTAGCTCATATCAAAAAATTGTATAGGCAGACATTTATTATGCAAAATGTTATTAACGGTTCAATAATACAACCCGAAGTATTATGGAATTATTACACAGGCAGTATTTATTTTGAGGGAGAATGATATATGCGATAATATTCATGTAACTGTTTATTTGTATTTTGTTCTTTGTCATTATTATTACTATTAAGGATAGATTTACTGATGGGGGGGGGGGGGAAATCTTCGTATTTGCAAACTATATAAAATTTACTCAAGTGTAATTTTAAGTATTTGATTCAAGTTAGTACCATTATGGTAATTACATATTCAAATTTTTAACTGTCTTTTGTTTCTAAATTTATCCAGTTAGTATTTTTATGCTGAAACAATTGAGTATTAGTCAAAGACCCATTTTTTTTTTTTAATATGACACTGTTTCCCATGATGCATTTCTGTAAGAATTCTCTTCAAGGTAGTGGGTCTTAATGGATATATCTAGTATATTAAATATCTTTAAAATGACTCCTTGTCCCTATTAGGTATCATTTTGTCATGATGATATCAAAAAAAAAAAAAAAAAAAAAATCTAGTGTCGTAATAATGAACATGCATAGTCTTTCCATTAAGATGTAATTCTCTAAAGTATTTTATTACATTAAAAGCTTCTTAATTAGGCATTTCCGTTTTTTTATTGTTGATAATAGTGCCTTTAACAATATTCACAAGATAAGCTATGACTTTTTTTTTTTTTTTTTTTTCCTTTTTGCGAGCATATCTTCTTTTCAGAAATTAGTATTTCTGAAGGAGGAGAAGTTATATACGGTACATTAAATATTGTATATATTATTTTAACAGTTTCCCTTAATCGAGTTTTCTTCGATTAAATATATTAAATGAATCACATTACATATAAATAGCGATCATTTTGTTAATACTAGATTGTAAGTTCATAAATTCAGATAATTAAAAATAAAATACGCTGGGATTGTCACGGCCTCATCACGGCCCTAAGTGTGCCCCTAGATGCATTTGCTCGTCTACACAGTCACACAAAGTGAGCAATTTAAGTACGTTAAAATTGATATACGAACATATAAATAAATATTAAAATATTAGGGGGACCGGAAAATAATGTCGTTTTGAATTAATAAAATGAAACCGGAAATTTTTGTTTAACAGTGTTTACATGGTACTTTACAAATAACCATCTTATAAGTTACCTAAGAATATCTTAAATTTTATCCAGGATAAATTTCCGATGTCAGCATTTTAATTCAAAACGACATTATTTTCCGGTCCCCCTAATAAATATAACTTTTATTTTTAACTCAACTCTATTTTTAACTCAACAATAATATAAACTATTAATTATAATTACAACAAAATAAAACTTCGGTTAAAATATACGTTTCTTTAATTCATCTCTTATAAGTTTTTTTTTTTCAAAATACTGTTTAACATATGCCCACCAGCGGCCGAAGGAATCTGCGCTCAATTCTGGTAGACAAGAGATACCGTGTTCGATCCTAGGACGTGCTCGTCGGTCTAGCCTTTCGGAGTTTTCTATGGTTTTCTCCGAAAATGGGGAAATACGGGATAGGTCCCCTTATAAAGACCCTCATGGAGGGCACTCCCCTCATGTCTAGGACCCTAGTGTAGTCAATCGGCCTTAATCCCCACAACAAAAATATTTAGCATACATTTACGGGATGCCAATATGACGTTGCCTAGTCAACCTGTAGTCTAATTAGTCCATAGAAGTTAAAGTATTAGTAAAAATTACATGCTTTAGGTAAAGTGTAACACATTATACAACAATTTTTTAAAATCACAGTTATCGCGCGCGCATATTGCTCATAAATATTGTTAATAATAATATTAATAACTGCATGTATTACTATTTCTGTATTAATTTACATATCAGTATTTTATAGAAAATATGAGGTAACTAAATTAACTACATTTAATATAAATACATATAGAATAAATTTAATGTGAAATATAAATAAGTAATTACAGATGAACAGTAAAAAATATTAATGGAAAGAAATATGATTACAATCTTGCTTGTTTTTCGTGCATACTTATTATTCAAAATACATATGATGTATTCAAATATATTGCTCTATTTTAGATTAAATATCTACAAATTTATTAATTAATTTATTTTTTTACAAATTAAAAAATTAATTAACTAATTGCCGAAAAAACATTTTGAGTGATGACTAATTCATAATATTAGTTTTTTCAGTTCTGGATTAAATAGTTGTCGTAATTTATGACTTTTTTAAGTCTATGTAATGAATTCTTTAATAATGTAAAATCTGAATATAAAAAGAAAGTTTAAAAAAATTTAAATTATTAGTAGTAATAAATCGTAGCAATCAAATGAGATAAAGTCATTTTTGAAATTTTTAAAAATGGATTCTCTTTCGCTTATGCGGATATAGCGACGTACCAGGGCATTCGAAAGTTTTGGGCTTGGAATATAAGAACTTATTTTATCGTAATTAAAGAAATAATTTCTACATCTAATTTATGAGATTAGAAAATTTTTGAAACTGCTTTGCGTTTTACAAAATTCCCTTTAAAAAAAAATGTATTTTTTTCTGAGTAATTAGTGCAAAGAATATATATATATATATATTTATCATAAATTTTTAACATATAGCTGAGGTTTAAAAAAAAAAAAAAAAAAATCTAGTTCAGATTTGCTTTAGGACTGAATCTTTGTTCGTCTAATGATTAATGTGGCAATAGTTGGTTATCTCACAATTTAAAAAGAAAAGAAAGTGTCTTTTTTCTGAGTAATTAAGGCAAATAATTTCTTTCTTTTTATATATATATATATATATATGTATATATATATATATATAAATTTTTAACATAGAGCTGTAGTTAAAAAAAAAAAAAAAAAATCTAGTTCAGATTTGCTTTAGGACTGAACCTTTCTTCGTCTAATGATTAATGTGGCAATAGTTGGTTATCTCACAATTTAAAAAGAAAAGAAAGTGTCTTTTTTCTGAGTAATTAAGGCAAATAATTTCTTTTACTTTTTTTTTTATATAAATTTTTAACATATAGCTGTAGTTAAAAAAAAAAAAAAAAAAAATCTAGTTCAGATTTGCTTTAGGACTGAACCTTTCTTCGTCTAATGATTAATGTGGCAATAGTTGGTTATCTCACAATTTAAAAAGAAAAGAAAATGTCTTTTTTTCTGAGTAATTAAGGCAAATAATTTCTTTCTTTCTTTTCTTTTTTTTTTTTTTTTTTTTTTTTTTTTTTAAATAAATTTTTAACATATAGCTGTAGTTAAAAAAAAAAAAAAAATTCTAGTTCAGATTTGCTTTAGGACTGAACCTTTCTTCTTCTAATGATTAATGTGGCAATAGTTGGTTATCTCACAATTTAAAATAACAATCTGTTCTTATGATCAGTTGACAAGATTTCGACCATATTTCAATAAGTCTTCGAAAATATTAATATTTCCTGATATATAACTCTAAATGTCCAGACACAAAATGTTAACATTTTGTAAGAACTTATATTAATTGCAAATGTAACAATATATGCTTTAAGGGCTTGTCTCAGCAATCTGATAATCTACTTGACACATTTCGGCATAAATGAATCCATCATCCAGAGAATTGATAGATGCCATCTGATTGGCAAAGTTATCAACTTAATGGCATATTTAAAGATGCTTTCTTGGTAGAGGCAGGTCGTCAGATTCCAATTATCAGCGCCGATGGATTCAAGAAATGTTCCTGTTTTCAAAAGCGAATATTTGTACTGACAGCGGATATCGGTTTACTCACATAGGTCATATCAGTCAGACTGTTAAGCAAGAACGAATTGTTCATTCTGGTGTCAGAAATCGGTACAAAGTCGAAGCGCAATGTCATCTTGTTTTCTCATTTTTTTTTTTTTTTTTTTTTTTTTTTTTTTTTTTGTACAACTTTCTTTCGCTTTGTGACTTGTGCAGCATGTATGAGTGTGTGAACGCAAGCAATAAATAAAAATATTTAATATTGTCTTTCGACATTTTTTTTCCCTCGAAAAGATAACCCCTTTTAACGAGATTTTTTATTGGAATTTGAATTTGGATTTGGATTGGATGAATAGGAATTTTGAATGTTTAAAAAGTTGAAAAGGATTTTTTAGCGAGTGGGAAGAACGTTTAAGTTCACTATTAAACTAAATAATAAAATCATCTGTTTTGTGTTATGATTTATATAGCGTATCACAACTTTGCACAATTTGCTTTTCTGCACTGTAAAAAATAGGTTCTTAAAAATAAGTATATATTGTCTCAAAACAGCCCCGAAGCAATATATACTTAAATTTGAAACCCATCTACTCATTTTTTAGTACATTGACGTGTCAAACATGGGGATATTGGGATTCTTATTGGTCAACCCCATTTTTGAGCATGTAAATATACTAAAAACTGTAAAAAATAGGTTCTTAAAAATAAGTATATATTGTCTGAAAACAACCCCGAAGCAATATATACTTAAATTTGAAACCCATCTACTCATTTTTGAGTACATTGACGTGTCAAACATGGGGATATTGGGATTCTTATTGGTCAACCCCATTTTTGAGCATGTAAATATACTAAAAACTGTAAAAAATAGGTTCTTAAAAATAAGTATATATTGTCTCAAAACAGCCCCGAAGCAATACATACTTAAATTTGAAAACCCATATACTCATTTTTGAGTACATTGACATGTCAAACATGGGGATATTGGGATTCTTATTGGTCAACCCCATTTTTGAGCATGTAAATATACTAAAATATGAGTACATGGGTTTTTAAATTTAAGTATATATTGTTTCGGGGTTATTTTGAGACAATATATACTTATTTTTAAGAACCTACTTTTTACAGTGTGCACCATTTCTTGGACCATGCTTGCCTGGCAAGATCCGAGGTTTTAATTTTCGTTTCTTTATTCTTTTTTACTTCATATCATGTACTGAGGAAGAAACTTAAAAAGTTTTGAAACGGCCGTATAGCTTACAACGTTTCTTTCATTTCTGCTCTTTAACGTTGTTTTTACTTTACTTTTAATATAGCATATAACTCAAATTATTGCTTTATTTATTCATACTTTTTATTTTTTCTTAAATCAATTTATCATTCAAAGTCTATTTTTAATCATGATTTTTTATTATAATGTACTTTAATGTGGATTTGGTTCTGAACTGAATAAAAGTGAGATTTTTAAAAAGTTGAAAAATAAACCAATTTACCGAGTAATTTCAAACAATATGAAGAAATACCAAGCTCATTTTTAATATAAAGTAATATTTTTAATGGCGTAGCTATTATTCTGCTACGAATTTCCAATGCTTAAATTTAAAATTCACAATAGTATCAATTTCTTTTTTCAATACAAATTAAAATTGCAAGAAGAATTGCAGGGAGATGAATTGAAATTCATTTCTCTATGAAATCTATATTATTCATAGAGAAAAAGACAGGAAGGGAAATATTATCTTCTTTTGATTTATGTTAGTGAAATGAGCTCAATTACCATCTTATTACAGATATTTTTCTTTTCGATACAAATTGAATTTTTGAGATGCAGCAGTTTTAAAATTTAGGTCATTCACAGAGAAGAAACAAAGCGAAATATATATGCTTCATTAATTTTTGAGAAATAAGTTCAATTGTCATTCTATTGCAATTATTTAAAATGAATTATTAAATAAACAAATTTTCAATCCCCTTTTTGTAATTTTAGTAAAACTGAACTTTAAGAAAATGGAAATTAAGTTTTTTACCTACATTTCAACATTTTGGTACTACAACGTCATAACCTACTATTAAATTTAACATATAAAATAAATTCAGTCACTTTTATTTTGAAATGTTTAAATCCATAATTGAAATAAATAAATAAGAAAATTAAAAATAATTTATTTTAATGATTTACTTTAGAATATTCTTATATTTGAATACTAAAATTTTGCATTAAATTTCAGCTCAAGCATAAAAATACTTAAGAAGAAAATGAATAATTTACCAATGAATCCACAGAGTAATAATCACATATGTTTAGAGTATATTGTTAAGCTATAAAATGGAAGGGTATTATTAAATTTTTTTTTTAAAAAAGGAGTATTTTAAAAAATAAAAATAAATTTTGATTTTTCTGTTAAATTAATTAATTAATTATTATTTTTATTTTTATTTAAACAGTTTTCTAGATATTTTAATATACTTAGTATTGTTAAACTTCATTGCATATTTAGGCGAATTCTAAGATAATAATTTACAAAAAGTATTTATAACACCCTTCATCCCATTAGGTAGATGCATTGTTCTCTACCATTATAATTTTATAATCTCATATGTATATATTTATATATATATATATAATATCCCTTGCATTTATTTTATTTTAATTTTTCCTTGAAAGGAGGAGTATTCATCAAAGTACCAATGTTTCGAAAAATGCCACATTATGTCAACGGTGTCTAAACAATTTATTATATTTATCAAAATAATTATTAATATTGAAATTTTAGTTCTGTATTAATAAAAAAAATCAATATATTCAATAAAATATATTTTTAATATTTCAAACTTATATGAACTATAATTTATAAGGCTTAAAAGCATATTTCATGATACATAAGATATGGTCAATAAATGTCATAAAGTTTCTGGAAACAACCTTTTTTTTTTTTTTTTTTTTTTTAAACCAGTAAATTATGAATGAGCAGAAATAACTCAAGTTTTGATTAAATAGCTATAACTCAAGTTAGATTAAATACAACTATTTGACTCAAACAAAGGCATTTTTATTTCATGTCTATTTGAAAACCATAATTCAAGTTTGAGAAGTTAAATTAACTCATTAATTTTAAGAGAGGGGCGTACATGGTAACCAGTGACACTCGTTTTTAAAACTAAAATAAACATATCTTAATTATGAATTTCCGGAAGTAATTTCTGAAACTAAAATGGATATTCGGCAGTGACAATAAATACATAAATTGTCTAAAATATAATTTACAACAAAAATATTCATACAGGAAATGAGTATCATCAGAGATGGCGCAAAGCTTTCATTAAAGAGTGAGATCCAAACAATCACATAAGCATCTTTTTCATCATCCTATTTATTAGCTGCATTGATGAATACAAATCTGAATGGAAATTTTCCCTCACACTTTTAATTTTCCACTTTACTAAAGAGAAATGATATTATTTATTGACCTGTCTTTTCCGACTTCACATTTGTCGATGAGAAAGCCCCCCGTGGTTCATTCTTTCAAACATTTCCTCTTTCTCCCTCTTTATTCCTTGATTGCCCAGGTGCTGGAATTTTCGAAAGAGAGACAAGATATTGACTTGAGATTAATGGGCCCAAATGGCGTAGCCCGGAGGGGCACATTCACCAAAAACCTGATTTGCGGACATGCAGCATATGCAGTGACGCTAGCTTTTGTTGTAACCGGTGACCTTGATTCGCTGAAATTGTCGCTGTGTCCAGCTCATTGTCAGGGTCACAGGTATCTAGTATTACTTTTTCAATGTCACAGCTTCTTATTGCCGGTGATCGTCATGCTAGATTAGATCGAGCAGGACAGTTTCTTTTTCTTGGGGTCAGGCTATTGTCATTCGCATCGGGTACTTTCATCTCGAGCATCTGAACTTCCTCTCGTGCATCCAAAACTAATGAAAACTTAGTTAGGAAGAGCAGTTAGTGAAAGCATGACTTCATTTTCTATCTTAAATTATTTATGATGAAGAATCAATTGTATTCGTTGACGTAAGTGATATTATTTAAAACGGATTTGTAGTTGATGACAAATTCACGTCAAATAAATTAGAATTTATCTTGGGATTTCTTTTGTCTTGTGTGATAAGTAGAAGAATTTATTTTTAGGTGTCTCAGATAAATTTGTTCGGGAATGCCCCTGTGATATTGTGCATGAATTACCTTTTAATAAAATTAAGCGAATTTGTAAAAACTGAATAGATTAATTATAAATGTCTCATATTTTATTTTATAAATAAAATTTGCGAAAAAAAAAGTTAAATATTTTAAAGATAATTTTGCGCTTTTTCTTTTTCTCTCTTTCTTTCTTTTTTTATTTTTTTTAAATATGCTAAACATTATAAATTATTTAAATAAGACATTTTTAACAAAAATGTTTAAATATTGTTAGTTCTTGCACAAACAATCGAAAAGTAATTTTGAGCTCGGAATGTATTTCAGCGTTTGACTTACTTGGTACGCATGGTTAGATATTCTGGATTAGTAAGCTATAGGAAACAGATGGAGTGTTTGTTTTCAATCAAATCGTTGAATGACGAAATGGTTTGTGATAGGAAAGGTCTTGGACAGTAAGGTGTTTTACGAATTTTGAGTTTTAACCCTGGACGATAGGTTTAATGCCCTAACCCGAGTCCCTTCCCGCTCTTCTATGTCTTTTTCTAGTCAGTTTTGACCTTTTATTTCTTACGGTGTTAGCCTTTTTTTTTTTTTTTTTTAAACACATTTGATATTGTGAGTTATTTGGTTTTCATCCCATTCTTTTTCTATAGAGTTTTAGCTTTTTTTCCCCTCGTTTTCTACATTCTAAAGTGCCGTTTCCCACCGCACTTTAGAATATAGAATACGAGGGAAAAACTAAAAATCCATAGAAAAACGGGTAAAAAAATCACTCAAAAATCCATAGAAAAAGCATGTGAGGAAAACGAAAAAAAAAAAAAAACCTCACAATGTTAAGTGTGAAAAAAATAAAATAAAATAAAAAAAGACTGACACCGGAAGGAATAAAAGGACAAGATTGACTAGAAAAAGACATCGAGGAGCGGGCTGGGAGGGTTGGGGCACTAAAACTATTGTTGAAGTTTTAAGACGCCTCGCTAGTATGATTTTCATTGAAATTTTTCGGAACTGTTCAATTCGAGCGTATTTGGCTCGAATTGTAAGATTAGATAAAATGGTTGAGCTAGAACTAGGCAGTAGGTAATTGGCGGAGGTTTTGGATACACCCCTATCCTGTTCTGGAGACGAGCCATAACAATTTTTATCTTCTACGGAGCGATGACTTTCCCTCTTCGGCAAACCCCAGATGTATTACTTTTACAAAACATGGAAAAAATTGCATCCACGACGGATTTTTCATGCGCCAGGAACCATCAATCCATCAATTTACATGACGGCCTTTGGCCGACTCGAGTCTCGACACCGCATTACTTCAATTACGAGCTACCAACTAGGCTATTGCTATCCTAGAGATGAAAAAGAAAATGCTAAATTGATTCACCGGTACACAAGTGAGGAATATGAAGAGAAGTTAGTAGGAGGTAGGGAGAAAAAAATCACCTAATTTCTATACCTGTTACATCCTTAATAAAACTTTGAACTGTGGTCACTCATTTTTTCACAATACATGTTAGTGGTTTCTCACATCTAAGTGCAATAAATATTATTGGATTTCAGTTTGAGTCTCTCGCCTCTTCGGACTTAGCTTCTTCGAAAAGATAATTTTGGTAAATGTTGAGGTAACTTCCACTAACTGTGCTTCACTACATCCAATAAAATTTACCATACTAGGAGTTATCATTAATTAAAACTACTATGCATGGATTTATCCTTCATGGATTAATTTGAAGGTGACGAAGAACTTTATAAAGCTCTTTTATAATTTACTGTCTTAGTCTTAGATTTATGAAACTTTGCATACATATGCATTGAAATATAATAGTATTGAGTATATTAAAATTTCTTTAAAGCCATTCGGATTAAAAGAAACAAAATTCAAAATTTTAAACTTTTGGAAAATTATTCAAATGCTCCAATCTAACTAATTTTTACTTTTTTTCTTTCAATATTACGTTATTATTGTTTTAAAATATATTTTGTATTACACGAGCATTTCTTTATAAATTCATTAAAAAGTCGAAATTTGTAAAAATATTTTTGTGTTTGCATCCTGAATTTTAAGTGAATTCAAATTTCTCAAAACTCAAACTCAGTGTTAATATCTAAATAAAAACAAAAAATAAAACTGTTGCACATTTTTTCCTTTTTTAATGTTTATTAGGTGCATTAAATGTAATATCTATAATGTTTCGTTAAATTAACACACATGAGGCATTTCAAAAATATAAAATTCTAAAAAATACTTGTTTTTCATAAAAAGTTATTCAAGAGATATTTTTATACTTATAAATAAAGATTATTCTGTGAAAGTTATAATCTTTCATTTTATATAATTCGACATATTTTTAAAATGTTTTTTGAATTGCTAAAATTTTTATTAAATTCACTGTCTGCTTAATAGCCTATTGTATATATCACGGAATGGACGGAATATAATTTCATGGAATATCTATCAATTTCTTCAGTCATGCAATTTTTTTTTCTTTTTGTGTGTGTTTGTGTGCATGTGTGAATGAGATTCAAATGTTTAGTCACAAAATAATAATAATATTTTTTTTTAATGAAAAAAATGTAAATAAATCTATTTGAATGTATTTTCAAGCAAATAATAGTAATAATAATAATAAAAAATTATTCTCCAACTACCCGAGATAATGTTTATCGTAGAATAAATGAAAATTGAAAGTATTAAAGTCATTTATCAGTTTGTAAAATTTCTCCTCAGTTTAACCATTTATAAGTACGGAGTCTGTTATGGATCGTTGGGAGTGATAAGTGGGAGGGAGATTATGGATAATATGTGTAAATGAACAAATTTGAATATTTAAAATGTTAGTTTCCCAACTAAAAAAAATCTTCAGAAAAATTTTATAAAAGAAAAAAAACTAGTATGTTGTGGCCACCACAAGACTTTCTTCTATATTTTCCTATACATATTCAATCAGTAACAATATTAAAAAAAAAAAAAAAAAAAAAGATTTTTTTTTTCTTTTTTTCTTTTTTTTTTGTGAAAATTAATACATATTCAATCACTAACAATAATTAAAAAAAAAAAAAAATCGAATTTTTTTTCTAAGTTTTTTTTTTTTTTTTTTTTTTTTGTTGTTGTTAAAAGTAAAAAAAATCGATAACTTTGTTTTAAATTATCACAGATTTATGGTTCAACCATTCGTTTTAAAGGTATTGACGAGATCTTTCGAATGATACCCATCTTCAAAATTTAACCCCCCCGGGGGGGTACTTCCCCCCCAGGGGGGGAACCGATGCCCCCCCATGCACAATTTTTTTTTCCTAGTTAACTACTACTATCATCAATAATTCAAATTAATTTTACAATCACAAGTTTAAAATAACTCTCATTATGCCCATTTATACGGAATTTTGTCCTATGCTGCCATGTTAAAAATTTGCATAAAATGCGATTACAGCGCCACCTGTTGAGCTATTGATCCCCAAATCTAATGGGCACCAGTTCATGTCAGGGTGCAACTAAATACCAAGTTTGGTTAAATTTCATTCATATGTTCGTGAGATACAGCGTCCACAAAAAAATGATACAGACAGACAGACAGACAGACACACAGACAGACAGACAGACAGACAGACACACAGACAGACATTTTCTAAAAACTATCAATTCGTGTTCAGGACATCCCAAAACGTGTAGATCCGTCAAAAAACGGAGGTCGAAATTTTTTGCGAATCCAATACTTTCTCTATATTACATATAGAAGAAAGTAAAAAACTGCACGAAACTGTAGATAAATTGAAAGTATTTGGAATAATAATAAAAAAAAAAAAACTTAAGGGAAAACACTTCTTAAAAAAAAAAAAAAATACTTGCTCCAAACTGCAATTTTTTTTCTTTTAAATTGCAGTTATTCTGCAGATTTTATGATTTTTATTCCAAATAACTTCAGATTATCTGCAGATTTTTCTGCAGATTTTTTTTTTTTTTTTTTGCTGCATTGTCTATCCTCCATGTATCTATATTCTAACTTTTCTACAAAAGGTTCTATGATCCCGAATTACGGATATGTTGTGAAATTAATATGCAAGACTTAATGATATTATCTTGAAATGGTTTACAACCACCATCAATATAGGACGGGCAAGATAAATAAACTCTGTTTTTTTTTTTTTTTTTTTTTTTTTTTTTATTATTAATAAAACATTTTTAACATTATTATTATTATTAATATTAATATTTTCTTTTAATTCTTTTTTAATCGATTTGAAGTCTAAATGTTCTACAAAAATACTATTAGGATTAAAAGTAGTCAAATGTATCTGTTTGCTTGCTCCTCCGTGCCTCAATTGTTTGAAAATATTAAGCCTCTCAAAAAAAAAAAAAAAAAAAAAAAAAATTCTTAGATGATCTCTAGCGTATTTCGTTTGGAAAATATTTACCTTACAATTTTTTTTAAATGTTATTAAAAAAAAAAAATACATTTATTATCTTAAAAATTTTTCTTAAAAAAAATGTCAAATTTAAATCTGTTGTTAGAGCGGTCAACTGTATGCACATGTTTAATTAGAACAAAATATTAAAATACAATTTTAATAGTTTTTTTTTTTTTTTTTTTGTTTATTGATTGCATATTGTTAAACATTTCAAGAGAAAACTGTTGGAAATTGTTTAAGTCTTATGTAAAATTACAGCGAAAAGTAAAAATAAATCTTAAAAAAATCTATTATACATTTTAATAACTAATATTATTTTAATTAACTATATTATTATCATAGCATATTATGGATTTACAATACTTTTCCTGAAGTAGGAATGGATCATTCTTAGGGATTCGTCCCAGACCGCAACGAGATAAATAAAGTGATAAAGGGTAACCCTGACTTGGTCCAACATGAGTCATGTGAGATAAACCCTTTGTGCTTTTGTTCCCTTGGTAACAGCTTATTTTCAATAAATTTCTATGGCAACGGCTTGGAGATTGATCTTGGCAATAGTCATAACCGCCAAAGTTTATGTTTACATATGTAGTTTAATATTATTTTGTTCTAAATCATTTTGATTTTGATTTTATTTCTTTGCTATTTCGTGTAGTCGAAATTTAACCGACAGAATGCTTAAAAATAGTTGAAAAATTATTATTTGTTCTTAAATTACCTCTTTAAAAGTTTAACTTTTCTTTTATAAACACTTTTAAACTTTGTTGGGAAAAGATGGAAAAATAAAGTATTTTATTATTTATTAAAATGTGAAATATGTGAAATATGTGAAAAATTATTTTAAAAACAATTTATTTCGGTCATTGGACTGTCGTGTTACATAATAACAATGATAATTTGTCGAACTGGAATTTTTTAAATGCCAACATAACGATAAAGGGCCAAACATAGCAACCTTTTGGTTCATGTCACGTGATTCATCTTGAACCACGGAAAGCTAATCCTTCATCCATTGAATCAGCACTCTAATTTTTTTATCTCGTTGCCAGACCGTCGCCAATTACCCATTGTCCAGTACTAGTGCGACGCTAAATCCAACCAATCGACCAACCAACCTGAAGTAGAAATATTAATTTTTAATTTATATATAATAATAATAATAATAATAATAATAATAATAACAATAATAATAATAATAAAATAAAAATATAGAACAATGATTAAGAATCTAGATTATTTATTTTTGGCGAAAAATTATTGTAAAACCATACACTGGATTTATATTTGTGGAAATTTACAAAAATTTGTTACAGTGACACTACCCAGTATCTAGAAGTAGATTAAGCAAAACTTTGCTGTTCCAGTCAAAGAAAATATACAAGGTAAAATATTTTACTACAGTTTGTTACTTTAAGCGAGCTATGACACTTAATCATGATCAAGCGCCTGAGCGATGGCAACACCGATCGTTGGTTCAGTCTTTCATGAAGTTTTAAATTGCGAATAAGTATATTATTTAAAATAACAATCCACCTAGCCAGTTACAGTTACAACGTCCTTTTCTGACAATTTCATAACCATAAATTACAAAGATTATCACAGTTCTAAGTCCAGGTAATGCTACTGCTAAATTCAACCAAATTTTGGTATTGATGTATCTGCAACTATAAGATTTAGAAATATTTTACTATGACATGGTGCATTATGTGATACATAAGCCTAAATAAGTGTGGAGTATTTCGTGAATTAAATGTAAAACGAATGAACGTAACTTCCAAATACGAAAGTCTAGTTCAACCTGGTACAAACAATTTTTTCTTGTAGAAAAATGCATTTGATCTCCGTATTGATACTTTAAAATAATAACTTTTACATCGTTGTTTATTAAATTATTTTTGAACGACAGGAAATAGTCAACTAAAAAAAAGTTAAATGTAGGTCAAAAAGACCTATGGTATCTTCTTTTGAAAGATGAAGCTAATTAGAATCGTAATCTTTTGTTTTGTTACTTGTTCTTACTTTTTGCTTTTATTAAAGATGGATATTATCTACTTAAAAACCCATTCTCAGTCGATCGCCAATGTTAATGTCTAAGTAACTAGAGTAGCTGTAGAAGCTAGGCAACTTGCGTGTCATCATGTTATGAATGATGTTATGAACTCGTTCTTTGTACCTATATAATTTTCTGTACACTGGTGCCGCCTCAAGACTTTGTCGATATAATGATGACCTGCAGCTGTTCTTCGAAGAATCAAACATCCAATTCAAATAACTTTTAATTCTAATGTAGTTCGTATCGGATTTTATCTGTGACTTATAAATACTATATTTTCCCCACTAGAAACTTTAATACTAACAATTACTCACAAATGTAACTATTTAAATAAATTAAGGTGAAAAATACTTAATTACGTTACTGCCGATACCCAATCAGATACCTAGTAGACAGTCGGCAGCAAAAGTATCCGAGCACTAACAAAAATTCCTATTAATATATATATATATATATATATATATGTACAGTCGGTAACAGAAGTAAGTGTCCGAACACTAGCAAAAATTCTTATGTAAAAAAAGTACACTTCATACGGTTTTGTCAAATAAATCCTTACCAAATCATGTTCTTAGACTGACTAAGAAGATGATTCGACAAGGATTTATTTAACAAAACCGTATGAAGTGTACTTTTTTTACATAGGAATTTTTGCTAGTGTTCGGACAATTTTGTTACCGACTGTATATATATGTACACTTAATACAGTTTTGTTAAATAAATCCTTGTCGAATCCTGTTCTTAGTCTAAGAACAAAATTCGACAAAGATTTATTTAACAAAGCAGTATTAAGTGTACTTTTTTTACATAGGAATTTTTTCTAGCGCTCGGATACTTTTGCTGCCGACTGTAGGTATTGCTATGGTCTAGAATGGTGAATTAAAAATGAGACCAATGCTAAACTAGTTACACCTGCATAGAATATAACACATCTGGATTATTTTTGGTGCCTCGTAAATTTACAGAAATGATACATACACACACATACAGTCGAACCTCGTTAACGTGAATCTCAAGGGGGATAAAAAATTTGTTCATGTTATCAGTAGTTCATGCTATCAGTAACAAATCTTCATATAACTAAACTAATCTGTATTTTGACGAGGATTGTGGAAACTCTTCATGTTAAAAGTAATTCACGTTAATAGTGTTCACGTTAACGAGGTCCGACTGCATACATTGGAAAACAAACACAGGGAGGGAAACAAAACAAATAAAAGGAGGAAAACAAACACAGCATTAAGTTATTCATCCCCCTATAAAGTCGTTAAAAAATTTGTGTGTATTTTATGTCACTTTTGTGTATTTTTATGTATTACCTATGAATGATATATATGTATACAGTCGGCAGCAAAAGTATCCAAGCACTAGCAATAATCCCTGTCTAAAAAATGTATACATAATACTGCTTTGTTAAATAAATCCTTGTCGAGTCATGATCTTAGTCAGTCTAAGAACATGATTCGACATGGATTTATTTAACAAAACAGTATTAAGTGTACTTTTTTGATATCGGAATTATTGGCTAGTGCTCGGATACTTTTGCTGCCGACTGTATATATCATTCATAGGTAATACATAACAATACACAAAAGTGACATAAAATACACACAAATTTTTTAACGACTTTATAGGGGGATGAATAACTTATGCTGTGTTTCTTTTCCTCCTTTTATTTCATGCAGTCACCATCAACTTCTCTGTATATTCAATGAATATAACATTTGCATAAAATGTCAAATGTTATTGCGAAACTTGAAATAATTCAAATAATACTGCACTATTGATATTTTAAATTTGTTTCTCAGGAAAATCATTAATATTTAATTGATATTAATAACATTTATAATATTTTTAAACAGATAGGGACTTTCGTTTTGTGAAATTTTAATTTTATAAAAACTTTTTTGTTAAATAGGGGTACTAAAAATATAGGACACTTTGACCACTGCAATTAACATAAAAAAAAAAAAAAAAAAAAAAAAAAATCTCGAAAATGTTGTATAACTTTTTTAATTTAATTTAATTTAATTTATATATTATCATGAAAATATTAGGGAATAAACAGAGTGAATTGGATATTTTGAAAAATTTAACCGGCAGAATCGTTTTATTTTTTTGCATTTTAATTTTATTTTCCTGAATACTTACAGCTATTTCCATACATAACTTACACAATATTAGAATTATTATTTTTATTTATTTATTTATTTTTTAAACATTGCTGAGTGGATTAAAAAAAAAAAAAAAAAAAAAGAAAGAAAGAAAGAAAGAAAGAAATCATAATTTATTTTTCTCTGTAGAAACATCTTTCTAAGTATGTCTATTATTTTTAGAATTTAAAACACTGTTAAGTATTTTATTTTATTTATTATAAGTACAATTGAAGCAATGTAACTTACACTACCTTATCGGAATTTTTTTTTTTTTTTTTTGATATTTTGTTAAACTTCAATTTTCTTCTGATTATTTCATCATTAAAAAAAAAAAAAAAAAAAAAAAAAAAGATGCTGTGTAACTATTGTGTTTAAGGTTCTAAATTACAGGAAATTAAGTTTAAAAAATCTAATGTGTTATTATTTATTTTTAAGCAAATTTATTTTATGTGACTTTCACTACAATTAAATTGTGTGACGGAATCATATACGCACTACACAATAATTATGTATGATTTTTAAGGAACAATAGTGTCATATTAATCCATTATATGCTTAGAAAAATCAAAGTTTTTGAAAGTTGAACAAGAACTTCAGTCAAAATTATATCCTGGCAATTTCTGTATGTTCATATGAATATCAAATACGAAGTATCATCTTTCGAAGGCCAAATGAAATTATTTTCATTTCTTTTTCAGAAACTTTACTTTAACTGATAGTTTCTCTTTATAAGTTACTTGATTTGACCTACAAAATATATTTTACCTTCCAGTTTTCTGGAAGAGAAACTAATATCCAGTTGCCAACATTTAATTCACATGGTTTCTTCGAGGGCTCATCTTCATTGCGCTCTATTTCAACGTCACCTGTCCACATATTTATATTTGGAATTGTTTTGATTTTTTAAAGTTACATTTGCTGCCTTTGGTATATCATCTCTAGCTGTTTTGAAACAGTGAAAATTTTATATTTTCCTGCAACCTACAATATTTCTCTTTGTTTTTTTGTTTACTAAGCTGCTGTTTTTCACATCTAAAATAAGAAAATTAAAAATAATTTTAATTTTACTAGCTTAATTAAAACAATTACGATGTGAGAAGTCTGATTTTTTTTTTTTTTAATTAATTCTATATTTATGACATGCACAATATTTATCATACATAAATTGTGACTGGTATTGAGTTCTAAATTCCCTCTAAATTCAATAAAATTATTTACGTATAATGTATCTTAAATTTTTGTCACACAAAATTTATCAAAAAGAAATTAAAGAAACTTCATTGTATGTACTGCGACTTCCACTACAGCCAATTTTAGCCCATTTTAAACTCCAAAATATAAAAACTTTTGAAAGATACAACATGTTATTTTATGCAAATAAATTTATTCTTACATTTTAATTACACTAAAAATCGAGACAATTATAATATACACTAAAATATACAATTAAAATATTAAAATAAACACAATACAAATTTATATATTTCGAGCCTTATTTTAGGCTCCTCATCAGTAAAAACATCATAAAAGTAAACGTTGAGATGAACGATAGATTTCTTCTACAAAAGCACAGTGTATTCGGCAGGGACTGCGCATGCTTATTTAAGTAGTTTCGTCGTTAGTAGTTAAAAATGTAGTTTCGTATACCAGCCCTCAACAAGCATGCCATAGAAACCGATCATCTACCTGGTTTTGACAATACTAAAATAATTGTATCTAACTGTACAAATTATCATTCTAGAATTTTCCTTGAGGGTTGGTAGACGAAACTACATTTTTCACCTCTTAATGAAGCATGCGCAGTCCCTGCCGAATACGCTATGCTTTTGTAGAAGAAATCTATCGTTCATCTCAACGTTTACTGTTATGATGTTTTTACTGATGAGAGCCTAAAATAAGGCTCAAAACGTATAAATTTGTGTTGCGTTTATTTTAATATTTTAATTGTATGTTTTAATGTATATTATAATTGCCTCGATTTTTAGTGTAATTAAAATATAATATAATTTAACGAGACGTGATCATTTTTAAATATTATAAACTTATTCTTCTAATTTAAAACATGGTTAGAATGGAAAAGAAATATATATTTATTTTTTTAATTTTCTCCCAAATGTTAGATTTAATCACCAAGTTAATATTATGATGTATTTATTAAACTTAAAAATATGGTGACGAAAATATAAAAATTGTTTTAAAATATTTAACTGTTGCAGAATATATATATATATATATATAAACTCTTTGAATGAGAATGACTTTATATATATTATGAGATTAATGAAAAGAATGAGAACTAAAAATAAATAGATAAATAATTCACCACAAAAAACCACAAAGGCCAATTTGGTAACTAGTTAACTTGAATAGATTTAATAATTTTAATTTATTTGAAAAAATAATGATATTACTTATCTAAATTTAATTCTTTTAAGATTACAAAATACGATGAAAACATATAAAAGAAGGATCTTTCAATTTATTGAAGTAGAAATGTAGGAATATTTAATGGATTGTATTAAAAAGGTTACAGATCGAGCTTACTTTAACTAAATGAACTTAAAAAGATGAGAATAGCTAAATTTATGGACCAAGACAAAAATAATGGAATGAATAATAATTAAAAAAGCTCTGATTGCTGTGGGACTACTTCAGGAGCTACCCCCAATCAACATTAAGAAGAAATGCAAGGTTTCTGTTTTTGGTAAGCGATATTACTCAAAATACCAAAAGGTAACTCAACCCTGCATCCAAAATATTACCTTGAATTAAAGAAAAGAAAATAATAAGACAGCAATTATAACAGGCAAATTTTCACCAGAAATAATTACGTAAATCAAAACACGTGTTATAGACATACTTAAGAGTTTAAAAAAATCAAGCAGACACTAAGTTTAGTCGTATTTTACCATTGAAAAATAAATTAATAAATTAAAATAAAATAAAAATAACAATTTTTTGATTTATTATTTTATTTTTTATTTTTACCTTAATACACACACAATATATATATATATATATATATAACTAAATAATTCAAATTATATATATATATATATATATATATATATTACGAAATCTTGCAGCTTCTTTTGCTTATGGAAGTACATGTTTCACTGATGAGCTAATACTTCTATTTTTAAGCATTTATTAATCCAATTCTTATTTCATATGGTCTCCTTTTCATACTTTTCAATTCGATTCTCATTTCCAGCTACATTTTAATAAAAAAGTTATTGAGTACTTTCATGAATTTCCCAAAAATATTTCTTTTTTCTCTGTCAAAGTTGATCTTTTTTACTCATGTTGGTGTAAGTAATTTAAATTGGTTTTGTCTTTTAATTGGAACTAAAAATTATAAAATTATATATTTTCAAGTATTTATGTTTCCTATGTTTCCGTTTTTAGAAGTGCACGACTCTCTTATCTCCCACCCTCATTTTTAAAGTAAAAAATATATTTTTATACATGTGTTAGTTTATTCTTTGTTGGTAAGAAAAGTGACAATTTCTATATGTATACCTTATTAATACAATTTACCTTCAAATTAAATAATAATATACCATTCTGAAGTGCAATACTATTTATCCATTAAAATATGCTTGATAAACATTCCGTTTCATAAAAGAGCAAATTATCCATTTAAATATCACTCTTGCAGGTACGTCAATATATTTTAACAAATAGAACTTAGAAATTAACTAAAGCCTGTTGAAACTGGCAGCAAAATACTCCAGAAAATCATATGCTTCATTTAATTTTTGTTTTAACATGAAAACTTTTGGGAATAAACCAAGTAATTTGGACAGTTTCGAAAAGTTAATGAGCGAAATCTAATTTATTTACCTTTACTTTTATTTATTTATTTTCAAATACTTAGAATATTTATTTATTAACGACTAAAAATATTGTTTAAGACTCAGTGATAGTTTTATGTATGTATTTATTTATATTTATTTATTTTGCCTTTTAGCAAAGTTTTAAAACAGAATAGTTTTAAGTTTTAGTAGAAATATATTAAAACTTCTTCACACACCATAAATTTTAAGTCAGCACAACCGGTTTCGAAAGGACGTAGACTTTCTTCATCAGGTGCAAAAAAAAAAAAAAACGCGTGCTACTACCTTGGAGGCAAAAGCAAGACTTTCGAAACTGGTTGTGCTGACTTAAAATTTATGATGTGTGAAGAAGTTTTAATATCTTTCTATTGATTGTACGCCAGTTTTTGAATTTAGTTTTGGTTAAGCTTTAGTGTATTTGAGAAAGAAAAAATAAAAAAAAATTCAAGAACGAAAAATCATGGGGCACGCATTCATTATTACATTATTAACTTTCCAAATGCACTTGCTCGTTGTATCGTATAACTTTCAATGTTCTTTTCTGCCTAAGTTATCAGACAACGGACAGACAGAAGGATTGAAAGACATACAGATAAAATAATTGAATTCATTATCACTCTTAAACATTGTTGGAAAGTGTTAAAAATGCTTAACACAAACGGAAATGCAGTCCTTAGATTCTAATTGCAGACTTAATATATCTGAATATTTAAGTCCCTATAAGTCTGAAGATTAACCATATCATATTCTATACAAAACATTGTTTTAAACTATTAACAATAAATGTCAATTTTTTTTTTATGATTTTTACTGTAGAAAATTATTTAAATGGTATTTATAAAAATGTCTGTCCTAAAACGCAATGCATTGGTATTTTTTTTTCTTTTGTCCCTGTACACAAATGTGTTGTACAAGACCTATTAATGCCCTTTTAAATAGGGGACATTTCATAGTGAACGTGGATAACATATGTCATTTTTTAAAATTCTGAAAATATTTACGGGCGCTGAGAGCGGGAAGACGAACAAATAGAGAGGTGAACAGTCGGATAGACAGATAGAGAAACTGAAATTATATTTACACTCAAAAAATGTTAGAAAGTGCTTAAAACGCTTAATGTAAAAGAAAATGAAATTACAGCAAATTTCCAATAATATCCCTTAATGTAACTGGATATTTTTGTGTGGCCCTGCAAATGTAATGCTAATTATACTATATTTAATAGAAATCATTCTTTTGTGCATATGAATAACATATTTCAATTTCTTTAAGATTTGTGCAAAGTAAAATTATTAAAATTTCGTTTATAGAAATACTTCTCATAGAACGCAATGCTTTGGAATACTTTCGGGTGTCCCTGCACACAAACTAGTGGTGGTAGGTACTCCATTTTGTATAGAAAACATCCAAAACATCTAATTATGAACTTGAATAACATATTTCAATTTCATTAAGATTTGTCTAAAGTAAAGGCACTAAAATATCGTTTATAGAAATATCTCTCATAGAAAACAATGACTTTGTAATATTTTCGAGTGTACCTGTACAAAAACCAGTAGAGTTATCCACTCCATTTTCAATAGGGAACATCCGATGGTGAACTTGAATAATATAGATCACTTTTCAGAAATTACATGAATGTTTGCGGGAGTTAGAGCGCAGACATACAGACGTACAAGGCGTATGTATACTAATTTTCATAACTTTAAGACCGTAATTTACATTAAAGATTTATAACGTACACGATGCCTTTGAGAAGACTGACTATTCTTATTTTAATTTAATTATTATTCTTATTTATTTTATTTCATCATGAAAATATTTTGATTTGAGTACGAAAGATTTAGGAATTTATTTTATGTTACAGGGCAATGTAGAGATTGCATGGCATGTGTTTCTATGGAGCCACTAAAAATAAATAAATAAATAAATAAATAAATAAACGATTACCAGTATTTAAGTTTTAGTTTAAAAAACACAAGATCTCACTTCTCTCTGTCCCTCTTTAAGCAAAACGTGTTCATTTTTGAATATTTCTTGGGTTTATTGTATGTATGTCAGAGCATTTAGGTTAGGGATAAATTTGAAGAACATATATGTTCATTGTTTGAGTACCTTTTGGTTATTTGCTATAACATTTTATTTGAAAGAAATTTTACTGGTATTATTATTATTATTATTATTATTATTCATAATTCATAAATTTAGAGCTAGATTGAACAGAATCAAGATGTTGCACAAGCTGCAACTGTAACAAGTTACTCTATATGAGTCGGAACATCAGGATTTGTAGCCGGAACATTTTTTCAGTCAGGACACTAGGTTTCCGCCATTTTAAAACAAAATGGCGTATCAAATTGATAAACTTAGTTGTGACTTTGATAATAAGTATAGAGATGACGAGCTTCTTGCAAATCCGTTAATAAATACGTTTTTTTATGTTAGTTTGAAATTAGTGGTCACAATTTCGAAAATACGAGTAATATGTGTGCTTGTGTACTGAGTTGAATGGTAAACTTTCTTCAGGCCTTTATATGGATTATTCATATACCGAGTTTCAAGCAACAAATCGGTTCATAAATATGTTCTTTATACGAATTTGAAATTTTAAAATGAACACAGTTTTTAAAATAACTGCATTAAGTTGGGCAGTGAACTTATCCAAAATATTTCTAAAATAAATCCATTATTGAATTTTAATTTGAACTCATACAGTATTTCGGAAGTTATAGTGAGAAATTTTTTTTATTATATATAGATATACATATATATGATGTTTTATGTTAGCTATAATATGGTACCACATCATATTTGATAAGAATTTAATTAGTTTCAAATTTTGTTCCATCTTGGATGGATTAATTAAAAAATAAATTCATCTTTATTCATTACTTTTTTAAACACATTTATTTCTGCGAATTCCCACATCATGCGAATTCTTAAGGAAATCCCATTCAGGCAACGCGCGATGCTTAGAAACGTGTTACGTTTACCGTGTTTCAATAAAATCCATTAAAATGCCTTAATGGTATAATCCTATAATAAATAAAAATTGAGTAAATCTTAAATAAATTTTCGGTAATCACTTAAAACAATGTTTTTTTTTTTTTAATCATATTTCACACTGTTAGCCACCGGTGGCTGACATGGCCTAAATGGAAAGTTCAGTGTCAGCCACCGATAGCTGACATGGCGCTGAACGTGTTAAACATATTAAAAAACCATCTCACATAAGAACATTTGTTTTAAGTTGAAAAGGTATCATATTTTAAACATGCGTTTCTAATAATAATCTTCCATTTACGATTTATTATTATTGTTGTTATTATTGTTATTGATATAGCAGCAACAAAAATTTTGTTGATTCAATAAAATATTTTTTCTGTATATAATTATCACAAACTGACATGCATGATCCAAACATACATAATGATTATAACGACAATATAAACATTAATTTTTTAAGTAAAATAATATAAGGATCAATGCATGAAAACATTTGCATTCTATCAAATTCAAATACCATTTAAATAATGGAAAATTATTATTTGAAAATCATGTTTAATTTATGACACTTTTTCAACTTAAAAGAAATGTTTTTTTTTAGACACGATTATTAAATATCTAGGTTTCATTCAGACAACTGTAAATATTTGGATTTTCCCTACATTTTATAAACACAAAGGCAAGGTACTACAAGCTATTTTTTTATTATTACTATTACGTAAATAGGCGTATAAACATATTTGAAAATTGCAGTGCTCACATAATCATTTCATGAACCAAGTACTCAATTACAACTGTCACGAAAGATTGATGGCTAATCGAAAGAGTTACAAGTCATACTCATACGTAATACAGCCTCCATTGGTAGGGTGCATAATAATCAACAGAAAGCCTACTGAAATATAAAAAAAGACTAGAATTTCTGGTTATAGTAATGAAGTTATTAAACGTAAGATTTACATCAAAAACAGGAAAATGACAAAATTCACGAAAAACATTGTTTATGTCTCATTTAACTTGAGTCAAATACATTTAGAATACAATGGATTGTAAAGTGTATACGTTTTTGCAAACTGTTTACCTTGATTTGGTAATAATGTGGCATTTTGTTTAATAATTAAAAGATAAAATCGTTATTTATGTTTCCTATTTTTCTGTGTGATAGTAATAATAGTAATGGTAATGTCACGATTTTGATATAAGACAATATGCAGCTTATTGAAATGATTTCTTTCCTTTCTTTTTTTTTATTTTAATATTCATTCATTTTTGTGACAACTGTTGATATTTATAACTTTAATAGTTTCCCCCTTAGTTTCTCTTTTCCTGTAATTTTTACAGATTTTCTGTCGAGTGGAATATTTTTCTATAGTGGAATATTTTTCTTTCTCTTACACCATAGTCCATTTTGTTTACGTATTCATCATTTATTGTTGATTATATTTTACGGGTTTTATTTTGTTAATGTTTTATAATTTTGCTTAGAAAAAACACTTTTCTTATAGTTGCCAGCCGTTCCAATTTTCGGACACAGACATTTTTTAAATAGAAATTCTTTAAAACTTTGTAGTAGTTTTCGACGATTAAATAACGTGATGATTTTTTGGATATCCAAAAGTCTGAATGGTTTGTAACTATGTTTTTACACTAGAATGAATTTAAAAGTATATGTGTATAAGGATTTTAGCTAATTTTCTCTGATATTTTAAAATATATTCTATGCTTTTCTGAGTAAAAATGTTTTTCCTGAAAATTTAAGCTATGAACTTCACTGAAAATGAGTTTCTTATACGATATTGACAGATAACATTTTTCGTTTTACTTATCAAAATATTGTGATATAATGTTTTAAAACTATATTTCGTACTGTCGGTAACGAAAGTATCCGAACACTAGTAAAAATTCCTATATAAAAAAAGTAGAGTTAATGCTGTTTTGTCAATTAAATCGTTGTCGAATCATGTTCTTAGCCTAAGAACATGATTCGACAAGGTTTTATTTAACAAAACAGTATTAACTCTACTTTTTTCATATAAGAATTTTTGCTAGTGTTCGGAAACTTTTGTTACCGACTGTAGATGTTTATTCGTTAAATCATATTTGATATCAATATCAATATTGTTTGTAATTATGAGTTATTTCTCGAGTCCAATTCGCAAACACACATCTATACACATATACGTATGTAATAAATACATATAATTTCTATAATGGGTTGAGTAATATTTTACATCGCACTAGTGCTACACTATGGACAGTATTTCTATAATGGGAAGCGATACTGTATTTATTACTGTATAATGTTTAAGTGCGATTGAAGCATATTGATTTTTCACCTAAACAAATTTTTTTTTTGTTCGACTTTTTTGCTTTTCTTCTTTTGCATTTTAATAAGTATAGTGCATATTTTCCGTAATTAAAGAAAAAGTTTACAAATCTGGAATAGTCTAAAGTTAAGTGATATCAATGCTTAAAATAATAATGTATTTTAAACTATACTTTAGAAATGTATACTATATAAATGCAAATTTACCAAATTAATAATGCATTATATAACATTAATATATCAATTATTTTTCTCCTTAGAGGACATTTACGATGTCTACAAATTTAAGAATTGTTAGGCAATTTGGTTAATTTAGAATCGATGTTTTAACTGACAAGTACATGTCATTCATTTTGTTTTAATTTATTATAGAAACTTAGCATGTTCTGAAAGTTCATAAGGAAAAGTTCAATGATTGCTTTTTCAAAAGTTCTATTTAACATCTAAATGCAGCTTGAAGCTGTTTATTCATTAAATCATACTTGTTATCAAAATCAGTATTGTTTGTAATCATGAATTATTTCTTGAGTCCATATTACAAACACACATATATATAGATATATATGTATGTAATACATATACTGTAATACATCAATAGTATGTAATGTTGTACAATCAAATGTATAATCAAATAATGTACAATTAAATCTATGTAATACATCAATAATGCGAGGCGATATGGCATTTATTGCTATAAATTTTAAGTGCGATTGAAGCATAATGTATTATACATGACTCAACACATTTTTTTTTTTTAGTTTTCTGGTTTTGCATTTTAATAGGTGTAGTGTATAATTCCCGTAATAAAAAAAAAAAATACAAATCTAGAATAGTCTAAGTTAAGTGATATTAAATGTTTAAAACAGTCCTGTATTTTATACTATTTTATAGAAATGTATACAATAGAAATGCAAACTTACTAAGTTAATAATGAATTATATAATGTTAATATCTCTATTATTATTATCCTTGCAGGGCATTCACATTCTCTAAGAATTTAAGAGATGTTAGGCAGTTTGGCTAATTTAGAATCGATCATTTAACTGACAAAGTAAATGTCATTCATTTTGTTTGAATTTGTTATAGAAAGTTAGCATGTTCTGAAAGTTCATAAGAAAAAGTTCAATGACCGCTTTTTCATAGGATCTATTTAACATTCAAATAGCGCTTTAAAGGGAATGCTATTTTATACTCATTTGATTAGAAGAATATTGTATGACAAATAGAAAAGAAATATAATAAAAGTCTCTTGTCGATATTTATGACTCTTTAATTCAAATGCATTTCCATGACTTTTCTATTAATGTACCGGAAAAAGATGAATTGATTTTTATAGTAATGAATTACATATGAGGATTTCAAATTATTATCCGCGATTTATCACAAACATCTAGCAATTAGGAATTACTGAGATAATTAATTTTGACTCAATTACGAACTCTGAAATATAATCTGTTGATTATTGATGTGGAAAACTGAGATGCATGACAGTTTCTTCTGTCTAGCTCATTTTTCAAAGGACGTGTTGCAGTGTTAAAAAATATCATGTGGTCTCATTTAAGTAGGCTCGGAGACATTTACTATTCTAAATGAAATTCTAGAAAAATTCCTTTCTATGTATATATACTAATTCATAATTTAGAACTTGAAATGAATGGGTTCGCTTTTTAATTTCTTTTTCATAGGGATAGTTAAGGAAATTATTAGGCTACTTTATACTAAAGAGTTAAATTGAGAATTTATGTAATTCATTTTAATTGACAAATTTTATCAATAACTAGTTCAAGAATCTACTTTAATCTCTGTATACTATGCGTTGCCACGATTTTCTTTAAAATGTATTATTTATAAATGTTATGATGTAAACAAGGCTTTCTCCTCGTCTTTCCCCGCCCCTTTCTCCTTTTTATATTTATTCCATTATATATAATTGTATAACTAAATTTGATATTGAGCCTATTTAGTACCTTTGATAAAAAATATCTGCATGAATAATGATTTTTAATTACTTAGTGAATTTTAACGGAAAGGAAAATTATGGGCATTAATTAATGTTAATTTCGACAACTTAGTAAATTTTCTAGAATTTCTTTGAATTTTATCTAGCTATTTTAAAAAAACTTACACAGCTATAACTGCAGATATTGTGAAACAATTCAACTGGAATTATATTAGAAAATTTTAATATTTAATCTGGAATTTCACAAATGCATTTTGCATATTTTAATTTCAAACTTTCTTCAGCTCTCATTGATAACTCAATCTTATTAATTATCGAATAATTATTTTGCTTCGACATTTGCTTTTCCTTGAGGATCCAATTCAGTTGCAAGTTGCAATTAACCCTAGACAATCAATCATAAACCAATTTTATTTTGTAACTAAACTTTTATTTTAAACATTATGAATTATAAAACGCTTATAATAGGCTTTCTGATGATATTTGTTCATCTCGAATCAGAAAAATCACAGTTGTAAACATGATTTAATTTAATTTTAAATAATTTGTTTAACAATTTACATTTTTTTTCCCATTTAGTACTAAATGTGGTTCTCTATTGTTTGGAGAAAAAATTGAAAAATAAGGACAAAGACTGGTATTCATGTATAAATATTTCATTTTATATAAAATTTTGCATTGCAAATAAAAATAAAATTTTTGATTTATGATTAAAGGTATAGAGATTAACACCGTTTGATTGTCCAAACTCTCAAATAATAATAACGCAAGTAAAAGTAAAATGGTTTCAAGGAATAAATATAAATTTATGGTAATCATTCATATAATAATAAAAGCAGTTCCACTCTCAAATAACAATGGCGCTAGTTAAAAAATAAATAATTGAGCGGTTTCAAGAAATAGATACAAACTTGTGCCAATCATTAATATAAAGATAGCAATTAGTATTTCTGAAAGAGAAGGGAAGTTTTTTTTTCTCTACTACCCTTCTCTAATTCAAGACAACGCTGTGAAGATCATTAAAATTAAATACGTATCTAGTTATATATTGACTATTTAAACTACTATATATCAACATATATAACTGTATATTAAAAGTAAATATCTGTAACACAGAGGTAAAGGACACTATGTTACAAAAATGTAACTTTTCAGTAGAACTTTCGACTTTTTATTATTTTTTTCAACTTCAAATGGGTGTTTAAATGCACTTCGTTACAACTAGCAGTAATCACTTTATGTTGTACATAAACACATTGTTAATGGCATAATGTACAAATGTAATAAAGCAAAAAATGCACACCAAGGGCCTGTTGCTAACTCTTTTCACACTCTCTCTCTCTCTCTCTCTCTCTCTCTCTCTCTCACACACACACACACACACACACAAAAAAAAAAAAAAAAAAAAAAATTGGACATGGTGTCCTTTATTTCCTGGATACAAATATAATATATAAAGCAGACCTCGCAGCGTACCCGAAATATTACGCTCATTTTATTATATTGCCCCCACTGTATTAAAACAATACTTTTTTGCATAATATTTTAGCATTAAAACATTTTCAAGAAAAATTGCTTAATGACGATAGTGGTGGCAATAAAATAAAATTTTAGAAACGCTGCGAGGCCTGTATAAAATTTATAGTTTTCCTTTCTTGTATGTGATATGTGAATATCAACATGTTTGCACAGTATTTATAACAATGCTTATTAATTAATTTAAATAGTGTCTAAATTTCTAAAAACAAAATCCTTTTTTTTTTTTGCCAATAGTGTAGTACTACTGCGACGTAAAACCCACTCAACCAGCCAACCGCTTCTTTTGAACATCTGACTACAGTTATTCCAAATTTTTCTTTATTATAAAGAAAAAAAATCGTATAGGATATTTTACAACATTTGTTATATTTGTACAAGAATATTATAAAAATATTGTACATTCCTTAGGAAAACAGGAATTCCATTGTAACTTTATATGCAAAAAGCGCCAAAAGCATCAGTTGTAAGTTTGTCTGTTAACATCATTATATAATTTTTGGATCCCGGAAAAAAGGGCACGAAAAATAGGTCACTGGAAAAAAAGGCACCCGGAAAAAAAGGCATTGGAAAGAAGGGCACTTTTGCAATTCGCAAATCGCAAAATAATAAATATCAAATAACGAATTTAAAAAATGACTTTCAAATTACATTTTCAGAAATTTCAATTAATTCGGTACAACATTCATTTAGTATATACCAGAGGGGGTGGGGGTGGGGACTAGCAGCAGATCGAAAGAAAACAATTGTTTTCATAGCATCACCTTCTTACCGACTTTAATGAAATGTATAATCACGTATAATTTGTGAAAAAATTACGGTCAGTGTCAGACATTATTGGGGCCCACCAGCGGCCGAGCGGTTCTGCGCTCAAAGCTGGTAGATGGGAGGTGCCGGGTTCGATCCCAGGTCGCGCTCATCGACCTAGCAGATCGAAAGAAAACAATTGTTTTTACATAAAATCTTACCGATTTTAATGAAAATTTGTATAATCACGTACAATTTGTGAAAAAATTACTGTAAGTGTCAGGCAAACTTTAGGGGAGGGGGGTTAAAGAGGCGGGTGCAGAGGAAAATAAAATTATCTTTTATATCACAGTTTTATCTACTTTAATGATATATTCTATAACTATCACTAACTTTTTATGAAGATCACAGTGAGTGTATTATATACCTGGGGGGGGAGCAAGGGGGGCAGATAAAAATAAAATATATTCTTCTTTAAATTATTCTATTATTGATTAATTTTTTTTTTGTATAATCACGTATAATTTATTAAAAATTTACAGTAAGTGTCAGACATACTTAGTGTGTGTGTGTGTGTGGGGGGGGGGGTTAAACAAGGGGGGGGGAAGGAAAAATTAAGTGATTCTTTATATCACAATTTTAGCGATTTTAATGATATATTCTATAACTACCACTTAATTTTCATGAAGATTACAATGAGTGCATTATATACCTGGGGGGAGGCAAGGGGGGGGGGGACCGATGGAAATAAAATATATTCTTCTTTAAACTACACTATTATCGATTTAAACAAAAACTTTGTATAATAGAATACAATTTGTGAAAAAAATCACAGTAAGGTCAGACATACTTGAGGGGGGGCAGAGGAAAATAAAATATTTTTTAATATCACCATTTTACCGATTTTAATGACATATTCTATAACTATCACTTACTTTTATGAAGATCAAAATGAGGGTATTATACATTTGGGGGGGGCAAGGGGGACGCAGATAGAAATAAAATATATTATTCTTTAAACTACCGCATTGTCGATTTAAAAAAACTTTGTATCTACGCAATTTTCTTCTTATGAAAAATTACAGTGAGTGTACACATATCTGGACGATTTGCTAAGAGGGGGGCAGACTGAAGAAAATGTTTGTTTTTATATAACCATGCTATCTAATTATATAAAACTTTGTACCACTATCACTTTCATTTTATTAAAATTATAGTGAAAGTTAACTAAAGTTGATAGGGGGGGGGGTAGGGGGGACAGATGGAAAATAAAATAATCTTTTTAAACAACACTTATTATCGTTTGTTTTATTGTTTTATTTGCATTTTGTGTAAGTATCAATTACTATTAATGAAAAATTATACTGAGGTATGCAAAAAATCAATGTATGATTTAAATCTGTAAAAAAATTATTCAAAAATGAATTTTCTTCTTTTAATCTGTCTCTTTTGTCCTTCCCCCGATGTAGATAAAAGACACTTACACTCTCGTTGATGTTTAGCATCAGTTTTACAAGGAGAAATTTAAAAAAGTGCCCTTTTTTCCGGTGCCCTTTTTTCCGCAATCCAAAAATTCAATACATTGGTAATATCAGGCATTAATTAAAAGTTAATATCAAACATTGGTAAAAGATTATTCTAAAACAGAATATTTTTCTTTGATCTGTCTCTCCCCCTCCCCTCGTAGAAACAAAAAATTTTTGCTATCGTCCACATTTAACAAGTATTTTACAAGTAACAATTAAGAAAAGTGCCCTTTTTTCCGGATTGCGGAGAAAAGGGCACCGGAAAAAAGGGCACTTTTTAAATTTCTCCTTGTAAAACTCATGCTAATCATCAACGAAAGCGTAAGTTTTTTATTTCTACGTGAGGGGGGGGGGGAGGGTGGACAAAAGAGATAGATTAAAAGAAGAAATTTCATTTTTGAGCAACTTTTTTACAGATTTAAATCATTGAATTTTTGAATACCTCCCTGTAAATTTTCATTAATACTAACTGATATTTACACAAAATGTAAATAAAACAATAAAACAAACGGTAATAAGTGTTTTTTAAAAAGATTATTTTATTTTTCATTTGGCCCCACTACCCCCCTCCCCCCTTATCAATTATAGGTAACTTTCACTATAATTTTAATAAAATGCAAGTGATACTCGTACAAAGTTTAATATAAATATGTAGCATGGTGATATAAAAACAAACATTTTCTTCACTCTGCCCCCCCCCCCGCAGCAATTCGTCCAGATATGTGTAGACTCACTGTAATTTTTCATAAGCAGGAAGTTTTATAGATACAAAGTTTTTATTTTTAATCGATTATACGGTAGTTTAAAGAATAATATATTTTACTTTTATCTGCGCCCCCCCCCCCCCCAGATGTGTAATACACTCATTGTGATCTTCATAAAAAGTAAGTGATAGTTATAGAATATATCATTAAATCGATAAAATGGTGATATAAAAAATAATTTTACTTTCCTCTGCCCCCCTCCCTCTTTAACCCCCCCCCCCGAAGTACGTCTGACACTTAGAGTGATTTTTTCACAAATTGTATGTTATTAATATTATACAAAGTTTTTGTTTAAATCTATAATTGGGTAGTTTAAAGGAAAATATATTTTATTTCCATCTAACACTCTTGCCCCCCCCCCCCCCAAGTATATAATAGACTCATTGTAATCTTAATAAAAATTAAATGGTAATTATAGAATATATTATTAAAATCGCTAAAATGGTAATGTAAAAATTCAATTTATTTTCCTCTGCCCCCTTCCTAACCCCCCCCCCCTCCAAGTATGTTTGACACTTATTGTAATTTTTTCATAAATTATGCGTGATTATACAAATTTTTTTAAAACCGATAATTGGATAGTTTAAAGAAGAATATATTTTATTTTTATCTGCTCCCCCCTTGACCCCCTCCCCCAGATATATAAATCACTCACTGTTATCTTCATAAAAATTAAGTGATAGTCATAAAATGTATCATTAATTCGGTAAAATGGTGATATAAAAAAATCATTTTGTTTTCCTCTGCCCCTCCCCCTCTTTAACCCCTGACCCCCCCCCCCCCCCAAAAAAAAAAAATGTCTGTCACTTACTGTAATTTTTTCACAAATTATACGTAATTATACGGTTTTTTAAATCGATAAAAGGGTAGTTTAAAGATAAAATCGATAAAAGGGTAGTTTGCATATCCCCCTTGCCCCCTCCCCCCCCAGTATATAATGCACTCATTGTGATCTTCATAAAAAGTAAGTGATAATTATAGAATATATCATTAAATCGGTAAAACGGTGCTATAAAAAGAAAAGCTAATTTTTTTTTCCTCTGCCCCCCCCTCTTTACCTCCCCCCCCCAAGTTTGCCTGCCACTTACTGTCATTTTTTTCACAAGTTGTACGTGATACAAGGTTTCATTAAAATCGGTAAGAGTTTTTGTAAAAACAATTATTTTCTTTCGATCTGCTCCTGCCCCCCCTCCCCCCCTCTTCCCCGAGATATATATTAAATGAATGTTGTACCAAATCAATTGAAATTTCTAAAAATGTAGTTTGAAAGTCATTTTTTAAATTTATTATTTGATATTTATTATTTTGCGATTTGCGAATTGGAAAAGTGCCTTTTTTTCCGGTGCCCTTTTTTCCGGGTGCCCTTTTTTCCGGTGCCCTTTTTACCGGTGCCCTTTTTCCCGGGTGCCCTTTTTTCCGGTGCCCTTTCTTCCGTGCCCTTTTTTCCGGTGCCCTTTTTTCCGGGATCCTCTTTTTCCGGATAGCGGAAAAAGGGGCACTTTTCTTAACTTCTCCTTGTAAAACTCATGCTAATCCTTATAGGATATTTCCCAATATTTCTCATGTTTGTACAAGAATATTATAAAAATATTGTACATTTCTTAGAAAATCAGGAATCCCATTGTAATTTTATATTCATACTGCGCCAAAAGCATCAGTAGTAAGTTTTTCTGTTAACATCATTATAAAATTTTTATCTTTCAAAACATCTTTTTAACATGCAGAAATTCCGATCTTATCTAATGTCTAAATATGCGATAACTTTGATGGTTATCTTCCCTTCTTTCTAATCTCATATACAAATATGCTGCATAAAATGTGTTTCACTTAAAAAAATTACAAGCCTTTTCTTAGAATAACAGTGAAGAAAATGCCCCTAAAAACCTCTTAGAATCATCTGAATGGATTCTTTTCTTATCAGGTTCTGAAAGTCGTAAGTCGTATTCCATCAGCACATTTCAAGGACCTCCCACCTTTAAAAATTTTCCCTTCTGGTGTTTTGATCTTTGACCTAGAAATGTGTCTGTGATATCAGTGTATGAGAAAGTGACGGGTACACTTATGTTAAATCTTTCAACAGCGAAGTCCATTTGGATTGTCGAACTCGTCTCAACACTCCGCAGCACAGAGACATCTGAATATCGAATTTCCGCTGAGTTATTTTCGTAAATGTATCTTATCAGTTATTCTTGTTATTTTCGAAGAATTCTTGTTCAACTAGTATGTGGCATAGGTATAGGAAAACTTCAAGAGAAACAAATTTGAGTAATTTTATAAATGTATGTGTCTATACATGCATGAGGCTAATCAGATTACAAAAATAATTTTTTAAATCGTTTTGTAATGGGAATAAATGACACAGTGCCAAAATGTTTTTAATGAAGTCATGCCATCCAAATAAACTACTAATTCCACATGTAATCGATTTTTGTTTTTGCTTTGTGGAATATAGAATTTCCCTAAGTTATTTTTGGAAGTGCATCTTACCAGTATTTTATTTTTTTCCCCTAAGAATTCTTGCTTAACCCGATCAGGTTATCGTATTTTTCGGCACCTTGTCAGTTTATCATGGGTCGCTGAAGACCCGAGCAATGTTAGAACACGTAATTTTTAACGAAAAAAAAAAAAAAAAAAAAAGTGATAAAATTCTTGAACACTCTTGAATACTTCTAATTTAACGGCAGACAATGAATATTGCAAAATAAATTTAAACAAATATTTCATTTTTCATCAGAAATACGCCCATTTCTATAAAATGCAGGCATTTACTAAAAATTTATAATTTTTGAACAAATTGAGATATTTGAAAAATTCAAATTGCATAGTAAAGTTTAAGAATTGTATTTTTACGAAAAAAGTCATGGGCAGGATAGATAGGTATTTCCTCTATACATGGATTCTGACGGATGAGACATAAGAAAAATGGCTCGGGTCTCCATTGACCCACGACAACATGATCGGGTTAATTAGTATATATCATTAGGTATATATAGTAGGCTTCAAGAGAATCAATGAGTAATTGTATGAATGTATGTGTGCATGAGGTTATTCAGGTTTTAAATTAATTTTTAAAATTCTTTTGTACTGGTAATAAATGACACAATGTCAGCATGATTATAATGGAACCATGCAATCCAAATAAACTACCACTTCATCATATAATTGATTTTTTTTTTTTTGTCCACGGCCTGATTTTTCCCATTCCTTTTGGGGAAGGGTGTTTCGATGTATAGAGGTATATATATCATACATATATATATATATATATATATATATATATATATATATATATATATATATTATTTATTTATATGTTTACCTGTATCACCCCGAGGGATACAATTTTTTAACTGTTTTCGTTGTGATTAGAAATATGTACAACTTTTACGTTCTCATCGTAGATAGATATACTCAAATGGGAGTAATAACTGATTGCATAATTATGTCATTTTTCCGAACAATCTTATTGTGCTGATGTGTTAATAGTACAGGCAACATGGAAAGTCATTTGTTTCTGATTTTTAATATAATAATAAAAAATATAGTTATAGAAAAACAATAATACAATAAGACATTAATAACAATATATAAGTTGATGTATATATTTTTAATTTAGGCAGCAGCTTTGCCTTGTAACATAACACAGATGATGAAAAAAATCATTAAAATAAACAAAATGAAAAACATTATATATTTATGCTTCTACATAAAACTTTTTATTAGTGTCAGAAATAAATGTAGAAACCGTGTAACAAAAAATTTAAGGTTATTATTTGTTTTCCTATTGACCTATAAAAAGTAATAATAAGTCGACATTGAAATAGTAATATATCCAAAATTTCTCGGTAAATTTTCGTGTGTTTTTAGTTCAATTACACTAATAATACACACAGAAGTGTCACAGAAGAAAATAAAATGAGGGTCTGTTTGGTCAGAAGTTGCATTAAGAGACTGGATATGGTTTTATATTATTTAGGACAAATGTGGCTTTAAGATAAATATTTTGGAAAACAGCGTATATTGTTAACATAATTTCATGGATATATGTGAGAAGTTCGTGTAAGTTACGTCGTTCCAATTTCTGAAAATTTACGAATAATTCAAAACTTATCGCTGGGGAGCCAAAAATGCTTAGTATGTAAAGTTCTCTTATAAAGATGGTATAGTACCAAAAAAAAAAAAAAAATATTTTTTAGAATATATACAGCGTTGTTATAATTAAAGTTTCGCTATTCCGAAAGCTCTAGAGCCGATTCTATGGCTCTAAAAGAAACAAAATTTCACTAATATTTAGTACAAGTGATGCATTCTGCGAAAATCAAAGTTGCAAAGTTGAAATTTTTGCTAATATATCGTCAAATTCCGTTGTTGATCCAATATCTAAGGCGATTTTTTTAGATTTTTTCTATCAAATTCGGTCAAGACAAAACATACAAAATTTATTTTATTTTTTACCAAAAGAAAAAAAAAAAAAATTCCAAAAATCTCCTTAGATATTTGCGCAGCGTCACCTATTGACGAAAATTGTATCTTAATTTTTCTTTCGATTTTTGCAAAGAACAGTGCCTTCTAATTATTTTCATCAATAAATGGCACTACGCTCTATAAAACCGAAAAAAAAAAATAAAATAAAATAAAATAAAATAAATAAATAAAATAAAATAAGTTACAATTTTCGTCAAAAGGTAACGCTGCTACAATATCTAAGACGATTTTTGCAGATTTTTATTTTATTTTATTTTATTTTATTTTTTGTAAAAAACAAATTAAATTTTCCGTGTTTTAATTGGAATAACCGAAATTGATAGAATGAATCTACAAAAATGAGCATCTGTGAAATAATTTTTGTTTTATTTTATTTTTTACAAAGATTCTTGCAGATTTTTTTTTTTTTTTTGTAAAAAACAAAATACATTTTATGTGTTTCGTCTGGATTAACCGAAATTCATAGAATTAATCTGCAAAAATGAACATCTGTGAAAAAAATTTTGCTTCATTTCATTTTTTACGAAAAATCTGCGAAATCGTTTTAGATATTGGCGCAGCGTTATTCATGAAATTTTTAATTTCGATTTTGCAAAGCGAAGAGCCACCTAATATATAATAATTAGGTGGCAAGATTTAAAACTTTCGTTAATATGAGGCGCTGCGCCAAAATCTAAAGCGATTTTTGTAGATTTTTTCTAAATAACAAACTAAATTTTGTGCGTTTAGTCTGGATTGATCGAATAAATCTTCAAAAATCGCCTTAGATATTGGAGCAGCGCCACCTATTGACGAAAATTTCAAATAATTTTTGTTTCCATTTTCGCAGAGCGCATCACTTGTACCACATACGAGTGAAATTATGTTTCATTTGGAGCCTTAGAACCGGCTCCAGAGCCTTCTGAATAGGGAAACTTTAATCCTGTATATATTGTAACAACTATATATTTTACGTTTGATCTTTTTCTTGAATTTCGCATGATAAAAATCACGCCTTGTTGGTCTTAGGCTGTTATTCACCAATAACTTCAACTCCCGGTCGAACACGAAAATCTGAAATGCGTATAAAGGCTGGGTTAAAATTTTCAGCAAAATTTGATGCGTTATTTCTGCCATCTAGCGGTATAGTTTTTTAAGATTTTTCAGATGAAAATAACCAATAAGAGATTATATAAAATCCTCGACGCTAGATGGCAGAAACAGCGTGAAAAAATTTTCTGGAAAGCTGCACACTGCCTTTAGACGCTTTTCAAGTTTTTGCATTGAACCGGGAGTTAGAGTTAATGGTAAATACGGCCATTAGTGTTATGGTTAATTCCTTACATTAGCGTAAGTAATTTAAAATGAATTTATATATTAACCCTTTGAAGCAGATTTCTCATTAAACATAATTTTTACACTTTTTTGATAGTTTTAAGTTATTTTATATCTAAATAAGTAGAAAATGTTATATTTAAAATTTTAATTAATTTTGGTTCTAAAATATAGAGTGGGGCAACGGTGTCCCTTTCTGAGTTAAAGGTAAATTCATCACTGGACACGGGCGTCCCATGAATAAATATTTTTACAAATTGCACTTATTTAAAATTACTTACATATAGGAGTAGCTATAATTCATTAATGATCTTTTTTAAATAATCAAATTTAATTAGAAATAAATTTTTGAAATTGGTTGATACAATTTTTACAAACTACTTTTATTTAACATTTTTATTTTAGTAAAAAATTTACTCTGATAATCTAATAGATTTTTTATAGTAACTATTAGACTCTCTTTTATAATAAAAAACTATCATATAATAATAATATTTGTAATAAGAGCGTCAAAAAATAAATAAGCAAAAGGGACACCGGTGTCCCATTTGCGTCAAAGAGTTAATTGATGCTCTAAATGAATCAAACGTATGTGCTAACATTTAAATTGAATTACAATATCCGGCAATCTTATAAAAGATATAGTGAGTGGTGTTGGTATTATCATGTACCTATTAATTGCTAAATTTTTTAACGTTATTAAATTCTTCACTTCATATATATATGTATATATAGTCAAAGAAAGACAATATTATAGTTACAAGTTATTATTATTTTTTTTTTTTATTTAACCGAAAATATTTTGAAAATTACTACATATTTTAATTTTTCGCAAAAGGCACAAAGATAATTTAAACCCATCACAGCATTTCCATAGGAAATAAATAAATAAAACCCAAAAATTGACGAAAGACGCATGGGAGGAAACATGTACAATCACAAGTGTGAAAAAATCGAAACAGTGGCCGGAGAGGTCTATGGGCCGGAGGGTACTTCCCCATGGCTTAGAACCCTCGTGTGACCTACACTAACCTTTGATAAAATATATTTTTATTTTAGCACAATCAATTACATAAATAAACATAAATAACATCTATTTTGTGAATTATCATTATTATTATTTGTTGCAATATGAAACGTTGAATAATAATAATTTCCATTCAATTCACAAATTTAAAATCTACGTTGATTTTGGGGGGAGGAACTCGAGAAAAAAAAATAATAAAATAAAATAAAATAAAATAAATATAAATAAAATAAATAAACAAATAAATAAAAATTCCCAGTCCCCTTAATGATCAATTATTAATTTTTTCGGACAAAAAAAAAAAAAAAACTAAATAATAATAATAATAATAATAACGTGAAGGTCTTATTATACTTATTATTTGCTGCCAAGTCTACTATTTTTTAAAAACCACTATTTCTTTGTAAATTTTTTTGATTTATTTACATATTTAATTTCTTCCAACAAAAATAAATGTTTTTAAAAAGTGGTATACAAAAATCCGGAGACTTGGCAGCTATCCATCTAAATTATGTAAAACAAATACGTTTTTTAAATTAACATAGTTGAGAGTAAAAATCAAAATTTAAACGATGGCTTCAAAATCACATTCAAAATAAATGAATAAATAAATAAATATAAATATAAATAAATACATAAAAACATAAAAAAGATATATATTAAAATATTTCTAATATTTAAAAAATATATATTTGCACAAAAATTTAAATAATGTGTCTTATAATTTGCAGTCTTTCATAAAAGCGAATAAAATTTTTTTCAAGACTTAGATTCCCAATCCTTGTTCATAATTTAAAATAGCTTTAACAATGAAAATAAAAGATTAAAATACATTGTTTACATAGTAGAATATATTTCCTCGTACTGCGATACGATCTTTTCGTTCTGATTTTTCATCTCGTCTTTGAATTTCTATCGTTCGTGCTGCCATCTCTCCGGAACGATAATAACTAAAAAATACACGAAATATTTTAAACAGTTCCATTTTTCATATGCTTTTTTCAGTATTGTTTCCCCCCTCGTTCATAAAAAAAAAAAATTACCAGCAAAATGTGAGAACATTTTTTTTTAGCTTCCTTTTAAAAGATAAGTAACCATTTTACCATTTAAATTGAAATTCATATGAAACTGAATATGTAATAAAAACAAATGACATCATTAATCCAAAAATATTTTTAAAACGGTTTTTCTTCAGTTGTTATTCTATGAGTTGCATACTTGATATATTTCTGCATTATTATTATATTTTTAGCATGGCTTTAAACCCTCCATGAATTGTCTCATTTTTTGTTTTTTACTTTCTACAATGTTAATAATTAAAATAGTAATAATAATAATAAAATAAATAAATATAAATAAATGTTTTACATATGTTAAATAGATAACTGCCAAGTCTTCCATTTTTTAAACATAGTTATTTTCGTTTCATTTAACGGAAGAAATTTAATATTTAAATAATCCAAAAATTTTTACAAAGAAATAGTGGTGGTTTAAAAAACGGAAGACCTGTGGGCTTATAAATATGATGAAGCCTTCACCTTTTTTTTTTTTGTACATTTCTGTCGAATATATATATAATAATAATAATAATAATATACTTATACACGTATTTATGATTAACTGGCTACATAACTAAATACGCTTCTGTAGAGGAATGCCGCCTTCCTCAACCCCACGTTGTATCTCTCTCTATATATGTATCTGTATATATATATGTGTATATACAGATAACTCATAGCCTTCTGTTCTACTAATTCCGTGTTACTCATAAGTATTTGTCTGAAATTTCATGCCAAATGATTGCATAACATATCGGAATTATTTTGTGTAGCTCTGTAAGCTAATTACCAATTGTATGCCTACAATATTCCACAGAAATAATGCTTTTAAACATTCTAATAACTTACGTTTATTTCATTATTTTTAATGGCGTGTATCTATGTTAAAGTTCACTTATAAGAAATACCGTCTATAGATCCTAATGGTACGAAATTCTTTTTTCCAGCCACACTTATTATATGCACTAAATAAAAAGTATACAACTAATTCATTAAAACTCATTAATATTTAAACCAAATTTGACATCATTTGGATGATTACAGAAAGTCATTGGAATTCTATTGTGTGTTACTGTAAATAAATTTAGTCTATACATATCTTTTTTCTAGAGAAAGCATGCTTTAAAGCTTCATAATAATGTACGTTAATTACTTTATATCGAATACAGCATAAGCGTGTTAGAATGGTTTAAATAAAAATTTGTCCATAGTCTCTAATATCATAAAATTTTTTTGTGTGTCTCACTAAACGAGCCATAAACATGATATGCACCAATAAAAACTATTTAACTTTGTATCTCATGAATAATTGACATAATTTGGATCGAAATTTGACATAATTTGGACGATTGCGTGACATTTTCGGAGCACCTTCGAAAGATCCTTTTATTAAGTCTAATAAGCACACATTTTTCTACAGAAAATATGTTTTTAAGTTTCTCAGTATTTCATGATAATTTCATTTTGTTGAATGCAGTATAACCGTGTTAAAATGCGTTTAAACGAAATTCGGGCCATAGGCCGGAAAGATAAGAAAAGTTTTGGTGTGCCCCTGTACACGAATCGTAAAGAATATCGACACCAAAAATTATACAGCTATTTCTCCATGGCGCCTAAACATGTGTACCAATTTTGAAGTTAATCGGGGGTGTTTTTGCGGCCGCTATTGCGGTAGATAAAAATTTTACCCAGACTCCATAATACTAAGAAAAACTTTGGTGTGTCCCGGAACACGAACTACAAAAAAAAATACAAACATAAAACTATGCAACTAATTCTATGAGGTTTATTAACAAGTATACCAATTTGTAAATCCATAGAGTGATTTTTGCGGCCGATATCGCAGTACTCAAAGACACACAAACACACAGAATCCAAAAACTTTTCGAGTCTCTACATGGAAGCCTCCATTGACGTTTCGCCATTGATCGTTCAATAAATTGGATAATTTGAACTTAACTTCATTTTTCTCGTAGTTTTTGTTGTGTTTTCTTCTTCCTTTTTTTTTTTTTTATGAACGTAGATTTTAAATGTATGTATTGAATGAAAAATATTATTATTCAAGGTTTTATATTGCAAAATAATAATAATAATAATAATATTAATAATTCTGAAACTAGTTATTATTTATATATTGATTCATGTAATTTATTGTGTTAAATTAAAAACACGTTATAATAAAAAGTTTCTAAAAATTTTGCAGAAGTTTCTAAAGCAGAGGCATTTAAAAACTATTCATAATTTCACAAATAAAATTTTTTATGATTTGTTAGATCTCGATTACAACTTGTTAGTTTTAAAGAATATTATTAAGTCACTTATCAATCAATTACGAAAGAATTCAATGTAATCATAACTCTAGAGCTGCTAACTTTTAATTTATTCCGTAGAATTATTTGTAACCGCCTTTTTTTCGCACCACTTTCCTTGCACAGTAATTTTCTACAATGTGTAATTATGGTTAAATAAGAAGAAAATTAAGCTTCTAAAAATGTGGTATGGAAAAAAGTCGAGTACTAATAATGTTACAGAATATATTAAAAAGTTGGCAGTTCTGTTATCCCTTTAATATATCACTTAACATTAAAACTATCTTTCATTATTTAAAAAATTAATAAAGAAATGAAAGAAATGAAAAAAAAAAATAATATTGTGCATTATTGAACAGTTTTTTTTTTATTATTTATATTTGAAAATTTTAAAATGGTCCAGCCTCGCTATTTTTAAATTTTGTTCATTAAATTTTGCATTATTATTGCTCAAAGATATATTCTGAACATTGCTTCTGGAAAGTATTGGATCTATTACTTGGAAAATCTTCTTGATCCATTGACAAATTAATTTATAAGAAATATTTTATGCTTGAATGGCGAATTTAGGTTTTTGAAAGCTTAAAAATCGTTTTGAAATCTAAAACGAATACACAGATCTATTTGAATGTTTATAAACTGCCTTCACTATAATTTATTATAAGATTTAGTTTAAACTTAACGAACTTGGAATATTATAAAAAAAATGCCCCCCTCAACCCCCCCCCCCCCAAAAAAAAAAAGGCAAATTTTTTATTTTACTTTTTAATAAAGTAAAATAAAAAAAATTGCCTCTTTTAGTGGAATGCTAGTGGATCTGCAGATCAGGAGCCGCAACATCTTATTTGCATCACGCATTACTCAACAGATCATTTTTATTTATTTCTTTTTATAAAATATATGTATAGACTCTATTGACTCGATACAGAAACAGATACGTTTCTGACGGGGGGCTCCCGCCACCTTCAACCCCCCGCTGTATCTCTCTTTCTATATTTATCTGTATATATACGTATATACATACATATATATATATATATATATATATATATATACTATATACATATTGCTAGTAACTAATAGCCTTGTATTAATTCCTTCTACCTCATAAATACTTGCACAAAATTTCATGCAAAATGATTGCATAATGATTGCATATCGGAATTATCTTGTGTAACTGTGTACGCTAATTACCATTTCTATGACCACAATTTTCCGCAGAAAAACATGCTTTTAAACATTTTAATGACATTTCATTATATTTAATGGGCTGTAACCATGATGTTAAAAGACACTTTAAAAAAATACCGTCTATAGACCGTAATATGACGAATTTCTTGTGGGTGGTCCTGTAAATAAATTATCTAGTCTATACATACTTTTATCTTTAGAGAAAACATACTTTTAAACATCTTTATAATGTGTGTTAATTCCATTATGTCGAATGCAGCATAAACGCATAAAAGTGTGCTTAGATAAAAATTTGCTCATAGGCTCATACGAAATTCTTTCGTGTGTCTCTGTAAACGAACAGCAAACATTGTATACACCAGTAAAAACTATTCAACTTATTCTACGTTTCTCATGAATAATTGTTCAAAATCTAGCATAATTTGGATGATTACAGGACATTGTTGGAACACTTTTGTGAGTTCCTGCACATTAATTATGAAGCCTAAGAACACATATTTTCTACTGAAGTCATGAGTTTAAGCATCTCAGTAATGCACGCTAATTTCATTTTGTTGAATGCCGGGTAACGATTTTAAAATTCGTTTAAAAAATTTACCCCATAGGCCGTAATTATAAGAAAAACTTCGGTGTGTCCCTGTAAACGAACCGTATGAATAATATAGATATAAGAATTTATATAGTTATTTCTATACAGAACCTGAACGAGTGTACTAATTTGCAAGCCAATAGGGGGATTTTTGCGGCCGCTATTGCGGTACATACAAATTCTGTCCATAGCCCGTAATGATCAGAAAAACTTTGGTGTATCCCTGTACACGAACTACAAGTAGAATACACACCCAAAAATATACAGCTATTTCCATGTGGCTTGTGAACATGTGTACCGAGTTACAAGTCAGTAGAATAATTTTTGCGGTAGCTATCGCCAGACAGACAGACAGAACCCAAAATGTTTTTGAGTCTCCACATGGAGGCTTCCACTGACGTTTCGACAATAATTTTGAAGGAATTTGAATATACTAATATTGGTATATTATAATACACATGTGTGCATATTTTCTTAACTTTAAGATGATAATTAAGAAAGTTGTCCACTGTCTCCGTATAAGAAATCTCATTCGAGAGAACCACTGATGTAATGTGCGTCACATTTTTATTTACTTGGTTACATAATGCATCTCTCTATTTTCTGCTTTGAATTAAAAATGATTTTTAATAGAGCAATATTTCAGCAATATGTCTCTTTATTCAAGAACATAAATTCGCATTCATTATCGCGATTTCATACAGGGGTTAGCAATATATCTAATCAGATTTACAGGAGAACAGTCAAAATGAGAAGGCCTTTGTATTTCTGCTTGAATCGTGAAACCGTTTTTATCCAGACATTCGTTGCAAGAAAACCATCCGAAGTTGATGCTATCTCCTACTCTTCCTTTAAAATTTTGCTGCTTCATATAGTTTAGAACGAAAGGTTACATCTGCTGAACTTGTTCTCATACGAATACTGTTGCATTCGCCTCTATTTGTGATAGGGCTGGCCAAAAATGCAAATGAAACTTGACATTTCCCGGAACTATTTCCTACGCTAGAAGCCCTTTTCATTTTTATTTTATTTTACTTTATTTTATTTTATCGATGCAGTAACGCGATAACGTATGCCTAAAAGACACTATTAACAAAATAAATAAATTTATGAATAGATATATAAATGCAGGAAGATTTTCATGCTGAGAATAAAGTTACTTGGAGTTAGGTTGTTAGTCTGTAAGTAACGTCGAAAAAAGTGAAAGTTCAAGAAAAAAAAAGTTTCAAATCCAGACAGGATAAATGAGTATGTGGCTCGATGTTTGCATAAACTCAGGAGCAATGTCTTCTTTTGTTTTGCCCCCCGTACACGATTGTCGGCAGCGACGGAACAATGAGATTTAGTTCCATACGCTTGCCGGTTGATTAATTGAGTAGATCATGAATATTATTTATTTATGTATTTATTTACTTTTAATTTTATTATTTTTACTTTATGACTTCGTGTGGATGAGGAAAGAACCTCCTGAAATCACGCTCAGACTGGAACACCTGAAACTGAATACTACAGGATTTGTTTTCTTTTTGCTTTACTTCCTTATATTTTAATTTTTTAAAGTTCCGTTTTAATAGCAAAGAACAACCGCAGTGAATACTGAATAGAAAATAATAATAGGTTTTTATTTGCAATCATTATGTAAAAAATTACAGCTAAACATGCCTAATTACTTATACAAATTAAGTACAAATAACCAAAATAAAGGAATATAAAAAACTGAATCTTTAAAAATCCATTGTTAGTGAAATCAAAGACACTTTTATAGCTAATAATTGCATTAAAATAAAAAATTACAATTGAATAAATATAAAAAATTACAATTTAATATAAATTGTAATTAATATAATTAGTAATTTAATATAATTACAATTTAATATAAGTAACTTAATATAAATAATCAATATAAATAATTAAAAATTTTAAATTTAAATATCGAAAAATGCATGATTAATAATAACTTGTATAAATATTACACCAAATAAAGAATTTAACCCAGTAAACATTCAATATTTTAGTTAATGAAGTTATGGTTATTATTATTTATTATTCAGTAAATGCTAGAATGCAATAATGTTTTGCTTATTTTTAAAGTTAAATTATTATAATTTTATTTATTTATTATTAATATAATATTAAATAACTATACAATATATTTTTTAAATATTTCTTAAACATTTATAAGACTATATATGATGCTATTTACTAAGAGGCTTTTCCTAATAACTTTCGAAGATTAAATAATACTAATATTACTATTCACAAATATTAAGTACAAAATAGAAATAGAGTTTTTTTTTGCTTTTAAGACACAAGTTGTTAAAACATTCTGATCGAAGTTACTTCATGTACTATTAATAAAAATATATGCTTTAAAAGAACTTGTTTTGAAAATGATCGGAATATGTTCTTATAATAAAGTAAATGAGGAATTTGCACACATGGGGGATTTGAACAAAATCCTATTTTTCTGGTAGTTTTAGGCCCATAAATGTTAAAATGTTTATTAAAAATGCAAAAAAAGTTCTCATTAATATCAAAAATAGCTTTAAAATTAACCAAAAATCACGTGACTCCAAAACGCTGCCTGACGTCACACTTTATGATGCTTCAATGTTTACATTTTGTTAGCCTGGTTAGTAAGCAGAAATTCGTTTTAACTTTCGTAATTATCAATTGTTTATCTGATTTCTGAGCATTTCTTTTTCATCTTATAAACAGTTAGTATCATTATCACCATTTACCATTATCATTATTTTCAACTGTTTTCTTTTGATGGCGGTTGCCCAATGTTTTCGTTTAATAGGATCCCGTGGAACGCTAAAGAATAACTTTTGAGAAGCATTAGCCGTTGTATTAGTGCAAAATGGTACAATACAATATTTATACTGCAATATTTTAATATCCGTCATTATTATAGCATACCAAACCTAATTTACTGATTCAAGAAGCAAAGCAAAGCAGGAAATCGAATGTAAACAACGATTACTTCCGTTTGTTGTCATAAAGAGTGACGTCACGATATAATATACTGCGTTTTCTCGATAGAGTAAATAGTGCGATGTTAAAATTCTTACAAATCAGTCATTAGATTTCAAATAAAGAAAATGTATGAATTTGTTTTCTTACCTTTTCATTTTCTATTATATAAGAATAAAATCAGAAAACGTCAAATTGTCTATTGGACAACAAATTTTATGTATCTTTACTAATTTGCTATTTTTTAGTTATAGATTTAACTCCTATCCATAATCAAAATGCTTTTATTTGATTTTTATAAAGCAATGTAGCTTTACCATTTCATTTCGTCACATGTTTTATGCACTGAAAGATCGCATGTCAAATCATGTTAATATTTTCAAACTTTAATTTTAGTGGTACTTAAAGACACTTTATATATATAAATTAATATGTATTGAGATTACTAAGAACTTTAATCTGTACATGCGAATATTTTATATAGAGAATTACGTGGATTAGCAAAGAACTTCATAATAATGTAAGAAATTAATTATTTTAATTTGAAAGCTACATTGAATACAATTGTTTTGATCTATCGATTCTAATTTAAGAAGGAGTATTGATTATTAAAAAGAAAAAAAAATTCATGTAAAAAAAAAAAAAAAAAAAAAAAAAAAAAAAAACACTTTTGTATTTTGTTTCATTAGTTTCTCAAGGTTGATAACGTATCATGTTCTTCTTATAAATTTGGTTTGTGTAAATTCAGTTTGACTTTGATCTTAGAAATTAAATAATTATGTAATATTATACTCGTAGATGCAGATGAATAGATCTCAATTCTTTTGCAAAGGGTCTCATTTACCAAGGAATTACCTTTCACCTTTTATAGAGATTCCTTTCATTTCTATTTGTACAACTTTTTTTTTTTTTTAATAAAGTCTTATAATGTTAGTTTTTAAATGCTTGTGATACATTCAAAAACAGTTGCAATTTTTTACATTTCTAATTGACGTTTCATAAAATGTTGGATATTTTGTTTGCTTATAACGGTTTATTTGTACACACGCACACACACACATATATACATTACAATAAAGTTTTTCGCAACTTTCAAAGAAAGTTTAAGAATGTGCAGTCAGCTATATTTCAATTACAATTAATTGGTCAAAACTGTAAATAGCTTTTCTTACATTTGTAATTTATTAATATACCAGGAAGTCAATTAATTACGTGTAGATAACTAATAATTGAACTAAACTTGCACGTGTAATTTAATAAGGAGGAATCACCAAAAATAAATAAATGAATAAATAAAAAGGTACAATTACAGATCAATTTATTATATAGGTGTCTGTAATTTAGAGATTTTTTAAAATCCCAAAGGAGAATAATTTTATATACATGTTCGAAGAAAGAAGTTTTATTTAAAAATACTTTCGTTAAAAATAGTAATTTAGTTTAAATATTGATGTAAATTAATTGAAATATAAATATATAAACATTTTCTCTTTTAATTTTTAATTACTGTTTGAAGCATTATTGAATATGCTATTGGTTAAACACAACATCATATTCTTCATAGAAAATGTCCGCTCGAGTGTCCGCTTCATGTGGGTTCGATTAATTTTTTTAAACATTGTACATATATATATGAATTAATTTAAAAACTAAACCTAATTTAAAAAAAAAAAAAAAAAAAAGTTTTATTTTTATGACATTCAACGTATATAAAGTTAACGAAATTTAATAATTTTACCTGAAAAGTTCCAACAATTTAACACTGCTAGACTAGACGTTTAAATGTCCCTATGTTTTTTACATTCTAAGATATCTGCGCAAAATTTCCAGGATCATAATGATAAGTAGGAGGAAATATATGTTATGAAAATGGGGTATAGAATTTTACCTTTCAGAATTTTTTTTTTTTTTTTTTTTTCGTATGAAAATTTGTTATCTGTAAAATGTAAAATAATATTGATATTTTTAAAAGTACTTTGTTTAAAGAAAACAAGCGTAGGATATGCATTTTAAAACAATTTTACTTAATATGCATTTTTATAAAATTGCTTATTTACGTGGGAAAGTACTCCATAATATAGTATAACCACTAAAGATTTATTATCCACAGAACGTCCGCGCCAGCTTTTTATTTGTTTATTTATTTTTTCTACCTTTCTTTTAATTCTCCAAGTTATAACTTCCAAGGAAAATATTAATTATTAATTTATCAAACATGCATATTTTTCGTCTTTTAATTTTTAGTGTCCTAATGGCCACCCAACCTTGACCTTTTAAGCCTACTTTATAAAGGAGTGACATCCTATATTTTTTATTAACATTTTGAATTGCTGAAGGAATTTGATGACAATTGGAAAATTTTAAGAAATTTTCTTATTAAATTGATTTTAGCATCAATTTACAACTAGTTCTTACTTTTATTCTTAACATAAATTTCAACTAAATAAATAAATAAGTAAAAATAAAGATAGATACTTAAAGTAATAAGAAAAAATCTAGTATTTGAATGAATTATTTTGTCTATGCATGTATTTTACAATTTCATATTCCTTTGCTAGAATTTCACTAAATTTTATTTATTTATTTATTTATTTTTATTATTATTATTTAGGAATTTAAGCGTTAAGAACACACTATTTATTTTTAATAGCTATTATTTTCGAATCATTATAAGCATATTATTTTAATGACATAAATGAAAAATAATTATGGCATTTAACCATTCGTTTGTGCTATCCTTTTATTTATTATACCGCAATAAGAATAGAACTTATTTTTAAAGCGAAATTTTCGTATTTTTTCAGATGCCAATTAGCACATAATTTCTCATTTGAAATACCCTGTCATTATAATTTTTTTTTTTTTCGAACTATTGTTGTCTCTCATTCAATCGAAGATATAGGTTCCCCCCGCCCCCTTTTTTATTAGTAGAACAACCCCCCGCCCCCTTTTTTATTAGTAGAACAATAAATTTTAATTAAAGGGCAAAGCAAAAATATTCAGGTTGAGTAGTTGTTAACGTCGCCCTAAATGTAGTACTTTAAACGAAACATGGACGTCATTCAAAAATATTCAAGATATTGGCAGATAAGAAAAATGGAGCTGAATACGTAAGAGAAGGAGATAAACATAGTATATTTGTATATCAGTCGAAAGGTAACGAAAAAGATTTATAAGGCTATGTAATTGTTGTTCATTTAATATTTATTAGAAAACAAGGAAAAAAAAACTAAATCCTGACTTAAAGTAGCTTATTAATTTAAATATTGGTCACATTATATTAAAATATTTAAGGATTTATATGTATTTTTTCTTTTTCTTTTTTCTTTCTTTATTTATTTATTTAAAAAAAAAAAAAAAAAAAAAAAAAAACCCTATTATTTTTTGCTTCTTCTTGGCGAACATTTTCGGTAATCTATCTAAAAGACAAGATTATTTCCGTTTTAAACTTAATTTTTTATGTTGTTAATTTTTTATGCTTCGTATTCCATAAGTTATATTTATATTTCTTTTCTTTTTTTTTTAATTATTATTAATAATAATATTACTATGTCATCAATTACAATGAACTGTATCCCTTTTTTTTTTTTTGCGTTGTAGTCTAAATTATCGATTGTTTTGCACTCCAGCTATCGCTGCGAAATTTTGAAATTTTGCGATTTCATTCATAGATATGTCATTTATTACTATGAATAAAATATTTTTATTAATTAACACACATGTAGATAAAAAATAGTGTTTTCTTTTCGGAAAATTATTTACCTGTTGATAAATATTTCTTCTTTCACAGATTATCTTTAGCAATTTGTGCAATAGATGGCAGCACCAAAATTGTGCATAAGGCTCCTCTGGCATATGTTTCAGAAGTTATGTAATTCTGTTTGGCTCTAAAACGCAATACGCAACCACTTACTATTAGCATTTTTTCATTAGATGATTAGGAATCTTTTTAAGTATTATTGATTAAGAAAGTATTCGTTTAAATATAGAGATACATATTAAATTAATGATTTTTTTTTTTTTTTTTCAAATAGTCACTGAGATTACCTTGTTTCAATTTATAAATTACATTTTGAACTTAATTTCTTCAGTAAAAATATTTTTCACGAATTATTATTATTATAGAAAAATGAAGAACTTCTAAGTTTCTCGAAAAATAATATTTGTCTTAAGCGTTTTCTATTTTAAATTTAATTAAATATATTGACTAAATAGTCTAAATTTTCGAAAAGAGACGAAAAGCTTATTAAATAAATTTAAAATCAATTATTTAACTAATGAAATATTAAATTTTATTACTTAGAAATTAATTTGTAATGTTTAATTAGGTAGAGATTTATTTAAGCTATTAAATATTAAATTCAATATAAAATTTTCTATGTTGACTAAAATTGCTTTTATTTTATATAAAATTTTATTTGCTTCATTGAAATTTTTAGTTTTTAAGAATTTTCTAGCTATCGTTTACATTTTACATAACATATACGTCAGTGATATAGTTTAACACTTATACAAACATCTCATTCTGTAATTCATTAAGCCCCATCACGAGTGGTTCAAAGCTGGTTGACGGGTGGTACCGGATTCAACCTTAGATCGGACTCATCGACCTAGCCGTTTTGAGTTTTTCATGGTTTTCTCTGAAGTTTGCGTATTATATATATATAAAGAAAAAAGTTGTTGGGAAAAAAAAGCCATAAATTGCTCTTCACAAATTTTCATCTTTTTTTTTTTTTTTTTAATTTAAACGTTAATTTGTTTGATGATTTAAAAATTATGCAATTAAAAAACTGATTATTAAGATTTCAATGCTTTTAAATGTGACGTTGTTTATTTTTCTGATTTTACTTTTCTTTCTTTCTTTCTTTTTCTCTATTCCTTATTTCTTTTGAGTTATTTAGTACTTTCAATACTTATTATTTTGCTATGTATGCAAATATTTTCTGTCTCTGAAATACAGATGGAAGCAGCATTTCCCTTATTTCTTTAATTCTTTTTTTTTTTTCTTTTCCTTCCATTGTTTAGCGTATCCTTTTAAGTAACAATATATTTGCGTAATATATGTGTTTTTAGTATATAGGGAAAAAAAAGAAAAAAAAAACACTTAATTCAGTATTCTTAATACAGTCGAACCTCGTTAACGTGAATATCATGGGGGGAAAATTGTTCATGTTACCAGCAGTTCATGCTATCAGTAACTACAGTACGTTAAGAAATTATAAGACCACAAGCGTATTGGTGCATTTCTGAAGAAGAGAGCATAATATGCAAATTTGTAGTTGCGTATTTAAAATTGATAAGAAAACGCATCCTATACTAATTCCAACTTTTAAAATTAAATTAAATTTCATTAAAACTTATTCATTTTTCTAAAAATTAAAGACTGTGACTGTTAAGAAATTATAAGACCACCTGAGAAAATTAGCATAATATGCATGACGTCAAACTCAATATAAAGCGCATGCGTCAGCATTTCGTAAAAGCATTACCTAAGAAGTAAAGACTTAGGTTTTGAATGTGTTATCTACGATTAATTTGACGATGCCTCGAGGTAAAGAATTATTGGAGTGCAAAGTAAAAAAAAAAAAAAAAATATTTGATAAAGGTTCTGGTAAATCTGAAAGAGATATTGCGAGGTTAATGAACCGCTCTAAAACTGCCATTCATAATGCCATAATTACAAAAGATTATTCAAGCAAAATAAAACGATCTGGTAGAAAAAATATTTTCACAGCACGTGATAATAGACAAATTTTTCGACTGTCAACTAAAAAAGGTCTTTCAACTCGTGAAATTTTGAAACGTTTCAGAAAGAAAACTTCACATGTAACAGTCTGGAATAGTCTTAAATTAAATATTAATACGAAATTTATGAAATTGAAGAAAAAACCAAAGTTATTGAAATGCCATCGAGAAGAAAGATTAAAATGGGCTAAAAATGTCATGTCATGGAATGATGAGTGAAAACAAATTATATTTTCTGATGAAAAGAAATTTAACCTTGATGCCCCGATGGTTACAAACACTATTTGCATGACTTGAGGAAGGAACCAAAAGAATGCTTCAGTCGACAAATGGGTGAAGGATCAGTAATGATTTGGGGAGCTTTCAGTTATGAGGGGTTGTGTTATTTACAGCGGATTTCGGGTCATATGAACTCTACACAATATCAGTCTGTGCTATATGATCATATGATACCGTTTGGACCTTTATTAGGTGGTGCTAACTGGATGTTTTAACAGGACAATGCTGCTTGTTATACATCTAAATCCACACAGGAGTGGTTTAAAAAAGAAAAAAATAATGTTTTGCCATGGCCAAGTGGAAGTCCGGACTTGAACCCCATGGAAAACCTATGGGGTATATTATCTCGCAAAGTTTATGCTAATAATAAACAATTTTCATCTGCCAATGAACTGGAAGTAGCCATTGTAAAAGAATGGTAATATATTTCTATAACTGAACTTAACTACCTGGTTACTTCAATGAAAAACAGAGTGTTTGATGTCATCAAGAAAAATGGAGGACAAATATCATATTAATTTTTTATACAATTTTGTTTTTTGACAAGTGGTCTTATATTTTATTAACAGATTATTTTTCACTTATTTCTAATATATATTTTAATTAAACATTTATTGCATTATACCAAGTTATTGCAAACTAATTATAAAAAAATATAGAGCAATATGTTATTTTATGTATTTAAATTATGATTAGAATCTTTATTTTTCTTATAATTTACAAAAGTAAAGTGGTCTTATAATTTCTTAACGGACTGTAATCTTCATATAAGTAAACTAATCTTCATTTTGTCGTGGATTGTTAAAACAGTTCATGTTAAAAGTAATTCATGTTGAGGGTGTTCATGTTAACGAGGTTCGACTGTACTTCTATTTTATTGATATTAAATCTTATTTTATTGACAAATCAATCTTTTCTTCCATAGGTTACCATCACTGTTACAGATACAAACGACAGTCCTCCAATGTTTGATGCAAATCCTTATAAAGTAAGCTTATCTGAAAATGCCATTGCTGGACATACTGTTGTAACGGTATCTGCCTCGGATCCAGACACGGAAGGAAGCCTGACATACGTTTTAGTTGATGAGAAAGAAGATGATAAGTTTCGGCTCGACCCTTTGACAGGAGCTTTATATCTGAGCCAGCCTTTAGACAGGGAAGAGCAAGATATTCATAGAGTAAGGATAAGAGCAGATGATGGCGTACAGTATTCAGAAACAGTACTTGTTATTGAGGTAAGCTTTAGATCAGTTTATCTTCACACTCCTAAGAAAAGAAAAAAGAAAAAAAAAATTGTGTAACGAAAGAATGAAAAATTGAATTGGTGCAATTTATGTTGATATAAAAATAACTTAATAATAACATGATTTTAAAAATATCTATAGTCATTTAGCAATGTAGCTACAGAACATTAATATATAGTATGCAGTTTTTTTTTTTTTTTTTTTTTTTAATGAGGAAAGTCGCATCGATTAAAAACTATTCCCGCAATGCACAATAGTTCTAGTTTCAACAAGAATTTTGAAATAAACTCAGCTAAACTATATTGAATACTCAATTATAAAGCATTTTTTATAATTTTTGTTATTAAACTTAGGATAGTCTTCACTGTATTCTTAAGTACAGTCCAGTACTATGAAATTAAAAATGTATATTTAATTGTATTTTCTTGTATTTGAATTTTCTTCATTTAAGATAATTAGTATTAATTTTGTTTTAGTATGCATTAAAAAATTATTAAAAAAAAAAAAAAAAAAAAAAAAAAATGATTTTGGAAAGTATTAAAATGCTTATGTGATGTGGAAAAGCTACATTGTTTAAACAAGAGTAAGTGGCAATTGTATATTATAATTTTTATGTTGCTGTTTTCCCAACAGGTTACTGATTCCAATGATAATTCTCCTGTTTTCGATCACTCCGTGTATTCATTTGATATTACTGAAGGAACGCAAAGAGGAGCTCAGGCAGGATTTGTTTCTGCTACAGATGCTGATATTGGTGTCAATAAGCAAATAAGCTACTTGGTTCTCAGTGACTGGGGCAATGACGTCTTTTCACTTAATCCTCAGACTGGAGTATTTACTTTGACATCTCATCTAGATTACGAACAGGTAATTAAGTTTTATTACATCAAGACATCTTTTATTTTTTTAGCCGAAAATATAGTTAAATACTGTTTTATATAGTCATTATTGTATGGAATAACATTGTACTATTATTTCATTGCAGATACAACATTACATCTTTGTTGTGCAAGCTCAAGATTCTGGAAATCCAAGTTTGTCTAGCACTGTTACAGTTTACTTCAATGTTGTGGACTTGAATGATAATGCACCATTATTTGACCCTATGAGCTATAGTGATGAAGTATTTGAAAACATCACTGTCGGAACAAGCATACTGAGAGTGAGCGCTACTGATATGGATTCAGGTAATATCCCCTAATTCCATAATTTGTGTTACTTTTTAACTAAGAATTTACAATATATCTGAGCCATTTCAATTAATGAAAGACCAAGCATTGTTAGGAATAATTTTTAAACGTTTTGTTAACTTATTTCATAGTGATGCATTCAATATATAATGATACATATTTTTTTTTCATTCTAGGTGACAATGGATGCATTGTTTATAACATAATAGATGGTAATGCTGAAAACCGATTTGCCATTGATACTGATGGTACTATATTTACTTCAAAAGAATTAGATCGTGAGACACAATCATTTTACAGTTTGACCGTTAGTGCAACAGACAGAGCTTTGCCTGTTGAAAAACGATTATCTAGTACTGTGCTAGTTAGCGTTATTCTCAAGGATGTGAATGATATGGCTCCTGAGTTTGTTACTCCAAATGAGACAGCAGTGTTAGAAAATGTTCCTAGTAACACAGTTGTAATGGCTATCAAAGCTATAGATAAAGATGAAGGACGAAACAGTTATATAGAATACAGTCTAGAATCTGAAAGTAATAAATTTTCTCTTGGTCCAATAGATGGTTTATTAAGAGCAGTTGGTCCATTAGATAGAGAACAGAAGTCAGAATACAGAGTTAGAGTTATTGCGAAAGATCGTGGTCATCCTCCTCAATCAACAACAGCAGAGATAACTATACATATTACAGATGAAAATGATAATAGTCCAGCATTCTTACATCGTCAATACAGTGCTACTGTGTCAGAAAATACGAGCGTTGGTCTAAGTGTTGTTCAAGTGTTTGCTTCTGATGTTGACGAAGGATTAAATGGCCAAGTGAGGTATTCCATAATTGCTGGTGATCTCAATCATGACTTCGTCATGGATCAAGATACAGGAATAATAAGAATTAGTAAAAATCTCGATTATGAAAGAAAAAGTCATTATGCATTGACGATTCAGGCTGAAGACAGTGGTATTGACGTTCGTCATGACACAGCATCCGTAACCATTTCGGTGACTAATGTGAATGACAATCCACCAACATTTCATGATTCTCCGTATATCGTGCACGTTATGGAAAATGCTCAATCCCTTCCGGTATCTTTGATGCTTGTTATGGCGTATGACAGTGATCAAATTACAAATAACCAGCTCCAGTATTTAATAAAAGATGGAAACAGAAGTGTTTTTTCAATCAACGCCAACACTGGCGAGCTGAGTGTTCAAAAAACCCTAGATAGAGAGCAACAAGCTGAATATTCCATGACAGTTATCTGCATTGATTCTGGTAAGTTACATTATATTATATATAAAAAGTTATTCTTCATATATAGCTTTTTACCTTTCCGTTTGGTACAACTTTAATCAAAATTTCACAGGTTTAATTAAATTTGTTAGAAATTATTTTCCAAAGATTAGTTTTATATAATATTTGCTAAATGTTTAATATACTAAAGTGTTAATTTACAATAATTTAACAACCAATTTAATAAATACTATACGTTAGTTTAATTTAATTGGTGTAAAATGTTTTGCTATTGGTATAAAATTAATAAACTTATTAACAATTAGGTTCATTTCAAAGGTAGAAATCAATAAAATGTTGTAAGTTAAACTTACTATTTTTATTATATTTAAGTTACACGTGTTTGAAAATTAGTAGAATAGTTGTGAATATTTTTATTTATTGGTTTTATTATTTTTCTTTTATGCATGCAATAACTCAATATTACTTCTACAACTAATAATAATAATAGTCTCACTTTTTGGTATAATTTATTATGCCTTCTTTTAAAATAGTCTTGAGAGTATTTTTAACACGTAAATAAAATAAAATAAATAACAGTATTTATGACTTTAATTGGTCTATTTGTCTCTCCATGTTTTTATTTCCATAAATAATTTTAGAATTTCGAAAAAAAAAAAAAAAAAACTATATATACTAGTGAGATTTTTCAGATATACCGCAAAGTGCTTCTTATTAAAAGCTGTACATGTAGCACAATTGGTTTGTATACAGGAATTAACAAAATAATTCGGAAAGATTACATCTAAGAGACGCATTTCTTATAAACACTATTCAATGTTTTATACATGCCAAACGTACAAAATCAGCCTATATCTTTCAGATGCAATAAAGGATGTTTTCCACATTAATCATGCATTCACAGATTCACACAAAAATATTGCTATTTATTAAGGGATACTGATGAAAGAGCGCTTTCAGCTGTGTTACGTGTTTTAAATACTTTCCAATCTCTTAAATATTTATGACTAAACATTCATAATGGTGTTACGGAAAAATGCATTTAGAAAGTGTTTTAAAGAATTTAGAAATAGTTATGGAAATAAAAACGCAAATAGACAAAGCGAAGTCTGAAAAACTTAAGCTATTTCTAAAAAACAGTTAGCATATCTTCCAAACTTTTCTTGAAATATTGTATGAATTCAAAACCAATAATAATAATAATAATAATAATAATAATAATCAAATAGTCTTGTAATTTTCACATGTCTGTACTTTTAATTTTAGTGCTTCTAATTCATATAAGATTTTTTTAAAAGCTTAATAATGAATCCTAAATGATATTTGGAGGAAAATTTTTTTATTAATATATACGCATAACGTTAAATATGAGGCTATTTTTATTTTTATTTATTTATTTATTTTATTTATTTTAACTTTTCTAGGTTCCCCAAGGCAAACAGGTACAGGAAGCATCAGAATAATTGTTGATGATATTAATGATAATCAGCCACAATTTGCTTTTAAAGAATATTCTACGTCAATTATGGAAAATCTACCTCCGCTTTCCCCTGTCGTTACAATTGCTGCATCAGATAAAGACAGTGGAAGGAATGCTCAGATACGGTATGTACCCTTTATTTGAATTTTTTCAGTTTGCTTATTTATATAAAGTGATATAATTTTAATTATCAATCTTTCTGAATAATTAATTTCTTGCTCATGAAAATAAATGTAGTAAGTAGAAAACTAATTAATGTATGTTGATTAACGTTACACTGAAGGGCACGAGCATTATGTCCATCAACTTAAAGCCTTGTTAGTTTACTTTAACTCGTAAAACAGCTTGTAAGCGCAGGTCAGTAGTTTCATGTAAACTAAACTTTCATGGGCATCTTTCCATGATATTCCATAATATTCAGTCACATTATTCTCTGCCACTGCATATATTAGCTGTATCATTCTTCTCAAATATTGGTCTAAGAGTAATTCCCCAAACAACCGATGACTTCTGAACCTATCATTGAAATGCTTTACCCAAAGTGTTGCACGATGATGCTTTGTTCTGTAAAAAACTAACTTAAAACGGAGTTTTTAACCCTATGAAAAAGAAGATGTATGATAATCTCTAGCTAATTTAATAATTTACTGTATTTACCACGTCATTTTACTAAATAGGCCTCTCTCACGACTTGAAAACAAAAATGGTCAGTGATTACTTTTTTTTTTTTTTTTTTTTTTAATTAATGTAGATAAGAAATGTAAAAAAAAAAAAAAAAAAAGATATGTTATGTTTCAATAACGAGTGTTTGTTATTTATAAGGAAACAAAAGAAATTTGAAATCAGATTGGCGATATTAATCTTTCTTTATTTCCAATGACGCGGTACATGCGAGTGAGCATTGACCGGAGGGGTCGCAGAACTGACAGTCATTTGGGTAGGGGCACCCAATGGACGACCACAGCTACACCTAACAGAGACAACACATCATGCTTTGTCTGGGACTCGAACAGGGGCCCTACCGTGTGGGAGTCAGGGACGCTAACCATCACACCGTATGGGCGGCTACAAAGTTAAATATATTTAAATATCTCTAGTGGTGCATATAGTTGATATTTTTGCGTTGTGAATATTCCAAAACATACAATTATTTCTGAAAAATAATTTAGTTTTTCTGATAGGTAACATAAACTTTTCATAGTAATATAGCTCCAACTAGTTAATTTTGTGCAATCTTATACAATATAAGAGGTTAGAGTACTTAACTTTTCACTGTTTGAATTATCCCCCCCCCCCTTTTTTTTTTTTAGATGATTATGTACAATACACACAGAAAATATACTTTTATGTTTATTTATTATTTTTTTAAATTCTACTCACTGAAATTCATAGACTATTTCTGTCTAATATAGCCGAATTATAAAATTTTAAAAGTCATATTATAATCTGCGATGTAATCTTTTTTATTTCCAATGACGCGGTACATGCGAGTGAGCATTGACCGGGAGGGGGGTGTCGAAGAACTGATAGTCATTTGGGAAGTGGCACCCAATGGACGACCCTAGCTACACCTAACAGAGACAACACATCCATGCTTTCTCTGGGATTCGAACCCGAGGCTCTATCGTGTGGGAGTCAGGGACGCTAACCACCACACTGTATAGGCGGCTGCAAAGTTAAACATATTTAAACATCTCTAGTGGTACATACTGTTGATATTTTTGGGTTGTGAATATTCCAAAAGATACAATTATTTCTGAAAAATATTTTAGTTTTTCCGATAGGTAACATAAACGTTTCATAATAATATAGCTCCAATTAGTTAATTTTGTGCAACCTCGTTTATATAGGAGGGTAAAGCAATTAACTTTTCACTGTTTGAATCATCCTTTTTTTTTTTTTTTTTTTTTTTTTTAATTATGTACAATGCACTCAGAAAATATACTTTTATGTTTATTTATTATTTTTTAAATTCTCCTACTCACTTAAATTCATTGACTATTTCTGTCTAATATAGCCGAATTATAAAATTTTAAAAGTCATATTATAATCTGCGATGTGAATCTTTTATCTTTGCAGATATTCTCTTGTTGGTGATCACGATGGACGTTTCCAAGTTAATCCAGACACTGGAACTATAAGTACAAGCATTAGTCTAGACAGAGAAGAACGCGATGTATACAACATGCTTCTTGTTGCGGAAGATTCTGGCCTTATTGTTCAACATAAAGCTGTGACAAATGTGACAATTTTTGTTGAGGATGAAAATGACAATAAACCAGAATTTGCTGAATCAAGCTACAATGTTTACACTCCAGATAATGCAGTTGGTGGTAAGTTCTTATTATTTAATTTAAATGAGATAGTTTAGCCTGTTGTTTTAGTGAAATATGGTTAGACAATCATGTGCATATTACTTAGCGATTTTAAGAATATATTTTGATTTATATATTTTTTTTTTACAGGTCATTTTGTTTTTGGAGCTGTGGCAGTCGATCTCGATGCTGGGTTGAACAGTCGATTAGTGTACCACCTATCAGGAACAGATGCTGATAAATTTCAAATCAATCAAGATACTGGAGTAGTTAAATTAGTTCAAAAACTTGTGAACAAATCTGAAGGGTATGAATTAGAAATACATGCAACAGATAGCGGGCAGACACCTTTATCATCAACTACAATGGTCAACGTATACACTCATCGATATCAGCTATTTCCACGTTTTCATCCTGGCTTGAGAAGCTTTAAATTTGCAGAATCTTCTGAAAATGTATTAGTTACAAGAGTCACTGCAACATCTCCAAAAATGAATGAAGTTGGAAAATTAATGTATTACATTGCCGGTGGAAATACTGGAAATGCTTTCAGTGTCAATTCTGAAATGGGTGAAGTTCGATTAATTGGCGGTTTAGATCGGGAAACAATATCATCATATGAATTATGGGTTGAAGCAAGAGACAGTGATGTGCCATCGTTGTCTAGTGCAGTGAAGTTAGAAATACTAGTGACAGATGTAAATGATAATGCACCTGTTTTTGAAAGATCAGTATATAACGCAACAGTAAAAGAAGAGCTCGAGCCTCCTTTATTTGTCATTCATGTACAGGCACTCGATGTAGATTATGGTGTCAACGGAAATGTTGAATATCGTTTAGATCCTGAAGATGATACTGAGGTGCCATTTTCTTTGGATTCAAAAACTGGAAAGATCTATACTACAGAAGTTTTAGATAGAGAAACTACAGATCAATATCAAATTATTATTAAGGCTGTTGATCATGGCACTCCTCAGAAAACTAGTTCAGCTACAGTTTACATCAAGGTATTGGATAAGAATGATAACCCACCACGTTTTACTCGGTTGTTCAGCGCAAATGTAACTGAGAATGCTGCCATTGGAACATTTATAATACAAGTGACATCATCTGATAGAGATATCAATATGAATGCTAACGCAACATATAGCTTTACCGAAAACCCTGGTGGGAAATTTCATATTGATCCTATTTCAGGAAATGTTACGGTTGCTGGTTGGTTAGATCGAGAAGCCAAAGATGAGTATTTGCTAAAAGTAGCTGCTGTTGATGGTTCATGGCAAGCGGAAACACCTCTAACAGTTCTTATAAAGGATGTAAATGATAATGTGCCAGAGTTTAGTCGTCCTGAGTATATATTCAATATACCAGAATTAATGCAAGGTGTATCTTTCATTGGTCAAGTGTCAGCAACTGATCGTGATAAGAAAGGTCCCGATTCCTTCGTTAGTTATTCATTAAAACGTCCATCAGACCTATTTCGCATAGATCCTAACAGTGGTAATATCTTAAGTAAACAAGTTTTATACTATAAAAGGACGTTAAAGGGATCATCACCGGAAAATAAACGTATTATACAAGTTGTTGCCACTGACCATGGAAATCCTCCTCTTAGTAGTGAAGTTACTGTGATAATTAATGTAATTGACTCAAATAATAATGCACCAACCTTCAAGAACGACTTCTACTTTTCACCTATTCCTGAAAGTGCAGCCATTGGATTATCTGTTCTCCAAGTTCTAGCCGAGGATAAAGGTGATGTTGGAATTAATGCTGAAATTGAATACGTGAAGATTGGAGGAAATGGATCCGAATACTTCTCCATACATAAGAAAACAGGTATGTAATTTTGATAACTTTGATTTAAACCTTTGTTCTCCTTTATTTTATTATTTTTATTTTCATACCTTGTCTGCTATTTATTTTAATTTTTCTGTCGATAGTAATCATATTTATTAATGAAAAAATATTGGAAGCAATCTGTCTCTCTCTAATTTAAGCAATAATTATAATCGCCTTAAGTTTTGTTCTAACGATTCATTGAAATTCTTTCGATTTTCCTCTTTTTAAGTTTCGAAATAGTTTCAATTTTCCTATTTTCTAGGAAGACAGATTTTCACATCTTTTTAGTGTTAATTACTTACAAATCAATGCTTATTAAGCATTGCCTTTCTGTTAGCCCTTATTCAGCATTTTCCCTTAGGTATTAATTATTAAAATAAGTAGCTGAATTTTCTCCTTTTTTTTTTCCGTTGAATGGTTGAACGTGTAGATATTTTCCTATTTCTCGCAAGTTTATGGTCCTTATCACTGAAAACACGCACTGTATATTTTACTGATCAGTATATGCAGAAGGGAAAGGGATTCAGATTTAAATTTTGTATTATTTTAGTATTGACAATTCTAGTTTTCAATTTCCATTCGGTGTGAAAATTGGCTTTTCTTAGTGGAATTAATTTCTTCCGAATATTGTTTCAAGTTCATTCTACTTAGAAAACACTTAACACTTTAAATTAGCAACATAGATTTCACCCAAAAAAAGTACGAATTGAAAGAAAGACTATAACGCCTAAGTCTGCTTAATTGATACGTTCAAAACTGTGGACTAACAACAAAACAATTTTCAAGTAATATGTGAATAAATAATTACTCAGAATGAAATTAAATTCCGGTCGATTTAAGTTTTATGCAAAAAAGGAATTGAAAATCAGGGCCCGACTAACAAATTTTTGTACCCAGGTTACTTTCAATTTTTCGTGTCCCCTTTGAAGGTCCACCCCTACCCCGCCCCCACAAAAAATAAGTCTGTTATTATTATACTATGAATTATAGCAGGCATTATATTATTATTATTATTATACTGTTATTATTATATTATGAATTATCCGTCCGATAATCAGACCCTGTTCAAAACGAGTCTTTTTGTGGAAAACTCCGAATTACTTTCATAATAACAGTAATAATCTAACAAATTGTATAAGATGTAAATTTAATAATTATTAATAAATATAAATACATAATGTACTAATGATAGTGTTAAAATAAATGCTCAAGTTTTATTCAGTTAACTACAAAAAAAAAAAAAATAAAAATAAAAAAAAATAAAAAAAAAAAAACTGAATATGATAATAGATTTAATAACGGAAATAAATTACAAAAACTAGTGGTTGCTTTCCTTCAACAAAGCAGGCTTTTAAAAGAATACCTGTCTGTTTTGAATGAGACAAACTATTATAATAAATACTGAAATAGCATTTGTGTTCTTACAGTGAACTTTATGCATTATTAGGACCTTAAATATGTCTGAGACAGTTTTTTTCCCAATAATGTGCGACAACTTAATGGTATACTATCAAAAGATCTCAGATGGAATGTAAAATGCTTTACGGCAATTTTAGCACATTTTATAATGCAATTGAAATATTGTCTTTTTATAAACAGCGTATATTTGAATTATGTGATTTAGCATTTTAATGTGTTTTAAAATAAAATAATTGCCACTCTTTAAATGCTTATTTTGCTGTTTAAACACTCTCAGTAGGAGAGTGAAAAAAAGTTATAGAAAATTTCCGCCTTCAGATAAAGTAAATGTTCACGCTAAAGAAAGATTTTTCCTTTCTTCCTTTTTTTAAAAAATAAAAAAAGACGGAAATTATGACAAGTCATTAACTTTTCTTAATCAGTAAAAGTTGTAAACTGAATGAAAATCTCTTTGACTTTTTGTCTGTAAAATAATTTTACATAAAGTTTGAAGAGCTTCCCGATATTTAATACAACGTCTGTAGATTGGATAATAAATATTTTTCTTTTTAAATGCGCGCGCATAATATCTTCAGATATGGATGTTAAAGAAGTGTTCACATAGTAAATGATAAATGGTACATGAATGGTCAATAAAATATTTAAGAAGAGATATATTACAATATGTTAGTTTTTTCTCAATTGCAAGAATTTACATTTATTACAAATAATAATAATGTTAACAATAATAATAATTATGATGATATGTTATTTAGCATTATGTTTGTAAAAATTTATGTTATTAGTATTAAAAAAAAAAAAAAAAAATAGACCTCAGTTACCCAAGTAAAAAAAAAAAAAAATCTGCTAATGCTGGTTTTAAAATTCATAAAAATATAAACATATATATACTGAACAGAAAAAAAATCCCCAAACATTTTTAATTTTAGATCTTTTATAAAACATATTGGAAATTCACACGCCTAATGTTCTTTAATTTTTTTCTGTGAAAAGAATGAATTTATATAAAGTAAAATGTTGAAAAAGAGAATAAAGTTGGAATACCAATCTGTGAAGTAAAAAGTTGTAAAAGAATTGTAATTTTTAACGTATAATTTTCTGTGCTAGTTGAAGTGCCTGTACGCAATTTTGTGAGAAAGGTATTTATATTAGAGAGAGGAGAAAAAGAAAAAAACAAGAATCTGTTGTAAAAATTGCAAATACCTCCACACGTCTTTTGCTACTAACACTTAACATTTTTACTGAAATTTCAATAAATATACTGAAAGTTTGACAGACTAAACTGGATACTAAAATTTGAAGTTAAACGCTAAATATTTAATGATATAAGAACGTTTGACGGAAATAATTTCTAGCTTCGTGAAGAAAGATAGCAGGTTTTAATTTCATAATGTGTATGCAAATTATTTAATGCAATTTCAACAAAACTTTTAATGGCATTTCGTAAAAAATCAGATTGATATGAGAAATTTAATGAGATGATTTCTAAATATAATTGCAGAAGATATCCCCTCTATAAATAATAAGATAGTTACAATAATATAAATAAAAGTTACAACATAAATACGCAAGAACATTATAAATTAGTAGAAAAATTAAGACGCATAAATTACATTATGCTGCATTACAAAAATATAAACTGGATTTATCATATTTATATAAGTAGTATGGAGAAAAGATCTTGTAATTAAGCTTTTCTTGTAAAAAATGACTAAAATGCAGTTAGCTGTTTTGGAAATAACTTTTTGAATTTTCGTAGTGTTAAATCTAATTTTTCTTTCTCCTTTTTTTTTTTTTTTTTTCTTTGTTGATTATGCTGCATAGTTTGTTATAGTACCAAGTGTCCCATATGTCATTAAAACATAAATAATAATAAAAAAAGAAATAACTAATTGGTATATTAATGAGCGGTTTGTCACTTTAGGCTTGTCAAGAAGCTGGATTTTATATGAGCTAAGGAGAAAAAAAAAAAAAATAGTTAAAAGTTTCTGATATAGGTGGCGACGCAAGGTCAAATTTGCTGAAAATATGCATATGTCGCTTTAAAAGGGAAAAGTGATAGACAATTAACTTCAAATCAACTTCTACCGTAAGATTAGAAATGCGAAATTACTACAATACCCGTGTTGCGCGAGATTTTATTTCCGTTGGTATTCTTCTGGTTTACTTTTCTGGTGACAACTTCTTCTGGCCATTGCATGAACGAACCTCTAAGCATTTGGTTTCTTCAAACCGTTGGACCATACGTGCTTCCCAGACCGTCACCAATTACCCATACCGCAGTACTAGTGCGGCATTAAATCCAACCAACCAATCTTCAAACTTTTTCACTAAATTTCGGAGGCCATTTTCTGTGAGTGGACTACGGAATTCTCTCATTTTCTTTGTAATTCTAAATTTTCGCAATGTTTGTATTGCTGATTCATTGTTCGTGTATATAATTTTATAAAATGAGCCTTTTTAACCAGTGTCAGCGTTATAGTGACTTCGTACGCTCTAATTTTACTGTAAAAGTTGATTTGGGGCTAATTATCTATCATCTTTCTGTTTTAAAGCTTTCTATTTAAAATGTACTTATTTTAAGGATATTTCAAGTTAGAGCTCTATCTATCGGAGAAATTTTAAACTTTTTTTTTCTTAGTTTGTACAAAATCCGAATTCTTGACTAGCCTAAAGGGATAAACTACATTTCAAAGTATCAGTTATTTTCTTAACGACATTTTAAAAACGGGACGAATTTACGGGCATTTTGGTATTTGAAAGGAAAAAAAAAAAAAAAAATACTACATTTCATACATACAACACAAATAAAAATTATTGTCTGAAAATACTCATTATTCACTGAAAACTCAATGTATTTATTTTAAATTTTAGAAAGTGTTTCTTGTGTACTTTGCTAATTTCTTTGAAATAAAAATTATTCATAATAATAATAATAATAAATTAAAACAATTTTGAAAATTCTTAAAATAATAATAATAATAATAATAAAAGTTATTTATTACATTGTTAAAAAATTAACAAAAGAACTTCTGAAAATTAACTTTCTGAAGTTTTATGTAAAATTACAGCGAAAAATTAACGGAGATAGTAAAAAGATCTATTTTATATATACATTATAATGACTAATATTATTTTAGTTAATATTGTTGGGAGTATATTAGAGTTTTATACTGCTTTATCTGAAGTAGAAATATTTATTTTGAACTTTTACTGAGAAATAAAACAATAATAATAATAAAAAAAAAAAAAAATGAGAATCGCGATTATTCATTTTTAACTCAAAAAATATTGTAAACTTATAAAGATTCTGCATGCTCATTTCAGCAAATTCACGAACATTTTTTACAGTGTATGTTCTTGTCGATATTTCTGTTTTAATGAAAATGCATACAAAAGTTTTAAACAGCAAATAAAATTAGTTGTAAAAGTTGCAGGTCATTCGCCATTTTTTATTTTTATTTTTTCCTGAGAGATCAAAAATTTGTTTTTTACCGTTTTAAACCTTGTTGGAAAGTGTTAATGACTTCGGTTTGTCTGTTTGTCTGTCTGTCTGTCTGTCCGTCTTCTAACTCCCGTAAATATTCATAGAATTTCTTGAAACTGATATATGTTACTCATGTTTAATATCAGATGTTCCCTATTGAAAATGGAGTAAATACCTTTACTGATAACATAAGATTTATAGGGCCACACAAAAATATTTAGTTACATTAATGGGTATTATTGGAAATTTAATGGAATTGCATTTTCGTTTATGTTAATCATTTTTATCACTTTCCAACAAGGTTGAAAAGTGTTAATGACTTCGGTTAGTCTGTCTGTCTGTTTATGCGCGCTATAAATCCTTTAAATAATCATTGAATTTCTTGAAACTGATATATGATATTCAAGTTCACTATTGGATTATCCCTATTAAAAATGGAGTGAATACTTTTACAGGCTTGTGTACAGACACACTCAAAAGTATTATGTTTTATGAGTGGTATTTTTATGAACTATATTTTAATTCCTTTATTTTACACAAATTGCAATGAAATTGAAATATGTTATTTAAGTTCACTATCGGATGTTTACTATAGAAAATGGAGTAAATACCACCACTGGTTTGTGTACAGGGACACCCGAAAGTATTCCAAAGCATTTGTTCTATGAGAGGTATTTCTATAAACCAAATTTTAATAACTGTACTTTGAACAAATCTTAATAAAATTGAAATAAGTTATTCATATGCACAAAAGAATGCTTTATACAGGATTTAGTATGATTAGCATTAGATTTACAGAGCCACACAAAAATATTCAGTGACACTGATGGCTTTTATTGAAAATTTGCCGAATTTTATTTTCGTTTACATTTAGTTGTTTAGCACTTTTCAACATTTTTGAAGTGTGAATATGATTTCAATTTGTGCGTGTATCTGTCCGACTGTCCATCTGTCTGTCTGACCGTCTGCCCGTCCCCTGCGCCCGTAAACACTTTCGGAATTAAAAAAAAAATATATATATATGTTATTCGATTTCCCTATGGAATGTTACGTATTTTAAATGGCATTAATAGGTCCTGTGCAACTGGTTTGTATACAGGGACACCCCCAAAATACCAACGTATTGCAATTTAGGACAAGCGTTTTTATAAATTACATTTAAAGAACTTTCTATTGTAAAAATCATAAAGAAATTGACATTTATTATTAATATACTAAAATAATATTTTGCATAGAATATGATTTTGTTAACCTTCAGTTTTGCAGGGTTACACTAAAGTAATCAGATGCATTATGGGCTGCAATTAGAATATAAGTGCTGCGTTTTCTTTTGTGTTAAAATTTTTTAACACTTTCTAACAATGTTTAAGAATGATTAGGAATTCAATTAGTCTATCTGTATGCGTTTGAGAACTACTGTCCGTTGTGTGATTGTGCAGGCAAAGAACATTTAAAGTTATACGATACAACAATTACGTACATTTGGAAAGTGTTAATAACGAATGCGTACCGCATGATTTTTCGTTCTTGTTTACTTTTAAATTTTGGCTGTTTTTTGAAAGTCTTAATTACCTAAACTTCCGTTAAACATGTTATTTACGACTGAAAAGAATAAATATTAATGTTCCAAGACGAATAATAGCTTCACCTGTATGCATGTTTGTATGTATGTTTGTAACCGCTCTGGGAGCAAACAAAAAATCTATCGGGCTACGAACCTAAAGGTCTAACGTTCGAGCCCAGTCAGGGGAGATTTTTTTTTAAATGGTTTTTGTTTAATTCTAAATTATTTACTTTTTAACATGCTTTTATTAACTTGATATGATGTAACTATTAATGTATGCAACGGAATCTGGCAATTCAATTTTCAACCCCTTCTGTTCGTTCGATTGACCTGAAATTTTGCACACGACTTCATAGTCGATGACAATACTACATACAAGTCTTTCCAGGCTCCTATCCCATTAGGGGAAGGTTCTAGGAGCAAACAAAAAATCTATATATATATAACTCTATCGTACACTGTTAAAAATTTCAACAGAAAACTCTGTGTAATCTATTATCTTAAGTCTTACGTAAAATTACAGAGAAAAATAAACGGAGATGTTTAAAAACTTATTTTATACATTCATTTTAATAACTAATATTAATTTAATTAATTATTGGCGAGAATATATTTCGGACTTGGAATGCTTTTTCTAAAGTAGAAACAGTCATTTTTTATTTTAATTAAAAAATTAAATAATAAAATTACGTAAAAATACAGGATCAAGATTGAGAAACTCGATTATTCACTTTTAACTAAGAATTAGTGTAAATTTACAGAGACTCTGAATAAATATAAAAAAATAAAACCATAAACAAATTTATTGTTACTATTCTAAAATAATGTTTTGCACAGAATATGATATGGTTAACCTTGACATTTACAGGGCTACACTAAAATATTCAGATACATTAAAGGCTGCATTTTCTTCGGCGTTAAGCATTTTTTAAACTTTCCAACAATGTTTAAGAGTAATTATGGATTAAATTAATCTATCTGTTTGCCTTTCAGTCCTTCTGTTTGTCCGGTGTTTGATAACATAAGCAAAGAATCTTCAGAGTTATACGATACAATAAGTACGTACAGTTGGAAAGTGTTAATAATCATTGCGTACCGCAGTATTTTTCGTTCTTGTTATTAACATTAACAAAGTTGAAAAGTGTTAATGACTTCGATTTGTCTGTCTGTCCGCGCTCTAACTCCCATCAATATTCATGGAATTTAGTGAAACCTATATATATTATTCAAGTTCACTATCGGATGTTCCCTATTGAAAATAGAGTGACTAGCTCTACTGGTTTGTGTACATTAACACCCTAAAGTATTCCAAAGCATTGTGTTATATGAGAAGGATTTTTATAAACTATATTTTACTTTACACAAATCTTAATGAAATTGGAATATATTATTCAAGTTCATTATCCGTTGTTTTCTATAGAAAATAGACTAAATACCACCACTGGTTTATGTACAAGGATACCGAAGAATATTCTAAAGCATTGCGTTCTATGAGAGGTATTTCTGGAAAGGAAATTTTAATAACTTTACTTTGCACAAATGTAAATATAAATGGAATATGTTATTTATATGCACAAAAGAATGCTTTCTGTAGACTATAGTACTGCTAGCATTAGATTTACAGGATCACACAAAATCATTCTGTTACATTAAAGGTTATTATTGGAAGTTTTCTGCAATTGCATTTTCGTTTACATTAAACGTTTTTAACACTTTCTAACAATTTTTTAAATGTGAATATTATTTCAATTTGTGTATCTGTCCGTCCGACTGTCCATCTTTCTATCTGTCTGTCTGCCCTCCTACAGCGTCCGTAATTATTTTTAAAATTTCTAAAAAATGATATGTTATTCAATTTCATTATAGAATGTTCCTTATTTAAAATGCATTAAAAGTTCTGTACAACTGGTTTTGTATGCAGGGACAATAAAAAAGAAAAAAAAAAATGCAGTATATTACGTTTTAGGACAGATAATTTTATAAATAATTTAAACAACTTTCAGCTGCAAAAATCATAAAGAAATTGACATTTATTATTAATGTGCTAAAATAACTTTTTGTATAGAATGTGATATGGCTAACTTTTAGATTTATAAGGCTACACTGAAATACTCTGATACATTAAGGCTGCAATTAGAATTGTGCATTTTTAATACTTTCCACCAATGTTTAAGGGTGATTGTGAATTTAATTAGTCTATTTGTACGTCTTTCAGTCCTTCAGTTTGTCCTTTGTGTGATAAAGTAGGCAAAGAACATTGGAAGTTATATGATACAAGAAGTACGTACAGTTGGAAAGTGTTAACAATCAATGCGTACCGCATGATATTTCGTTCCTGTTTGTATTTATTCTGGAAGATGCCTCTCAAATTTTCATGGATATCTTTCTAGGATACTCTGAATTTTCCATTCTTTTTATGAATATAGAACATTAACATTTCTCTTAAATACGGAGTATAGTTAAGTTTCCTCTATAGATGTCCATAAAAATCCAATAATTTATTAAATTCATATCATGGCTTAATGTAATAAATTGTTAAAATTCCAAATATTCCAATTTGTTACCAAATTAAGTCTTTATGGCTTATATAACCTAGACTTAAAATATACATATGTTTGTAAACCCAGTATTATGAAAGTGTTGCTTACATTTTTTACTATTTTAAAAAATTTGCTTCGGCCCGAGAATTTTCTGAAAATATATATTACTATAATTATTTATTTTTTCTGTAAAAAGTTGTAATTGTACGTTTGATGTGGGGGTATCGTTCTAAGGTAATTTTTTCCCCATTACTGTATACATCTACCTCCTTCTGTTTCCACGTCTCCGGTCACCGGATCGCATATCGGGAAAATTTTTAATAGAGTTATTCATTATCTAATGCATTTTTTTTTTTTTTCTGTGAAATATTTGAAAGTGCAATTGGAATAAAAAAAAAAAAAAAATACATTTGTTTGTAAGTAATTCTAGTAATAAATTTCCTCATTGAATAATATTGGCGTTAGCTTTTGGCGACGATAGGGAGATACTTCCTTGAGGCTCACTAGACTGGAACTTGCGGTTTAAAATGTATTCCGAAACACTGTGAACACCAAAGTCTAAACCGTGATTCGAAACCTGTACCTGGAAACTGAACGCCAGAGAGTGAAATATTCAGGCACTAGATGGGCGCTATATTTGTAGGATAGTAGTAATATTTTAAAATGACAATAGAAGATTGCATTTGTGCTTATCTGGCAATTTTTTTTAAAAATCCTACTTAAAAAAAAAAAAAAAAAACTGGTTTTGCATATGTCCATTCATAGAATGGGTGGGAGTTAAATTTAGAGACGAGTAAGAAAGGCATGTACCAGTAAAGATTAACCTAAAATTTTAAGATAATGTTGAAGTCAGATACGATATCTGGAAGCTTTAATAAAAGAGAAAATTACTTTTCTTTTCTAAGAAACTCAGGTAAATCTACAAATTTGAACTGCATAGAGTAATTAAAGTTTTCTCTTTTCTTTTCTTTTCCTTTCTTCCTTCTCACTCACTCTTTCACGGAAGATACGAAATTGTTTTGTGGTACTAAAATTTCGAGTTATAAATATTCGCATATAGTCATTTTTATAACTCTACTAAAATACCATCGCAATTTAAAAAATTTGGAGTGGCTCCACTCAACTTTCCGAACATTAAGCGATTAAGAGTTGTTTAAATAATTTAGAGTAAGATAAGTCGTTAAATATAAACAAAAGAGAAAATTATAATAGAGTTTTTGAGTATCTTTCCCCAAATAGTATGTTGTTTAGTTAAACGTTAACGCAAATCAAATAATTTGATCCCAAAGACCATAATGGTTAAGAAATTTTCGTTGTGTCTCAGTAAAAGGGCTAGATTCTTCAAAATGTATACAGTTCGTGCGACGGTGACCTATAACATGTATATAAATTTTCAGCTCAATCTAATGTGGCATTTAGACGCTGTCGCACTTTAAATAATTTTAGCCCATAGGACATAATGATAAATAATTTTTCTTTGTGTCCCTGTAAAAGAAATTGTAAGGGCTAGATTCACCGAAATCTATATAATTCGTACTACGATGAACTATAACATAATTACTAACTTTCATCTCATTCGAACAAAGCCTTTAGACGCTATCGTGTTCACTCACACACGTACATATACACATGCACAAACACAGACATACATAACCATAAAAACAGCAAAAATGAACTCAGGGGACCTCAATACGTATAAATACACACACACACACACACACCACACACACACACACCACACACACACACACACACACACACAAAAAAAAAAAACTCAAAGTTGAATTTTTATCATGATTACAAATTTTTTTTACATATGTATGTCCGGAAAGTAAAAAGTGTTTAGAAGTATTTTTCGCTATATTTTGTTAAACAGCAAACAAAATTAACAAGAATAGGAAAAAAAAAATTAAAGAGTTTATGTAAACCTATTAGTTTATAAAACAAAAAGAAAAAGCGCAATTAAAACTATTTAAATAATTATTTGTTTTGCTAATTTGCTACTGCCAAAATATTTTGACAATTTAAAACAAGATAATTTAAAAGATCGCTTAATGTACGCTTTATCTTTGCAAAACCATTATTCCAATTAGAAGGTTGTGAGCTTACCCATCAAAACTTGGGACATACAAAACACCAGATATGATAAAAATATACTATCGTCTGCAAACCAATAAACATTTTTTAAAGTTACGATTATTTTTTTCCCCTCACATTTTAGTTCTCACTGTTGAATTCAATTTTACAGCCATCAAATTTTGTCATATCACTAATATTTTCAGTAAGAATATTTTCTCAGAATAATTATTTTAATTGTAATTGTAAATATTTAAGTTTTGTATGTAAGATAGTAAAAAGGGACATCGCAAATGCATTTTCAGTGCAAGTGCAGTTTGTTTATTCTTGTTCAGACTTTTATTTGAACATTAAATAGAGTAACTTCACATAGCGAGCTTACTCCTAAATATTTCGCCAATCTTCTATCTTTTATTTAAATAATATTGGTCCTTTTTATTTTTATTTATATTAATATGAGTATGATTATTTCCTGTCTTTTAGGGTGGGTAACAGTTTCGAATCCTCTTGTTGGACTGAAAGAGGAGTGGTTTGCAATTAACATTCAAGCAAGTGATAAAGGTGTACCAGCCAGATCTTCTGATGTAGTAGCTATGTTCGCAATTACAGATGAGAACAAATTTGCCCCAGCATTTACTGCTTTAAGTTACCAAGTAGTGATACCAGAGAATGAACCACTTTCATCTGAAATAGTAACTGTAACAGCAACTGATGATGACAAAGGTAATACAGTTATTTTTAATTATTTTAAATTAATAGGCTATAACTTTAATACACTTATAAAATGATAGAAGAATTTGATAGTTTGCAATAGTTTTAAGAAATACATAAATACTTTTTATATCTTTTAGGTTTCAATGGAGAAATTATGTATTCTGTTTTATCCGGAAATGAAGAGGGCCAGTTCAAAATATCTTCTCATAGTGGTGCCATAACAATAGCTAAACACTTGGATTTTGAAAGTGTAACAACATATCATTTGACTATCTTAGCATCTGATCGAGGTTTCCGGAGTAAAAATTCTACAGCAGTTCTGACAGTTCTCGTGACAGATGTAAATGATAATCCTCCTACGTTCAATTCAACAAAATTCGATGCTCATATTTCAGAAAATGAGCCCCCTGGATCATACGTAACCCAACTCATAGCTCACGATGCAGATTCCATAAGAAATAGCATTATAGAATATTCAATTATGGAAGGTGATGATCATGGCTTCTTTGAAGTGAATGCAAAATCTGGTGTTATAACGTCGAAAGTTACTTTTGATTATGAACAAAAAACACAATATACCATAAGAATTATAGCTAGTAACATAGGAACTTTATTATTTACATCTACAACTATCGATATACACATTATAGGTAAAAATGAATTCTATCCTCGTTTTGTACAACCTGTATTTCAGTTCACAGTCAGTGAATCAGCTGGTGTTGGTACAACTGTTGGACAGTTACAAGCGATTGATGATGATAGTGGTGATGATGGAGAAGTGTACTTTCTTCTTGTTGGAAGCAGTAACAACAAAGGTTTCCAGATTGATACAAAAACTGGAAGCATTAAAGTTTCTAGAGTGCTTGATAGAGAATCACAGTCGCGTGTTGTATTGACTGTATTAGCTAAAAATGCTGGAAGTATACGAGGTAATGACACAGACGAGGCTCAGATAGTAATTAGCATTCAAGATGGAAATGATCCGCCAGTATTTTCAAAAGAGATTTATGAAGCGAGAGTTAGTGAGGCAGTTCCACTCGGAACCTCAGTTGTAACAGTATCCGCAGTGGATAAGGACGTTCATCCTAATAACAACCAGTTTTCATTCTCGATTTTAAGTGGGAATATCGACAAAGCATTTAATATTGACCCTCAGTCTGGTGCTATATATACTGCAGGGCCATTAGACAGAGAAATGTATGATGTGTATAACCTAACTGTTACAGCTACGGATAGTGGTAATCCTCCGCAATCAGGATCAACATTAGTAAAAATTTACGTTGACGATGTCAATGATAATGGTCCTATTTTTGAAACCTCCAAAGTCGTGGGTTATGTTTTAGAAAATGAGTTACCTTATACTAGTGTGATGATTTTGAGTGTCACCGACAAAGACTTGCCGCCTAATGGAGCGCCATTTAAATTTGCTCTTGTAGGTGGTGAACACAAGGATTATTTTGAAGTAGAAACAAACACCGGTTTAGTCAAAACAACAAAAAGTTTAGACAGAGAAGCTATACCAGAACTGGAACTCATCGTAGAAATTCAAGACAGTGGAAGACCACCAATGAAATCTCAACATCCTGTTACTATAATGGTGCTAGATAAAAATGACAGTCCTTCAACTTCAAGACCCCTTACAGTTTTAGTCTGGATTCATTCTATGAATTTTCCTGGTGGAAAAATTGCAGATGTTCATCCACTTGATCTTGATACAGTGGGTCAGTATCAGTGCCAAATTGTTGAAGGAAACACTGGAATATTTAGGATACCACAAAAGTGTGACCTACATACATTGAAATTACAAAATCCAAGTAACTATACTTTAACAGTCAGTGGAAATGATGGAAAGCACCATAATGTATCATCGACAGTGAGAGTGAAGTTCTTGAATTTTGATAACTCAACTCTTGAAAATAGTGTGTCTCTAAGGATATGGAACTATTCTGCCAATGCCTTTCTTAGCAGTCAGTACGATCATTTTCTACGCATACTTGAAGATATACTTAAGGTAAGTTTATTATTCAAAACTAAAAATTTAGTTGTAGAGATATAATTCGGTATTTAGTTTGTTGTGCAGTAGAATATAATTTTACCAAGAAATGCAATCTCAGAAGTGGAGGTTATTTAAGTAAAGTCTTGCGATTTCATAAAGAAATTTTTATTAATATGCCTATTTTTTTCATAATTGTGAAAGAATTCTAAATTATAGAAGTGATAATTGGATAAATATAAATTAGCTTACAAAAAGACAATACTATAATTTATCATGTTTAGTGGTGTATACCTCAAATTGTTCATCTTTTTTTTTTTTTTTTTTTTTTTTTTTTTTTTTTTTTACAGATTGTTGACCTTTTCTCATTTTATGTATTATTGAGATATACTGATTATATACAAACTACCAATCTTAAATTCTACTTTAATAGGGACTACTATACTGATATATAAAAATGAGTTTTTATTTTGTGAAAACTTACCAGTCTGTTAAAGTGTCAGCAACAACCATGAGCTTCTCAGTGAAAATTATGTGATACACCTGAAAATTTAAAAATGTTTCAACTTCACATTTTCATAAATGCGATTTTCAAATTTTCTGAATACTATCATTATCATCATTAATACTGAAATTTTTACAAATTACTATTTAGAACGATAATTTTTCAAATAATCTAGATTTTTTTTTTTTTTTTTTACTTCAGATTATTGGAATAATTATCGTTCCGATCCTGGAATTTTGGAAGTTTAAATACCGGAAATATAATCTCTAAATTTAACGAATCTGATATAAAAGTTTGTCTTCCGTTAAACTTTTAATTTTTGAAGATACTTTTTATCTGACTTTGTTATACAGATATTAATTATTAAATTTTTCTTTGAAATTAGTACTCTTTCTTAGTATAAGATTTAGATTTCTTTGAAATTAATACTCTTTCTTAGTATAAGATTTAATTTATTTATTACTGCTAAAGATATCTTTGTAAATTTGGATTTTTTTCTTTTCAGCCTGTTGGGTTACCCATTATTTACAGTATTGTTAACGTAGAAGAACATGTAGAGCTTACCCTGGCTTCAAAAACAACTGACAATTCTTATGTTTCATACCAGGATATACTTTCGTTATTCAGTGATAGAGTTTCTTTTATACGAGAAGCTCTACATGATAAAGATATTGTGATTGGTTTTAATCCATGTGAAATTTCTCCATGCCAAAATAAAGGAACCTGTAGCAGCTTCCTTGAGATGAGAGACAGCTTATCGATAGTAGATTCTCCATCACTTGTGTTTACTTCGCCTTTTGTGGCTCGCCAATTTTCGTGCCAATGTCCTCGAGGATTCTCTGGACCAATTTGCCAATATCAACAAGATCCATGTTTGCCAAATCCATGTTTGTCTGGTGGTACGTGCCAACAAGATGGAATAACATTTCGTTGTACTTGTACATCTCAGTTCCAAGGAGAAAAATGTGATACGCCACGAAAAGAATCTTGTTCCAGTGCTCCCTGCAAGAATGGAGGCACATGTCAAGAAGCTCCCAATGGAGGATTTTTCTGTTTATGTAGACCAGGATTTAAAGGACTGGTTTGTGAACAAACTGCAGATGCCTGTCGACCTAACCGCTGTCTCAATGGGGGTACTTGTGTAAGCGAGAATTTAGGTAAATATTATTTCTTTAAATTGATCAACACATATTTATTTATAAAATATATCTAAACATACAATAACACATATCTAACTTTTATCATATTATTTTCTTTTTATATCTCTAGCAATATTGAGATACTCATGTTACCTAAAATAATTTAATATTTTCTAGACATAGTCATTACCAATATTTAATGAAGTAATACAATTTAGACAAAAATGTCACTAACAGTTCATTAAAAACATAAGATTTTAACTTATTATCAGTATTTTGACTGAAATTATATGCATTTTAAACGCCAGTAAAAATTCTAAAATATTGAACAGCATGTATATCAAATTCAATTCATACATCAGACATTACGGCAAGATATCATTTTTTTTTTTTTAAATGCAAACTTAAATGAATGATTTTTTTTTTTTTTGGAAAAATTTAATCATTTGTATTATTCAAGAATTTGAGGAATTAAATCATCTTGTATTTTGTATTTCACATTTTTAGAAACTTCTACGACAGGACAAAATTCTTCTTCTTCTTCTTCTTTTTTTTTTTTTTTTTGCTATTTATAATCATAATCAAGTGCATGCATACTTTCATTCTTTCTGATAAAATCCTAAATTCTTCGTATATTCTATTTATTTGCGCATCCCTCACATAGCAGTTTATGAAATTTGTTTCACCAGCTTGGAGTTTCACAAACAGCATTTCATAAAATCCGTTGATTTTTTATGGTGTGTGAGTGCTTCATATTATTTATCCGCTTTTCCCTAAAATAGGTTCATACCATACTGAATAACATTTCATTTGACTTCTTTAATACGCTCTCTGCTGAAGAAAAAATCGTTGTAAGAATATTTACCGCAATTTAGCTAGCTGATGCCTAGAACTAGGGAAGTGGGGCCCAGCAGAGGCCGAGCGGTTCTGCGCTCAAAGCTGGTAGACGTGAGTTACCCGGTTCGATCCCAGGTCGCGGGTATTGTCCTAGCCATTTGGAGTTTTCTGCGGTTTTCTCCGAAACTTGCGTATATACGTACTAGGACCCCTTTAAATACCCCATCGGAGGGAACTCCCCCTCAGGCATAGGACCCTAGAGCAGTCAATCGGCCTTATTCCTAAAACACAAACACATCTCGAACTAGGTTGTCTTTATATATATTGTACTCGTCCCTATGAATTCAGATCTACTATAAAGACATATTTGCTGACAAGGGAAAATATTCTTAATTCTATAAAAAATGAATATGTAAACAAGTTCAAAAATCTGTTTCATCAATTAATTTCTAACAAAATATGTTAAAAAAAAAAAGCACACACAGAATTACCTTGAATTAATTTATGTTAAATGCTTTTACTGAGAATGAAATGAAAAATACAACGCTAACATACATAACAATAAAAATGCAAAGCTGCCGTTGCCCGTAACGTTCTCCACCACTATTCATAAATAACAAATTTTTATACGATGTTTGTAAGTTTCAATGAAGTATAGAGAAAACTTTTCAAAAATAGTGGTGTACAATGTTACGGGCAACAACAACTCTGTTAGTGGTTAATTATGCTCTCTAATGCCTTGTATACATTTTATTATTATAATCATAATTTTTATTTTTTTGTAGAACTAAAACTTTAAGTATTATAAGTATACCTGTTATACAATTAAGTTATACAATTCAAAGGTTGCAGGCTGATCCACAAATTTCATTATTTTAAAATTTGATTTCTCAGAATTTTCTTAAAAATGTTTAGAAAAAAAGATTTTTTAGCTGTACAAAGTGAAATTTTCTGACTCAAATATAGAGTCCTTTTTTTTTTTCGAAGGAAATTCGCGAAATTTGTAAAAAATTAGAGTTAAGATTATTTCTGTTCGAACATCGTTTACTGTCTTTTTTGAAATATGTCTTGAGTTTAAGTAGATCATTAAAGGGCGCAATATTTTTGCTGTTGCATTATGAAAATCGACTTAAGAGGTCCTATTTGATATCATTTTTCTGAATATTCTTATGTATTTATATAAAAACAAGACACAGCTTTTGATTTTTTAGTATACGAGTTATAAAATCAGTAAGCCTTTCGGCTTTACAAAGGAAAAGCTTGTAAAGTACGTTAGAAAATGTGTGTTTTGGATCGAAATTCACCCTACAATTCCCACATAGAGACGATTTACTTAATTTTCTTATGTTTTACTGAAAAATAGAGAAGGCGATTTAAATATCTTACACCTTTATTAGAATTCTTGAAAATTTCACATGTAAAAACCCGCGTTTTAAAATTTGTCATATAGAACAAGTCATCAGTCCTGTCAATATTGGGTAAAGAGCAACTTTAAAATCATTTTCCCATAGACAAAGGGGTGTTGTATATCCGAGTTATCCCATTTTTTATTGATCTTATCAGTTATCCCAGTTCATGTTCATTTAAACCAGAATTCAGAGACTCACAATTAACTGAATAAAATTAATAAACAAAACACTTAAGACTGCACATCTGCCAGATTCCCCCCTTTTCCTTCCCATGTTACCATATGGGATTTTTGTTTCTTAGTTTTATAAGGACATCTCATTCAATAATGAAGTTTTCCCTATTCTGTTTTTTGAATACTGATTTTTGAATATGTCGTCTTTTAGTTTAGTGAACATTTTTTTTTTTTTTTTTTTGTAAAAAATAAATAAATATTTTATTTCATTTATTATATTTAGACTCTGAGTTTCAATCTCTAAACAAAGTATTTAAATTTATTTTTTAAATTGCTCACTAAGCTAAAAGGCGTAATGTTTAAAGAGTGATATTCAGAAAACAGAATTAAAAAAACTTTGATTTTGAATGAGATATTCTTATAAAATGAAGCAAAAAAAAAAAAAAAAAAAAAAATCTCATTGGGTAATCTAAGAAGAAAGAAAGAGGGAATCAAGATGTACAGCTTTAGTTGTACTTTACAAAGAAACAATTCGATTTAAAAAAAAAAAAAAAAAAAATCTCTTAAACATATCAAATAATGTCCTCCGATTTAAAAATGTAAACAGTACATAGAAAGAAAATACTTGAATTGCAGAATAATACACAGCTATATACTATACATTTTTTTTAATGTGTAGTTGTTTTATATATTAATATTCGCTTACTCGATTGATTCATTAAAAACGCCTAATCTGTATTCGAAATTGATATTTCATCAATCGATAGATTTTTGAAGGAGGGATTCTGTTTAGGGATTTCAGAAAATTTAAAGGTTGGGTTATCGGGATTGAGGCCGATTGACTGCTCTAGGGTCCTAGGACTGAAGGGGAATGCCCTCCGTGGGGGTCTTTCTAAGGGGTCCTAGCCTGTATTTACGTAAGTTTTTTTAAAGCTGTCTGTTCATAATAAAAAACAAAAAAATCCTTCTTTTTCTTTTTTTATTAAATATCACAATGTCTAATAAAACATTTTAATTTATAGCAATAAACTAATATTCAAAATCAAGATTAAACATATACACATTATATATGTATGTATGTGTGTCTAATATACATAAATGAATTTGTTTTTAAGATATATGCAAAAATTGTATATAAAATTATATTTATGATTTTAAGTGGGCATTTATGTGCCCAAATATGAAACTATCTTGAGGAAAAATATTTTTTCAGTATTGGCTTCAGAGCCTGCCGTGATTCAATTATCACGCTACGCCACTTGTATATATTTATGCATACACACTTAATTTATAGTAAAAACACATATATATGTATGCATGAAATAGTGTTTTAAAACATTTGACATGTTGCTCAGAAAATTTTGTGTACTTAGAATAGTGGTAGTCAATCTTTTTACACCTACACCCATTTTTGTACGTCTGTTAATCATAAAATTTTCTAACTGCCCACCCGTAGTGGGCGATAGAGATCAGCTTGACTACCACTGACTTAATAATTTTGCTAAAATAGCGTATGTTAAACGGCTTTCTCTATTCAATTTATCCGGGAAGTATTCAAGTTTTTAGTTATCTAAAGTAGTCCTCAAGAACTCCTTGAACACCGGATTTAATTTAGTGTTAATATTCTCAATATCAGATTATTAGACAATTGCATTCTAGACTTACTTGAGGACATACATGTGTATGTATTAATATTTCAAATAGAAGTATTATTGATGCATGCAAGTACATCAGTGTGCTTAAGAGGTTAATTCTGATTCCAGATATTGCTAAATATTGTTTAATCTTTTTCTAATTGTGTCAAAATGTTATTAACTAAAATTTTTGCGCTGCCATTCAACAGTTTCTGAAATTGGATTTTTCTGTTTCAATATTTCAGGATATCACTGTGTGTGTACTTCCAGTTACTTTGGAAGACATTGTGAAAAATCATCATATGGTTTTCTCCCCTATTCTTACATGGCCTTTAATCCTCTTCAACCAACAACTAATGATATATCTATTGTCTTTTCTACCAACAATCCAAATGCTCTTCTGGTCTATAATTATGGTGCACAAAGTGGAGGAAGATCAGACTTTTTGGCTTTAGAAATCATTAATTCTACACCCACGTTATCATTCGGTGGTTCAAGAACTGCAATTACTCGAATTTCTGCTAATATTATTGTTTCTGACGGAAAGTGGCATAAAGTGACTATTATTAGAAATGGAAAGGTAAGTTATATTATTATTAATATTATTTTTTATTTAAAATGGTTTGATATTTTCTATGATATCTATCGACAATTTAAATTAGTTTAGCGACTAATTTTTAAAAATTCTGACGAATAATATTGCTTGCAAAAGTATTATTATTTTTTTTTTCTGTCAACGATAATTAAACGAATATTTTAATAATAAAAGTATCATTGTGATTGTTTAAATTTATTTTAGGTTGCATCTGTATCAGTGGTGCATTGTAATGAAAATGGTGATACTTGTGAAGAATGTTTACTTGGTAATGCAACATGTTCGAAATCGGCAACTGGACATACTGGGTAATTTTTTAGATACATTTTTACAAACTGCACTTTTTTCTGTTTCTTCCTTAAATTTGTATTATGAGGTATTACGAAAGGTTTTTAATTTAAATATAGCAATTATCCATGAAGAATAGAATAAAGCAGTGCATAAAATACGTCTTGGAGCAATTAAAAAATGACATGGATGTGAGCAGAGCCTGATTAAGGGGGAAGCACACATTATTTATACTTACACCGTTATTTTTTAACAAATACTTTCCTCCTATAATAAACAGAAAATTCTCATTAAAAATTATTTTAAAAGAATTCTGGTGTCTGATAACGGTGAGTAAATTGGATTGTTTTACACCGTTCATTTTTTATAAAAAATATTTCCTCGTCAAAGCGTGGAATTTCAAAATAATTGTAAAAATATTCCGGTGAGAGCGGAGATAATGTGTGCTTCCCCCTTAATCAGGCTCTGGATGTGAGATACGCAAATTTGTTATCAATTTAGTGCTAAAAGAAAGTAAAATTGAAAGCGAAAGTAACTGAAGGCACTTAAAACTTTTTTTGCATTAAATATTAAAATGTTATGCAACATTTATATTCTCCTGGATACAAAGCTTGATAACGGTAGAGCCGATAGGCAATTAATGAAAGATACCGCGAGCGAGTTGTAAAAGTCAAAATTCAAAGACGAAAAAATTATAACTAGAACATCATGACATAAAGTACTCAGAATTATACATTACTATAGGTTCCACAAATAAATTCAATATATCAAGTTTACTTTGTTTTAAAATTTGTCAATCTGTAACTACAATGCCTTGATTTTATGAGCTATCTGAAATCTCAAATTCATTTGGGAATGCTTAGTTTTAATTTTGATAAGTGTGGCTCAGTTAGCATAACTTTCAACAACTTCGGGTTTTTAATATCTTTTCTGAAAGAAAAAAACAAAATCCGCCTTATTTAATCAAACAGTACAAAAATTTATTAAAAATTGTTGGTAAAATTACTAGTAACCCCCCCCCCCAAAAAAAAAAAGGGGGGGATACTTGGCATTTATACAATTAGTCAAAGCCTGTTTAGATTGTTAAATGTTTCTGTGATTTAATTAGTGAAATTAAACATTTATTTCAGTGCATTTTAACTTAGGGAGCTCTTTACACTTTTCTTCTCCATCCTTTGTTTTATTTTATTTTTAGCTTTTATGTTGTCTAATAACATAATATTTTGCTTCCATCATCTTAAATACGTCTTCAGTTGATCGCTAGTTTAGGGTACATATTCGGGAGTTTTGTAAAATGAAAAAATATTGATAGGGATATTATTTTATGATAATATACAATAAAGCACTGCTTATACGACTTTCAAGAGACAGATATAAAACGGTGCATAAATGAGAATACATATAATAACATTTTTAATTAAAAAATAATTCTTACAAACTTAACTCTGTACGAAAGCAATTTTATGAAATAGCTTAAAAGTTTTTAAGATAGTGCTAATCTATTATTTCACAGTCGTATCTATATTGAAAAAAATTAAATTAATTATTGAATTTAAAAAAAAAAAAAATCGAGAATCGCATCTTGATTGCATACTTTAAATACCAATTAATTATAATTGTTTTACTGAAATAGGAATACAAATATAATTTTTAGTAATAATATAATATATTGGTTGTAATATTATGACCTAATTATTGATTACATACCATCAGAAATTTAATTACAAAAAATCTTTTTTATTCCGTCGGAAGTGTTCATTGTCTGTGAGTATTAAATAAATCATTATGAATCGAACTAAGATCATTGGACGATTTTTGACTAGTGTAACATTAAAAAAGTGAGAGAAAGAAAAAAAAGAAGTTTCTAATGAAATTTTTGAAAATTAATAATAGAAGAACACAGAAATAAAGACTGAAGTAGAAAATCTAATTTTAGAGAGTTAAAAAATGACATTTAACCATTATCTGCATCGTATAAACAAAGTATTTTTCTATAAAAATGAATAGGAATGGATCTGGGCTTGGGATATCGCTCTACGGTTGTTTCTTTGCACATTAAATTTTACGAGACTGAGGCGCGCGACTTAAAATGGATTAGAACCACTACGAACATCCAAGTCTGAATCAGGATTCGAACCCGGCATCGGGAGGTTAGGAATGAACTGAGATTATACAAAATCTATGTTTAAACCTAAAAGACGTATAAATGAGACTTATATAAACGGTGCTTTAATGTGTACAGATTTTTTTTTTCTTATTGGAAATTTTCTCTTTTTACGTTTTTTAAACATGATATTTATAATTAATAATTTGAATTTTTTACAGGACACTTAATTTTAATAACAATCCTCTTTATATTGGTGGTGTTTCGACAGTAGATCCTCTTCTAGAACGTCCAGGTCAAGTTACATCTAATGATTTTGTTGGTTGCCTTCGTGGCTTATCTGTAAACGGTAGACAGATTGATATGAGCTCACCTTTGAAATCTGCCTTTGTCAGTTTGACATGTGCCAGAAAAGAAGGTTCTTGTGCAACTTCAATTTGTGGTGAAGGTGGTTCATGCATTGACAACTGGTTTACTGCTACTTGCCAATGTAATTTTGGGATGTTTGCACCTTCTTGTGTGGAAGGTAAATTATTTTACATATTTTTAATTAAATTTAGTATCTTTCAAGATTTTCTTGTTTAAAATATGAATGAATTTAAATAATACTGATGAAACTTTTATTTTTCAGCCGAACGACCATTTAGTATTGGTAGTGGAACATTTATTGAACTGGTACCTCAAGAAAAACACCGGAGAACGCTACTGCTGACGGATAAAGTAAAAGAAGTATCACCAAAAACTCTGTCTTTTGTTTTGAGAACATTATCACAAAATGGTATTGTCATGTATTCAGGAACAGATGATGAAAAAACATTATTGCAGGTTTGTATAATGTATTATCAAGGATATCCTTCTCAATTCTATTCAAAACAACTATATTTCTAATGGCTAATTTAAAAAAAAAAAAGCATTTCTTCATATTAAGTATTGAGACCGACATAACTATTAGCATAAGAATATTGTTAGTGCACCAGAGGTTTATACAATTATATTGCCATTTTTATTCTTTGAAAGTCTTTATTTTAATTTCTGCAAATGTCTTTAAATCTATATTTTAAAAAAAATATATATTTAAATTTATGTCCTTCAGTTTTAAGTTCTGAAAATAAAAGTATTTTATACTTAAATGTTAAAAATAAGAATTTCAGGAGTATCATTCCTATTTACATATTTGCATAATCTAAATCTTTCAGTGATAAATTAAGTTTCAGTTTCCCTTTATAAATTCAAGGGTAAAAGAAAGCATTTCATAAAGAAAGAAATAAGAATCTTCAGGAGAATCATTCCTATTTGCATATTTGCATAATCTAAATCTTTCAGTGATAAATTAAATTTCAGTTTCCCTTTGTGAATTCAAAGGTAAAAGAAAGCAGTACATAAAGAAATTCTGTGAATAGTGTACCTTAGAATTGCTATTCTTACATTTCTTTGCTAATCTTGTAAATATATGTGGAAAAATCTTGCACACAGCTTATGCACTTTTTATGTACACTACATATCCATTGTGTGTTCAAATGGAATCACTTGTTTTTTCCACTGTGGTGTTTATATATATTTTAGAAGCTAATCACAGAATTTGCTTTTGATACATACTTTTTTGTATTGTGATATACACAAACATTTCATTATGGATAACAAATGTGGTGAAATATATAATCAAATATTATTTAATGTAATAATTTTCTTTTACAGTTAATAAAAGGAAAATTAATATACACTTCAAAAGTGAAATCTACTGAGCAAGTGGTAGAAGAACTTGATCTTCCAAAACTGAATGATGGTCAGTGGCATACAGTCAAGCTTTCCTATCACCAAGGAAAATATCCCCAAGTAAATATTAGTATTGATGGTTCTTGGCAGCCCATTATGAGAAAAGAAATTCAGCATGACTTTTTGGATCCATATATTTCATCTATTACTATTGGAGGCCAATGGGAACATCTCACTGGAGAAGGACAGTTTCATGGTATGTAAATTCACTTCATTCAACAGCTTACATTTTTACACATTTTCTGAGAAAATATTTGATTGTTTTCTTCATATATATAAAGTAAAGCTAGGAGAGTCTGCGCGCAATTCAACATAATAATACAAGCAATCTATTTTTTTTTTTTTTTTTTTTTTTTTTTTTTTTTGCTAAACTATCCATGAATAATTTTGACTTCGTTTGTTTTTTATGCATTTCTATTGCTATTTTGTTGTTAATCTTTAATTTAATACACTCATATTTGTGAAAATTGTAGCACCATGAAGGAATGATACGATTGAGCTGAACATTTCAGAAAATGCAAATTATAGTGTGTTAAACAAATTATTAACATTTTAGAGTCACTACGCATGCGTGGGATGAGTAGTGCCCTCTGGACTGCTGCTGAAACCGTTTAAATAAAGAGCTGTAGCGGGACGTTAAAAATGGTCTATGGTTATCTGATAGTGGTAAACGTTAGGTGAGGCATAACAATGCCTCTTTGATGAAAGAATGTGACAATTCAACAACTAAAGGCCGGTTTCCACCAAGGTTGGAACTTCGAGGTTCAAAAAGCCATTAATTACGCCTCCGAGACAAAGAGCCAAAGGTCTTGTCATCAATTGTAACCTTCTTTTATCAGATTGCGCAGTTTCTTCAAAGGAAAACATGCAAAATTGACAAAGATATCTGCCTCTGCCCCCTCAATTATCTCAGCAGGGGGCTAGGTCTCTAGACTTCCACCACGTTCAACGGATTTGAGCCCGCTTGACCACATCAAAAGATTCTGAATAGCACAGCTCGAACCAACCTTGGTGGAAACCGGCCTTTTTGAACGGAAGAGAATCATTGGCCTTCGAGAAGGAGGATTTTCCTATCATGCAACTTTAGCTCGTGTGCAGCGTAACAGTTGCAGAGTGATGCAAGTTTGGAAGCAGTGGGATAACAAATATCAGATAACTCGAACTTCAGCATGTGGACCCCGAAAGATGACGTCAGCGCGCGATGATATGCATATTGTCCGCGTGGTGTTGCCGGATCGTACATATTCATCTAGAAAGTTTGCAGCACTTTGGTCCACTGCTACAGGTGCATCAATGTCTACTTCAGCAATTCGTCGACGTCGGCTGCACCGAGGTCTTCGTGCAAGAAATCCTTTATACAGGATCACCTTTCGCAAAACCATCGATGTCTGCGGCTGCAATAGGTTCATGTACAGTCGGGGAAAAAACACAACACTCGATGTAACTTCGTTGCTAACCGATGCACAAAAATGTAATAGGAATCATTCGACTGAGAATTGTTATTACTTTTAGAAAATGAACTGAAATTTTGAATTGGGGGTCGTCTACATACTTAAACGCGCACCAACTTTGATTTTTTGAATAGTAATATCCTATTTTTATTTTATATTTCAATTCCTGGGGTCGCGACGATGCGAAAAAGTATATTGGTTGTATATTTTACATAATTTTTTTATAGAGTTATAAGCGTTCAAAGTTTGAAGGTGCTAATGTTAAATTCATATTTCAAACTTTTATTAATATCTTTTTTTTTTTTTTTTTTTTTTTACGAGATACAGTGAAGAAACACAAACATAATTCATTATCACTTTTGATTCTGAAAAATATTTTTAATTATAAAAAATATTAATAAATTCATATTAAAAAAATTATGAATTATGGCCTATATTAATTTTTACATAAAATGAATCCTAATGTTGAAAAATATGGGTGTGCAAATTTGCAGCTCATTGCAGTTATTAATTTTCGAGATATAAACAAATCTTTCTTTTAGAGAGGCTTAGGGGGCTCTTAGAGGCTCTTATAAAGTTTTGCAAGAGATAACGAAGAAAACCTTTAAAAATAACAGAGAAAATTAAACAAAATATTTTAAATTGTTATTTACGAGGCAAACTGTATAACAACAACGTCAAACGCGAAGAAATGAAACAAAAAAGATAAATTTCAGACATTAATGTTAACAAACGAATTCTTGTTGTGTAAGGAATCAAGTCCCGCTTTTCATCGTTCTTCTAAAACAAAAGAATATAAAAAGGAAAAAGAAAAAGTGACTGTGCGTATTTCATAGTAAACCCCTTACTTTATGTTGACAAAAATATACACAAGTAGCATTTGCCTCACCGATTACTGGTGATAAATTTTGAATCCTTTAAAAGAACGCTAGAAGTAAAAAATCAACTAAATAGGCAGGGATTACTACTTAAAATAAAGAAATAGGTGAAACGTAAATTTGTCAAAAAAAAAAAAGTATTGGAATGCAATGCAGACTTGTTAAATCTCTTCTTAACTACCGTTGTAGTCAATAGGTCATTTAGTTCATATATTGCTTTATTTTGTTATATTAATTAATTAATTATTATTATTATTATTATTATATATATATTTTTTTTTTTGTGGGGGGGGGAGGTTATTATTTTAAGGATACTTTAGTCTTTAAAGATTACATTTATAAATATATTTTAATTAAAAAACTATATTTTCATAGAAGTTATAAAACAAAGCATACTGTTTCAAAGAGTTAAACTGAACAAAACTGGTAAGTACGATTAAAATTGTTTAATGTTTACTTCATGATACCTTACAATAATTTATCGAAAAAGATTTAGTTTATGCATCGTTATGTGTATATATATGTATATAAATTATTTCTGTTTGTATAGTATATCACACCTACAAAATAAATTAAAGGGAAATTTAAGTTTTATTGATGTCCAGTATAGCCACGATGGGATTTTTGAATTGAAAAATATCGCACATTTTTCAAAGAACGCTGCCTGAACACTCTAAAATGTATTCTCTAATGCAGTATTTAAGTATAAACATATTTTAAAAACCGAAATCAGGGATAGCTAAGATGCTGCAAAAATAATAACATTTTATCATTATTAATTTTTATAAAACTTTTTTTCTTTAAAAATTTACTGTGTGAAGCAGTAAAATTTTGTCTAATTTTTGTAGGATCTTAATTTTATTTTTCTAGATTTACAGATAAACTCCTAACACATATTTGCTTATATCACTATGAATATTAAAGTAAAGTATACAAACTGTATACTTTTCCGCACTGCCAGACTCTCAGGAATTCAACTATGAAGCCAAAATTGGGTGTTGCTATTGAAAAAATCAAAGTTGGCCCTCATTTCAATAAGTAGATGATCCCTAATTCAAAATTTGACATCATTTTCAAAAAGTGCACTTAATTTCCTGTTGAATGGTGTCTATTAAATTTTTCTGCGTCAATTAATAGCGAAATTACAAAGAGTCTTGCGGTTTTTTTTTTTTTTTTTTTTTTTTTTTTTTGCTGACTGTACATAGAGACTTGCGTGCAGATTGGCGACAAGTGTGTCTTTCGGACGAATCCCACTTTGTGGTTCCATGATGGCCGTATAAACGCTATGCCGGTTAATTCTACCTTCCGAAGTGCATTATCAAACGTCATAGTAGACGAACATCTGGTATTATGGTCTGGGGTGCGATTGCATATCATCGACGAATTGTGGATAATCTTAAATGCAACAGGTACATCAGTGAAAAGCCCAAAGTCGCCCCTCTCCTTCATGTCATTCCTGGAGTTATCTTTCAACAGAATAATGCTGCAAGAAATGCTTAAGATTTCTTTTCATCAAAAAACACACAACTTCTTCCTTGGCCTGTTTATTCGCCGGATTTGTCGCTATTGAACATGTGTGGGATTTCGTTGGTCGGCGCCTCGCTCTTGATCCTTATTACAGCTTTTACAGTTGAACTGTGGGTACGAATACAAACAGTATGGAATGTTCTTCCCTAGGCAGACATTAAAAGTCTGTTTGACTCTATGTCACATCATACAGCAGCACTTATTTTAGCACATGAGGATTACACATACTCATTTCGGACTCTTATATATATATTTTCGCTTTGAGAATTTAATCATTTATTTGTACCAATACTAGTTATTATTATATTAAATTTCATTAATTTCTCACCATTTTATCATAGTGTTGCAATTTTCATGAACATGAGTGTATAACAACTGTAATAAAACAAAAAAAGCTATTTTGTACAACCTGTTTTATAGAGTTATAAAGAGTTGTGATGTGATTGCGCACATGGGTAGTAGAGATAGTTTTTAATAATAACTACAATTAAAATGTTAGCAATAATAATTGCACTTAAATGACACTATTGTAAGATTTTTTAAACAAAAATTATTTTATTAGGAGGGAAAATTTCAACCAAATGGTTAAGTAAAAGGATTTATAAGAATTAAAAATTCAAATAAAAAAAAAATAAAGAAAGAATCAGAAAAAGCAAGATAAGATTACAAAATAATGTTAAGTTACTGCATAACGTGTTTAACCCTTTATCTACCATGTTATGAAACAGTCAAAAAGTGTGTTCGAAACATACTTTTTTAGTTACTTAAGAGTAATTTTTAAAGATTATATGCAATAAAAATTATAAATATCACCTCCTCATAGTAATTACTGATGATTTAGTCAGATGGTATTTTAGTGCATCATTGGTACATAGAGATCGAAAAAGGTATTAGGACCTTAAAAATGTATAAAAAAGTATTTACTTTTTATGTTCCTTATATATTTTTTTAACATTGTTGGTAGATTCTAGAAGTAATACAGGAATTAATTATAACACACGAGGAGGAGATGGTGAAAAATTCCAAGCCAAAATCAGTAAGGCCCACCGTACACTGAAAAGACATGAGACGAAGTTTGGCGACAAAGGACATACACATGCTCTAAACAGTTTCTAGGAGAGAAAATTCTATTTAGAGTATGTGCGTGTCACCTGCCACTCCAAACTTTGTTTCATGTTTCATCAGCGTGCGTCGGACTTTAGAGTTCTTTAAAAAATCCCTTCTGGAACCTCTGGTTTTCTCCGAAATTTGCGTAAAAACGGGCTAGGACCCCTTAGAAAGTCCCCTCATGGAGGGCATTCCCCCTTAGGTCTAGGACCCTAGGGAAGCCAATCGGCCTTAATCCCCCCAATCCAACCCAACCCATTTCTGAACCCAAACGGATACATATTGCGCCTAGTGTCATCTAGTGAGATTAAAGTGAAGTATATACGTTCTATTCTTATAAATACCTTTGATATTTATTCCATAAATTCGATTCTATATGCTTTTTTGACTAATGGCATTTATAAGAGGTCCTTTTTTTTTAATTTTTAATTTTTAAAATGCTTGTTCAAAAGATATGTTTTAGACTTTAAAAGACACCTATAGAAGTATTAAATAAATAAATAAATAAAAAGCTCTAGGTGGCGTGAAATGCCTTCAGATATTCCTCTCTAAAGAAACACAGAGCTCTAAAATTTTATCATCTTTTATTATTATTATTATTATTATTATTATTATTATTATTATTATTATTGTTATTGCAAGTAATTGTAGAATTTTTCATTAGTTCTACCTAAAACTTTAGTCGTAACGTCTATTTTTTAATTCATTTCAGATATTTCTGGCTGCATCAAACTAATTGCTGTTAACAATGAAGTACAATTACAGAATTTCACTGGTTATTTTAGCCTCTACATCCATGGAAATTCCCACTCTTTGTGCCAAAGTGAAGCAGTCGGTATAGACAGTGCAACTACAGATCCCTTGAGCATTGGTGTGATTCTAGTGATTGTCTTCTTCGTAATTTTATTAGTTGTCATCCTAATTAGTTTTCTTGTGTTTAGACGACGCAAACTCAAAAGAGATAAGAGTTCTGTTCAAGTGAAACAAAATGGAAATGCGTTTCTTACTAGTGCTACTGGTGATCCTCACCGGTCTCATCAATGTGCTGGCTACACAGAGACAACTGGGGGTGAGGATGTTATTCGTAATCACATGCCTCAAGATCTTGTGCCAAAGAAATTAAAAGATCGTGACCCTCACTCAGAATGTCCTCAAAGGCCAGATATTATTGAGAGAGAAATTCACAATAAACCTTCTCCTGCATTAAGGATGGAAGAGCCACCACCACATAGTGTTGAAAAAGCTCAAAATAATTTTGTGATGCAAAATCCTGCTGATTTAGAGCCACCTGAACATTATGACTTAGAAAATGCAAGCAGCATAGCACCATCAGATATTGACATTGTGTACCATTATAAAGGTTTTAGAGATGGCAATATTCATAAGTATAAACCAAATCCTCAAGTTCCTAGCTATCACAAACATAACCATAAGCATAGCCCTCACAATTTTCAAACCAACCCAGTAAGAGAAAGTCCTCGCAATATACTACATCAACCACATAATCCCCTTACTCAAAGAGAAAGCCCATCTTCTATTAAAATGCAAAATACTCCATTGGCCCGTTTAAGTCCTTCTAGTGAATTATCTCAACAAACTCCAAGAATATTAACTTTACAAGATATTAGTGGTAAGCCATTACAAAAAGCTCTTCTTGCTACTGCACAGGGTGTTGGATCTAAGCAGTTCCAAGACCCTATGACAAACTCTGATCGTAGCTTAAATAGTCCTGTAAGTAATCTTAGTCATAGTACAAGCAGTATGCAATCAGGACCACAAAATGTTGGTAAAATGAAGGCCCGTGATAATAGTATGACACTGGGTCTTACTTCAGAGGAAATTGAACGGTTAAATGCAAGGCCAAGAAATCTAAGCCTTGTTAGTACTTTAGATGCTGTTTCATCTTCTAGTGATGATAATGCTGAAAAGCATAAATTAGCAGAACTTTTAGAATCAAATACTGAGCTTTTAGAGGCTCAAGATTCTTCCACTGATGAAAGTGGAAATGATTCTTTTACGTGTTCAGAATTTGAGTATGATAATTATGACAAAGTTCATCGTGAATTTGGACCTCGCAATATGATATTCTCAAAACTTGCTGAAGAAGATAATGAAAACGATGAAGATTATGCCAAAAACTATGATAGATTTGATTCTTTTAGAGGATCATTTAGTACGTTGGTGGCCTCTGATGATGAATCTTCTAATCCACCACCATATAAGCCAACAAATAGTTCTATGTTAGGATGGGATTGTTTGTTGAACTGGGGACCAAATTTTGAGAACTTAGTTGGTGTATTTAAAGATATAGAACAGTTGCCAGATAACGTTAATTCATCTGGTCCAGGACATTCACAGACTGATGAAGATTATGTATAATTTGTTTTATATAGTAGTCATTTTGTACAGAACTATATTTTTAAAATTTACATGTTTTTTTTTCTAATGATATTTCATCCTCATATATCATCATCTAAGAAGATTTTCATTTCTCAATTTGAACAGGTAATTTTAAAATGATAAAAACAAAAAAGTTTTTCATTTTTTTTCTTTCATTTTTTTTGTAATTATATTCATTTTTTTATCATATTTATTTAAAAGTTCGAAATTGCTATCAGAATTGTGTATTATAACTCTTACTTTTTTAATTGTTTTTTAAAAATGAATATTGAACTTTAGCTATTGATGCTAAATTTTATTTGATGCAATTTGTTTTTCAAAATGATAAAATTTTGAAATTTAAAATTAATAAAAAATTATATAATTTTATTATTTATATCCAAAATTGTGCTTATTATGTCATGCATCTGGTTATGTCATGCATCCAAAAACTTTTTGTTATATATTTTTCTGATGTATGTTTTTCTTGGCAGTTTTGATACCTCATGTTTAAAAGCTAGTCAGTTGGCGTCAGTTCTGCTATACATCATTGTTACTGTTTTTTTCTAATATCAAAATTTTTTTTGTACAGCTCTCGTAACAAAACCTTTTAAGGTGCCATTTTTTACACATATCTGCCATCTATACATAGTTATAATAGTTATCTATACATAATATTTATGCTCTAAGCAGTGCACTTTTTAACTGTAAGCAACGGCAGAATGTTTTACACAGCATTCTGCTATTTATAGAAATCTTTATTGGATCAAAAATATTTTTTATAAATATTATTGTTATTCTGGAAGGTTATTGTTAAAATTTAAGATTATTAGTTTAAGAAATGGCGATTTTATAAGAAGTGTTATGCAGTTATATTTTACTACTGTAATAATTTCCTATTTTTAATAACAATTTACATATTAAATCATTTTTGCTTCAAGCACATAACTGGTGTCAAAAGTAAAATTTTTATAACCTTTTAAACAATGCCAAATTCCATCCAGTTTACAGTAATGTTACTATTCTGATTGACTTCTAGATAAAATCTATTGTTCCTGAAACCTCTAAGTCATCTCATCTTTTCAAAATTATTTTCATGAAACTCAATAATGTGATTTAAGATGCAGGTTTTATTAACACAGGAATTTGTTAGAAGCCATAATGTCCCTACATTCCAAAAAATACTAGCCTGCACATTGGTTTTACAATGTTTAATGTGCCATCTGTGTTTGTGAGCAGCAGCCCTTTTGCTGTACATTTTGTAGAATTAAAATGTTGAATAAAATTTGTTTGAATGTAATTTTGTGTATTCTTTTGTTTTATTGTACTTTCAGATAATAAGATAGATTCGGTTTAATGAAAGTATATGTTGAAGCACATCCATTTTATTGCACAAATGAAATTAATAAGTTAATTTATTTTGTTTATCAGAGTAGAAATATCCCTTCAGAAATAAGTATATCAGGGATGTAATGAAATTCCTGCACTCTTTTAGTATAAGGATATCTATTTAAAAAGAAAGCTAGATGTTATTCTGATGTTACATCAACAACACATTATTATATGGTTATATTTTATGCCTTTATATTCTTTTATTACAAAAATACATAATTTATACTAAAAAAATATTCCTTATATACCTTTATATGAACTGTTTGTCAGTGTTTTTAAAATTCCTTTTTAACTACAGAATTTTTCTTAAATTTTTGAATGCATTCCAATATATCAAACACAAGTTATTGGTTATAATAATAAAACAAAGAAATATAAAAGCATATTTTACCAAATTTTATTTCAGTAAACATTACAAAAACCCATTTACTCATACAGCTTAGTTCCAAGATTACCAGAATTACCTAAAGTGTAGATTTAGTGCTAGGTATAAAACTCACTTAACTTCCACCTCAGTTAAGATGACAAATCACATTTATTTAATTTTTGATTAAAAATTTTTTGATTGTAACTTAGTATAAATTTAGATTGTTAATAAGGAAAGAATGCCAACCATTGCACACATGCCTAATTCTACACACCCACTACTTTCATATCAGTAAATGCTTCCACCACGCAAAAAGTATGCGAGTGTATTCCTTTTAGTTTTTAATAAGGTCTGTGTTCACATCAGTAAATTGTACTGTTTTCCTACGGACAAAGAGACTTTCAGTTTTTTGTCTAGGGGAAGACTACAGTTTGACTGGATATTTCAAAACCAACAGTGATAAATTCATCAACAGCAAACAAATAGATAGTTTATATAACTTATATTTATAAAACCCCAGTAGAAATTTCCTGTTCTTACTTAATTTTATCAATTTTCATCTAACTTTATCCAAGTTACTTAATTCCTATTACAACATATCAGGGTTGTTCCTAATACAGAATTGCATGTTTTTTTTTTTCTTTTTCTTTATTTTTTTTATGTATTGAAAAATAATTTAAACTTAGCCAAGAAAGATTCTAGGAGGAAAGAGCAGAGTTGAGTTCAGAGGGATTAACATCGCATTATAGCTATGCATTGAGGAAGATTCTAGGAACCAATAAAGGAATGACAAATGAGCAAAATTCACCAATAGATTCCTTTCTTAGTATTACAAGATGCTTTGTGATACTCCAAAACAATTTATATTAAGAATTTCTACATATAAACTGAGAAATATTTCATTGAATTGCTTAATTTTAAATTGAAGTACACTAGTGTTAATTGGATAAATTGGATATATACAATGTCCGCTAAAAATCTACTCTTCCTCATGTATCTTGAGAACATGTCAGAATTTCTGAAATTTGAAAAAAAAATAAAAATAAATAAATAAATAAAAAGGTGTTCAATCAATTTGAGGAGGACCTCATTTGTTTTTAAAAAGTTGAGGCTAGGAGGATCTAGGAGTCAAATGCGAAATTTCAAATGGATAGGATCCTTTATTAGCTCAATGCAAAAGTCTTTTCAAGACAAACATGTTTTAAAAATGTGTTGTCCTACTAAGAATTTTAAAAACGTTATGACTAATTAAAGTTTTCCCTGAAGTTCGAACCTTTGTTTGTATCAGAGAACAGCTCAGAATTTCTGAAAAGTTAAAAAATAAAAAATAAAAAATACACCTTCAGTTAATCTGAGGGAGACATCATTTGATTAAAGAAAAAAAAAAGTGGCAGGGGAGCATTCATAATTCATATTTTAAAATTTTAATCTGTTATAACTTCCTTAAAAAATGTCATAAAATATTTTTAAAAATGTTCATCGTTTGCAGACCTTTCAACAAGCTAATAACTTCCCGTTCTATTTAGAATCTCAAAGATGACATCTACGGCCTAGCTATATCCCATTTTTTCAATTTTTTTTATCAAACGAGGATCCCCCTCAAATTGATTGAGCTGTTTTTTTTTTTTTTTTTTTTTTTTTTTTTTTTTTTTCAAATGATACTTATTTTCCGAGATGCAGGAGAAGGGTAGGACATTTAGCGAAAACTTTAATCAATCATAATCTCCAGTCAAGAACAAAAAATCCTGTGATTCTCATAGATTGTAAACAATTTCCAACTGTACAGTCGGCAGCTAAATTACTAAAGCACTAACAATAATTCCTACTTATCCTATATAATAATTCCTATGGGCACCTAATACTGTTTTGTTAAGTAAATATTTGTCGAGTCATGATCATAGTCTTACACTATTTATAAAAAAGTAAGTTGAGTTGATGATAAAACGAAGCTAAAAAAAAAAAAAAAAAAGTGTGGATATATGCTTCAATAATTTTGTTGCCCACTGTATGTACCTCTTACATCACTGAAACTTCAATGTATTTTGTCTCCGTGATGATGCCTTGAAAAAACATTATTTTTAATTAGAGAACAGGAAATCTGGTAAAAATTATTTTTATATATTTTTCTTTTATTTTAAAGAAAAACCTGTGAGGGTAAACCCTCTGCACTTCCTTCCTTCCGTTTCATCTAGCTGCTGTGAAAGGGGAAAATAACGGGGAGATTCTTATTAAAAATAATCAAAAAGTTTAATTCTTTTAAAACTAAGGGTATATGGCTACTCGTACTTAGTAACTAATAAACTTATCTTTGCCCTACTAGCGTGAAAGATTAAACATATACTACCTGTTTCAATTAGAAGAGGCCAGAAACGTCTTATGGCTTTCTTTCTCCAACTAACCTCGACTTTAAGTGTACTTTCTCTTAAATACTATCACTGGAGAATCAATTGCATATTTTCGACATTACCTAAAACATAGTCAATCTTAATTACTCAAAACTTCGCAAACTATGAAATCTTACAACGGACTTCACAGAGTACCTTTACAACATGAGTAGTTCTCCAGCAACCGAGATATCAATTCCACACTGCTGTGTCACCCTCCAAGAACTCAACCTAACTATTTCCTCAACTTTCAAATATCAAAGTTTGGCAAATCTCCATCAATTCTGTAAACTTCGTAAGGAGCCTTACAGCTCCCCTCCAACGAAATAAAACTTTCATTGGGGACTTTCAAACGAGTCCGAAAGAAAATTTTACAACTACCACTATACCTTTACACTCCTTCAAATTTATACTATCTGGAATACAATCGGCAGCAAAGTTATTGAAGCACACATCAACGTTTTTCATATACACCCCTCGACAAAAAGATAGGAACAAAGGGTTTTTCCTTTGATTTTTCATAAAATAACGTTATCTAAATTGTGCTTATCATTTATTATTATTATAAAATAACCCTATTCCTGGACTAATTTTTGTTTTAAGACTAATTTAGAAAAGTTTTAAGATTAAAATTTTTCTATTTTAAGACTACACTCCACAACAAAAAGATAGGAACAAAAGGTTTTTTTAAATTTTTCATAAAATAACATTATCTAAATTGTGCTGATCATTAATTATCATAACAAAATAATATCATATCAAAAACATATTAAATATTTGAATCATATTCAAAATATTCATATTCAAAATAATCATATTAAAAAATTAAAAAAAAAAAACCCTATGTTCCTATCTTTTCGTCGCGCTGTGTAGTCTTAAATTAGAAAAATTTTAGTCTTAAAATTTTTCTAAATTAGTCTTAAAACAAAAATTAGTCCAGGAATAGTGTTATTTTATAATAATAATAAATGATAAGCACAAATTAGATAACGTTATTTTATGAAAAATCAAAGAAAAAACCCTTTGTTCCTATCTTTTTGTCGCGGGGTGTATATATATGTTACCGTTAAAGTGCGAAACCCGTTAATCTAAAGATTACCTAGCTAATCTGCAGATTAACTAAAATGACCCGTTAAAGTGCGGAATAAAGAGTTTTCCGCATTTTAACTAGGTAATCTGCAGATTAACGGCTTCTGTGTCGTTAAAGTTTAAATGTTTGTTTCGAGCCTTAGTTTTTTTTACATTCACTATGACGTCAAACAGTCATGTGATACAGATACGCGAATCCCTGATTAGTCTGTGACGCGATTGACCTTCAAACACAAACCGAAACTTTTATCCCTTCCTATCCTCTCCGCTGTGATAAACAGTAAGCGCAAAACGTGGATCATCGAAGCTATGACATTAGATTTCTTATTATGACCAACACAAATTTTAAAGTACAAGTAAGTTATAATTGTTTTGAGTTTATTTCATCTCTTTTTTAATTCTGTCAATATAAGTTTGATAAGGGTCTGCATTTTATTAATGAAATATAATCTTAATTAAAAGCTCTCTCTCGTGAAACTTCATTTTAAATTATGAATCTTAAATTTACAGCACAGTAATTATTTTCTCCCGAAATAAAACTATTAAACCACAACTTTTTAAAACTACTTTATTTTAAAATTGATTTAAATTACTATTATTTACTGAAAAAAAGAACACATGTATTATTTTTTAACTCTGGAAAATATGGCATTCAATATTTGGCATTATTCAATAAATACTTAAAATGAAATTTTTATGCATTTTTCAGCATTTCATTACAATTTTTCCCTTTTATTTCTTTCAATTTCAAGTTTCCTTTATATATTTTATGTATCATGATTATATTTTTATTTTTAATTTTGTTCGCTTTTTCAAATAATTTCGTTGTAGTTTATCACATAAAATGTGTTAATAAAGTTTTTTTTTTTTTTTAATTGTAAAATTAATATATTTCTTAAACTTGTACAGATGTATGTATCCTGCAAAATATAGTTTAATAAAGCATTGGAAAACTGTCATTTTAATTTTCATGCGTTCTAAAAATTATTAAAGCAGTTTTAATTGTTTGAAGTACTTCTTAAAATGCTTCTGATTTGTCTAATTTAATATTTCTTTAGCTAATTAAAAATTGGTGCATATTTTTTTTTTTTTTTTTTTTTTTAATATAGTAATAGCAATATAAGTTGTTAATAAAACGTTTTTTTTTTTTTTTTTTTTTTTTTTTTTTTTTTTTAATTGTTAAATATTTTTATTTGAAAAGAAATCGTTACTGTATTACAATTCTAACATTCATTTATAAAATAGACTTTATTGTAAGCTATTAAAGATATTATATTTCATATTAAAAATGCATAACATCTTCAAACTTATATGGACAGAATAAAAAAGATGAAATAAATAAAACAAATATAACTTTAAAACACATAAAAATTAAAACACATACAGATAAAAATAAGCAAAGAAAGAAAGAAAAGAAAAGCAAACTAATCTTTTTTTTTTCTTTTCCCGAATGATAAAAACAAATACAACACAGTGTGCAGTAAAATTATACCACCAGAGATCTTATTTTCACTTTAACGAGTACCTAGTAGGTAATGTGCAGATTATCTAGGTAATTCGCAGATTACCTAGGTAATTTGAGAAATGAAACAATTTTCCTCACTTTAACGGATCACCCTAGTTAATGTGCAGATTGCCTAGCTAATCTGCAGATTAACTGATTTCTGCACTTTAGCGGTAACATATACATATATTTAGTTTGATCGTTAAGGTGGATTAAATGATTAAATGTTTGATCAAAATAGATTTAAATATTTTTAACTTTTGAGTAATATGATTAAAAAAAAAAAAAGTATTTAAATGAAATTTAAACTCAATCCTAGCTGGCCTAAAACTTAAGCATTAATTTTAGGAAAAAAATTATTTTCAAAAGGTAAGCTATTTTATAAAACTCGAGAAACTGTGCTAGTGATTACTTAGAGTTTAACGGATAAACAAGTAGCCGCATACGTAGGGATTACACTAGAGATGAGATAAACAGTTACATTTCAGTAATAGGTTACTTCATTTCATACTGCCTATATGGTAATATATTCAAATATCTTATTATTTTTGTAACCTATTAATACTTAAATGAAATGTAACTTCGAGACATGCATTATATACACGTGTCGTACATAGTGCATGCGATTTATGTTTTTGAATAACAACACTTTCGAATAGTAATCTTCATTCTAAGATTCTAAGACGGAAGGTGGCCGCTCACCACTATGCAGCGGTTTTGAGCGATTTCAACCTTTAGAGAGGGGCTCTGATGGTACTGTGGAGATTCAAAAGAGCCCGTGTCTAAAGATTAAATTTATTATTCATCCGTTGTTTATTGCCTAAACAGAAAAAAAAAATAATTACAGAGGTCGCCAAAGCGGAGCTTTCACACGACAGAGGGCGACAAGGTAACAAGAATATAAAAAGAGGAACGGAGCCTTGCTCCCTCGCATGGAAAGGCTTGTGTTGAAGAAATTATATGGACCTTCAAGAGAAAAGTTGGTAACTGCCTTGGAAGATTGAAAAATTAATTGGTCAGATTGGAAAGATACATTAAGAAGTTATAGATTCTGATTCGTTTCTGACGTAGGAGAAGCCGGGTAACGATATTAAAAAGCCAGTCGTTAGGTTTATTAGGTGGGTTAAGGATACGCCAATCATGAGTTAGTGAGCATGAGAAAAAGTAATGATTTGCATTACCCTCAGCCCGCACTCACATTGTGGAGTGCGCGAGCAACGAAACTTGCAAAGATGTGATTTGATCGGGCCACGTCCCGTTAAGAAGGCTGTTATACTGGGGAAAGGACAAAGTTATAATTTGACACTTTTGGGAGGAGGTTAAAGGCAAATCTATCATTGGGAGATGTATCCCAGTATAGCTGCCATTCTTTCTTTAGTCGTGCTTTAAGATATCTTTTGATGTAAGAGGACGGGGTGGGGGGGCAGAACGAAAGCCACTGCTTCCTTTTTAGTGGTAGTTTTTGCTAAGAGATCTGCCATTTCATTGCCCGCGACACCCCTGTGAGCGGAGACATGAGCTAAAGAGAAAGTATCGGGCTTAGACAGGAGATCTAATTTGATTTTCTGAATAATAGGATGGTTACTCCTGTGGCGAGCCAGAGACTGTCACTGTAGATATGAATTTTCGAATGGGTAAAATAGGAAATTGACCAAGAAATTGCTTGGCTGAGAGAGAAAATCTCAGTCTGGAAAACAGTGTTACAGTCCCCAAGCCTAGAGGACCACTGATGAACCAAGACCCCGTCAACAAAGGCGCAAAATGCGGCACCCACACCATGAACTGTCTTAGATCCATTTGTATATATCGTCACAGAGGCTGTAGGAGAGAAGGAGTTAATGTTAGTATTGATTAATGCATGCGTAAAGTCCTTTGCTAGGTGTATGAATCAGCTGCCCATTTTGAGTTGAATCTCTTCATCCGTAATCTTCGTTAATGTAATCACATTTTCTTTTATTTTACAAGCAAAATTGCTATCATAAAATAATAATAGTAAAATATATAATCCATGAAACGTTCGCCCTGAAAGATTATGCATATGCGAAAACAGAATATTGCAAATAATATTGAGTAACATACATCCGTTTCCTGTAACAAAGAATACCAATATATAAACTATATTATTCAAAAAATGTTATTCAGTTGTTTAAAAAAATGTTTTATTAAAAAAGAGTACAACATTCTAAATCCTAAACGGCCAAATAATTTATTACATGAAAAAAATGAAATGAAATAAAATAAAATAAATAAAAATAACTCTAGAAGTATGTTGTAATAATTATTTCATAACAATTATGTTATAATTGACTTTTAGAAATATTATTCAATGAAAGATATTAATTTATCATATTATTAAGTGCATTGTTTAGAAAAAGAAAACTTAACTAGCACATTTAAAACATAATTTAATGATAAAAACATATGTATACATTTTATATAGAATTAAATATTTAGCAATTTTAGTATCTGAAAAGTAAAATAAATTTATTTGATTAAAAAGTAACTGCTATTCAAAAATTACAAATTTTCAATATTTTTAGTTTTAAGGCGTAAAAAGCGATTTGAAATTAAATTTCCGGCTTTAAAAAAGAGCCTCTCACAAGATACTGATGTATTGTTTTTCGGCAGTAAAAAAAAAAAAAAAAAAAAACATTCCAAATTGACACCCGAATTATTCTGCTCAATCATACTTAACAAATGCACAGTGAGATGGCGTCTTTCAAGATTTTTTTTTTTTTTTTTAATTCGGAACAGTTTTATAAAAATTAAATTTTGTTCGCAAAGATCGCATCATACAATTTTCTCAATCGGATCTTGAACGGTCATATACGACGATAAATAATTAATCATTTTACTCATCATAAAAAAGTATTTGTTAAAAAAATCAGATAAAGAAATCAACTGATTAAAATAAATAAGAAAATGAAAAGTGAAATACAAATATGCATCCTTTTATCGAATTTATTGCCACATAAAAACACATGAAAAGTAAAATATTCCCAAGCACATTTGCGTGCGTCACACGCTTTTGTATAATTTGAATCCCAGCTGCTATCAGCAGTTTCAAATAAACATCCGACCAGTCACCAGCGAGATCTAGTGCGACAATAATTAAAAAACGCCCCAATCCTTAAACAGAAACAGAAACACTACTCACACCCTTCCTCTCTCGCAAGCATTTCTGTCAAACAAGAGAATCTCTATAACTCTATTGCCCAAACTATTTTATTGTCCCATGAAAAATAAGCAACACCAAACAATCAGTTCTAAGCTAATATCAAGGGTGTTTAATATTAGCACGATATTATTTGTCCTTGACGTTAAAATTATCTTGCCTATTAAAATTATTTAGGTAAATATATTTCACAAGGAATATTCCGTAATACATTCAAGAAAATATTAGATAGTTCAGCTGTATTACTTTTTTAACGTATTGAATGAACATGGAAAGAGATTACTGACTGATAATATCTGAATAGCAGAGCTGTAGCAAACCGTGTGTATTCTTTACTGAGATACGGGTATTCTTTCAGACTCGAAGTAACGAATCGGTACTTTGGAATTTGGCTCGTTAATCGTTACTTTCGTATTTCCTTAATGTATCCTGCGTTGCATGATCCGTGGAGGATCAAAATCGCGATGGCATGTCTCCGGACCCTCTCTAGGGCTGAGTCCCAGACCGTCGCCAATTGCACATCTGCGCAGCACTAGTGCGACGTAAAACCCAACCAACCAACCAACCTGCGTTACATGGATATTATCGTATACATGCCGCAGAGCAAAGTTAGAACATTTGTGCGGGAAGTTGGATGCGAGACCAAGGGGTACATACAAATGAAACACTTCCAGTTGCAAAGCCGTTTGCAAGCGTTCCAAATGTATGACTGTAGTCGGCAGCAAAAGTATCCGAGCACTAGCAACAATTCCTATATGAAAAAAGCACACTTAACACTGTTTTGTTAAATAAATCCTTCTCGAATCGTGTTCTTAGACTGACTAAGAACAGGATTCGACAAGGATTTATTTAGCAAAACTGCATTAAGTGTACTTTCTTTACATAGGAATTTTCGCTAGTGCTCGGATACTTTTGCTGCCGACTGTATTTGCAAAAAACTTGCAAAATTTACGTCATCGAAATTGCAAGCGTTCCGTTTGTATCTAAACCTTATTCGTTACTCGTTGCTTCTTCGTTACCCGCACAGTCGGCAGCAAAAGTATCTGAGCACTAGCAAAAATTCCTATGTAAAAAAAGTACACTTAATATAACTTTAATATTACTAAGAACTAGGGAGCCTACAAGGAGAGAGGCGACAATAGCGATAAACTTCTCATTGGCTTAGAAATGTTTTTGAGAAAAATCTTTCTTTAAAAGTGTTTTTGATGGCTTTAAAGCACTGTGCTCGAAACTATAGCTAAAATAAAGGATTATTACCAAAAAACAATGATATCTGTAAATATTTTGCTGTTGATATTCGACTGAGAAGTGTTCGAATTTTTCTACCAAAACCCAGTTTGGTAGAAAAAATGTCTGCTACGAGCATGCGCCGTAGCGTAATTTCCTCATTTGTCGTCTCTCTCCTTGGAGGCTGTCTACCTCTACTAAGAACATGATTCGACAAGGATTTATTTAACAAAACAGTATTAAGTGTACTTTTTTATATTGGAATTTTTGCTAGTGCTCGGATACTTTTACTGCCGACTGTATGTGTATGATGCTGTATTTAACATGCAGGGTTCTGGGATTGTTAGAGGCGAAAAGGTGGGTGTTTTATTAATTACTCGGTACTTTTTCATTACCAGTATGATGCGATTCGGACTATTAATTTTCGTATGATTTGATTTCGGTAGTAGCCGGCGTTCGTAATATTGTTTTTGGTATTTTGTAGATTCTTTATATAAAAGAAATAATACAAAATTTTTACTCGTATGATGGTGTATCATATCAGTTTTGTCGCCAGATATTCCTCGTCTATTTCGCGTGCAAAGATAAAGTTGATAGTTTTAGTAATATATTATTGTGGTAATAGGCTACAATGCAAAAATAAAATAACTTATTATTTAACGTGAAATAATATTTTACGTGATCTCTAGATTACATACGACGACCAGCACTCGTTGGGCCTTAGATACATGCAATGGATTAAAAAAAAAAAAAAAAAAAAAAAAAAAAAATGAAAAATGAAAATTGACAATAGAAAATTTTAGTCTTCGCCATTATAGCAACATAATATATATTCTTCTGTTCAATATCGTCTTTCTGAGAGTATAAAGACATTTCTACAGTACAAGTTAAAAAAGATGGAAACAATCTCTGGGAAAAAAAAATAGGTAGACAAATTCGTTTCCATTAACTTAACATATAATCGTATGCATATGCGAGGAAAAAAAATTCACCCTCTTTTTATCAATTCGAAACGAAAATAGATTATCCGTGATAGAATTTTATGATTATTGGTTAAACGCGGTATAGTCCCGACGCTAGCCGAAAAAATCTACTTTCTAAAGCAAAGCCATTGAGTAGAGTACGGATTCCTAATACTGACTATGGAGAAAAATTCACGGAACATCACTGCGGTTTTTGCGCCTTCTTTTGGCGATAATCGCTTTCTTGGCATCTAGTTCTTGGGATTTTGCATGTTTTAAATGACTTGTTCTTTTTACCACCAAGACTCCAAAGAAAAGTCAAACAGAACAGATTTCAATCAATAACAAGGATTAGATTACTCGCTTTCCATTTCAGCTAGTGTAGGTTGTGGTTCATGTTTAATTTACACCCAACCGAAATATAAAACAGCGATAACAAAGTGGAAGGAAACTTGCCCTGGTGGAAGAGGAATGACGGTTTGGCGAATGAATTGTTGGTATGGTGGGGATGTTATGTTCGAAAGCAAAAAGGTTACTAATCCGGAGTCTACTAAATATCTCGTCGATGAGCATAGCACACAATAAACACACCTGATAGTTTGAAGGTTTCCTTTTAACTTTAAAGATGCAGGCATGTGTTTCGACCTGTTGAGGTTTCTTGGAATAAAAGACTTTCAGAAGGATGCTTTCTGCTGTTCCAGATGAATTGTATGAAGGTTTTCTTGGCACTGGATTCATAAGGGGGGGGGGGGGTGATTACCTTTTTATGGTTCTATCTAGCTTGACCACGGGTACTATAGTGATGCTGAGGCTTGTATGAAGAAGTTTTGATGGCGTCCGGAGCTGCCACGGTTTTCTCGGCAAGATCTCTGCTGGTGGTGGTTTAGGAGGGTTCTGATCTTTCCTCAGCGGTTAGCTGACGTGGATAATAAGCCGGCTTTTTCTTTAAATGTTTGTTTACAGAGGAAGATGGTCCGCTTTTAAATTGCAAGGCAAAGTCTGGGCATGCTCGTTGGCGAGGGGGGAGGTCATCAGTAGACTTTTGAGAACACATCCCTTTTTGAGAACAACGACGGTGTTTCTTAAAAGGGAGGAGAACGTCCGTTGCATTCCAAATTTGATTTCGGAGTTCTTTGTAAACTTTATTTTTCCTGAAGAGGGGTTTCCTTTGAAGTATGGGATAAATAATAGAAGGGATAAATCATAGAAATCTTATATATATAGACTACGCCACCAATAGGATTTCCCATTATAGGGAATGTCTTCAACATGAGGGTGTAATCTGAAACCTTCATTCTTTGCGGTCAGCGATGTATGTCACGTGACAGAGAATTGAGGGCGATTCTTCCATAAAAAAGCACTTATTTTTGTAAGAATTCAAACAAAATATTCTCCCCTTCATAATGGTTTCTCACAAAAGAATTTTTTTTATAATTAATCTATGACATTTTAGCTTTCCAACGATGCGTAAATCTAAAGGCTTAAATAAAAAGTGTGTGTACAATACAGAAATTAAAAAACTCAAAACTACTTTCTTTCCTATGGAAAAATCGCATAATATTCATTCTCGTCTCTCTCTCCTGGTCTGCATCACGTGATAATTTCGCTGGGGAAGCTACTTCATGTCGCCGACAGATAATGAGAGGGGATGCGGGGTCTATTATATAAGGCCTATGGGATAAATTACTGGGTGATTCTCTTATTACACTTTCTGTGTCTTCAGGAAAGGAAGATGGGTACTTTGGTACTGACAATGCTGATGAAGGAAACTTCGGCGAATTTTCGGTAGAATGTATATTTGAAGAGTTTTCTGTTGAATTATTACTTTCCTGTATGATTTTAAAAATTCTAACCTGGTTTAAATGTACTGTAATGGGGTGCCTTTAAAATCAATAGTGAGATTGTTATTTTAAACTTCGAGCACTTTAAAAAGGCTGATAAACTTCAAACCAAATTTACTTACACGTTTGTGTTTATTTGAACTTAAAATGTGAAATTTCAGCAAAATTTCGTCTCCCACATTTATCCCTAGAGTTCGACGACACATATTATAACATTGCGCTTGTTGCTTTTGTGCCCTTTTCAAGCTTTTCTGAACTTCTGCAATCAAATTTTCTATATTGTAGGCCATGAATTCTGTTTCATAACCATTAGTAGTAATCTTTGAAAAGTTGTGCTAATTTTTTGCCCTAAAAACTGTTCAGCTGGAGTTTTCCCTGTGGAATCGTGAGTTGCTGTTTTTAAAGCATAAGCAAAATGCTGGAGAAACTGATCCCAATTTCAACGATTTTGACCAATATAGGTCGAAATCATTTGAATTAAATTACCATTAACTCTCTCTGCCTGATTAGACTGTGGCCGATAAGGAACAGTAAAAATATGTTTTATTTCGAGCTTGTCGCAAAGTGCTTTAAAACCTTCACTTTTAAATTAAGGACCATGATCAGTTACAATTTGAAGGGGGCCACCAAATTTTGAGATATAATTTTCGAAAAATGTGGTGGCCACCGCATGTGCGGGTATGCTTTTCTCAATGCCACAAATTCAACCATTTACTAAAATAATCTACAATTGTTAGTACATACCTAAATCCATCGGGATTTGAAAGGTGATGAGGAACTATTAGTCTACAAATTTCATCAGGAAATTCAACTTTAGTAGGGATTAATTTACTGGCCGGCTTTATATTTCTGTAATTATATTGTTGGCACGAGCGACAACTCGAAACATATTCGTGAACCGTCTTCTGCATTTTAGGGAAGTAACATACTTCTTTAAGCTTTGCATATGTTTTCTTGATGCCAAGATTCCCCGAAATAGGAGAGTCGTAAAACTCATAAAGGATGGTTTTCTGAAGATTATTGGGATATACAACTCGTAATTCTTCATTAGAACTTAACAGTTTGTTATAAAACAATAAGCCATAATCTAATTGAAACAATTGGGATCAGTTCGTCGCAACCTCTGCATCTATATTTGAAACAAGCCCCGAGTTTTCAAAATATTTATGTATTTTCCCAAATACAGGATCATTTCATTATCCTTAAACTAGTTGTTCACTAGAAGTTAGGATACTTGAAGGAAGTATCGCACAAGAAGTTATTTCATTATTGGCTTCTACTGGAAGAATGTGAGATAACGTGTCCGACACATTTTCGGAGCCTGGTCTATTATATGTATATATTAAATTCTACAAGCTTTAGTGTTCCCCGTATCATACGTGGGGAAAAGTTTCTTCCATTAGTTAATCGAGTTAATGCTGCACGTCGGTTATAACAGTAACTGGTAATTGGTTAAAATAAATACGAAATTTTTGTAGCCCTCAGAACAGAGCACTGCTAATAATTAGCAGTATAATTAGCTGCTAATAATTAGCAGAACACTGTATAATTAGCAGTATAACGGGTGCATACTGCTCACTATTAGCAGTGATTAGCAGTATAACGGGATAATTTCTTTCAACAGCATTAAGAGTGCGTTAGTCATAAGCAATAGGACGGCCTTTTTGGCTTAAAACAGCTCCCACACCAGAGGAAGATGTGTCAGTAGCTAGCTCAAAAGGCACATTATAATCGGGGTGGGCCAATTCAGGAGGGGAACTGAGAATGTTCTTTTGCTTCTCAAAAGCATTTTGAGCTTCGTCTGACCATACAAATTTAACTTTCTTAAGGTTTAGTTTAAACAATGACTCACAAATGTCAGAAAAGTGCGGGATAAATTTCCTGTACCAGGTACACATGCCTAGAAATCTAGAAACTTGCTTAGGGCCGTATTCACCAACTTCTTAACACTCAGATTAAACCTCGGATCAGTGGTAATCGCTCGATCATACAAAAATCGGTATTCTCCAACAAAAATCCGCGGCAGATCTGTAGAACAGAGGTTCACTGGTGTTTGTTTACATTTTGGCGATATTATCCGTGCGCCAACGAACCAAGGAAATGAATTTATCTTATGGCAACCTTACAAAACGTTTGTTTACGTTCAAAATGAAAGAAAAAATAATGCAGACGACTATTTAACGTAATTAAATAAAATTATCGAAGAAATTTCATAAAATGGCGATGGTTAATTAACTTTTTAACTACAATATTTTAATAAATAAGCAAATACTTAACAAAATGCACGTTTTGTCATCGAAGTTTTAAGAGCAAATTAATTTCAACAACACAATAAATGTAATTAAATAAATGAAAATTCAGAATAAAAATATAACTTTAAAAGTAATTAAAAAAGCATGAAAACTTACAATATATGCAACATGAATTTAATTAATTAATTATTATTATTATTTTTTTTTTCCATTTTAAAATTTCTGTTGACTCCATAATACGTAAATCACATATCAAATATTTCACTTCGCGCTCAGTTAATTCGTAACATTCGAGGATTCTAAAACCGCATTCAAATGAATCGAAACACATCGGTATAAAAATTATGAGAATATACAAATAAAATAAAAAACATATTTTCAAGTTATCAAATGATACGCTTTCATTTCTCCAGACACATATCGTTTCGAATTTTTCATTAACACTTACATTTCAGCGGAGGGGAAAATTCCCTAGTTTTCATAAACTTGACCAACAAGTGAATGAGTGAGTGAGTTTTACGTCGAACTAGTGTGGGCAATGAGTACGGCAACCAAGTATCCCCATTTTCTACAGACAACGTTTACTTTATTCGCATTATTATAATTTTTTTTAAAAATTATAGAAAGTAAACTATTTAATATTCAAATTTTATTTTTAGTGCTTATTAATTAAAAATGAAAAAAAAAAAAAAAATACATGCATAATTAGTTAATTGTAGCAATTTAAAGCTTCTCTGTTTTAAAAGTTCACGGATCCGGCCACTGTAACGACGGAGGATGAATTGGGACATACCCCTAAGGTATATGAACCAACAAAGAAACATGGCTGTATAAAGCTATGAATCTGAAAGCGCACGTAACTCGGCTCCGCGGCAATTATTGTTGCACATGCTAAACCCAAAAAAACATCACTGGACACCCCTACCTCACTGTGCATGAATCTGAAAACGCACGTAACTCGGCTCCGCGGCAATCACTATCGCGCATGTTAAGACCAAAATTTCCCATAATGTAGCTCTAGTGCAACGTAAAATGCGCTCGAAACAAATGAACCAATCAAATATCGCCTAATTTCCCATAATGTATCTCTAGTGCAACGTAAAATGCGCTCGAAACAAATGAACCAATCAAATATCGCCTAATTTCCCATAATGTAGCTCTAGTGCAGTGGCGGCTCGTGCACCGAAAATAGGCGAAGAGGAACACTGTATTTTACACTGTATTCATTTATAGAATATAAATTTTCGTTTAAATAAGTGTTTTTAGTTAATTTTAGCCAAGACCATACTTAATAAAAGTCATGCATTGAAAACACTTAAATATTATTTTTGAGCTCTTCACCTATTTTCGGTTCATGAGCCGCCACTGCTCTAGTGCAACGTAAAATGCGCTGAAAACAAATGAACCAATCAAATATCGCCTAATTTCCCATAAAGTAGCTCTAGTGCAACGTAAAATACGCTGAAAACAAATGAACCAATCAAATATCGCCTAATTTCCCATGATGTAGCTCTAGTGCAACGTAAAATACACTCAAAACAAATGAACCAAACAAATATCGCCTAATTTCCCATGATGTAGCTCTAGTGCAACGTAAAATACACTCAAAACAAATGAACCAAACAAATATCGCCTAATTTCCCATAATGTAGCTCTAGTGCAACATAAAATACACTCAAAACAAATGAACCAATCAAATATCGCCTAATTTCCTGTAATGTAGCTCTAGTGCAACGTAAAATATACTAAAAACAAATGAGTCAATTAAATATAGCCTAATTACCCACAATGTAGCTCTAGTGCAATGTAAAATACACTCAAATCAATAAAAAACAAATGAACCAATCAAATCTCTCCATACTGCGTCATAATAGAATTGTTTACAAAGGTAGGCAGTTTCTCGCTACGAAGTTCGCCAAGCAGAAAGTGAACCTCTGTTCTACGGATCAACCAAATCCGCTATTCACCGGCTACTTTAATTCTCGGATTTGCTGATCCATGGTTTAATCCGAGTGTTAAAAAGTTGGTGAATACGGCCCTTAGAGGTTTTGGGATGAGATATATCTAAAACAGGTTTTACTTTCTGGTTGTCTATACAAATATCTTATTGTGTTATACAGACATCTAAATATTTAATTTCTTTTCGAGTAAAGTGACATTTTAAAGTTTCTAAAGTTAGTCCTGCATCCCGTAATAGTATGAAAACTTCTTCTAAGTGTTTAAGATGTTCAGAAAACGAACGGGAAGTTATGATGATATCATCTAGATGTACATGTGCAAATTTACCTAAAACTGGTCTCCATTGCTTCCTGAAAAGTTAGGACTGCTAGTGTTGCCAAATTTGGAGACTTTTTTTATTCAATAATAACCAATAATTTTGAGGAGTGATATTTGATATATGTAATTGACGAATAATCTTCAAAGTCATTAGGCAACTGTTAGAATGAAAAATTATTAGTAGATATTGAATAAAAAGGTCCCTAAATTTGGCAACACTGACAACTGCCTCGGAACATCCAAAGGGCATTCGTTTAAAACCGTAAGACCTCCTTTTGGTGATGAACGTAGTCTTTTCCATATATTCTGGTTTCATTGCGATTTAGATGTATTCTGAAGTAAGATCTAATGTTTACATAAAAGCAGTTGATTTGACATTAACAAGAAGATCATCAATAACAGGGATTGCTCACTATGAATAATTGGTGATAACGATAAGTTTAAGGTAATCAATGGCGAAACGCCATGCTTCAGGATCTTTGGCAGGTTTATCGTTCTTTTTTCGGCATAATACAATAGGCGATGCATATGGGGAAGTCATCGGAACGATTATCCCTACATTTAACATTTTATCGACATGCCAGCCTATCATTAATTGCTTAAGTTGATCATAACGATAAGGTTTATTAAAAACAGGACCTTTGTTGCCTGTATCAATTTCGTGGCAAATTACGTGAGTAAGACCCGGAGTATCGGGAAATAAATCTCGATATTGCAAAAGAAATTTTGAAAATTGCACACTTTGATTTTCAATTAATGCACTCTCTGATAAGTCACGTTGTACTGCAGGTGGTTCAAATGGAGTGGTTACTATGTAAGTTACTACTATTAAAGTAATTCAAATTTACTTTATGGTGCCACAATAAAATCTGCTGCAATAAAATTTTGCCCAATAAAATCTGCACCTACAATACATGGGCACTGTAAATTATCCAACACAAAAAATGGCCATAAGGTTTCTACGTTTCTTATTTTAACCTTTAAAGTAATTTTTCCTTTATTAATGCTCTTTTCCTTTATTAATGCAATTTTCATTTTTTTAATTTCTTAAATGAAAAACACTTCAAATATGTTTAAAAGAAATAAATGAGCGATCTGTTCCCGTATCCCAAAATGACGGCACAAAACCGTGTCATGCAAAATTAAATTTAAGCATGGAAGGTTCACTGGACTGACTCTGATGTTATTTAGCTGAACTGAGGGGGTTTTAGATTTTAGTGGCTGCTGACCCCTTTTCCAGGAGCCACTTAGTAGTTTAAATTACTACTTATTTCAACTAAATCTATTATTTTTTCCGCCTCTTGCTGCTCGAGAAAAACGTTGAGTTTGCTCTTGCTCTAGTTGGCGAGAGGTATACTGTACATTCTTCGGATTGAAGTGTGGTTTAGCGTATCGGGGAGGATGAAATGATAGCTCAACTTCTTGTGATCCCTTATAATAAAAATTATGAGGGGGGAGGGAGAAACTTTTCTCTTGATTAGTTGTATTTTGTGAAAGTTGACTGCTTTCAGATGCGGCTGGGTGCCGTTGCTGGTATTTCAGCAGAGTTTGAAATAGCATATCCATTGAAAAAGCTACTTGCTTCATATTTAGAAAATTTTGAATAGGAATTGTAAATAAAGGGAGAATAATGTCTAAAATAGGTGCAAATGATAGATTCAATTCGAGTTTCTTAATAATTTCCATTTTCCGCAATAAAAATTCAGTCAGTTTGTCAAAGTGAGTCATTCAGAGACTATACAGTTCTTGGCGAAGCTTAGCTTTGTCATTTCTTTAGAAAAAGCATCCTTAATTTTACGCATGAAGTCGGCATAAGTTGGTGTTTGACCCAAATTATATGATGCAAAGGTCTCAAACCAAGATTTAGCATCTCGTTTAAGACCACACTGTAAAAAATATGGAGTAATGTCGCTCCAAAAATGGTGTTGAAATACCCTAAAATATAGTAAACAAACACTGATTTTTATGTTAACACCGAATCAAACGTTCAAATACATTTTAAATGGTGTAAATTACAATTATATTGTATAAAACACCACTACCGGTGTATCCTTACACCAGAAATTTTGTGCTTACGTGCACTTTCTTGCCTCGGAACACCAATTCTGAAGTTCGTTTAAAAACTGTCCGGAGGCATCGTCTGCTTGTTGTTTTGGTTTGGAATATCATTTTCCCACCGACATGAATAACTGGGCCCTCCGTGGCCGAGTGGTTATGTCACCACACTACTAATCGCTTTCGAACGTAGGAGAGCAGGCTCGGTTCCCGCGCTTGCCCTGGCGGTTTTTCCATTTCTTCATATTGTAATTCTGTTATGTGCTATCTGACGAAAATTTACAAGCGGACTATAAGTCAAGCATACAATTCTGATGTATATGTTATCAATAAACAAACATGAATAACTTATAAATGCCATTACTAACTTTGCGTATCCCTGGTATGTATGTTATATTTGTATATTGTTTTGTTAAATTAAAATTTAAAAGGTCAATTAAAGTTATATATGCCTCTGTTATTTTTACTAATGAATTTTAATATAACATTTATATCCATTGTTGGTAATTCACGCTGTACTAAGCTTAGTTGTATTCCATTCGTAATCGTTTCTTAAAAATATTCTATGTGTGTTTAAGTTACTAAAGCAGTCGTTTAATAATATGTTTCAATCAGAGTGCATTATTGACTTATTGTGATTTTCAATCGTAGCATTAAAGTTTCTTTTCAAACAGTTTTCAGTTACAGCAATAAATATATTTTTAGCTTCCTTTTTTTTGATTTTAAATTAGTTTTTATATCCGAATAATTGCAATCAATCAAAAATGTTACAATTGTTTTCATAAATTAAATCATATTAAAGCTTGATAAAATTTATTAACATAATTATTAACACAGATATAAATCCAATTCCAACTCATTATATAATAAACAAAACTTTATTTTTACCCTGAATACGGCGACTGTTTGCACAATAACAGATGTTTCGATTTTACATTTTTGTTTGCGTTTGAGCTGGGATTCGAAGACGAAAGGGCGGGAAAGAAAACGTGAGTTTTAGTTGTTTTTGTAGCATAAATGATTTGCTTTTCTATACGTGGGTAAATATGGTTAGTAAATTAACATTTAAACTTCATATTTTAGATGAGCGAGAAGAGGAAAAACGAAATAAAGTACCTATCAACAAAAATTAAATCTTCTCATGTGCTTTTCCGTAGATTAATCAAAATGTACCACATTATTCTAACTCGTGAAAAGTTTTAAATGTATGTCAAATACATACATATGTGCACTCTACAAAAAAAAAAAAAAAAAAAAAAAAAAAAAAAAAAACGACTCACCAAGAAGAAGTGGGGACAAAAATTGGTAGATAGGGTGGAATGGGTGGTCCGAATGGGACAAAAATTGGTAGATGTGATGTACATGTGGAGAAAAACGATTACAGTTTCAGAAAATTTGAATGATTTAATCACGAGAAAGGGCCTCACAAAGTAAACAAGTCAATAACGCGTTGGTCCACTTCTGGCCCTTATATACGCAGTTACTCGGCTTGGTATTAATTGATAGAGTTGGCAGAAGTGCTCCTGTGAAGTATCGTGCCAAATTCTGTCCAATTGTTGCGTTAGATTGGTAAAATCCCGAACTGGTTGTAGGACCCTTTTTATGATGCTCCAAACGTCCTTAGTGGTAGAGAAATCCGGGGACTGAGCTCAACCCCACTGAGCAGCCTATTAAGGGTATTTGTAGACACTGAAGTACCAGTTGCACGCAACATCGACGATAATGATGAATTGGTGCTTGATTCCATCAAAACCTGTATGTATGTCAATTTGTGTCCAGTTTGCATTACTCCTTGGTGCGTCACTTTTTTTGTTATAGAGTATATATATATATATATATACGTATATATAATAACTTCTTACTTGAAGAGTTTCATAGTGTAACAGCATTCATACTAATAGATGTAAATATAATTTAATGTATGGCAATACCAACTTATCACTGCAATTAAATCGTTCATCTGAATTTCTGATAACATAAACTTTATAAATATTGTTCAAATTTTCATTCTTTAACTATTTATTGTAATTGAACAATCTTATGCACCTATTGCTAAAAAAGCATTTGCAATTTTCTTGTAAAAAAAATAAGAATTTGTAATTTTCTATAATAAATAGTTTTCTTTCATATTTAAAATAACATTTTTACACCACAGCAAGTGACGCGAGTGAAAAACTGGAAAATTTGAATTTATGTTATTAAAAATTTGTATGAAGTACCCGCACGTGCACGTAAAATGTTACATCTCTATTTCGAAATTTATTCAAATTTCGAAATAGAGAAGCAATTGTGTCAGCTTTATTGCAGGTTAGTTAATGCTTTATGGTTATCTTGAAATTGATTTTTCTCAAATACTGCATTTTTGAGTTATTTTATTTTTCTTGACGGAGTGTGATTCTTTTTCTGATTGTTATTTTATAGATAGAGTTACATTTCTTTATAAAACATGTTCGTGTTCTACAGGATTTTAATTTGTAAATTAAAAGTCTTTGGAATCTAAAAGGTAATCATGTTCTACAATCTTTAGTGAAAATATGTAAAAAATATATCCTTAATAAAAATGTCAGGTTAAATGTTTGATCTTGAAAAATATAGGTTAAAGATATTTTCGTAAAACTGAATTTTTATGTAATTGAATAGGTATGCAGGAACATTTTTTGCTTCGTATTTAGTAATAATTGAAACAATATTACAGTCGGCAGCAAAATTATTGAAGTGCTAGCAGTAATTCCTATTTAAAAGGTGTGCACTTAATACTGTTTTGTTAAGTAAATATTTGTCGTGTCATAGTCTTATTCTTTATACTGTTTATGAAAAAGTAAGTTGATGATAAAAATTAGAGATCAAACTAAAAAATAAATAAATAAATAAATAAATAAATAAAAATGTAGATGATAAATAATAATTCAATAATTTTGCTGCCGACTGTATTATACACCAAATAGCATTTAGTAAATTATCTTTGTTTTTAAGTTATTCATGTTTTGTTTTAATGATACGACAAAAGATATCTTGTTAACTACATTCTTAAAAAAATGCAATTGCTGCAAATTGCTGCCAGAAATTCACTGTAATTTGAGAAAAAAGTCGTAAATTACGGAAAAATTACGTTGAAAAAACGTATTTTTCTGTAATTACAGAGAATTTCCGGCAGCAAAGTTGCATTTTTTTAACAGTGTACACTTTAAATCATATTTTGTGTAACTGTACACCAAAAATGGTGGTAACTACTTTACTCCAAAAATGGTGTAATGAAACACCAATAATATTTGGAATTTCCCTACACCAAAATTAAGGGTGTTTCATTACACCTTTTTAGGTGTAAAGTAGTTGTCACCATTTTTGGTATACAATTACATAAATTTTTTTTACAGTGTATATATTTTAATACATAATATTTGCTAGCATCTTCAATATTATTTAAACCAAAATATTCATTAAGATTTTCGAAAAATTCACTAACATCATTTGATCCTGTAAAATATACTCTTGCCATTAAAGTCGAATGTGTGTGTGTGTGTGTGTGGGGGGGGGTATCGCTATTAACTGCACTGTAAAAAAAAAAAAAATGCTGGCAATATGGGTGCATAGAGGGGGGAAAGTTAGAAAGAAGTAATTTACAGCAGAAACAATCGTAAAAGAGGCTTTCTTCACAGATGCACTGTAAAAAATATGTCCTATTTGCTGCCAGAAATTCTCTGTAGTTTGAGAAAATATGCGTAATTTACGAAAAAATTACGTTGTCAGAACATATTTTCTCAAATTACAGAGAATTTCTGGCAGCAAATAGGACATATTTTTTACAATGGGTTTCCGCTGTAAATTGCCAGCAGAATGTGCTGGCAATATGGGTGCCAGCATACTTTGCTGTAAAAGCTTCGTTTTTTTTTTTTTTTTTTTTTTTTTTTACAGTGGAGCGCCACTGTGAGTGTAAACCCTCTACCCTTCCTTCCTTCCGTTCCATCTAGCTGTTGTGAAAGGTGTAAATAACGAGGAGACTCTTAAAAAAAAAAAAAACTAAAAGTTTAAATCTTTTAAAACTAACAGTATATGGCCACTTGATAAGAGTTTATCACTTTTGTATAATTCTGAATGGGAAAATTTCGAGATGACGTTCAAGCTTAAAAGGGGAATTTTGTATCATACCATTATTTAGTTAATAAATTAAAATGTAATGGCTTCTAAATGGATAATATTGACTTTAAACGGAAAAATATAATTTTTGAACGAATATAAAATTAAAAATTTAAAGCTAAAATTAGTATCAATAGTAATCTCTTTACTCTTCAGAAGTGTTGCTAAGCTGAAAAATTTATTCCAGTATTTACAAAAATTCTTGGAAAATTAAATTATTACTAAAATACTTTAAAAAATCAAATAAACTTATCCAAATAATTAACAGAAAGTTATATAGATAAATAATATAAGTTCGAACAGTTAAAATCTTTTAAATTGTAAAATTTACTGCTTGAATTAAGATTTTCTAAACAACTTCTATTAAGAGGCCCCCTTTCTGGCAAATTTTCTATGGCATGGTGTGTGGACCATTCAGGGAGGATGTAATATACACACAAAATTAATTGTTTATGAATAATTGGTTTTTGAACAGCAATAAAATCAGTTTTATAAATTATCAACATTTTACTAAGTAATAAAATTTATTTGTGAAATACATTAATACAATTTGCAAACACCCAACTTTCATGGTATATTAGTAGTTAAAACTTTAACTATCTTTCTAGATTCTATGAATCATATGTTTGATTTTAATTCATTTATATTTTCTGTTAGATAAAAATTAATAAACACTTCACTCATATTATATGGAATTCTATTATATTTGTCATTAAATAAATACAAAGTAACACTGGTACAGAAAAGATAATCATATTTTACAAAATTCTTCATTATGCTCAAGCTTAAAATCAAAACAGACACACATTTGAAAGTACTTCTTTCATAAATGTGTGAAATTTACTGAAATTCTAATTCATAAATTTCAAAATCAAATTGTGTTTTGTTTTACCTCCCGTTTCAATGCGGGCTAGGTTCGTTTAGAAAAACGCCCTGAGTCCATCAGAATTTTTGAGCCGAAAGAAATAAACAGAAATTGTTTGATGCTGCCATCTACATCCAGAGCCAGAAACAAAAGGAATATTTGAAACATACACAATTATATTTGTCTATTGTTAAGCATGCTCCATTATTCGATTAATATATATATATATATTAATATTTTAAAATCCTTTAATAGGAATTCAATGCTATAATAATAATAATAATAATAATAATAATAATAATAATAAATACGATAGGAGATTGAAGATAACACCTATGTATATCCTCTTTCATATATTCCAAATATATATAAATGATAAAATAGATAAAATATCTTTACGAATTGCAGTTATAAACTAAACAAAATAATAATGATTGATATTTATAATCCATCTCAGAAAATGGATTAGAATAGAAGAAAAGTATTTACTTACTTATTTTTATTTTATTTTATTTATTTATTTATTTTATTATTTATTTATTTTTACCAGTGCGTGGCTTTTTTAAGAATGAAACTCCTTTATCTTTATATATGTATATATACATACAACATGGATTACAGACACTTAAAAATTATTGTTTTATGGATAAGTTGTAATCTTGAGTTTGCTTAATTTCATTTGCGAAAATTAAATAAAATAACACATATTCAAGCAGCATATTTATTTATTTAACACATTTTTGAAATCTGTTTCTCTGGAAGAAAGAGGAATTTAAAAAAGTATCAACTAAGTTCAGAAATATTGTCAAATTTAATAATTTAAATTCTCATCTCATTCAGAAAATGTGAAATGGTGATATAAGCTTTTCACAGCCCATAAACAGAGCCTGATTATCGCACAGGCCGACTAGACCTCGGCCTAGGGCACTTCTATCTAGGGGCACCAAAATAATTTTAAAAATTTAAAAAGCTATTTTTAGCGAAGATTTCTTAAAAAAAAAAAAAAAAAAAAAAAAAAACTTAAAGTTACCTAATGATAACAATCTTTCGTTGAAATTCAGTCCCCTTCGTGAAGGACCAAAATTATATAGCATGTTTATGAATTACACGCAAGCGTAGATCACAAATCGTCTCCAATTTCCTACTATCTAGCTCTAATGCAACTATGTACCCACTGAACCTAAATTTCGTGTTGGTATCCAGTTTCATTTTCTTAACTTTGTGAAATTTTCTTAACTTTTTTTTTTTTTTTTAACATTTTTTTTTTTTACCTTTTTTGAAAAAAAAAAAAAAAAAAAAAAAAAAAAAAAGCTTCAAATTTTATTAGGTTGGGGAGGGAGGGGGCACCAAAATCATCCTGGGCCTTGGGCCTCAGGCTTTTATCAGGCAATGCCCATAAAGTTTTAAACTCAGAAGAATCAGTTTTAAATTTATAATCAGAATGCTGACAACATATGAGGCAAAAAGCTTGATTTAAGAAAAAAATAAATAAAGAAAAAGGCATTAAGACATGTATTGAAATAATTAAATTCCACAGTGTAAGATTTACACTTATCCCCGAATCCGAATCATAGTCTCGTTTCCCACTATGAAACAATTTTTGTTTAGAGATACAGCTGGAAACACGTATAAATAAAAATAATTAAATAAATAAATAAAATGAAATAAAAAATAAAATAAAATAAATTTTTATTTTATTAAAATAAAAATTTATTTTAAACAAGGAAAATTTTTTTAAAAACGGAATTTTTTTTTAAAAACAAGACACTCTTTTCTTCTCGCATTTTGCAAAGAAATTGAATGGAGGCGTCATCTATCGTCAGAGAAAGAAGTTAACAATTATTACCAATTATGTTACAGTCTTCATATACATTAAACTGAAATTAATCCTATTCATCAAAGTTTATTTTATTAAAATAATATACGCAAGGAAAATAAAATAAAAACTTAGTTCATGACTGAAATAAGCAACATATGACATTCAGATTAAAAGCTATTTTATTGAAAGTTTGGTGTTCGGGTTAAGCTCAATTGTCTAAAAAAGGGGCCTGGGCCTAAGAGGTGGAGGGTAAGGCCCTCCGTGGAGTCTGAGTCTTTCTAAGGGTCCTAACTATTTTATTGGAAATCGATCAAATTTTATTTAAAAATAAATTCATTAAAAAAAATTATTCAACTAAAAGATAAACTGCATGAATGGAAAGACAATCTTATCTAGAAATTTAATTTTAAAAAGTAAAGTAATTAGAAATTCATATCAAATCCTTCAAATTCGTCGTAAAGTAACCATATTCTTTCTGGAATGTTAAATCTCGAATTTTGTAACTATTAACTCAGATGGTAATTTATTGTCGAATAGTTTATGTTTTTCTCATAAAATGTAAACTTCTCCTGGGAGTTTTTCAATGTACTTCAGTGGTTAGGTACATGGTGGCGTCATCTATAATTAAAAGAGCAAATAATAATTAACAACCAATTACGTTACAAATTCAATATCGGTTAACTAAAATTATTCCTATTCATCGAAGCTTATTTTATTGAAATAATATACGTGTAGAAAATAAACTTAAAGAAAAACTTAATTCATGAGTGAATTTAGCTGCATTTTATAAAATTCAGATTATGAGCTATTTTATTAGAAATTAGTTAAATTTCATTAAAAAACAAATTCATTAAAAATTATATTGCATGGTAATAATAGATGATGTTTGGTATTAGGGTTAAGGCCCATTGGCAGTCTTTGGCCTGGGAGGTGCGCACTCCGTAGGAGTCTTTGTAAGGGGACCTAGCCAGTATTTACTCGAAATTCGGAAAAAACTACAGAAAACCCTGAACGGCTAAGTCAACGAGCGTGACCTGGGATCGAACCCTTATCTAGAAATGTAATTTAAAGAAATAAACGAAATACAATTACATTTTTTAATCCTTCAAATTCGTCGTCATGTGATCATATTCATCCTCGAATGTCAAATCTCACATTATTTCGCTAGCAACTCGGCTAACAATTTACTCTCAACTATTTTTCGCTTTACTTTAAAAATGTTAACTTCTACTAGGAGTTATTTCAGTTCACTTTAGAATTATTATTTCTAGCTCTCATTAAGATAAATTACTTAAAAAAAAAAAAAAAAAAAAAAAAAAAAATGTGATATGCTTTTGCGACGCTTTAAAATCAAGAATGCCTATGTTACAAGTACTTTTAATAGTCTACTGTCTTAGAAGTTTAAAGGATCCCTTAAGAAATACCCTGACGGAAGATATTTACTCAGGCGTAGGACCCACATGCAGTGAATCGGCCTCAACCCATGTAAAAATGCCGCATCTTTAAAATTTATTGCTGACAATTCTTTCGTTTACTTTTTCTTTCTGAAAAAAAAAAAAAAAAAAAAAAAATTACATTTCCTCAGCAAGCCCCAGTTTTAGACATGGCTGCTTTTTCTTCCTTTCTTTTTTCTTTTTTACTTTACTTTACTTTAATTTTAATTGCCGATTCCGTGATTTTTTTTTTTTCTTTCTTTTTCAGTGATGTCGCGATTAAGGCCAATTGACAACATGGGGGTACTAGGCGTGGATGAGCTGCCTTCGATGGTTTTATTTATTTATTTATTAAGATTTCCTCCCCTGTACTTACGTACGTTTCGGTGAAAACAGCAAAAATATCTAAACACGATGATGAGCGCGACCTGATCTTTCTCTTTTGGACTTATAGATACATGTTGCTATAGCTTCTACAGTGTTACTCTGTATGAAATATAAAAGTTTAAATTGAATAATCTCTATATGGAAATTTTTAATTTGCGTGCATGATATTTCTTGCATGCATGCATGCACGTAAAAATTAAATTATTGATCAAAAGATATCTTGTAAATAAAGTTTTTTTTTTTTTTTTTTTTTTTACATGATGACATTATTTTCTTTAAACTGAACCATATTGTGAAAAATTAAAACTACCTAAATTACACTCTAAGGGAAAAGAAAAAATAGACAGTAAGAAGGAGTCATCCGAATAGGACGAAAATTGCTAGATGTGATGTACATGTAGAGAAAAGCAAATGATTATAGTTTCAGAAAAATTGGATGATTTAATCGAGAGAAAAAGCTTCACAAGTCATGCGTTGGTCGACCTCTGGCATTTATTTAAGCAGTTATTCGGCTTGGTATTGTTTGATAGATTTGGCAGATGTTCTCCTGTGCGTTATCGTGCCAAATTCTGTCCAACTGGTGCTTTAGATTAGCAAAATCCCGAGCTGGTTGTAGGGCCCATTATCTAATGCTCAAAACTTCCTCAGTGGGAAGAGATCTTGCGACTTTACTAGCCAAGGTAATGCTGGACAAGCAAGAAAGCAAGCAGTAGAAACTATCTCCGTTCGCGGGCGGGCATTATCAAGCTGAAATATAAGCTCAAGATGGCATGATATGAAAGGCAACACAACGGGGCGCAAAATTTCGTTGACGTACCGCTGTGCTGTAAAAGTGCCGCGGATGACAACCAAAGAGGTCTTCCTATGAAATGAAATGGCACCCCAGACTATTACTCCTGGTTGTCGTGCAGTATGGCTGGAGACATTCAGGTTGCGGTTCCCTCCTTTTTTCGGGACATCTCCAGACACGTCTTCGCTAGTCATCGGGGGTTAAATCGGAGTGGGACTCATCACTAAAGAAAATTCTACTTCAGACAGTTTCATTCCAGATCGAACACCACTGCAAACGGGCTTGTTGGTGTACAGATGTAATTGTTAGTCGGTGCAAGGTGCGCCGTGAGCTCAGCCTCCTTTCTCTAAGGAGCCCATTAATGATCTCCGCGGTCACTGAAGCATCAATTGCACGTATGATTGATAATATGATAAATATGGGGCTCTGAGTTCAGCTCTGACGATTGATTGATCCTCATGTTCTGTCGTCTCTCCAGGCCAACCTGTTCCTTCTTGACGCTGTGTTCAGCCATGGTTCACTCATTTCTGCCAACACCGTCTAATAATGGCATCATTCCTATTTAAATATTGAGCATGTCGCCGAATTGAACACCCGGCTTCTTTGAGCCCAACTACACGTTCTCTCTCAAATGCTGACATCTGCGCATATTGTTTGCGTACCTTTATACGAGGTATATTTTCTATCTATCTTAGTATATGGAATGAAAATCTCAAAGAATTTCTGACTTGGAATCGAAATTTCTTCTCTTTAATATCCTGCCAGTTGCGCAGTTAAGATGCGCTGCAGCGTCACATGTTTATTCATTGACCGCCAGACTTTAAAGTTTTGCATTTTCTGTTGAAACCTGTATGCATATCAAATTGTGTCCAATTTGCACTATTCTTTCTTGATGAGTCATTTTTTTTTTTTTACTTTCTTCTATATGTAATATAGAGAAAGTATTGGATTCGCGAAAATTTTCGAAGTCCACTTTTTGATGGATTTACATGTTTTGGGATATGGAGAACACGAATTAATAGTTTTTAGAAAATGTCTGTCTGTCTGTCTGTCTGTCTGTCTGTCTGTCTGTATCATTTTTTTGTGGACGCTGTATCTCACGAACCAATGAATGAAATTTAACCAAACTTGGTATTTAGTTGCACCCTGACATAAACTGGTGCTGATTAGATTTTGGGATCACTCGCTCAATAGGTGGCGTTGTGATCGCATTTTATGCAAATTTTTAACATGGCAGCATAGGACAAAATTCCGTATAAATGGGCATAAAGAGAGTTATTTTACACTTGTGATTGTAAAATTAATAGGAATTATTGATAATAGTAGTAGTTAGCTAGGAAAAAAATTTTGTGCATGGGGGGGCATCGGTTCCCCCCCTGGGGGGGAAAATCCCCCCCCGGGGAAGTAAATTTTCAAGATGGGTATCTTTCGAAAGGTCTCGTTGATAATAGTAATAGTTAACTTGGAAAAAATTTTTGTGCATGTGGGGGCATCGGTTGCCCCCCCACCGGGAGGGGGGAAGTTCCCACCCGGGGGGGGCAAAATTTCAAGATGGGTATCTTTCGAAAGATCTCGTCAATACCTTTAAAACGAATGGTTGAACGATAAATCTGTGATAATTTAAACCAAAGTTATCGATTTTTTTTACTTTTAACAAAAATATCGCAATTTTTTTTTTTTTTTTTTTTAACGAAATTTAACCAAACTTGGTATTTAGTTGGTCCCCGACATAAACTAGTGCTGATTATGTTTGGGGATCAATAGCTCAACAGGTGGCGCTGTGATAGCATTTTATCTAAATTTTTAACATGGCAGCATAGGACAAAAATTCGTATAAATGTGCATAATTAGAGTTGTTTTAAACTTGTGATTGTAAAATTAATAGGAATTATTGATAATAGTAGTATGTAACTAGGAAAAAAATTTTCTGCATGGGGGGGCATCGCTTCCCCCCCTAGGGGAAAAATACCCCCCCAGGGGGGGTAAATTTTCACATTGGGTATCTTTCGAAAGATCAGGTTGATAATAGTAGTAGTTAACTAGGAAAAAATTTTTGTGCATGTGGGGGCATCGGTTGCCCCCCCACCGGGGGGGGAAGTTCCCACCCGGGGGGCAAAATTTCAAGATGGGTATCTTTCGAAAGATCTCGTCAATACCTTTAAAACGAATGGTTGAACGATAAATCTGTGATAATTTAAACCAAAGTTATCGATTTTTTTTACTTTTAACAAAAAAAAACAGAAAAATATCGCAATTTTTTTTTTTTTTTTTTTTTTTTTTAACGAAATTTAACCAAACTTGGTATTTAGTTGGTCCCCGACATAAACTGGTGCTGATTATGTTTGGGGATCAATAGCTCAACAGGTGGCGCTGTGATAGCATTTTATCTAAATTTTTAACATGGCAGCATAGGACAAAAATTCGTATAAATGTGCATAATTAGAGTTGTTTTAAACTTGTGATTGTAAAATTAATATGAATTATTGATAATAGTAGTATGTAACTAGGAAAAAAAATTTCTGCATGGGGGGGGCATCGCTTCCCCCCCTGGGGGGGAAGTACCCCCCCGGGGGGGATAAATTTTCAAGATGGGTATCTTTCGAAAGGTCTCGTCAATACCTTTAAAACGAATGGTTGAACTATAAATCTGTGATAATTTAAAACAAAGTTATCGATTTTTTTCACTTTTAACAAAAAAAAAAAAAAAAAAAAAAAAAAAAAAACTTAGAAAAAAAAAATCGTACTTTTTTTTTTTTTTTTTTTTTTTTTTTATATTGTTACTGATTGAATATGTATAGGTAAATATAGAAGAAAGTCTTGTGGTGGCCACAACATACTAGTTTTTTTTTGTCCTACAGTGTATTTAAAGGAAAAAGCATAGTTTTTGTTAATGTGCATGTTTTTTGTTATGTTAAATTACTCACGAAGTTTCTAATTTTAATATAATTTTATATATTTTGGTTGAATTTTTTTTTTAAAGATACTGGAATAATGAATGTAAAATTAAAAATATTTATCGTAAGTAAAGAATGTAAATAAATTGTAAGTAAAGAATGTACATGTAAAAAAACATTGGTTTAAACGCTGATATTTCATTATAAATTATATAGTAGAAATTCGTAATTGCAGGTATAAAGCCCTAAATTCTGATATACTTTTCCGCAGTTCTTCCTCATAATGCTAAGTTGAGGATTCTCTGTTAACTAGGTTAAAAATGAAAAAATGAAAAATAAAATAAAATACTAAAAGTTATCTGTCGCTTTAAATAACTTGTTTTTATGTTTTGATAATGAATATTATCATTATTAAATTCCATTTATTACACGATTATGTATGAAATTTAATTTAATTTTTTTGACTCCACCTGGAAAGATTGGCACAAGTCACTATTGCCAGTAACAATGGATATTTCTTAAAGAAACATAGAAACTGTCAGCTATAGGTGAGCTTTTTTTTTTTTTTTTCATTTCATTTTACTTTATTTTTATTTATTTATTTATTTTATTGTATATATTTTTTCATTTTATTTATATATTTATTACTTTCTTATATATGTAATATAGAGAAAGTATTGGATTCGTAAAAATTTTCGACCTCGGGTTTTTGATGGATTTACACGTTTTGAGAGCTGCAGAATACGATTTGACTATTTTTTAAAAATGTCTGTCTGTCTGTGTGTGTGTGTGTGACACAATTTTGTGGCAACTGTATCTCAGGAACTACTGCACAGAATTTCATACAAATTGGTATGTAGTTGCACCTTGACATAAATTAGTGCCTATCAACTTTTGGTAAAAATTGTCTTACAGGTTGCGTTGCCATCCCACTTTTTCTAAATTTTTAACATGGTGATGTAGGACAAAATTTTGTATAAATGTGCATAAAGAGGATTAATTTTTAGTAATCATTATGAAATTTACAAGAATTATTTATAATAGAGATAGTCAACTGGGAAAATTTTTTTGTATGTGTAGGAGCCTCGCCACCCCCTGGGGGGGAAGCCCCCCTCGAGGGGAGTAAATTTTCAAGATGGGTATCTTTCGAAAGGTCTCATCAATACCTTTAAAACGAATGGTTGAACTATAAATCTGTGATAATTTAAAACAAAGTTATCGATTTTTTTTTACTTTTAACAACAAAAAAAAAAAAAAAACTTAGAAAAAAAAAATCGTATTTTTTTATTTTTTTTTAACGAAATTTAACCAGGCTTGGTATTTAGTTGGACCCTGACATAAACTGGGGCTGATTACATTTGGGGATCAATCTCACAACAGGTGGCGCTGTGATCGTATTTTTTCTAAATTTTCAACATGGCAGCATAGGGCAAAATTTCGTATAAATGTACATAATGAGAGTTGTTCTTAACCTGTGATTGTGAAATTAATATGAATTATTGATAATAGTAGTAGTTAATTAGGAAAAAAAATTGGGGCATCGCTTCCCCCCTTAGGGGGAAGTACCCCCCGGGGAGGGTAAATTTTCAAGATGGGTGGGTACCTTTCGAAAGGTCTCGTCAATACCTTTAAAACGAATGGTTGTACTATAAATATGTGATAATTTAAAACAAAGTTATCGATTTTTTTTTACTTTTAACAACAAAAAAAAAAAAAAAAACTTAGAAAAAAAAAATCGTATTTTTTTTTTTTTTTTTTTTTTTTTTTAACGAAATTTAACCAGGCTTGGTATTTAGTTGGACCCTGACATAAACTGGGGCTGATTACATTTGGGGATCAATCTCTCAACAGGTGGTGCTGTGATCGTATTTTTTCTAAATTTTCAACATGGCAGCATAGGGCAAAATTTCGTATAAATGTACATAATGAGAGTTGTTCTTAACCTGTGATTGTGAAATTAATATGAATTATTGATAATAGTAGTAGTTAATTAGGAAAAAAAATTGGGGCATCGCTTCCCCCCTTAGGGGGAAGTACCCCCCGGGGAGGGTAAATTTTCAAGATGGGTGGGTACCTTTCGAAAGGTCTCGTCAATACCTTTAAAACGAATGGTTGTACTATAAATATGTGATAATTTAAAACAAAGTTATCGATTTTTTTTTACTTTTAACGAAAAAAAACTGATTTTTTTTTTTTTTTAATTGTTACTGCGTGAATTTGTATAGGAAAATATAGAAGAAAGTCTTGTGGTGGCCACAACATACTAGTTTTTTTATGTATTAAAAAAGAAGGGATTATATCACG